>CM059792.1:39845166-42245166 GCA_030435695.1 Brachymystax lenok tsinlingensis | reverse complement strand
ACAGGAGAGGGAGCACCCTATCCACATCGAGGGGACAGTAGTGGAGAAGGTGGAAAGTTTTAAGTTCCTCGGCGTACACATCACGGACAAACTGAATTGGTCCACCCACACAGACAGCGTGGTAAAGAAGGCGCAACAGCGCCTCTTCAACCTCAGGAGGCTGAAGAAATTTGGCTTGTCACCAAAATCACTCACAAACTTTTACAGATGCACAATCGAGAGCATCCTGTCGGGCTGTATCACCGCCTGGTACGGCAACTGCTCCGCCCACAACCGTAAGGCTCTCCAGAGGGTAGTGAGGACTGCACAACGCATCACCGGGTTAAACTACCTGCCCTCCAGGACACCTACACCACCCGATGTCACAGAAAGGCCAAAAAGATCATCAAGGACAACAACCACCCGAGCCACTGCCTGTTCACCCCGCTATCATCCAGAAGGCGAGGTCAGTACAGGTGCATCAAAGCTGGGACCGAGAGACTGAAAAACAGCTTCTACCTCAAGGCCATCAGACTGTTAAACAGCCATCACTAACATTGAGTGGCTGCTGCCAACATACTGACTTAAATCTCTAGCCACTTTATACATAGGAATTGGATGTAACAAATGTATCACTAGCCACTTTAAACAATTTTGTATATAATGTTTACGTATCCGACATACTCATATCAAATGTATACACTGTACTCTAAACCATCTACTGTATCTTGCCTATGCCGTTAGGTCATCGACCCAAATCTCTAGCCACTTTAATAATTATAATTGGATGAAATAATGTATCACTAGCCACTTTAAACAATGCCATTTATATAATGTTTACATATCCTACATTACTCATCTCATATATATGTGTATATACTGTACTCCATACCATCTACTGCATCTTGCCTATGCCGGTCAGCCATCGCTCATCCATATATTTATATGTACATACTCGTATTCATTCCTTTACTCTTGTGTGTATAAGGTAGTTGTTGTGAATTTGTTAGATTACTTGTTAGATACTACTGCATGGTCGGAACTAGAAGCACAAGCATTTCGCTACACTCGCATTAACATCTGCTAACCATGTGTATGTGACAAATAAAATTTGATTTGATTTGATTTGATGTCTTAACTAGTTATCGTAAGTGAATGTTCCTTTCCTTTGTTGCTGTCTTGTTTTTCTCATCACAAAGAGGTCACTTCCTTTCAGCGTGAGAGAACAATGAGCTTCATGTTCATTTATTTTCTTACAACTGACAGTGATCAAAGGCAGGCAGGCAGAACTGACTATTGCACAAACTGAAACTAAACATGGTAAACTATTGAGTAGAGCTTTATTTTTCCTCTCCACCTATCAGTCTCTCTGTTCCTCTCCTCCCTCTCTACCTACCAGTCTCTCTGTTCCTCTCCTCCCTCTCTACCTATCAGTCCCTCTGTTCCTCTCCTCCCTCTCTACCTACCAGTCTCTCTGTTCCTCTCCTCCCTCTCTACCTATCAGTCCCTCTGTTCCTCTCCTCCCTCTCTACCTATCAGTCTCTCTGTTCCTCTCCTCCCTCTCTACCTATCAGTCTCTCTGTTCCTCTCCTCCCTCTCTACATACCAGTCTCTCTGCTCCTCTCCTCCCTCTCTACATACCAGTCTCTCTGTTCCTCTCCTCCCCCTCTACCTACCAGTCTCTCTGTTCCTCTCCTCCCTCTCTACCTATCAGTCTCTCTGTTCCTCTCTTCCCTCCCTAACCTACCAGTCTCTCTGTCCCTCTCTTCCCTCCCTAACCTACCAGTCTCTCTGTTCCTCTCCTCCCTCTCTACCTATCAGTCTCTCTGTCCCTCTCTTCCCTCCCTAACCTACCAGTCTCTCTGTCCCTCTCCTCCCTCTCTACCTATCAGTCTCTCTGTTCCTCTCCTCCCCCTCTACCTACCAGTCTCTCTGTCCCTCTCTTCCCTCCCTAACCTACCAGTCTCTCTGTTCCTCTCCTCCCTCTCTACCTATCAGTCTCTCTGTCCCTCTCTTCCCTCCCTAACCTACCAGACTCTCTGTCCCTCTCCTCCCTCTCTACCTATCAGTCTCTCTGTTCCTCTCCTCCCCCTCTACCTACCAGTCTCTCTGTCCCTCTCTTCCCTCCCTAACCTACCAGTCTCTCTGTCCCTCTTCAGCTGCTCCACTCAAAAACACCTTCATTAAGCCTTTCATTTCTACTGAAGTCCCATTATTCTGTTCCCCCATCTGAGCACAGCCCACAAATGAGTTGAGCCACAGTACAGAAAGTCTAACTAACTTTATATCTTCCTTTCCAGTCAGTTCTCTGATATAGAGACAAATATGAGGAGGCCAAGGGAGATGAATTAAGGTCACAGTGGGGAGCGGAGACTTTCTCCCCCCTCTGTCCATGAGCTGTCTGTCCCTTAAGCTATTATTTGTTACATCATTTTGGCTCTGTCCCACAAGGACTAAAGTGACCAGAGGCTTGGCTCTCTCCTCTAGTTACTATCTAGCAGGCAGGAGTCTGTACTGGCACACTGTCTGACATGTTCACGGTGCCTGTGCCAAGCCGAGCCACAAATGCTGCTTCATAATTAGTATCATGTTTACATATTAACTTTCTCTGTTCTCGAATAAAATCACTTTTCATTACATACCTTAAAACCAAGATTGCATGTACCAAGTTATGTGTCGATTCCTTGCCGATCAGCAGGGGCCATTATGTAGTTTTGCCTTTGACATCATTGATACATATTGCCCCAGACTTTCCACTTGCTTACTGCAGAGACAGAGGTTCACTCTGCTCAGAATAATTGGCTTGTTCCAGTAGGTTAGGATGGGTACCATGCTGAAGTTGTTTTAGAGTTGCTCTAATTAGCCAGTTCAGTGCTGACCCCGTGGTGGTGGGGTCAAACACTTAAGAAAGAGAACAGATTGCCTTGAACTATATGTTGTCTAGTGAGCCGCTAATTAGGGTTACTGTTCACCTTCTCACACTTTAAATGCAAGCAATGCAACACCTGCTACTGAATGGGGTTGTGTGGGAAATTGGCCCTGGCTGCACCTGCAGAGGCAAATGATGAATCTCTGGTTGGCTTGCTTGCTCAGCCCTTACAAAAAAATATTTCAGTTTTGAAAGTGCATATGTGATATTTTGGACGCAGTGTACTGCAGTTGAACTGCAATTATACTGCACTCTGACTACAATATTTTTTCGTAAGGGAGGTGACATTCAATACAAAGCAGTGGTAGACGTGACGTTATATGATATTAAACGATGAGGTTTACTTTACATACAGAAGATCAGGTATATGAAGGTGATCAAATAGTCTACTGATCAACAGGCTTCAGTGAGAAGCATGCAAGTTGTACATGGCATTCAACGGCCATCCATGCTACTATGCATGATCGGCAGAAACTCAAACCACAACATTCGATCTGTTCCTAATCACCCATTGGCCCACAATTCAAGTAATAACTTTCAGTATAAAAGCTATTATTCCGCATAGCTGTTAATCACATCACGACCGTAATCATCAAGCTTTAGTTTTTCACCTGTCAATGTTTCCAGGCTCATCAACTACCAGAGTGTTTTCTTGGACTAAAAGCACTCCATGGCAACAATAAAACAATCAGTGAAATGCATTCAGCAAGTATCGCTTTCCATATAGTGTCCAATTCTGCCTAAATTGCAGTGATGATCTAATGATCAAGCAGGTTTCAGTAGAGATTACGTTAATGGAATATGCTTGGTCGAGCAGGGTATTGCTCAGGAAGGTGTGGGGCCATTAAATGCTATGGATTACGTACCTCTATATAACAAGGCAGTTAACCCACTGTTCCTAGGCCGTCATTGAAAATAAGAATGTGTTCTTAACTGACTTGCCTAGTTAAATAAAGGTAAAATAAATTAAATAAAATTAAAAAAATACAGTATATCTCTGGATGCATCTCTATATCCATACTGAATATCAATGAAAGGTGACTTGTTCAGAATAGAGTGTAGTCCAATATCTTACATAGGCATACAGTTATTAATGTGCAGTAGCAAGGCGAAGTGTTTTTTTGTCCAAAGTTCAGTATTATAGAAAACTTGTTCAGATCAGTTTCAAGTCCCAGTCAGTACGCATTGCTCTAATTTTCAATACATTAATGATACCCCTTGATTTTATCAGATTTGTGCTATATGGTATGTTAAAATGGCATTGTTTACAATTTTGTTGGTACCCCCCTTTTATATGGTATGCATATCTTACAGAGTGTGCCTTTAATGTTTCTGAGGCCATGTTTTCTAATCACATTTAATGCTAGTTTTTATTTCTAGGGAGGGAGGGAAGTTTCACGCAGCATCAAAACATTATGCATGACATTACTGCATCAGTGCCTGGTCTCATCATCATATGCATTCTGCTATGATTCCTCCTGCTCCCTTATATAACCAACTCCATTATATAACCAAGTCCCCTCTCCCCGCGGGAGTCCTTTCAACCTCTTACTCCAGGGGGCAGTGTTGTCTCATGTCTCACTTTGAACGTGTTGTGAAAAATCTAACTACGGAGAGATGGGGATATTTTTAAAAGGCAAAAAAATAACAAAAACCTCCTGTGAGAAACCTTGACACCATTAAAGTGAGTCTGGAGATGAGACATGTCTGTGTAATGCAGTGAGTAGGGTAATTAGATGGTGGGCTAGCATGGGAAGTTCTCATGCTTCAAATCTTGATAGCACTGTTCGAAAACCGAAGGTGGATTAACACTACTTTTGTATATAAATAACCCTGCCATCTATGAATGCTAAATATACAGCCCGTTCAGACACACAGTGCTTAATTAAATGCATTTCCACCCCCACTACACCCCCCTCTCTCCTCCGTCTCCCAGGAGAAGAGGCCCTTGATCACACCTAAAGCATTTTTCTCAGTATCATGCTGGCAGTTGACATGAGTTCTGTAACATGCATACATTCCCTACATATAATACGTTATGGATGTTCTCAAAATGAATTTTCATTGGAATCAGATGCATACTGTAAAAACATCAGCAAGTATAATATATATTTTTTTAAATGACAGGTGGCTGCTGATGCAAAGTCTGTGTGGGTTTATGCCTGGCAATAATACCTTATGATCGCTTCATCACTCAGCTCCTGATGTGCCCAGGGCTCGAAATGGGAGATGTTCACACAAAGCCACTGTAACAATATCATCTAATGACCATCTGTAGTTTGGTATCGGACGTTTGAGACACAATGTCCTTCAACACTTTTCAAAAAAGTAAGTCTTGTAGTTGTTCTCCCTGTCTGTGGTGTGACCAGTCTACAATAAAGCCAGAGAGGAAGAGGAGAAGCGAGAGGGTTCACTCCCGTCAAAATCTGTCCATGCCAGAATACAGCGATAAGCATAGCGATAATCAGAATGCCTACCTTCCCGCCTTTGAGACAATGACTCGCATTGTCAGGGCGGAGACAAGAACATCTTGTCATTATATACAGCAGTAGTCACCAACCGGTCGATCGCAATCGACTGGTCGATCTTCAAGGCATTCCTAGTCGATCACCAAACATTTCTGTTGAAAAGCCAATGATAAAGCCTTGCGCACCTATTTTTTGTCTTGGGCTGTTGGCGGTAAGTGCACTGTTGCCGGATAGACAAAGTGTTCCCATTTTGAACCATTTCATTTGTCTGAAGGGACAAACTCTTCCTTCCCTGGCTAAATCAAGTGCACCTACTGCGCCGGCCAATCGGATAGTTCAAATCACTGTGCCTACAGCTTCCATGACCCCTCAGCAAAGTTTGATACTAGCCTACATGTGAAAGATCCTGTGGGTAGCTGGTGTAGAGGATTCAGGCGCAGGACAGCAGATATGAGTAATGAACGTATTTACTCAAATCTAATACAAATACAACTCAATATAACGAGCCCACAATAACGGACCGTATTCACCAACAAACAATTACTCACAAACAACCATGGGGGGACAGAGGGTTAAATAATGAACAAGTAATTGTGGGATTGAAAGCAGGTGTGTAAAACAAGACAAAAACAACAGAAAAATGAAAAGTGGATCGGCGATGGCTAGAAAACCGGTGACGTCGACCGCCGAACGAGCAAGGAGAGGGACCGACTTCAGTGGAAGTCGTGACACTACATGAGATTTCATAACTTTTAAATCACTTTTAAAACCATGACCAGAGAGAGACTGTCAAAGAATACAAACAGCTGCTGTTTTTATGAGTGAGTTCATGTTTAACGATTTTATTCAGCACTGTCAACACTGTTTTTATTCAACACTTTTACAAAACTTAAAACTTGTTTCTCCCTACTTCCACCCGCGCTGCAGCTGCAATGAATGAGTAGCCAAGTGTATCGATAGCCCTGAGTTATCATTATGTCACGATCCTCATAAGTGACAGACCAAGGCGCAACGAGGCATCCAGTATACATGTTTATTAAACGAACGACACACACGTAACTGGGCAAAATAACAAACAGAACTAAACAAAGCTCATAACATAGACTGACAAACAAAGCTATGTCTAAACAATAACCAACAAACCCCAAGTGAAAACTACAAACATATATATGGTTCCCAATTAGAGACAACGACACTCAGCTGCCTCTAATTGGGAACCATTAACCCAACATAGAAATATATAACCTAGAACAGAAAACCCCTACACCAAAAACAAAACTAAACACTCCAGCCTATCCTCTCAGGCCTGGACGTGACACATTATTAGCAGATCGTGGTGTATATTTTAATATCAAGAAATGTTTCACATTCTCTGGTCATAGGAACAACATCAATTTGTGCATAAGGCAGAAATAATGCGATGCGACTCGAGTTTCGCCATCAGGTGGAAGACGGTGTCCCATCTCTCTGGTCAGTCTCACCGGAGGAAAGGCAGCTCTCTCCCTCCCTCCACTGAAACTGACCATCAGATGCAGGTACCATCAGTCCAAAAATGGAATAGGGCAAGTGGAAGGGGGGAGAAAGTAAGGAACTTGTCTGTCAGCCCTGCATTAAAGACCAAAATTGGTTAAAGAAAATCTTAATAAATAAAAACGTACACCAGTTTAATTTAAGGACCAAAAAATTGATAGCTGTGCCATACAGATTGCAAAACATTTTGAGATTTTCAATGTACTGATTCCATGGCACATGATTTATGAACTGATGCACAAAACGACGCTGGATTCAAAACTGAGTTTTTCCATTTTAAATTATTATACAAAATTCTTGTAACCAATAGAATGTTATATATATGGGGGATACAATCATCCCAGCTCTGCAGATTTTGCTGCGAAGAGACAGATTCATTTGATCATTTGTTTTGGTACTGTCCATTAGTAGCAGTGCTGGGTAAAATCACTGGGGAAGCCTGATTTCTGTGTGTGTGCGTGTGCGTTTGTGCAAGTAGAGAACATGTTGACTCACACTACTTGTAGAGAAATGCCAATGCCATCCTCTCTTCCATGTTGACCAAATGGTCTATCACTCTGTCATACAGTACACACTTTCATTTTTTGTTGTCCTAGGCTACCTGGCAAAAATGCTTGCTCGCTAGCCTAAATTCTATTCATGGGCAATGTTAGCTAGTTAACATTAGTCTTCTACATCTAGCTACATATTGAACTTTCATCCTCTCAGGCCAGCGGTTCAACAATGTATGAATTAATGGTTGGATCAGAATCGCTGTTATAATCACTGGCCAGTACGGAGATTCAAAGTCCAAATCCCCATCTCCATCCATGGCAATTTAGGAAAGGGCAAATATTTGCTAGCTGGCTAGCTAGCCACCGGAGGACAACAACATAACAATTCAAGTGTTTCGGTCAATGACATACTCTAAATGGGATTTGATAGGAGGGATGCCAAATCCAAGCTGGCTTCCCTTGACACTTTTTTTTTGGTGAGCCAGGACCATTCACAATTTAGCTCAGTTTAGCTCAATGCTGATTGGCTAATTTGTTATACTTTTTTTGTCAAGGAAGGCCAGATGCTCGTCCGCTTTCCTTGTCTTCAATGCTACGGGCGGCAACAATGTCATACTCGTTTGGACCAGACAGCATCAGATAAATGGCCTACACGTAGAGAGACAGAGGGGCGCTGTTTCACTCGATCGGATGCTTTTGAAAATGTGTTAAAAATAAACAACTGAAATATCACATTTACATAAGTATTCAGACCCTTTACTCTGTACTTTGTTGAAGCACTTTTGGTAGCGATTACAACCTTGAGTCTTCTTGGGTATTACGCTACAAGCTTGGCACACCTGTATTTGTCAGGTTGGATGGGGAGCATTGCTGCACAGCTATTTTAAGGTCTTTCCAAAGATGTTCGATTGGGTTTAAGTCCGGACTCTGGCTGGGCCACTCACGCGTTGTCTTGGCTCTGTGCTTAGGGTCGTTGTCCTGTTGGAAAGTGAACCTTCGCCCCAGTCTGAGGTCCTGAGAGCTCTGGCGCAGGTTTTCATCTTGGATCTCTCTGTACTTTGCTCCGTTCATCTTTGCCTCGATCCTGACTAGTCTCCCAGTCACTGCTGCTGAAAAACATCCCAACAGCATGATGCTGCCACCACCATGCTTCACTGTAGGGATGGTGCCAGGTTTCCTCCAGATGTGACGCTTGGCATTCAGGCCAAAGAGTTCAATCTTGGTTTCATCAGACCAGATAATCTTGTTTTTCTTGAGAGTCTTTAGGTGTCTTTTGTCAAACTCCAAGCGGGCTGTCGTGCCTTTTGCTGAGGAGTGGCTTCTGTCTGGCCACTACCATAATGGCCTGATTGGTGAGGTGCTGCAGAGATGGTTGTCCTTCTGGAAGGCTGTCTCATCTCCACAGAGGAACTCCAGAGCTCTGTCAGAGTGACCATTTGGTTCTTGGTCATCTCCCTGACCAAGGCCCTTCTCCCCTGATTGCTCAGTTTCCGTTGCAGCTCTAGGAAGAGTCTTGGTGGTTCCAAACTTCTTCCATTTATGAATGATGGAGGTCACTGTGTTCTTGGGGACCTTCAATGCTGCATAAATGTTTTGGTACCCTTCCCCAGATCTGTGCCTCGACAAAATCCTGTCTCTGAGCTCTACGGACAATTCCTTCGACCTCATGGCTCGGTTTTTGCTCTGACATGCACTGTCAACTGTGGGACCTTATATTGACAGGTGTGTCTTTTCTAAATCATGTCCAATCAATAAAATTTACCACAGGTGGACTCCAATCAAGTTGTAGAAACATCTCAAGGATGAACAATGGAAACAGGATTCACCTGAGCTCAATTTCGAGTCTCATTGCAAAGGGTCTGAATACTTATGTAAATACATTTTTTTAATTTTTATAAATTATCAACAATTAAAAAAAAAAAAAAATCACTTTGTCATTATGGGGTGTTGTGTGTAGATTGCTGAGGTTTCTTAAAAAAAAAATAGAATAAGGCTGTAACGTAACAAAATGTGGAAAAAGTCAAGGGGTCTGAATACTTTCCTAAAGCACTGTGTATAGTATGTATAAGCTGGAAGTAGAAGCCTAAGTGTTGTTGTACATTAGTTTACTCCAATTAGTGGAGGGGTGGTAGGGTTAGGGGGAAATAATGAAGAAAAAAAAATATATATATATATTTAAAATAATATACAGTACCAGTCAAAAGTTTGGACACACCTACTCATTCAAGGGTTTTTCTTAATTTTACTGTTTTCTACATTGTAGAATAATAGTGAAGACATCAAAACCACGAAATAACACATACATATGGGATCATGTAGTAACCAAAAAAGTGTTAAACAAATATATCTCAAATATATTTTACATTTGAGATTCTTCAAAGAAGAACCCTTTGCCTTGATGACAGCTTTGCAAACTCTTGACATTCTCTCAACCAGCTTCATGAGGTAGTCACCTGGATTACATTTAAATTAACAGGTGTGCCTTGTCAAAAGTTAATTTGTGGAATTTATTTCCTTTTTAAGACAATCAGGATCACCTGGGTTACATTTAAATTAACAGGTGTGCCTTGTCAAAAGTTAACTTGTGGAATTTATTTCCTTCTTGAGCCAATCAGTTGTATTGTTGGTATACAGAAGAAAGCCCTATTTGGTAATTGCCCAAGACAATATTATGTCAGGAACAGCCCAAATAAGCAAAGAGAAACGACAGTCCATCATTACTTTAAGACATGAAGGTCAGTCAATGCGGAAAATTTGAAGAACTTTGAAAGTTTCTTCACAAAAACCATCAAGCGCTATGATGAAACTAGCTCTCACGAGGACCGCCACAGGAAAGGAAGACCCAGAGTTACCTCTGCTGCAGAGGATACGTTCATTAGAGTTACCAGCCTCAGAACCTGCAGCCCAAATAAATGCTTCACAGAGTTCAAGTAACAGACACATCTCAACATCAACTGTTCAGAGGAGACTGCATGAATCAGGCTGCAAAGAAACCACTACTAAAGAACACCAATAAGAAGAAGAGCATTTCTTGGGCCAAGAAACGTTAGCAATATACATTAGACCGGTTGAAATATGTCCTTTGGTCGGATGAATCCAAATTTGCGATTTTTGGTTCCAACCACTGTGTCTTTGTAAGACTCAGAGTAGGTGAATGGATGATCTCTGGAAGTGCGGTTTCCACCATGAAACAGGAGGAAGTGTGATGGTGTGGGGGTGCTTTGCTGGTGACATTGCCTGTGATTTATTTAGAATTCAAGGCACACTTAACCAGCATGGCTACCACAGCATTCTGCAGCGATACCCCATCCCATCTGGTTTGCGCTTAGTGCGACTATCCATTTGTTTTTCAACAGAACAATGACACAACACACCTCCAGGCTGTGTAAGGGCTATTTGACCAAGAAGGAGAGTGATGGAGTGCTGCATCAGATGTCCTGACCTCCACAATCACCCGACCTCAACCCAATTGAGATGGTGTGGGATGAGTTGGACCGCAGAGTGAAAGAAAAGCAGCCAACAAGTGCTCAGCATATGCGGGAACTCCTTCAAGACTGTTGGAAAAGCATTCCAGGTGAAGCTGGTTGAGGGAATGCCAAGGTTGTGTAAAGCTGTCATCAAGGCAAAGGTTAGCTGTCATCAAGGCAAAGGTTTGACTGGTTCTGTATATATTTATGAAAAAATATGGGGGATTGGAAATTATGCAGGCAAATGCATTGATTGAAGCCACAATCTATTTGCAAAATTAAGCTGATCCACCCTCTAAAAAAGTCCAGCAAAATTAGAAAGCAAATTATTTGCAAATTCGTTAATGTATGCTCAGCTGTACCTCAGTGTTCCAACAACTGATCCATTTTGTTATTAAAGCTTGAGTTTTGAAATATAATATGGTCTAAGAACAACAATATTGGCAGGCCAAGCATAGCCAATATGATGTGAGAATGTATTAGGCCTCCTGAAAAAACCTCATTCCTACATAACTGTTTTTATTAGGTTAATGTTGCAGAGGCTTCATTTTATTAAGTCATCTTTAAAAAAAACTCTTGAGTGGTAAATCTTGGCTTGCATTTTGACTGCGAATGTGGTCTTGACTCAGAAAAGGTTGGGTTGACCACTGATCTACAGTGTCTCTCACAGCCAACTGTATATGTGTGGAACGATGGTAAGGCTGAGTGGGGGATGGGGGGTTGTAGAGTTGAGGTGAGATTAGATTAACATTTTCCCTACATGTGAAGCTAAATAAAAGAAAGAGCTCTAGTCAATGGAGAACCTCCACCTTTCTATTGACATGAGATGCAGTATACCTCACCTTTAACCAAGTCTATATAGAGACAAACCCTATTGATTTTGCCCAATGAGAAGAAACACAAACACTTGGCAATACCTGTTGTGTCCAACAGATCTACACACGTAGACATTCATATCAATATAACCTTGAGTAATAGAGTACTCAAACGGATGACAAAGCTTGATCTTTAACTGGAGAGCACATTTTTTTTCAAATACTGCAAAACTATTTGGTGGAATGTGCTTTGTGGCTGACTAAACAGGTAAGTAAAATGTTTTCTTGAAGTCGATGTTGATTTGATTTGACCCTAGTGTTCCATTTGTACATGTGCATTTGTGGGGCACAACAAAAGAAGAAACCAAGCCAAGCGTCACACTGATCTTCTCCCTTCTCCCTAAATTCCCTTTCTCCTCCGTATCTCATTGACTCAATTGTGTTCCGAACTTCTGACCGCACTGTTCACACACGCCTGATGAGTGCGCACACAAAACATATATAACTGATGGGATACACAAGCTACAGTTGAAATCGGAAGTTTAAATAAACCTTAGCCAAATACATTTAAACTCAGTTTTTCACAATTCCTGACATTTAATTCTAGTAAAAGTTCCCTGTCTTAGGTCAGTTAGGGTCACCACTTTATTTTAAGAATGTGAAATGTCAGAATAATAGTGTTAGAGGCAGAGAATCCCAGTGGAGAGAGGGGAACCGACCAGGCAGAGACAGCAAGGGTGGTTTGTTGCTCCAGTGCCTTTCCGTTCACCTTCACACTCCTGGGCCAGACTACACTCAATCATAGGACCTACAGAGGAGATGAGTCTTCAATAAAGACTTAAAGGTTGAGACCGAGTCTGCGTATCTCACATGGATAGGCAGACCATTTTTATGGAATGGTCTGACTATCCATGTGAGAGACGCAGACTCTCTGCCTCTAACCCTATTACAGGGGCTGAGTCACTGGCTTACTGGTGCTCTTCCATGCCGTTCCTGGGGGGGTGCGTTTCTTGAGTGGGTTGAGTCACTGACGTGATCTTCCTGTCCGTGTTGCCCCCCTTGGGTTGTGCCGTGGGGGAGATCTTTGTGGACTATACTCGGACTTGTCTCAGGATGGTAAGTTGGTGGTTGGAGATATCCGTCTAGTGGTGTGGGGGCTGTGCTTCGGCAGAGTGGGTGGGGTTTTATCCTGCCTGTTTGGCCCTGTCCAGGGGTATCGTCGGACGGGGCCACAGTGTCTCCCGACCCCTCCTGCCTCAGCCTCCAGTATTTATGCTGCAGTAGTTTGTGTCGGTGAGCTAGGGTCCGTCTGTTATATTTGGAGTATTTCTCCTCTCTTATCCGGTGTCCTGTGTGAATTTAAGTATGCTCTCTCTAATTATCTCTCTTTTTTTTGCTCTTTTCTTTCTCTCTCTCTCTCTCTCTCTCTCTCTCTCTCTCTCTCTCTCTCTCTCTCTCTCTCGGAGGACCTGAGCATTAGGACCATTCCTCAAGGCCTACCTGGCCTGATGACTCCTTGATGTCCACCTGGCCATGCTGCTTCTCCAGTTTCAACTGTTCTGCCTGTTCACAGCCTGGTTCCTCTCTAGGTTTCTTCCTAGGTTCTGACCTTTCTAGGGAGTTTCTCCTCTTTTTCCTCCAAACAGTTCTATTTTTGTTTCATCAGACCAGAGGACATTTCTCCAAAAAGTACAATTTTTTTCCCCATGTGCAATTGCAAACCATAGTCTGGCTTTTTTATGGCGGTTTTGGAGCAGTGGCTTCTTCCTTGCTGAGCATCCTTTCAGGTTATGTCACTATAGGACTAGTTTTACTGTGGATATAGATACTTTTGTACCTGTTTCCTCCAGCATCTTCACAAGGCCCTTTGCTCTTGTTCTGGGATTGGTTTGCACCTTTCGCACCAAAATACGTTCATCTCTAGGAGACAGAACACATCTCCTTACTGAGAGGTATGACAGCTGTGTGGTCCCATGGTGTTTGTACTTGCGTACTATTGTTTGTACAGATGAACGTGGTACCTTCAGGAGTTTGGAAATTGCTCCCAAGGATGAACCAGACTTTGGAGGTCTACAATTTGTTTCTGAGGTCTTGGCTGATTTATTTTGATTTTCCCATGATGTCAAGCAAAGAGGCACGGAGTTTGAAGGTAGGCCTTGAAATACATCCACAGGTACACCTATCAGAAGCTTCTAAAGCCATGACATAATTTTCTGGAATTACAACCTGTTTAAAGGCACAGTCAACATTAGTGTATGCAAACTTCTGACCCACTGGAATTGTGATACAGTGAATTATAAGTGAAATAATCTGTCTGTAAACAATTGTTGGAAAAATTACTTGTGTCATGCACAAAGTAGATGTCCTAACCGACTTGCCAAAACCATAGTTTGTTAGCAAGACATTTGTGGAGTGGTTGAAAAACTAGTTTTAATCACTCCAACCTAAGTGTATGTAAACATCCGACTTCAACTGTACATTCATTGCCAAATGACAAAAGTTTTATCACAAATTAAAAATTGACAGGTTTTTATTTTTAATGTTTAATTTCACCTTTATTTAACCAGGTAGGCCAGTTGAGAACAAGATCTCATTTACAACTGCGACCTGGCCAAGATAAAGCAAAGCAGTGCGACAAAACCAACAACACAGAGTTACACATAAACAAATGTACAGTCAATTACACAATAGAAAAATCTATGTTCAGTGTGTGCAAATGTAGAAGAGTAGGGAGGTAAGGCAATAAATATGCCATGCAGGCAAAATAATTACAATTTAGCATTAACACTGGAGTGTTAGATGTGCAGATGATGATGCGCAAGTAGAGATACTGGGGTGCAAAATAGCAAGAAGATAAATAACAATATGGGGATGAGGTAGTTGGGTGTGCTATTTACAGATTGGCTGTGTACAGGTACAGTGATCGGTAAGCTGCTCTGACAGCTGATGCTTAGATTTAGATAGGGAGATATAAGTCTCCAGCTTCAGTGATTTTTGCAATTCGTTCCAGTCATTGGCAGCAGAGAACTGTAAGGAATGGCGGCCAAAGGAAGTGGCTTTGGGGATGATCAGTGAAATATACCTGCTGGAGCGCATGCTATGGGTGGGCGTTGCTATGGTGACCAGTGATCTGAGGTAAGGCGGGGCTTTACCTAGCATATACTTAGATGACCTGGAGCCAGTGGGTTTGGCGAAGAATAGGTATTGAGGGCCAGCGAAAGATGAAGCCAATTCTAGATTTAATCTTGGATTGGAGATGCTTAATGTGAGTCTGGAAGGAGAGTTTACAGTCTAACCAGACACCTAGGTATTTGTAGTGTAGTTGTCCACATATTCTAAGTCAGAACCGTCCAGAGTAATGATGCTAGTCGGGCGGGCGGGTGCGGACAGCAATCGGTTGAAGAGCATGCATTTAGTTTTACTAGCATTTAAAGGAGAAAAGAGTCTGCCCGAGAATTGAACCCTGTGGCACCCCCATAGAGACTGACAGAGGTCCGAAAAAGAGGCCCTCTGATTTGACACACTGAACTCTTTCTTAGAAGTAGTTGGTAAACCAGGCGAGGCAGTTATTTGAGAAGCCAAAACTATAAAATCTTCTAATAAGAATGCGGTGATTGACAGAGTCAAAAGCCTTGGCCAGGTCAATGAATATGGCTGCACAGTACTGTCTTTTAGAGATGTTGGTTATGATATCATTTAGGACCTTGACCGTGGCTGAGGTGCACCTATGACCAGCTCGGAAACCAGATTGTATTGTGGAGACGGTACAGTGGGATTCAAAATAGTCCGTGATCTGTTTGTTATCTTGGCTTTCGAAGACCTTAGAAAGGCACGGTAGGATAGATATAGGTCTGTAGCAGTTTGAGTCTAGAGTGTCTCCCCCTTTGAAGAGGGGGATGACTGTGGCAGCTTTCCAATCTTTGGGGATCTCAGACAACACGAAAGAGAGGTTGAACAGGCTAGTAATAGAGTTTGCAACAATTTCGGCTGATATTTTTAGAAAGAGAGGGTCTAGCCCAGCTGATTTGTAGAGATCCAGATTTTGCAGCTGTTTCAGAACATCATCTGTCTGGATTTGGGTAAAGGAGAAGCGGGAGGCAAGTTGCTGCAGGGGTGCTGAGATGTTGGCCGCGGTAGGGTTAGCCAAGTGGAAAGCATGGCCAGCCGTACAAAAATGCTTATTGAAATTATCAATTATCGTAGATTTATCGGTGGTGACAATGTTTCCTATCCTCAATGCAGTGGGCAGCTAGGAGGAGGTGCTCTTATTCTCTATGGACTTTACAGTGTCCCAAAACTTTTTGGAATTAATGCTACAGGATGCAGATTTCTGTTTGAAAAGCTAGTCTTAACTGACTGAGGTTATTGGTTCCTGACTTCCCTGAAAAGTTGCATATTGCGGGGGCTATTCGATGCTAATGCAGTACGCCACAGGATGTTTTTGTGCTGGCCAAGGGCAGTCAAGTCTGGGGTGAACCAAGGGCTATATCTGTTCTTAGATCTACATTTTTTGAATGAGGCATGCTTATTTAAGACGGTGAGGAAAGCACTTTTAAAGAGCAACCAGGCATCTTCTACTGGCGGGATGAGCCTGTTGAAACAACCTTGGACGGTTATGTTGGCAGACCAGTCGTGATGGATCGGCGGGGCTCCGTGTCGGTGTAACCGGTATGAAATGGCTAGTTAGCTAGCGGGGTGCGCACTAACAGCGTTTCAATCGGTGACAATTGAAGTAGTGTTTCCCCTTGCTCTGCAAGGGCCTTGGCTTTTGTGGAGCGATGGGTAGCGATGCTTCGAGGGTGGCTGTTGTCGATGTGTGCAGAGGGTCCCTGGTTTGAGCTAGCGAGGGGCGAGGAGAGGGACGGAAGCTATACTGTTAAAGGGTAAAAGGGTCCAGGCCAATTGGCAAAATAGGTATTGTTGCCCAAAAATTGGCTGATGGACCTTTTCAGCTAGCCGGGAGATGGCCCTGGCTCGAGGCTAGCTCAAAGCTAACTGCCGCTTGCTTCGGGACAGAGACATTAGCCAGGAGTAGCCACTCGGGTAGCAGCTAGCTAGCTGCGATGATCCGGTGTGAAGGTTCAGAGCTTGCAGTAGGAATCCGGCGATGGTAGAGAAAAAGCAGTCCGATATGCTTTGGGTTGATATCGTGCTGTGCAGACTGGCAGGAATTGACCGGGCTGAGGCTGGCTGATGTCTGAGTTAACGATGATGACCGCTAGCAATGGCTAACTGACGACTAGCTAGTAGCTAGTTAGCTGGCTAGCTTCTGATCGGGGTTCCGGTTCTAAAGTATAAAACATAGCAGATACATACTACATTGGGTGAGGCGGGTTGCAGGAGAGTATGTTCAGTCCGTAGATGGAAATTGAGATTTAAAAAAATATTAAAATGATATACAAAATATATACGAAGAAAACTATAGATGGGATGGGACAAGACAAACAGACGTCCTACTGCTACGCCATGTTGACAAGGAGCTGCAGTTTTGGAATAATTGCATTCCTTCTATTTTCTGCTTAAGATACTTTGCGAACTGCTAGTGCCATTTACAGTAGAAATGGTTAGCCTACTGTAGGATATAACACCCTAAACATAGACAGGTTCAACACTGAAAGAATGCTAAAACATTAGTTTGATGAAGACAGAGCATATTTTCAACAGAATCATTAAGCATATGCATGCTCACCAAACAGATGTTGTGGCTATAATTAATCACCATGCAGTGTTCAATGTTTGTATAACACACACACGTCAATGTGGTTGTAGTCAAGAGGAAGATTTAACAATATGCGTCATATCAACATTAACTGGTCCTTTGCACATCCACATAAACAATTTTTGTCTTTCATTGTGTGTGACAACAAAGGGAGAACAGTTGCATATAAGGTGGCCATCGCACAAGGGTTGGAATTGTTTCAGCTTAACCTAAAACAAGACATATTATCTGTGTGTTTGTAAAGCGTGTCAGTATAATTCTTGAGCAACACGTCGGGTTATTCTCAAGACAGGACAGAAACATTCAACAAGTTAACATGGAACATACAGTATAACATACTACGTGGAACATATACCGCAGACAAACATCCATATTTGGGACAAAGTGAAGGAGTTGCCTTGGCCAAGTACTTCTATCAAAGTCAGTTGAAAAGGGGGATAATCATAGCCTAATCTCCCATTAGAAATGCATTAAAATGCACTGTTTCATATTGAGAGCTGAGTTTGGAATGGAAAACCAGCCAGGCCGAAGTGATTCCCAATTATCATGCACATAAAAGGTGCATCGAGCCGAAGCAAAGAAATTCATCCAAGGACTCAGCTTTCTATATTGTTAGAAGCTATGTTTCCATTATCTTGTCCAGGATTTCTTTGTCGACATTTAGAAAGTTCGCATAGAAAACAGATGTGGACAATTGCCTGCTAGGGTGCGTTTCCATTTAACTGCCTTGTGTCGATCAAAACAGCTGGACGTAATGGTGTCACACCTAAAAATATATATTCTTTGTTGAAAAAAACCTACATAACAATGTAGTGGTTAAAGTGTTTCCCATTGGGCATGAAAACATTGGCGACAGCCTGTATGCCCTCCCACCTATCTGTTTCATGTCTTAGGTAGCCCGCGAAATCCAGCATGAAAAGCAATAATTGACAAAAATCTGTCATATTCTAATATTTCTCAGGTGCGAGCGTATTGCCACCGTCCATGCCATGGTGAGACTTGCACTCCTGTAGATCTGTAATAATTGGATGGCGAAACTTGTCAGCCAACCAAAAACGCAATGCAAAGCAATTCAGGCATTGTTGAAAGTCAGGACAATCCTTGTCCTGTAAAGAAACATTATTTGTATAGTTTAAAAAAATATATTTTGCAAGCAGTAGGCATTTAGAATTAAATGTGGAGTGGGGCTTTATAGTTACGCGGTGACATGCCTTGAGTACTTTCAAAATGATTTGGCAATCATAATCTATTCGAAAACACTGTTTCCATCATCATTTGTTGCAATGAACGTTTGACAAAAGAAAAATACACCACTGTCAAACTGATATATATATATTTTTTGATCTTTAGAAAATTGTTCTTATACAGTATCTGTCGTTTCCATTACACATGTCAAAAATGTTTTTGCGAGATTTCTTTTGTCTAATAAACCTGCCTACTGATCAGCTGAAATGCTAGAAAAATACATAACAGCAATAGGTTGAGTCATAAAAAGTTCAAATCTGAAATCAAATCAGTCTGACATGTTATATATAAGCAAACACAGGAAACTCCTGTAAATTATAGACCATCCTGTGTAGCCTGTCAATAAACAGCCACCCTGCCTGCCGCTGGCTAGCAGAGGTGTGGGACAAAACTCATAGCACACACACATTTTACATATCGGATGGATTTGGTCATATGCACAATACGCATATGTTAGAATGACTATGTTAGAATTACTATGTTAGAATTACAGTGAGAACATTACAGTTTGTCCGAGTTTCTGAGCTCCATGCAACTGCAATTTGAGTTTAAAAGATTGGGGTACAGTGCACCGTTTCTAAAACAAGTCAGGCTATTTATCAAAGAGGGTTTGCAGGATAATTTGCTCTATAATTGTAATCGCTAAAGTTGAAACCTGTCCTATGAAACCTGTCCTATGCGCAACCAACATAATAAATGCCCACATGTCCAAAAAACACTGCGGTCTGTCAGTTAAAACTTGATTGTGATAATATCTCACATCTCAAAATAGGACTACTTAATGTTAGATCCCTCACTTCCAAGGCAGTCAAAGTCAATTAACTAATCACTGATCATAACCTTGATGTAATTGGCCTGACTGAAACATGGCTCAAACCTGATGGATTTACTGTGATAATAAATTATGCCTCTCCTGGTTACATTAGTGACAATATCCCCTGCGCATCCCGCAAAGGTGGAGGTGTTGCTAACATTTACAATAGCAAATTTCAATTGACAATTGATTTTTGTCTTTTGAGCTTCTAGTCATGAAATCTATGCAGCCTACTCAATCCCTGTTTATTGCCACTGTTTACGTGCCTCCTGGGCTGTATACAGCGTTCCTCACTGAGTTCCCTGAATTCCTATTGGACTTCGTAGTCATGGCAGATAATATTATAATTTTTGGTGACTTCAATATTCACATAGAAAAGTCCACAGACCCACTCCAAAAGACTTTCGGAGCCATCATCACCTCAGTGTGTTTTGTCCAACATGTCTCTGAACCTACGCATTTCCACAGTCATACCCTGGATCTAGTTTTGTCCAGGGAATACATATTGTGGAACTTAATGTTTTTCCTTATAATCCTGGACCATCAGACCACCATCTTATTATGTTTTTAATAGCAACAAATAATCTGCTCACACCCCAACCAATGATTAACAAAATCTCCGCTATAAATTCTCTGACAACCCAAAGATCCCTAGATGCCCTTCCAGATTCCCTCCACCTACCCAAAGATCACCTAACTGAGGCTTAACCTTGCATAACACCCTAGATTTAGTCACAACTCTAAAATAAAATAAAAATGGTCACAAGAAATGAGCTTCCTGGTATACAGAAAGCACTGAAGCAAGCTTCCAGAAAATTGGAACGGAAATGGTGCTCCACCAAACTGGGAGACTTCTGATTGTCCTGAGTCTGCACATATCTGCCAGGACCTAGGATCAATGGAGACACTCAAGTTTTTTAGTCCTGTATCTTCTGACACTTTCACTAAAATAGTCAGAGCCTCTAAACCTTCCAGCTGCCTACTCAACCCAATTCCAACTACACTACTGAAAAGGCTGCTCCCTGTACTTGGCCCTCCTATGTTGAACATAATAAATGGCTACCTATCCTCCAGATGTGTACCAAACTCACTAAAAGTGGCAGCAATAAAGCCTCTCCTAAAAAAGACAAACCTTGACGCGGAAATTGTTTTCAACTATCGGCCTATGTCAAATCTCCCATTCCTCTCAAAATGTTGTGAAAAAACTGTTGCGCAGCAACTCACTGCCTTCCTAAAGATAAATGATGTGTATGAAACGCTTCAGTCTGGTTTTAGACCCCATCGTAGTACGAAGACTGCACTCGTGAAGGTGGTAAATTACCTTT
The DNA here is from genome assembly GCA_030435695.1 of Brachymystax lenok tsinlingensis. Lineage (NCBI taxonomy): Eukaryota > Metazoa > Chordata > Actinopteri > Salmoniformes > Salmonidae > Brachymystax > Brachymystax lenok. The sequence continues at coordinate 42,224,381 of CM059792.1, read as the reverse complement.
TAATGGCTTCAGACCAAGGCTCTGCATCTGTCCTCGTGCTCCTAGACCTTAGTGCCGCTTTTGACACCATTGATCACCACATTCTTTTGGAGAGATTGGAAACCCTAATTGGTCTACATGGACAAGTTCTTCCCTGGTTTAGATCTTATCTGTCGGAAAGATATCATTTCGTCTCTATGGATGGTTTTCCCTCTGACAAATTAATTGTACATTTCGGTGTTCCTCAAGGTTCCGTTTTAGGACCTCTATTGTTTTCACTATATATTCTACCTCTTGGTGATGTCATTCAGAAACACAATGTTACCTTCCAGTTCTATGCGAACAACATACAGCTGTACATTTTGATAAAACATGGTGCAGACCCAAAATTGCCTACCCTGGACGCCAATTTAATTATAGATTAGACTACTGCAATGCTTTACTCTCCGGCTACCCGGATAAAGCACTAAATAAACTCCAGTTAGTTCGAAATACGGCTGCTAGAATGTTGACTATAACTGAAAAAAAGTAATAATTCTACTCCAGTGCTATATTACTCCAATTTACATGTTGCGTTTATATTTTTGTTCAGTATATTTTGGTGAAAGGTGGTCTCACTACTGGCACGAAATGACAGACTGCGCCTGCATTCCTTGTCCTAATGATTGAAACCTGAGCTGATGCTGTCCTAAATGGACTCACTAATCTGTGAGGAGTTCGACAGTGGCTGGGGGTTTGAATATGGGGGCGGAAAAACGTGCATCTTGGAGTGCCTGAAAAGCCAACACCACTAACGATGTGTAAAACATCACTAGAGCCTGAATGCTCAGCCTCAAAGCAGATCTGTGGGCCTGGTGCACTACTGTCTTGTATAAAATGTTAGGTTTTAAATTAACCTATTAAAACTCACGGACACTTAATAAAGCTCAAACCAAGTTTATTCACCCATTGGGTCATACAGCTGCATAAGACAAAGACATGGTTCCACTAGTGGTAGTATATATACCCCAATTTGGGGTGGAATCTTCTCCTTCTCTCTAAACATACATTTTTCTTGCTAATCAGGAAATTAAGTGACATGGGCAATAGACTGTTCTTTCTATCTTAACGTCACCTGACCTGACCTCGGCCCCCTTCTTCACTAAACCACATCTCTCCATCCTTATCAGTGTCTGCCAAGATGTGGTCGTCTTTCCTTCACTGAGGACATTCCAAGCTTAATTGCCTCTACCATATGCATTCCTCCTACATATACCCAATAACTTCTGGTGTATAAACCAGACTATGGCACCCCTCATGTCTCTAGTATAACTGATGAATAACAATATTTAAAGTTTAGAAATCCGAACCCATCAATAGGCTGTTGCCCTATATACATAGTCCTGGAATCATTGGCCACTTTAATAATGGAACACTAGCCACTTTAATAATCTTTACATATTTTGCATTACTCATCTCATATGTATATACTGTATTCTATTCTATTGTACTGTATCTTAGTCTATGCCGCTCTGTGCTTACCCACATTTTTATATATTCTTAATTCCATTCCTTTACTTTAGATTGTGTGTATTGTTGTGAAATTGTTAGATATTACTGTTAAATATTAGAGCTAGAAGAGCACCGTTAGAGCTAGAAACACAAGCATTTCGCTACACCCACAATAACATCTGCTAAACAAATGTATATGACAAATAACATTTGATTTGGCACTCTTTTCTAGCACTTTACAATGCTGCTTCAAAAGCATCACATCTCGCTCTGAGGAGGCAGCATTTTCAACGTTTTGCTCATGTTTCTTTTCCCTAGCAACGTGTTTGGAACGCATCTTGTCAGAGAAGAATTCCAAAATGTTTATTTTTTCCTAATCAGCCTTCAGTTGGTGTTCCTAATCAAATGCACGCTAACCTCTAGAATTTGGGTTTTCTCCGCCTCCTTTTTATGCATGCCAATTGTTTGACAGCAATCAACTATTTTATTACCCTTTTTTTCTTTCTTGATCAGCTTTTGAGCTAAATCATTAATACGAGATTCCCTTAAATGAAACATATTGGATGCCTGTAGGATACAGGATAAGAGACAGAACAAAGGCATTTCGTTCCTTTTATAACACCTTAATGTGTAACTTTTTCAAATGAAAACCAACCACCATTGACCAATCAAACAATACCAAGTTTACAGTAACCTGAACAACCAGGCCCAATCTCAGCAAGGTTCCTGTTCGGGATGAGACAAATGTAAATAAGGCTGAATTCCTAAAGACAATACAAGCCCTTTGCATAGAGTCATGTAGAGTTCACCCTATACAGACACAAGTTACCACAGAGATCATACATCCACATAGATGCCTTCATTTGCCATGTGGCAGAGGTGACAGAGAGCACATAAATTAGGGCTAAGCCTACAATTCCACCCGGGAAGGTGCTTCAGAATGATCTCATCCTCTTGTTAAATTAAGGCGAGTGTAATGAAGACATTCACTTTTAATGTGACTGTAGTTCGGTGATGATATCATTGGGATGCATAATTAATGCTGAAAAACAAACTGCACACTTTCCTTCGACATGTTTGGAAGGTGATGAGCGTGGTGAAGGAGCTATTGCTCGAATCCTGATTGCTTTGAAACGTCTCTGTGCTTGTGTAGTTCTGAAATGACAGAACGCCCGTCGGAGAGGAAGAGACAGTGTGGTACATACACACCTGCAAAATGTTGGGAAAATCTTACATATAAAATGTTTTTACTTTAAAGTTTCCCAACTTCCTATCAATTTTGAAAGGATTTTATTTTTGCGTAAGGAAGAAAGAAATGTTATTCATCTAGGTTTGGAGAGAAGGAATATCCCAGAGGACACCTACTATTAAGTTGTGACGCAAGGAAACAACATGATACACAGAAGGGAAATTGCAAAAAAAGAATAAGACAATCAAATATGGAAAAAGCTGAAAAATGAATGGCTAGAAGGTTTGAAGAGGGTTGATGAAATGGAGTGTAAGGTCTTCATTAAACATTGGGATGCTTCACATCTGTGAACAGGGCATGTGCAGCCCCTTCCCAATAAGCAGAGCAGCAAGAGAATAATAGGCTGTAAGCAGAAAGACTATCCAGGCTCTGGACAATCAAAGAGGTCAATCAACATTCCTGTTGAAGAGACTGAATTCATTTCCCTGAGAGATCAAAGAGAATTAAGGCTACTGCTTCACAGTGGAGAGTGGTTATGGCACGCACATGAGAGGACGCACGCACACACACACGCACACTTTAAAAATGTATCATGGAGGAGCTGAATATGGTAATGAAATGTAGGCAATCTTTCTTTGCCGCAATGGCAGAAAAGTTACTTCCAAACCATGAGGTCATGAATTACTTGATAGAGTTATAACTCATCAGATTACATTGACTCTTGAGAATTTTTAAACACATACATCTAAGAATTCAGGAAGAAGGCACTACTTTTATGAATTCTATGAAATATATGCTTACCAGTCAAAAGTTTGGACACCCTTACTCATTCTAGGGTTTTTCTTTATTTTTACTATTTTCTACATTGTAGAATAATAGTGAAGACATCAAAACTATAAAATAACACATATGGAATCATGTAGTAACCAAAAAGGTGTTAAAAAAATATTAGCCACTCTTTTACCTTGATGACAGCTTTGCACACACTTAGCATTCTCTCAACCAGCTTCACCTGGAATGCTTTTCCAACAGTCTTGAAGGAGTAAATATATTTTTATTTCTACAACGTAGAAAATAGTAAATAGTAAGTGTGTCCAAACTTTTGACTGGTACTGTGTGTCTGTGTAATGAATATTCATGGAGGAAAAAGGTGTAAATTCACACGCAGAGCGTGGCAGGTGTTTATTTCACCTTCACAGAAGGCAGGAATCGTGGTCACAGGCAGGCAATGGTCATACACAGGTAGGCAAACAGGCAGGTGAATCACAACTAGAACTGAAGGCTGTAACTGGTTCTCACAGACAAGCTAGGAAAAGGCTTAGTAGAGTCAAAACTAACAATACCTCACAAAGGCACAAACAGAATGAACTGAACTAAATAAGGAGCTGATGAGACCAGGTGAGTAACTAACACAGGTGAAATCAATGAACAAAAATGAAAGACAGGGCTACTTTCAAGAACACAACAAAACAGAACACAAAGTTGACCCAGAAAATAAATACAGAACATTACAGTCTGAGCTAACACTTCCCTTTGTTGTAAACTAACATATTATCAGTGACAATGCCTTTAGTCCTATAGCCACTGAAGTAGTCAAACAAATAGTGGAACACAATTTAAGCAGCTTAGCGTTTGGATGCAAATAGAGTTCACGTTACATGAATTACCATGATGTGTGTTTTAAAAGACAGTCGTGTCACTTTGGTGTGAGCACAGGCTCAGTTAATCCCATTGACAGCAGGGTAAAATGTACAGGCCTCTACATTTTACCAGTGCTCCACAAAACACACTCTATTAAAAGCACTGTCAGGTTTACACCTCTGGAGGAGAGCTTTAAGATAAACAATATGCTTAAAACCAGGGGTGTGAAATACAGTAAGAGAGGGTTGGGGGGACTGAGAGAGAGAGAGAGAGAGAGAGAGAGAGAGAGAGAGAGAGAGAGAGAGAGAGAGAGAGAGAGAGAGAGAGAGAGAGAGAGAGAGAGAGAGAGAGAGAGAGAGAGAGAGAGAGAGCGCGAGCGAGCTGGGAAACCAACCATGCCTGTGATCTGCTTTGGGAAATTAGTAAATGTCCTTCGCCTTTTTACGGCTATAAAAAGCAACTCGATTTTCACTGGTTTATCCCTCCTCTGTCGTGTCTTCCCTCCCTTGATTTTTCTCTCATTTGAGTGAAAAAGCTAGGAACAAAAGCATGCACACAAGGGCCCACACGCAAACCCACACAAACAAACCCACTCAGCAAAACAATAAGCGTTGTGTCCTCAGTCGGTTCCTTTATGGAACACGCTATTCTCTAGGGCTGGCTGTCAGGGAACATTATTGACAGATGAGGAGCGAGGTTATTTACCAATGTGGATGTTTTGTGTTGACAACACCCATGAAGAGAGTGGAGCTGCAAGCCATTAGCTAGTGGTGATCATCCCTCTACCACATACAGCCTAGCCTTCACCACTGGGAGAGGGCAACAAGTCCCTCCACCGCCGCTGGGTGAGGGCAACAAGTCCCTCCACCGCCGCTGGGTGAGGGCAACAAGTCCCTCCACCACCGCTGGGTGAGGGCAACAAGTCCATCCACCGCCGCTGCGTGAGGGCAACAAGTCCCTCCACCGCCGCTGGGTGAGGGCAACAAGTCCCTCCACCGCCGCTGGGTGAGGGCAACAAGTCCCTCCACCACCGCTGGGTGAGGGCAACAAGTCCCTCCACCACCACTGGGTGAGGGCAACAAGTCCCTCCACCACCCCTGGGTGAGGGCAACAAGTCCCTCCACCGCCGCTGGGTGAGGGCATCAAGCCCCTCAACCCTCGCTGGGTGAGGGCATCAAGCCCCTCCACCGCCGTTGGGTGAGGGCAACAAGTCCCTCCACTGCCGCTTGGTTTTACAGAAATGTGTCTGTTTCTCTTATAGGCTGGGTTGTAGTGGGTTTATCAGGCCTGTAATGGATGGCTGTTGCATGTGTTCTGGAATACAGCTGCATCACATGTCCCTGGATCATTCTTCTGGAGAAGGATCATTGGTCTTTAGTTACACCATCAGACAAACACTGGAGCTGGGCTCAATACATAGCTATAGCTTGCCTAACCTGTAGACTAGGAAAGACAAAGACGAGACATGTGGAAAGCCTCTCCCTTGTCAGGACCTGGTGGGAACAAACCAAACATAATGTGTGACGTTGATGAAATATTATGGCCTGACTCAGAGCAGAGACAAGATGATGAGAACGCTGATGCTGATGCTGATGCTGAGTGACCTGTACATTTGCTGCATTTGGAAATAAAGCTTTTGGAAATTCGGAATTTTACTGTGCATGGACTCTTCCTTACATGTTTTGTCAGTGTGACATTTCAAAGGTCAGATATTTGACCAAATCAGCATATACAGTAGTATTCCCTTACCCACTAATGTAAGAGGTATTTATTACAGTACTGTTTTGAATCTCTCTCTCCAGGGTGTTCCTGAAAGGGTGATCTGGATAGTCAGTGCTGTGATTTTACAAAGTTCCAAATTATTTATCTGAAAACCTATTCTAAACATGTTGGTAGCAGTGTTTTGAATTAATCCCTCCAGTGTGTAACAAGCAGTCATGTAGTCTGGGTTTTTGACAGCTTGAGTGTGTTGTCTGAGGGCAAGTTTAATTTGGGACCCAGAAGTTAGATGTTTGTACCATTGGGTGTGAGTTTTTAAAATTGTGTGTGAAGATTTGAGAAAATGGTGAGTTGTTCCAGGAATTGTGTCTAAGTAATTGAGAAAAACTGTAATAATTGATATGTTGGATTCACATCTCCTTCTCAACCAATAATTACATTTAAAGAATAGGACTAAATCAAATCAAACTTTATTTAAACTGCATTTAAAGTTTGATTTGATTTAGTTCTGTTCTTTAACTTAGATTTTTGGTTGAGAAGGAGACGTGAATCCAACATTACAGTTGTAGACCAACTGGAATTAAAGCCAGACTAAGTCAGTGACACAGATGGAACTATCAAGCAGAAGATACATCTCCTTCAAATATTGATATTTCGTTGTGTTGACAACCAAATTCAATATCCAGTTTGTCTACAAATTAATAATTGATACAGTATCTTGTAAATACGAAATCAATATTTCCAGAAAACATGATGCCTTTTAAGTGGCTGAGAACCTGTTATTTTCTGTGCAGAAAGTAACTATATTTCCTTATTGGTGAAAGCTAAGCATATTGGAAACAAGTTTCACCAGGTTGAAATTGAAATGCAAAGTCAAACTGAAAAAAAACGATTATAACCAGAATCCCGGGTTGGGTCTGGCTTGAATGTGCTCAAGATGTTTCCTCAATCGTTCCCCATCAGCAGTATTGTAGTGGAGGAGTTTGAGCTGTCCCCGGGAATGACACCAGGCTTAAGCTATCCTCCAGGTGCTATATCAGTCCAGGCAGGCCAAGCCAAGAACCCTCTCTGTCTGTCTGTCTATCTGTCTGTCTGCACAAACCTAGCATGGTAGTTCTTCATACAAAATGACCACAGATATCATTATAGATAGCAATTGCATTGAAACCGACTCTACTGGGAAGATACAGATGAAATAGCCACATTTCATTTGCAACTCCAGTCATTTTTGCTAGAAGTCACATTGTGACCTTGTTATTGTTAATCTGGGCAAAGCAGTGAAATGGTTTTAGCTGTGTGTTTTCTAGTCGCTCATTGAAATTCATAGAGGTTACTGTGTTAGAAATCATCATGAAACTGAGGTTTTGTTGCAAAGGTATGAAGGTAGATATTCTAGGCCAATGAATTATGTGACTGATCTGTATAATATAATATAACTGAAATAACTAGTATATAATTGTTTGTGTACTACCTCAACTCTTTGTGATAGAGACTATTCCATGCTTTACACATCATCATAATATTTTCTTGCTTTTAGCCGTTAAAGGCTCATTCTAAAGATTGCATACCGTACAATCATTTTTTAACTACATACAGTGCATTCTGAAAGTATTCAGTCCCCTTTACTTTTTCCACATTTTGTTAAATTACAGCCTTTATCTAAAATTGATTAAATTGCTTCCCCCCCCCTCATCAATCAACACACAATACCCCATAATGAAAAATAAAATTTATATAAATAAAAAAAACTGAAATACCTCATTCACATAAGTAAATAAAAAAGTAAAGGAAAATTTTTTATTTAATCAATTTTAGAATAAGGCTGTAACGTAATTTTTTGGGGAAAAATTCAAGGGTTTTGAATACTTTTCGAATGTACAGTATACAAGGATTTACACTATACATAGTAGTATTATATATTATTCATTAATGATTATGCATGGTAGAGTAATAGATTGTGCCATACATATGCACGTACATATGCCCTTTTTATACAGGCATTTAACAAGAGAGCTTGGGTGGATAGTCTGCTGTTTAGTCTGGTCTTTGGTTCACAATGTCTGGCAGCAAATCCTCTGCTCCAGCCAAGGTTGTTGACCCAAATAACACCTACATGGCACTGGGTTCACCTGGATATAAAAAAATATTCTAACAACCTATAAAGATTTTAACCACAACTGTTCAGGAACAAACCCAGATAATCTTACAATAGAGTCTGCATTACTAGAATAGGTCATAACTACAGTATATGAAAAGGACATAGTTAAGTATGTGCTGTTTATGTAAATTATTTTCACATTAATCTGAACCCGCACTTTGGTATTGTGTCTGTTCACACTGACGACAAAGGAGTGGATTGTGCCTTTCTGAACGATTCATCTGATCCACCTAGCTGAGGATGACTCGTGCCGTCCAGTTAACTTTCTGAACGATTCATCTGATCCACCTAGCTGAGGATAACTCGTGCCGTCCAGTTAACTTGGTGTCCTTTGTGTCAGACCTCCTTCTCTTATGTGTCATCCTCAACCACCTATTCTCCTTATGGAAATTGGACAGGAGTCATTCAGGTTTTCCTTGTAGCACAATAATGCGAGTCGCGACAAAAAAGGTAAACTCCTTATGAGCTTTTAGAGACTTGGAAGGGACCTACTGAAAAATCCCTCTTTAGTCCCATTTCAAATGACAGGCCATGGTTCAATACAAAGGAATAATAATAATCTCAACCCTCCATTTGTCTGGATCTATTGTTAATGTAATTGCATACCCCCACCCCCCACAACTCTTCAAATAGGAAAGCTGTTCATTTTCATCAATAAGAGTTTGTATTTTCTAATGTATTAGACCATTTAGATGGTTAACGTTATAGACATTGCTCCAACTGTATGGATGGTTACAGTGTCCTTTGCACTTAAAAGTCTAATACACAACTAGATAGATGTGTATTACCAACTGTATGGATGGTTACAGTGTCATTTGCTCTTAAAAAGGCTAATACACAACTAGCTAGATGTGTTTAACCAACTATAGTTCCCCTTCTTCAATCTGCACAAGCCAGTGACATTATTCAGCAAGCTACTAAGCTGTTTTAATTGTTAAGATCCTCATAATGTATACATCTCTATATGTGCCTGTGCTGTTAGCTATAGGAAGAACAAAGTATATTGTTTTCATGCGTAACAGTGGGGTGAGATAGTATCTAGAAAAGCCCAGATTGCGTCTCATACCTTTGAAGAAACTGGTATTGAAAGGTAACCTCTGCTTACCTAATCTATTTGTGTATACAGTGGAGAGAGGGAGAGAGACAGGGAGAGAGACAGGGATAGGGAGACAGAGAGAGAGAGAGAGAGAGAGAGAGAGAGAGAGAGAGAGAGAGAGAGAGAGAGAGAGAGAGAGAGAGAGAGAGAGAGGGAGACAGGGACAGAGAGTGAGGATAGAGGAGAGAGAGGGGGAAGATTACTCATGAGATTACTGTTAGAAGAAGACACAGTTTACCTGACGTTGAGAGATGGAGCTTTCAAGACCCTAAACAGTAACTATCAAGTGTCTTTGGAATAGTCCTTGAGGGGAACTTGAGGATTTTAGCTGTTGTTTCACTGATCATGAGAGCTTTTTGATGTAGTTAAGAAAGTTAAACACTGATTGCTAATTGTGTTTGTGCCTACAATTACCCCTAGCCCAAATGAAGGGGTTGGACTGTACAGCACAAAGCACTACTTTCAGCTAATTATCAGGAGAATAGCATTCAGGCAATGCCATAACCCCAAGCTGTAGTGACCGCATTGATTTAGCGATTTAGACCTCTCACAAAGTAAATAGTTGGCTTGGAAATCCACTCTGTAGACAGAGCTATTACGGCCTTATCTGTGATGAGAAATCCCATTTCTCTGGAAACAAGTGAAGCGTTGGACACAAGGTAGAAGACTTGGGGCCTGGTGAACTTTGGGCTTTTGGCTCACTAAAGCAGCATGACTTATTTGAAATGAAGGAGCATCCCCCTGCTGTCATATCTCTAATTTATTGAGGGAAAATGAGAGCAAAAAAGGCCCAGGACTGTTTTAAACATGAGGTAAAGTGCTGATTTGTGAACTTGGGAAACCTGGAGGAATGCAGAAAACGAACACGAACAGGTGGGGGCTACAGTATAAGCCATTTGTGCCCTGATAATTAGTTTGAGAGGCAAGCCAGCGGTTTCCAGATAGTTATTTTTTATATTGATGTACAAAGAGCTGCCAACATCACAATGAGGAACAAATGGGTCAGCCCTGTTCTGGGTGTCAGTGATTCTCCTCAGAGCCGCCTCCTCAACCCCAACCACAACTTGTGGAGATTACGCTCGTCCAGGTCTTATTTCACTTTGTCCCCAGAAATCAATTCCCCCTTTCCCCTTTTCTACTTTGTCCGTAGCTGAATATAATCTCTTTAAGGCAGCCCCATATTGGCCATTGTGCAGGTGGGATACCTGATTGGATTTCTCTATTACGGTTGTGTCAATCGGACCTGCAACTGATAGCGGTGAGGGATGTGGATGTGCCCTCTGTTAGGAAAGGACCTCCAGTCACCACTGAGGAGCACCTGATAAGGGTGGCTGGCTGGGTGGTTTGGGGATGGGGTGGAGGCAGAGGGGTGGAGGTAGAGGGGTAGAGGCAGAGGGGTGGAGGGAGCAGTCAGAAAAGCAATACATCTTATTACATTACATTTCAGTTCCCAGAGCTGGGTGGTCATGGGTCATGTCACAGGAGATTGGGTTCAGTACTGAGGCCTGGGAGCAGAGCAGAGCTGCAACAGCAGCAACACTCTATCCACCTGGTCTGCAGCGAGCTGTTTCTCTGGCTAGGATCGCCAGCAGGACCTAATGGTTCTAATATCAAATTACATTTTATTTGTCACATGCGCCGAATACAACAGGTGTAGACCTTACTGTGCATTGCTTACTTACAAGCCCTTAACCAACAATGCAGTTTTAAGAAAAAATAGTTAAGAAAATATGTACTAAATATAAATATATAAAATATAAAATATATAATATATATATATATATATATATATATATATATATATATATATATATATATATATATATACACACAGTTGAAGTCGGAAGTTTACATACACTTAAATTGGAGTCATTAAAACTCGCTTTTCAACCACTCCACAAATTTCTTGTTAATAAACTATAGTTCTACTTTGTGCATGACAAAAGTAATTTTTCCAACAATTGTTTACAGACAGATTATTTCATTTATAATTCACTGTATCACAATTCCAGTGGGTCAGAAGTTTACATACACTAAGTTGACTGTGCCTTTAAACAGCTTGGGAAATTCCAGAAAATAATGTCATGGCTTTAGAAGCTTCTGATAGGCTAATTGACATAATTTGAGTCAATTGGAGGTGTACCTGTGGATGTATTTCAAGGCCTACCTTCAAACTCAGTGCTCTTTGCTTGACATTATGGGAAAATCAAAATAAATCAGCCAAGACCTCAGAAAAAAATTGTAGACCTCCACAAGTCTAGTTCATCCTTAGGAGCAATTTCCAAATGCCTGAAGGTACCACGTTCATCTGTACAAATAATAGTACGCAAGTATAAACACCATGGGACCACGCAGCCGTCATATCGCTCAGGAAGGAGGTGTGTTCTGTCTCCTAGAGATGAACGTACTTTGGTGCGAAAGGTGCAAATCAATCCAGGAACAACAGCAAAGGACCTTGTGACGATGCTGGATGAAACAGGTACAAAAGTATCTATATCCACAGTAAAATGAGTCCTATATCGACATAACCTGAAAGGCCGCTCAGCAAGGAAGAAGCCACTGCTCCAAAACTGCCATAAAAAAAGCCAGACCATGGTTTGCAACTGCACAAGGGGACAAAGATTGTACTTTTTGGAGAAATGTCCTCTGGTCTGATGAAACAAAAATATAACTGTTTGGCCATAATGACCATTGTTATGTTTGGAGGAAAAAGGGGGAGGCTTGCAAGCTGAAAACACCATCCCAACCGTGAAGCAGGGGGGTGGCAGCATCATGTTGTGTGGGTGCTTTGCTGCAGGAGGGACTGGTGCACTTCACAAAATAGATGGCATCAACTGATTGTGGGAAGCTTGTGGAAGGCTACCCAAAATGTTTAACCCAAGTTAAACAATTTAAAGGCAATGCGACCAAATACTAATTGAGTCTATGTGAACTTCTGACCCACTGGGAATGTGATGAAAGAAATAAAAGCTCAAATAAATTTCTCTCTACTAGTATTCTGACATTTCACATTCTTAAAATAAAGTGGTGATCCTAACTGACCTAAGACAGGGAATTTTTACATGGATTAAATGTCAGGAATTGTGAAAAACTGAGTTTAAATGTATTTGGCTAAGGTGTATGTAAACTTCAACTGTGTATATAACCATGCAGTCTGAGGATTACATTTACTGAAGTACTTCTATCATGTAGAGGTGTGGCTGACAAAGTGAGGGTGCATTTTTATACTTTCAAATTTTTCCTCAGAAATGATTTACTCTTAAAAAATATATTTCTCTAACTGCTAATGGTTTTGGTATAACTTAAAAAAATTACGCAGGCTGTACAGTCATTTATCAACATAAAGTATGTGTCAATAGAATGTTAACCATAAGCTTTGTAGCTAATGGCTGTATTAAATACAAATTGCCATGCACACACTGGTTGCTAATTTACTACTGTACTATCCGAGCAAACTGAAAAGTGATTTTAGATGTTAGGTGACATATATAACCTTCCCATGCTGTTCCCAACTAACTATGCTCCCTGTTCTGTGACATCATGACTAAGGTGTTTTTTGTTGTCCACTCTAATCTTCATCATTTGAGTTAGGCAAGGGGCTCATTGGGCTTTGAGTTGGTGCTTATTTGATGGGAGATTTGACTTTTCCATGCACTTTAACTGTGATGGTGTTATCTCGGAGCTGCCTCGCCCTGCACCTCCTGAGATGTTAACCACAGCTCTCTCTGAGAAAGCGATTAGGATTATTTAAATGTCAATTTATATTACTCCTTATTGCTAATGCACTTCCCTCGCTGACGAGGCAAACTTATGAAAAGAGAGCAGTGTAAGTTCACACATCGAGTTTCATTTCAATGCTCTGAGAGGGGAGGGCATGTGTGTGTGTTTGCGCTTGTATGAGACTATATGCTAATTATCTAGCTCTCTCTCCCTTTTACTTTTAGGCCAATGAGATGAAAACTAACACATCCTCACCAGCCTCTGCTCTGCTGACTCCACTGGATAGGGACAGAGCACATTGTTATCTCACACTCAACATGAACACTAAACACAATTAAAAATTCAGAAAAATATATGCTTATTTATTATTTTATAATTTTCTCTATTGAAACTAATTGCATAGAACCAACTGGAAAATAATTTCCAACTGAATTGCTGATACGTTTAGACAGAAATACTCATTTGGATAAGTTTTTGTCGTTGGAAATTAGATAATTTCTAGCAGTGACTCATCTGTGAACGGTAATTATATTCAAACAACAACCCCCCCATACACAAAAACAACCACACAGATTTCCCCAAGTGTTGTAGTGCTCTAGGTCTTGAGGCCAAACCCATGACTCCTTACCATACACAAAAACAACCACACAGATTTCCCCAAGTGTTGTAGTGCTCTAGGTCTTGAGGCCAAACCCATGACTCTTTGCTTTGCTGAAATATGTCATTCGAAAGTGATGTTGGCTTTATTTTCAAGCCTCACTCTGAATGACAAGTCAATGACTTTGCGTCTGTTTGCCATTGTGAACACATTTGTGTGTGTTTGACCATGGCAGGGAACCATGGAGGGCAGTACACACAGTTGACTAGAGTGCTGGACGCCTGCAATACTTCCAGATAGGGCGTGGACAGAGAGGTCATAAGCTGTTTCTCTGCCAAAAACTTCCCTTCCATGAACAAACTAGCAGAAATGAGCCAAAACATTTCAGTAATTGAGTAATTGAGATCTCTAATAAGTACAAGGAATTCTTAGATCTCATTCCAAAGGGAGGTTTGGTTCCAAATCCATGCTGGGTCTCCGAATCCCATCCACTGATGTACACAACCTTGTTAAGTATTGTATGTTTTCCGACAATAACATGAGATGATTGATGTACACATTAGAAGAGTGTGAGGGAGAGAGTAAGTAGTCTCTCAAAACAGTTAGTGAAAAGTTTTGGAATAAAACTTTTCTAGAATTTCTTTCTGTGGGCAGTGTTTGAGTTACTGGAATACATGACTATCCCGTGAAGAATATGGCCCGAATTAGATCCGAACTTACCCAACACAAAGGGATTTCTATTGGGACAGAGAAAGACAAAAAAGGGACTGCGCCATAGACTGGTTATCAAAACGTACTCTTTAGACAATTGATCCTGACAGCTGAGAGTCAATCTGAAGAGAGGACAAATAATCTGATACATGATCTACCTGTATCTACCTTACCTAACAGTTAATTTTTGATTGATGTATTTTGCAAAGAGGTGGAAGCTGAAAGCAGTGGAGGCTGATGAGGGGAGGACGGCTCATAATAAAGGCTGGAATGGAGTATAATGGCTGGAATGAAGTGATTGCATTGGTATCAAACACACAAATGTGTTTGATACCATTCCAGTCACTCCATTCTAGCAATTATTATGAGCCGACATCCCCTCAGCAGCCTCCACTGGCGGAAAATCAAACAGGTAAGCCATGCAAGATATATTATCTGCTATCAAAGTAATCTCAGAGGTCTCAAAGCTAATAATATGCACGCCTCAAGGATGTGGTTAGTTACAGTGATAAGGGCATTGATCTTCCACAAAGATCAGTGCAATTTCACAACATCATCAGAGGGGGAATATTGCTGGCGACTGGCGTCAGACGAACTCTGCCTTGTGGAATATGAAGTGTGAACTCACCTCATAAGATCCCAGTGACGTTAGGGGTCTGGGAGAGAAGCTCTGGCATGTTTTTCCTTTTTGATGATGTGAAAAGAAAGTGAGAGAAATCAAGTGAATGAAATGTCCTGGCGGACTTCATGCATCTGGTAAATGTCTCAAATGTCCTGGCTGACTTCATGCATCTGGTAAATGTCTCAAATGTCCTGGCGGACTTCATGCATCTGGTAAATGTCTCAAATGTCCTGGCTCATTTCATGCATCTGGTAAATGTCTCAAATGTCCTGGCTGACTTTATGCATCTTGTAAATGTCTCAAATGTCCTGGCTGACTTCATGCATCTGGTAAATGTCTCAATGTAATTGTACTCCATTTAAACCTGCCTCTCTCTCTTTCTTCAGCAGTGGATGGACTCATACATGCAAACCATCTTAAAATGTCCTCCGATATCTGACATTGCACCTGCAGACTGAGCAGCAGAGACCAATGCATTACCTTGCCTGGACCATGGAGAGCAGTCCCATTCACACACACAGCATGGTGACAGCTCAAAGCAATCTCACAGCCACGTCTGGGGAAAATAGGTGAAGAGAGAACTTCATCAAGCACAGCCTTTTATCCGCAACAAGTCAGTTTGATGGAACTACTCATCTGGTGGGAAAATGCACATATTGTCTCTATGCAGATTTTAGAATAGTCCCATGAAAATCTGTCAAAACCTAGATAGTGACTTTAACTGAATGCACTTGCCCTTGAATGTAAGAAAATGATGAGTCCCAGATACAATGTCCAAAAAAACATGCAGAGCCCTCCTAAAAAATAATCAAACCCAGACGGATTATGTCAAATTAATAGAATTATACAAACGGAAACCCTAAAAGGCGCCTGCTGTAACCCACCCACCCAACACTTCCCCCTCTCTGGTAAGACACAGAATGTTCCCCTTTCTTGCTCTCAACAGAATTTTTAAAGTCGATTCTCGGCACAGAACCTGCATAGAAAGCAGGTTCCAATTAGGGCAGGTCTTTTCATGGCAAGAGAACCTGATGCATATTAAATTTAAAAAAATAAGGCCCATGAATAAGCAATAGATAAACTGGGATTCTGCACAGCCTGCTAGCCGGGAAAACAGAGAACCAGACCCATATTCTAACAACTTTGCATCCATGACTACGGCACCCTTGAATTTCAAAACAACGCCCACCGACCCCGTCCTCATCAATTTGTGTTAACCTAGAAACAAATTTAAATATATAAACATCTTCACAGCAAAATGTAATGAAACACTAAATGAACTTGCAGACTTACCCACAGTGTCATGGAGTGCAAAATAAAATCCTGTTTTGAGAGTGTATCTGTAAAAGGGATTATTTTTAATTGCCTTGTGAGGCACAGCTCCTCTCTCAGATTGAATCACTGCTGTTTTCTAATGCTGCACTTTGATAACATATGTCCCTCTGTGGACATTTCTGCTTTAGATGAGGAGATTCATCTCCTATGACACTTATACACACCAGACATTGCATGCAGCACAGAGTCATGCAGGTACATTAGTATCATACGTAAGGCAAACATAGTGAATAAAGAGCCACCTCTCTGTCATCCCTCTGTGATTCTACATGAGACCATCACACATGCCTGGTGAAATGCGAGAAAGACCTGGCCACACAAGAAACACACAGCATTTAGTTGGATTTGTTTCTTTTTGGTTTTACTCTCCCCTTGTTAGTCTGTGTGAGTCTGACAAAATCATCTGTAAAGCCCTCAGAGAGGCCCGGCTACAATGCGCTGAGAAGGGGAATGTTCCATCATCCAGAGCCAGTTCTCCATTTCCCTCTGAGCATTCTTTGGTTATTCTCCATCTCTGAGGGAGCTATTTGAGCCAGGACAAAGACAACGATTCAGTGGTTGCCAAGCCTCTCCTTAAGCCCTCTCCCCTCTGAGTCCTTCAGGGGAGAGGTGCAGTTAGTCACTGCTGAGTCACTGCTGAGTCACTGCTGAGTAACTAACTGCACCTCATGCCCCTGATAAACCTAAACCTTATGCCCCTGATAAACCTAAACCTCATGCCCCTGATAAACCTAAACCTCATGCCCCTGATAAACCTAAACCTTATGCCCCTGATAAACCTAAACCTCATGCCCCTGATAAACCTAAACCTTATGCCCTGATAAACCTAAACCTCATGCCCCTGATAAACCTAAACCTTATGCCCCTGATAAACCTAAACCTCATGCCCCTGATAAACCTAAACCTTATGCCCCTGATAAACCTAAACCTCATGCCCCTGATAAACCTAAACCTTATGCCCCTGATAAACCTAAACCTCATGCCCCTGATAAACCTAAACCTTATGCCCCTGATAACAGAGCTGGAAGGAAGCAGGGCCTGGCAAACAAACTTTTCTGAGAGTTCTTTGACACCTGAACAAAACTCTGCTCTGCATTGCTCTGCGCTAGGAAGTCACGGCCAAGGTATGGGTGCGGTGCCAGAGAGAGCAGAGCAGAGGGGAGGGAGGACTGAGAGATACTCATTGAGCAGAGAAAAACAGCTGATAAATCCCCAGGATTGTGATGGAGGCTAAGACAGATCCCAGGAAGAAACAACGTCCCTGCTCACCGCTGCAGGTCCGAAATAGCTCCCTCAGAGATAGAGAACATCCAAAATAATGCTCAGAGGGAAATGAAGAACTCTAGAGGAAAGCCATTCATACCACTAAGGGTTCAGAAAGTATTGATTACAGTAAACATTATGTGTATGTGTAGTAAATTGTCATATCATGTGTTTCTGTATGCTATATGCCTATAGCTTCCATTTTAAGGAGAAGTGGACAAACTGGACCTGCTTTGTAGGACAGGGAGATGAGTGCTTGAGTTTAGGGAGTATCAGAGTCAAGGTTACCTAGCAACTAGGTCAGAACACAAGAAACACAATATTTCATTGAGATAGATCATCGGATGTAAAGGCCTTTGGAAAGTTTCTCTAACAGGATGAGGATGTGTTAGGGTGGTGGTGGTGTCAGATCATGGAGCTCTGTGGACTTTCATCTACACTCGCTTGTGTTTCTGTTACAGTGTTTAGAAGAAATTGTTTTTTAAATGAAGTTTGTTTTTATATTTAAATTTAGTTGGATAATGTACAAATACAATACTTAAGTCTTTGTTCAGGAATGACAGTGTTGCTTCCATGCCAAACAGCCTCAAAGTCTACCTGGTGTTTCACACATACATTTTGTACACAGTTGCACAAAAGCTAAATAATCTATATTTTGACCTCTGTGGCAGTGGAAACATTTTTTTCTCTCAATTTCTCAACCTGAGCAGGATCATTCCATTACAGACCCAGGTCTCCAATGCCCTATTCTGCTGATAGATGACTTCCAGCCGGTGAAACATATTACTCCCCAAAGTACAAGTGTTGGTTAATAGTAAAGTAAAGTACAGATACCCCAAAAAACAACTTACAGTAAATAGTACTTCAAAGTATTTTTACTTAGTTACTTTACACCATTGTTAGAGAGGTAGATAGTGAAAGAGAGGGAGAAAGAGAGAGATTCTGTGTCGCAGGTTGAGGTACATAGGGATGAGTCTTGTCCTGGAGGCAGAACTGAGCGATTTCCACTAGATGTGCCAGCTGCAAAGTCAAAATGGGCTATATTTAAAAAAATTATGAAAACCAAAACTCTGATTTGTTGACTTTGTGGCTGTGCCATCTGGTGACCACTCTGCAGAGCTTCCTCCAGAACATGGGTCATCCCAATAAATGCTAACATGCTTCTGTGTCAAATCTGTTTCTTTCTTTCTTGACTTTTACCTTTAAGTCATTCAGCTCCATGACGCAAAGCTATTTCATACACGTAGGGTTCACCCTAATGTTCACTCTTATCTCAATGATACATTGTGATAACACAGGTTTTCCATGTCCTATCTTGTTAAATGCTCAGAAACAGGCATGCCCAGGTGTCTTAGATAACAGAGGAATAACAGCCAGGGAGGATTATAAACATAATGTTTATGGAAAAAATATTTCAGAGGGATTATGGGTCAAATGGACAAACACTCTTTGGGTCATTGGGGTGGCAGGTAGCCTAGTGGTTAAGAGCACTGGGCCAGTAACCAAAAGGTCACTGGTTTGAATCCCTGAGCTGACTAGGAGCAAGACACAACCCTAAATGCTCTGGATAAGAGGGTCTGCTGAATTACTAAAATATACATTGGAAACTGTTCCTATTAGGTCATGGTTGGATTGGCTACTTTGTTAACCCTTATTTTACCAGGTAAGTTGCCTGAGAACACGTTCTCATTTACAGCAACGACCTGGGGAATAGTTTCAGGGGTAGAAGAGAGGGGATGAATTAGCCGATTGAAAGCAATTGACTCGCTTTCATTGTCTAGAGAAATAATCTAATACTATCCCTGTAAAGCTGTTGTTCTGTAATAGGACGCCATCAGATTAAATATTGATGAAAATGTTTTGTACATTGACTTTATGATATTGTGCCTAGTTGAAGCTTTTCACTCAAAACACACAAAAACCTATGCAAAAAATATATTTATGACAGTGAGGCAAACTATTTTGTTAGAAGTTTTGGGAGTTGTGAAAAGCACTTTGTCAAAGTCGGACAGTAGCAGCAGGTGAAACCTTCCTCTCATCTCCCTGTGGCCTCTCCTTGACTCCCTAACTCTTTATTTCTCTCGCCGAGGCACCACACGGTTCTCTTATATAGCCAAAAGATTAGAAACCAACAGAGATCTAACGTGGCCTTGCTGGGTCAACATAGTATTGCATAATGGCGTCCCCACTTTGCCTGATTACATTACTCCCATCAGTCACTTGACACTAAATGAACTGCAGCCATACATGTTTTACAGGTCAAGATTCCAACCTGGCTCACAGCACAGACACCCACAGTAATACATTACTCGTTGTGCTCCAGTCCGGACGGATTCAAAGGTAGAATAGCCCCGATAAATGGATCCACTTACTCCCCGTTGAACCATAAGGATGATAAATATTTAGTTTGGCTAATTCCCATGCACTAGTTGGGGACTTGACAGCTCCAGAGGTAGGTCTTAGTAACGACATACAACACAGAGTATTAGCAAATATTAAAGAGAGGTTCCGTCCCTCAGCTTTGGTGTGGGTACTGCTGGCCTGCTGCTGAGTATTGCTGCTCTCTTAGTTCTTCATATGTTCAGCTGTCATGGGCTGTGTTCTTTCTCTGCTAGTCTTGTCATGGGCTGTGTTCTTTCTCTGCTAGTCTTGTCATGGGCTGTGTTCTTTCTCTGCTAGTCCTGTCATGGGCTGTGTTCTTTCTCTGCTAGTCCTTTCATGGGCTGTGTTCTTTCTCTGCTAGTCCCGTCATGGGCTGTGTTCTTTCTCTGCTAGTCCCGTCATGGGCTGTGTTCTTTCTCTGCTAGTCCCGTCATGGGCTGTGTTATTTCTCTGCTAGTCCCGTCATGGGCTGTGTTCTTTCTCTGCTAGTCCTGTCATGGGCTGTGTTCTTTCTCTGCTAGTCTTGTCATGGGCTGTGTTCTTTCTCTGCTAGTCCTTTCATGGGCTGTGTTCTTTCTCTGCTAGTCCCGTCATGGGCCGTGTTCTTTCTCTGCTAGTCCCGTCATGGGCTGTGTTCTTTCTCTGCTAGTCCCGTCATGGGCTGTGTTCTTTCTCTGCTAGTCTTGTCATGGGCTGTGTTCTTTCTCTGCTAGTCTTGTCATGGGCTGTGTTCTTTCTCTGCTAGTCTTGTCATGGGCTGTGTTCTTTCTCTGCTAGTCTTGTCTTGGGCTGTGTTCTTTCTCTGCTAGTCTTGTCATGGGCTGTGTTCTTTCTCTGCTAGTCTTGTCATGGGCTGTGTTCTTTCTCTGCTAGTCTTGTCTTGGGCTGTGTTCTTTCTCTGCTAGTCTTGTCATGGGCTGTGTTCTTTCTCTGCTAGTCCTGTCATGGGCTGTGTTCTTTCTCTGCTAGTCCTTTCATGGGCTGTGTTCTTTCTCTGCTAGTCCCGTCATGGGCTGTGTTCTTTCTCTGCTAGTCCCGTCATGGGCTGTGTTCTTTCTCTGCTAGTCCCGTCATGGGCTGTTTTCTCTGCTAGTCCCGTCATGGGCTGTGTTCTTTCTCTGCTAGTCCCGTCATGGGCTGTGTTCGTTCTCTGCTAGTCCCGTCATGGGCTGTGTTCGTTCTCTGCTAGTCCCGTCATGGGCTGTGTTCTTTCTCTGCTAGTCCCGTCATGGGCTGTGTTCGTTCTCTGCTAGTCCCGTCATGGGCTGGGTTCTTTCTCTGCTAGTCCCGTCATGGGCTGTGTTCGTTCTCTGCTAGTCCCGTCATGGGCTGTGTTCTTTCTCTGCTAGTCCTGTCATGGGCTGTGTTCTTTCTCTGCTAGTCCCGTCATGGGCTGGGTTCTTTCTCTGCTAGTCCCGTCATGGGCTGTGTTCTTTCTCTGCTAGTCCCGTCATGGGCTGTGTTCTTTCTCTGCTAGTCACGCCATGGGCTGTGTTATTTCTCTGCTAGTCCCGTCATGGGCTGTGTTCTTTCTCTGCTAGTCCCGTCATGGGCTGTGTTCGTTCTCTGCTAGTCCCGTCATGGGCTGTGTTCTTTCTCTGCTACTCCCGTCATGGGCTGTGTTCTTTTTCTGCTAGTCCTGTCATGGGCTGTGTTCTTTCTCTGCTAGTCCTTTCATGGGCTGTGTTCTTTCTCTGCTAGTCCCGTCATGGGCTGTGTTCTTTCTCTGCTAGTCCTGTCATGGGCTGTGTTCTTTCTCTGCTAGTCCTTTCATGGGCTGTGTTCTTTCTCTGCTAGTCCCGTCATGGGCTGTGTTCGTTCTCTGCTAGTCCCGTCATGGGCTGTGTTCGTTCTCTGCTAGTCCCGTCATGGGCTGTGTTCTTTCTCTGCTACTCCCGTCATGGGCTGTGTTCTTTTTCTGCTAGTCCTGTCATGGGCTGTGTTCTTTCTCTGCTAGTCCTTTCATGGGCTGTGTTCTTTCTCTGCTAGTCCCGTCATGGGCTGTGTTCTTTCTCTGCTAGTCCTGTCATGGGCTGTGTTCTTTCTCTGCTAGTCCTTTCATGGGCTGTGTTCTTTCTCTGCTAGTCCCGTCATGGGCTGTGTTCTTTCTCTGCTTGTCCCGTCATGGGCTGTGTTCTTTCTCTGCTAGTCCCGTCATGGGCTGTGTTCTTTCTCTGCTAGTCCCGTCATGGGCTGTGTTCTTTCTCTGCTAGTCCTTTCATGGGCTGTGTTCTTTCTCTGCTAGTCCCGTCATGGGCTGTGTTCTTTCTCTGCTAGTCCCGTCATGGGCTGTGTTCTTTCTCTGCTAGTCCCGTCATGGGCTGTGTTCTTTCTCTGCTAGTCCCGTCATGGACTGTGTTCTTTCTCTGCTAGTAACGTCATGGGCTGTGTTCTTTCTCTGCTAGTCACGTCATGGGCTGTGTTCTTTCTCTGCTAGTCCCGTCATGGGCTGTGTTCTTTCTCTGCTAGTCCTGTCATGGCCTGTGTGCTTTGTCTTCTAGTCCCGTCATGGGCTGTGTTCTTTCTCTGCTAGTCTTGTCATGGGCTGTGTTCTTTCTCTGCTAGTCCCGTCATGGGCTGTGTTCTTTCTCTGCTAGTCCCGTCATGGACTGTGTTCTTTCTCTGCTACTCCCGTCATGGGCTGTGTTCTTTCTCTGCTAGTCCCGTCATGGGCTGTGTTCCTTTTCTGCTAGTCCTGTCATGGGCTGTGTTCTTTCTCTGCTAGTCTTGTCATGGGCTATGTTTATTATCTGCTAGTCCTGTCATGGGCTGTGTTCTTTCTCTGCTAGTCTTGTCATGGGCTGTGTTCTTTCTCTGCTAGTCCCGTCATGGGCTGTGTTCTGTCTCTGCTTGTCATTTTCAGGATGCACTGAACCATGGACACAAATGCTATAAAAGTGTCCTTGCTAATTATGGCCTTTTGGTGGCACAGCAATCTCCTGACGTGGTTGTCGCTGCTCTCCCCTGAGAGGTTACTTACTCAGGGACTTTTTACTGCACCGGACTGCATATTTACCTGGACATTTAGTCTTTTTTGCTAATTAAGCAAGAATGTTCTGATGTGTGTTGCTTGGCCAATGCCCTATATGATCACTCTGACTCAGAACTCCCTTGGCCCATTAAGTATTCATGTAGAGAGTTCTAAATATAACATGTACCATGTCTAAATAGTCACGTTTAATTAATGTTGGGCCAGTAATCATTTCATTAGCATTTCTAGGAGTTAATGTGTTTGTTTTAACTTTTATACGGAATTAAGACTTCATGGATGGCTTCCAGAGGTTATCAAGACATTGAAACAACGTATGTAATATGTCAATATGACACATGAATAGTTTGCTAAAGAAGTTTGCAAATGATCTAAGTTTTCATCCTTTACATGAAACCCTCTAGAGTCCAAGCCCTGTCGAAGCAGGGGGAGGGGGTTCTACTAAGCCAACATATAGAATTGTTTTAAGATGGTCATACCAAGGATCATTTAGCTATTTGATTTAGAATTTTAAGACCCCTTAAGGTATCAAAAAAAATATTACACAATTATTTGATTAAACATTACTGCTATTAGCCCATAGCAACACATTGAATAACAGATTCACTACATGGAACAACAGATAGTCCCCAAAACAATCTCATAGGAAGTTTGTTCTAAAGGAAACTACTTAAAACAACATTGACATGAGTCTTGTGAGGATTGGGGGCATCCTAGAGCAAAACAATAGGCATGTACATGTTCGTGAGAGACTCACCTTTCCACAGAGGGGCCAAACTGTTCGGATGCTACAGACAGAAGTTGGCAGAAGAGGCTGTATCAACTTCAGACGAGTCCTGTGACGCTTTTGTGGGTCATAGAGCAAAACAGAGAACACCATCGTGTTCATGAGTCAACTTTTTTTTCACTGAGGGGTCATAACGCTTTAGATGTTTTCGTGAGAAGACATAGTCTGACAAACACCGCTCTAGCTCTACCACCTTTCACTGCAGATGCGGAACGGCGGTATCGGCGGATGTGGTGTACTGAGACGCAGCCCATGCAGACATTTCTAGCTTAAACACCGATTTTGATGGGGATTGTTTTATTATGCTAGCTAGATTTCCGCGGGGGGCCGTCGACATTGCAGAAGGGTTAATTACACATGCAACAATAACTTAGAAGACAGATTAACTATTGTTTCAGCATCCATTTTGTTTCTCTGTCTCCTGATGTGATACTGAGGCCATTGCGTCTTTAATGAAGGTGCTAAAAGCCAAAATGTTGCCGATGCCTCATCGTGCCCCAGACAAGCGATCTGGCAGATTATTGACTTAATTTACAGCAAGCTAATGATGTAGAGCCAGTCTAATTAAATATGAAATATCACTCGCTGAGAGGTTGAGAGCTCCTCACACATAAACACACTTTGAGTGGTAATGGAGGCAATGTTTCCAATGGCACCGTCCAGAGTGGGCTAATCGGGATTGTATAAGCATACAGTGCAAAGATGTGATTACAGACGATGGGACAGTACGTACGCACATAATTTATCCTCCCTCAAGTTTGATCAGCCTAATGGGGAGAAAGTTATTGGCCATTTGCCTTCATCTCCAACAGTGAATAATCTGCACAGTTAGTCTCCATTTTGGCTTTTCTTTTGATATTGTGTTTATTCATTGAAAGATCAGAAGTGTCTCATGTAATATATTCTCTTTAATACCAGAGCCTGAGTTAGGTAACGTGAGGCTTCTGCTGGAAGGCATGAAGGGGAATTTCCATTATACTTTTTTTTATACTTGCAGCCGCTGTAGTGGTGGCGGTGAAGCCATTTCTTGATTCTATCTCTTACACTGTCTGGGAGCAGCATAAAGCAGACTGGAGATGTGTGACCTTTCCAGGAATCTGGTTAGAAGCAGTTTCTCATATTAGGTACCCATCTAACATTCGTAATTGGCTTGCCTTAAAGCCTTAAAACCATGAGTGGGGAACAGCTTGCTAAAGTGGGTTATTATTGAATAAATTAATTTGATTTTGGGACATAAAGTGCACATAAGAGACCTAAACAGAGGAGAAACACACGGTGGTTCACATTGCAGCCTCCTATTATAAAACACTGTGTTGAAAAAGTAAAGGCTGTTGCTCACGAAGATGTATTGCCTTCACATTATGTTGTGAATCCAACCATGACACATGAATATTCTATGACAAAAACTGGTTAAGGGATCATGATATATCACCTACATATTTATTTGATCAGAGGGGAGAAGTATTAGCCAGGAGTCTGTATTTCACTCCTGTTCTTCCATAAGGATATGTCCGGGGGCCTTATCAGCTTGATGGCAGATTCCTGCTTCTCCTGACCATCTGGTGGATCAGAAAGTTCTTCCCCACCAGGTCTTTTCCCTATGAGGTCATTTTAAAGACATGAACCAGACATATGCTCATTTCATTGACCGGCCAACATAATTGCACTGGTTTTATATAAATCACCCAATTTCCTCAATGTCTATTTGGTCAGGTTGGTGTGGGATGATGAATGTTTCTTGGAATAGGGCTGAAGGGTCTGCATCTGGACATGAGACATCAAAGTGATCTGCCATCAACATATTCAGCCCATTGAGGAAAACAATCATAAAAGCATGTTTATTGAATCGTATTGTGAGGCAGCTATGGCACAGGAACAATTACCTCTATTTTAATCTTTAGTGTGGCAGATTTGTGGGAATAAGGTGTGTGGGAGTGTGTGTAAATATGTGTGTGTGTGTGTGTGTGTGTGTGTGTGCAGCCATGCGTAGGGTGCTAATCAGAAGGCAGCCAAACCCAACTGTGTAAGGTAGCCAATTCCCAAGGTGTGAAACCCACAATACATCCAGAACCACAGTGTGAGTCCTGCTTCCACCCCCCTCCCAAACCACACCCCAGCCAAGTCTGCATATGGACAGCGATGAAATGCTTTGCTGAGGCAATGGAGAGGACCACTGCCAGCCCAGACGGCCAATCTCAGGCTTCAATTTAGATGTGAAAGATTTCCTCCCAGGTGCTGCTGAGAACACTGGGATGGGAGGAAATGATACAAAATGACCTTGGGGGTGTCAGAACGGCTCAATCACATGGCTCCATCCACCTCTCCTCTCCCTGCAGACAGAGAAGAAACAGGTCCTGCCCTCCCCCCTTTGCTGCTGGAACTACACCTCAAAGTCATGTTTGGTCACTCTTTCTTCCTTCACGACAAGAAGTCGTGTCACACTTTTTTGGATCTAAACAAAGGGAGAAGGAAATAGAGTGCACACTGCACCTTGAGATTGATATGTCCTGAGGATGACGCTCCACCCAATTAAGTTTAGGCTGACAGTTTGCTATTAAAGGCAGGAAGCCGGTACTGGAGTACAGCACCTCCAGTGATGCCACAGCAGCAGGGATCCCTCTCTCTTTCTCTCTTCTCAGCTCTCTCTCTCCATAAGACTGTTGATGAAGTGATGAGTCATGGTGTGCTTGAGACGGGCGCGTTCGGCAGATGTTCCCGCTCGCCTGGTGGAGTCTTGCTGCGTGAAGAGTCAGTGTGACTGGTGGAGAGGCACGTGGAGGAGAGAGGTGTCGATGAAACAATATGACGCATTGTGAGGCAACTCATTTAAACCCTGGCCTGACAACGGGGAGTACGCCATGACTCAAAATATAGAGAATCTCTAGATTTTGTTAAAGGGGAAGTTCACATTTTTTTTTACATATGGCCTTATTTATATTTAAAAAATTGAAATTCCCCTTTAATGCTCCAGGAGCTGACAATGAAGAAAACCTCAGCAAGACATTACTCACTCTTGACTGAGTTATGGTTTCCGGTGGTCAAATTATTTATAATTTACAGCAGCATGAGCTTGCATAATTACTAATGTCTTAGTGGTAAATCTGAGAGTAACGTTGATCAAATCAAATCAAAATCAAATCAAATGTTATTTGTCACATACACATGGATAGCAGATGTTAATGCAAGTGTAGCGATATGCTTGTGCTTGCATATGGACAATGATAGGTTCACCAGAATGATGTATGTGTAACGATGTGCGCTGAGAGTCGGGAAGCAAGTTCAGGGAGTGAGTGTTTTAATAAATAAATGAAACATAATACAAAACAAGAAACACAAACAACACACAGACAGGAAACAGAAACAGAAACAATGACACCTGGGGAAGGAACCAAAGGGAGTGACATATATAGGGCAGGTAATCAAGGAGGTGATGGAGTCCAGGTGAGTGTCATATTGCGCTGATGTGCGTAATGATGGTGACAGGTGTGCCCCATAACAAGCAGTCTGGTGACCTAGAGGCCGGAGAGGAAGCACACGTGACAGTATGAATACAGGAAATGGCAGACTATGTAGAAGCTACACTGTATGATAATTGTCAGGTCGGTGTGTGTAGCTGGTGCATAAAGTCAGGCGCAGGAGAGCAGAGAAGAGTGAACAATGTAGTTTGGGCATGTTGTAAAGTAAACAATTACAACATGCCCAAAAATAACGGTATCCATAGACCATGGGCGAAAATACCAGCCGGAAAGGTACCGACAAAGAACAAGGAACAATCACGCACACAAACATGGGGGAACCAGAGGGTTAAATACATGAACAAGTAATTGGGGAATGAAAACCAGGTGTGTGGAAAACAAAGACAAAACAAATGGAAAATGAGAAGTGGATCGGCGATGGCTAGAAGACCGGTGACGTCGACCGCCAAACGCCGCCCAAAAAAGGAGAGGGACCAACCTCGCCGGAAGTCGGGACAATAATGTAACTACTGCATGAATACAATTCCCTGACATTGAAAGTAAAGGACACATTTTCTGTAAAATGCCAATTACCTATTCCACAAGTTCTCTACAGACAAGATGAACTGATACTGCATCAGCAAATAGTATATTTAAAGTTCCTAGGCTGTAATTACTTTTCTGGGAGAAGAGCAGAATAAGGTTTCTCTAGAGGATTAAACTATCCGGTGCTGGTCAGAACATCTAACAGGAACTAAGCTTAATTTACACAAGAGATGGGAGAGTGCAATGTCTGCATTTTATCTCAGAGTCAGGAGACAAACAGCTGCTCCATCTCTGCTCTATCAATCTCTCCCAGGAAGGGCAACACTTACATAGCAACCCACTGCGAAGGGAGAGGGCAACGCCTCTGTAATGGTTTCTTGAAAGATGACCCCTATCACCCCCCATTGTGTACACTCGACCACAACAAGGTCATTGTCTAAAGTTTGAGGCTCTCAAACTTGGATTCCATTCTTGAAGTCAATGTCATATCTGTCTGAAGGGCAGTTTCTGAAGTATTCCGTAAATGCTGCTAATTTGTTGCCTGGGAGCCAAGTATGAAAGGCTAGGTCATCATTAGTGATGGGATGTAGAGAGCATGAGTCACTGTCAATGGGAGGTTAAGTTCAAATATAATTTTAGATCCATTTTATGTAGGAGGCACTGTGAAGGAAAGCAGCGAATGAAGACAAAAAGTTTGCTTGTCAATAGGCCAAGTATGGGTCGTCCGTTTTAATTAAAGTTCACTTCCTGCCAGAACCCAGAAAAAAAACAC
Organism: Brachymystax lenok tsinlingensis; assembly: GCA_030435695.1. Lineage (NCBI taxonomy): Eukaryota > Metazoa > Chordata > Actinopteri > Salmoniformes > Salmonidae > Brachymystax > Brachymystax lenok. The sequence goes on along the minus strand of CM059792.1, from coordinate 42,195,928 downwards.
TACTTTACTACTTTGACCACATAACATTTTTCAAAGATACTCTTTCCACTTGGAGAAGTTGGCACAAAGCAGTCAAAGAAACTGCCAAAGTGTACTGGCACAAATACCCATCCTTGTTTTCTATTTTCCTCCTGTTGTTTCTCTCACTTTGTCATTTTCTCTCTCTGCTTGGTGAAATATGGCATGCGAACAAAGCACAGACGTGGTCTAAACTCAATCTGTCGAAAAACCAACTAAAGCAACCTCAGTGGTATCTGCAGGCTTTTTGGGGAAGCCGCCTGTTTTGTTCTATGATGGATTTGTGTTTTGGGGTAATGTTAAATGTGCCATGGTTTTTACTCAGCCTTAGGATGATGCCACCTTGGCAATGCCATAGATTGACTGATCTCTCCCCTGTGTCGTGCCTGTCACTGTAGTTAATGTGTTTCCGATAACATACATACAGTACCTTGTTGTAGAATTCATTATCGATGCTCTCTCCCACAATGGAGAGAGAGATGGGAGAAAAAAATTATCCACAGCCCCATTGCTATGCATTTATCATTCCTGTCATCTCACAAAGAGATGTGCATAATGTTGCAATCGCTAAGATCTTCATCAAATATAGGCATTAATATTGCATGGGCCCAATAATGTACACTGTGCATGTACAATTGACCTTACTCCCAGGCAGATGCACCGCCAGCTGGATGGACCTGTGATGTCTTTAGATGAAATAGGCAGAGAGAAAGAGAGGATGATGACAGCACAGGTGGTGGGCTGCTACAACACAAGCTGAGGGTTACTTCAGGGGAGAGGAGATGTAGAGGGAGAAGACCCTTCCTGAGGCATACACACCTAAATGGCGCCAAATGATCACATGTACCAGTTTGTGGTACAAACAAGATTCAAATAATACATTTTGTAGCTCAGTTGACTAAAAGCCACGGATACTGTGTCTATCTCTGTTAGTGATGCTATTCGAACAGATGCTTGCTCCATTTGGCACGTCTCTTAGTGCATCCTTTAGTGTCTATGTGCATGGGTTATGCCCAGTAACTGAAATACAGTCTCATCAAGAACGGTTGTCAGGTTGCAAAAATAACATGTTTCATGATGTTAGCATACTTTGTTATAGTTTCTTTGGCTGTTGTGGTATATGCCAAGCAGAGAAGAAATAGGGCTGACGGTGGATAATAAACTCAGCAAAAAAAGAAATGTCCTCTCACTGTCAACTGCGTTTATTTTCAGCAAACTTAACATGTGTAAATATTTGTATGAACATAACAAGATTCAACAACTGAGACATAAACTGAACAAGTTCCACAGACATGTGACTAACAGAAATTGAATAATGTGTCCCTGAACAAAAGGGGGGGTCAAAATCAAAAGTAACAGTCAGTATCTGGTGTGGCCACCAGCTGCATTAAGTACTGCAGTGCATCTCCTCCTCATGGACTGCACCAGATTTGCCAGTTCTTGCTGTGAGATGTTACCCCACTTTTCCACCAAGGCATGTAGGAGAAAATGTATGACTATGGACTGTTCTACCACAGGTAGTAGTAGGCAGAATCAACATAGGTTAATTAATATACATGTGTAAGCAGAATAAAGGCTGAGGCCAGGTGAATGAACAGAGCTGGATCAACATAGAGTTAATCACTAGACATGTAAAAACATAAAGTAAGCAGAAAATGTATGCCTGTGCTGTTATAGGCCTGAGGGAAGTCATTACCTGGTCCTGTGACTAGCATTGAGTCATGCAATTGCATTATGTATGTATGCCTGTGCTGTTGTAGGCTTGAGGGGAGTCATTGCCTGGTCCTGTGACTGGCTTCAGGGCATGTAGTTGTATTGTATATGTATGTCTGTGCCATTGCAGGCTTGGGGAGAGCCATTGGCATGTCAGGATGAGCCTGCAGGAAGGGTACCACATGAGGGAGGAGGATGTCTTCCCTGTAACGCACAGCGTTGAGATTGCCTGCAATGACAACAAGCTCAGTCCGATGATGCTGTGACTCACCGCCCCAGACCATGGACCCTCCACCTCCAAATCAATCCCGCTCCAGAGTACAGGCCTCGGTGTAACGCTCATTCCTTCGATGATAAAGGCGAATCCGACCATCACCCCTGGTGAGACAAAAGCGCAACTCATCAGGGAAGAGCACCTTTTGCCAGTCCTTTCTGGTCCAGCGACGGTGGGTTTGTGCCCATAGGAGATATTGACGGTGATGCCTTACAACAGGCCTTCAAGCCTTCAGTCCAGCTTCTTTCAGCCTATTGTGGACAGTCTGAGCACTGATGGAGGGATTGTGCGTTCCTGGTGTAACTCGGGCAGTTGTTGTTGCCATCCTGTACCTGTCCCGCAGGTGTGATGTTTGGATGTACCGATCCTGTGCAGGTGTTGTTACACGTGGTCTGCCACTGCAAGGATGATCAGCTGTCTGTCCTGTCTCCCTGTAGCACTGTCTTAGGCGTCTCACAGTACGGACATTGCAATTTATTGCCCTGGCCACATCTGCAGTCCTCATGCCTCCTTGCAGCATGCCTAAGGCACGTTCACGCAGATGAGCAGGGACCCTGGGCATCTTTCTTTTGGTGTTTTTCAGAGTCAGTAGAAAGGCCTCTTTAGTGTCCTAAGTTTTCATAACTGTGACCTTAATTGCCTACCGTCTGTAAGCTGTTAGTGTCTTAACCACCATTCCACAGGTTCATTAATTGTTTATGGTTGATTGAACAAGCATGGTGTGTTTAAACCCTTTACATTGAAGATCTCTGAAGTTATTTGGATTTTTACAAATTATCTTTGAAAGACAGGGTCCTGAAAAATGGGACGTTTTCTTTTTTTGCTGAGTTTAGATGAGTTGGCAACATGTTTGCATTGTGTGGAGGAAGCACATATGACAAACATTTCGTAAACACGTTGATGCATTGCTGAAAGAGTCAGGACCAAGATTGGAGGGGGGTAATTTATGTTTTGCCTTGTAGACATGGGTTGTAACTCCCTACATCTGTGGTGATGCGTGTGTGACATGATGAAACCTGTAATTGCAAGTCATTATAGAGCCCTTCACTGAGGTACAATAGAGTAGCTTAGCGAATGAGAGAGCTGTTCACTGACAAAGCCCTTGCCTTTTCAACAGGGTCAACTGCTGCCACACTCGAGGAGGTGAGACGTTATTGTATTCACTAGAATATGAGGAACTTAACAGGGTGTTTTGTGGAATAATAGGCTACATACCATTCAGGTAGCAAAAGCCTCTGCATAAGCACCTCTCTGGTTAGGTTGAAATGATGTATAGGGAGAGTGGACTGTACTCTTCACCCAGAAGAAAATGTGGAAATGGACCCAGTTTGAAGTCTCAGGAGTGGGTCCGTCTGGGCACAGCATGGCCTGGCTGCCATACCTACTCTGTTGTCATGGAGATTGAAGGTGATTGGTTTGCATTAGTTCAATTGCTTCCATTTAGGGTGAAACTGTCCCCTGGTTCAAATAAAAGATGTCCAGGGAGAGTCTTTAAAACTGTGTCATTAAGTCATACGCTTCTCTTTCTCCTAAATGGTTCCTGGCTGGGGTTCTAGAAATAATTGGTCTGCTGTAAAATTGTCCTTACGAGTTGGTGTTAATAAATTTGGGTCCAAATCCCCCAGAGGCCATCTCTATTGGATTATTTATACCTCTGCTCTCTCATAAACAAGTTAGCTTTAAATAAGTAATGGGGCCCTAATTAGGTTTGGAGCGTCATGCTTTTAACTAGAATGTTGAGTTGGAGCCTGAAGACACCCAACAGAGAGAGATGACCCTGACAGACAGAATTCTTATACACATTGTGACAAATACAGAGAATATGAAATGTTAATGTCCGCATCGAGTGATCTCATCATACTCAATGTGTTAATTAGTTGACTATTTAATAGCTATTATAATTAAACACTATGCTATGAGGTGTGCAGCTTGTGCTATCGATGGCAAACAACCGTTTCAAGCAAGATAATTATAAGTGTGTAAGTGTTCATAAGGAGTGCAGTTGAGGAAGATAAAGAGATGAAGTATTGAGATGCTTTAGTTTTATTACGCTGATGGGTAAGCAACTGTGCCTCTCCACATGAGAAGAGATGGAGTAATTGTATTCACTGATAAAGTAACCTTGCTAAATCATTTAAGGGATTTAATTTATTTTGGGGTGTTTGTATAATTTTATAACCCAATCTCTCACTATCGTCTGAATCAAGCTTGTAAAGTCAGTACAGTAGCCTGTGCTTCAGAGGGTAGAAGAGCAGGTAGCCTACACACACACACAGGTAAAGATTTTCAGCTTGCAGTCAGCCACTGGAATACGTTTCTGAGCGACAGAGCGAGGGCTTTGCATAGGCACTTTGTTGCGTTTTGTTGTGGGACTAGAAAAAAATGCCTGGAATGTAAAATAACATTATTAACCGGTTCCTATGCTTTAAAAATAACAGTTCTGATCCGGAACAGTATGGATCACTATTGTTCCAGGTGCCGGTTCTGTTCCCTGAACCGGTTCCAATCCCTGGTTATATCACATGCAGAAACACCATCGCCACAGATAAAAGAGTATTGTCTGTTCCAAAACGACAGTAAAGCACATTCAAAAAAGTTGGTGCAGACTGACACAAAATAAACTTGAAAAATGAATAAGCCAGCCATCCGTACACTCTACTACTGTATACTCCCACAGTTATTGACTAAATCATGGCTTCAGTACAGGGTTCAGACACAACCATTATTCATAATTAATCAGTGTTACTTGAAGAAGGAGTTCTTGGTTGTTGTTGTTCCCTCTCGGATCTTACGGGAAATGTAAATAGGCTGGGGAGCAATGTTATTATCTGTCCAAACAATCAAAGGAACAAACAAACATGTGATGCTCTCTAGTCTCCTCATGCCTCCTCCTTTTATTGAAAATGACTGGTTTCTGGTAGCTAGGGCGTTGATAGTCTCTCAAAGTCTGAACCAAAGGTTACACCTGCGTACTGCAGCTCTGAGTAGACAATCAAAGCTGACTGTTCCTGCAATACAGACTTAGCTTTGGCGTGAATGGAAACTGAATAAGTGAGATGTTGTTGGAGAGGGAGAAAGGTGTTATTAACAGCAGGAGATCGATTATTCAGTGACCTGCAATGGCGGTATTATATACAGTAGGAAAGTAATTCTGACTTAAAGGGATTGTTTAAGATGGTCCCGTGTGGCTCAGTTGGTAGAGCATGGCACTTGCAATGTCAGGGTTGTTGGTTCAATTCCCATGGGGGACCAGTATGAATATGTATCTGCTCACTACTTTCTGTAAGAGGCTCTGGATAAGAGTGTCTGATAAATGACAAAAATGTATGATTTTGGCAACTACTTACCCATTGTCAGATTAACTCATGGATACCATTTGTATGTCTATGTGTGCAGTTTGAAGGAAGTTTCTGGAGCCGTTGCTATAAGCATTAGCACAATGATTATACGTCTACTGGATTAGCTAGTTGATCCCATTGACTTCCAGTCATTGCGCTAATGCTAGTTAGCAATCCCTCCAGAAACTACAGTGTGGCCTCATTTAGTAGTTGCATCATATCATGGTAAAACGTGCGGTATGCCACGATATGGTATGGCACGTTATAATGTGTGACATCATAGTATTTTACTGTCAGCCATTGTTTCCGTTAATGCTTGTTCGAACCACCTGAGGGCATCTTTGAGCACATCTACTCTAGACTGGTAGGCCTACAGTAAGACTACAAAATATAGCCATGTTTTTGACAGTTTTTGATGGGTTTAACCTTCTGAATAAATTATTTTATTGAATGAATATTTTAAATTTCTTTCTTGCTGTTTTTCATTTGTGTACTGTAATGTGGCCTACATTTTATTATGTTAAATGTCCACTGTGCAGAAATCGCTCCACCATTTCCTGGTTGCTAAAATTACCTAATTTCAGTTTATGTGACAAAACAAGCAAGTATAGTGTAAAGAATCATTAAACCATCTATCCCGCTGTGAAATATATTTTCCATAACTAAAAATATTGTATTTTCAGCTGTTTGAAGCTGGTGTACAAAACCGAAAGTAAAAGACGCAAAAACAAAACTTAAGAACTAGAAGCATAGAAATATTGCACATAGAACCGCTCTACCACTTCTTAGACTTCCATTCAATGAGAATGAAAGCTCTATAACAACATTTCTATGTGAATTTGGACAGGTTGCCCAAAACGTTGCAGATTTCAATGGGGGCGAGGGGTGGGTTCTCTTTCATCAAACCAAATGTGTCAAAATGTCATTTCGTGACAGAACTGCAAATCGGTATTTGCTTTCTGAGAACAAGCCACTACTAAGCTACTTGTTATGGGAGAGGAGGAGGACACAGTGGAAAATAGTGATAGCCACTGGTATATAAAACGTGAGTTTCTGAATCTTTGCAGCATTAAGCTATATTTGTCAGCATAAAGCTGAGTGACCTTTTTCAAAATAAGGAAGTTATACTATAATGCAGTTAACGATACATTTTCTTATTGTCTTTAATAAAGAAAAACTTCTACCAAGTTAGTCTGTTCATGATGTGTGTGTGTGTGTTCGATGGACTGATAGTTTAGGCATATAGAAAATATTGTAGCATATAGAAAATATTGTAGCCTAATGTTGAAAGGTTGCTGATTTATTGATGGTGCAAGGCATGGAAAGGTATAAGAAATATCAGGACAACTTCTCTCTTCAATGATTCTCTGGACGGTAGGCTTAAATTCTCTTTCTATTCAGAGTCAGACTGGACAACAGACCTAGCCCTGCGTGCGCGGTGGCGTGGATTACTTTTTTATCAAATCCGCATCCAAACCAATCTCAGGCTGTGATAGGCTAATTATGTAAAGGATAAACATTTAATTTAGAACAAAAAAGTGGTGAGTTAAATCTGAGTTCTAGAAATAGCCTACCAAAATCAATTCATGCTTTATCAGTCAATAACACAAACCATCTTCAATTTCCTTCAAACTGCACGCAGACACATACACATGGTATCCATGAGTTTGTCTGACTTTTGGTATGTAGTAAAAAAGGTCAAAATATCTATCACTTTAATTCGTCTTTCTGCTGTGTTGTCCTGAAGGTAATGAAGCTGTGTACTGTAGCTACCTGGATCTGTATCACAGTTCTCACATCACATGCTTTCATGAGAATGCCGTTTCCATTCCATTGTAACGTGGCAGGCAGTCCTCTGGCTCCGGGATTTATTAATTCTCCTAGCAGGTAGGTGAACCCCGGTGGGACATCACAACACATGAGCGTGTCACATATTCTCGGTGACGCAAATGGCCCGGGGTTTGAGCAGAGACGAGCAGGACTGAATGCCAAACAGCAGACCCCCACGGAGACGTGGTGATGTTAACAGCATATAGATCCATTTGTGAGAGGGAATGTTGAGGTCCAAGGGCTTGGCATATTTCTTACCATGCATGAGGCGTGTCACTGTGTTGCTGTACTGTACATGATGCCTCCACTCTGGATGTTAGGGCATAATAACACAAAGTCATCTCAGCTTTGGAAGCAGAAGAACGTATGAAGGCTCGTACCTAAGAGATCTAGAGGTGGAAGTCCATAGTCGGTATATCACCAAGACCCCCAATCACTGGCGTTGTGAGATGAATTTGTTCACCCTTACAGGGATATATATTTTGGTCATTTCAATTGATACAAGTCATTTCAAATGAATATGGAGACTAAGCGTATAGATCATTTTATTAAAGAGAAAGTCGGCTCTTTTTTACAGGGCTAGTTTGACAACAACAAATTTGACCTGCCCAACCAATTTTTTTAAGACTTAACGTTCTCTTTAATTGTTTCCCCTCTGCCCTAAACCATTTCCCTGTGATGTTCTCACCATGTTTAGAGCACCTAGAAGCCACAACAGAAAATACAGACAAATTGCTGCCGCCAATGGAAAGGCCACATAAACAGCTGCTGTAGCGGAGCAGGTGTGAGTGTGACAGGGAGGGAAGTGAAGGAGTTTGGTGAAGAACATCTGTTAAGTGCTCTCTGACTCGACAAGAGGGGAGGATAGGCTACGGACCCAGTGGCTCGGAAAATGTAGATGCAGCAGACCATGTTCACAAATCTTTTTTTATTTTTTTATAGCTTTTATCTTTGAACGTGTAGACATCTAAACTCTGTCTTTTGATGTGTCCAGTTTGAGGACAACTCTTCAAGTAATTTTTTGAGGAGCTGTTCAGTAAAATAGGTTAACGTGAGGGTACGCATCCTTTTTAAGACATCTCAATAGCACAGCCGTATTTAACAGCACACCTCTATATAGGCTAGGAAGAAACAAGTGTTTATCTAGTGCAGTACACATACCTCAAGGCCACACAATGATATACTGACCACCCTTCCATTACAGATAATAGGCCATAACTATAAAATCCAAATACCAGATCACAATGATTTACAGGTAGCAAGGATTGAAGCAAAATCAGTGATTGTTGTGTATTTTATAGGGCATATATAAATGTAGGTTGTGTTTTAAACAATGACACATGGGCTTTATGACCTCTTCCAGTAGCCTGCATGCCGCTGGAGCCATGCTGGGACAAAGGACGACACTTTCACCTGCTGCATGCTTTCATCTGCAGGGACTCCCCAGCACAATAAACACAGGGAAGGTGGCAGCCATTGATTTACTCCACACAATCCGCTCTGCTCTAGGGGAAATCACAACTGGGAGGCTTGAAGGTTTTTTTTCTAGATTGAAGCCAAATTGAATTGAAGTATGTTTGAGCAGAGGGCATTCATGAGTATATAGAAAAATTCTGGTGTCAATTAAAGGCCCAGGGCAGTCAAAATTATGTTATTGCTGTGTTTTATATCATATTGTACAACATCCGATGAAACTAACACTGCAAATGTGTGAAAACATTTGATCAGTGTTATTTCCTGATAGCTGCTGGTTGAAAATACAATCTACAATCTTCTAATCAGCCGGTTTGCATGGGCGGGAGTTTCGGTCTTCCATGGTGACATCACCATGCAGTAAACTGGTTAAACTTCTTGGGGATTGCTGGGGCGCTAGCGCCCCAATCCCGACACTACCAGGTGAAATGCAAGGCGCCAAATTCAAAATCCAAAAGTTGAATTATTAAACATCCACCAATATACAAGTGTTCCATACTCATCAAAAGCTCTGTTTCTTGGCAATATCACAGCATTGTCAGATTTCAAAAAGGCCTTACGGCGAAAGCAGCACATTTGATTGTTTGAGGGTAGCACCTCACATATTTTTCCCATTACCATAATTTCATAATCTATCACGGCACACACATAACACATTTCACAGCGAAAACAAATCAATTACCTGTTGAAGAACTTCTGCTGAGGTCTTCCTAAGTGTCCAACGAAGACAATCCATGGTTCTTTTGTTTGAGAAAGTCATGTATTTTATCCATAAATCTCCATTTGGTTCGCGCGTTATAATCAGAAATGACAGCTTCCACTCCTCCATTGAAACGTGACGCAAACTCGTTCATCTTATACCTATAAACTTGTCCAAGAACAATCAAACATCGTTTTAAATGTATCCTTAGGAACACTTTTACGTATATTTACTATTATAAATCAACCGGGAATATAAACTGATCGATAAAGACGGTAAAAAACACAGAGCGCGCGCTGGCTACTGTTGACATAAATGAGACACTTCCTGGTTTCCTCTTCTTCTCTGGTCTAATTCATCCAAAATGAAAATCCATACTGTCTCGAGACTGTTGACATCCAGAGGAAGCGATGGGTACTGCATTCATATGCCCTTATAAGGGCATTTTCATGAGGGAGGGGTTCCAAATGAGGCACTCTGTGAAAACCACTTTTTTCAGGACAGAAATTCCTCGGGGTTTCGCCTGCCATATCCATTCTGTTTTACTCACAGACAAATGGTTAACACTTTTGGAAAATTCAGAGTGTTTCCTATCCAATGGTACCAAATATGTGCATATCCTATTTTCTGGGCCTGAATGGGAGGCAATTTACTTTGGGCACGCCAGGCTAATAGACCAATAGTTCCAAACCTCTCTTTCAATAACAGCTAGTTTTCAGTTTTCCCCTCACCACTGGGCCATTCCCAGACAGTCCCATTTTTTTGAGAGAGAAATAGTTTTGGGCTAAAAAGCTATTTTTGTCAATTTTAATGGAAATATATTACAGTAAGGTACTTAATTGATACCCAGAAAGATTTGGTATTGATATTAAAACGACTGCATTAGGCCTTTAAGAAAAATGTATTGCACAATGTTATCTTGTAGTATTAATCTCCGGTAAATGTTTGTTGTCAGGTACGTTTTGACAAACAATGGGATAAAATGGAAATACAGTGCCCCCCCCCTTGACATTTGTCCTATTTTGTTGCCTTACCAGCTAGAATTCAAATATATTTTTTGGTGGTTTGTATAATTTGATTTACACAACATGCCTACCACTTTGAAAATGCAACATATTTTTACTTGTGAAACAAACAAGAAATACGAACTTGAGCGTGCATAACTATTCATCCCCCCAAAGTCAATACTTTGTAGAGCCACCTTTTGCAGCAATTACAGCTGCAAGTCTCTTGGGGTATGTCTCTATAAGCTTGGCACATCTAGCCACTGGGATTTTTGCCCATTCTTCAAGGCAAAACTGCTCCAGCTCCTTCAAGTTGGATGGGTTCCGCTGGTGTACAGCAATCTTTAAGTCATATCACAGATTCTCAATTGGATTGAGGTCTGGGCTTTGACTAGGCCATTCCAAGACATTTAAATGTTTCCCCTTAAACCACTCGAGTGTTGCTTTAGCAATATGCTTAGGGTCATTGTCCTGCTGGAAGGTGAACCTCCGGCCCAGTCTCAAATCTCTAAGAGACAAAAAGTTTTCCCTCAAGAATTTCCCTGTATTTAGCACCATCCATCATTCCTTCAATTCTGACCAGATTCGCAGTCCCTGCAGATGAAAAACATCAGCACAGCATGATGCTGCCACCACCATGCTTCACTGTGGGGATGGTATTCTCGGGGTGATGAGAGGGGTTGGGTTTGTGCCAGACATAGTGTTTTCCTTGATGGCCAAAAAGCTCTATTTTAGTCTCATTTGACCAGAGTAATTTCTTCCATATGTTTGGGGAGTCTCCCACATTATTTTTTTCTTTAAGCAATGGCTTTTCTTCTGTCCACTCTTCCGTAAATCCCAGCTCTGTAGAGTGTACGGCTTAAAGTGGTCCTATGGACAGATACTCCAATCTCTGCTGTGGAGCGTTGCAGCTCTTTCAGGGTTATCTTTGATCTCTTTGATGCCTCTCTGATTAATGCCCTCCTTGCCTGGTCCGTGAGTTTTGGTGTGTGAAAGTTTACATACACTTAGGTTTTTCAACCACTCCACAAATTTCTTGTTATCAAACTATAGTTTTGGCAAGTCGGTTAGGACATCTACTTTGTGCATGACACGTCATTTTTCCAACAATTGTTTATAGACAGATTTTTTCTCTTATAATTCAATGTATCACAATTTCAGTGGGTCAGACGTTTACATACACTACACCATGGGTGTCAGGTCAGTGTGTGTAGATGGTGCATAAAGTCAGGTGCAGGAGAGCAGAGATGAGTGAACAACGTATTTACTCAATACGGCACAAGGTAAACAACTACAACATGCCCAAAAACACATGGGCGAAAATACCAGCCGCAAAATATACCGACAATGAACAAGAAAACAATCACGCACACAAACATGGGGGAAACAGAGGGTTAAATACATGAACATGTAATTGGGGAATGAAAACCAGGTGTGTGGAAAACAAAGACAAAACAAATGGAAAAATGAAAAGTGGATCGGCGATGGCTAGAAGACCGGTGACGTCGACCGCTGAACGCCGCCCGAACAAGGAGAGGGACCGACTTCGGCGGAAGTCGTGACAGTGGGACCACGCAGCCATCATACCGCTCAGGAAGGAGACGCGTTCTGTCTCCTAAAGATGAACGTGCTTTGGTGCGAAAAGTGCCAATCAATCCCAGAACAACAGCAAAAAACCTTGTGAAGATGCTGGAGGAAACATGTACAAAAGTATCTATATCCACAGTAAAACAAGTCCTATATCGACATAACCTGAAAGGCCGCTCAGCAAGGAAGAAGCCACTGCTCCAAACCGCCATAAAAAAGCCAGACTACGGTTTGCAACAGCACATGGGGACAAAGATTGTACCTTTTGGAGAAATGTCCTCTGGTCTGATGAAACAAAAATAGAACTGTTTGGCCATAATGACCATCAGTATGTTAGGAGGAAAAAGGGGGAGGCTTGCAAGCCGAAGAACACCATCCCAACCGTGAAGCACGGGGTGGCAGCATCATGTTGAGGGGGTGCTTTGCTGTAGGAGGGACTGGTGCACTTCACAAAATAGATAGCATCATTAGGATGGAAAGTGATGTGGATATATTGAAGCAACATCTCAAGACATCAGTCAAGAAGTTAAAGCTTGGTCGCAAATGGGTCTTCCGAATGCACATTGACCCCAAGCATACTTCCAAAGTTGTGGGAAAATGGCTTAAGGACAACAAAGTCAAGGTATTGGAGTGGCCATCACAAAGCCCTGACCTCAATCCTATAGAATGTTTGTGGGCAGAACTGAAAAAGCATATGGGTATGACGCTACAAGCTTGGCACACCTGTATTTGGGGAGTTTCTCTCATTCTTCTCTGCAGATCCTCTCAACATCTGTCAGGTTGGATGGGGAGCGTTGCTGCACAGCTATTTTTAGGTCTCTCCAGAGATGTTTGATCGGGTTCAAGTCCGGGCTCTTACTGGGCCACTCAAGGACATTCAGAGACTTGTCCCGAAGCCCCACCGCATGATGCTGCCACCACCATGCCTCACCGTAGGGATGGTGCCAGGTTTCCTCCAGACGTGACGCTTGGCATTCAGGCCAAAGAGTTCAATCTTGGTTTCATCAGACCAGAGAATCTTGTTTCTCATGGTCTGAGAGTCTTAAGGTGCCTTTTGGAAAACTCCAAGTGGGCTGTCATGTGCCTGTTACTGAGGAATGGCTTCCATCTGGCCAACCTACCATAAATGCCTGATTGGTGGAGTGTTGCAGAGATGGTTGTCCTTCTGGAAGTTTCTCCCATCTCCACAGAGGAACTCTAGAGCTCTGTTAGAGTGACCATCCGGTCATGCACTTCTTCCCCGATTGCTCAGTTTGGCCAGGCGGCCAGCTCTAGGAAGATCTTGGTGGTTCCAAACTTCTTCCATTTAAGAATGATGGAGGCCATGGTGTTCTTGGGGACCTTCAAAGCTGCATCATTATTTTTGTACCCTTCCCCAGATCTGTTTTTTTCTGACATGCACTGTCAGCTGTGGGACCTTATATAGACAGGTGTGTGCCTTTCCAAATCATGTCCAATCAATTGCATTTACCACAGGTGGACTCCAATCAAGTTGTGGAAACATCTCAAGGATGTTCAATGGAAACAGGATGCACCTGAGCTCAATTTCGAGTCTCATAGCAAAGGGTCTGAATACTTATGTATTTCTATTTTTAGTTTGAATACATTTGCTTTTTCATTATGCAGCTATTGTGTGTAGATTGCTGAGGATTTTTATTTATTTAATCCATTTTAGAATAGGCTGTATTGTAAGAAAATGTGGAAAAAGTGGACTCATACCAATTAAATATAAAACCTTTTGGGCATACAATATGTCAACTATGACAGCTAGCTGTTGTAATGAACTGTAATGTCTGCATTATTTCATTTAGAACTGGTTAATGCACTAAGCTATGGTGCCTTCACATCGCTTGGCATAGACAATCCATTGAAGGCTTTCCTGGACTTATTTGAGTCTATTAATCTGGATCAAAGTCAAAATGTTTTACTTCAGAAGGTGAGTAGATTACAATTTTACCATACACCCTAATATATGAATCCCTCTGTAAATATGTTACCCCTGTCGTCATTACTATGTTATACTATTGTTTGCTTCCTGTATACATACCATGTCGGAGTTAGATGTTTGTCATCTTTTGCCATGATTTACAGACAACAGGAGAAATGTGTTAATTTATGTAATTGCCCTATGGCTTTGTGGATTGGAAGTACAGATGTAGGATTTTAATTTGATCACCCTGTTGCAGGAGAACTTTCCTGCAATGCAAACATTTGTATCAACCCCAAACCACATAATAATTCACTTTTCCTGCTGCTGCAGGATAATATTCTTGCTGTAGCACACTGGCTGAAATTAAGATCCTACGTCTGTATGGTGGGCAATCTGTCTGATTTCAATTCTATTCCATTGGTTACCAATCTCCCAAGACCTCATCAAACATATTCTGACTCTGTATAATATTTCTTGAGCATCCCTCAATATCATTGATTTGATCATCCCTGAGTTCATCCCTCATTGATGATCCTATGTTTTATGGCCCTGCACTAAGTAAAGCCATCACGATCCCACATGCAGTCCACACTCTCTGGATCAATAGTCAGTTTGCATGGATGCGCTACATTGGGTTTGTTAGGGGATAGCTACCTCCTCTCCTACCCTGGGAGAGAGAACTACTGTCGATGCATTCCCTCGGGTATGACTTGTCGGAGAGAACGAACACCACCTGTATATTGAGGACAGTGTTTGTGAAAAATAGCTGCGTCTTTTTCATGTAACAAACAACTGAATCCCACCAATATCTCCTAGGCCTACTGTGGGTACCATACAGGCAGAACACACATACAGGCAGAACACACATACAGGCAGAACACACATACAGGCAGAACACACATACAGGGAGAACATACATTGTAGTTCAGACCACAACTTTCACCCATACACTGTAGGCCTCTGATACTGATTCAGGTGGTATGATTCAAACATGACAAATTGTTGCATTATTTTCACACTAATCTCGTTCAACCCATAACTAAAATGTAACGTAATTGGTCAGCTGTTCGATTGAGTTCTGGGTCCATGTACAGTATGTTAAGGTAAGAGTTCAAGAAATGCTAGAACGAGGAGCAGAAGCAAAACGAGGACGTCCACCCTCTCTCTTTGCAAGTTACAGGCCAAATGTCCCCTCCCCTTTCAAAATTCGAAAGATGCTAATACCTGCGAAATCGTGATTTGTCCCAATAACCAATAACGTAAAACCCAAACACCAGGATTACTACATCTGCTGTTATCCTACGCATCCTGTTCAGTCCCTACAGATTATCTCAGTTAACACGCAGAACCTTTCCACAAGAGATTCATTTCACACTACTGTTTGCTGCTTCAATGGTATTGAAAGTGAGTCTCACCATGCATTCAGTCTGCAACTCAAAATGATGTCTCAGACACAGTGATCCCGTTGTCAACCCTCTTGGGGACGCATCGACCACATTATAGATTTTTAACACTTTGCTTTATCTTCATCAAATAGCATTGAGACTGGAATTCTCCAAAATAGTGGTCTGTGTTTGTTTCTCTCTGCCCACCTCTCTTCTCAATCTGCTGATGGAATCTCAGGGGTGGATTCCCCACATGAAGAATAGTCTTTCCTTTTCATTCTATTGTTGAAATGGACAGAAAATCTTTGTCCTACGTAACAGGTGAAGGAAAGACTATTCTTCATGTTGGGTCTCAATGCTATTTGATGAAGATAACGTGAAGTGGAAACAGTTAACTGGAAGGGTAGGGAGCTACATACATTTCAAGGGTGGTCAAAATGTCTTTGCCAGCGCTGATATTAGCGGTGATCTCATCTCACAGAGCTAATTGAAGTATGGGACTCTAAGCCCAGAGGGGAATATTTCAAAGCAGTATCAAGGAGTTAGCCAGCTAAATTTGATAAACAATCAGATATAACTTTAGACGTTCTGTTTTATTATGAAAACTAAACTTTGATATGTGTTTTTGGTTGTTGAATCAATTAGACCATGTCCATTTCAAGCTTATCTTAAAAACAAATAGATCCTGTTTTGTAATATACTCCTCAGGACTGTGATATGAGCTGGCTCTGAGTGGAGAAACAAGGCTACAATATCGCCTGTTTTATGAGCAGCAGAATAAGTAGGACCCCTGATCCATGAGAAGTAAATGTGCCTATGGCATGCTTCAAGAACACATTCCATATTACTGTGAGACAGCTTGCCTGCAAGGCCACATTAATTCCTCTGTCAACCCTGAAAGAAACCTATAACATATTTTTTCAACGTGACTGTTATTTTGCAATATATGCTTAAGAAGCATGAAACATCTCATAAACTGAGATGGCTAGCATGGGATGCTTTCACTTGCCTTTATGCAACCTTGAAAGATGTATTATGACTACGCTTTTGCCATAAATGCCTAAGAAGCATGACACATTTTTTACTTAAGTGTCAGTGAAGGATTCCATCCTCCAGATAGTTATAAATAGTGGTCTGTGTCACATAAACCCCCCTGAGATCTAATGAAGATGGGTGAAGGTTTCTTTCTTCAGAAATTCCATATTGCATGTCAGTTAAATTACTTCATAATATCTATGTCGCTCTCTGGCAACATCAAGCAAAGGTTGATGGGAGGAGCATTGAAAGCCTAGTGCATCCAATGTGTTCTTAGAATTCATACCCTCGGATTTCCACAGTCCAATTCAGGTTTAGAAGAGTCTGTCCTAAATCTAAGAGAAATAAGAAAGCCTAGGAAATATTGTTAGTCTTTTCTTTTTTTTTCTTTTTTTTTTTTTACATATACAGTATTTAACCTATTTTTTCAAGGTAGGCGCAAAACTACCAAAATACTTCCATGGATTTTTTTAAACCGGAGCCTGTTACCTTCAGACGTGTCCCGTGACATTTGTGGGGGTTGTAGAGCAAAACGGATGCTACAAACGTTTTTGTGAGAAGACTGATTTTCAGAATGTCTTATGGTCTAACAAATACCGCTCTAGCTCTGACACCTTTCCCCGCAGATGTGGAAGTGCGACATTAGATCTTGCTCAGCCGAGCAGCGGGGGATTCGTTGTTTTGGAGCTCGAGTTGTGGCCAGAGGGCCACAGCTCATGTGCTTCCTCAATGTATTAAATATCTATATCCAGCAGTACAATACAACATGTAAGGAAGGGCTAGCCTACAGTGCATTCGGAAAGTATTCAGACCCCTTGACTTTTTCCACATTCTGTTACGTTACAGCCGATTCTAAAATGGATTACATTTTTTCCCTCATCAATCAAATATTCAAGCAGAGCTCCACATCATTTAGCATTCCCACTGTGTCCAAATGGTATTTGGGTAGGAATTGATTTCTGTCTGTGATGTGTGTGAAATGGAATAAAGAAATGAAAATCAAAGCAGCAGATGCCTTCGTAAGCTTCTGCAATCTGACAATCTGGCATTTGCTTGGCTAGCCTAGTGACAGGCTGGCCAGAGAGAATTGTCAATCCAGGATGCCGTTTATCCAGGAAGGATGCACATTATGCATGCATTGAGTACAGGTTTACACAGCAGACAACTTCACAGAGGAAACAATCAGTGCAAAGACACATATACATTCATAGTCAGTCACATATACATATACAGTATTTTGTTTGTATAGGCCACATCGGGCCTGAGTTAAGCGTGCTTAAATGGAAGGTAACTCCCTTTTTATGCACTTTGACCTTGAACTTAAGCATGAAAATATTCACCCACTATATTTTCTGGGTGGAGATTGAATAAATGAAGGAGGTGTGTCTACAGATACGCTGTATTCTTATTTTTACCCCCTTTTTCGTGATTACAATCTTGTCTCATAGCTGCAACTCCCCAACCAGGAAGGGAGAGGCAAAGGTTGAGTCATGCTTCCTCCCATACATGACCTGCCAAGCCATGCTTCTTAACACCCACAAGCCAGCTGCACCAATGTGTCAGAAGAAACACAGTTCAACTGATGACAGAAGTCATCCTTCAGGACCCCAGCCCACCACAAGGAGTCACTAGAGCACAATGAGCCAAGTAAAGCCCACGCAGCCAAACCCTACCCTAAACCGGACGGCGCTGGGCCAATTGTGCTGGGCCTATGAGACTCTTGGTCACAGCTGGTAATGACACAGGGATCGAACCCCAGGCCGCAACACTGCGATGCAGTGCCTTAGACCGCTGCACCACTCAGGAGAGATACACTGTATACTGACTTTGACTTAATTCTCCTCATAATTCCACCACCTTTACGCTCAAGGAAACCATGAATAAGGTTGAGCAAACCTTTCGGTTCCAAGTGGAAAAAGCATCAACTTATTTTTTTTCAGGTAGAAATAACAGCATTCTCCATGCACTGTAATTTATATATGGACAAGAGCTAGGCCTATTGATAAGAGCTCAATATAGCAATTGTTTTAGATGATTTTTCCTTATAATCCCTGGACACGTGAAGACAGCCATATGGAAGCAAACTGAAAATTATATCAACATGACATGTATTGTGGTCCCTTTTCCACAGGGAAATAGCTGTGCCATTATTCTGAATTTTAATTGTATACCCTCATATTCTGCGTGGAGGAAATTTGATGCTGAAACGGAGACAAAGATGCATAGATGGAATTCTTTCATTGATCCAGGAGCGTTCAGACTGTCGGGACCAGGTTTCAGCTGCTGCGCAACACTGACATCCTTCCTCCCATAGATGGTCTGCCTGTACAAGCACCAACTGGACTGGACACTGAGAGACAAACATATCTCTTTGAGAAGATCAGGGGAGTTTTTGACAAAGAGGCTATGGACATCACATAACCTGCACCGAAGTCAAGGGCAGGACAGAAACAGGCTCTCCGAATATAGATTCCCTTGTTCATACGTGGTTCGGATGGACCAGTCATCAGCACTATCTGCAGTGCCTCTATTCACATGACTCTCTCCTAACAAATGTTGCTGCCACTTTTTTTTTTATCCTGCTGCTAAGCCAGTTTACCCCCTGATTGTATGCATATAACTACCTTGTCTATCACTGATATCGTTATTGGTATCGTTCTTGCCCATTCTGTATATTATTTTATAATGACACTATCTATTTCTGATATTGCTACTATGCAAGTAACCATTTGGCTGTACCGTTTACACCTTCTGTAGAGACCATCCACATAGCAAGACTTATTGATAAATAAAATTAATATTGATATGTGTGGTCGTAACATGATTTTGGGACATGCCACAACAATGTCATGTGACCGTATCAACTGTCCACCACATAAATATATGGCGCATGCATCTGTTTATGTACTGTACATGTGCACCTCACTGAGGTTTCAACTCAGGTTGCATGGCCTTAACTTATGTATGGAATATTATGTGATAAGTGCATGTGTAACAGTATATAAAGTATGCTAATGTACTGGTGTGAAGGAATTTGGGCAGTGGTCAAAAGTACTTAAGTAAAAATACTTTAAAGTACTACTTAAGTTTTTTGGGGGGGTATCTGTACATTACTTTACTATTTATATTTTTTGCCAACTTTTACTTTTACTTCACTACATTCCAAAATAAAATATTGTACTTTTTACTTCATACATTTTCCCCCTGACACCCAAAAGTACTCGTTACATTTTGACAGGAAAATTGTACAATTCAAATCAAGAGAACATCCCTACTGAATCTGATCTGGCATACTCACTAAACACAAACATGAGTTGGAATGAGTGTTGGAGTGTGCCCCTGGCTATCCGTCAATCAAAATTAAAAATCGAAAATGTATATAAGTCATTTGAAATTATTTATACTTTTACTCAAGTATGACAATTTAGTATTTTTCCCACCACTGGATGTGGCTGGGGGTTATAGCATTTCTTTCATATGACCCATCAATTTAGACAAGTGTGTCTGGGTAAGCGTAATCTAATATTTATAAAATATTTTTATCTTTCTGTTTACCTGGAATGTTTCCTTATTGTAGGCTACTACCACTTTTAGTCTTCATCTGTACTACACTACTCACTGTTTAGCACATGACCTCATGTGAATCCTTAAAGAGATGGGTGGGGCTGGCTTAAGAGGGTGTGAACAATGCTGAATGGGTGTAGACAAAGGAGTGCGCTGCAGTGGGTGGGAAAGGGTAGGGAAAGGAGGATACCTAGTCAGTTGTACAACTGAATGCCTTCAATTGAAATGTGTCTTCCGCATTTAACCCAAGCCCTCTGAATCAGAGAGGTGCGGGGGGCTGCCTTAAACAACATCCATGTCTTTGGAGCCCGGGGAACAGTGGGTTAACTGCCTTTGTCACAACTTCCGCCGAAGTTGGTCCCTCTTCTTGTTCGGGCGGTTTTCGGCGGTCAACGTCACCGACCTTCTAGCCATCGCCAATCCTTTTTTCTGTTATCCATTGGTTTTGTCTTGTCTTCCATCACACCTGTTCCAATTCCCTCAATTACATGTTGTGTATTTAACCCTCTGGTTTCCCATTTCCTTGTCCGTAATTGTTTATTTTTCAAGCATGTTACTGACGGCTGGTTATTTTGTTGCCGGGTTTTGTATAACTCCCGTTTATTCGTGTGACTGGTATTTTCCCACACTGTATTGTTTTGTACTGGTGCTTCACTATTAAAATTACCTTGTCCATGCATCTCTGCTCTCCTGCGCCTGACTTTTCACCAGTTACCCACAGCCTGACAGAATTACGGACCAAAACGATGGAGTCAGCAGGAGCAGGTACCCCGGGAAAAGGGGTGGAGGAACGCGTCCGGGTTCACGCAGCAATGCTCCAACATCTTGGCACCGCCATGGACCGTGTTGTCCAGACAACGGACCACTGGGAGAGACAAGGAGTTCTTCCAGCGCCTCTACCAGCACAACCGGGGTCTCCTCTGATCGCCCCTCTCCCTCCTGGTCCCAGTGGGATTCGTCTCTCCCTGCCCAGGAGTACGATGGGAAGGCGGCGAACTGCCAGGGGTTCCTTTTACAACTAGACTTATACCTGGCCACCGTCCACCCGGCTCCGTCGGGCCATGAGAGAGTATCCGCCCTCGTCTCGTGCCTCACCGGGAAAGCCCTGGAGTGGGCCAATGCCGTGTGGAGAGAGAGAGATGCGGCGTTGGACCAGTTTGAGGAGTTCACCTGCCGTTTCCGGGCAATCTTCGACCCCTGCCCGAGGGTAGAGCGGCAGGTGAGCGCCTCTTCCATCTGATGCAGGAGACAGGGAGCGCCCGGGAGTTCGCCCTGGAGTTTAGGACCCTGGCTGCCGGCGCGGGATGCAATGACAGGGCCCTGATCGACCATTACCGCTGCAGTCTGAGGACATCCTCAGAGGACATCCATCGGGAGTTGGCCTGCAGAGACAACTCCCTCACGCTCGACCAGCTGGTGGACCTGTCCATCCGGCTGGACAACCTGCTGGCTACCCGCGGACGTTCAGATTGGGGTCTGGTGGTTCCATCCCCCCGTACTCCCTCTCCGATACCTATGGAGCTAGGAGGGGCCAGATCACTGTGAGGTATAGTTACCCACAACCCCTCATAGGCACAGCGATTGAGTCAATGCACAGGGCGCGCTTCTTCACCAAACTAGATCTCAGGAGCGCTTACAACCTGGTGCGTATCCTGGAGGGAGACGAGCGGAAGACGGCGTTTAAGTACCACCTCAGGGCATTATGAGTACCTCGTCATGCCGTACGGGTTAAACAATTTAAAGGCAATGCTACCAAATACTAATTGACTGTATGTAAACTTCTGACCCACTGAGAATGTGAAATAAAAGCTGAAATAAATAATTATCTTTTCTATTATTCTGACATTTCACATTCTTAAAATAAAGTGGTGATCCTAACTGACCTAAGACAAGGAATTTGAACTCGGATTAAATGTCAGGAATTGTGAAAAACTCAGTTTAAATGTATTTGGCTAAGGTGTATGTCAACTTCCGACTTCAACTGTAAGTCTGAATACCAAATATTGAGAAGTGCGAAGGAAGGGCATAGAGTCAGAATCAACCCTATACTGAACATGTTTTTGGTATAGTCACTAAGCGTCTGCTAAATGACATTGGAATTATTATTAACATTTGCTGCTAGTGTGCTAATTGATTATGTTGAATGAATATGTCAAGTCATGTAATATTTCCATGACACACAAAATCCCCATAGGAAAGTTTTTAAACATAATGGTGATTGTATGTGTCCAGACTTCATTCAAAATGTTTGATCTGATTTTGATTTGACGTGATGGCTGGCTGTGCTTGCTCAATGACAAAGAAATGCCACCACCATTGAAGTGCAATCAATGCCTTTATGGAGTTCCGTGATGGCCTCCATCTCTGGCTTCCCCTGATTCCTGATTCAGAGGGGATGGGTTAAATGCGGAAGACACATTTAGGTTGAATGCATTGTTGTACAACTGACTAGGTATCCACCACTCATTTAAGAGATCAGAATAGAGGGCAGTCAGCTGACAGACATTTAAGAGCAGATTAGTGCGTGGTGGTGTTGGCTGTGACTGGGTGGCTACTAGCTGGGCCAAGAGGAGCTCCGTCGCCATCAGGATTCAAATAAAGAGTCATTTGCAAGAAAGAACGAACCTGTGATGCTGAGGAGGAGTAATGGGCCTTTTATTGCCGGATTTATCTCAATGGCTCTGTTGTTCATTGGCTGGCTGAGCAGCGCCATCCATCAAGAGGCCTGGAGAAGATGAGGCAGACCTTCCTCTGATCCTAGGGATTGCCTGGGTGTTTGGGGTCCCCTGGCCCCTATCTTTCCACGACTGCTCCTCTCCGTTAGGGTTGGGGACCATTACATGACCTCTGACCTCTTAAGCCCTCCTAACAGAGCTGAGAATATTGGAAACAGGTGCTGAGATCTTAGGCCTGGCTCTCCAGCTGGGGGCAGTCTTCAGCTGTGACTGCTGTCGTCTATTAGAGGACGAACGCAGGAGAGAACCCTGTTGTTATTATGGGCCAGTTTAGTTACACTTTCATGTCTAATTGTGCGAGCCTGAGTGTGCGCGTGTGTGTCGGAGTGTGCATGCATGACAAATCCCTGTTCTTTCCTGGTCTGATACACAAGAGAGTCAATAGGCAATATGGCAGAGACTGGGTCTATAAAGAAGAAAATATTAACCGTGTTCACAGCGTATACTGGATGTGCGTGTGAACAAGATAACTACGGAAGTACAATGCAGTTGGATCTTCATTTGATTTCCCTGTTGCAGGAGACCTTTCCTGCAATCCAGGACATGTTAAACCTGTAGTGTATTTGAGATTTAAAAAGGCTTCTGAAGATTGTAATTTCCACTTTGAAATTTCAAACTGGATTTCAGACTGGATTTTCCCTTAAGAAAAATGTATCAACCTCTACAAAAATGTCCATTAATTATAATCCACATAATATTTCACATTTCCTGTTGCTGCAGGATTAATTTCCCACTGTTGCAAACTGGCTGAAATTAAGATCCTACATCTGTATGGGGTTTCTTACATAACCTAGTCAACAGAGACTTCAGAATCAAAGTGGGTGGGTCTAGGGTTTCTGGGATAATGGTGTTGATGTGAGCCATTACCAACCTTTCAAAGCACTTCATGGCTACGGACGTGAGTGCTACGGGTCTGTAGTCATTTAGGCAGGTTGGCTTTGTGTTCTTGGGCACAGGGACTATGGTGGTCTGCTTGAAGCATGTTGGTATTGCAGACTCAATCAGGGACGTGTTGAAAATGTCAGTGAAGACACCTGCCAGTTGGTCAGCACATGCCCGGAGCACACGTCCTGGTAATCAGTCTGGCCCCGCAGCCTTGTGTATGTTGACTTGTTTAAAGGTCTTACTCAGGTCGGCTACGGAGAGCGTGATCACACAGTCGTCTGGAACAGCTGATGCTCTCATGCATGCCTCAGTGTTGCTTGCCTAGAAGCGAGCATAGAAGTGATTTAGCTCGTCTGGTAGGCTCGTGTCACTGGGCACCTCGCGGCTTTGCTTCCCTTTGTAGTCTGTAATAGTTTGCAAGCCCTGCCACATAAGACGAGCGTCGGAGCCGGTGTAGTATGGTTCAATCTTAGCCCTGTATTGACGCTTTGCCTGTTTGATGGTTCGTCGCAGGGCATAGCAGGACTTCTTGTAAGCTTCCGGGATAGAATCCCGCACATTGAAAGCGGCAGCTACACCCTTTAGCTCTGTGCGAATGTTGCCTGTAATCCATGGCTTCTGGTTGGGGTATGTACGTACAGTCACTGTGGGGACGACGTCCTCAATGCACTTATTGATAAAGCCAGTGATAAAGCCAGAATCCTACTAGTTCATAGTAACAACAAAATGTCACCACAAACTGCCTCTGCAGACAATGTTTTTCCTATCATGATAATCACAACATCAAATAAGTTTAGCTTGTTTTTTATACCCACAGTTTTTGTATATAACCTTTACTTACACAACAGTGATTGCAGTGTAATGGCTATTTGAGTACCCGTCATCATACTTAACACTAGAAAAGCTGGGCCTCGAGGGACCCCCCTTTGAGCCAATGAGCAGTCATGAACAGTCTTATAAAATACATTTCATATACTGTATGCTATAGGACAAATAATCATTTGGTTGTGTTCATGAAGGTCTTGGGTATCCTATACCTGAATGAATGGTCTAAGATCTCTCCCAACATGTTCTCCAATCTCATAAAACATTGCCGTTCAGTGCCGTTATCCTCTCAAGGGGAGGGTGCCGGAGTATTGAAAACAGAGGTGCCAATAATTTTGACCACTATCTTCTTTTGATTTACTTGTATTACTTGTTCACCAAAATCACTTTCTCTGAGCAATTGTATTAGTATAAAATAATATAATTTTCCCCCAAAATGTAGCATACAATTTAGCTCAGTATTTGTGTTATTTATTTTATACAGTCTTTTTTGGCCATCTTTATCAAGGGTGCCAGTCATTTTGGACCTGTCTGTACATACTGCATGCGGAAGTAACAACAGCTTTTTTTTGCTTCTTTCTTGCGTAACACCTGTCATCCATCTTTCTGTATTTGCAAGGTACCTGTGTGTGTGCATATGTGGGTTCCAGCATACGAGACCAGAACCAGGTGATGTCTATATGTCACGTCCTATCCTGTCTGTCAGGAAATGCCAGTGAATGGGGTCAGCCGTGTGGGTACCTGTGTGTCAGCCGTGTGTGTACGTGTGTGTCAGCCGTGTGTGTACGTGTGTGTCAGCCTGTGTGTACGTGTGTGTCAGCTGTGTGTGTACGTGTGTGACTGGGTATGTGTACGTGTGTGTCAGCCGTGTGTGTACGTGTGTGACTGGGTGTGTGTGTACGTGTGTGTCAGCCGTTATGTGACTGGGTGTGTACTTGTGTGACTGGGTGTGTGTACTATACGTGTGTGTCAGCCGCATGTGTACGTGTATGTGAGCCGTGTATGTGACTGGGTGTGTGTACGTGTGTGACTGGGTGTGTTTGGTGTCACTGACCCATATACATTCTCATCCTGCAGCATGGTTGAATACAGCTCTCCATAGCTTCCACACTTTCTCCTCGTTCCTTGCTGTGTCAGAGGCAGAGGCTCAGTGAGAGGATCACGTCTTTAGTTCTGGCGCTCTTCAATTCCAGCCAGGCTGCTCACCTGCACTAGTGTGACATACAGTACACCCTGTGGAAACAGTCAAGTCTTCCGTCTATCCTCTCTCTCCTCTCGATGGGCTCTGCATCAGAGGAGGCTGGTTTGAGGAGCTATAGGAGGACAGGCTCATTGTAATAGCTGGAATGGAATGGTAGCAAACACATCAAACATAGTGAAACAACATTTTTGACTCCGTTCCATTTATTCCATTCCAGCCATTACAATGAGCCTGTCCTCCTATAGCTCTCCCCACCAGCCTCCTCTGCCCTACATATAATGTGCTGTGGACCATTGATGTGTCACACGGGTAGGTAGAAGAGGAAGTTGCATTATTAATGCTGTTTGAGGTATGCGAAGCAAAGCAAGGACCTTCTTTGATCTTCCATAGATGGAGTGTCGCCTACAATCTCACTCAGATAGAGCTTGACATGCCCAGGAAGCCAATAAGAACCTTCCCATGTTTAGTACTATGTCACGCTATGTCAACGGAGGGAACAAATGAAACATTGTATGTAGATCTAAAATTACTTCTGGTAATTGAGAAGATTTTGAAGAGCAATGAGTTGGCTGTCATTTAGCTGGATCTTAATAATGTATTGTTATTGTGAATTCAATGTATATGCTGGGCGTAACAACATGTGTCTAGCAGGGGGCATACTTGCAAGTCACGACAAAGTTAGTTATGCAAATCATGTTAATTCCCGAACAAATTTGAAGTGACTCAGACCGATCCCTTCTTTATGTCATACTGTATACCGTAACAGCTTAAACTTAAGGCTTAAAAATAAGTTATTGGCATTCAAAGTAAGATTGCAATTGTGTATACCTGCATAATTGTATGAAAATTTACGTTTTCTACTTGAAGTGGGGAATGCTCGTCTTGTAAGGTTTGACGCTGGTAGACGAGAAGCAGGTACAGGAAGTGAACATTTAATTACCAACGTACATGGAACAGGACAGCGTCTGGACAGGAACACATAACGTCGTTAATGCAGACACAGGGAACAAACGGAGGAGCAGACAGTTATAGACGGGGCAATCAACAAAGGGAAGGTGTCCAGGTGAGTCCAATGAGCGCTGCTGCGCATAATGATGGTGACAGGTGTGCACAATGAAGGGCAGCCTGGCGCCCTCGAGCGCTAGAGAGGGAGAGCGGGAGCAGGCGTGACACGCCTAATAATATGCATGGATTAGGATACATGGATTGGAGGCTGTCTTACACTCACATGTATCCAAGTTTTTGTTGTTGGACATACAGTACACAATGCCCGCTTAACCTGGAAGCCATCCACACCAATGTGTCGGAGGAAACACCGTAAACCTGGCGACTGTGTCAGCGTGCATGCGCCCGGCCCGCCACAGGAGTCGCTAGATCGCAATGGGACAAGGACATTCCTGACGGCCAAACCCTCAACTAACCCAGGCGGCCTGGACCAATTGTGCCTCCCGGTCGCGGCTGGCTGCAACAGAGCCTGGACTCAAACCAGGATCTCTAGTGGCACAGCTAGCAACTGCGATGCAGTGCCTTAGACAACTGCACCACTCGGGAAGTCCTGCGTTATACTTCTATGACTGTGTCAGATCTCTTTAGTCTCACTGTATATGGATACAAGACATAAAGGGGTATATGGAATCAAGGACACATGAACTCCCACAGGACTCATCACACTATACATCATTGTCTGTGAATGCAATAACACACTCCTCAGTGTGTAATAATACATGTGCATTAATAACGTCAACTCTTACAGTCATGTAAGGTATCTACATGACCTTAAGACACACAATCTATTGGAGAAATGTTAATTGGACCATGTTTGACAATCTACAAGGTTCTTATTACCGCAGGGTAGATGTCGATTGATCTCAAAGGACCATGGAGAGACTGTTCAGTATTTAATCTCCGCTTATATGAGACACGCACAATAAACTTTACAGAGATTCAAGTTTGGGGAAAAACATCAAAAAAGAACATGTGTCAGTGAACACGATCATTCAAGGTTTTATCACTGCTAACACCTGTGGCCATTGTGGCGAATGTGTTTCTTTCCACAGGTAAGAGACAGTGAAGAGATCAAGCTTATCCTCTGTGACAGGTACTTTTAAGGCCATTCCTTCCAAAGCCGTTTGTAAAATGTTCCATTTGCCCCCCTCCACCAATGGGCTGGAGAAATCATTGACCTTCACTATCCAATCTCCCTGGCTGATCAGAGAGCCGTTCTTCCATGTAATGTTTACATCTCTGTGGGGTATTTTGGCACAATGGAGAAGATTGCTTTTGGTCAACAAACTGTGTCCACAATGGTCTCTTTCCCATCGTGGTCAAAGGTGCCCTCTCACTAGATGTAACACAGGGGAGCTCACTTTTAGACTTACTGGAGGGATGAAAAAGACAGGGGTAACTGCTGAGGCCTCGTGTTCCACATGGCGTTTTAATGAATCACGCAAGCTACCCAGCAGTTGTGGGAACCGAGAACTAAGGC
The DNA here is from genome assembly GCA_030435695.1 of Brachymystax lenok tsinlingensis. Classification (NCBI taxonomy): domain Eukaryota; kingdom Metazoa; phylum Chordata; class Actinopteri; order Salmoniformes; family Salmonidae; genus Brachymystax; species Brachymystax lenok. Next base: position 42,167,946 of record CM059792.1, on the reverse strand, counting down.
TGTCTGAATCTCTTAATTACTTCTTCCACATAGAGCTCCAGAGCTCTCATGCATTGTTCCTTTAGAAATGGCCCCATAGGACCAGAACTCTGAGGAATGTTTTATCTTTTAGAAATGAGAAATTTGATCAGACACCCAGTGACTGTTGAGCTTCTTCTTCATGTAATCATTCATTACGCTACTTTTAAAATAACCAACTCAAAGCATCCTTTGAACTTGTTGGAATAAACCCTGCCCCTGGAATTACGTGTTAGAGAAGAAAGTATACTGCTCTAGTTGAAATGATCCATTACAGTAATGGTTTCTTTGCATATCCCGGAAAACTTTAATCTCCAAGGAACCTAGAAAGGGCATATTCTATTTCATATCAACCCCAAATTTCATGAGAAACCACTCACTAAGCAATGAAAGCACCACATCAAACATTCTAGCTCAACCATGTCTTTTCGACTAAAATGTAGTCCCGTGTTGGGAGGAGGTGAGCCATGTGCATGGAAAATCTGCCTTGTTTATGACTGCCTGACTCTGCAACCTGGACTCAGGGGTATATGTAACATAGTAAACGGAAATCTGGGACACTCAAATGTATGATATGTTACGTTTTGTATGGTATTTATTTGTAGATGTACATCATCCATTTTGTATGATATTTTATGAATTCAAATTTGTTGTTGCTAATGTTAATGTTTTAATGCCGCTCGGCCAACAAGCCCATTACTGTTGCTCTACTTCGACCCAATGCCCAACACTGGATCCAGGAGGCACAGCGTGACCCAGTGCAGGCAGAGAGGAGCCTCAGAGCTTCCCACGGAATATGGATAATTGGTGAAATGCATCAGTCTACATGGTGAAAAACGAAAGAAAAAGAGGTGCCCTTTCATGTTTACATGGATTAGCTGTTTTCCTCCCTGAACATTTTCACTCAGATGTCTATGGTTGTGGTTATTTATGTGCTTGACATACAGTATGACTACTGCAGTTGTTATTTTTACCTCTTTCTGTGGTTTGATAGATGCACAGTACAGGTACAACATGTCATCCATTGGGTATAAGTTTAGTCACACGGACAACTATGAGTCGTGCATAGTTCTTTGGCATGACTGAGACGTCTCTGCGATACTTTATTGCCGGCTGGTGGTATCAAGTTAAAATCACACAAGGACTTAATTTGTTTCTGCTCCGGAACCTATTTCTGTATTCCCAAAACACTCTTTACGGAGAGGACTTGGAACAGAGAGTATGAAATATTGTGTGTGACGACATTCTACACCACTTTATTAATCATTCGGCTTGTATAATGCCACAACAAAATATAGACAACAAATTTTCTCTTTCATTTCACATCGTTTCGAACCTCATGATGATTCTATTTATTTCCCTAAAGTGTTTTTTAAAGTATTTTCACACATTTCTCCTAAATGACACAGTATCACTCGTATTCACAGCTCCAGTTATTCGCTGATGGCTTGTGATTTCTGTACCATAAAAGCTTACATTTTCCAAGCAACAGTTCTCATTCAAATGTCATGCCACAAGACTTTCACTGTAGCCATCAAACTAAGTTTCACATTTTATAGATCTAAGCTCCTCAACCTTTTCATATGGCAGCACCTGTTAAGCCTACCATTCTGCTTTTGTCCTGAGGTAATATTGAACGATTCTTCTTTGACGCTTGACTGAACAAAGTAACACCCGGGGAGGCTTGGATAGCTATCTTCCACATCAGTAGAGGCTTACTGAGAGGTCACTTGGTGTGCACGTGATGATTATTCAGATCAATTAAAAGCTGAGGCTAATGAGATCATTGGAAATGATTAAGCAATTATAGGATTTTGGGATTATAATTGACAGGGAAGAAGCTATGTGTTGGGGAGGTGAAAATGTACATGAGAAAGCTATCTGGGAGAAACAAAGAGCTGTATTTAATCCCCTAACCTATGCAGAATACCAATAAATTGGTCTGACATTACGATACAAAGCATGAGTCAAGTTTCTCCTCATGGGCGGATGGACGTAATAGGAAATGTGATAGTTACATAGAGTGATAGATAATACAAAATGTCAAACTGAGCAGCCTTTTTCATGGGCTTAATTTTTAATAAGCCAATGGCATGATGTTTTTTGTTTTACCTTTATTTAACAAGGCAAGTCAGTTAAGAACAAATTCTTATTTTCAATGATGGCCTAGGAACAGTGGGATAACTGCCTTGTTCAGGGGCAGAACAACAGATTTTTACCTCAGCTCTGGGATTTGATCTTGCAACCTTTCGGTTAATACCCCAAGGCGACCTGCCGCCCCAAGGCGACCTGCCGCCCCAAGGCGACCTGCCGCCCCAAGGCGACCTGCCGCCCCAAGGCGACCTGCCGTCCCAAGGCTACCTGCTGTTTGGTCTGGGATCTGAATTATTCTGGGTTGAGACTATATTGAAATGTGAAAGATGTCACAATGCAGCATGTTAGCATTGACTAATTCTTTATTCGCGGTGTTGCTCCTGCATTTTGTTCCCAGGGGTTTCCTAGCTGCCTGACAATAATCTCTGGAGGTGTCATACAGTACCTATCTCCCTGTATTCCTAGACCGTAGTGAGGTTTTACATGAGCGCTTTATGACTTCAGTTTTCAATTGAGGGAGACATCCGCCAGGACATTATTCTGGGTATATGCAGAGGCCTCATGGAGAGAAGAGATATGAATGGCATTCTGCAACTGATATCATGATTCAATACCTTTCTCCAGTTTGTGAAGTGCGGGTGCTATTTTTGTGAAAGCTCCTTTAGTGTTTTTTTTTTGTGCTTACCTATCTCACCTCTCACACAAAGGGCCTGTAGAGGTAAAAGAGAAAAAACACAGGAAAAATAAATATCTAAGAAAAATTATCTCACTTCCATCTCCTAACACAGTACTACACATGTTGGCTACTGTAAGGTAAACGGAGTCAAAATCACTCAGACATGGTTTAGATACAGATAATTAGATAATGAGTGAATTGCAAATAACGGAGCTACTGTGTTAAGCAATAATAATAAGAAAGTATGCCAGCTCTTGTAATCGTCATTGATGTTACAGTTGCTAATAGTTGTACTTTTGCCAAGCATAATAGTGTTCTCTCACTCTCATGGATATTTCTGCCCACCCTCAGGAAAATAAGCAGTATTTAAGATGAAATTAAGTGATACGCATGTATCATGAGGATTCTCCATCGACGCAGAGATGATCCCAGATTACCATCAATCAATGACCTGATTTTACATAGAAAACCAAAGTGTGAAATTAAACTGTCTATATGAAAACAGGACTGACATCACATGACCCATCGCTGGAGGATGTGCCTGGGGAAGCCAACGGAATGTCTTAATTGAGGTTGTATTTGGGACCCTGCAGGGAAAAGGATAGCTGTCAGGCTCATCATAATGATGGCCCATGGATTAGTGGGGAGTGGACAGCTTTTCTCATTGGGTTACCATAGGAAGCAAGGGTCCCTTTGGACTATTCATTTATGATGCACTATAGGAACGTCCCTATGGGACACTTCTACAACCAAATTCCACCAAGGGAAATATGTAGATGCTTAACTTGGCTCCCGTTACAACTGTATCCCATAGTCAGGCATTCACAACTTTGACACCAGAGTTATAAGAAGAAAACGTTTAATGTGCCATCAAAAGTGCAGTGCAACTTTTCAATACGGGCAACAAACAAAGACTGTATTATGGAGATATTGTGAGAGAAAATATATTGTTCATTTTCAGTAGAAAACCAATCTTTTTGTTTAGTCTGTGTAACTCAATTGAATAATAATCCTAACTAACTTGCCCTCCAAATACACCCCTGCTGTTTTCAACCAAGATCTCAGTGATCACTGCCTCATTGCCTGCATCCGTAATGGGTTTGCAGTCAAACGATCTCCTCTCATTACTGTTAAACGTTCCCTAAAACACTTCAACGAGCAGGCCTTTCTAATTGACCTGGCCAGGGTATCCTGGAAGGATATTGACCTCATCCCGTCAGTAGAGGATGCCTGGTTATTCTTTAAAAGTGCCTTCCTCACCATCTTAAATAAGCATGCCCCATTCAAGAAATTTAGAACCAGGAATAGATATAGCCCTTGGTTCTCTCCAGACCTGACTGCCCTTGACCAGCGCCAAAAACATCCTGTGGCGTTCTGCATTAGCATCGAACAGCCCCGTGATATGCAACTTTTCAGGGAAGTCAGGAACCAATATACGCTGGCAGTTAGGAAAGCCAAGGCTAGCTTTTTCAAGCAGAAATTTGCCTCCTGTAACACAAACTCCAAAAAGTTCTGGGACACTGTTAAGTCCATGGAGAATAAGAGCACCTCCTCCCAACTGCCCACTGCACTGAGGATAGGAAATACTGTCACCACCGATAAACCCACAATAATTGAGAATTTCAATAAGCATTTTTCTATGGCTGGCCATGCTTTCCACCTGGCTACCCCTACCCCGGTCAACAGCCCTGCACCCCCTACAGCAACTCGCCAAAGCCTCCCCCACTTCTCCTTCTCCCAAATCCAGTCAGCTGATGTTCTAAAAGAGCTGAGAAATCTGGACCCTTACAAATCAGCCGGGCTAGACAATCTGGACCCTTTCTTTTTAAAATTATCTGCCGAAATTGTTGCAACCCCTATTACTAGCCTGTTTAACCTCTCTTTCGTGACGCCTGAGATTCCCAAAGACTGGAAAGCAGCTGCGGTCATCCCCTCTTCAAAGGGGAGACACTCTTGACCCAAACTGTTATAGGCCTATATCCATCCTTCCCTGCCTTTCTAAGGTCTTTGAAAGCCAAGTTAACAAACAAATTACCGACCATTTCGAATCCCACCGCATCTTCTCCGCTATGCAATCTGGTTTCAGGGCTGGTCATGGGTGCACCTCAGCCACGCTCAAGGTCCTAAATGACATCATAACCGCCATCGACAAGAGACATTATTGTGCAGCTGTTTTCATTGATCTGGCCAAGGCTTTCGACTCTGTCAATCACCGCATCCTTATCGGGCAGACTCGACAGCATTGGTTTCTCAAATGACTGCCTCGCATGGTTCACCAATTACTTCTCCGACAGAGTTCAGTGTGTCAAATCAGAGGGCCTGTTGTCCGGGCCTCTGGCAGTCTCCATGGGGTGCCACAGGGTTCAATTCTTGGGCCGACTCTTTTCTCTGTATACATCAATGATGTCGCTCTTGCTGCAGGTGAGTCTCTGATTCACCTCTATGCAGACGACACCATTCTGTATACTTCTGGCCCCTCTTTGGACACTGTGTTAACTACCCTCCAGACGAGCTTCAATGCCATACAACTCTCCTTCCGTGGCCTACAACTGCTCTTAAACGCAAGTAAAACTAAATGCATGCTCTTCAACCGATCGCTACCGCACCTGTCCCCCCGCCCAGCATCACTACTCTGGACGGTTCTGTCTTAGATTACGTGGAAAACTACAAATACCTAGGTGTCTGGTTAGACTGTAAACTCTCCTTCCAGACTCACATCAAACATCTCCAATCTAAAATTAAATCTAGAATTGGCTTCCTATTTCGCAACAAAGCTTCCTTCACTCATGCTGCCAAACTTACCCTCGTAAAACTGACCATCCTACCGATCCTCGACTTCGTGATGTAATTTACAAAATAGCCTCCAATACTCTACTCAACAAACTGGATGCAGTCTATCACAGTGCCATCCGTTTTGTTACCAAAGCCCCATATACCACCCACCACTGCGACCTGTACACTCTCGTAGGCTGGCCTTCACTTTACACTCGCCGCCATATCCACTGGCTCCTGGTCATTTACAAGTCCCTGCTAGGTAAAGTCCCACCTTATCTCAGCTCGCTGGTCACCTTAGCAGCACCAACCCGTAGCACACGCTCCAGCAGGTATATCTCACTGGTCACCCCCAAAGCCAATTCCTCCTTTGGCCGACTCTCCTTCCAGTTCTCTGCTGCCAATGACTGGAACGAACTTCAAAAATCTCTGAAACTGGAGACACTTATCTCCCTCAACAGCTTTAAGCACCAGCTGTCAGAGCAGTGTACAGACCACTGTACCTGTTTATAGCCCATCTGTAAATAGCCCAACCAACTACCTCATCCCCTACCGTATTTATTTATTTATCTTGTTCCTTTGCACCCCAGTTTTTCTACATTGCACATTCATCTACTGCACAGTTTTCTTTTACCATTCCAGTGTTAAATTGCTATATTGTAATTACTCTGCCACCATGGCCTATTTATTGTCTTACCTTCCTTATCCTACCTCATTTGCACTCTTTGTATATAGATTTCTTTTTTTCCTATTGTATTATTGACTGTATGTTTGTTTTATTCCATGTGTAACTCTGTGTTGTTGTGTGTCGAACTGCTTTGCTTTATCTTGGCCAGGTCGCAGTTGTAAATGAGAACTTGTTCTCAACTTGCCTACCTGGTTAAATAAAGGTGAAATAAATAAAATAAAAATAAAGTCACCATATCTGGCTTTCGTTTTAAAGTGTGCTTATGTCCACGGGGGTGAATATCTTACATGTTTTTTTTTTCCAAATCATACATATTTGAAAGCAAATAAAACAAAGAAACGATTCTATCATTGCCCGTAATGTTTATTACATAATACATTAATTAACTATTTAGACGTTTTTCACAGATTGAGAAATGCAATGGAAATTTACCAAGATGGATTGCCATGCAGTGGTAGTCTCTCCCCCACTTCCTTGCATGTGCTAGCTTGATAGACCGTTGCTGCAAGGTCTTCCATCATGGGGCTGTCCCATTTTCTCCATCTACTGCCTGAATGAAAATATGTATCCATGTCCAAAACCATGGCATATTACTTATGGCCCATATTAGTGTGTTTGATTAGTAAATAGGATTCCTAAATTTGTTAGGATGAGACACCGGAGAAATGACAGCCAGGATTCGGCTTATAAATCCTGTTGACGGTGGAGTAGTTATGGAAGGGATTTATCAGTGAGGAACACATTTTTGATAGAGTCAGAAAAGCATGAAATTGGAAATAAAACCTTGGAATGTATTGATCTATTACATGTCCTATCTCTCAGTGGTAAATAGGTCTTCCGGAAATTAAAGTAGATTTTTCTATTTTGCAAAACATTTTCGGGAATGCCAGGCAATGAGGGTTGGCCAAGGACATAGTCACATTATGCAATGAATTGTGTATGTATCTACAGTCGTGGGAGAACATCTAGTCACATATTGTTATGATAACCCATTACGCAACAATTGACCTAATCATAGAGTTTATGGCCTTAGGATATGCCTAATAAGCTGTCCCATTTCACATATAAGTTTAAAACGGTGTTATTACATAGCGGGTAACAGTGCAACTACAGTGTCGGTACACATTGTTACTGAAAAGGGCGAAACGTTTGTCAAATGAAGATGAAATACATTTATATTCCTTTCACTGAAAACACAAAGTGCAGACATTCCTCATTTTCCTGAAACATATTGTTACCCCATGGCTAGATCCTCCTGTGTCAGTCTCTCTGACCAAAGAGTGGCGAGATAGTGACATCCATCTCTCAGATCGAGAGATGTGTTACATGTGCAGTCACTGTGTCTGAGTATCTTTTACAGGGGGAAATTAAACGGGCACTCAATTACTGACTGGGCCTCTGTATCACTGGCCACCGGCTTCTCAATTACCCATCTTTTGCCCCCACTGTCTTGCATTAGGGTACCAGCTTTAATGTGTGGCCTGTTGAGCCAGAGGAGGCTAACCTTTTCAGTGTCTTACGCTGCCACACTAGCACTACTTATTAGGAACAATGTCAGAGTGCCTGGGGGACAGACCAGACAACAATCAAATCAAATCAAATCAAATCATACAGTATTGGTCACATACACATGGTTAGCAGATGTTATTGCAAGTATAGCGAAATGCTTATGCTTCTAGATCCGACAGTGCAGCAGTATCTAACAGGTAATATCTAACAATTCCACAACAAAACCTAATATCTAACAAATTCCACAACAAAACCTTATACACACAATCTAGTAAGGGAAGGGGTTAAGAATATATAAGTATCAAATATATGGATGAGCAGTGACAGAGCGGCTAAGAGGCAATAGATAGTAAGAATAGATAGTGAAGGAAACCGTATACAGTACAGCCGTGGCCAAAAGTTTTGAGAATGACACAAATATTAATTTCCACAAAGTTTGCTGCTTCAGTGTCTTTAGATATTTTTGTCAGATGTTACTACGGAATACTGAAGTATAATTACAAGCATTTCATAAGTGTCAAAGGCTTTTATTGACAATTACATGAAGTTGATGCAAAGAGTCAATATTTGCAGTGTTGACCCTTCTTTTTCAAGACCTCTGCAATCCGCCCTGGCATGCTGTCAATTAACTTCTGGGCCACATCCTGACTGATGGCAGCCCATTCTTGCATAATCAATGCTTGGAGTTTGTCAGAATTTGTGGGGTTTTGTTTGTCCACCTGCCTCTTGGGGATTGACCACAAGTTCTCAATGGGATTAAGGTCTGGGGAGTTTCCTGGCCATGGACCCAAAATATCGATGTTTTGTTCCCCAAGCCACTTAGTTATCACTTTTACCTTATGGCAAGGTGCTCCATCATGCTGCAAAAAGGCATTGCTTGTCACCAAAGTGTTCCTGGATGGTTGGGAGAAGTTGCTCTCGGAGGATGTGTTGGTACCATTCTTTATTCATGGCTGTGTTCTTAGGCAAAATTGTGAGTGAGCCTACTCTCTTGGCTGAGAAGCAACCCCACACATGAATGGTCTCAGGATGCTTTACTGTTGGCATGACACAGGACTAATGGTAGCGCTCACCTTGTATTCTCCGGACAAGCTTTTTTCCGGATGCCCCAAACAAACGGAAAGGGGATTCATCAGAGAAAATGACTTTACCCCAGTCCTCAGCAGTCCAATCCCTGTACCTTTTGCAGAATATCAGTCTGTCCCCGATGTTTTTCCTGGAGAGAAGTGGCTTCTTTGATGCCCTTCTTGACACCAGGCCATCCTCCAAAAGTCTTCGCCTCACTCACACCTGCCTGCTGAGATGCACTCACACCTGCCTGCTGCCATTCCTAAGCAAGCTCTGTACTAGTGGTGCCCTGATCCCGCAGCTGAATCAACTTTAGGAGACGGTCCTGGTGCTTGCTGGAATTTCTTGGGCGCCCTGAAGCCTTCTTCATAACAATTGAACCGCACTCCTTGAAGTTCTTGATGATCTGATAAATGGTTGATTTAGGTGCAATCTTACTGGCAGCAATATACTTGCCTGTGAAGCCCTTTTTGTGCAAAGCAATGATGACGGCACGTGTTTCCTTGCATGTAACCATGTTTGACAGAGGAAGAACAATGATTCCAAGCACCACCCTCCTTTTGAAGCTTCCAGTCTGTTATTTGAACTCAATCAGGATGACAGAGTGGTCTCCAGCCTTGAAGGACATTTCTTCAAAAAGTACGATCTTTGTCCCCATGTGCAGTTGCAAACCGTAGTCTGGCTTTTTATGGCGGTTTTGGAGCAGTGGCTTCTTCCTTGCTGAGCGGCCTTTTTTAGGTTATGTCGATATAGGACTCGTATTACTGTGGATATAGATACTTTTGTACCTGTTTCCTCCAGCATCTTCACAAGGTCCTTTGCTATTGTTCTGGGATTGATTTGCACTTTAGCACCAAAGTACGTTAATCTCTAGGAGACAGAACGCGTCTCCTTCCTGAGCGGTATGACGGCTGCGTGGTCCCATGGTGTTTATACTTGCGTACTATTGTTTGTACAGATGAACGTGGTACCTTCAGGCATTTGGAAATTGCTCCCAAGGATGAACCAGACTTGTGGAGGTCTTGGCTGATTTCTTTGGATTTTCCCCGTCATGTCAAGCAAAGAGGCACTGAGTTTGAAGGTAGGCCTTGAAAAGTATACCTCCTTCACAGGTATACCTCCAATTGATTCAAATGATTAGCCGATCAGAAGCTTCTAAAGTCATGACATAATTTTCTGGAATTTACCAAGCTGTTTAAAGTCACAGTCAACTTCGTGTATGTAAACTTCTGACCCACTGGAATTGTGATACGGTGAATTATAAGTGAAATAATCTGTCTGTAAACAATTGTTGGAAAAATTACTTTTGTCATGCACAAAGTAGATGTCCTAACCGACTTGCCAAAACTATAGTTTGTTAACCAGAAATTTGTGGAGTGGTTGAAAAATGAGTTTTAATGACTCCAACCTAAGTGTATGTAAACTTCTGACTTCAACTGTACATACTAGAATTAAATTTCAGGAATTGTGAAAAACGGAGTTTAAATGTATTTGGCTAAGGTATATGTAAACTTCCGACTTCAACTGTAGAAGCTGTTTTTCAATCTCTCTGTCCTAGCTTTGATGCACCTGTACAAACCTCGCCTTCTTGATGGGGAAGCTGGGTGAACAGGCAGTGATTCGGTTGGTTATTGTCCTTGATGATCTTTTTTGCCTTCATGTGACATCGGGTGTTGTAGGTGTTCTGGAGGGCAGGTAGTTTGCCCCCGGTGATGCGTTGTGCAGACTGCACCACCCTCTGGAGAGCCCTGCGGTTATAAACTCGCTCAGTGTTTACGTCAATGTTATTGTCTGAGGCTACCCGGAACATATCCCAGTCTTCGTGATTGAAACAATCTTGACGCGTGGAATCCAATTGGTCAGACCCGCATTGGATAGGCCTGAGTACGGGCGCTTCCTTTTTTAGTTTCTGCCTATAGGGGCGGAGCAACAACGTGGAGTCATGATCAGATTTGCCAAAAGGAGGGTGGGGGAGGGCCTTGTATGCATCACGGAAGTTAGAGTAGCATTGGTCGAGCGTTTTACTCGCTTGTGTTCTGCAATCGATATGCTGATAGTATTTAGGAGGCCTTGTTCTCAAATTAGCTTTGTTAAAATCCCCAGCTACAATAAATGCAGCCTCAGGATATATGCTTTTCAGTTTGCATAAAGTTCCTTGATGGCCGTCTTGGTATCCGCTTGCGGGAGGATATATACCGTTGTGACGATAACCGAGGAGAGTTCTCTTGGGAAATAATATAGTTGGGATTTGATTGTGAGGCATTCTAGGTAAGGTGAACAAAATAACTTGTGTTCTTGTATGTTGTTACAATTACACTATGAGTCGTTAATCATACACCCCCACCCTTCTTCTTACAGGGGAGATGTTTGTTCCTGTCGGCGCAATGCACTGAAAATCCCGTTGGATGTACGGACTCCGACAGCATGTCCCCAGCTAGCCATGTCTCCGTGAAACCGAGTATGTTACAATCCCGGATATCTCTTTGGAAAGCAACTCTTGCTCTCATTTCATCGACTTTGTTAACTAGGGACTGCACGCATCTGAAGCCTCACTAGAAGACCGCTCCGGCACCCTCTCTTCCGACGGCGTTGTTTTGGGTCGACCTCTGGAATCAGTTAAAATGCCCTGGGAGGTACAGACGAAGGATCTTCTTTGGGAAAGTCGTATTCCTGGTCGTAGCACTGATTGTGCTGGAAAGTTGACTTCTCTCTGACATCCAATAGTTCTTCCCGGCTGTATGTAATAACACTTAAGGCTTGCTGGGCTAACAATGTAAGAAATAATACATAAAAAACGAAATACTGCACAGTTTCCTAAGGACTAGAAGCGAAGCTGCCATCTCTATTGGCGCCATTTTGTTGGAGACATTTTAACGCGGTGTTAAGGAGTGATCAATACAGTGTGGCCCCATGCATGGATGCTTGTGGGAAATCACTGGCCCACAGTGAGGATGTTAGGCCCTGATTCTAATTGTGAGGTGAAGACAGTTGAGGCTACAAACCCTCCTGCAGAGGCGACAAGTCCTACTTGCTCTAATGAGATGCACAATGCAAAGTGGAGAACAAACTATCAAGGACAAAGATGAGACAACACTACAGCCGAGTGCGGAATAAGCAATATTTGGAATGGATCGGTAGCCATTTCTGTACTGAGTATACTGGGCATTGGAAGTTAGCCCTTTGAACAATGTGCAAAAGCTGATGATTCTTTACAGTTCAGTATTGAATACCCAATTGATTGGGATTATGCCATCTAGCATGAGAGATATCTAGCATGGGAGTCCAAACATTTGAATTAGGTTACATTTGTCAGTAATAGGGTTTGACTTTACCTGACGTGTCTCGTAATTGACTCATCTTGACTTTTCAATACTGAGAAATGTTCGGACAACAAAGGCTGAAGGACCTTCAGTGAAGGTGTCAGATAAATTCTAGCCTTTATCCTCGAATAGCCCAAACTAAACTAAGGGTGGCAGAATCCAGGGAAATGTCCTTTCTTTCTCTCTCAAATGTCAGGGGGATAGATTTCAGTATTCAAAATGGCTCCTGACCGTTGTTCTGTTCAATTGGAAAGGTCACAAGTACACTAATGAGGTGCAGGGTGGAAAAATAACAAGGCTCTCCACCTACAGACACCTCCCCATGTCAACGCAGGTCATCTGCAGCATGATAAAAACCTCAACAGAGGAGTGGAAAACGTCTAACAAAAAAATATTTCTGCCAGTCAGTCCAACCCAGAGACCTGATTGTATTGGAACGGTATCCTTGCTTATAGCGTGGGTATTCTGTCATACAATGAGGAAATATTGACTGGTAATTAAACGTTTCTCAACAAGTTTCTTGAACAAAACAGGAAAAGACTCCGTAGGATGAATGTTATGGTACACCATACTAAGCTTTGACAATGTGACTATGCTCATCAATGCACTTGGTTCTTAAGGAATATAAGCATCATTACTTTCAAATAAGAAATGGGAGGTGCTGTCGACCTTAGCACTACTCTCTAGTGAAACCAAGATGGATAAACAGTAGACCAGTCTACCACTCACATTGAAATGCATCATGTATGATAGGAATTTAAGGTTTATTGATTAATCATCAGTGAGAATGCTTCATGATGCCTGTGGCTCCTCTGGCTCTTGATGGCTGATTTAACAGTTACGTTGAACTATACGGGAGTAGATCAGTCCAGCACCCACATCGAAATGCATCTTGGATGATATTTATGTCATTTAGCAGATGATCTTATCTAGAGCGACTTACAGTAGTGAGTGCACACAGTACATTTTCATTTCTGTTTGTACTGGTCACCCGTGGGAATTGCAAGTGCCATGTTTGAACTTTTTACCAAATTACCGTATGACAGACCACGTATTCACCCTGCACACCCTAATTGACAAACAAACCAAAGAAAGGCAAAGTCTTCTCATACTTTGTTGATTTCAAAAAAGCTTTCGACTCAATTTGGCATGAGGGTCTGCTGTACAAATTGATGGAAAGGGGTGTTGGGGGAAAAACATACAACATTATAAAATCCATGTACACAAACAACAAGTGTGCAAAAAAACATTTCTTTCCCACAGGGCCGGGGGGTGAGATGCAGCTTAAGCCCCACCCTCTTCAACATATATATCATTGAATTGGCGAGGGCACTAGAACAGTCTGCAGCACCTGGGCTCACCCTATTAGAATCGGAAGTCAAATGTCTACTGTTTGCTGATGATCTGCTGCGTCTGTCCCCAACCAAAGAGGGCCTACAGCAGCACCTAGATCTTCTGCACAGATTCTGTCAGACCTGGGCCTTGACAGTAAATCTCAGTAATACAAAAATAATGGTGTTCCAAAAATGTCCAGTTGCCACGACCACAAATACAAATTACATCTAGACACAGTTGCCCTAGAGCACAGAAAAAACTATACATACCTCGGTCTAAACATCAGCACCACAGGTAACAAAGCTATGAATGATCTGAGAGACAAGCCAAGAAGGACCTTCTATGCCATCAAAAGCAACATAAAATTCGACATACCAATTAGGACCTGGCTAAAAATACTTGAATCAGTTATAGAAAATATCCTCAGTGTGCAACATAAAACACCAAATATTAGGCCAATACCCGCTAATTATCAAAATCCAGAAAATTCTACAACCACCTACAAGAAAGTGATTCCCAAACCTTCCATAACAAAACCATCACATACAGAGAAATTAACCTGGAGAAGAGCCTCCTTAGCAAGCTGGTCTTGGGGCTCTGTTCACAAACACAAAAAGACCCCACGGAGCCCCAGGACAGCAACACAATTAGACCCAACCAAATCATGAAACAACTATAAAGATAATTACTTGACACATTGGAAAGAATTTACAAAAAAAAAACTGAGTAAACTAGAATGCTATTTGGCCCTAAACAAAGAGTACACAGTGGCAGAATACCTGACCACTGTGACTGACCCAAAATTAAGGACATTTTTGGCTATGTACAGACTGAGCATAGCTATTGAGAAAGGTTGCCGTAGGCAGACCTGGCTCTCAATAGAAGACATGCTATATGCACACTGCCAACAAATTGAGGTGGAAACTGAGCTGCACTTCCTAACCTCCTGCCAAATGTATGACCATAGAGACACATATATCCTTCAGATCACACAGACCAACAAAGAATTAGAAAACAAATACATTTTGATAAACTCCCATATCTATTGTGTGAAATACCACAGTGTGGAATCACAGCTGCAATATTTGTGACATGTTGCCACAAGAAAACAGCAACCAGTGAAGAACAAACACCATTGTAAATACAACCTATATTTACGTTTATTTATTTTCCCTTTTGTACTTTAACTATTTGCACATATTTACAACACTGTATATAGACATAATATGACATTTGAAATGTGTTTATTCCTTTGGAACTTGTGTGTGTGATGTTTACTGTCAATTTCTTCTATTTCACTTGCTTTGGCATTGTAAACATGTTTCCCATGCCAATAAAGCCCCTTAAATTGAAATTTAATTGAGAGTATTGAGAGAGAGAGAGTGAGAGGTGGCTACTCCTGTGATGAAAGTGTAATTTGTCACATAATTTTGAATATTATTGACAGTTGAGGGATTATGGGTGCTGGGGTATTCTGGTAGGTGAAACCATTGCTAGAGGTTGACTGTCTGTCATGCTATTTTATTCTCATAACAAATGCTAGTGTGACGTTTGAATCAGTCACTATATGGAATGAACATTGCAATTAAAAGCTACATTATGACACACATTCAGTTATGAAGTGTTCTTTGAATAAAAAAAATGCTGATGGTTAGTGGTGATTCTGACATTTTCTCGACAGTACACTTCAAGTATCAGTCACATGATAGCTGTGGGTGATTAAGTTGTTGTCAAGCAGCCTCTCTGCAATCCCTTTGACATTTACAGGAGCACATAATACAAATGCAGAAGGTGCCCCTGTTATCTGTAAGTACAGGCACAATACTATACTTATGTCATTGGGAATTTTTCTTTCTCACGAAGGAGTAAATATTCTATGTTTCAATATGATAGCTATCAAGGAGAGAGAGAGAGTGAGAGAAAGAGAGAGAGAGCGCTACTCCTGTGATGGAGGTGTCAATTGTCACATAATTTGGAATATACTTGACACAGTTGAGCGATTATGGGTGCTGGGGTATTCTGGTGGGTGAAACCATAGCTTGATGTTGACAGTTTGTCATGCTATTTTATTCTCATACCAAATCCTACTATGACGTTTGAATCAGTCACTGTATGGAAGGAGCTCAGAATCTCCACGGTAAAACCTCCACAAAACTCAGCAAGTGTTCAGATTCTCAACCTAAAATATATTTTTTGAAGTAGGACACTGGGATATTCAGTTCCGGTGGCATGGGTTCTTTAGCAAATGACTATGAATTAACAGACTTGTTCCCTTGTTTCCTAAAACACATTATATTAACGTGTGGGACATTAATTGTGTGACAGGAAATAACTAGCAGGTCTATTACGCTCCTGCAGCTAGAATTTGTCCATCACAATTCAACTGTGTGAACATGGCGGCTTTCAACACCAGACAACAGAAAGAGCTGACCGCTACTACAGGTGAGATTGTTCGTGAGTGTTTGCCCTCGACTTACAATTAAAACCAGTAAATTAATCATTGGCAGTGCTCACTGTGGATACCTATTCAACTGAAGTGGAAAGTCTGGAGAAGACAACCAATGTAACAGAGGTACAGTACGACTCCATGACTACAGATAACGGAAAGCAAACCCCCGTCTTAAGTCAATACTGCCATCTATTGGTAAACATAAATATACCAGGTTACTACATTCCCCCCCTTAAAAGCTAATAACCCAACTTAATTTCTTTCTGAGCTATGCTATTTTCATATTACATTTTTTTCAAACATGATATCCTTTAGGATCTGAAAAAGTCTGGCGGACATCTCTCTCTAATAGAGTGTCTCAGAGGTGGTGTAGCTGTTTCCACCAGATCTTCACCTCTTGATGGTGAAACAAAGTCATTTTGTGGAGACTTCACAGGAGGAGGTCGTCCCGGACTGGTGGTCTCAGGAAGTTGAGCATTGTTGGTCTCAGGTGGTTTGTCCAACTGCAACTCTGGGCAACGTTCCAATGTCCTGTCCTGCTCGTTTAATCATTGATCCAGATCCCCGGATGGAACTGGCATTCGAGCTCAGATCTGATCCACATGTCTCCTTAGTCTTTGTCCACTTTCAATGATCACAGTTTAAGATACTGGTCCTGAGCAATCCTCAATGGTAGCTGGAATCCATTTAGGACCAAACCCATTGTATAGACATCCTCTCCAGGTGAGAAACAGCGCAAGCTAAGTAGGAAGGATCATCAAAGTCCTAAAAGAAAAAACGGAATCCCTCAAATTCACGTAAATTCAATGTGCGGGTCTCAGGACTTAAAACTGGTGTGGAAGTGGGCAACATAACTTCTTTCATAAGCAAAATGTTCTATGAACTGTTTGTGCAGGAGAAGCTGAATTCCATGCTGCTGATTAACATCGCGCACCGCACGGGTCAACTCTACAACTGCTCTCGCTGTATGATTGTACGGATCCACAGCTTTGAAGTCAAGTGGGAATTGTCAGCCTTACAGAGGAATCCGGGGGTCTGACTATGCAGGGAAGAGGATTAGCATCTACCCAGACCTGACTGCAAAAGTGCTAAAACAAAGGGAGACCCTAAATGAGGTGAGATCCCATCTAAGCAAGCTATACCTGAGATGCGGCTTCATCCACCCGGAAAAACTAATCTAGACCTTCCAGAACACAACACACATGTTTTACACTGCCTAGGAAGCTCAAGACTTCTTTGAGAAGCACATCAAACCCAACACACAAGGGGACAGATGGTACCCCATGGCTAGCTCATTATTCAGGTATTCTATCCGTGCACAATCACGCAGCCTAGCCTATGGCTACGTTGCTGCCCTCAGCATAAGACTATGATGAGGACACCTCTCATGTTCGGGTGCCAGGAATAATATAACTATTATTGCTGAGCATTGAACTTGTTGTAATTATTTTGCCTGTGTTCCAGGACATTTACACAGTGATGACACCATGCCAATTAATGAACAATGGACCAAATATGGAGGTGTCATACATACTGGGACTGCTTTCTTGTGTGGCTACAGTGCATTGGCAGGGAAGGGGAGAGGGGCAATGGCCTGTAAGAGAGGGTCTTCTGAGTGGTGAGCGACCAATGGGTGGGTTTCCCTGTGGGCCCTGCTTTTTATTTTACATCCATGGGCTTATCAACACTAAAGATAACAATTACATTTTTGAAAAACAATGGCAACACTAGCTATTTTCTCGTGGATTCTGAAAGGCCGCAATAGTCCAATTAAATGTTTCAGCTGTCTTGATATCCTAGCAAGAAACCATATTGATATAGCAATGCACCAAGAAACACACTTGCTCCAAAATGACGCACAAAGAATAGAGAACCATTTGTACAAACTGGCTGCTTTTTCATCAGCCCCAAACATAACTAAGGGTTTAATCATAATGATGCATCAGAAACAGTAGCAGCAGTGAACAAAAAGTAATGTAAATTGTCCGGTGGCGATTTTATTAATTGTTCATCAGGCTTATGGCTTGGGCGTAGAAGCTGTTGAGGAGCATTTTGGTCCTAGATTTGGCGCTCTGGTACCGCTTGCCATGCGGTAGCAGAGAAAACAGTCTATAACTTGGGTGACTGGAGTCTCTGACAATTTTATGGTATTTCCTCTGACACCGCCTTTTATATAGGTCCTGGATGACAGGAAGTTTGGCCCCAGTGATGTACTGGGCCGTACGCACTACCCTCTGTAGCGCCTTACGGTCAGATGCCGAGCAGTTACCATACCAGGCAGTGATGCAACCGGTCTGAATGCAGCTGTAGAACCTTTTGAGGATCTGGGGACCCATGCCAAATCTTTTCAGTCTCCTGAGGGGGAAAATGTTTTGTTGTGCCCTCTTCACGACTGTCTTGGTATGTTTGGACAATGATAGTTTGTTGGTGATGTAAACACTAAGGAACTTGAAACTCTCAACCCGCTCCACTACAGCCCCGTCGATGTTAATGGGGGCCTGTTCGGACCGCCTTTTCCTGTAGTCCATGATCAGCTCCTTTGTCTTGCTCACATTGAGGGAGAGGTTGTTGTCCTGGCACCACACTGCCAGTTCTCTGACCTCCACCCTATAGGCAGTCTCATCGTTGTCGGTGATTAATCCTGCCACTGTTGTGTCGTCAGCAAACTTAATGATGGTGTTGGAGTCGTGTTTGACCACGCAGTCATGGGTGAACAGGGAAAACAGGAGGGGACTAAGTACACCCCCCTTTTTTTATTTCATCTTTACCAGGTAGGCTAGTTGGGAACAAGTTCTCATTTACAACTGTGACCTGGCCAAGATAAAACAAACAAGTGCGACACAAACAACAACACAGAGTTACACATGGAATAAACAAACATACAGTCAATAATACAATTAAAAAAGTATATACAGTGAGGGAAAAAAGTATTTGATCCCCTGCTGATTTTGTACGTTTGCCCGCTGACAAAGTAATGATCAGTCTATAATTTTAATGGTAGGTTTATTTGAACAGTGAGAGACAGAATAACAACAAAAAAATCCAGAAAAACGCACGAGAAAAATGTTATAAATGGAATTGCATTTTAATGAGGGAAATAAGTATTTGACCCTCTCAATCAGAAAGATTTCTGGTTTCCAGGTGTCTTTTATACAGGTAACGAGCTGAGATTAGGAGCACACTCTTAAAGGGAGTGCTCCTAATCTCAGTCTGTTACCTGTATAAAAGACACCTGTCCACAGAAGCAATCAATCAATCAGATTCCAAACTCTCCACCATGGCCAAGACCAAAGAACTCTCCAAGGATGTTAGGGACAAGATTGTAGACCTACACAAGGCTGGAATGGGCTACAAGACCATCGCCAAGCAGCTTGGTGAGAAGGTGACAACAGTTGGTGCGATTATTTGCAAATGGAATAAACACAAAAGAACTGTCAATCTCCCTCGGCCTGGGGCTCCATGCAAGATCTCACCTCGTGGAGTTGCAATGATCATGATAACGGTGAGGAATCAGCCCAGAACTACACGGGAGGATCTTGTCAATGATCTCAAGGCAGCTGGGACCATAGTCACCAAGAAAACAATTGGTAACACACTACGCCGTGAAGGACTGAAATCCTGCAGCACCCACAAGGTCCCCCTGCTCAAGAAAGCACATATACATGCCCGTCGGAAGTTTGCCAATGAACATCTGAACGATTCAGAGGACATCTGGGTGAAAGTGTTGTGGTCAGATGAGACCAAATTGAGCTTTTTAGCATCAACTCAACTCGCCGTTTTTTGAAGAGGAGGAATGCTGCCTATGACCCCAAGGACACCATCCCCACCGTCAAACATGGAGGTGGAAACATTATGCTTTGTGGGTGTTTTTCTGCTAAGGGGACAGGACAACTTCACCGCATCAAAGGGACGATGGACGGGGCCATGTATCGTCAAATCTTGGGTGAGAACCCCCTTCTCTCAGCCAGGGCATTGAAAATGGGTCGTGGATGGGTATTCCAGCATGACAATCACCCAAAACACACGGCCAAGGCAACAAAGGAGTGACTCAAGAAGAAGCACATTAAGATCCTGGAGTGGCCTAGCCAGTCTCCAGACCTTAATCCCATAGAAAATCTGTGGAGGGAGTTGAAGGTTCGAGTTGCCAAACGTCAGCCTCGAAACCTTAATTACTTGGAGAAGATCTGCAAAAAGGAGTGGGACAAAATCCCTCCTGAGATGTGTGCTAACCTGGTGGCCAACTGCAAGAAACGTCTGACCTCTGTGATTGCCAACAAGAGTTTTGCCAACAAGTACTAAGTCATGTTTTGCAGAGGGGTGAAATACTTATTTCCCTCATTAAATTGCAATTCCATTTATAACATTTTTCACATGCGTTTTTCTGGATTTTTTTGTTGTTATTCTGTCTCTCACTGTTCAAATAAACATACCATTAAAATTATAGACTGATCATTTCTTTGTCAGTGGGCAAACGTACAAAATCAGCAGGGGGATCAAATATTTTTTTCCCTCACTGTAGATGAGAACTCTCTTGGTAGATGGTGGTCTACAGCTTATCATACTCTACCTCAGGCGAGCAATACCTTGAGACTTCTTTAATATTAGACGTTGCGCACCAGCTGTTATTGACAAATAGACACCCCCCCCACCCCTCGTCTTACCGGAGGTAGTGTCTCTGTTCTGCCGGTGCATGGAATATCCCGCCAGCTCTATATTGTCTGTATCATTGTTCAGCCACATCTCGGTGAAACATAAGATGTTACAGTTTTTGATGTCCTGTTGGTAGGATAATCTTAATAATAGGTCATCAATTTTATTTTCCAATGATTGCACGTTAGCAAAAAGAAAGGATGGCAATGGGAGTTTACTTGCTTGCCTATGGATTCTCAGAAGGCTGCCCGATCTGCTGCCCCTTTTCCTGTGTCTTTTCTTCACACAAAAGGCGTGGATCTGGGCCTGTTCCAGTGAATCCTTCTCGTCGGACTCGTTAAAGGAAAAAGTTTCTTCCAGTCCGCAGTGAGTAATCGCTGTTCTCATGTCCAGAAGTTATTTTCGGTCATAAGAGACGGTAGCAGCAACATTCTGTACACAATAAGTAAAAAAATAAGTTACATAAAAAACAATAAAACTAACAAAATAGCACCATTGGTTGGGAGAAAGTAAAACGTCCGCCATGTTCTTCATCTTAGGATCTGCAGAGCCATCCTTGCTAAAGGTGAACTTCCATTAAATGTATCCATAATACAAATACAATTGCCTTTATAAATATGTATGCTTTAAATTGATATGATCCACACCCCAAAAGAAATTCTCAGAACAGCATATTGTTGAACTGAATTCCAACTGGTTAGCGGGACAGACATTAATGCCATTTTGGACATGAGGGACAAATCTAATAAGACCAACTACAATCCACAGGCAATTAATGCTTTCTAACAAATACTCTCTGATTACAACCTCATTGACGCCTGGCGATCTCATGACCTCAAAGCCAAAGAGTACACTTTCTATTCCAACAGGCACAAAACATTCTCCCCAATCGATTTAGTACAATTATCTAGACCTCTATTTTCTTTAATCAAGAAAATCTAAATTCAACATTTGAGCCTATCTGATCATCATGCTTACTACTGCCAGCTACACGTTTTATAATCTACTAAAAGAGACACAAGATGGCGCTTTAATGTTTCCTTACTACAATATCCTACTTTCTGTGAACAACTTGAAACTGAATTGAATGAACTCATAATGACTAACAAAAATTCAGCTGATGATCCTCAGATTTTATGTGACGCCATCAAAGGTTTTATTAAAAAACAATGCAACTGCATTTGCATCTGGGCTGAATAAATCACAATTAAAGAAGATATCAGAATTGGAAAAAGTTGTTATTGACGTTAGAGTTCTCAACAAACAATTTGTTGGTTAACAATCTTCACAGTAATGATCAATTAGTGGATACCGCAACCATTGAATCTGAATCAAGTGAATTACTATCAGAACACAAATGAATCAACTAAAGACTATATAAAGAATTGTACACCTATGATTGTAAATCCACACCAAGCCAGATTGAGTCCTTTTTAAAACATATAAGAACTCCTCTTCTCTCTCAACTGAGGAAGCTGGTTTGCTGGGAGCCCAAATCTCTCTCCATGAATTTAAAAGGGCATTGGATAGCATGAATAAAGGCAAATCACCTTGCTGGGTCGGTATTCCTCCTGAGGTCTATTTAACATTTTGGAACCAATTAGGTCAACTATTACTCAATGATTAACACAGGTGTTCAGAAAGGTTAATTTGGAATGGATGTAAAAACAACACTAAATTAACTTTTATATAAAAACGGTAAGGACACCACCCAGTGTTTACGCTATCGCACCACATCTTACATTTTTCTTTGATTTCTCAACTGTGCTGTAATGTTAACCTTTCTATTCTCATTGTTTCTACAGATTGTAAATTAAAGATGAAAATGTTTACTAAGAGTATTCTTATATTATTGATATATTGACTATGGCTCTTCAATCACCCAGCAGTGCTATTTGCAGAGTTACCTCTAGGTAAATGTTGCAATTCTTCAGCCATTTTCTGAACCCGTCTTTACTTATGGAATCCTAATAATTTCTCTTTTTCAATATTTAGGAATGGATATTTGACCTTCTTTAGGTAAAATCATTGCAAAAAATTTCAACAGAATGCTCAAATTAATTAAATCAGACCTCAGTAGATTGACTAACATCGCAGTCGCTCTAACCGGCAGAATTTCAATTGTGAAAATTTATATATTGCCTCAGTTGAATTTTGTGAGCGAGCCTAATGCATCCCATGTCTCCCCCTTCCGGCTATTGGGATAAAATCCACAGTACATTTTCAATATTCATATGGAATGTAAGAGATCCCGGATTAAATTAACACATTTACAGAGAAGGAAATACGCTGGAGGGCTATCCGTTCCAAACTTTAAATTGTATTTCCAAGCACTAACATTTCACCAAATTATAAATTGGTTTAGACATGACTCTTCCACTCCCTGGCTGAGAATAGAGAAAAATATGTTGGCTCCCATTGCCCTGGAAGAAGTGGTGTTCATTGATATATCTCTTAAACAATGTAAACTACGCTTTGGCCCTATTATTGCTCACACAATTTATATTTGGCGCAAAATTTAAAAACTATGCAACTGGGAAACTACAGTAAATAGCACACCCACCCATTCACATCGCCCCAATGGTCCCAATGTGGTATCCGTATCCTTGGTGATACCATAGATAGTACTGGATTGAAGACATTCCAAGATCTGAAAGAAGCATTTATATTACCAGGTACTGTAACTCAGGAGATGGATGGATGGATGGGAGGGGGACTGATAAGCAACCTCGGTTGCTGGGTGGGATGGTAGGGGGTGGGAGGCATGCTTTCTTCAGGTCGGGAGGTGGGGGAGATAGGGCAGATGAAGCTGTGGGAAGAGGGGGGCTAGGCAGGGGTTGGGAAACATTGTTTCCGGCTGGGAGTGAGGATGCGGGCGGGTGGAAGTGGACAGAGGGGATGGGGGAATGGGTTGGGGAGGAGGAGCCTTTTTTGTTAATTTTCCGTGTATACAGAATATTGTAAAACTGTTGATGCTGTTCTGTCCAGAACAGAGCAAATGGAATGGCATCAAACACCTGGAATCCGTGTGTTTGATGTATTTGATACCATTCCACCAATTCCGCTCCAGTCATTAACACTAGCCTGTTCTCACCAATTAAGGTGCCACCAACCTCCTGTGGTTGGTATTGTAATTCACTGGCACATACGTATCATATTTCTAGTATATGAATAGTATTAGTATCAACACTATATACGCAATGTGGAATCCCCTTCAAATTAGTGCTATTTCAGCCACACCCATTGCTGACAGGTGTATAAAATCAAGTACACAGCCATGCAATCTCCATTGACAAACATTGGCAGTAGAATGGCCTCACTGAAGAGCTCAGTGACTTTCAACATGCACCGTCATTGGATGCCACCTTTCTTTTTTTAACCTCTACAGGCACCGGGGCAGTATTCGGAAGTTTGGAGAGTCTGGCGTGCTCAAAGTAAAATGCCTGCCACTCAGGCCCGGAAACTAGGATATGCACATAATTAGATAGGAAACACTCTGAAGTTTCTAAAATTGTTAAAATAATGTCTGTGAGTATAACAGAACTGATATGGCAGGCAAAAACCAGAGGAATTTCTGTCCAGATCTTTTTTTTTTTTGTGACATGCCCTCGCTTTCAATGGCTGTCTATGGGATTCTCAGTAAAATAGGACCCAGATTGCAGTACCTATGGCTTCCACTAGATGTCAACAGTCTTTAGACAAGGTTTTATGCCTTTATCATGGAAGACAACCAAACAGAAGAAGAATTTGTAAGAGGATGGAGGAAGTCACTTGAGTTTTATGTGCGTGAGACCGTGAGCGCTCTCCTCTGTATTTTCCTTTTCTATTGTTTAGGATACTATCCATGTGAAATTTAATCGTTAATATACATAAAAGTATACCTAAGGATACATTATAAATGATGTTTGATTTGTTTGGGCAAAGTTGATAGGTATAATTTGGACGCTTTCTCTTCACTGTACAATGGGCGAGTAGACTGTGGATTTTCTGAACATAACGTGCCAACCAAACAGAGATTTATGGATATAAACAATGACTTTATCTAACAAAAGAAACATGGATTGTCTTGCTTGGACAGTTCGGGTTGCCCTCAGCAGAAGATCATCAAAGATAAGCTCTTATATGTGTTTTGTGAGACCCGCGCTGGATATGAAATTATGCTAATGCATAAAATATGTGAGGTGCTATCCTCAAACAATCAAATGTTGTGCTTTCGCCGTAAAGCCTTTTTGAAATCTGACAACGTTGTGATATTGCCAAGCGTCTAAGCTTTTGAAGACTATGCAACACTTGTATATTGATGAATGTTTTATAATTCAACTTTTGGATTTTGAATTTGGCGCCTTACATTTCTCCGGGTAGTGTCGGGAATGGGACGCTAGCGCCCCAATGATCCTAAGTCAGTTAAGAACAAATTCTTATTTACAATGATGGCTTACCCTGGCCAAAACCGGAAGGCGCTGGACCAATTGTGCGCCGGGGGACTCCCAATCACGGCCGGATGTGATACAGCCTGGAATCGAACCAGGGAGTGTAGTGACGCCTCTTGCGCTGAGATGCAGTGCCTTAGACTGCTGCGCCACCTTGGAGCCCAACAAGTCAGTTTGTCAAATTTCTGAACCTGCTAGAGCTGCCCCGGTCAACTGTAAGTGCTGTTATTGTGAAGTGTAAACTTCTTGTAGTAACAACAGCTCAGCCACAAAGTGGTAGGCCACACAACCTCACAGAATGGGACCGGCGAGTACTGAAGCGCGCAGCCCATAAAAATCGTATGTCCTCGGTTGCAACACTCACTACCGAGTTCCAAACTGCATCTGGAAGCAACGTCAGTACCAGAACTGTTAGTCGGGAGCTTCATGAAATGGGTTTCCATTGTCGAGCAGCCGCACGCAAGCCTAAGATCACCATGCGCAATGCCAGCATCAGCTGGAGTGGTGTGAAGCTCGCAGCCAATGTGCTCTGGAGCAGTGGAAATGCGTTCTCTGGAGTGATGAATGACGCTTCACAATCTGGCAGTCCGACGGACGAATCTATGTTTGACAGATGCCAGGAGAACGCTACCTGCCCCAATGCATAGTGCTGACTGTAAAGTTTGGTGGACAAGGAATAATGGTCAGGGGCTGTTTTTCATGATTCAGGCTAGACCCCTTAGTTCCAGTGTAGGGACATCTTAACACTACAGCATACACTAGATGTTGGAATATTACAATGACATTCTAGATGATTCTGTGCTTCCAACTTTGTGGCAACAGTTTGGGGAAGGCATGACAGTGCCCCGTGCACAAAGCGAGGTCCATACAAAAATGGTTTATCGAGATCGGTGTGGAAAAACTTGACTGGCCTGCACAGAGCCCTGACCTTAACCCCATCAAATACCTTTGGGATAAATTGGAATGCCGACTGCGAGCCAGGACTAATAGCCCAACATCAGTGCCCGACCTCTAATGCTCTTGTGGCTGAATGGAAGCAAGTCCCCACAGTAATATTCCAACATCTAATGGAAAGCCTTTCCAGTAGAGTGGAGGCTGTTATAGCAGCAAAGGGGGGACCCAACTCCATATTAATGCCCATGATTTTGGAATAAGATGTTCGACGAGCAGGTGTCCACATTCTTTGGTCATGTAGTGTATGATGTTGTACATTTTGTACTGGATATTCTTTTTGAAAGAGAGACCGAAATTACTTTTGTAAAAGCCAAGATTTACAAATCGGATTTTCCGGTTTTCAGAGGAAATGGAAGAGCGAGCTTGTGATGTGACGTTAATAAGGCGATGCACCATTTTAACTCCTCCTCCACATTTACTGGATTGATTGAACAGTGCAGAAGAGAACCTCCCATGACATTTTTCTATATTTTTGTCAAGATCTAGGGAGGATCTAGTTACAGGCGTTTCTTTTATTCCTGCTACGTTAAGTTAATCCCCTATAAGTCTTCATTAAGAACAATACCAAACTGTATCATCATGGAAGCCAATGATCCCAAGCATAATGCCTTACAACCACACAAAGACAAACATACGAGGCATGTGAGGCTACCCAGTTACAATATGTGCATTCCCTCAACTCCACAAAACAACTGTTGTGAACTTCTGAAGAAGAGTGTTTGTGTATCAGAGATCAAATATGGGATTGATAGCATAGTGACACAACCTCTAAATAGGACTTGAGTGCTGAATCACAAGATTCAAAAGCAGCATTTTAACTAATTACAGATAAATACATGATCTGGGATACCCCCACTGACAGTCCAAGGAGGATATCTGGAAGTCCAAATAAGTAATCTGGGATACCCCCACTGACGGTCCAAGGAAGTTATCTGGACATGACACCTGACATATATCCCAGATCACATATTTAGACTTCTGGGTAACTTCCATGGACCATCAGTGGGGGTATCCTAGATCACTTATTTTGATATTATGGGTTGGAGTGGGTGTGGTGCAGTACCCCAGATCACTTTCTTGGACCCCCAGAAAATACTGAATCATCAGTGGGGGTGTCCCAATTATGATATTATCAGTAAATCCAAGTAAATTATCTGGAATACCCCCACTGATCATCCAGTCTTATCTGGGTGTCCAAGGAAGTGATCTCACATTTACTATTTACATTTACTATTTGCTATTTACATTTACTATAAATAGCCTTTTTGAACCTCAAATACACTACAAGTTTTACATTTCCTCCATTACAGATTCTCAATGCGCGGGCTGAATGTTCCTCCTTTATTCCACTATGGTCTTCTAGCCAACCATCCACATTTTGATATTTGTTTCATGCTTGTCAGTGACTCTGATTATGTTTAACCCAGTCTCTCAGTCATTCTCCCTCTTCTCTATCTTTTCTCACTCTCTGTTTCTCTATCTGTCCTTCTCTAATGCGTGTGCACATGTGCACGCGCAGGCACACGCACACACACACAGGCACACACACAGGCACACACTCACCTCTCCCTTTCCCTTTCACTCATACAAACTCCAGCAGTAACTTCAACAGATACCCACCGTCCTGTGTCAGTAGTGAACAGTTACAATATAAAGGTTGATGACTGTAGTTATGTTCATTAGCAATTATTAGCGCATAGGTATGTAATGCGTTTATCGTATGATTTGTAGCATAAAAATCATTCAAAATGAAATTAAAATGTATATGATAGATTTCAATAGTTATCTGTTAAGATATTCCTTTGTAAGTACCGTATGCCTTAATCCGAATACTGTGACTGCCAATTCTCTTATTCAATCATTCTCACTTAACTTAGAATTTGAACAAGATACAGTATGATCAAGATGCCATTGTGTTCCAGTTCAGAGCATATTGTGCAATTGAGTCACTGGATTCCTGTTATTCATCACCAGCAACTAAACTGCTCATTAGGTTAATCTCATTAAATTAACTGAGTACACAACAACTCATTATGAGCCTGAAATTGATTGAGAGAATTAAACATAAAGTCATCCACTGACGACATTTAAGCCAAGTCAGTTAGCATTATGTTCAGCATTAACAATGCAGCCAAACTGCACTTTATATAAGACTGTTAATAAAGTCACATTACAGTATAATACCCGATACAGATTGTCTTTTTCTGTCTTAGTCAGAGGTTATTAGGCAATAAAATAACACTTGATCTCGTTGACCATCTTAAAAACGTATTGACGTAGGTTAAATAAAACAAGTCCACATTCAGTATGTATTATCATTCCAAGTGCTTTAATTAAAGCTGCTTTCATACTTCTATTCTCCTGTTTGAGTGAGGCCACCCATTAGCTAAAAACAAAAATTCCATCCCTTCTCTGCATACTCAGAATGCATAATGATTAGTGTCAAGGGATAAAAAACCCAGCCTATTACTTGCCTTTGTGGCATTACTGTATTGATTCCTGTTATGAATAACAATTCATAAAATCATGGATTGTTCTGACATTTCAAATGAGAGAGTCAAATTTAAAGTTCTCTGCGAGGCATTAAAGCCCAATCGATATGGGGCGGGTTATTGCTGAGCTGTTGAGGGATGGCTGGGAAAGTGATTCGTTTGATGTGTCTCAGCAGAACAACCAAGCTTGATAAATTGCTACATCTGTGTCATTATCACTGCTTGCACACATTCTTTAATCTTGATACTTGCCTGTTACATTACGGATCATTGGGGCGTTAGCGCCCCATTCCCAACACTACCCGGGGAAATGTAAGGCGCCATATTCAAAATCCAAAAGTTGAATTATAAAACATTCATCAATATACAAGTGTTGCATAGTCTTCAAAAGCTTAGACACTTGGCAATATCACAGCGTTGTCAGATTTCAAAAAGGCTTTACGGCGAAAGCACAACATTTGATTGTTTGAGGATAGCACCTCACATATTTTCTGCATTAGCATAAATTCATAACCAGCGCAGGTCTCACAAAACACATAAAAGAGCTAAAATAAATCGCTTACCTTTTGATGATCTTCTGCTGAGGGCAATACGAAGTGTCCAAGCAAGACAATTCATGTTTCTTTTGTTAGAAAAAGTCATTGTTTATATCCATAAATCTCTGTTTGGTTGGCGCGTTATGTTCAGAAAATCCACCGTCGACTCGCCCATTGTACAGGGAAGAGAAAGCGTTCAAATTATACCTATCAACTTTGCCCAAACAAATCAAACATCATTTATAATGTATCCTTAGGCACACTTTTATGTATATTAATGATTATATTTCACATGGATAGTATCCTAAACGATAGAAAAGGAAAATACAGATGAACGCGCACATGGTCTCGCGCACAAAAAACTAAAGTGACTTCCTCTATCCACTTACAAATTCTTCTTCTGTTTGGATGTCTTCCATGATAAAGGCATGAAACCTCGTCTAAAGACTGTTGACATCTAGTGGAAGCCATAGGTACTGCAATCTGGGTCTATTATATACTGAGAATCCCATAGACAGCCATTGGAAGTGAGGGCAAGTCAAACAAAAAAAATCGGGACAGAAATTCCTCGGGTTTTTGCCTGCCATATCAGTTCTGTTATACTCAAAGACATTATTTTAACAGTTTTAGAAACTTCAAAGAGTTTCCTATCCAATAGTACTAATTACTTGCATATCCTAGTTTCTGGGCCTGAGTGAGTACTTTGGACATGCCAGACACCTCTGCTGCCGCTCCCTAAAAGGTTAAAACTTCCTCAGAGTAACCCCTCCAGTGCCTCCCTCCCTTCCCCGTCCCTGAGATTGACATTTAAAGTGAATAAGAAATAGTGGAGGTTGTCAAAGGCAGGATGAGCCACAACGTTAACACAACAGACACAACATAAGAACACTCATCAGTCATTCCCTGAATGCATTGGGAGTAGACACAGGTCCTTTGTCTGCTGTCTTCCTCTCCTGATCAAACAACACAGACAAACATTGGTCAGCCTCAGGACCGCCTTTCTGGGGCATGATGGCTCCCGGCATGACCTTGGCATGGTTCACGCTGACGTGATATGCTAAAAGTTCCATTCTGGCCGTGGGTGAGTGTTACAGATCTTGTGCTGTAGCTTGCTGCTGGCCAAAAGCTGCTGTAATCTCCGTTCTTCTTCCACAAAAGTGGTAGAAAGTAAGGTAAACACTCTACTTGACACCCAGTGTCATAATGACAAGGTCATAATATGTCATAACGGCTGCCATATCCTGTCATAATATGGTCATAACACTGTCATGACCCATATATTTACACCTGTTGTGACTCATATCTGATGACATTCATACTTATACCCTCTTAAAAATTGAGGACACTACTACTTTCGGTAACACTTGACACCCAGTTTCGTAACACGTTATGTAATGGTCATAACCATGTCATAATATGTCATAACATCTGACAAAACGTGTCATAGTCTGTTATAATATGGTCATAACACTATTGCGTTATTTTATGGCTGGTTATGACACCTACAAATATTAAGATGGCGCCGGAGAAGAAGGCTGACGTTTTATGTGTTCCCAACGAACAATGTTTTTTGTTAGTTTCTTTGTGTTGTTTGTAACTTTTTTTTTTTTTTACTTAATTTGTACATAATGTTGCTGCTACCATCTCTTATGACCGAAAATAACTTCAGGACATCAGAACAGTGATTACTCACCATGAACTGGCAGAATACTTTTTTTCGTTTAACTTGTTAGGGAGTGGCAGCTGAGGGGTCGGTTTTGGAGAGCCTGGCGTGCCCAAAGTAAAATGCCTCCCATTCAGGCCCAGAAAATAGGATATGCACATATTTGGTACCATTGGATAGGAAACACTCTGAATTCCAAAACTGTTAACCATTTGTCTGTAAGTAAAACAGAACGCATATAGCAGGCGAAACCCCGAGGAATTTCTGTCCTGGAAAAAGTGATTTTGACACATTGCTCATTTGGGCACCCCTCCCTCATGAAAATGACCATATAAGGGCATATGAATGCAGTACCCATCGCTTCCTTTAGATGTCAACAGTCTCGAGACAGTGTACGTTTTCATTTTGGATGAATTAGACCAGAGAATAAGAGCAAACCAGGAAGTGTATCTTTTATGTCAACAGTACCCAGTGCGCTACCGACAAAGCGCGCTGTGTCTTTTTTACCGTGCATATCGATCAGTTTATATTCCGGTTGATTTATAATAGTAAATATACGTAAAAGTGTTCCTAAGGATACATTTAAAACTATGTTTGATTGTTCTTGGACAAGTTTATAGGTATAAGATAAACGAGTTTGCGTCACGCTTCAATGGAGGAGTGGAGGCTGTCGCTTTCTGATTATAACGCCACAACCAAATGGAGGATTTATGGATAAAATACATTACTTTTTCTAACAAAAGAACCATGGATTGTCTTCGTTGGACACTTAGGATGACCTCAGCAGAGGTTCTTCAACAGGTAATTGATTTGTTTTCGCTGTGAAATGTGTTATGTGTGTGCCATGATGGCTAATCGATTCATGGCTATGGGAAAAATATGTGAGGTGCTACCCTCAAACAATCAAATGTGCTGCTTTCGCCGTAAAGCCTTTTTGAAATCTGACAACGCTGTGATATTGCCAAGAAACAGAGCTTTTGATGAGTATGGAACTCAGGAGGCTGAAGAAATTCGGCTTGTCACCAAAATCACTCACAAACTTTTACAGATGCACAATCGAGAGCATCCTGTCGGGCTGTATCACCGCCTGGTACGGCAACTGCTCCGCCCACAACCGTAAGGCTCTCCAGAGGGTAGTGAGGACTGCACAGCGCATCACCGGGGGTAAACTACCTGCCCTCCAGGACACCTACACCACCCGATGTCACAGAAAGGCCAAAAAGATCATCAAGGACAACAACCACCCGAGCCACTGCCTGTTCACCCCGCTATCATCCAGAAGGCAAGGTCAGTACAGGTGCATCAAAGCTGGGACCGAGAGACTAAAAAACAGCTTCTACCTCAAGACCATCAGACTGTTAAACAGCCATCACTAACATTGAGCGGCTGCGGCCAACATACTGACTTAAATCTCTAGCCACTTGAAACATAGGAATTGGATGTAACAAATGTATCACTAGCCACTTTAAACAATTTTGTATATAATGTTTACGTATCCGACATACTCATATCAAATGTATACACTGTACTCTAAACCATCTACTGTATCTTGCCTATGCCGTTCGGCCATCGACCCAAATCTCTAGCCACTTTAATAATTATAATTGGATGAAATAAGGTATCACTAGCCACTTTAAACAATGCCATTTATATAATGTTTACATATCCTACATTACTCATCTCATATATATGTGTATATACTGTACTCCATACCATCTACTGCATCTTGCCTATGCCGGTCAGCCATCGCTCATCCATATATTTATATGTACATACTCGTATTCATTCCTTTACTCTTGTGTGTATAAGGTAGTTGTTGTGAATTTGTTAGATTACTTGTTAGATACTACTGCATGGTTGGAACTAGAAGCACAAGCATTTCGCTACACTCGCATTAACATCTGCTAACCATGTGTATGTGACAAATAAAATTTGATTTGATTTGATTTGACTTGTATATTGGTGGATGTTTAATAATTCAACATTTGGATTTTGAATTTGGCGCCTTACATTTTACCTGGTAGTGTCGGGAGCAGCCCGCTAGCGCCCCAGTGATCCCTGAGAAGTTAACGAGTCCGACGAGTCCGACGAGCCCGACGTGAATGACATAATGCTTTCCCGGGAACAGGCCCAGATCCCCGTCATTTGTGTGAAGAGAAGGCTGAGAAAAAGGGTCCGGAGGTCAGGCTGCCTTCTGAGAATTCAATAAACTCCCACTGCCTTCCTTTCTGCTAGCAAACGTGCAATCTTTGGAAAATAAAATCAATGACCTACGTGGAAGATTAAACTACCAACGGGACATATCTCATGCTTCACGGAGTCGTGGCTGAACGACGACATTATCAACATACAGCTGGCTGGTTATATGCTGTATCGGCAGGATAGAACAGTGGCGTGTGGTAAGACAAGGGGCGGCGGACTATGTATTTTTGTAAATAACAGCTGGTGCACGATATCTAAGGATGTCTCTAGGTTTTGCTCGCCTGAGGTAGAGTATCTCATGATAAGCTGTAGACCACACTACACCCAAAAACACTAAGGTAACCAGCCTAAAAACCTACCAACCTGTAGCACTCACGTCTGTAGCCATGAAGTGCTTTGAAAGGCTGGTCATGGCTCACATAAACACCATTATCCCAAAAACTCTAGACCCACACCAATATACATATCGCCCTAACAAATCCACAGATGATGCATTCTCTATTGCACTCCACACTGCCCTTTCCCACCTGAACAAAAGGAACACCTATGTGAGAATGCTATTCATTGACTACAGCTCAGCATTCAACACCATAGTGGCCTCAAAGCTCATCAATAAGCTAAGGACCCTGGGACTAAACACCTCCCTCTGCAAATGGATCCTAGACTTCCTGACGGGCTGCCCCCAGGTGGTAGGGGAAGGTAGCAACACATACGCCACGCTGATCCTCAACACAGGGAAACCTCAGGGGTACGTGCTCAGTCCCCTCCTGTACTCCCTGTTCACTCATGACTGCACGGCCAGGCACGAATCCAACACCATCATTAAGTTTGCTGATGACGCAACAGTGGTAGGCCTGATCACCAACAACGACGGGACCGCCTATAGGGAGGAGGTCAGAGACCTGGCAGTGTGGTGCCATGACAACAACTTCTCCCAAGTCTAAACAATAACATCCTCAATTAAGAATTTGATGAAAAGCAAATTGAGAAGTACCTAAAGCTGTCAGAGATGCCATCAACGTAGCCCTGACATAAATAGCACACATCCTCAGTGAGTAAGTACTGCAAGGGTACTGCACATAAAGTATAAGATAGGTTGGGCACAAATTGTGACTTGAGATTGTGAAATCATACCTTGATGTCATTGGGAGATATGTAGGCCAATCTAAATGAATCACATATCTGACGTATTTGGCTTCACGTAATGTGTCTGCCAATGCAACAGTGTCCCATTGCAACCAATCAAGAGCAAGAGGGGTTCAACAGGGACAGATAATGTTCTGTTCAGTGTCCATCTGAGTCCTGCCTTTGGTGAAGAAATACAACTGCTTAAAATGCCAAAGACACCGGGGTAGCATTCTTTTGAAAACATGTTCGGAAATGTTCTGAAATAAAGTAACAGACTGTTACTAGTAGGTTTTGTTCATAACATCTATTTGGTTTTTCAGAACCACAAGACACACTGAGGTAAAAGAATAGACAGACCAAGCTTAATATATTCCATGAGAGTAGCATGCCATGGTGTGGCCAAGCTTCAGTTATCATTATGCAAAAACAACTTAAGTTGCGTGTTTACTCCCTTTCATATAAATGCTCTCAGAAAAACAGCGTTGAGCTTAATATCAAAAACCCTGGTCAGCTCAGTGCCGGAAGCGACAGAACGGTAGATGGTGAGCCTCTTCTAACGAAAGGATACAGAAGCAGAAAAACACTTTACACTTTAATTTAGGGGTTTCCAATGTCACCCTGATATTCACTTTCTGAGCAATTTCAGCTAAGGATCACAGGGAAAATGAGACAGGGCTTTAATTCTCACTACAGGCCCCATCCATTATTCATTCAGTACATTGTGACTGTTTTCTGCGTCCATCTCTTGTAGAGGAGATCAGAGGTTTTGGGGTGCAGCCCAAAGGGAATTTATTGGTTTGTATGTATGAACAGCTTGGCCTAAGTGTAAGAAGAAAGCTCGAACCACTGCTTTTAATCATGGCAAGGCGACCGGAAACGCACCGAATACAAACAGTGTAGCTATTCCCTCCGCAAGGCAATCAAACAAGCTAAGCGTCAGTATAGAGACAAAGTAGAGTCGCAATTCAGTGGCTCAGACATGAGACGTATGTGGCAAGGTTTACAGTCAATCACGGATAACAAAAAGAAAACCAGCCCCGTCTTGCTCCCAGACAAATTAAATAACTTCTTTGCTCGCTTTGAGTGCAATACAGTGCCATTGACACGGCCCGCTACCAAAACCAGCGGGCTCTCCTTCACCACGGCCAACATGAGTAAAATATTTAAACGTGTTAACCCTCGCAAGGCTGCCGGCTCAGAACGCTTCCCTAGCTGCGTCTTCAGAGCATGCGCAGACCAGCTGGCTGGTGTGAATACGGACATATTCAATCAATCCCTATCCCAGTCTGCTGTTCCCACATGCTTCAAGAGGGACACCATTGCTCCTGTTCCCAAGAAAGCTAAGGTAACTGAGCTAAACGACTATCGCCTCGTAGCACTCACTTTCGTCATCATGAAGTGCTTTGAGAGACTGGTCAAGGATTATATCACCTCCACCCTACCTGACACCCTAGACCAACTCCAATTTGCTTACCGCCCCAATAGGTCCACAGATGACGCAATCACAATCACAGTACCCTAACCCATCTGGACAAGAGGAATACCTACAGTTGAAGTCGGAAGTTTACACCTTAGCCAAACACATTTAAACTCAGTTTTTAACAATTCCTGACATTTAATCCTAGTAAAAATTCCCTGTCTTATGTCGGTTAGGATCACCACTTTATTTTAATAATGTGAAATGTCGGAATAATAGTAAAGAGAATGATTTATTTCATCTTTTATTTCTTTCATCACATTCCCAGTGGGTCAGACGTTCACATACACTCAATTACTATTTGGTAGCATTGCCTTTAAATTGTTGAACTTGGGTCAAATGTTTTGGGTACATTTTGGCTCATTCCTCCTGACAGAGCTTGTGTAAGTCAGGTTTGTAGGCCTCCTTGTCTTTTCAGTTCTGCCCACACATTTTCTATGGGATTGAGGTTAGGCTTTGTGATGGACACTCCAATACCTTGACTTTGTTGTCCTTAAGCCATTTTGCCAGAACTTTGGAAGAATGCTTGGGGTCATTGTCCATTTGGAAGACCCATTTGCGACCAAGCTTTAACTCCTGACTGTTGTCTTGATATGTTGCTTTAATATATCCACATATTTTTCCTGCCTCATGATGCCATCTATTTTGTGAAGTGCACCAGTCCCTCCTGCAGCAAAGCATCCCCACAACATGATTCTGCCACCTCACGGTTGGGATGGTGTTCTTCGCTTGAAGCTTCCCCCTTTTTCCTCCAAACATAATGATGGTCATTATGGCCAAACACTTATATTTTTGTTTCATCAGACCAGAGGACATTTCTCCAAAAAGTATGATCTTTGTACCCATGTGCAGTTGCAAACCGTAGTCTGGCTTTTTTATGGCGGTTTTGGAGCAGTGGCTTCTTCCTTGTTGAGCAACCTTTCAGGTTATGTTGATATAGGACAAATTTTACTGTGGATATAGATACTTTTGTACCCGTTTCCTCCAGCATCTTCACAAGGTCCTTTGCTGCTGTTCTGGGATTGATTTGCACTTTTCGCACCGAAGTATGTTCATCTGTAGAAGACAGAACGCGTCTCCTTCCTAAGCGGTATGACGACTGCGTGGTCCCATGGTGTTTATACTTGCATACTATTGTTTGTACAGATGAACGTGGTACATTCAGGCGTTTGGAAATTGCTCCCAAGGATGAACAAGACTTGTGGAGGTCTACAATGTTTTTTCTGACATCTTGGCTGATTTCTTTGGATTTTCCCATGAAAGTCAAGCAAAGAGGAGTTTGAAGATAGGCCTTGAAATACTTCCACAGATACACCTCCGATTGACTCAAATGATGTCAATTAGCCTATCAGAAGCTTCTAAAGCCATTACATAATTTTCTGGAATTTTCCAAGCTGTTTAAAAGCACAGTCATCTTAGTGTATGTGAACTTCTGACCCACTGGAATTGTGATACAGTGAATTATAAGTGAAATAATCTGTCTGTAAACAATTGTTGGAAAAATTACTTGTCTCATGCACAAAGTAGATCTCTTAACCGACTTGCCAAAACTGTAGTTTGTTAACAAGAAACTTGGGGAGTGGTTGAAAAACGAGTTTTAATGACTCCAACTTATGACTTCAACTCTATATAGATATATAGATATATTTACCCCAAAAATATATGGGGGATTGGAAATTATGCAGACAATTACATTGATTGAAGCAACAATCTATCCGCAATATTAAAGCTGATCCACCCCTAAAAAAATACAAAAATAACTAAAATAAAAATAAAAAGATGGCTTAGGGTTCAGAAAACCTCAAGTTTTTATCAAGTATTATACTCAGCAGGAGACAGGGAAAACCTTGACAAGAGACGTGCTAAATGATACCTCTCAGCTTATCCATACAACAGAAACAATGCTTCCAGAGAAACAAACGCAAATGCAGCAATTCATGCTTTTATGCCCAGGACAAAACCA
The DNA here is from genome assembly GCA_030435695.1 of Brachymystax lenok tsinlingensis. Lineage (NCBI taxonomy): Eukaryota > Metazoa > Chordata > Actinopteri > Salmoniformes > Salmonidae > Brachymystax > Brachymystax lenok. The sequence continues at coordinate 42,130,522 of CM059792.1, read as the reverse complement.
TGCAGACAGGCAGAAAATGTATTAATTAAATGAAGTGTCATTCAACATTTTATTCAGCCTGGTCTCAAAGCAAAACATATTATGTTACTAAATCCACTCCATTTAATATATGTTACGTTACATTAGGTTAGATTATATTACCCATTCGATAAGACTGTAGGTTACTTTAAGGCAAAAATAAAAGGAGGGTTGTTTGTCGGGTGGATGATTGGGCTTATAACGCGAACATCTAGCAACCCAAATCTCATCAAGGACAACTTCAGAATTTTTGCTAATTAGCAATTTGTAACTACTTACCTCTTTTTAGCAACTACTTAGGATGTTAGCGTAGCCTGCAACTACTTAGCATGTTAGCTAAACCTTCCCCTAACCCTAAACAGGCTGCCCTAACCGCTATCTTATCTAACCGATAAGCTAACGTCAGCCACATAGCTAATGTTAGCAATTTCATACACATTTCAAATTTGTAACATATTGTACAAATTACAATTTTCCTACAATTTGTATTATATTGTATAACCGCTCTTTCATTGGTAGGCCAATGTAATGTCACCTAACGTAACATATCATACTAAATGGAGTAGCACGGATTTTAGTAACATCACCATAGAACACCTGTTTTGACATTGAAAGTTGAAGTGTCCTTCCAATGCACAAGGTTCAGTTTGATTACTTTATTTACAATGCCTGAGCTGTTTGCTCAAGGGGATTTGAAGCTGTAAAGTTAGAGAAGTTCTCTGAGAAGTTAACTGTGGGTGTCCATTAAAATGGATAAACAGACTGTCAAGGTGTAACAGTTCGTGGGTGTATAATGCACCTTCATTAGACTTTAATTTTGGGTAAAAGTGAGAACACCATCTCTGTAAGAACACTGTGAAGAATTGGATTCAACTTATTTACAGTGAGGTAAACGACAAACAGTGAAATCTTAATCCTGTCTTCCATTAGACAAGGGAGAGACAGTGAAGATACGTGGCAAATGAAATCAAAGCATCAATAGCTTGAAGGCTGGAGGATCACAGAAAAAACCGAATGCAGCGGTGTCTGCATTTCATGTTCCGGAGAAGCTTACCATGGTGGACAGGAGGATAAATTGATTTATATATGCTTATTGTATAAGCAAACCCACACCGATGGAGGTACAAGTCTCAGATGGATCTGAAACTAAATGGTTCCTGACAGAAATATCTAGTCATCTAGGTTATCCAGCAAGCATCCAGCTTAAGGCTCTTTCAAATCCACAGAATGGTGCTTATTTTGGGTCTACTTTGGAGAGAAAAAGAGCTCCTTAAATGGATTCCCCATGTCAGCAAAATCCCTTTCCTGTGCAGTTATTTTTCTCACGTCAATCAATTAACAAAATGGTTAGGATGTAGGATTTGTTGCCAATCTTGCTATAAAGACAGGACCTTCTGACATTTTATCAAGATCATGCACCTGGCATGGCTTTAGATTTAATATACTGACAATATTCACCAAATGTAATTTCAAGATGTTGTTTATTACAACACAACGAACCAAATGTTACTTGATGTGAATTTTGTCAAGCAAATAACTATTAATTTCACCATGGCCAGTTTACGAAAATGGAGTCACGTGGCTGTGGCTTGCTATATGAAGCAGGCAGACAGGCATCAAGGCATTCAGTCAATGTTAGATTCAACGTTAGAATGCGCAAAGCAAGTGACCTAAGCGACTTTGAGAGTGGTATGATCGTCAGTGCCAGGTGTGCTGGATCCAGTATCTCAGAAACCCCTCCTGGACTTTTCACGCACGACAGTGCCTAGGGTTTACAGAGAATGGTGTGACAAACAAAAAAACATCAGAAAACAGCTTGTTGATGAGAGAGGTTGAAGGAGAATGGCATGAATGGTGCAAGCTAACAGGCGGGCCACAAACAGACACATAACGGTGCAGTACAACAATGGTGTGCAGAACGGCATCTTTGAGCGCACAACTCATCGATCCTTGTCACAGATAGGCTATTGCAGCAGACGACCACACCGGGTTTCATTACTATCAGCTAAAAACAAGAAGAAGCGGCTCCAGTGGGCACGCCAACACTGGACAATCGAGATGAAACAGGCTGTTCACAGCATGAATGTACCGTCGTCCAATCTGCAGCAAATGAGTAATGCCATCGCGTCAGCATGGACGTTGGTCCCTGTGGAACGTTTCCGAAACCGTGTAAAATGCCCCGAAGAATTCAGGCTGTTCCGGAGGCAAAGGGGGGTCCGACCCGGTACTAGATGGGTGTACCTAATAAGCTTGCCGGTGAGTGTATGCTGTCCTGGAGTGACCACAGCTGGCATGCAGCACTCTGATTGGATTTATATTTCCGTTTCAAATTTGGTGTGACTTCAATACATGTGTGAGCCCATAGTGTATGCAAGTTTGAGTTGTGTTGTGTGTATCTCAAGTCAGGATTATGCCTCCAGTAGTCTTTCTTTTGGCAACTCCAAGATGAGAAATAACTATTCAGAAAATAAATGGTCAACCTTTGAAACCCACCATCTCCCCGGGAAGGAATTCATTATTAGGTGAAAAGTATGGTTTCATGATATTATGGAGTGCAACTTCTGGATAAGATTCCATCAGAAACGGTGTCTGAATAGAGTGGCTGTCAAAGTGAGTGTCTGAAGTCTGGACTTTCTAGACATATTAATTATGTTAGCTGAAAGGAAATAAGGTAATTGGCTGGGCCAAGAGAAATGTTTAAGCAAAGAAGGGATAATTGAGGGTAAACCATGGCAGCCTTAATTAGGTCTATCAAATGAATTGTATTTATAAAATCAGTGGCAATGTAACAGCTTTATTTACATAATGTCTAAAATACACTGAGTGTATAAAACATTAAGAACAACTGCTCTTTCCGTGACATAGACTGACCGGGGGAATCCAGGTAAAAGCTATGTTCCTTCATAGATGTCACTTGTTAAATCCACTTAAATCTGTGTAGAGGAAAGGGAGGAGACAGGTTAACCCCTTAGGTTGATGTCCGTGCCCCCACGGAAATCTAATTTGCAAAAAGAATTCCAACAAAAATCTGTCGGGTTAAGCTAGAGATATAAAGATGAGACTCTCACAAACACGACAGTGTTCTACGACACCCACAAGTGTCTTGGGACTCATCTGATGTCGGTACAGCCAATCTGCCAACTTCTGTCTGTAGCGTCCGAACAGTTTGGGCTACACACTAATATTGTTTTGCTCTAGGACACCCACAGGCCTCACAAGACTCGTCTGAAGGTCCCCCGGTACCAGTCGAAATCATTTATGGAGACTGTACAGTGACAAAAAATAAGGGGTTCATTAAATACATTTAAAAAAAATAACAAATGTTTCCTGATCTTTCTTATATCTCTCAGATACTGTATAGGACAGACACTTCGGAACAAACTTCCTTTAGATTTTTTGGGGGGACTATCTGTAGTTCAATGTAGTAAATCTGTTAATCAATGAGTTTGTATGGGCTAATAGCAGTAAGGCCCCAAATAATTTTTCATCCCCCCGACTTAGACTGGGTTTAGACTCTTATGGGTTTACTAATGAAACAATTGAGACACCGATTGTGTCTGTGTGCCATTCAGAGGGTGAATGGGTAAGACAAAATATTTAAGTATCTTTGAACGGGGTAAGGTAGTAGGTGCCAGGCGCACCGGTTTATGTCAAGAACTGCAACGCTGTTGGGTTTTTCACACTCAAGAATGGTCCACCAACCAAACGACATCCAGCCAACTTGACACAACAGTGCTTTCAACACCTTGTAGAGTCCACGACCCAACAAATTGAGGCTGGTCTAAGAGGGGGTATTCCTAATGTTTGGTATACTCAGTGTATATATAGCTAATTAATATAATCATAATCTACCACAGAGTTTCAAGCCAACTTGACACAACTGTGGGAAGCATTGGAGTCAAAATGGGCCAGCATCCCTTTGGAATGCTTTCAACACTTTATAGAGTCCATGCCCCAACGAATTGAGGTTGTTCTGTTCTGCAACTCAACATATGGAAGGTGTTCTTAATGTTCAGGTACACTCAGTGTAATTTAGCATGAGTGTCTAGTTGTGTAACAGGCCTAGAAAAATAACCAACTCGGCAATGATTGTTTGTCTTTGTATTATTTAATTTTACCTTTATTTAACTAGGCAAGTCAGTTAAGAACAAACTCTTATTTTCAATGATGGCCTAGGAACAGTGGGTTAACTGCCTTGTTCAAGGGCAGAACGACAGATATTTACCTTGTCAGCTCAGGGACTCAATCTTGCAACCTTTCGGTTGCTAGTCCAACTCTCTAACCACTAGGCTACCTACCGCCCCGGTGTAGCAGTTATGTAGCAGTTATATTTTGTTGGCAAAGCAGACATGTACCTGGACAGTGGGTCACCTCTGACTAATTAAGATGGAATTGAAGGTGAGAGCTGTCACAATCATTACTCTTTCTTTCCAAAGGACAAATTCCAAGTGATTGGTTCTTTCCACCAGCATGGCTCCACTATACATTTTACCCCTTGGAGCAACTAACTGTCTCCCACACTAGGACTCACAATACCTGCAGTCTTCATCGCCAATAGCTGGAGCTGCTTCCTTTCAATGTCAGAAATTACATCTTAAAGCAATTTCATTTTAGTTTTTTTCATTTTAGTAAAATGGATGGAGGCATTATGTGTCTTCTGGATTATTCTTAATAACTGCACTTACTGTTCTCCTGGATATTTAAATATTTATCTGGTTATTTAGGTTTACATAGATGGACATAGATGGACATCCCATCTGTAAGCTATTTAACATCCACCAGTAACCCATTTAAATACTGTCCCTCTCTCAATACAGCACTTGATTATTATGAGGCTGAGTTCTCACAGTTTACAAGGCCAGCCTGCTTGTTACCCAAAACTTAACTTAACTGTCCTTCTGACAGAAAAGTTATTTTTTTCTCCCGCAGAAAGGCACTGATGTTGCAATGAGTCGGTTTCTTTGAAGCGAAAGAGTATGCAGCAAACACATCCAAGCACCTAATGAACAGCCTCCCAGAGTAGCACGATGCTTTTGTTCTGTTCCTCCAAGTCTGGGGGGATGTGGTGGGAGATGTGAGGGGTTTTGATGTTGAGTCATTTATTCTGGGCTGTCAGACTCCTCTGCTTTTTCTCCACGTCCCCTTTTGTCTCTCTAACACTCGTCTCCCAGATCCCAAGACGTACGGGCAGCCCACATTTATTTAGCTCTGTTGTGAAGCAATCTGCTGTGCCTTGTGAGTGCGCATTCACTGGTGGTGTACTGGGCGGCTTCACAATATCACTCTTCTCCCTCTTCTTCAAAGGCTGTGTTTTAAAGCCATGGTTAGTGTGCCTCTCTCATGCTGCTCTTGTCGCTTTAATAAGTGTTCTTCTTTCAGCAGGACTTTTGGAACAACAAGACAGGGCTTGGTTTCGGAGAGGAGATGCAGTGCATTCTACAGTGATTGCAGATGCTCACAGATAATGTGGAGTATGTCTCAGACATCTCTGGCCATTCCCATCGTATCTCTTAACTGTAGAACATCCAACATGACTTGAGTGATGACAAACATTAAGTAACTGCATTGTCAAAATCTTGCCAATGCGTTGCAGCCGTCTCCGACAATATACTTCAGGTGAGTAATACAATGCCACTCACACTGGTATACTTAGTGGAATTATCGTATTACCTCCTACATGACTTATTTAATGACTGGGGGTTTTTACAAACCTTGTACTTAAAGCCACAGCCCCCAATCTCTGTTTCCACCCACTGTGCACCATGAACATTGGTGTTTGTAAACAGAGGGGTGGTGTTTGTTTGTTTATTTACTTGTTTGTTTTGGTTGTTTATTAGTATCTCCATTAGCTTTTGCAGAAGCAGCAGCTACTCTTTCCGGGATCCACTATTAACACAAAACATCACAAGTAACAAAACACTGATAGATAAAAACAACGATATAGAAACAATGCAACAAAAAAATAATGTGTGTGTCAGAGTGCGTCTGTGTGTGCATGTGCTTGTGTGTGTGTGTCCCTCACAGTCCCACCGTTTCATTGCGATGTTGTTTAATCTGTTTTTAAAGGTAATTTTGCTGTTTGCTTGAGTAATTTAAGATGGAAGGGAGTTCCTTTCGATCATGGCTCTGTATAGTACTGTGAGTTGCCGGGAATTTGTTTTGGACTTGGGGACTGTGAAGAGACCCATGGTGACCCCTGGTGTCTTGTGGGGTGTGTATGGTTGTGTGAGCTGAATATTATTTGATTATGCAGACAATCTGGCATTTTCATCAGAGTAATATTTCTCATAGAAACTGGGAGATGCAGTTCATCTCTCCTCAACCCTCAACCATGAAAGACTATCATGCATGTTGTTGATGTTAGTTCTGTATGTGCAGTTAAGGGCAAGGCATGCTGCTTTGTTTTGAGCCAGCAGCAGCGTTACTAGATCTTTCTTTGCTGCACTTGATCATATTACCAGACAGTAATCAAGATGGGACAAGACCAGAGCCTGAATAACTAGTACTTGTTCAATGGTCACACCCTTTATGCACAACTTTAGATCTTAGAGAATGTTTTGAATGTTCACTGGCTTTGGGTGCTGACATTTAGAGTGTGGAATCATCCATATCCTGTACATGGTCATTCTAACTCTGTGTAAGACCAGTGGCAAGATTTAATCATTAGTAAAAATAGAGAAGAGTAACGACCCAAGGTAACTGCACTGATGGACACTGCACAGTAAATATCTGCTGTTAGAGAAGCTTCCATTGGGTTCAACTGGATAAATAATGTTCCAACCAAGTGATGGCATGTGATTCAAAGCCATAGCAAGTGAGTTTCTTCAGTAACAATATATGATCAGTAGCATCAAAGGCTGCACTGAAATCTAACAAATCAGCTCCAACTATCATTATATTGTCCATCTATTTTAACCATTCATCTGTCATCAGTGCAGTACAAGTTGAATGCCCTTCTCTATATGCATGCTGAAAGTTTGTAGTTAACTTGTTCTCTGAAGAATAGCATTGTATTGGTGTTTGTAAACAGAGGGGTGGGTTTTGGTAATGGCCATTCAGTTAATTTAATTCTGTGGTAACAAATAAAATCAAAGATGAGGGGGCGGTTTCCAAACACTACAAATAACTCAGTGACAGTTACATTTTCTAAGACCCAGCTCTCTATTTACAAACACAACATCTCAGCTTGCACATTTGGTTCTTTTGAAGTTGTGGGAAAGTACGTTTTTGGAATCGTTTTCGTTCTGGGAATGAAGCCATCCATTTCATGACTGGTAAAATTTAGCCTGTTCTAGGAATATAGATTTTTAGGTTGCAGGGAGGTTCTGAGAACATTTTGCTATGGTTCCCTGAACGTTTTCCTGGGAGGTTTTATTAATGTTGTGAGAACAGAAATTATAGATTATTTGGAGGTTTTTACTTTTACTGAATGTTTCAGAAATACTTTTAATAACATTGCTAGCTTAGGCAAACTGTTTTGAACTCCAAGCACAGATTGGACAAATGGAAATTAATTTGTTTAGGTATTAATGCAAACACATGTATTTTTTATTGTGGCACAACAGAAGGGAAATTTGAACCTATACCCTTCTGTTTTCTATACATGGAATTAGTCCACTGTGCCACCAGGATGGAGGTAGAATGTCATATTTTTTAACTCATACAAAGCTGTTAATTTTAGTCTATTCAAAAACTCATTAAGATGAGGTGTGGACAATTAGTAGGCGTGGCCAACACACCTGAACACACTTAACAAGATGGATATAGAGAGTTTGTTGACGTTGAGAACGGAATGTATATGTTTTTAATTAACATTCTGTGTTTTTGTGTTTTTTTTTTATGAAAAGTTGTCTTAATGTTCTGAGAACGTGACTTTAAATAGAACCATGAGGAAACCTGTAGGAAACAGTACTGAAATTCCCACTTAAGAAACATATGGTTCTCAGAACATTATGTGCTAGCTGGGTATCCTGCACCATTGCCAACACATTGTGGGAACATCGTGCAGATCTCAGCTCTAAGGCCAGTGCCCCTGGGCTTGATTAATGGTGACATGTCATAAATCCATATTTTTGGATGGATTATGTACTAACTCCTGTCTCACTAATATGCTTGTTTTACAGGTGCAGTGTATAACAGGGGAATTCAAGGGGTTTGAGTGAATTCTCATTAGATTCCGATCAGCAACACATTTCCATTACTTCAAAGTCCTATTGATTGGGTCTGGGAAGTGACTTTAATCAGCACTTCCTCTGTGTTAGCAACAGGACTGAGTGTTAAATGCTCCATGGCTTGGCCACTGACACGTTCCATCAGGTCACTGAGGCTTAGATAAACAGTATTGATTAATCATTGACATTGACCACAACTTTTAATTACCTGCGCTTCTTGATTGTTTGTTCCTTAGTGGAAATCACCTACTCAACCATCTATCTCACACCCACACTTGATAACTCTAAACGCTTGTAAAGGACATTTCTTCAACATGCAAAAAAACGTTGTTTCTTGTAACATGTTTGTAAGTATGGTGGCCTGTTAGTACAAAACACAAAAGCAAAACCTAAAGCATAAACACAAAAATAAAAGCATGAAAACAGATTCAGAAAACACAACAACAAAAAGGAAAAACAAAAGCAAGACCTAAAGTAAAGACGCAGAATGCAAAGTATTAAAATCTCCTTTTGTTTTCATGTTTGCAAGAAAATAGGTGGTGGAAAACCCCACCTCCCACAGTCATAGTGGCAGTTGACAGTTAGATAACGTTTGAAGTGTGAGGCCTCTGGGAGGAACCCAATCCAAATAGATTATCACTGTATAAAAATGTGCTTTCATAACTCATCATTCATAACTGTCCTCTCCACTGTTGCTCAGATGCCAGTTTATTAATCCTGTTTCAGTGGGTGTGATACCGACTGTGTGTAGGTCTGTGTGTGTGTGTGTGTTTATGTCAACCCATCCATCTCTCCATGATGAATAACACAGAGTTGAGGAGATGCAGTCAAGTAGACATTTAGCTTTATTAAGACAGTAAATAATGAGGGCAGACCTTTACAGCAAGATCCATATCACGTTCTATAGGTTGGTATGGATCAAACTGCAGCACATACTGTCGACTGTGGTAATAATAATAGTAAAAATTGAATTTCAAAATATGATTCGGAGGACACTTTCTTACATTGGACTTCATAGTGTGTTTTGTTGATACATGATATTCTACAGTTTTCCCTTTACATATTATGGTGGGTTTTTCTTAACTAAGAGATGTCGACTACACAGTACATTACTCCTTTTACTAGAATGTTGCAGGAATGAACTTGAAATCCTCCAGTCTCAACTTTGAGGTATTTTTTATTTATTTTGTATTTTACCCCCTTTTTCACCCCAATTTCGATCTTGTCTCATCGCTGCAACTTCCCAATGGGCGAAGGTTGAGTCATGCGTCCTCCAAAACATGACTCGCTAAACCGTGCTTCTTAACACCCGCCTGCTTAACCTGGAAGCCAGCCGCAGCAATGTGTCGGAGTAAACACCGTTCAACTGACGACCAAGGTCAGCCTGCAGGTGCCCGGACCGCCACAAGAAGTCGCTAGAGCGAGATGAGCCAAGTAACCCCTCCGGCCAAAACCCTCCCTTAACATGGACGACACTGGGACAATTGTGCGCCGCCCTATGGGACTCCCGATCACGGCCGGTTGTGATACAGCCCATGAACGAACCCGAGTCTGTAGTGAAGCCTCTAGCACTGCGATGCATTACCTTAGACCGCTGTGCCACTCGGGAGGCCTGATGTATGACATTTTAATGGGGAGGAGGGCTGGCATTGTTGTTGCTCACCAATGTTTGAAATAGAAAAAGGAGATGTGTTTTGAAGATGCCTTGATGATTTGATTAGATGTGACCATTCCCAGAATATTGTTGAATCCACCACTTGCTCGTTTCGTTCTGACACCCCAGGGTAGCATTGTCCTTCCCTTTTAACCCAGCTTTGTCAGAGCCAAATAAAGTCCGTCTCTCATCACCTGTTTATTGTCCCAGGGGGAACTGTCATGCATATGTAGAGCTACAATAACAATGACTGGATTGTACAGTGTTGGGTCAGTTAGAGTGTGGATTGTAATACACTTTCTACTGACCGTGGACTGACCGTGGACTACTGAAGATGTGCTCTCTGCATGTAGAGAATAATTAAGGGTTATAGCACTAACCAGCATTTGAGTTTTAGTGAGGCCCAGGAAATGATTTGAAAGTTGAAGCTCATTTACTGCATTTATATACAATATATATATATATATTTTAATGCTATTTGGGGAACAGCAAAAACAAGCAAAGATGCCCCCAGTCATTATCACATTGGCTGCTGTAGGTTAATTCATGTCGAAATAATAGCACATAGCCTATTAGCCATACAATTGTAATGTTATACCCCTGACAGGGAGGAATAATGAGAAATCATTCATACTGACACGTAGTCAGTTGTAATGATGAATTGCATAAAATCCTAAACTCTTTACATAGATACTGTATCTCTTTTCTCAAATGACATAGCATTCACATTTGTATTCCTAGGCATTACTATTCAAGCTACGCACAAACAGACATCAATGGCGCACACAGATAATCATATTATCACATTCACATTAATTATTTGAATATTACTTACGATGCTGTATTAATTACTTCCTCCTTCTAGCTGGCTATGTAATACTAGCCAGAGCACTTCAACGTTACTGCAATAGAAGTCTCTGCCGGCAGCTAGCCACCTGACTGACATATCTACAGTATGAGACTATTTTGCAAGCACAGACTGGAATATGTTCCGGGATTCATTCAATGACATTGAGGAGCATACCACCTCAGTCACTGGCTTCATCAATAAATTCATCGCCGATGTCGTCCCCACAGTGACCGTACGTACATATCCCAACCAGAAGCCATGGATTACAGGCAACATCCGCGCCAAGCTAAAGGCTAGAGCTGCCGCTTTCAAGGAGTGTGACACTAATCCGGAAGCTTATAAGAAATCCCACTATGCCCTCAGACGAACCATCAAACATGCAAAGCGTCAATACAGGACTAAGATTGAATCCTACTACACCGGCTCTGACACACGTCGGATGTGGCAGGAATTGCAAACTATTACAGACTACAAAGGGAAACCCAGCTGCGAGCTGTCCGTGAGCTTACCAGACAAGCTAAATGCTTTTTTTGCTCGCTTCGATGCAAGCAACACTGAAGCATGTGTAATTCCCTTGTTAGAACCAAGTATTACGTTTATTTGTTATAATTAATTAGTAATGTATAAGTGAATAGGTTGGTTTGCTTTTAAGTTTAAATTTTGACCAATAAGGTCGCTTGTTAAGCTGTGGCCAATGGGAGTTGACCTGGTTAACGGATCCTGGGAAAAAAATTGAAAAAAGAGAGATGTTGAGAAAAGGATGGACATTACATTATGACCAATGGTGAAGAAAATACGATAAAAATAAAACAAAACCCATACCTCCTGAGTTTTGATGGGAAATACTGATTTTATTTTATAAGAGAGTTATTATCATTTTGTTAAGAAAGACTTAGTAAAGACTGAAGCTACCGTCTCATCATGGAGGTATTTGACAGCCTTGTGGTTAGCCTAGCATCGTGCGACACTGAGAGAGAATGGCTTGGGGAAGATTAACGAGTTCATGTTCCCATGAGATATCGGTTACTGCTAAGGAGTACTGTCTGCATTGATAGCTGTGCTTGCTGTGGATCTTGTGAGGAAACCTGCATGGAACTGCTATACTTCGCTGTGGGAATATCTACGAGTAGTGAGTAACCACAACGGTGGGGTGCTTCTGGACTTTATGTGTGTCGTAATTTTTTTAAGCTCCAACGCACGCCAACGGGTTAAGAAAGCTCGAAATAATTTGGACATGGGTTGTGCACGACTCATTGGGGTTTATTATTTTTATTTATTTTGATGTGGTGCATTGAAAATGTAATAATACACATCTTGAACCTTATGTATGTTGCCAGTCATTTCCTGTTTTAATTAAATGTAATGCATGGGAAAGCATATCCTTATACAATAACAAAAATCATGGGTGCACCTCAGCCACACTCAAGGTCCTAAACGATACCATAACCGCTATCGATAAGAGACATTACTGAGCAGCTGTATTCATTGACCTGGCCAAGGCTTTCGACTCTGTCAATCACCACATTCTTATTGGCAGACTCAACAGCCATGGTTTCTCAAATGATTGCCTCGCCTGGTTCACCAACTACTTCTCTGATATATCAGATTCACTGATCCACCTCTTCACAGACGACACCATTCTGCATACTTCTGGCCCTTCTTTGAACAGTGTGTAAACCAACCTCCAGACGAGCTTCAATGCCATACAACTCTCCTTCCGTAGCCTCCAACTACTCTTAAATGCAAGTAAAACTAAATGCATGCTCTTCAACCGATCACTGCCCGCACCTGCCTGCCCATCCAGCATCACTACTCTGGACGGTTCTGACTTAGAATATGTGGACAACTACAAATACCTAGGTGTCTGGCTAGACTGTAAACTCTCCTTCCAGACTCACATTAAATATCTTCAATCCAAAATTAAATCTAGAATCGGCTTCCTATTTCACAACAAAGCATCCTTCGCTCTTGCTGCCAAACATACCCTCGTAAAACTGACCATCCTACCAATCCTCGACTTCGGCGATGTCATTTATAAAATAGCCTCCAACACTCTACTCAACAAATTGGATGCAGTCTATCACAGTGCCATCCGCTTTGTCACCAAATCCCCATATACTACCCACCACTGCGACCTGTATGCTCTCGTTGGATGGCCCTCGCTTCATATTCGTCGCCAAACCCACTGGCTACAGGTCATCTACAAGTCTTTGCTAGGTAAAGCCCCGCCTTATCTCAGCTCACTGGTCACCATAGCAGCACCCACCGTAGCACACGCTCCAGCCGGTATATCTCACTGGTCACCCCCAAAGCCAATTCCTACTTTGGCCGCCTTTCCTTACAGTTCTCTGCTGCCAATGACTGGAACAAACTACAAAAATCAGTGAAGCTGGAGACTCATATCTCCCTCACTAGCTTGAAGCACCAGCTGTCAGTGCAGCTCACAGATCTCTGCAACTGCACATAACCCATCTGTAAACAGCCCATCCTACTACCTCATCCCCATACTGTATTTATTTATTTATCTTGCTCCTTTGCACCCCAGTAACTTGCACATTTATCTGCACATCTACCATTCCAGTGTTTAATTGCTATATTGTAATTACCTCGCCACCATGGCCTATTTATTTCCCTACCTCCCTTATCTTACCTCAATTGCACTCACTTTATATAGACTTCTTTTTTTTTTATTTATTTTTTATACTGTATTATTGGCTGTATGTCTGTGTATTCCATGTGTAACTCTTTGTTGTTGTATGTATCAAACTGCCGTGCTTTATCTTGGCCAGGTCGCAGTTGTAAATGAGAACTTGTTCTCAATTAACCTACCTGGTTAAATAAAGGTAAAATAAAAATAATACAAAAATAAAAGCTGGGTAAAATTGTGAAAAGAGTTAGATTCCTGGCTGCTGTCTGAACAGGAAATCTGGTCGCAAGACACTATAGGGCTGCCATGGTGTCACAACGTCCGCCGAAGTTGGTCCCTCTTCTTGTTCGGGCGGCGTTTGGCGGTCGACGTCACCAACCTTCTAGCCATCGCCGATCCTTTTTTCTGTTATCCATTGGTTTTGTCTTGTCTTCCATCACACCTGGTTCCAATCCCCCTCAATTGCATGTTGTGTATTTAAACCTCTGGTTTCCCCATGTCCTTGTCCGTAATTGTTTATTGTAAGTGCATGTGCATGTGTGTTTTGGTGCGCGTCGGGTTTTGTACCAAATTTTGTTCTAGTTACGTTTTATGCCGTGGGTTTTGTTTATTACTGTAATCTGCTCTGGCTATTACCAAGTTCTGCTCACCTGCGTCTGACTTCCCTGCCACCGATTACGCACCCCTTACACATGGAGGTTGATTATACTGTCGCATCCTCCCATATCCATGCATTCATCATATTTCTCTAAGGAGCCAAGTTGGTTTTAAAGCAGAAAATGTCTATTCCAGTTTGAGCCAGGCTCTTAATCATGACTTAGCAGCATTTGTATACTTCATTAACTTCCTGGTCCTGGAAGTCCTATTTGTCTGGCTGGAGAAAAAAACATCAACATACTCACAGTCCCGTGGGAAGCTCTTTTCCTTGTAGATAGATTACGGCAGGGTCAATTTCATTTCTATTCAAGCAGGTGGAAATGGCATTTATAAATATTCCATTTAGTTTATGTGAGACTCAGAGGAGAAACACTCCTTCAGTGCCCTGCTGAGAACAAAGGAAGGTAAAACCAGAGTTTTTCAAGGAGTGCTCATTGATGTTATCGTCAGGGGGACCTTGAGCAGGCCTCTAAATGTTGAAATGGGGATCAGATAATGGATGATGAAGTTCCAATAAAAATGTTTTTCATTGTGATAACTGTGAGTCAAGGTTTTACATTGTCTCGCACTGGGCATAGACGTCATTTTCACAATGGTTCAACATAATTTCATTGAAATGATGTGGAAATAACATTAATTCAACCAGTGTGTGCCTAGTAGGCTGCCTGTTTGCATCACTTGTGAATCAGACAATATATTCTTATTACAATTTTCCCAGAACATTTATTTTTAATTTTTTTTGTATTCTACTGACAACACATGTTACATGACCACACCGATGTGTGAAGGAGAAACCGGGGAGAATTAGACCTGCAAAGCCCCTTGGCCTTTTAGTTGTCAATTTTCACAGCATTGACAAAAAACATTTGCACAGGATTTGAGCAGAGGGAAGAGGGTAGAGACTTTAAATTGGTTTACTAGGTTTCACATTCCTTTCCTGTTTCGGTCCATGCTTTACCAAAATAATAGAAATAAAGAAGTCCATCCTTATCTGTGATTTGTAATTAATCAGACCAATGGATTATTGGAGGTGCCCAGGTTTCGAAGATAATACATTTTCTTTCTGCCTCATACAGTACATTGTAAAGAACAGCAGAATGTAATTTAACACGTTCACATATTCATCTTCATACTATGGACTGGGGTCAATTTGACCCCAGAGGCATATTTTGATTATAGCCCAAAGGTGTTTTATTCAATTCTACCAATTTTTCATGACTTTGCCAATTAAC
This sequence comes from Brachymystax lenok tsinlingensis, assembly GCA_030435695.1. Lineage (NCBI taxonomy): Eukaryota > Metazoa > Chordata > Actinopteri > Salmoniformes > Salmonidae > Brachymystax > Brachymystax lenok. The sequence goes on along the minus strand of CM059792.1, from coordinate 42,115,293 downwards.
TTTTTCTTAATAAATCTAAATGCAAATCAGTTTGACCCCAGCCCAAAACACCTAATTCTTTCTATAGTAATTTGATAGATAGGACCTTTATTCTCTGGAGACATAATAACAAGTTACCCATACCACCAGATGGGGGACCTGAATCAGTGATTTTGACCAGACAGACAGATCACCTGCAGAGATATGTACTCTCTTAAGATTGTACTTTTTTATACCATGTATTATATGACTGTGTACAAAATCACCTTATTTTTGTGCATATACAAATTTACCAATGGTATGCAAAGTCTGCCAGTGGTATAAATACTTGATAGAACTGCAATATGCTGAAAATCTACACAGAGAGCTGTACTGGTGTGTATTCCCTAAAAAGTAGTTATTCTAGGGCAAGTCTAAAAAAGTATTTATTTGAATCCAGGTTTCTCTGGAAACATAATATTATCTTCTACATATTATCAGAAAGTGACGGGGGACCTGTATCCGTGATTTTGAACAGATCAAAATCAAGATCACCTGCTGAGATGGATCACCGTATGTACTCGTTTATGGTTATAACTGGTTATAACTAGGAATGAACAAGTACAAAATCTATAGGACCTTACATATACGCTTAGTTGCAGTCAAAACAGCTCATAAAAGTCTGTCAGTGGTATGAATTCTTGATTGAACTGTAACAAAGATACAGTACCAGCTACCCTCTAAATGTACACATGGTACTGTATTGGTGTGTATTCTCCCAGAAATAGCTATTTTACCTGAAATTTTATATAAATGCAATAATTTCTTAAATATTATAATACTCTACTGTATATTCAACAGTTATGTTATGGTGTTTGAGCTGCTATAACATTTGGTTTGAAGTTACTTTTAAGACTGAGGCATCACTACAGTCCCTGGTTCGAATGCAGGCTGTATCATATCCGGCTGTGATTGGGAGTCCCATAGGGCGGCATACAATTGGCCCAGCGTTGTCTGGGTTTGGCTGCGATAGGCCATCATTGTAAATAAGAATTTGTTCTTAACTGACTTGCCTAGTTAAATAAAGGTTAAATAATATTTTATTTTTTTATGATATATCATATCTACTGCCTCTGATCTGGCGGACTCACTAAACACAAATGCTTTGTTTGTAAATTATGTCTGTGTGTTGGAGTGTGTCCCTGGCTATCTGCAAAAAAACATGAAAATTGTGCCATCTGGTTTTCTTAATATAAGGAATTTGAAATGATTTATACTTTTACTTTGGTACTTAAGTATATTTTAACAATTACATTTACTTTTGATACTTAAGTATATTTAAAACCAAATACTTTGAGACTTTTACTCAAGTAGTATTTTACTGGGTGACGTTCACTTTGACTTTAGTCATTTTCTATTAAGGTATTTTTACTTTTACTCAAGTTTGACAATTGCTTACTTTTTACACCACTCCCATTGTTTCGCTAGCAGCGATAATAATGCTGGCTGTGGGGCAAGTAAATAAATACAACTACACCATATTTTTGTTAATTGTCAATGGATTAATAATTTTGTCTATAACATTACGCATATTTCCAATTTGGTGTACTGCCTTTTTAAATGGCAGTTGTTTTTTTACCACAGAAATATGACAAAGTTTGTGTATACTTCAAAATTAAAAAAACAAAATGGTACTACAATAGGATAATGGGAAATCAGCTTTTTGTACTCGTGTATTGTACTTTGGAAAAAACTGCACATTATTTAAGGGAAAGTGTTTTTTTATACAGAATATGTTAATTAACTGTAATGTTGCTAAAATAACAGTCTGTTTTGTTCATATTTTTATTTCAGATAACATTATTTACATGTCCAATGATGTTATGATAAGAATTAAGTTGATATTTTGCTATAATTGTTGCTTTTTCCAATAGTTTCTTCTTGGTAATCCATGTATGCAAAATATGTTGGTAGTATGAGGGTTAAATACACTAAACATAAACATTCCAATGTCATTTTTATTCATTAATACCTGATTTGTAGGTAAATGTTAAAACAGGGGATTAAATGGAGGTTAGCTACAATTAGAATGTACATGTTCTCCAAACTCAACAACCATTTACATTCGTTTTCAAATAGCCATGGCTTAGCGAACCAAAAAAGTATTTATGGGATATCTGCAATAGTCTTACTAAGATTAGTCTATTGTATTGCCATGTTTTTATGTACCGAAAGGCACATTCAGTTGTCATTTCTTATGTGTGTATGTGTGTGTTGCTATCCCCGCAGACAAACAGTGCTGACGTAACCATGTCAAGAGTAGTGAGTACGTCCATTTTGGTCCAAACTGGTCAGACTCGAATACTCCATTGCATTTCAGGGTGAGATAAGAGGATCAACTAGACATTTCAGCACTGCTTGTGCACTTGTGTCTTATTTTAGTTTTGATCTTTTTGAGAGGAAGCTATCTTTGCCCTGGGGTCCTCTTCATATTTTATGACTGCAATATATCTTTTGACATTAACATATTCTGTAAATTAAACATGAGTGACTCCATAATCAAGGGTTTTAATTCATGTAGAAGGACATGCCTCTTTGGGCTTGCGATTAATTAAAGAATAAACGCAAGACTTGGGCATAGTTTAAGGTGAGATTAATTTGCAGCGCGTGAAGTGGATCCCTGAGAAGGTTGACCGTCATGCTTTCATTGTCTTCATTTATTTATAGTCATTATATTTACTTGTCAAACAAGTCAACTGCTGACTGAGTCATTAGAGAGCAATAAAAAAGTTTTTGTAGTACATAAAATGTTCAGAAAGTAATTTGAATGCTAATAAAACCTACGTACTTACACAGTAGTTGAATTTCAACATTATGAGGTTGGCTGCCGCTACAGGACAATTTAATCGTAGCACATTGTGTACAGAAACACACAAAAAGTGAACAATGGATTTGGCTTCGCATTAATATCCAATAGAAATGTCCATGAACCATCAATATTTTCAGAGCATGGGGATGCGATAGGAAGCAGTTTGGGAGATATGTCAGCCATAATATGTTTAACACCTTTGACAGTGTTTAAACAAGAGTGTTGCGTTCTGAAAAAATGCACAATGTTTTGATTGAAGTCTGCCCTCATCCTCTGTCTGAGGCATTGTTGCCATGAGCAACATACAAAGCATTCCAAATGTAATGAGATGAGGTGTTGGGGAGACTCAGAACTCAGCGTTAATAATAGATAATAGTAAGTACAGTGGGTTACATAACTTGGTACTTTTCCCCTGCTTGCACAGAATGTGGTGGCAGCTAGTTTCCCTGTCTGCTACCACAGTGCACCCCAAAGAGAGACGTAAATAGTGCTTCAAGGCTTCCTGTTGCTTTAAACAGCCTGAGATGGCTTTTGATTTTGGAGAGGCCACGCATGCATATGAATTAGTTTGAATTATAGAGCTCCCAAAAGCCATTACTCTTTCCACACCTTTTTCTCCCAAAATAAAAAACAAGCACTCCCTGCTGAATGATTTGTTCATGTCGAACTGAACACAGTAGTTGATGCATTTAAAGTACAACTTTGGCCCCAACTTGTCAGCATTCGAGACTTAAACCTGAAGCCAGTTCTACGGTGTATGCAGCAGCCTGACATGGTGTGAATAAGTGATCATACGAATGCCAGGGAGCAGTGACATATGGCGTAGAATACAACTCAAGGGTGCTCGCATGAGATTGTCATCTATGCTGTTCATAAAAAAACATGCCCCATATCTACGGTAGAATGACTCAACACTCTGGATTCTAGTCCCAACTTCACGAGGGCTGTGTTAATCTAATTTACATTTCAGGGCCTCATCTCTTTAACGCGACATGTCTTGTAAGACCATCAATTTCCTTGTCATCATCATTCTCATCATATGCGTTTAAACTTTGCCTTACATTTTTGACAAACTGTGTTAATTATATAAGCAAAGAGAGCAATGAAATACATATACTTCAGTGTCAGTAAATCTAAACCAAGTGACTAGGGTTTTTAAAGCGACTTTGAAATTCTGTTTGTAATGAAAAGCACTATATAAAATAAATCTATCATTATTATTAGGGAACAACTAGTATTTGGTTATGTAGTACTGTGTGTCTGGTGTGAAAACTCTGATCTATCTCAAGCTCTCTCACGATGATGCAATGCTGTTTAATGTTAATTTTGTTCCTGTGTCCTTTCATCCATATTTAAAATAAAAAGCAACTAATTACTTTTGACAAATTTCTGCCAGTCAGGCACGTTACGCAATTTTAATTCTTAAATAATGTGCACCAACATTTTAGGAAGACAGTCCCTGAGCAACATAGCCTTTCCTCAAAAAGCAATCCCATACCTGAGAGAGGAGTTCCACTTCATCTAGCCCTGTGATTCTTTTTCAGGGCACCAGTTAAATACAGATAGGAAGAAATTATGTCCCTTCCAGAATTTCTTTAGCCTACAAATTGTTGCATGAATTCCATAATGGAATATCCGTGGGGTTTCCCATTACTTCATGCGAGGCTCGAGTGACAATTGTAGAATAGTGACCATTAGTTAACCCATTTGTTCCCACATTTTTCCCCAGACATGCCATTATGCAAATCTTATGCCATTAGTAACCCTAAAATGTAATCCATAATGCTTTTAAAAATATACAGTACCAGTCAAAAGTTGACACCTACTCATTCCAGGGTTTTTCTTTATTTTTAATGTTTTCTACATTGTAGAATAAAAGTGGAGACATCAAAACTATGAAATAACACATGAAATCATGTAGTAACTAAAAAAGTGTTAAACAAATCTAAATATATTTTAGATTCTTCAAAGTAGCCAGCCTTTGCCTTGATGACAGCTTTACACACTGGCATTTTCTCAACCAGATCTTGTTGGCTGCTATTCCTTCACTCTGCGGTCCAACTCATCCCAAACCATCTCAATTGGATTGAGGTCGGGTGATTGTGGAGGCCAGGTTATTTGATGCATCACTCCATCACTCTCCTTCTTGGTCAAATAGCCCTTACACAGCCTGGAGGTGTGTTGGGTCATTGTCCTGTTGAAAAATAAATGATAGTCCCACAAAGCGCAAACCAGATTGGATGGCGTATTGCTGCAGAATGCTGTGGAAGCAATGCTGGTTAAGTGTGCCTTGAATTCTAAATAAATCACAGACAGTGTCACTGGCAAAGCACCCCCACACATCACACTGCCTCCTCCATGCTTTATGGTGGGAACCACACATGCGGCGTAAAATGGCGCCTGGAAAAAATTGCAGCAGTTTTACGGGCGCCTAACCAATTGTGCTATTATGTGGGGGGTTTTCGCGATATTTGTAACTTATTTTGTACATAATGTTTCTGCCACCGTATCTTATGGCAGAAAAGAGCTTCTGGATATCAGGACAGCGATCACTCACCTCGGATTAGACACATATTTTTTCTTCAACAAGCAGGAAGCACAGCATATACTGCGAACACCCGACAAGGCTGACATCCCCGTTATTGGCAGGAGAAAGAGACGCAGGTACAGAGGACACAGAGCAGGGGGTGCCTCGTAAGAATCTGGAGAAGGTAAGTGAAAAAGCTGTCGTAGAAGGCAAGTGAGAAAGCTGCCGTCAACACCATAGTATCCTCAAAGCTCATCACTAAGCTAAGGATCCTGGGACTAAACACCTCCCTCTGCAAATGGATCCTGGACTTCCTGACGGGCCGCCCCCAAGTGGTGAGGGCAGGTAGCAACACATATGCCACACTGATCCTCAACACTAGAGCCCCTCAGGGGTGGGTGCTCAGTCCCCTCCTGTACTCCCTGTTCACCCACGACTGCATGGCCAGGTACGACTCCAACACCATCATTAAGTTTGCAGACGACAACAGTGGTAGGCCTGATCACCAACAATGACGAGACAGCCGATAGGGAGGAGGTCAGAGACCTGGCCGGGTGGTGCCACATCCGAAGACGTGGATGTCGATTAAGGCAGCCCCCCGCACCTCTCTGATTCAGAGGGGTTGGGTTAAATGCGGAAGGCACATTTCGGTTGAAGGCATTCGGTTGTACAACTGACTAATAATGGTGACTTTGACTTTGACTTTAACAACATAACCAAGACTAAGGAGATGAGGAGGACCGAGCATGCCCCCATTCTAATCGACGGGGCTGTAGTGGAGCAGGTTAAGAGCTTCAAGTTCCTTGGTGTCCACATCACCAACAAACTAGGATGATCCAAACACCCCAAGACAGTCGTAAAGAGGGCACGACAAAGCCTATTGCCCCTCAGGAAACTAAAATGATTTGGCATGGGTCCTCAGATCCTCAAATGTTCAACAGCTGCAGCATCGAGAGCATCCTGACTAGCTGCATCACTGCCTGGTAAAGGCAACTGCTTGGCTTCCGACCACAAGGCAATACAGAGGGTAGTGCGTACGGCCCAGTACATCACTGGGGCTAAGCTGCCTGCAATCCAGGACCTCTACACCAGGCGGTGTCAGAGGAAGGCCCTAAAAATTGTCAAAGACCCCACCCACCCCAGTCATAGATTGTTCTCTCTACTACTGCATGGCAAGCGGTACCGGGGCGCCAAGTCTAGGACCAAAAGGCTTCTCAACAGCTTTTACCCCCAAGCCATTAGAGTCCTGAACAGGTAATCAAATTGCTAGCCGGACTATTTGCATTGTGTCCCCCACCCCAACCCCGCTTTTACGCTGCTGATACTCTCTGTTTATCACATATGCATAGTCACTTTAACCATACCTACATGTATATGCTACCTGAATTAGCCTGACTAACCGGTGCCTGTATATAGCATCGCTACTGTTATAGCCTCGCTACTGTTATAGCCTCGCTACTGTATATAGCCTCGCTACTGTTATTATTCACTGTCTTTTTACTGTTGTTTTTTATTTCCTTACTTATCTATTGTTCACCTAATATCTATTTTTTACTTAAAGATTGCACTGTTGGTTAGGGCCTGTAAGTAAGCATTTCACTGTAAGGTCTACACCTGTTGTATTCGGCGCTCATGACAAATACACTTGATTTGATTTGAGTAGTAACCTATGTCCAGCTATTCACTGTACATCCCTACTCTGTTATTTGCATATTTTGGTCCTGTGACCTCTGACCTGTATATATATATATATATTTTTTTTAATCATAGTATAGTGATATAACACATGTGCCTCAGCCTCATTCACTTTTTTCCTACCACAAACATGTTGCCAGAAAGGATTTCAATGGGCAGTAGACGTTCATCCAGACCCATTACCTGTATGAGCCGTGTGTATCCCTACACCCCATTAATCATGTAAACCAGGTAAATCCATGGGCATACTCATAGAAAACAGGTCTTCCCCAGGGCCCACGTCTCAACATTCACGCAAACCAGGTCTACACTTGTACTTCAGCCCCAATGTTTTTCCAGAACAAGTGTAAACCTGCACGTCTAACCCAATATAGATTTCTTTCAAAACAGGTCTTCTGCTACATGTCAGCCCCAATTGTCATAAAAATAGGTGTACTTCCGCATTTAAGCCCCAATATTCATACAAACCAGGTCTACACCTGTACTTCAGCTCCAATTTACATACCTACAAAGTCTGGACCTGTGCTTGAACCCAATTAGTCAACTAAGCCATGTTTAAATGTGCCGAAGCCTGAATACCCATAAACTGCACTTCAGCCACAGTACTCCTACAAACCAGGTCTACACCTGCATATCTCAGCCCAAATACCCATACGAAACAGGTTTACACTTGTGGCTATGTCCCAATACATGATAAACCAGGTCTACCCTTGTGACTAAATCAGCAAAACTCACATAACCCAGGTCTACTATTGTGCAAAATACATTAAACAAATCTACTGACATTAAATATTTGTTAAGTTATTACACTAATTCAGTTTATTGGTATATACATGGCCAATTCACCCTAAAATAACAAAATCTAAGACGTTTTACAGTCAATATCACTGATTTAAACATATGTAAAGGCTAATGGATAATGGTAAAATCATCTTGACCAAGTATATCCATAACCCGACAAAGAAAATATTTTTAAATGTCTACAATATTTGTTTTTAAACTGTTTAATACAGACTTATGGTGCCAAATTGGTCTGTAAAAGTACACCTTGGACATTTAAACTTGTAGTCTTATGACAATTTTGATAAATGGTTTGAAACTTCTCTGAATCATACTAGACACATTAATATTGCATAACAAATTACACATTTAAGTTCTCTAGAGCCTGTAAAGCACCCCACAAGATTTTGCTCTGACTATTGTGACCGATGGGATTAAATGGGTTAAAAATAACATACCGTGAGATATGGCTCTGCAGATGGTTGCATACATAAACTGTATCATGTAGTGTTAGAGCTGCGTTGTACGGTGGCCAGAGCAAAATGGTATGTGTAGCAATCAATCCCTCTGACAGTATAGACACACAGTACTTTGACTCACTCTGGGCGGATTTTGAACTTTCTTTCTATCTTCTTGGAGTAGAACATTTCCCTCTAGGTCTGTTCGTACACCCTCCCTCCCCAACATTGCAGCGTGGAAATTGGTTACACTAGTGATTCCATACAGTGCATAGCCAACTGGGTGCATATCCTGCAGGGTATGAAACTCTCCATATTAAAAAGCATAACACCAGGAACTGGAGTAGTTATTAAATACTGTAGTAGTAGTTACATTACATACTGTAGTGGTAGTTACATTACATACCGCAGATAGCATGATGTTTGATTTAACGATCTACAACATGCAATATACGCCTAACATTCAACTGTTATTTTTTATTATATATAAAATGGACCTATACACGTCTACTTTTTCACAAGTCTGAAATACTGTTACCACAGACAATGGAGATCTCCCATGTAAAAGGGTACCCGGTAAGGTAATTTATCAGATAATATTGCTCAGTGAGGAAGTGGGCTCCCTGGGCTCGTCCCTAACAGGACCTATTGTGTTTCTGCCAATAACGGAAAGTGGGGAGACCTTCTAACTGATCTCTGGTCAGCACTATCCATCTTAGTGAGATCCCAATACTCTAATTGGCTTGTGAGCCATAATGAAAGCCTCACAGTACAGGATGAAAGCCTCACAGTACAGGATGTATTTATCAGAGGTGATGCAACCACAGTGTTGGGAAATAAAGATGGATAGAACAATCTCTTTATAATCGAGCATAAGAGTGGGTGAGAAATGTATTTAATTTCCCTCTACCTGGAACTCTAACGGTATTGTTCATTACTTAGAAAACACTGTGCCTTATCTTCATTTCCTAGAAATGTTCTGTAGCTTGGTACAGATGTAGGATCTTAATTTGATCACCCTGTTGCAAATTAAGATCCTAAATCTGTATACTGTAATTTTCAAAGCAAATTATAGAATTAGGAAAAAAAACTATGTTCAAATAGACGCAATCATATTTGTCTAGAACAGCTCCTGAGTTAACCCATCTCACCGGGTTGCCTTTGATGATAATCTCCCTATTTCTGATGAATGCCACACTGTCAGTTCAGATGGATCAGAGAGCCAGTGCTCCCAACCTATGACATCCTCTCACCGTGAATGTGCACGGTTGCGGAACAGACTTTTAAGTACCTCAGTGTTCAATGTCGACTTGGTTTCAGTCACCGCTTAATTGGCCCAGTCTGCCGATGTGATGGTGGGGCCCTGAGATCCTTCTGTCAGTGGACATTGGACAGGTCCCTGTAGAGTAGACCCATTATATGTACAGGTTTTCATTTAATCCAATTACTTCCGTTAACCAGCTCTTAATGACATTGTCAAAATGTTACAGTTCATTTAACAACTGGAGTGAAATTGATCTAACCCATTTCTACCAGCAATACCTGGTGGTGTCTATACTATGGGTGGGCGATATGAACTTCAGTGGCTTGCGAAAGTATTCACCCTCCTTGACATTTCTCCTATTTTGTTGCCTTACAACCTGGAATTATAATATATTTTTTGGTGGGGGTTGTATCATTTGATTTACACAACACGCCTACCACTATCAAGATGCAAAATATTTTTTATTGTGAAACAAGAAATAAGACAAAAAAAAGGAAACTTGAGCGTGCATAACCATTCACCCTCCCAAAGCCAATACTTTGTCGAGCCAACTTTTGCAGCAATTACAGCTGCAAGTCTCTTGGAGTATGTCTCCATAAGCTTGACACATCTAGCCACTGGGATTTTTGCCCATTCTTCAAGGCAAAACTGCTCCAGCTCCTTCAAGTTGGATGGGTTCCGCTGGTGTACAGCAATCTTTAAGTCATACCACAGATTCTCAATTGGATTAAGGTCTTTGACTAGGCCATTCCAATAAATGAAAATGTGTCCCCTTAAACCACTCGAGTGTTTCTTTAGCAGTATGCTTAGGGTCATTGTCCTGCTGGAAGTCTCAAATCTCTGGAAGACTGAAAGAGGTTTCCCTCAAGAATTTCCCTGTATTTAGCGCCATCCATCATTCCTTCAATTCTGACCAGTTTTCCAGTCCCTGCCAATAGAAAAACATCCCCACAGCATGATGCTGCCACCACCATGCTTCTCTGTGGGGATGTGGTTCGCGGGGTGATGAGAGTTGTTGGGTTTGCGCCAGACATAACGTTTTCCTTGATGGGCAAAAGGCTAAATTTTAGTCTCATCTGACCAGAGCACCTTCTTCCTTATGTTTGTAGAGTCTCCCACATGCCTTTTGTGTTTGCTTATTTTTTTCTTTAAGCAATGGCTTTTTTCTGGCCAGTCTTCTGTAAAGCCCAGCTCTGTGGAGTGTACGACTTAAAGTGGTCAAATGGACAGATACTCTGATCTCCACAGCTCCTTCAGGGTTATCTTTGGTCTCTTAGTTGCCTCTCTGATTAATGCCCTCCTTGCCTGGTCCATGAGTTTTGGTGGGCAGCCCTCTCTTGGCATGTTTTTGTTGTGCCATATTATTTCCATTTTTGAATAATGGATTTAATGATGATCCCTGGGATGTTCAAAGTTTCTGATATTTTTTTATGACCCAACCCTGATCTGTACTTCTCCACAACTTTGTCCCTGACCTGTTTGGAGAGTTCCTTGGTCTTCATGGTGCCCCTTGCTTACTGGTGTTGCAGACTCTGGGGCCTTTCAGAACTGGTGTATATATACTGAGATTATGTGACAGATCATGTGACACTTAGATTGCACACAAGTGGACTTTATTTAACTAATTATGTGACTTTTGAAGGTAATTGGTTGCAACAGATCTTATTTAGGGTTTTCATAGCAAAGGGGGTGAATACATATGCACTTACACACTTTTTCGTTTTTTATTTTGTTTTGTATAAAAGTCATTTTTTTCAATTCACTTCACCAATTTAGACTATTTTGTGTATGTCCATTACATGAAATCCAAATAAAAATCCATTTAAATTACAAGTTGTAATGCAACAAAAACGTCAAGGGGATGAATACTTTTTTTTTTACATTTTATGAATCTTTCGAAGTTAATAAATGACAAAATATTGCTTTTAACCTCATAGAAACAGAAAGGGTGCATTGCACTTTTTTTTACTTCTGTGGTAAACCTGTGCAAACATGAAATATAAACAAAGGTATATGAGTTAAATAAATATGCAGTACATTTAAATTAAAACATATATTATGTACTCAGGATGTAAAGAAAAAAAGCATAACACCGGTCAATATGAATTCAAGTTGTTAACCTTTTCAAACATTCAAGCATTAACCAGACAGTCTGTATGTTTCTCAGTTCAACATGTAACAATTCACTGCCTCCCTCTTCACAAGTTCCGTTCCAGGAACACCAACCTATTGTCAGATTCTGGCTTCAAAGTTGCCCTGTGGCATGTGCCCATATGGCCCCCAGTCCTAAATGCTCTCTCAGAGGGAGAACTTGTGGCAGGGATGCATAGGTATTTCTTTGCCAGACAACTCACTTTTGGGAAGTTGGCTGCGTGAACTTGCCATCATTCCAAAGAATCAGTCTCACTGTCTGCTGCCATCATCAGAGTGTAGCTGTCCAGCTCTTGACCGATGACCTGTCTCTGGGTTCTTAAGGCAGGTGCACTACTGGTTTTCTTAAAGAAGCTTGTTGGACTTATTTGCTGATTGTGGAGAAGTGGCAGCTTCTTTATCTCTCTCACTCTGGTCCTCTTCAAGAGAGAAGTTTCCCACGGCTATGTTCCCTACCAGGAGGGCTTACGTTTCGAAGGCAGCTCTCACCCTCATCTCCCCCCTCATTTATCTGGCCTTGAACCTTGGGTCTAGAAAGGTAGCCATGGTGAGCAGCTCATCTGTTTCAGGGTCGGTGTATTTGTCATTTAGCTAACTGAGGACCCGCATCTAAATCTTTCAGGTCAATTTGGCTTCGCCCTCATTTGATTTCAGAACCTCCGTTGAACAAACGGAAGACTGGCTTCAGATAGGACACACTCACGTACAGTGGGGAAAAAAAGTATTTAGTCAGCCACCAATTGTGCAAGTTCTCTCACTTAAAAAGATGAGAGAGGCCTGTAATTTTCATCATAGGTACACTTCAACTATGACAGACAAAATGAGGAAAAAAAATCCAGAATTTATTTGCAAATTATGGTGGAAAATAAGTATTTGGTCAATAACAAAAATGTATCTCAATACTTTGTTATATACCCTTTGTTGGCAATGACAGAGGTCAAATGTTTTCTGTAAGTCTTCACAAGGTTTTCACACACTGTTGCTGGTATTTTGGCCCATTCCTCCATGCAGATCTCCTCTAGAGCAGTGATGTTTTGGGGCTGTCGCTGGGCAACACGGACTTTCAACTCCCTCCAAAGATTTTCTATGGGGTTGAGATCTGGAGACTGGCTAGCCACTCCAGGACCTTGAAATGCTTCTTCTGAAGCCACTCCTTCGTTGCCCGGGCGGTGTGTTTGGGATCATTGTCATGCTGAAAGACCCAGCCACGTTTCATCTTCAATGCCCTTGCTGATGGAAGGAGGTTTTCACTCAAAATCTCACGATACATGGCCCCATTCATTCTTTCCTTTACACGGATCAGTCGTCCTGGTCCATTTGCAGAAAAACAGCCCCAAAGCATGATGTTTCCACCCCCATGCTTCACAGTAGGTATGGTGTTCTTTGGATGCAACTCAGCATTCTTTGTCCTCCAAACACGACGAGTTGAGTTTTTACCAAAAAGTTATATTTTGGTTTCATCTGACATTCTCCCAATCCTCATCTGGATCATCCAAATGCTCTCTAGCAAACTTTAGACGGGCCTGAACCAAAACCTGCGGGCTCACCTTCACCGCAGCCAATGTGAGAAAAACATTTAAATGTGTTAACCCTCGCAAGGCTGCCGGCCCAGATGGCATCCCTGGCCGTGTCCTCAGAGCATGCGCAGACCAGCTGGCTGGTGTGTTTACGGACATATTCAATCAGTCCCTATCCCAGTCTGCTGTTCCCACATGCTTCAAGAGGGCCACCATTGTTCCTGTTCCCAAGAAAGCTAAGGTGACTGAGCTAAATGACTATCGCCCGTAGCACTCACTTCCGTCATCATGAAGTGCTTTGAGAGATTAGTCAAGGATCATATCACCTCCATCCTGCCAGACACCCTGGACCCACTCCAATTTGCTTACCGTCCCAATAGGTCCACAGACGACGCAATCGCAATCACACTGCATACTGCCCTAACCCATCTGGACAAGAGGAATACTTATGTAAGAATGCTGTTCATCGACTACAGCTCAGCATTTAACACCATAGTTCCCTCCAAGCTCGTCATTAAGCTCGAGACCCTGGGTCTCGACCCAGCCCTGTGCAACTGGGTCCTGGACTTCCTGACGGGCCGGTCCCAGGTGGTGAGGGTAGGAAACAACATCTCCACCCCGCTGATCCTCAACACTGGGGCCCCACAAGGGTGCGTTCTCAGCCCTCTCCTGTACTCCCTGTTTACCCATGACTGCGTGGCCAAGCACGCATCCAACTCAATCATCAAGTTTGCTGACGACACTACAGTGGTAGGCTTGATTACCAACAACGACGAGACGGCCTACAGAGAGGAGGTGAGGGCCTCGGAGTGTGGTGTCAGGAAAATAACCTCTCACTCAATGTCAACAAAACAAAGGAGATGATCGTGGACTTCAGGAAACAGGAGAGGGAGCACCCTATCCACATCGAGGGGACAGTAGTGGAGAAGGTGGAAAGTTTTAAGTTCCTCGGCGTACACATCACGGACAAACTGAATTGGTCCACCCACACAGACAGCGTGGTAAAGAAGGCGCACAGCGCCTCTTCAACCTCAGGAGGCTGAAGAAATTTGGCTTGTCACCAAAATCACTCACAAACTTTTACAGATGCACAATCGAGAGCATCCTGTCGGGCTGTATCACCGCCTGGTACGGCAACTGCTCCGCCCACAACCGTAAGGCTCTCCAGAGGGTAGTGAGGACTGCACAACGCATCACCGGGTTAAACTACCTGCCCTCCAGGACACCTACACCACCCGATGTCACAGAAAGGCCAAAAGATCATCAAGGACAACAACCACCCGAGCCACTGCCTGTTCACCCGCTATCATCCAGAAGGCGAGGTCAGTACAGGTGCATCAAAGCTGGGACCGAGAGACTGAAAAACAGCTTCTACCTCAAGGCCATCAGACTGTTAAACAGCCATCACTAACATTGAGTGGCTGCTGCCAACATACTGACTTAAATCTCTAGCCACTTTATACATAGGAATTGGATGTAACAAATGTATCACTAGCCACTTTAAACAATTTTGTATATAATGTTTACGTATCCGACATACTCATATCAAATGTATACACTGTACTCTAAACCATCTACTGTATCTTGCCTATGCCGTTCGGTCATCGACCCAAATCTCTAGCCACTTTAATAATTATAATTGGATGAAATAATGTATCACTAGCCACTTTAAACAATGCCATTTATATAATGTTTACATATCCTACATTACTCATCTCATATATATGTGTATATACTGTACTCCATACCATCTACTGCATCTTGCCTATGCCGGTCAGCCATCGCTCATCCATATATTTATATGTACATACTCGTATTCATTCCTTTACTCTTGTGTGTATAAGGTAGTTGTTGTGAATTTGTTAGATTACTTGTTAGATACAACTGCATGGTCGGAACTAGAAGCACAAGCATTTCGCTACACTTGCATTAACATCTGCTAACCATGTGTATGTGACAAATAAAATTTGATTTGATTTGATTTGATTTGATTTGACATGTACTGGCTTAAGCAGGGGGACACGTCTGGCACTGCAGGATTTGAGTCCCTGGCGGCGTAGTGTGTTACTGATGGTAGGCTTTGTTACTTTGGTCCCAGCTCTCTGCAGGTCATTCACTAGGTCCCCCCGTGTGGTTCTGGGATTTTTGCTCACCGTTCTTGTGATGATTTTGACCCCACGGGGTGAGATCTTGCGTGGAGCCCCAGATCGAGGAAGATTATCAGTGGTTTTGTATGTCTTCCATTTCCTAATAATTGCTCCCACAGTTGATTTCTTCAAACCAAGCTGCTTACCTATTGCAGATTCAGTCTTCCCAACCTGGTGCAGGTCTACAATTTTGTTTCTGGTGTCCTTTGACAGCTCTTTGGTCTTGGCCATAGTGGAGTTTGGAGTGTGACTGTTTGAGGTTGTGGACAGGTGTCTTTTATACTGATAACAAGTTCAAACAGGTGCCATTAATACAGGTAATGAGTGGAGGACAGAGGAGCCTCTTAAAGAAGAAGTTACAGGTCTGTGAGAGCCAGAAATCTTGCTTGTTTGTATGTGACCAAATACTTATTTTCCACCATAATTTGCAAATAAATTCATAAAAAATCCTACAATGTGATTTTCTGTATTTTTTTTACTCATTTTGTCTGTCATAGTTGAAGTGTACCTATGATGAAAATTACAGGCCTCTCTCATCTTTTTAAGTGAGAGAACTTGCACAATTGGTGGCTGACAAAATACTTTTTTCCCCCACTGTATGTCTCTTGACAGGGCATCTGTGAAATCCTGGAGGGACTTAAGTGCTGCCGTAATAGAGTCAAAGACCTCAATGTCTTGCCAGGATGGTGCAAGGTGCCGTGTTTTTTTGTCTGGTGCCAGAAACAGTGTAATGGCCTTTTCCTGCTCCAGGACTCTTTCCATCATCTACAGTCGAGATCCACACCTTGTCGGGGATTCCGTGATGAGCTTGTGGAGGGGCAGGCTCAGTGTATCCTGTGCACTTGTCAAGTTTACATACACTTAGGTTGGAGTCATTAAAACTCATTTTTCAACCTCTCCCCAAATTTCTTGTTAACAAACTATAGTTTTGGCAAGTTGGTTAGGACATCTACTTTGTGCATGACATAAGTAATTTTTACAACAATTGTTTACAGACAGATTATTTCACTTATAATTCACTGTATCACAATTCCAATGGGTCAGAAGTTCACATACACTAAGTTGACTGTGCCTTTAAACAGCTTGGAAAATTTCAGAAAATGATGTCATGGCTTTAGAAGCTTCTGATGGGCTAATTGACATAATTTCAGTCAATTGGAGGTGTACCTGAAGATGTATTTCAAGGCCTACCTTCAAACTCAGTGCCTCTTTGCTTGACTTTCATGGGAAAATCAAAAGAAATCAGCCAAGACCTCAGAAAATAATTGTAGACCTCCACAAGTCTGGTTCATCCTTGGGAGCAATTTCCAAATGCCTGAAGGTACCACGTTCATCTGTACAAACAATCGAACGCAAGTAAAAACACCATGGAACAACGCAGCCGTCTGTCTCCTACAGATGAACGTACATCGGTGCGAAAAGTGCAAATCAATCCCAGAACAACAGCAAAGGACCTTGTGAAGATAATGGTGGAAACAGGTACAAAAGTATCTATATCCACAGTAAAACGATTCCTATATCAACATAACCTGAAAAGCCACTCAGCAAGGAAGAAGCTACTGCTCCAAAACCACCATAGAAAAGCCAGACTACGGTTTGCAACTGCACTTTGGGATAAAGATTGTACTTTTTGGAGAAATGTCCTCTGGTCTGATGAAACAAAAATATAAGTGTTTGGCCATAATGACCATCGTTATGTTTGGAGGATAAAGGGGGAGGCTTGCAAGCCGAAGAACACCATCCCAACCATGAAGCACGGGGATGGCAGCATCATGTTGTGGGGGTGCTTTGCTGCAGGAGGGACTGGTGCACATCACAAAATAGATGGCATCATGAGGTAAGAAAATTATGTGGATATATTGAAGCAACATCAAGACATCAGTCAGGAAGTTAAAGCTTGGTCGCAAAAGCATCTTCCAAATGGACAATAACCCCAAGCATACTTCCAAAGTTGTGGCAAAATGACTTAACTTCTTAGGGAGCAGCGCATGGTGACAGAGTGCCTCATATGGAACCCCTCCCTTATGAAAATGCCCATATAAGGGCATATGAATGCAGTACCGATCGCTTCCTCTGGATGTCAACAGTCTCGAGACAGTGTTCAGATATTTTTGGGATGCATTAGAGCAGAGAAGAAGAGAAAACCGGAAGAGTCCCCTTGGATGTCAACAGAAGAGAACGCGCGCTCCCGAGAAGGCACGCTCTGTGTTTTTTTCTGTTCTTATAGCTCAGTTTATATTCCGGTTGATTTATTATAGTAAATATACGTAAAAGTGTTCCTAAGGATACATTTAAAATTATTTTTGATTGTTCTTGGACAAGTTTATAGGTATAAGATGAACGAGTTCCCTTCAGGTTTCAATGGAGGAGTGGAGGCTGTAGTTTCTGATTATAACGCGCGAACCAAATGGAGATTTATGGATAAAATACATTACTTTTTCTAACAAAAGAACCATGGATTGTCTTCGTTGGACACTTAGGAAGACCTCAGCAGAAGTTCTTCAACAGGTAATTGATTTGTTTTCGCTGTGAAATGTGTTATGTGTGAACCGTGATGGCTTATGAATTCATGGTAATGGCAAAAATATGTTAGGTGCTACCCTCAAACAATCAAATGTGCTGCTTTCGCCGTAAAGCCTTTTTTGAAATCTGACAACGCTGTGATATTGCCAAGAAACAGAGCTTTTGATGAGTATGGAACACTTGTATATTGGTGGATGTTTAATAATTCAACTTTTGGATTTTGAATTTGGCGCCTTGCATTTCACCTGGTAGTGTCGGGAGTGGGGTGCTAGCGCACCACTGCTCCCCTTAAGGACAAAGTCAAGATATTGGAGTGGCCATCACAAAGCCCTGACCTCAATCTTATAGAACATTTGTGGGCAGAACTGAAAAAGCATGTGCGAGCAAGGAGGCCTACAAGCCTGACTCATTTTACACCAGCTCTGTCAGGAGGAATGGGCCAAAATTCATCCAACTTATTGTGGGAAGCTTGTGGAAGGCTACCCAAAACGTTTGACCCAAGTTCAACAATGTAAAAGCAATGCTGCCAAATACTAATTGAGGTTATGTGTATTTCTGACCCACTCTGAATGTGATGAAAGAAATAAAAGCTGAAATAAATCATCCTCTCTACTATTATTCTGATATTTCACATTCTTAAAATAAAGTGATCCTAACTGACCTAAGACAGGGAATTTTTACTAGGATTAAATGTCAGGAATTGTGAAAAACTGAGTTTCAATGTAATTGGTTAACTTCTCAGGGATCACTGGGGCGCTAGCGGGCTGCTCCCGACACTACCAGGTAAAATGTAAGGCGCCAAATTCAAAATCCAAAAGTTGAATTATTAAACATCCACCAATATACAAGTGTTCCATACTCATCAAAAGCTCTGTTTCTTGGCAATATCACAGCGTTGTCAGATTTCAAAAAGGCTTTACGGCGAAAGCAGCACATTTGATTGTTTGAGAGTAGCACCTCACATATTTTTCCCATAGCCATGAATCGATTAGCCATCATGGTTTTGGACGTTGAAACTTGTCAATAGCAATGTGCAGCCTGTGTCTGAAACACCCTAGTATTGTCCATTAATTCAGCTCCAATGCTTTGACCGCTGTTGGTAGTCATACGTACTTGACACGACTATTTCAAGCCCCAGGATGAAAGGGCCTCCCTCAGCCCAGCTGCAATTATTTCTCTGGTGTGTTCGTCTGGGAAATAAGAGGTCTGAAGGCATTTGCTTGCAGCTTCCAGTTGTCGTCAATGTAATGAATCGTGAGGCTAATGTGTGGCTCTGTGGTCCGGCTTGACCATAAGTCGGCAGTGGTAGAGAAAAATGCAGCATTACGGATTTTGTTGGCAACTCTGTCCCTACATTCTGTGTAGAGTTCTGGCAGACAATTTTTGCTGAAGCATTTCAGGCTCGGGATCTCGTATCTTGGGTGTAGAGTTTGAATCAATTTTCTGAAACCATCTTTCTCCACAGTTTGAATTGGTTCCATGTCTTTCACTATGTGATACGAAATTGCACTCGTTATCTCATTCCATGTCTTGCTCTTCTTGTCGTAGGGAGTAGCACTAACGAATGATGCCTTGAGTGATAGCTGACTGCCTTGAAGATGTCTTGGGGCTCTGGGGGTTTGTTGCACGTGTTCTGTTAGATTCTTCATATTCGCGCACATGCAGGGTTTTCAGGTGGTGAAAAAGATTACTGGTGTTTCCACCTTTGGCTATCACAATGCGTCGACACAACTTACACAGTACTGTTTGTTGGTCGAGGTTGGCCAAACCAGTTCCAAACGACACCAATTCTTCGTTGTCCTGCAAATCAACCTCAATAGCGTTATTTTCCTTGTCTTCAGTCATCCTCAATTCTTGATTTTCAGACACTTATGCTAATGAAAGGAGTTTACTTCACTAAATGTTCACTTACTCTGCAGTTGCACATGCTTGTTTGTTGACTTTGATTGGCAGGCAGATTGCGTGTAACGTCCCTGCTTCTAGCTTTTGCTTTGCTAAAAAAGTCACAATTATTCAATAGAAATAACATTGCATCTGCTGTAATTACAACAATTTACAGCTTGGACACTGAATATGATTACAAATGTAATCTATCTATAGATTTACATACAACTGTTGTGATTAAGAGAGCTATGTTGCTTTAGAAAACGGGATAATTTATTGGGTAGTCTATTTATTATTGAAAGATTCATATATTGAAAACATAGGCTAATGTATCAATTCAAAATAAAAGCAATGTTATCCATGTAATGTTTGGATGTTGCACACATTTACAAATATTATAGATTTCAATAGCTGTATATATTCGGCTTAACGTATAAGAAGGATCAGGCAGTGTAATCAGCTATAATTTTAAACAGAGGAGATACGGAATACAATATTTATTCTGCATTTAAGTGATGTTGTTTTTAAGTTATATTATTAAAAAAGTCTTATTTCATACATTTATTAACTTCTTAGGGAGCGGTGAGGCGCCAAATTCAAAATCCAAAAGTTGAATTATTAAACACGCATCAATATACAAGTGTTGCATAGTCATCAAAAGCTCTGCCTCTTGGCAATATCACAGCGTTGTCAGATTTCAAAAAGGCTTTACGGCGAAAGCACCACATTTGATTGTTTGGGGATAGCACCCCACATATTTTTTTCATTACCATAAATTCATAAGCCATCAAGGTTCACACATAACAAATCAATTACCTTTTGAAGAACTTCTGCTGAGGGCTTCCCAAGTGTCCAAAGAAGACAATCCATGGTTCTTTTGTTAGAAAACGTAATGTATTATATCCATAAATCTCAGTTTGCTTGGCGCGTTATAATGAGAAAATACAGCGTCGACTCCTCCATTGAAACGTGAAGTGTGTGTAGGTGTGAACTTATACCTATAAACTTGTCCAAGAACAATCAACATAATTGTAAATGTATCCTTAGGAAAACTTTTATGTATATGTTGTATAATATTTCAACCGGAATATAAACTGGGCGATAAGAAAGGAAAAAAAACACAGAACGCGCCAGCCGGGAACGCGCATTTTCTTCTATGGACATCTGTGTGGCCACTTCCTTATTCGTCTTCTTCTACAATCTAAAAGCAGCTAAAAAGAATCAAATCACCTCGTGCGCTGCTCCCAAAGAAGTTAATTTGTCATGAAAAATCCATATCATGGCACAACGTCATACCGGTGTTCACGTTCATACCGGAATACCGCCCACCCCTAGTCAATACTAGTATCCTATATTCAATAGTGAACAGATGTCAACCGGCAGAACAATTAAACCAAAAAAGTTGTTTTCTAGGGTTGGGATGACTTTAGGTCTCAGGGAAGGTGACATGTAGCTGCAAACAAACTTATATCACCTACAGTATGCACAGTATGTTCCGGGTTGTTGAGAAGGACTGCAATCACATGATTAATAAGATTGCAGTGGGAAAACCCCAACAATCATTTGTATAATTGACAGAGATTTTAGTTTGACCTTCCTTGTAGAAATATTTTCTTTAAGGCCTGTGTCTACTTCCAAAAGTTTGCCACAGCTATCTCTAATTTCTCTATTCTCTTTTAGAAGTTGGGTTTTCAGATAACCTCTGACTTGCTCCAAAACTAAACCAACCAAGAGCATTTCTCCTTTGAGAGGTAACATGGCTAACTTCAAAGTAAAATCCACTGACGTTCCATCACCGTTTCATTATTTCCAATGGACTGAGAACTGAGCAAGATCTTGGTTCTGAGATCGCACCCTCTCAGTACCCTCTCTCTATGTAGTGTCCAAGTTTATTAGACCACAGTGACATATGAAAATGAGGTCATGTATTATGGGCATTTCATATCTGTGGGATTCCTTTGGTTAGAGAACGAGGGCAGAGATGGGAGATGTCCAAGTCCCAGTGAGGATCATTAAAAAAGGAAACCAAGACCATGGGCCTTTCAGCTCTTTGCGCCATGAGACATGTTCTGAATAAATAGCTCTGAAATGGCTTTATACTTTCAAAAGTAATACATCTTAAACATAGTACCCTGTTTCTTTCAGCATTGTGTCCTAAAAAGCTTTGGAAAGTAACGTACTTTAAGGCCATTTTGCTAATGTAATGATAACTAGCTCAAGAAAATATAGCATCTAGAGATGACACCTTTGACCTGGGCAGTTTTCTCTCAGGTGCTACAGACGTAGGATCTTAATTGGATCACCCTGTTGCAGGAGAACATTACTGCAATGCAGGAAATATAACATTTAGTGTATTTGAGGTTTAAAAAAGCTTCTGAAGTTTGTAATTTCCGTTTTGAAATTTCAGACTTGATTTTCCTTTATGAAAAATGTATCAACCCCTACAAAAATGTCCATTAATTATAATCCACATAATATTTCACATTTCCTGTTGCTTCAGGATAAATTTTGTGCTGTAGCAAACTGGTTCAAATTAAGATCCTACATCTGTATACTGGATATTTGCTAGATGTGGCAGTTTGGTGTCTACAGTAGTTTCATTTTAATGAGAATCAGGCCTTATAGAAAAGAGGTTCCAAAGATGAAAACCTCAGTCTGTTGTAGTATAATATAATTCATTCGAATTACCTTTAATTTCCTGAAACTTTGGGCATGCCTGCCAGTTTGTCTGTGGAAAAGGGAACCTTAACCTAATTCAGTCAACCACGGAAAGGGAAGAACAGATTTCAAATGTAAAAAAGATTGTCACAAAAAGATGAATCATAGTTGCTAGCCAAGATATCATGATCAGAGTCTTCCCGTTTTAAAAAGAAGGCTACCTTGATGCGATTACTATATTTTCAAATCTGCCTGCTCCTGGGAACAGATGTAGTTCAAAGGACTGTATGATCATCACCTTGTAGCACAACCATGAAGAACACAACACTTTGCAACAGATGCCTATCATTTGTCCTTTGAAAATGATACGGTATTGTATGACATTGAATAGTTCTGACCAGTAACTGTCAGCAAATGGAGTCCTTTTTTCAAATTTCCTGGTCTTCCATGGCATACTGTATTCCAAATAAGTGGATTTGTCCTAATCCTGGAAGTTTAACAGCCACAACACTGATCTCTCAAACTGAACTTGATTCCCTTTTGGACTCCTGGTCAAATGACAAATTAATCAGTAATGTACTGAATGCACACGTAAACCAAGCAGCCCCTGCATCCATCCAGAACGCATGTTAAGTGGTCCAGAGAGACTCACAGCTTGGACTTACTGTAGGTACTGTACAGTATAGGGAGTGATTAAGGAACATCCCTCAGATATACAGTACACAGCTCTGATAAGTTGTAACAAGCCAACCACTCCCAGTATGATTGATCCCAGTGGACTCAGCGGAGTCACTTCTCAGAGAATGATAGGGACCTTCACTTTAACCCAGCATCAGCACTGCACAGCGCAGGGCTTGGCTGGTGATGGAGTGTTTGAGCAAGATAGTGTTAATGTTCCTGGCTGTTTACGATGCCTGGCCGACTGTATCCAGCGGAGGCTCCCTCTCTCCACATACCCCTTCTCAGGCATTGCTGTAATTCCTCGTTGGCATTAAGCCATTGGAGAGGAACAGTACCCCCAAAGACATGACAGCTCCCTTGGGCACACTCATTGTGAGCAAGCAGAGAACTCTGTGTGAATACAGATTACCTGGAATTGCATGTCTTTCTTAGTGACATAGCCTCCCCCCACCGTCCCCCTAGTCCCCCACCCCAGCACCTCCTCTCACCCTCATATTATACCACCCCATCCGTGGCCTCCCGTGAGACACTATCCAACAATATCTTCTCAGCTCCTTATGACGGCAGGCACCAAGGCAGAGCCAATCCTCTCCAAAGACCGCTGTGTCAACCCGGATGCTTTGTCTGAAATAATTAGGAGGTTTCATCAGCATCCAGGAATCTAGCTCCATCTGTTACTTGCTTAGCCTGGGTTGCTGATAATTGGCGGCTGTAGTGTGAGAGTGCTTCACCTCCCCTGACACCATCCTAGGATGTGGATGTCATAGAAGTCGTGTTTCCCAGGCCTTCTCGCGTACGACCTCCTTTCTCCTTTCCTTCTCACTCTCTTGCTCTCAATGCTGTCTCAGTCACAACAAAGAGCTCTGATCCAGGAGCCATGGCGCGTAGCGGTTCCCTTTGACTCACAGTACGATTCCACCAACAAAGAAGTGTGTCTGAGAAGTTTCAACATCCTTTGCCTACTTGTGAAAAAATGACTTGTTTTTCTACTCCTAATGTGGAACTATCTGTGAGACACAGACTCATTTTCAGGTTTGATATTGGAGAATTTTTATACATTTAAGTGGCTTATTTATATATTTACGTTATGCGTTGTTTGTGGAGGCTGCTTTTGTTTTAATGAATTCAGTCACCCTGATGGAAATAGAGGTGGAATACAAATTTGGATCACATTTGTAAGAGTGCATCTTGATTATGTCTGTAAGATGGAATTATGTACGTGTTGAATAATGTATAATTCATATAAAGTTCTCATTTCAAGGAGCTTAGGAGTTTCCGCCCACTGATTTTTTTAAAGAATTATGAAATTAGATAGCTGGGTTACGTAGACACTCTCCACACTGTGAGATTAGAGGTGGTAGAGGGTGTGTGTAGATATAGCTAGCTGATAATGACAATCTGTTAAAACCTGGAGGGGAAATTGATACCTAGCTCATCTCTTCTATCCATGATCATTGTGTTAATTAAAGTGTCAGCACTACTGTCTTCTATCTGTGATTTACATCCATCTCTCTTCTCTAAACTCTAATTTCCATTTGTCACCAGTTAATGTGCAACATAGCTGAGAAGACTCTTTTTATGCATCGCATACATTATCTTGCATAAAGACAAGCACTTTGCCAAGCACTTTGTCATTGCTGTTATATGTGCCAAGTGTCATGCCGCTTGTCACCACAGGAGGCTCCCTCACACAGTAAAGCCTCTGATATACTCTACCTCTCCGTTTTATATCGCACAAGAAGTCTGCTTCCACGTAGCTTGGCCTGGGAGAAAAAAATGAAATGCCACTGTCATCACAGGAATATTAGATATTCTAGCTAATAGCAGATGTTCATGTCCTGGTGGCCCAGGACAATTCCTTGGGATAATAGCTTAAAATAATATATCTCATGTGCTTCATAATTCCACATAATATAGGCTCTCTGTGACAGTGTTACGACTTCAAATCACTCTGAAAACGGCAATGCTGCTTCAAATGTCCCTTTTACATTCCAATGCAACATCTTTACCCAGGTGGTAATGCCTTTCTTTATGGCAGATTAAAATCTCAGTATGATTTCTCTGTGCAACTTTGAAAAGCGTGCACAGAGAAAGTATAGCTGTCGTTTTGTGCCAGTCAGTGCAGTAGGAGATAAAGACCTGGTCCAGGAGATGGACACTTGATTGATGCTTAAAGACCTGGTCCAGGAGAGGGACACTTGATTGATGCTTAAAGACCTGGTTCAGGAGAGGGACACTTCATTGGAGCTTAAGACCTGGTCCAGGAGAGGGACACTTCATTGGAGCTTAAGACCTGGTCCAGGAGAGGGACAGTTCCTTGAGGCTTAAAGACCTGGTCCAGGAGAGGAACATTTCATTAGGGCTTAAAGACCTGGTCCAGGAGAGGGACACTTCATTGGGGCTTAAAGACCTGGTCCAGGAGAGGGACATTTCATCAGGGCTTAAAGACCTGGTCCAGGAGAAGGACACTTCATTGGGGCTTAAAGACCTGGTCCAGGAAAGGGACAGTTCATTGAGGCTTAAAGACATTGTCCAAGAGAGGGACACTTCATTGGGGCTTAAAGACCTGGTCCAGGAGAAGGACACTTCATTGGGGCTTAAAGACCTGGTCCAGGAAAGGGACAGTTCATTGAGGCTTAAAGACATTGTCCAAGAGAGGGACACTTCATTGGGGCTTAAAGACCTGGTCCAGGAGAAGGACACTTCATTGGGGCTTAAAGACCTGGTCCAGGAGTGGGACAGTTCATTGAGGCTTAAAGACATCGTCCAGGAGAGGGACAGTTCATTGAGGCTTAAAGACATCGTCCAGGAGAGGGACACATCATTGGTGCTTCATGAGTAACAAGAGATCTAGAGCACTAATCAAACAGTCATCCTTCATGGTAGACAATCTCTGAGTATGGTTGTCATGGAAGCAGCTGCATACCACCATCATGGACTGATAAAAATAAACATTACATTCCATGGTTGCCATGGCACCGTGAGGAAGCAGTGTTGTTTAAAGTATTTTTATGGCAGTTTTGTAAATCAACTTTTTGTTTTTCATGACTTCTTGAGTGTTTCTGAGGTACAAATTCTGATGGATTTGACCCATGGAGTTGCTGGACTAATGGCCAGTCAGTTTGCTTGTCTTGGCCAGGCAGTTAGCTAGCTAGCTGGCTATGTGATTTTTTTGAATGATCAATACAGCACTGGCTTTTATCCAGCTTTTTTCCACCTGCCGGGTCATTCCTACTCTGTCCCCAGGAAATATCACTTCTGATTTAGTGTAAAATGTGGATTCCAAAAAGCTTTACAGCACCTTATGAAACGGTTCACACCCCTTGACTGCCTAACTGAACAACACCGTACCTTTACAAAAAAATATTGCCGTTTTAAAACTGCAATTGAAGTGCAGTAACTGCAGTCGACTGTGGTATTTTGGACGCAGTAAAAAAAGTACATTTTTGATGTAGTATTTGCAGCATACTGCAATTATACTGCATTCTGACTGCAATCTTTTTTTGAAAGGGATCTGAAGCTGTGGAAGACCACTGCCCAAGACCTGTCAGATCCCTAGGTTTGATTGGTTTGTTTTAACAACATCTATATAAAAGACATCTATTATTATTATCATCATGTTTTTCCAGGGGACAGCTGAAGCTATTCCACAGAATTCAGAATCCCTGTCAAGTGGCATGTGTCTATGAACTTTGAGTATTTATGTTTGAACATTCAATGTTATTGTAACGCCCAGTCCCGAGTTTCAGGCTGGAGCGTTTTGGTTTTGTCTTTGTGTAGGGTTTGTTCATTCTAGGTGTCGTATTTCTATGTTGGGTAATGGTTCCCAATTAGAGGCAGCTGTGTGTCGTTGTCTCTAATTGGGAACCATATTTAGGTTACTAGGTTTCACTCTGGGTTCGTGGGTTATTGTATGTTCATAGCTGTGTTTGTCTGTTCAGTTATGTTCATCGTTACGTTCTCCGTTCTTTGTTTTGTTCCGTCGTGGTCCCGTTTATAATTAAATATGTATTCTGGCTACATCGCTGCGTCTTGGTCTGTCCGTCCGGAAGATAATCATGACAGAATAACCCACCCAAACAAAGACCAAGCAGCGAGAGACCCGGGAGCTTAGGTCTTGGGAGAAGGAGCTGTTCTATGGGAGTGCTTGGGACCAGCCTGGGGAGTATCGTCGACCCAGAGAGGAACTGGAAGCAGCGGCGGCGGAGCGGCGCAGGTGTGAGGACTTGATGGGAGCATGGGACCCGGAGAGAGGAATGTTTCTCAGACCTCGCCGGGCTAGGAAGCCCGTAAGGCAGCCCCAAGAAACTTTTGGGGGGGGGGGCACACGAGGAGGTTGGCCGGTTCAGGAGGGACTCCTGAGCCAACCCTCGTGCTTCATGGAGAGAGCGTAGGGAGAGCGTCGCAGCAAAGGGAGGCCGTGCAATGCAGTGTTGCGCACGGTTTCCCCTATACGGAGTCAGAGGCCGGTACGAGAGATTCCCGCTCCACTCATCAGTCGGGGTAGACGAAGCGTTCAGCCAGGAAGAGTGGTGCCTGCTCTGCGCGCTAAGTCTCCAGTGCGCCTCCTGGGACCCGGATATCCTGCTCCAGTTCCATGTGCGGTGTCTCCGGTACGTGTCCGCAGCCCAGTGAGAGAGATCCCAGCGCCACTCACTGGTCGGGCCGAGGTCTGTGTGTTACCTGGGAGAGTGGTGTCAGCTCTGCGAGCCAGGGCTCCAGTGCGCCTTTTGGGCCCATGTTATCCTGTGGTCTTACGGGCAGAATCTCCGGTACGTATCCACAGCCCAGTCCGAGAGATTCCAGCTCCACTCACCCATGAGACCAGGGTTAGTGAGCTAGCTGGAGGTATGGTGTCGGCTCTCCATATCAGGTTCCCGGTCCGGGTGGATGTTTCTACACGTCCAGTCCCGGTTCCACGTTCCAAGATCCCTGTTCCACGTTCCAAGATCCCTGTTCCGCGTTCCAAGATCCCTGTTCCACGTTCCAAGATCCCTGTTCCACGTTCCAAGATCCCTGTTCCACGTTCCAAGATCCCTGTTCCACGTTCCAAGATCCCTGTTCCACGTTCCAAGAGTCCAGTTCCGTGTTCCAAGATCCCAGTCCGTGTAGGGGTGTCTACACGTCCAGTCCCTGTTCCACGCACTCCAGCTCCCCGTGGCGCCCGAGAGTCCAGCACGCCCTGCCCGCCCCGCGCACCCAGCTCCCGCGGCGCCCGAGAGTCCAGCACGCCCTGCCCGGCCCCGCCGCACCCAGCTCCCTCGCGGCGCTCCGAGAGTCCAGCACGTCCTGCTCCGGCCCGCGCGCAGCTCCCGTGCGCTCCGAGAGTCCAGCACGTCCTGTCCCGGCTCCGCACCAAGCTCCCGTGCGTTCAGAGAGTCCAGCACGTCCTGTCCCGGCTCCGCGCACTCCAGCTCCCGTGCGCTCCGAGAGCCCAGCACGTCCTGTTCGGCTCCGCGCACCCAGCTCCACGCGTGCGCTCCGAGAGTCCAGCACGTCCTGTCCGGCTCCGCGCACCAAGCTCCCGTGCGTTCAGAGAGTTCAGCACGCCCTGTCGGCTCCGGCGCACCAAGCTCCCGTGCGTTCAGAGAGTCCAGCACGTCCTGTCCCGGCTCCGCGCACCAAGCTCCCGTGCGCTCAGAGAGTCCAGCACGTCCTGTTCGGCTCCGCGCACCAAGCTCCCGTGCGCTCAGAGAGCCCAGTTCGGCCTGTTCCGCTCCCGCACCAGAGTGCGGCGTCCCGAGCCCAGTTCGGCCTGTTCCCGCTCCCCGCACCAGTGTGCGCGTCCCGAGCCCAGTTCGGCCTGTTCCCGCTCCACGCACCAGAGTTCCAGTGAGCATCACAAGTCCAGTACTGCCAGTTCCTGCTCCACGCACCAGAGTTCCAGTGAGCATCACAAGTCCAGTACTGCCAGTTCCTGCTCCACGCACCAGAGTTCCAGTGAGCATCACGAGTCCAGTACGACCAGTTCCTGCTCCACGCACCAGAGTCCCAGTGAGCATCATGAGTCCGGTACTGCCAGTTCCTGCTCCACGCACCAGAGTTCCAGTGAGCATCACGAGTCCAGTACGACCAGTTCCTGCTCCACGCACCAGAGTCCCAGTGAGCATCACGAGTCCAGTACGGCCAGTTCCAACTCCACGCACCAGAGTTCCAGGAGAAGGCCCAGGGCCTCCGGTTCTGGATGTCAGACCAGCACGGCCAGCACCGGAGCCTCCACCTGGGACAAAGCGACCCACCCGAAGACCCCCCCCACAGACTTTTCGGCGCGTCCGGAGTCCGCGCCTTTGGGGGGGGGTACTGTAACGCCCAGTCCCGAGTTTCAGGCTGGAGCGTTTTGGTTTTGTCTTTGTGTAGGGTTTGTTCATTCTAGGTGTCGTATTTCTATGTTGGGTAATGGTTCCCAATTAGAGGCAGCTGTGTGTCGTTGTCTCTAATTGGGAACCATATTTAGGTTACTAGGTTTCACTCTGGGTTCGTGGGTTATTGTATGTTCATAGCTGTGTTTGTCTGTTCAGTTATGTTCATCGTTACGTTCTCCGTTCTTTGTTTTGTTCCGTCGTGGTCCCGTTTATAATTAAATATGTATTCTGGCTACATCGCTGCGTCTTGGTCTGTCCGTCCGGAAGATAATCATGACAGTTATTGCCATTCAAAAATATGGATTAATTAACACAACAAATTGTGTGTGTGTGTGTGTGTGTGTGTGTAGGTGTGAGCATAGGGCATGTTTGTGTGCATATGTTCATTTACATGTACAGTGAGGGATAAAAGTATTTGATCCCCTGCTGATTTTGTACGTTTGCCCACTGACAAAGAAATGATCAGCCTATAATTTTAATGGTAGGTTTATTTGAACAGTGAGAGACAGAATAACAACAAAAACATCCAGAAAAACGCATGTGAAAAATGTTATAAATTGATTTGCATTTTAATGAGGGAAATAAGTATTTGACCCCTCTGCAAAACATTACTTAGTACCTGGTGGCAAAACCCTTGTTGGCAATCAAAGAGGTCAGACGTTTCTTGTAGTTGGCCACCAGGTTAGCACACATCTCAGGAGGAATTTTGTCCCACTCGTCTTTGCAGATCTTCTCCAAGTCATTAAGGTTTCTAGGCTGACGTTTGGCAACTCAAACCTTCAGCTCCCTCCACAGATTTTCTATGGGATTAAGGTCTGGAGACTGGCTAGGCCACTCCAGGACCTTAATGTGCTTCTTCTTGAGCTACTCCTTTGTTGCCTTGGCCATGTGTTTTGGGTCATTGTCATGCTGGAATACCCATCCACAACCAATTTTCAATGCCCTGGCTGAGGGAAGGGGGTTCTCACCCAAGATTTGACGGTACATGGCCCCGTCCATCGTCCCTTTGATGCAGTGAAGTTGTCCTGTCCCCTTAGTAGAAAGCATAATGTTTCCACCTCCATGTTTGACGGTGGGGATGGTGTTCTTGGGGTCATAGGCAGCATTCCTCCTCCTCCAAATACGGCGAGTTGAGTTGATGCCAAAGAGCTCCATTTTGGTCTCATCTGACCACAACACTTTCACCCAGTTGTCCTCTGAATCATTCAGATGTTCATTGGCAAACTTCAGACGGGCATGTATATGTGCTTTCTTGAGCAGGGGGACCTTGCGGGAGCTGCAGGATTTCAGTCCTTCACGGCGTAGTGTGTTACCAATTGTTTTCTTGGTGACTATGGTCCCAGCTGCCTTGAGATCATTGACAAGATCCTCCCGTGTAGTTCTGGGCTGATTCCCAGTTCTTTTGTGTTTCTTCCATTTGCGAATAATCGCACCAACTGTTGTCACCTTCTCACCAAGCTGCTTGGCGATGGTCTTGTAGCTCATTCCAGCCTTGTGTAGGTCTACAATCTTGTCCCTCGATTGATTGATTGCTTCTGTGGACAGGTGTCTTTTATACAGGTAACAAACTGAGGTAACAAACTCCCTTTAAGAGTGTGCTCCTAATCTCAGCTCGTTACCTGTATAAAAGACACCTAGGAGCCAGAAATCTTTCTGATTGAGAGGGGGTCAAATACTTATTTCACTCATTAAAATGCAAATCAGTTTATAACATTTTTCACATGCATTTTTCTGGATTGTTTTGTTGTTATTCTGTCTCTCACTGTTCAAATAAACCTACCATTAAAATTATAGACTGATCATTTCCTTGTCAGTGGCCAAACGTACGAAATCAGCAGGGGATCAAATACTTATTTCACTCACTGTAGGTATAGGCATACTAATGTTTAGAATAAGTGTACATCCATAACTCCCTATGTTTATCACAGACATTAAGTCCCTATGTTTATCACAGACACTCTTAACTTCCTGTGTTTATCACAGACACTCCTTAACTCCCTGTGTTTATCACAGACACTCCCTAACTCCCTGTGTTTATCACAGACACTCCTTAACTCCCTGTGTTTATCACAGACATTAACTCCCTATGTTGATGACAGACACTCCTTTATCTACATGTGTTTATCACAGACACTCCTTAACTCCCTGTGTTTATTACAGGCACTCCTTAACTCCCTGTGTTTATCACAGACACTCCCTAACTCCCTATGTTTATCACAGACACTCCCTAACTCCCTATGTTTATCACAGACACTCCCTAACTCCCTGTGTTTATCACAGACACTCCCTAACTCCCTGTGTTAATCAGACACTCCATATCTCCCTGTGTTTATCACAGACACTCCCTAACTCCCTATGTTTATCACAGACACTCCCTAACTCCCTGTGTTAATCAGACACTCCATATCTCCCTGTGTTTATCACAGACACTCCCTAACTCCCTATGTTTATCACAGACACTCCCTAACTCCCTGTGTTTATCACAGACACTCCCTAACTCCCTATGTTTATCAACTAGCAGCGATCTCTGACTGTGGGCCAAGCTGGTGGTCTGGGCTCAGGGCCGTTACCCTGCACTCACTGACGGGCTCTGATAGCTATTAAGCCCCCTCACAGACTAGTGCTTAGTCCTCTGTGAGCACAGAGAGGCTGGTGATGGACAGCTTCCCATTAGCCAGTCCGATGGAGAGGAGGCCTCCTTCCACTGCTGCATGTTAATCGGCTGGGATGTGTCTGGATGGGAGTCAGAGTGCACTCTCTTTGTGAGGGATGAGATTCCTATGATTATACAGCCGCTTACAATGGATATTGAGCATATGTGCAGTCATGTTAGAGTACTATGCTGTGTCATTCAGCATGGTTTGAGTCAGTGTAGGCTAAGTGGGCTGAACCACAACCTACAGTTGAAGTAGGTGTCAAAAGTGAAAGTGTTCAAAACGTAGTCAGCACGTTCACAAAATCCATGACTTGATCCGTTTTTGGCCTTAATTCTCGAATACAACTATACTCCTTTGTACGGGTTAAGCAATTATAGTAGAAACATTAGTTGGTTTTGATGGTTTTCAAAATCGTTTCTGAATAGATTTTCATACAGTTCTCATTAAAGTATTAGGTAAAACATTTTTTTGTTGGATTAGCATTGTCATTCTTGTGCTTCTTTTCATGACATTCACAGGGGGCACACATTGGGATTTATTTAAGATACTCCTTCAGACGGTTCCCGATGACGGGCAGGGAAGCTTGTTCCATTATTGAGGTGCCTGGACTGAGAAGCGCTTTCACTGGGCTGACTGGGAGCTGACCACCGTACGGGTGGGAGGGCCAAGAGGTGGCAGAATGGAGCGCTCGGGTTGGGGTGTAGGGTTTGAGCATAGCCTGGAGGTAGGGTGGAGCAGTACCCCTTGCTGCTCCGTAGGCAAGCACCAGGGTCTTGAAACGGATGCAAGCTTAGACTGGAAGCCAGTGGAGTGTGCGGAGGAGTACGGTGACATGGGGGAACTTTAGAAGGTTGAATACCTGGCAGGCTGTGGCGTTCTGGAAAAGTTGCACAGTTTTGATGGCACAAGCGGGGAGCCCACAATGCCACTGAACAGACCTGCTTCTGTGAGGAGTCCCACACTGTATAATACTGGTTACGAGTCATAATCCCCAGGTCATTCAAAACAGTGGCTACAGGTAAGATGTAGGGGAGAGGTACAGAGACACCTCTCAATGTCCTCCACTCAACAAAGTCCTCTGATCATGATTTAACATTAGAACCTCTAAAGCAGTCATTTTGACTGCTCATTAAAAAAATATATGACTCTGCCATTTTTAAAGTCATGACCCCCTCAAGTCTTGACTTTTTCTAAAGAAGTCTATGTAAACACATTGTCGGTGTCAGAATCTTAATATCACAGACTGGAGTTATAACCAGTTTTAGGAGGGCATCTCATGTTTTTAATGGTTTTCTCCATTGCCCCTCCTTCTCCCGACAATTGAAAGTGCAGTGCCCAGCTGATAATCACCTCAATAATTTCCTCGAAACTAAACCTAAACTATATCGAAACTAATTTCCTACATATAACAACAGATGAAATAAATTAAGTAAAGTATGATGTGGAGAAAGGGGGAGAATGGGGGAGTTGATGAGCGAGTGGAAGCGATGCATAATTGGGAATGAAAAACAGGGCGGGCCATTCTATCGTATTGATCCATTCTAATTATAGGCCTAATCTCAAAATGGTTTGTACCTTATATCAGTTCACTGAATCCAAGCAGTCTTATTAGTCTACTCTGGCCTACTTGGAGTAGGCTACAAAGTGAGAGAGTGCGTAATTGAACATGCTAAATGGCTTTCAATATCTGGGAAAAGGTCCACATCGTGCAGCAGGTGAGAACATGTCGGAGAGTATGGTGATGAGGCTTGTGGAACCTTACATTGGCAAGGGGAGCAATGTCACCATGGACAATTTCTTCACTTCACGGTCATTGGCCGGCGCCATGAACAGTGAGTCGGGAGTATGGGATCAATATCATCAAATGTATACGCAAATGTAAATCATCAATCCACAAAAATAAATCCCTTTCCACAAATGTAAATCACCAATCCACAAATGTAAATCACCAATCCACAAATGTAAATCACCAATCCACAAATGTAAATCACCAATCCACAAATGTAAATCACTTTCCACACATGTAAATCACCAATCCACAAATGTAAATTACCAATCCACAAATGTAAATCACCAATCCACAAATGTAAATCACCAATCCACAAATGTAAATCACTTTCCACAAGTGTAAATCACTTTCCACAAACGTAAATCACCAATCCACAAATGTAAAATCACTTTCCACAAATGTAAATCACCAATCCACAAATGTAAATCACCAATCCACAAATGTAAATCACCAATCCACAAATGTAAATCGCTGTCCAATGCAATTCACTATCCACAAACAAACACCTTTTGATTTGTATTTGTAAATCAAGGGCCTTAAGTAAAATGACTTCCATAAAGATTTGCACAAAGGAAAGATATGCGCAACCATGACAAATATGGCAAACCTGCAACTCCATATTTGGAAGCGCTTAGGTCATCTGACTTTTGGCAGGGATTTGATTACAAGAAAAAGACAAGAAGTTATCAAGCGTAGACAAGAAGTTCTCACACATAGAAAAAAAGTTATCACGGTAGAAAGCGATTTGTTGTCGTAGAAAAAAGGTTTGGACCCATAGAAAGCAATTTCTATAAATCGCTGGCAGCCTCTCCTTCGGCCATGTTGATACCTCCTTTTCAAGGCTGCAGTAATTATAGTATGGTAACCATAATATGTTAACCATATGTGTAACTATAGTATGTCCAACATAAATAATCGAAACCCTAGCTATAGATGAATCTATATTTCCAACACTATTGCGGTGTACACCCGCTCATCACCCAAATAGTTGAATTAGCTGGCCAGTGTGATAGCACCACTAAATGTGAAGGATATGTCATACATTGTAAGTGATTATAATCCATCCGCTGTTTCATGTTGCACAGACAATGAGCATTAAGGAGATATAAGTATTCCTGAGGCCTCTAACCGTTTCCCCAGGAGATGCATGAAAAAGGTAGAGGGGAGGTGTAGGATATGGGATCAGACTTTGTAGCAGTATTGCTTCCGTCCCTCTTCCTGGGTTTGAACCCAGGACCCTCTGCACACATATACAAGTCAGCCTCGAAGCATAGTTACCCATGGCTTTTTGGGGGAAACACCTACTTCAATATGGAACACCATACTTCAAGGTCTCAGAGTGAGTGACTTCACCGATTGAAACACTATTAGCGCGCACCGCTAACTAGCTAGCCATTTCACACCGGTTCCTACCGTGATAACTTTTTTCTATATGTGAGAACTTCTTGTCTACGCGTGAGAACTTGTATTTTTCTTGTCATCAAATCCCTGCCAAAAGTCAGGTGACCTAAGCGCTTCCAAATATGGAGGTGCGGGTTTGCCATATCTGTCATGTTTGCGCATATCTCTCCTATGTGCAAATATTTATGGCCCCCGATTTACAAATGCAAAAGGTGTTTGTTTGTGGATAGGAATTTACATTTGTGGATAGCGATTTACATTTGTGGATTGGTGATTTACATTTGCGAATACATTTGCCATGATATTGATCCCATACGGGAGCTCCCTCGCTCTGCGCAAAATAAGGCACCAATGCAGCAGATGTATTCCACAACAGTGTTGAAGAATGACAAGACAACGGACACAATAAAGCACAATAAAGCACAATAAAGATATAACCGGAGACTAGTATGCACTACAACCAAACAAAGGTATGTCAGAGTGTGTCAAGCAAGTGAAAGTGGTAAAGATTTGTGCCAACTGTTAGGACAAGGGATAACAGCTAAATGAAATCCAACTGATGCTATTGCGTGAAGATGCACAAAAGCACGAGCTGACAATAATTGACCATTTTGACTGCTGTCATATTGACACTTATATTCATTATAATGCCATTCATGAATTTGTTTCCAGTTTCACTATTTATCAAGGCCACTTGGGGCTTATAATGATGTTGAGGCAACTGATGTTTTCATAATTTGACCACGTGTCTTGCTAACTGTGCTTCTTGGTGGTTGGGGTATGTATTTTATTTTGTCATTATAAAAATAAGCTGTTACTGTGTTCCAACACATGCTTTCTGTTTCCTAGTTGTAACAAAGGATCTCCACAAATACATTTATTGAACACTTGATTTTGTTTTATACATATAGCCTACAGTAACATAAACTAATTAAAATGTGTTATTTGAAATAAAATAAACATGGTATTCTAATGTTTCCCAAGGCTTTCATAAACACAACCAAATGATTATTTTTGTTATAGCATATATGAAATGTATTAATTACACTGTTAGAATGTTGCAGTCAGAATGACTGCTCGTTAGCTTGACTGGGTCACTCGAGGCCCAACGGTTCTAGTGTTAAGCCTGTTCACCTGTCAGTCTTTAACCTGTCCAGTGCACCTGCATATTTCAACTCATCCAATGGTCCTTTGAGCCGGATAGGATGATAACAAGCATGAGAAAATCACCTTTAACTGAATGCAATGCTCAGATTTTAGGAGAGACAGCCATCCATTCTGTGGCCGTTGTGGCCGTTGGGGCAAGTAATGATTCCCTTCACTAAAGGCAGCAACTTTTTAAACTTAAATCAAGGATATATTGTATAAATAAATGAGTTACATAAAAATCAGCGTGAATGATTGAAGCCACGAGTAAGAGTCAGTAATGTATTTATCTGTTCTACCCCTGCCTGTGCCTGTGCCAAACAAAGTGCCTCCTAATTGAGGCCTAGCGACGAAAGCCAATTATGTTATCACAAAGGGGGGCTAGTCAAGATAATTCTACATATCCATGCACTCACTTTTATTTAAATTGACTTTAATTGCAATTATCTGGACTATCTAGACTATCCATTAATTGCATTTTACTTTCCTAGGATCATGGTGTATTTTTGTGTCTGCATACATCCAGATCCACATGCACACTTGGACTGCCGGTGACTGCTATGCATGTCTGTGCTACTGAAGTATCCATTGACAGAACGTTAACCTAGTTTACAGAGGGTGAAAGAGTGTAGTTTTAAATGGCATATGAGCCATTTGTTTACCATGAATTCAACCCTGGTTCTCCCCTTTGGAGTGACCATGTTTCCTGATTGTTCAGCTCCCACTACGAACGGATTGCACTGTAGCAGTGGTTCCCAGCTCAAGTCCTCGAGTACCCCTAACAGTACACATTTTTGTTCAAGTCCCAGTCAAACACCTAATTTAACTTAGAATCAGGTGTGAAGAATCAGGTGTGCTTGTCTGGGTCCACAACATAAATGTGTACTGTTGGGGGAACTGGAGGACCAGAGTTGCGAACCACTGCTCTATAGGCGAATACACTATTTGATACTATCTCCTTTGTTGCCACCGAACATGTCCCCTGATGTGTTCTCTCCTTGCATGTAATTAATTATTCAATGTTTGTACAGTATATATTTGTTTAAATCAATGGACATTTGTGTTATATGAAAAAGCATTCAAACCTCACCGCATTTCGATTACACATGTTTTGGGGAAAATACCTGAATTTGGGGATTTTCTCCCATTCCTCTCTGAAGATCCTCTCAAGCTCTGTCAGGTTGGATGTGCAACATTGCTGCATACCTATTTTAAGGTCTCTCCAGATGTTCGATTGGGTTCAAGTCCGCTGAAAAATATCCCCACAGCATGATGCTGCCACCGCCATGCTTCATTGCAGGGATGGTGACAGGTTTCTGCCAGATGTGACACTTGGCATTCAGGCCAAAGAGTTCAATCTTGGTGTCCTGTTGGATGTGTACCCCTAAGAGAGTCTTGTTTCTCATGGTCTGAGAGTCTTTAGGTGCCTTTTGGCAAACTCCAAGCGGGCTGTCATGTTCCTTTTACTGAGGAGTGGCTTCCGTCTGGCCACTCTACCATTTTAATCAATTTTAGAATAAGGCTGTATCGTAACAACATTTGGAAAATGTCAAGGGGTACTTTCCGAATGCACTGTATGCAGTCATTGGGCCAGACCCAGTTGATTGATTTGATACGATGTTGCGCTTCACTGGGGATCTCAAGTCAAGACAGATAGAAAGGGAGGCAGACAGGCAGGGTAGAAGGATGAATGCGATTGAAAGAATCTCCATTTTCATCAGGATATTTTCTCTTTTTATTTGACAGCTTTATGTATTTTGACATAGTTGACAATGGAAGTTATAGGCCTACTGCTACATTAGCCTATAGGCTATCTCGTAGTTTCATTTCTTTAGCCGCCAAGGACTCACGGTAAGTCAATGTGTCCATATGGCAGAGGCTGGTGTTCTCGCATTAGTGAATTCAATTTTTATATTTTTATTATCTTAATTCAGATTTGTATTGTTAACCACGTGACAATCATTTGGAGAAACTAAAACGTTATTATTGAAATGAAACTGTTCCATTAAAATGTGCATGTGAAAATCATTATTGGCATGCAGATCGGTAGAAAAGGGCACATTTCTTCATACTGTATAATAAAAACGGGGGTGTTTGAGAGAGAGACTGTACTTATCTCACACTAAACAGCAGGACCTGTGTCCAACTCCAAATCCTCACATCTGAATACATAAGAGCATATCATGAGGTCACCGCTTACAAAACAGCGCTGAGAGCTCTCCATACAGAATGGGGCCCTTATATAAATATCCTATGTTTGTTTCTGTCCCCTACCCCAATCCCATGATCATTTATATAAAAAATGCTACGGAAAATTGCACTTCCAGCACCCCTATTTCCCGGGGCTATGAAAATAATACAAGCCCTTTCCCACTAACACTACATGAAGGAACACTCTATATATTGGCAAAGCTCCATGGGTCTAAGGTAACAAATGGGATTTTTTTCCTGTTCTAAAGATGCCTACACTTTACGGTACTGAACAGCGTGACCTTGAAAGAAAGCTGATGTAAATGTTTTGGGTAATGCTCCCCTGATTTGAAATCTTTCCAGTGAATGGTTACCTATACCCACCGACCCAAAGTCAGAGCCACCCTATGAACCATGGGATGATCTAACTGAACACGTTCACAGCTGCTGAGGAAGTGTGGAAGCAGCTCCCGGCCTGGCAGGCAGCAGAATTGCTGGTACATGATTTTGTCCCAGTTGGAGGCCTTTTTAAATCCCTGACAATTGCCGTTAGGAGGAGTAGAGGCCTTAACTGTGAGACACGCAGCAGGTAGGGACAGGTGTCTTTATCTTATACAAAAGCCTTCTTACAACGGGAGTCATCCCACGGCAAAAAAATCATCGGACAAAATTGGGTGATTTGTAGCAGTGCACTCATGATGGGGAAGGATTGCATTGTATTGTGGGCTGTGCGTTTGAGGAAGCGGGAACATTAGGGCATTGGTATTAATGTAAGGACCAATTGTTACTGTGAATGAGATACATTTTTCTTACTGCACTATGCAGGTTTCTCTTCATGCTCCTCCATCTTTTCATGCAGTGATAATCGTAAGAATGGTTGTGCTATGTGGGACAAAAGCGTGTTGGTTTTTTACTAGTGAGGCAGAAGAGAAATACGATTTCTCTCTCATCCTCCTTATGGCCCGATCTGCTCATCTTCATATCTGTGTCCCTATATCCAGAAATAGACTGCAGTGGGTGGAGTAGACATAATTAAACGCCTTACACTTCAGTATACATCATAAAACTGCCATTGAAAACCTGTACGAAAGGTATAATCATGACAGTGATCAAAACAGACCAAGCAGCCTGATTGTAAAAGACAGAGGGTGTATTATGACTCCATCGTAAAGGATATTTCAAAAGAATGTGTCATGTGGGATTATATTTAGTTGAGTTTTAATGTCTTCTACATATGGCTGAATTGTAGTGTATAAGTTATTGGGCTTTGCAAACAACTGCTCTGAACCTTAACTTGAAAACTGGACCACATTATCAGTGTCTGTTGTACTTTGCCAATGCGAAGAGTCAATTGCTTGTGATATTGAGATGCCAAACTGACTGCACCATTGGACCCTTCATTGATGTACTGTTTGCTTACACGTCTGCCCCTAGCAAAGGATGTGTAAATAAGGCCCTCTATCTTCCCCAAGTAAAACTTTTAGCTCGGTCAGCAGCCGCAGCGGCCCACAGATCACATCGTTAACGGCCCCAACATTGATCTCCAGGACGGAATTCAACTTTCCCCCGCCTCTCACCCAACGGAGATAACCATCTGTAGGGTGGAGCAGGCAGAGTAGGCTGCCCTTCACTCCTTCTGAAGCTAGCTACAGTCTCGCTCTTATCTGGCAGCAGGCCAAGCCAGGTGCGCCATCAGTCCCAGGGCAATTCTCCTCAGATCTCCCTCAGATGTCTCCCCTCCCCTCACCCCTCACTAACACCCTCCCAAGGTCCTACAGCAAGATTAAAGAGTTCCTCTCAGAAGTTAAAAGCCCCTAATGGAACATCGACATACAAGTACAGAACGCAAAAGTTCGAAGTTCACCCGTTGACTTTGGAATTGAAAATGTTTCTGCAAGCAACAATAATAATGCTGATGTCAACAATAAATCCCATTGTTTCTGAGAAGTGGAGCCTTGTTACAGGATCTAACACATAGTCCAGTGACTGAACTGAACCATCCTAATAACAGACATGCGTGACTATTCTTGCAGAGCTAATTCAAATTATTCTCCTAAATCCCTTTGTTGTGATGGATGACTCACTGAAGTTTTAAATTTTTTAAGTAAGTTATTATTCAACATGAAATCACCACTAAAATAATCCATGAACAAGCCAATAAGATGTTTTGTTTTGTTCTTTCCCTAATTAAGATCACCACACGTCCTGACAGATCATCCAAAAAGCCTTTGACCTTGGCTAATTATCATTATTTTGAAAGCCCATCTTGCCCCTGGGCTCGACACCAGCATAATTTAGAATAACACCGCTACCCAGCAGCACATTGTGAAGGAACAGGAGCAGGTCTGGCAACCTAGGAAGGGTATTGGTATTTAGGGTTTCCAGGGCCTAAATTGAATACACCTTATCCTTACAACACATCAACAACAGCTGGTGTGAAGCCATGACACCACAACATTTGATGGGTTGGATTTGCTACAAAAAAACATCTCTATCAGGAAGAAATCTTTTTTGAAGGGTGTTCCTTGGTATTCCACCGAGAGTTAAATGAAATGCCACTGAGGAAGATATAGTATGTGACAGGAAAATAAATTAGCTATCCTTGGAGTTCACAAGATTTAAGACCAACTTGAGACATTTATCAGTTCCAGCAGTTTAGGCAGAAAACCTTTTGTAAACATCTCTGACATAACAACCACCTATTAGTCATGGTCAAAAGGTTATACGTTATTAACATGACAAAAGGTATGTTTGAAATATAGGATTGCCATAATTTATTAATTTGTATTGCAGACGTGGCCGATGCCTTAGACACCACATTGAAAACAGCCTAGGTTAAATAGCTATCTGAATGGTTGAACAGCAGAGACAGGGCATTCTCTAATCAATTAGACAGAGTCATCTTATTATTCACCGTACGGAGAGACCTTCACAGTCACTTACACACAAACCTAACGGGAAAATGCTTGTAGGATTCGTCTCCATCCCTTTGTGTAAGTGAATGTGAAGCAGAGTAAAGTTTGCGTAGAGCGAGGGGATAAAAGGCTCCCATAGTCGCTTAATCACCGTCTGGCTTTCCCTGACATCAATCACACTCACTCTACCTACCATCTGAGAAGGCTGGGATTTGTCTTAAGAAACAAACCATAGCTCTAACACCAAGGCAGTGATTGGAGCAATAGAGGAGAGTAAGTGAGGCTTAACACCCTCAGCACCATCGACAAAAATCACAGTTCAGAAGAGATCCTCCACGACAGTTTTTTTCTCTCACATCATGACCAGAATGTGAGGCATTTAGTTTCAGGCTGTTTTTTTTTACACCTACAACGTTAGGTCACTTAAACAATGACAAGGGGAGATTGAAATTGATGACGTGTAACTTTGCGAGAGTTGCTATTAAAAAGAGGTGCACTAATTGTGTTGGTCTGTTGCTTTTTGATGCTCTGTAAAAGAAATTCTGCTTAAGGTTTACATTTGTTGTTTTTATTTGTAGTGTTTGTCAACCCAAATGACATTTCCAAATGAAGCAACCAACACCTACTGGTAAAGCACAAGCCGTCAAACTTCTTCGCAAACTTTAGCTAAGCTAAATAAGTACATGAATTCTCTTTTTGAACCACTGTACTTTTTTCCATACAAGTCTGAAAGAGAACCTTGTTGAAACGACCTTGCAGACTGAATAAAACATAATCCCAGAAAATCCATTCCTTTTAGACTCACAGAGAAAGGTTAGGTGGACCAGACCAGACGATAGGGGAAGACAATGCAGGTTGGATTAAAATGTGCTCCTGG
Organism: Brachymystax lenok tsinlingensis; assembly: GCA_030435695.1. Taxonomy (NCBI): domain Eukaryota; kingdom Metazoa; phylum Chordata; class Actinopteri; order Salmoniformes; family Salmonidae; genus Brachymystax; species Brachymystax lenok. The sequence goes on along the minus strand of CM059792.1, from coordinate 42,072,844 downwards.
CTCCCACTCTGTCAGTAAGTCAGTCCCCAAGGGGCCAGGGCACAGTGTCTGCCTTGCCGAGGCTCATTGGAGAAACCGAGAAGTGTACTGTGAAGCTCCAATAATCTTTACATTATAGTGGTGTCATTGCAGAGCTTCTCTCACAGCTCCGAAATAAGATCACATACGCTGACTGGCCTTAGTGCTCCTTCACCTCACACATGCTCACAGACAAGATGAAATCTCAAACATAATAACAAGGTTACAAAGAGGAAAATAAACTTGACATGTCTCTGTGTGGCAAAAGCTTTAAAACGAAAGTTGTCTTGTTCAAGAGACAGAAGCGACAGAGTTATTACTGAGATGGTAAAAATAATTGTCTACTTTCATCCTTACTTCCTTTCAGTTGGTGCGTTTGCTTCATTTGTTTCTCTAGCATGTCACTGCTTTGAGAAATGTCTTCTTGTCTAGGCCTACTTTCTGTGGTTCATAGCTACGCTCACAGATCCAAAACAACATCATACAAACCATCTCCCTGGCTGGAACATAGCTAACAAATAATGTAAAATGGGTGTTCTCATGGCCACATGTAGCTCACCAAGCAACAGACAGACCTGTTGTTGTGCGTTCTGACAGAATACTACAGGACAGCCTCGTGGGATTCTACATACAGGTATTTCATGGTGATGTCATAGAACGTAGAGCAGCTGCTGTGACAATTGGTCCAAAGGAGACAGACATGTTATGTGAAAGCAACATCTGTGCTGAAAGGTCAGGGTTGTGAACGGTTACTGCTTAATCTTGCCCCTGTGACATCAATGCACTTTATTTCACTCTGAAAACAAACAAAAAGTGCAATAAACTGAATCATGCCTGCGGCTGTTTCTAAGCAACTGAAATGGTTTCCATCTATCTACTCTGCATAGATCAACTCATCTATGTAACCATGTGACCATGTATCCATACCGCTACTGTAATTAACCAGTTATACATCTTGAGTTTATTTCATGGTCCTTATGAGGAACTTATGAGTTGCAATACAAGACACAATTTTTATCCAATGGAATCTCATCACTCAATGATTAATACCTAAACAATGTCCAAAACGTTACCAGCCGACTGGTGTACAGGAACTGTTGACATGTAGAGTGACGTGAGAATAACAACATTAGTCCCCGCTCTGATATGACACACTGACACTAACTCAAGCTATTCCAAGGAACGTGTGATTTTTCTGATAATTACTTTATTGAGGGAATATGTCCTTGCTACGATTGTGATGTGTTGTTGTCTCACCTACTGTAGCTATTTTAAGATTAATGCACTAATTGTAAGTCGTTCTGGATAAGAGCATCTGCTAAATTACTAAAATGTAAATAAAAAAATATATAAATGTTGTGCACAAGTGATTGCCATTGACATTTATGGCCTCATGTAAGTAGTTATGACAGCTTATGATAACCCTCACCTGTTTTTATGACAATAGCTTCAAGTCAAATGGGACCTGAGAGAGGACAGGATCTATCTCCTCATTCTCACTCATCACCAAAAATATAGCAACACTCTACACACAGATGCATGAATGCATGGATGCATGGATGCATGGATGCATGTACACAGACACACACACGCACACGTTATGTTCTTCAATCCTCAACCCTAATCATTACCATAACCTTAACCCATAACCCTAAACCTAACTCCTAACTCCTAACCCTAAACGTAACCACTAACCCCTTATCCTAATTCTAACTCTATTTTTAACGCTGACCTTAAACCTAACCCCTAACATTTAAATAGCCTTTGTCCTCGTGGGGACATAGGAAATGTCCCCATGAAGGAGAATTTATCTTGTTTTACTATCCTTGTGGAGACTTTTGGGGATTTTAGGTCCCCACAAGGATAGAAGAACCAACACACATGCACACGCACACGCACACACAGCATAGACAAAGAGTGATGCACGGCACACCCAGGAGCATACTGGGTTTATTTGCATCTTCTAGGAATTAGCCATCCTGTAATCTGCCCTTGGTTGGAGAGCAAGGCTTATATACGGTGCCTTCGGAAAGTATTCAGACCCCTTTACTTTTTCCACATATTGTTACGTTACAGCCTTATTCTAAGATGTATTAAATATTTTATTTTCATCATGAAACTACACACAATACCCCATAATGACAAAGAAAAAAGCGGATTATTAGAACATTTTGCTAATCTATAAAAAATTTAAAACTGAAATATCATATTTACATAAATATTCGGAACCTTTAATCAGTACTTTGTTGAAGCACCATTGGCAGGGATTACAGCCCCGAGTCTTCTTGGGTATGACGCTACAAGCTTGGCACACCTGTATTTGGGGAGTTTCTCCCATTCTTATCTGCATATCCTCTCAAGCTCTGTCAGGTTGGATGGGGAGCGTTGCTGCATATTTTCAGATTGCTCCAGAGATGTTAGATCGGGTTCAAGTCCGGGCTCTGGCTGGGCCACTCAAGGACACTCAGAGACATGTCCCGAAGCCACTCCTGCATTGTCTTGGCTTTGTGGTTAGGGTCGTTGTCCTGTTGGAAGGTGAACCTTTGCCCCAGTCTGAGGTCCTGAGCGCTCTGGAGCAGGTTTTCATCAAATATTTCTCTGTACTTTGCTTCGTTCATCTTTACCTGGATCCTGACTAGTCTCCCAGTCCCTGACGCTAAAAAACATTCCCACAGCATGATGCTGCTGCCACCATGCTTCGCTGTAGGGATGGTGCCAGGTTTCCTCCAGACGTGATGCTTGGCATTCAGGCCAAAGAGTTCTATCTTGGTTTCATCAGACCAAATAATCTTGTTTCTCATGGTCTGAGAGTCTTTAGGTGCCTGTTGGCAAACTCCATGCGGGCTGTCATGTGCCTTTTACTGAGGAGTGGCTACCGCCTGGCTGATTGGTGGAGTGCTGCAGAGATGTTGTCCTTTTGGAAAGTTCTCCCATCTCCACAGAGGAACTCTAGAGCTCTTTCAGAGTGACCATTGGGTTATTGGTCTCCTCCCTGATGACCTTCAATGCTGCAGAAATGTTTTGATACCCTTCCCCAGATCTGTCCCTCGACACAATCCTGTCTCTGAGCTCTACGACAATTACTTCAACCTCATTGCTTGGTTTTTGCTCTGACATGCACTGTCAACTGTGGGACCTTATGTAGACAGGTGTGTGCCTTTGCAAATCATGTCCAATCAATTTAATTTTCCCTGAGGTGGACTCCAATCAAGTTGTAGAAACATCTCAAGGATGATCAATGGAAACAGGATGCACTTGAGCTCAATTTTGGGTCTCATAACAAAGGGGCTGAATACTTATGTAAATAAGGTATATCTGTTTTTTATTTGTAATACATTTGCAAACAATTCAGAAAACCTGTTTTTGCTTTGTCACTATGGGGTACTGTGTGTAGATTGATGAGGATTCTTTTTCAATCAGTACATTTTAGAATAAGGCTGTAATGTAACAAAATGTGGAAAAAGTCAAGGGGTCTGAATACTTTCCAAAGTCATTGTAACAGTCAGAGTCAGGGAGGGAAGGATGGAGGACAGGCAGGTCATTCACCCCCTGCCTGTTGTACGAGACACTGCCTGATGGCCCAGTCACTTTCATTCCCCTTGACAGACTGATCCTGCATGGTGAACCAAATTATGTGCATTCATTTTAAGATAGCTCGGTGAGACAACAACATATCACAATTGTAGCAAGTACATATTCCCTCAATAAAGTAGTTATCAGCAAAGTCACACGTTCATAGGAATAGCTTGAATGAGTGTCAGTGTGTCATATGGGAGTGGGGGCTTATGCTGTTTATTCTCACGTCACTCTACATGTCAACAGTTCCTGTACACCAGTCGACTGGTGACGTGACGTTTTGGACATTATTTAGGCATTGGTGACGTTTTGGACATTATTTAGGCATTAATCGTTGAGTGATGAAATTCCATTAGATACAGGTGTTGATCCTGTATTGCAACTCATAAGTTCCTCATAATAAAGTCATGATGCATAACTGCTTAGTTACTCGAGATGTACAGCTACATGGTCACATGGTCACATGGAATGATATTTCAGTACCTGATAAATATAGAGTTGTTTCTATAACAGCTGCAGTCACTTCCATTCCTCTGGGACAGACTGACCCAACGCATTCACACTGACAATAACTTCTCTTCTCTTAGATCACATTGTATTTTTTATTTAACCCTTATTTTACCAGGTTAGTTGACTGAGAACAGATTGTCATTTACATCAACAACCTGGGGGATAGTTACATGGAAGAGAAGAGGGGATGAATGAGCCAATTGGAAGCTGGGGATGATTAGGTGGCCATGGTATGAGGCATGATGGTATGAGGGCCTTACTGTTAAGCCAGGACACAAGGCTTAATACCCCTACTCTTACGATAAGTGCCATAGGATCTTTTTTTTGTGACCACAGACAGCCAAGACACCCTTTTAACGGCCCATCGGAAAGACGGCACCCTACATAGGGCAATGTCCCTAGTCACTGCCATGGGGCATTGGGATATTTTTTTGGACCTGAGAAAAGAGTGCCTCCTACTGGCCCTCCAACACCACTTCCAGCAGCATCTGGTCTCCCAACCAGGGACCAACCCAGAGGCAATCTTCAGAGGCAATCCAGCAGTGGGATGCAGTGTGGTATGCTACTGGCCTGTCAAAGATCTTAGAAAATCTTGGCTACTTTTGGATATGGCTTGGGCTCATAACAACATGTAGACCCTGGTTGTTTAGACAAGGTTAAAGGAAGACATTCCCAAGCTTCACACACACTACAAAATATACACTTTTGACCCACACATTTATGCATGCATCACACAAGAACACACACACACCTCCCTGGGAGAGTGTCTGGACCTTGTAGAAGTGACGCAGCTGTCACAGCTGGTTGACTCAGGTAGCCTCGGGGCGGCGGACGGACATTGGAAGAGACATGCAACACCCAACCATGGACCCTAACCTCAGGAAAGATCTAGTTCACGCTGAAGCGAAAGAGCCCAGGACCCACAGCTTCACGTGGTACGAGGTAGCAGTAAGGACAACAGCTACACTGGCCAATACTGTGGACATGCTCAAGTGGACAGTGGGTGGGGATGTATTATGTTTTTGGGTGTTTTCCTCTGTCTCTGCAGTTTAAGGGCTTGTAATAAGAAATGCCATGCCAAGACCCAGTGTTGTCTAGAGGCAGCATGATCCTGTATTTAACTGGGTGTGAGCATGTTGTCTGTAGACCAGAAAGCCCCACCATCATCAGGCCTGGACCTGTCAGTGCTATCTGTCACTCCTGCTGCTGACAGATAGTGAGGGGCAGCTGGCAGGGATGACGTTGGAGGGGGTGGGTGGGGGGGAGGGGGTTATGATCGGAGAGGGAACCCCTCTAGGCTTTAGTCATGTTTCTCCTGGACTTAAGGTGACAGTAGTCGAAAACCGGGGTGTTTTTTTTTGTAATGTGAACCTGGAGCCTGAACATCATGATATCGACCCTTTTTCTTAGAATAGAATAAAACACAGACACACTCCTCCAAAGCTAAAAACGTACTAACAACTATGCTTAATTTATGCTTAGAACTATTACAATATTGATACTGTAGGATAACTTGAAGGGAATATGCATTGTGAACACATTGGTGAAAATGAATTCACCTCAAATACATCTTTAAATTTGGCCAAGGTTTAAAAGGACATATTTTGGTTTCTTTTAACACAAAGGTAACTGACTTCAGGTATAGTTCACGTTATTGGCTTTGCTAATCAAGGACTATTTCTCTACTATGTGTTAGGTTGTGAGTCATAGCCTTTAATTCATGTCTATCAGCCAAAAACTAACGCAAGACACTTGCTGTCAAACTTTCAGATATATGATCAAAGAACGGGATCACACAGCTTTCATCTCTTTTTCACATTGAATAAAATAAACATCTGCACTTTCCCATTTCATGCAGGTTTTGACACTTCAAGTTATAAATTGTTAGAAGTTTTGGGATGATGAAGTTGTTTACAACTTTCATGAATTTCACCTATCGGTTGTGGTTTTAGCGAAGTAACAAGGCTTTTCAAACTACTAACTCAGTGGTTCTCAATCCTGCTCCTGGGGACCCAAAGGGGGACACATTTCAGTTTTTGCCCTAGCATTACACACCTGATTCAAATCATCAAAGATTGATGATGAATTGATCATTTGAATCAGCTGTGTAGTGTAGTGCTAGTGCAAAAACTACAATGTGTACCCCTTTGGGACCCCAGGACCATGATTGAGAATCACTGTACTAGCTGATTATACTCCTCAATTAGACATGTATTGGTAAGGTCTGAGCAGATACAGTATATCTTCACCAAGCTTGGAAATCGAAGCACATTATGCTTGTACATCTGAATAGTGATGTGAGTGAAATATGATGGTGGATTTGTCCTGGAGCGCATAGTCTCTACAATAATCTTTACCCTTTACTCTGGCTGTTGAATGCCAAAGAAACTACATGCTAACAACCTGCTGAGGTCACATAGCCTCAGTTGGGCCTATATGAAGTCTTAAACATTTTGTTTGTTTGCTAGTCAATTGCATCAACTACTGTACATCCTTCTAACCTCAGGAGAAGCGTTACGAAATGTGATGTGTGTAGAAATACATTCACGGAGCTCCTTAGCCAGTGTGATATGGCAGCTTAGAGGATCCAGACAGCATAGATTAGAACATACAGTAGGTAAACAAGGCCAGCTTGTCTGACGTCACCGTGGTGCCAGTAACTAGGTCTACTCTCGACCCCTGGGTACGCGGGCAATAAGCGCAGGCCTTTGCAGTCTCACCGCGCTGCAGATTTGATTTCCCCCTTGCCGTGGAGCCCGGGCGTGGGCGGGCGCTACAGAGGTGTTAAGCGCTCTGTCACTCCTGGCCTCACGCCCCATCAATCCTGCCAAAGCTCATTGCCATAGTTCATCTGGAACCCAAACTGTGAAACGGTTGGTAATGCTGCCTTATCAGACTTTGATCATCTTTAATAGTCGCCCTACGCAGAGCATGAAATGATGTGGGGCCCAGAGCAGGTTTGGAGAGTCTTATGTCATTAGTCATAAACAACAATAAGACAGACAACAGTAAAGTGCTTTTGCTCACAGGAAGGAAGATATAAACCATGCAGGGATATTCCCACCTGGCTCGTATTCACAAGACGACCCTGACTGTAGGAGTGTAATAACGATAACGCTGTAACATTGAGTGACCCATAGCTTGTATTTTGTAACTTGTAACTTGTCCAGGTTCAGTCATAGTGAGGAAGCCACCCCTGGCAGTCTTGCAGATTATGGATTAAAACATTCTTAATACCTGGGGCCAGCCCAGCAGGGGAGCATAGTAATAAGCAGGATATCATATGCATGAGGGGAACTTCAGGTCTGAAGAAAATTAAACACTGGTATTTTATTTACTTCCAGGGAGTTAGCTTTCACAAAGTTTCAAGGTAAAACCAAAGCTCATAACTTTTTAAGTTACAAAAGAACTTACAAAAGAACTGTGTTACAAAAGAACTGTGCCAGAATAGATGTCACATGTATTTGCCATATGTTGTGACAGTTATTTTCGACGTGTGAACTGACTCTGATGATGCCTGTTCAATACCTTTCCTTCAACAACCCCCATGTCACATAAAATTGACAGACATTTTTCTTTTAGCACAGGTAGATGCTTCTCGTTTTAAGAATAAGATGTCCATGCACTGTAGTCGTGTAAACAACAATATTGCATAAACCTTTCGGTGCATTGGCGGAATCTGGCCTGTGGTTTTAATCTGTACATGATGAGACGTGGATGTCAGGCATTTGGACAGGTAGTGTACTTGTCAATCAGCTGTCGCCATAGCACCAAGATATAAATACATACACACAAGACCAAGCCACTATGAAATCATATTCAAAGTTTATCAAAGATAATTATATAATAATTAAAATGTGCATTATTGGCAAAACAGCAAGCCCAAAAGGTGTACATTCTGCCTCTCCCCAGTGTCTGGCCAGAATAAGCAGCAGCTGATGCTTGCTAGGCAGCGTTTTCAGCCCCCTCCATGGCCCACCTTTCCATCCTGCTCTTTTTGAAGACACATTTTTCATAAAATATTCAACTGGGAAAATTCTGAAATTCCCCGAAAACAAGATGGAATGACATACGTTTGAGATGGTTGCATATAAATAGATGTACTGTAGATGCTCTTGACAGTATTTTTCACATTTTTCACTCCGTATTGGGATTGTATTTTTCTTCTTTAGCTCATCATGACAAACTATGGATCGTCCAAGTCATTCAGCAAGTCATTCAGCAAGTCATTCAGCATGGAGGAGCAGCATCAACTGTTTTCTGACTATCACCTTAAGCATAAACACTCAAAAACACCAGCTGATGTCTTCAATATTAACTGGATCAATATGTATGTTTGTGTTGTCGTTATGAGTGTGAATGTTATGTGTGTGTGTGTTGTTGGTATACGTGTGTACGTTATGTGTGTGCATGCGTGTGTAGTGAATGTGTTTCCAGTGACTTTGGAAAGTATTTAGACCCCTTGAATTTTTCCTTATCTTTTACATTACAGCCTCATTCGAAAATGTATTAAACATATACATATATCCCTCATCAATCAACACAAAAAATATATATTTATAAAAATTTAGCTAATTTATACCTCCAAAAATATATACACTACCGTTCAAAAGTTTGGGGTCACTTAGAAATGTACTTGTTTTGAAAGAATAGCAACATTTTTGTCCATTAAAATAACATAAAATTGATCAGAAATACAGTGTAGACATTGTTAATGTTGTAAATGACTATTGTAGCTGGAGACGGCTGACTTTTTATGCAATATCTACATAGGCGTACAGAGGCCCATTATCAGGCAGGCATCCCGGAGTCGCCTCTTCACTGTTGACGTTGAGACTGGTGTTTCGTGGGTACTATTTAATGAAGCTGCTAGTTGAGGACTTGTGAGGTGTTTGTTTCTCAAACTAGACACTAATGTACTTGTCCTCTTGCTCAGTTGTGCACCGGGGCCTCCCACTCCTCTTTATATTCTGGCTAGAGCTAGTTTGCGCTGTTCTGTGAAGGGAGTAGTACACAGTGTTGTACGAGAGATTCAGTTTCTTGGCAATTTCTCACATGGAATAGCCTTCATTTCTCAGAACAAGAATAGACGGACGAGTTTCAGAGGAAAGGTCTTTCTTTCTGGCCATTTTGAGCCTGTAATCAAACACACAAATGCTGATGCTTCAGATACTCAACTAGTCTAAAGAAGGCCAGTTTTATTGCTTCATTAATCAGGACAACAGTTTTCAGCTGTGCTAAGATAATTGCAAAAGGGTTTTCTAATGATCAATTAGCCTTTTAAAATTATAAACTTGGATTAGCTAACACAATGTGCCATTGGAACACAGGAGTAACGGTTTCTGATAATGGGCCTCTGTACGCCTATGTAGATATTCCATTAAATATCTGCCGTGTCCAGCTACAATAGTCATTTACAACATTAACAATGTCTACATTGTATTTATGATCAATTTGATGTCATTTTAATGGACAAATAATGTGCTTTTCTTTAAAAAACAAGGACATTTCTAAGTGAGCCCAAACGGTAGTGTTGAAGTCGGAAGTTTACACACACCTTAGCCAAATAAATTTAAACTCAGTTTTTCACAATTCCTGACATTTAATGCCAGTAAAAATTTCCTGTCTTAGGTCAGTTTTAATCACTGAGAATTATTTATTTCAGCATTTATTTCTTTCATCACATTCCCAGTGGGTCAGAAGTTTACATACACTCAATTAGTATTTAGGAACATTGCCTTTAAATTGTTTAAAGTTTCGGGTAGACTTCCACAAGCTTCCCACAATAAGTTGGGTGAATTTTGGCCAATTTCTCCTGACAGAGCTGCTGTAACCAAGTCAGGTTTGTAGGCCTCCTTGCTCGCACACGCTTTTCCAGTTCTGCCCACAAATGTTCTATAGGATTGAGGTCAGGACTTTGTGATGGCCACTCCAATACCAGACTTTGTTGTCCTTAAGCCATGTTGACACAACTTTGGAAGTATGCTTGGGGTCATTGTCCATTTGGAAGACCTATTTGCGACCAAGCTTTAACTTCCTGACTGATGTCTTGAGATGTTGCTTCAATATATTCACATAATTTTGCTTCCTCATGATGCCATCTATTTTGTGAAGTGCACCAGTCCCTCCTGCAGCAAAGCACCCCCACAACATGATGCTGCCACCCCGTGCTTCACAGTTGGGATGGTGTTCTTCGGCTTGCAAGCCTCCCCCTTTTCCCTCCAAACATAACGATGGTCATTATGGCCAAACAGTTCTATTTTTGTTTCATCAGACCAGAGGACATTTCTCTCCATGTGCAGTTGCAAACCGCAGTCTGTCTTTTTTATGGCGGTTTTGGAGCATACTTCTGTACCCGTTTCCTCCAGCATCTTCACAAGGTCCTTTGCTGTTGTTCTGGGATTGATTTGCACTTTTCGCACCAAAGTACGTTCACCTCTAGGAGACAGAACGCGTCTCCTTCCTGAGCGGTATGATGGCTGCGTGGTCCCATGGTGTTTATATTTGTGTACTATTGTTTGTACAGATGAACATGGTACCTTCAAGCATTTGGAAATTGCTCCCAAAGATGAACCAGACTTGTGGAGGTCTACAATTTTTTTTCTGATGTCTTGGCTGATATCTTTTAAGTTTCCCATGATGTCAAGCAAAGAGGCACTGAGTTTGAAGTCAGGCCTTGAAATACATCCACAGGTACACCTCCAATTGTCTCAAATGATGTCAATTAGCCTATCAGAAGCTTCTAAAGCCATGACATAATTTTCTGGAATTTTCCAAGCTGTTTAAAGGCACAGTCAACTTAGTCTATGTAAACTTCTGACCCACTGGAATTGTGATGGAGCAGGTTTTAATCAAGGAACTCTCCTGACTAGTCTCCCAGTCCCTGCCGCTGAAAAACATCCCCACAGCATGATGCTGCCACCACTATGCTTCACAGTAGGGATGGTGCCAGGTTTCCTTCACACGTGACGCTTGGCATTCAGGCCAAAGAGTTCAATCTTGGTTTCATCAGACCAGTGAATCTTGTTTCTCATCGGTCTGAGAGTCTTTAGGTGCCTTTTGGCAAACTCCAAGCGGGCTGTCATGTGCCTTTTGCTGAGGAGTGGCTTCCATCTGGCCACGCTACCATAAAGGCCTGATTGGTGCAGCGCTGCAGAGATGGTTTTCCTTCTGGAAGGTTCTCCCATCCCCACAGAGGAACTCTAGAGCTCTTTCAGAGTGACCATTGCGTTCTTGGTCAGCTCCCAGATTGCTCAGTTTGGCCGGGCGGCCAGCTCTAGGTAGAGTCTTGGTGGTTCCAAACTTCTTCCATTTAATAATGATGGCGGCCACTGTGTTCTTGGGAACCTTCAATGCTGCAGAATTTTTGTTAGTACCCTGCCCCAGATCTGTGCCTCGACACAATCCTGTCTCGGTATTGTGTGTAGATTACTGAGAAATGTTATAATACATTTTTTATGAAATCTATAATGTAACAAAATGTGTAAAAAGTCAAGGGGTCCGAACACTTTCCGAATGCACTCTGTGTGTGTGGGGGTTTTGTGTGAGTGCAGTGTGTGTGAGTGTGTATATAGTGTGTATATAGTGTGTATATAGTCTAGTGAGTATGCGTAGAGTCAGTGCAGCCAGCAAAGACTTTTGGAAAACATTTGGAAACGCAATAAATGTGGAAAAGTTTAAGATCTCATGGATCTCGAAGTTAGTTTAGGTTCAGTTAAGTTTCATTTAACTTTTGTTGCCCATTGAGTGATTTAGGAGAGTGGGAAACTTCTGGACACAGGTGAAAGCATCATGCTTGGCTCTCACTGTGGATGAGCACGACTTCCATTTGGATTTTGGTCAGTTAGGTCCATAAATACATCAACATTAAAAGCACTAACAATGCTCACTGCTGTGACACTCTATAAGCTATGATATCTCTGGTGCTCCAGAGTCCTCCCCTACTGTGTACCATGTCTTCTTGGGGAAATGTGTTTATCATACTGTACGATCTCTGCCTATGACATGGTGGCATATTGATTGTGAGAGTGGCTGGTGCATCCCATCTCCTACCATTAAACTGATGTTGTTTTAGAGTGGCTGGTGCATCCCATCTCCTACCATTAATCTGATGTTGTTTTAGAGTGGCTGGTGCATCCCATCTCCTACCATTACACTGATGTTGTTTTAGAGTGGCTGGTGCATCCCATCTCCTACCATTAATCTGATGTTGTTTTAGAGTGGCTGCTGCATCCCATCTCCTACCATTAAACTGATGTTGTTTAAGAGTGGCTGGTGCATCCCATCTCCTACCATTAAACTGATGTTGTTTTAGAGTGGCTGGTGCATCCCATCTCCTACCATTAAACTGATGTTGTTTAAGAGTGGCTGCTGCATCCCATCTCCTGCCATTAATCTGATGTTGTTTTAGAGTGGCTGCTGCATCCCATCTCCTACCATTAATCTGATGTTGTTTTAGAGTGGCTGGTGCTTCCCATCTCCTACTATTAATCTGAAAGAGAAGTGGGAGGCCCCGGTGCACAACTGAGCAAGAGGACAAGTACATTAGTGTCTAGTTTGAGAAACAGATGCCTCACAAGTCCTCAACTGGCAGCTTCATTAAACAGTACACACAAAACACCAGTCTCAACGTAAACAGTGAAGATGCTGGCCTTCGGTTCTTTAATTTGCAACGCCCAGATACAGCACACCTTCCACCTCCACTCAGAGTCAGGAGAGTAAAATCAACAGTAATTACTACTGAATGATCAGGTTGAACTCATTATGCACATTGACCCAAGCTGCCAGTCTTTAGATAAAACCTTCTCCATTGGCTTTCAGTTTCCACATACGACTAGAGTCTGAAGCTCAAATCTCTCCTCAATTGTCCTTCTTTTCACACCCTCTATTTGCTTCAGTCTGCCTTTTGAAGTCCGTGATATTTAAATTCATGATGAGGGTGGTTGTGGTGGGGGAAATATAATGAAGAAGTAGGTCTACATTTTGGAAACCTAACAGAAATGATGTAGCCTATGTGTTACCTGCAATGCATAAATTCGGGTGGCAGATAGCTTAGCGGAGCGTTGGGCCAGTAAGCGAAAGGTCGCTGGATCAAATTGCAGAGCCGACTAGGTGAAAATCTTCCGATGTTCCCTTGAGCAAGGCACTTAACCCTTATTGCTCCTGTAAGTTACCATTCAAACAGCCTGTGTCCAGCCTATCGACAAGGGGAGATTCCCTGTGAAAATGACTCTTTCTTTTCATTCTAAGCATGTGCCGTTGTGTCTGCCTCCGATGTAAAATGCATTTTTGACCTCCACACCAAATTACTTCTTTACTTATTTTAGGATTAAGGAAGTACGTAGTTTGCGTTAGGCATTTTGTGCTCAGTTTTATACCCCTCGTTTCTGGCTCAAATGTACTGTAAGCTGTTTGTGTTCAGTTACAGTGAGAGTGCCGCTTGGTGCTTAACCTCTTCCTTTAGCCAAGCCAATCTGTGTAAACAGGGATTAATTACCCAAGCTTATTGTCAAGATAGCCCTCCATAACCACAGAGAGTAGATAAACATGCGTTATGCGCATAATAGTCTGGGGAGAAATGAGGCCGTGGTGGGTTCACTTACATAGGTACTGTGCTTTCAGAAAGTATTCACTTTCCACATGTTGTTGTGTTACAGCAAGAATTTAAAATGTATTAAAATAAGATTTTGTGTCACTGGTCTACACACAACACCCCATAATATCAAAGTGAAATTATATTTTAGACATTTTTTAAAATAAAAAGAAATCTGAAATGTCTTGAGGCAATAAGTATTCAATGTGCTTAACCAGTTGCATGAACTCACTCTGTTTGCAATAATAGTGCTTAACATTATTTTTGAATGACTACCTTATCTCTGTACCCCACACATACAATTATCTGTAAGGTCCCTCAGTCAAGCAGTGAATTTCAAACACTGATTTAACCACAAAGACTAAGGACGTTTTCCAATGCCTCGCAAAGAAGGGCACCTATTGGTAGATGGGTCAAAGAAAATAATAACAAACATTGAATATCCATTTGAGCATGGTGAAGTTATTAATTACATTTAGGATGGTGTATCAATACACTTAGTTACTCCAAAAGATACAGGCGTCCTTCCTAACTCAGTTGCCGGAGACGAAGGAAACCGCTAAGGGATTTCACCATGAGGCCAATGGTGACTTTAAAACAGTTACAGAGTTGAATGGCTGTGATAGGAGAAAACTGAGGATGGATCAACAACATAGTAGTTACTCCTCAATACTAACCTAAATGATCGAGTGAAAAGAAGAAAGCCTGTAAAGAAAATAATATATTCCAAAACATGTATTCTGTTTGCAATAAGGCACTAAAGTAAAACTGCAAAATAATGTGGCTCAGAAAGGAACTTTAAGTCTTGAATACAAAGCCTTATGTTTGGAGGAAATCTAATACAAGGCATCACAGGGTACCACTCTTCATATTTTTAAGCATGGTGGCGGCTGCATCATGGTATGGGCATGCTTGTCATCGGCAACGACTAGGGAGTTTTTTAGGATAAAAAGAAATGGAATAGAGTCTGCTTTCCAACAGACACTGGCAGACAAATTCACCTTTCAGCAGGATAGTAACCTAAAGCACAAGGCCAAATATACACTGACTTTGAATGTTCCTGAGTGGCCTAGTTACGGTTTTGACTTAAATTGTCATGAAAATCTATGGCAAGACTTGAAAATGGCTGTCTAGCCATGATCAAGTAACTGCCTTAATGTTGCTGGAGCCCAAGAAGAGTAGCTGCTGCCTTGGCTAATGGGGATTCTTAATAAACCACAGGAAGAGTAGCTGCTGCCTTGGCTAATGGGGATTCTTAATAAACCACAGGAAGAGTAGCTGCTGCCTCGGCCAATGGGGCTTCTTAATAAACCACAGGAAGAGTAGCTGCTGCCTCGGCTAATGGGGATTCTTAAAAACCACAGGAAGAGTAGCTGCTGCCTTGGCTAATGGGGATTCTTAATAAACCACAGGAAGAGTAGCTGCTGCCTTGGCTAATGGGGATTCTTAATAAACCCCAGGAAGAGTAGCTGCTGCCTTGGCTAATGGGGATTCTTAATAAACCTCAGGAAGAGTAGCTGCTGCCTTGGCTAATGGGGATTAGTAATAAACTCCAGGAAGAGTAGCTGCTGCCTAATGGAGATCCTTAGTAAAAAAACAAATACAAATCAACAATCAATTTGACGGAGCTTGAAGAATTAAAAAAATAATAACGTGCAAATTTTGACTCATAGCTGTAATCGCATGTACTGACTCAGGGGCGTGAATACTTATGTCAATGAGATGTTTATGTATTTCATTTTCAATAAATCTGCAAACATTTCTAAAAACATATGTTCACTTTGTCATTATAGGGTATTGTGTGTAGATGGCTAAGAAAAAAATTATATTATCCATTTTGAATTCAGGCTGTAACACAACAAAATGTGGAATAAGTCAAGGGGTATGAAGACTTTCTGAAGGCACTGTATGATCACACAAAAAGAGTCAGTAAAATTTGCATTTGTTTACGTAGCCGCAGCTAAGATTAGATTTTATAAAATGTATTAGACAATTTTAAAAAACACAACAGCGCTCCAGCCGGAGACGCCGCCACATACTATAAAAAAATCAAGGATAACACAATAAAGCTCAAAAGCCTATTTCCATTGTTGTTCTTTAGCATTGCTGATTGCAAAACTCTTGGACTAAAACATGCTAAATTGAAGCTTAATCCATGAATCCAAATGTTGAGGTTATTGAATCTCTAGGTCCATAGAGTATGTTTTAGGTAGCCTGTATGACTTTACGATGAGACATTTGTTATTTGGTTGAACTCTCCCTTTAAATTTCACCATGTCTTGGAATTTGCCTTAAATCCCTCTTTTTATGTCCCTGAAATGACTTTGGTCTCCAACCATATAGCCTATGTGGGTTAGTAAAATCTTTGCCTTGCCTTATGGCATGCTATAATCAAGTCTTATAGAATGGCTGTTCATGCCAAAATTCCAGGGATATGCACAGGCATTCATTTAATGAAAGGGGGGATCTCCCTGTAGTTCCAGTTTTTCCTCAGAAGAGCTTGCACCTCTGTGGATGAAAGGCTACTTTTGATCATGTGTTGTGTAATAACCAGGGTGATTCGATGACATCTCTGCCCCAGCAGCTGCCACTCAACCCAGGGGATGAGGAGATGCCAAGTCAGAATCTGCCTGCCTGCCTGTGCCAGCCAGCCAGCCCAGCACGCTGCAGCCCTGAAACACATCAAACACTGGGCTACTGTCGATGTTCCTATCACATCGCTGCACAGTTGACCACACCTCAACTCGCCAATCAAAAACTGCTTCACATGCCAAATATGCTGTCATCTGTTGTTTTATCTGTTTTTTGTCAAGGCACCAAGTGCTTCATAGCTCAATACAGATTTCAATCTGTTCTCCCCGGTGATTATCATGATGGACTTCAAGTATTATATGGTCTATAACCCTCAAACTCAACTCTGGACCTCTAAACCAGTTCCACAGTATTTTTTTTTCATTGTTCCCCTCCAATCAGAGACTGATTTAGACCTGGGACACCAGGTGTGTGCAATTAATTATAATGTAGAACAGAAAACCAGCAGGCTCTGGACCTCATAGGTTGAATTCCCCTGGTCTATACAGCGTGAGAAATCCGCATCAGATGTTCCAGTGTGTCATGTTTTAATGCATGGTCGCATTTGTTTGTGTTACCATGCCATTGCTAGAATAACAGTGATGTATATTAAATAGATGTATTGTAATGCTGTACATAAGGTGTTGATTTGACAAACAAGACACATTAATAAATGCAATCATTTTATTATAAAATTCCACAGCTGTGTGCAATTCCCTTATGAAAAGGATATTTTCAGTACATTTAGTGTATTATGCAGACCCAAGAATAATTAATCAATGTCCTCAAGAAATATACAGAGATGGCAAACAACTAACATTTCAACAGAATTTATAATATATTTATTTTGTTTTTGGAACCCAGGTACCCAATACAGCAATGATGGTTTGGTATGTATAATTGTTTTCCCCAGTCTGACAAAATATATAACAATATAAATTATTTACATGTGATCTTCACATGGGTCTTATTTGTAGTTTGCCCAAAATAAAATAACTCTGTCTTCCTCTAACATAAATGCGATGGTCGAATAGATGGAGGCAAGGCATGAGGCCAAATTAAGCTGAGTAATACCACATTACTTAAATGTCAAATATATTTATCTTTGTGATTGACCAATATATCTTGTGCAAATACTGTATATTTTATGATATCTTTCTAAGTACCAGCAGACTTCCCAAACCTTAAACAGTTTATACAACTGTATGTACCATACTGTAAACTAGCACAAGAAATAAAGAAATTAAAAAAATACAAGATAATGTTTTTTGTGGTTATAGTAAAGTAACATTTAAATAGTTAATATAAATAATCCGATTTTGTATGCCATCACCGTTCAATAACATGACCTCTCAAGCTCAAATGACTGGTTGGTCATTGGGTATTCATAAATCATATACAGTTCTTCCACTCTGGCTTGATACCTCAGTAACTGATACTTCCTCAGTTTAAAACATCTCTACTTTCTGACTGCATTCAGTCTTTCTTACAAAACAAAACATTCTCTTTTCATAGGTGATACTTGAATTAATGAAAGTGTGCTCAAAGAAGGGGACATTTGAATAAAGCTAACTCACGGTTTAGTCCTTGTGCCTTGATATTTGTTCATATGCAATAGACCATGAGAAAATGTTAAAGATATGCAAATAAATGTCACATTTTTTGTCATATTTTAATGCTGTTTGTGTAAATGATATAAAAATTCTGTTAAATATTTTTCTCTAAGAACACAAAACGCGTTTCTCTCGTTCACACATTATTTCCAAAAACTCCAGTGCAGCAAAACAGTTCATTTCAATTTAGAGATCATTGGATACTATGGGTTTCTGAAAGGATATATCACATTTGTGTCAAAGTTTGGCACTTAGTTGTTCTTCCATAACCTTCCATTCCTTTACATTTTAAAAGAAGTAAACACTACACGTTAAAGGCCCAGTGCAGTCTAAAATGTGATTTTCCTGTGTTTTATATATTTAAAAAAAATATATTTTCAGACTATGAGGTTGGAATAATACTGTGAAATTTAGAAAATTATGATAATGCCCTTTTAGTGTAAGAGCTGTTTGAAAAGACCACCTGAAATTTCAGTTTTGGCCTGCCTGGTGACATCAGGTAGCCTAGCAGTTGAGTGTTGTGCCAGCAACCAAAAGCTTGCTGATTCGAATCCCTGAGCTGACTAAGTGAAAAATCTGTCGATGTGCCCTTGAGCAAGGCAATTAACCCTAATTGCTCCTGTAAGTTGCTCTGGATAAGAGAGTCTCCTAAATGACTCAAATGTAAATAAGAGAGTTCCAAACCTCTCTGCCAATCACAGATAGCTTTCAGACCCCTCCCAGAAGGTCCTAGCAAAATTCTTGCTTGAGAAATTGCTCTTCGCTAAGAAGCAATTTTTGTTTATTTAAAAAAAACAATCACAGTAAGGTACTTAATTGTTACCCAGAAAAAGGCTGCATTGGACCTTTAAGTAAACTATCAAGTGGCCCAAAAAATCTATTCCTTTCTTTTCAAGAAGTGCAAAAAACAACATACATGCTTAAGACACACCCTGGTACCGAGTGATAGCTTTGCAACAGGTACAATATATAGGACCACTAGTGAATGAAAGCGCTTCAGTTCCCACTTCATTCAACTAACTATGGGTAGTACACTTGTTAAGAAACCTAACAATTTTATACAGAAACTCTGAAGATCACTCTTGAGTAGCACATCTGTTCAGTACCTCAGGAAGTAGCTAACATCACAGTAAAATGTCTGAAAATATATTTTCAATTGAGGCTGGTTAATAAGTAACTTTGCCACCTACCTTTTTAGCCATTCCATTCAATGAACAAACTATAACTGGTCTTTAAAACCTATGTAGACCACAACATAGAAAATAATACAACTACAACACGATAAATTCATTTCTACACAGAACGAAAGTGTGTCTCATTGTTGACAAATGACATTCTCCATCTCTGTTTCGTTAAGGGCCATCTAAATAAGGAAATACAATTTCCTTGACAAATACCCACAATATCCCACAGGTTCAAGCATAATGTAATGACACTAATTATATAAATGAAAGGGGTTAAATGAAGGGAAGACAACAAACCAAAAAGTGCCCCATTGAAAAATGTAAGGGTCTGTTAAGTGTTTGTTTCCTTTTGTCATCTACTATGTACAAAATATCATGTGACTTACAATATGCATAATGACTTATTTATTTCGATTCAAGCACTGCTCTTTAACATCATCTGGCTGACTTTACCTAAGGTGCTCGTTTGGAAACGGTTGGCTATGATTTGGGTATATAAATATCCATCAAGTTGCATTGTAAGACCTCTGTACCTTATGATGTGAAGCACATTAGTACTCAAAGCAGTTTGAGTACTTATGTTGACGTTCACAATGTGCTACACTATACAGTAAATGAGTAATGTTGTATTGACACATTCATGATTTAATGATGCATTATAAACACCGGAAAAACACAACAACAAAACAAACCAAAATTCATTCCTGAACTTCTCCCAGATCTTTCAATACGTTTTCAGCGTCAGATCATTGTAATTTCCACAGTGTGTCTCTTCAAAGAGAGTAAGGCTTATGCATCTGGTCTGGTCACAAGCAGATGCTTTCTTCTCCACGGAGCTGTCAAGTTCAGCAATATTCCTCCAGTTAAATTGTTAGTTTTTGCCTTAAGTCCCCCTAAACCACCCATTGAGACAGATGGATCTGTTATAATGCAATGACTAAGCAATGCTGTTCAGTCTTATGACAAAATGTAGTGTGTTTTCTGTCACTGAGAGTTTGGGAATTTTGATGGGTGTAGGCATTCAGAACTACAGCCGCTTCCAGTGTAAACACTCAACGTGCCAGCCGAATGAAGTAAAACACTGCTTGCTGTGTTTGTGTGATACTCACGTCCACCAAGTGGTTGTCGGGGAAAGAAAGGAGCAGAGTATTTTTGGGATGTTTTTGATGCCTATTTCTTGTCTAACACACTTCCCATATGAGCCAGCACAGCCACACCTGTGTCAATTGAAGAAGACTGCCAGAAATAGCAAAGTGTTTGAAAAGGAAGATTAGGTCCTCAGAACACTACAAGTTCATAAAAGTTGATATAACGTTCTGCCTGTAAGGTCTGTATTGATCCTGTCTTAATACATATTGGTGGAGATGAACGTGAACTTAGAAGTCAACATCTGAAAGTATTTTTGTCTCATTTTCTACTTTTCCTAAAAAAAAGATGAATAATCAGCCGTGTTCTTTTTTTGCATCCATAGCCAACAATAGAAGACCTTAAAACGTGTTGAATTTTGGTCTGAAAGGTGCATGCAATAAATGTAAACCACTACATAATAACATATATACACAGTGTCTGTACAGTTGACCATAAACAGTCTTTTCTAGCGCTCTGACCACACATGAAAAAAAGTAATGTTCAACACTGCCAAAGTAATGTTTAACACTGCTAAAGTAATGTTTAACACTGCTAACAGTTAGCTAAAAGAAACATATCAAAGTAAAATGTAAAATCATACTTACTGTTCAACCTATATAACTATTAAAGTGCTTTTAAAAAAAAAAATTGGACGAATGAATATAGCAATAAATAAAAACATGGGAAAATAAGCTGACGTCATATTTGACATTTGTCTTCTGTTGCGCATGCGTGTTAATACAAAAAAACAGGAAACTGCCCTTTTCACTGTGATCTAATATGCTGACGAAGGGCAGATACAAATGAAACATTGAAGCGGCCCTGATATTGAATAACTTCTACATAAACCAATACCTGACCAAGGGGAATCTGGGAAACGTAGTCATGCAGAATCACTTAGGTTCTTGCTTACCCAAAGCACAGTCGTAGTTCCACTATCAGACTCCAGATCCCTGCATGCCTATTGGGTTTGCTACAACTTTTGCTTTAAAAAATATGAATGATCAAACAACGAAATAAAAAGAGAAACAAAAATAAAAGGAAAACATTTCAGTGGGTCCCTTCTTTAAAATGGTCTTGTTGGAGCAGAACGTAAGTCTGGCTACATGCTGGATCTAGAGATAGAGATAGGAGATCCAGTAAACCAGGTTAAAGAGACCGAAAGCGGTGGGGAAACCGATACGAGCGTAAGAGTCTATCTTGGCGACACGGATGTGCAACCGCCCATGCCGCCAGGCCCCGGAGCGGCAATCCTCGAAACAGCAGAAGAAGCTAGTGCAGTCCTTGCCGTCCAGGCACTCGTAGCCATACTCCTCATCCCGCTCCTGCATGTGGGTGGCGTTGTTCATCTGGATGGCAGTGGCTGAGCGAGGGCGTATGTCCACCGTAGGGGTCTGCTTTTAACAGAGAGAGCACAGTTAGCAACTGCAGTCTAAGAGGCGAAACATGGGGGACCTAATTTAGTCTCTATCTCAGTACACAAAATATAATTTGCAACTTCACTTGGAAATTGAATATTTTTAAGCATTTCAGTAAAACACAAATAAACCATCAGTGGTACCTGTATTTAATTAGAGTGTCTTAAAGCTGACAATGGACTATTCCCTTTGGAACACACGACGCAAATTATACCTGTGGGTAAAGCCAAAAGTACAAAGTATCTGGCTTCTGTAGGATACATTGTGTAGTTGGGCTTTATTTGTTTGAAAGATGATGCTAGTGCTGGGCAACCTATTTTAAGCTCTGTTTGCACGTCATGGGAAAATACAAGGAGTAGTCCCAAACCTAAACACAGTCCCTTTTTGCATAATGATTCACTCAAATTACATAATTCTTGTTCTGTATGTGGATGCCATTGTGTGGATTTCAGAGGGGTAACATTTGAATTTATTCTAAATGGATTATGATGTAAACTGTACGATAAGAAAGACTGTTGAGCAGGGACTCACTGTTCCTCCATTTCCTATCCCTTCAAAGCCTGCTCACCACTTGAGGGCACAGCCTTTCATTTCTTACAATTCCTAAAATAGTCCTTTGCTCCATCAGTCAAAGGAGGCACAATTAGCATTTTCATGGGCTTTTATCTCAAAATGGCAAGCCACCTTTGCACAAATGTCTTCTCTCGTGATTAACTATAAGACTGAGTTTTTGCTGACCCAGCATAATATTTTGTGTATGATTAATTTAGAAATATAATGACGCAGTTACATACAGTATTGTATTGTTCCACTTCAAATAAACTGAATGGAATCGCTACTAACTGAACAGAGCCCAAAGCCTTTAGCCTCTAACCCCTAGCCTCTAACCCCTAACCTCTAGTCCCTAACCTCTAGCCCCTAGCCTCTATGCCCTAACCCGTAGCCTCTAACCCCTAGCCCCTAACCTCTAACCCCTAGCCTCTAGGCCCTATCCCGTAGCCTCTAACTTCTAGTCCCTAACCCCTAGTCTCTAATTTCTAGCCCCTAGTCTCTAACCCCAAGCACCTAACCTCTAACACCTAGCCCCTAACCCATAGGCCCTAACCCCTAACCTCTAGGCTCTATCCCGTAGCCTTTAGCCTCTTGGGGAAGTATTTTTCCTTTTCATTAGGCTTATTGTAGCTAATGGATGTCATACCAGTGTTATGTATAGGTAATCATACTGCTTTCCTAATGTCCTCATAATAAAATGAATCATACGTGTGTCAAGTACCATCAAATGCCATAAGCATTGGGGTTAAATTGTTTAAAGGCATGTGTCATCATACAAGATCAAAACACGGATTTGACTGTAGCTCCTTCTCTGCAGCTCAAATTTGCCCAGCACTAGAATACAAGGATGCTTGTAGTCCATTTGAAAACGATGCATAACCACATGTAAAGATTGGTTGGTTCCACATTATACTCGGATTGATTGACAACCAGGGGATTTGCAGCTAGGTCGAAAATATACAGGTTAATACAACTTAATAATTCCATGTGGACAGTTTGAAAATAAACACATTCATTGGACCAGCTCTGTGGCTGATTCTACAGGAATAGCATTGAAAATGTCACCAATGTTCGAGAAATCAAGTAATAAAGTGGCTGCAGATAATTTTTTATAATTTGTTTAAGAATGTAATGACAGTAAAACAGTTTGGTGAGTAGTTAGCTAAAATGGAAAACTTTTTGTACTGCTAACATTTGCTTCCAGTCACTTTCGCTCATTAATCCTGTAGAATCAGCAATGGCGCTGGTCCAATGAATTTGTTAATTTTCCAACGCTTCTGCATGGAATTATTACATTGTTTTAACCTTTTATCATCAACCTAGATTTGCACCAGGAAGCAGCATCAGGTCAAGTGACTCGGTTCTCAAAGGGGGGGTTGCACGGGAGAAGGAAGCGTGTAGTGGAAGCTAGCTCAAGCAGAAGAGCAAACCCAGATCCTGCAGTGTGGCCGGGGTTTGCAAAACAAAAGTGCCATAACCAGCTTTAACCGGATGAAGTAGACAACCTCTCAAAATTAATAATTGACGGAAACACTTAGGGCTCTATTCAATCCGCATCGTGGAAGTTCAGCTTTACAGGTTGAATAGAGGCCTTAGTCTCCTACTCTGGATCCCTACCACTATAATCAAAGCTTAGTGTCAGCTCTAGTTATTTTTTTGTCCATTATTTAAAATAGCTATAAAAATGGCCTCTCTATAAATGGCTGGTTCAAATGTTTACCATACTTACAGTATCCTCTGACTAATGGTATTTAAATTCAGTCAAATTACCCCATTAAGAAGTGTTACACTTCCATATAATAGATTCAGGGTGATTCAGTTTTTTTAAAGCACACCATCTTCTTTACTTGAGTGTTAAATATACAGGTAACTGCCAAAATAAAGGAAACACCAACATAAAGCATCTTAATAGGGTGTTGGGCCGCCACAAACCAGAACAGCTTCAATGCACCTTGGCATAGATCTTACAAGTGTCTGGAACTCTACTTGAGGTATTCACACCATTCTTCCATGAGAAATTCCAATATTTGGTGCTTTGTTGATGGAAAACGCCGTCTCAGGCGCTGCTCTTGAATCTCCCATAAGTTCAAAATGGGTTGAGATCTGGTGACTGAGACAGCCATGGCATATAGTTTACATAATTTTCATGCTCATCAAACTATTCAGTGACCACTCATGCCCTGTGGATGGGGCATTGTCATCCTATGGAGGCATAGCCATGGTAGCAGCATTGCCCAGCATATTATAAATGACCCTAAGCATGATGGGATGCTAATTGCTTAATTAACTCAGGAACCACACCTGTGTGGAGCACCTGCTTTCAATATACGCTGTATGCCTCACTTAAATGTTTCCATTATTTTGGCAGTTACATGTAGCTCTCTCTTCAGTAGCACCCTGTGCACTGTGAGTTTTTTTTAGAGATTACTGGGGCTAAATCTACTCTGCTGCATGTGGAGCCATTAAAATGATCACTACTAATTAGGCTTAACACAGTGTAGGGGTTGTCTATTTCAGTCTGTTAAGGCTCTGCTGATTCTATACTAAGCGTCAGGTTAAAAGCTCCACAAACACAAGGGTAGCTTAGCTTGACAGGGGAAGTAGATCTGCCACTGCTTTACTGTTAAAATTGCACAGTGTAAAAATTAAAATAAAAAGTCAGAATGAAACCATTTTGCGCCATATTTTTACTAGCTGTGGACATGTGTGGGCTGGTTATATGAGAGAGCAGAATGTTGTCATTACACAAGTACGTCTGGCTGCCTCTGCACAGTGAGCACTTTGTTTGGTGGTATTGCGGAAGACATTCTGAGGTGAAGGTAAAGAAAGGGTCTCTAAAACAGACATGTAGCAGTGAGGTACACTAGCTGGGTACAGAGACAGCCAAAATGCAGCAGACACATGCAGTCAATAGATGACACTCAGACACAGGCAATATACCTTTGAGGAAAAGAGCCGGAGGAGCTTTTGTCCCAACAGGAAACAAAGAATATGTGGAATTAAAAGAGAACAACACAAAAAAGAACAAATGTAAAAAGACAAACAGAGAATGTCTAAAGAAAAGAACACAGTAGAAGTAGGAAGGGAACAACATACTGTCGAGACACACATACAGGAAGAGGAAGATGCATGACTGGATACATCAAACTGTGGACCAGGTTGATCCCCAGTCAATTCTACCTTTAGAGATGTGCTATATCCATGAAACAAACTTGACATCAACGATTTAGGGATGATATTGATCCTAGTAGGGCTCATAGCTGACCCGTTACACCAAGCCAAGACAATGGCATTTTTAAGCCCTGTTAAAGTCATTTTTTTTCTCTGAAAAACACATTGAATATGGATTTGAAGTACTTTATACTCTCAAACTACTGTATCTTCAAAAAATATTTTTTTACGGATTTTAATTCCTGTTTATCGAACAATTTGTCCCAATGGAATAACACATCAGTTCCAGTATGCATACATTTAACAGATTGATTATAAATAAACTGTTGTTGTCTACATGCATAATACAATTATTGGAACAATTACTGTACCTTAATAACATTGAAATAGAACATCATTATTCATTATTTATTTTTTAATTTTCAGAAAATGGTTAGACCCTTACACCTAAAACCCATTAGAAATTAAAATGGTTAGACCCTTACATCCAAAACCTATGAAAAATGAAAATGGTTAGACCCTTACACCCAAAACCTATGAGAAATGAAAATGGATAGACTATTACACCCAAAACCTATGAGAAATGAAAATGGTTAGACCCTTAGACCCAAAACCTATGAGAAATGAAAATGGTTAGACCCTTAGACCAAAAACCTACGAGAAATGAAAATGGTTAGACCCTTACAACCAAAACCTATGATAAATTAAAACGGATAGACCCTTACACCCAAAACCCATTAGAAATTAAAATGTTAAGACCCTTACACCCAACACCTATGAGAAATGGTTAGACCCTCACACCCAAAACCTATGAGAATTTAAAATATGTTATTTCCTAGATTTCCTTTTTTATTCATGAAGATCAAAAGGATCTGAGTCAAAGGCTTCTGCATCACATCTTGGCAGACCATGTGAAGAACCTCATTTAGAACATCCCCTTAGAGAAAGCAAATTGGCATTACACCTTCAGATCGTCAAAACTCATTCACCCAGCACACATTTATATCCAAAAGCAAATCTTACTTACAGAGAAGCTGAAACTGGAGCATTCCACAGCCTGTTAAGTACCTAGCTAGCTAACTCTGGTGCTTTTACTTTAGCCGTCATGATGTTGTGGGGATTTGAAGCCCCGACACCTTCTGGTCATGTGACGAGGTTTTAAAATAGTACTGCACAGCTGTGGTATGGATTAAGGACAGGTTCTATGTCTCTCGTAGACTGCATGGCACGAGGTGGCCTCACAATGACTGCTCCCTTCAGAGAACCTAGTAGTAGTAAGCTTAGCATTACAGTAACACAGTAATACAGTGATTGGTGAGGCTTTCAGAGACTGGAAATAACTTTTGGAGAGTGCTGTAATCCCCGCCCCTTGACCTGGCCTATTCCTAATATAAACACATTCTCACAGGTAAGGACAACATTCTTTGCAAACACATTAAGCTCAAAACGTGTCTGAAAACTGTCAGCTATTCTGACCATTTTCTCTTCACTACTTGAGTAGAGTCATTGTGTTCCCACTTTGTTTTGGATAAACGACTCACCGGGTTTTTCTTCTTCTTGTCCTTTTTTGTGCTTGGCTTTCTGTTGCTTACAAAGTAGTGCAGTGTTCCGTATTCTATCAGCGCGGCAAAGACGAAGATGAAGCATACGGACACAAAGAGGTCCATGGCCGTCACGTAGGACACCTTAGGCAGCGACTTCCTGGCTATGGTACTCAGCGTAGTCATGGTCAGCACAGTGGTGATGCCTGTCAATGGACCAGAAGGCCAAGAGGTTCAGACGAGGGTATAGAAAGGGTATAGCAACAAAAGATAACAGTATGCCATTCTTAGAGGGGTTTGATTTTAGGACTTGGGGAGTTGGTGCAGTGGAGGCAATAAAACATGTAGGATTTGTAGGAGACTAACAAAATAGAGTTGTGAGAGTTGTTCATATATATATATATATACTTTTTTTATTGACCTCCCTAGTCCCAGAGATTCAAAGAAACTTTCTGTACAAAAATATATTCTCAGAGATGATTAGAATGGAGCAATGTCAGACTGGTTGAACAAAATAAAATATGTATGATACACAGTGGGGATGTTTGAACTATTCTAGCATGCTGCACACATCTATTTTGAAGAGAGCTTGCTATTTGATCCTTATGGGGTTTAAATGAATTACATACTTTATGCAGGCAAAAACGTGTGTGAGCTGGGTTATGCCAAAGTGCTTTCTCTGGTCATGTAACATATATAACAGATACAGTATATAATATCCATAATACTTCTCCAACAAATGAAAGGAACCAGAGGAAACGGTATCATTAAGTATAGTGATTAGACATCGAGTATTGGATAATCTTATCCAAATCGAGTATTGGATAATATAAAACTAAAGGATTATGAAATGCAGAGTGTTTAACTGCAATCACTTGACCTATTATGACGTAGTTTCCCCATAATGGACGGCGTAGAAAAAACTGTTGTGGTCCCTTGATCCACAACATACACTATATATACAAAATTATGTGGACACCCCTTCAAATTACTGCTCGTTCTGTGCGTGATTTCCTACAAGACAGGAATGTCAGTGTTCTGCCATGGCCAGCAAAGAGCCCGGATCTCAATCCCATTGAGCACGTCTGGGACCTTTTGGATCAAAGGGTGAGGGCTAGGGCCATTCCCCCCAGAAATGTCCGGGTACTTGCAGGTGCCTCGGTGGAAGATTGGGGTAATATCTCACAGCAAGAACTGGCAAATCTGGTGCAGTCCATGAGGAGGAGATGCACTGCAGTACTTAATGCAGCTGGTGGCCACACCAGATACTGACTGTTATATTTGATTTTGACCCCCCCTTTATTCAGGGACACATTCTTCCATTTATGTTAGTCACATGTCTGTGGAACTTGTTCAGTTTATGTCTCAGTTGTTGAATCTTGTTATGTTCATACAAATATTTACACATGTTAAGTTTGCTGAAAATAAACGCAGTTGACAGTGAGAGGACGTTTATTTTTTTTCTGAGTTTAGTTTTTTTCATGGCAACTCGTTTCATTATCATCATTAGTTATCGTCAGGAAAAATAGATTGTTGAGTAATATTTTTAGTCCTAGTTATTGTTAACGAAATGAACACTGCATGGGATCTTTGTCATCGAGACATGATGATGTGGAGGGAGATACCACACCAGGGGAAACCCTTTAACGTAGCACACAGATACTACAGATGCGTGTTTAGTGGGTACAGGTACCAATATCCCTGCCTCAAACACACACCACAGCACTTCAACAAACCACTCTAATAGATCACGAGGGCTTTGCGGCTAATATGGTTTTATTTGTATCTATTTTTCATGTGAAACGAGAGACATCATCATGTCTCAAGATTAATGTTGCAATATTTATGGAGGTGCCTGGAGTGATTGTCATATCTGGTTGGATGGCCCTGAAGGATTAAGAATAATGTGACAGCCATTAAATCCTTCCAGCTAGCTAACCAACATTAACCTCCCTGTTATCTTTGGGAAGGAAATTAAGCCAATTGACTCCATTTACATGTTGCTGGGCAATTCATTTTGTCCTAATATTTAACATTTAATGAAGATTACAAGATAACAATAATAAGATATAGAAACCTGCAATAAATAAAATAACAAGTTAACCTCTCACAGTAATAGGGTATAACATTGCTTCTAAAGGTCAAACGTCTCTTCTCTGATTGGAAGTGGATGTCCGTGTTCTGGATTGATTTACACTCAGCAATGCTTCTAATGGTCCTGGTGAGGGCTTGTGTTCAGGTTTGAGAAGCAAGGAGCTGACTAAAGAATATGTAACTATAAGAGGACATACTCTGAAGATGTCCGCCCTTCGGAGACAAGATCGGGTTCAAAAGTTCACACATTCTGCAAAAAAGTCCCCCTTTTTGCCTTAAGAAAAGTTTGCCACCTGTATTTTCACACTGAGGCTGCATCTCTCCTGCTGTGTTGCATAATGAATGTCTAATTAAGATATGTATAAAAACAGATGTGCCCGTCTGGGCTCATATCACCAAGAAGGACTAGTTACTGAAGCCTCTCTCGGTCGCTGAGGGTTGGTCCTGACCACGACAAGTCCTGTGTTATGAGAAGCACTGCTAATGAACTTCACTGATAATGCTGCAACGTGTGTTTGTGTCGAGGCTAGGTTGGCGTGAACCTGAAGAGGTTAAATACCCCATCTTTTATTCTGTTGATTTTTCTTGAATTAATTTGAAATCTATGAATTATGAATTAGATTTGTCCTTGCTTTGTTGTTACCTAAGGATGTTCTAGCAGGCACAGCATCCTTGTTGATCCAGAAGGAGACCCAGGAGAGGACAACGATGAGAGTGCAAGGGATGTAGGTCTGAATGGTGAAGTAACCCATCCTTCTGCTCAAGTCGAAGAAGACTGTCAGCACAACGTAATCGCCTACGAGAGAGGGAAGAAGAGAAAAATAAAAACACTAAAACACCATATTATGGAAATTACTGTATATAATATGCAGGAAGGCAATGCAGTCAACACAATTTAATCCCTATAGAGAAATACAAACAAGCAAACATGCCATACAGACAACGAATAAACAGTTGACAGAGTGAGGTAAAGATATACTGGAAATCTGATTTGGAAATCTGATTTGCATATAACATCACAGAGTTAAATAGAGATTCAAACTAGGTGTAGAATCCCCTCTCGACCCCTGACCTATCCAGATGTTAGCTGTTATACAGGGTGGTCATCCCTGCTTCCTACAACTTCTGCTATGAAGTTACTAAGTTGGGAACAGTGCCAGCAGCTCACCTTACCTGTGTAGGTTTATAGAGAGCTCACCGCTGACCTGCAGTTCTTCTGTATGTTGCACACTAATTGATTAACACCA
This sequence comes from Brachymystax lenok tsinlingensis, assembly GCA_030435695.1. Classification (NCBI taxonomy): domain Eukaryota; kingdom Metazoa; phylum Chordata; class Actinopteri; order Salmoniformes; family Salmonidae; genus Brachymystax; species Brachymystax lenok. The sequence goes on along the minus strand of CM059792.1, from coordinate 42,042,629 downwards.
CAATGTAAGCTGTGTCAGAAACCCTCCTGCCCCCTACTATAGTTATCATGCTTGTAAGCCTGGGGGGCATTGAGAGTACTCTCCTAGCCCTTTTCTGCTCTGCGAGTGGGGCCGCGCTGCTTTTCAGCGGGGACGAGAACAGCTGGCTTTGTTAATAAAGCACCAAGCAATTTGGCAACCCGATAATTTACTTCCCGTGAAAAATAAAGAAACGCACGTTGTCTGCCATTTCTGCAAAACACCAACATCTGTGTGTGCACACAGCAGGGTTACGTGATCAATCCCAGGTTACACCTCTCCTCAGATGACATCATTAGAGAGAGAGAGAAAGAGAGAGAGAGAGAGAAGGGGAGAGAGAGAGAGAGAGAGAGAGAGAGAGAGAGAGAGAGAGAGAGAGAAAGAAAGAGAGCGAGAGAGAGAGAACCATTGTCGCTGACATCTCCATGTGAGTTTTCTGCTGATGAGGCAGTTGGTAGGAGGAGAGAGATACGTGAAGGATAATCTCACAGGCCTGTGATCCACTATTTGTTTTTATTCACATTACATTAATATGGCTATTGAGCTTGGTCAGCAGTGGCAGAGCCACATTGCATTACTCTCCAAAATAATACTGATGGGCTTATTAGGCAAATACTAGCTTAATGTAAGACACCCCATCTGTAAAATAGCACAGATCTGGCAGAGTGCTTCCTACTGTCATGATATAGACTTGGGGTGAGGATATCGACAACCTCCTCCATTATGGATCAAGACTAATGTATCAGTATCAATGCAATAATGCCTTCCTGTTATCCTGAAACACTCGACTCGCTTGTTCAAATGTTTAACCCCATTATCTCTCACCAAGACAAACTGTATTATTCCTTTGTTCGACAACACAAGAGATGGAGCAAGCACATGAATATGAGGTCAATTGGATGAAGATACGATAGTGCCTTCGGAAAGTATTCAGACGGCTTGACTTCTTCCACATTTTGTTAGGTAACAGCCTTACTTTAAAATTGATTAAATTGTTGTTTTCCCCCTCATCAATCTACACACAATACCCCATAATGACAAAGCAAAAACAGGTTTTATTGAATTTTTGCTAATTTATTAAAAATAAACAAATAAAATATCACATTTACATAAATATTCAGACCCTTTACTCAGTTGAAGCACCTTTGGAAGCAATTACAACCTCAAGTCTTCTTGGGTATGACGCTACAAGCTTGGCACACCTGTAATTGGGGAGTTTCTCTGCAGATCCTCTTAAGCTCTGTAAGGTTGGATGGGGAGCGTTGCTGCACAGCTATTTTCAGGTCTCACTAGAGATGTTCAATCGGGTTCAAGTTTGGGCTCTGGCTGGCCCATTTAAAGACATTCAGAGACTTGTCCCCAAGCCACTCCTGCGTTGTCTTGGCTGTGTGCTTAGGGTCATTGTCCTGTTGGAAGGTAAACTTTCACCCCAGTCTGAAGTCTTGAGCACTCTGGAGCAGGTTTTCATCAAGGATCTCTCCATACTTTGCTCTGTTCATCTTTGCCTCGATCCTAACTAGTCTCCAAGTCCCTGCCGCTGAAAAACATCTTCACAGCATGATGCTGCCACCACCATGATTCACTGTAGGGATGGTGCCAAGTTTCCTCCAGACGCTACACTTGGCATTCAGGCCAAAGAGTTCAATCTTGCTTTCATCATACCAGAAAATCTTGTTTCTCATGGTCTGAAAGTCTTTAGGTGCTTTTTGGCAAACTACAAGCAGGCTGTCGTGTATTTTACTGAGGAGTGGCTCCGTCTGGCCACTCTACCATAAAGGCCTGATTGGTGGAGTGCTGCAGAGATGGTTGTCCTTCTGGAAAGTTCTCCCATCTCCACAGAGGAACTCTAGAGCTCTGTCAGAGTGACCATCGGGTACTTTGTCACCTCCCTGACCAAGGCCCTTAGCGCCTGATTGCTCAGTTTGGCCAGGCGGCCAGCTCTAGGAAGAGTCTTGGTGGTTCCAAACTTCTTCCATTTAAGAATGATGGAGGCCACTGTTCTTGGAGTCCTTCAATACTGCAGAAAATGTTTTGGTACCCTTCCCTAGATCTGTGCCTTAACACAATCCTGTCTCAGAGCTCTAAAGACAATTCCTTCAACCTCATGGCTTGGTTTTTGCTCTGACATGCACTGTCAACTGTGGGACCTTATATAGACAGTTGTGTGCCTTTCCAAATCATGTCCAATCAATTTAATTTACCACAGGTGAACTTCAATCAAGTTGTAGAAACATCTCAAGGATGATCAATGGAAACAGGATGCACCTGAGATCAATTTCGAGTCTCATAGCAAAGGGTCTGAATACTTTTTTATTTTTAATACATTTGTAAAAATGTCTAAAAACCTGTATTCACTTTGTCATTATGGAGTATTGTGCGTAGATTGCTAAGATGTATAATTAAAAAATCTATATATTTTAGAATAAGCCTGTAGCATAACAAAATGTGGAAAAAGTCAAGGGGTCTGAATACTTTCCAAAGGGCACTGTATAGCTGGTTAATCCCACATTGTGAGTGCAGTATGATGAACAAAGAGCATAGGCTGTGGCTTTGATAGACACAACCCAATCATTTTCCTCTGGGGCTACGCACAGCACGACATGGCAGCAGTGACACATCACACATTATCAAGGCCCACCAGTCACCATTCCTGGCTCTGCTATTGTCACATTATCATGGCCCACCAGTCCCCATTCCTGGCTCTGCTTTTATCACATTATCATGGCCCACCAGTCCCCTTCCTGGCTCTACTATTATCACATTATCATGGCCCACCAGTCACCATTCCTGGCTCTGCTATTATCACATTATCATGGCCCACCAGTCCCCATTCCTGGCTCTGCTATTATCACATTATCATGGCCCACCAGTCACCATTCCTGGCTCTGCTATTATCACATTATAATGGCCCACCAGTCACCATTCCTGGCTCTGCTATTATCACATTATCATGGCCCACCAGTCACCATTCCTGGCTCTGCTATTATCACATTATCATGGCCCACCAGTCACCATTCCTGGCTCTGCTATTATCACATTATCATGGCCCACCAGTCACCATTCCTGGCTCTGCTATTATCACATTATCATGGCCCACCAGTCACCATTCCTGGCTCTGCTATTATCACATTATCATGGCCCACCAGTCACCATTCCTGGCTCTGCTATTGTCACATTATCATGGCCCACCAGTCACCATTCCTGGCTCTGCTATTATCACATTATCATGGCCCACCAGTCACCATTCCTGGCTCTGCTATTATCACATTATCGTGGCCCACCAGTCACCATTCCTGGCTCTGCTATTGTCACATTATCATGGCCCACCAGTCACCATTCCTGGCTCTGCTATTATCACATTATCATGGCCCACCAGTCACCATTCCTGGCTCTGCTATTATCACATTATCATGGCCCACCAGTCACCATTCCTGGCTCTGCTATTATCACATTATCATGGCCCACCAGTCCCCATTCCTGGCTCTGCTATTATCACATTATCATGGCCCACCAGTCACCATTCCTGGCTCTGCTATTATCACATTATCATGGCCCACCAGTCACCTTTCCTGGTTCTGCTCTTTTCTATTTTGTGTGTTTCAGAAAAATACAAACAAAAAATATCCCTCCCAAATGATTTAGTGAAATGTAATATTGGGTCCTTGGCATGTCCTGCATACGTCTCCCTATCTCTCTCTCCTTCCCCAGAATCTACAGAGCTTCAGTGGGTGAAGTAGCCGGCTTGTCCCAACGGATTTCTCTGTGTGCTTCAGGACTTCAAAGGGCCCTGCCTGCTTCTCCCTAATGAGAGCCCAGTGCATGTGCGCGTGCACGCACACACACACACACACCTCAAAGCTCCTCTCTCTTCCAGGAGATCTCATCTGTCAACCCACAAGATAATGGAACACATGACGTAGGTGTAGAAAGTCCTGCTATAATCTTCACACTGTGTGAATGCATGAAGCAACGCTTCCTTCTCACAACCAGGCAACTCCTTTAGTGGGCCCTATATCTAATATATTTATACATTTACTTTACTTCTCTTTGACATGAGAAAATACAAAGCTCATATCCAGGAACATTAAAGATGGTTGGAAATGGGCTCAATGGGTTTGGTTGGGTCATACCAATGAATATGGACCCTTTTCTCTATTCAGGTTGAGACAGATCTTGGATTCAATTAGTTTATCTGGGTCTAAATATTTCTCCCTCTATCTAAACAGATATAATGTTTGACTAAAACAGGATCATTTCAACTGGTGGCCTATTGGTTTGAGATGTTCCGCTGTGTTCTGCTGTGCTCTGATGTTTTCTGAAAAGCTGAAAAATATAGAATTCTGTGACAAATCCACCACGTAGACTAAACAACGACTCAAAATCGAACTCATTGTTTATATTGAGGTATTGTTTTGTGTATTTTGCACATTTTCCTGAAGCAGGAAATTTAGTAAGAAACCTCACAAATGTAATATTCTCCTGTAAAGAGTTATGGAACGCAATAATAACTTGGCAGGGAAGATCATTCATCAGAGCACCCTGTTAAAACCTCTGGGACTGCCGGATAGAATTATGCACACAACACAGGCCTCTCTCTGACCATGCTCCTACCATCCCACATCCCACTGCAACAAGACTACAGTGGTAAATAAGCAGTTACATTTTCCATTTTTAGATGATTTTTGTTTTCTTTGGATGGACGGAGGAAATGCTGAAACATCACTCCCAGTAATGTTGGTGGCTGCATATTGCCGGAGGCGACTGCTTTCATGAGAAGAGATATGGTAATCCCAGGTTGGGTTGCAGATCAGGAGAAGAGCTGCTGCCACAGGAGAATCTCTCTCTCATCCCCTGGGATTGCGACAGACATCTGTAAACTGGCATGATGGAGACAGGCAGGCTGGGACCTGCGGCACATGCTGGCCGTCCTATGGTCATAGGCATCTGCTGACAGGATGGCAGAGAAGACGTTATGCACAACCACAGAGCAGTCTATAAAAAGGGATGGTGCGCACTATCACTGTTGGGCCAGCTGTAAGAGGGGGTAGTGAGCCCTATCACTGTGGGGACAGCTGTAAGAGGGGGTAGTGAGCCCTATCACTGTAGGGCCAGCTGTAAGAGGGGGTAGTGGGAACTATCACTGTGGGGCCAGCTGTAAGAGGGGGTAGTGAGCCCTATCACTGTGGGGACAGCTGTAAGAGGGGGTAGTGGGAACTATCACTGTGGGGCCAGCTATAAGAGGGGGTGGTAAGCACTAACACTGTGGGGCCAGCTGTAAGATGGGGTAGTGAGCACTATCACTGTGGGGCCAGCTATAAGAGGGGGTAGTGAGCACTATCACTGTGGGGCCATCTATAAGAGGGGGTGGTGAGCACAATCACCGTGGGGCCAGCTATAAGAGGGGGTAGTGAGCACTATCACTGTGGGGCCAGCTATAAGAGGGGGTGGTGAGCACAATCCCTGTGGGGCTAGCTATAAGAGGGGGTGGTGAGCACAATCACAGTGGGGCCAGCTATAAGAGGGGGTAGTGAGCACTATCACTGTGGGGCCAGCTATAAGAGGGGGTTCAACCTGGTCTCAGGTCTGAACATACTATAACAAAGGAATCATCAACTACATTCAGTCGTGGGCCGATTTGTTCTTGAGCGGTTGGTGGGGGCCGGAACATAATTACAAATAATTTGTAGACAGCAAATTGACCCCAAGAAGCCTAAACAGATATGTTTGACTAAAACAGAATAATTTCAAACCTTGCTTATATTTATATACTACCACGTCTCTCAAATATGCGTGGGAATACTTGGGAACAGATTTCTTCAATTAAAATCACTTTGAGCTGCTATTCCAGGCCTGCTATTCATAGCTGACTTTGAAAAGGCTTTTGATAAAGTACGACTGGAGTTTATATATAAATGCCTAGAACATTTCAATTTTGAAATATCTCTTATAAAATGGGTTAAAGTCATGCATTCTTATTATTTACAATGACGGCCTACACCGGCCAAACCCGGACGACGCTGGGCCAATTGTGCGCAGCCCTATAGGACTCCCAATAGGACTCACGTCCGGTTGTGATACAGGCTGGATTCGAACGAGGGTTCCTTAGACCGCTGCGCCACTCGGGAGCGATGTATAGTAACCCCAGGTGTAAAATAGTAAATAATGGATACTTCTCAGAAAGTTTTAAACTGTCAAAGGAGGAGTAAAACAAGGTTGTCCAATATCGGCATATCAATTTATCATTGCCATCGAAATGTTAGCTTTTAAAATCAGATCCAACAATAATATCAAGGGGTTAGAAATCCAGGGCTTAAAAACAAAAGTGTCATTGTATGCTGATGATTCATGTTTTCTTTTTAATCCACAACTTGGATCCCTCCACAACCTCATAGAGGATCTAGATCATTTTTCTAACCTCTCTGGATTAAAACCAAAGTACTATATTACGTTGTGTACTATATTAAGTATATTGGATCACTAAATAATACAACTTTTACATTACCGTGTAGTTTACTAATAAAATGTTCTGATGGTGATGCGGACATACTGAACTCGGGGTACATATCCTGAAATAAATAAATGATCTCACTCCAATAAATTTTAATAGAAGGTTAGCAAAATAGATAAGATCTTGCTACCATGGAAAGGAAAATATCTGAGTATTTGAAAAAAAAATCTCTTTGCCAAGAGTGTGCAAAGTTGTCATGAAGGCAAAGGGTGGATACTTTGAAGAATCTAAAATCTAAAATATATTTTGATTTGTTTAACACTTTTTTGGTTACTGTTACTACATGATTCCATGTGTTATTTCAAAATGTTGATGTCTTCACTATTATTCTACAATGTAGAAAATAGTAAAAAAAAAAACAACCTTGGAATGACTAGGTGTGTCCAAACTTATATACTTTTACAGTATATATTTGCAAAAAATATATGGGGGATTGGAATTGAGCAGATATTTAAATTGATGGCAACTACAATCTATCTGCAATATTAAAGCTGATCTACACCCTAAAAATACAACATAAAAAAATGGGGCTGATTTCCTAGTGTTTTTACAATCTTTTATGTCCAACAAAGATTTTTTTTAAATATATAAACTCAGCAAAAAAAAACAAACATCCCTTTTTCAGGATCCTGTCTTTCAAGGATAATTCGTAAAAATCGAAATAACTTTACAGATCTTCATTGTAAAGGGTTTAAACACTGTTTCCCATGATTGTTCAATGAACCATAAACAATTAATGAATGCCTTAGGCATGCTGCAAGGAGGCATGAGGACTGCAGATGTGGCCAGGGCAATAAATTGCAATGTCCGTACTGTGAGACGCCTAAGACAGCGCTACAGGGAGACAGGACGGACAGCTGATCGTCCTCGCAGTGGCAGACCACGTGAATCAACACCTGCACAGGATAAGTACATCCAAACATCACACCTGCGGGACAGGTACAGGATGGCAACAACAACTGCCCGAGTTACACCAGGAACGCACAATCCCTCCATCAGTGCTCAGACTGTCCGCAATAGGCTGAGAGAGGCTGGACTGAGGGCTTGTAGGTTTGTTGTAAGGCAGGTCCTCACCAGACATCACCGGCAACAACGTCGCCTATGGGCACAAACCCACCGTCGCTGGACTAAGCAGGACTGGCAAAAAGTGCTCTTCACTGACGAGTCGCGGTTTTGTCTCACCAGGGGAGATGGTCGGATTCACGTTTATCATCGAAGGAATGAGCATTACACCGAGGCCTGTACTCTGGAGTGGGATTGATTTGGAGGTGGAGGGTCCGTCATGGTCTGGGGCGGTGTGTCAAAGCATCATCGGACTAAGCTTGTTGTCATTGCAGGCAATCTCAACGCTGTGCGTTACAGGGAAGACATACTCCTCCCTCATGTGGTACCCTTCCTGCAGGCTCATCCTGACATGACCCTCCAGCATGACAATGCCAACAGCCATACTGCTCGTTCTGTGTGTGATTTCCTGCAAGACAGGAATGTCAGTGTTCTGCCATGGCCAGCGAAGAGCCCGGATCTCAATTCCATTGAGCACGTCTGGGACCTGTTGGATCGAAGGGTGAGGGCTAGGGCCATTCCCCCCAGAAATATCTGGGAACTTGCAGGTGCCTTGTTGGAAGAGGGGGTAACATCTCACAGCAAGAACGGGCAAATCTGGTGCAGTCCATGCCGAGGAGATGCACTGTAGTACTTAATGCAGCTGGTGGCCACACCAGATACTGACTTACTTTTGATTTTGACCCCCCCTTTGTTCAGGGACACAATATTCAATTTCTGTTAGTCACATGTCTGTGGAACCTGTTCAGTTTATGTCTCAGTTGTTGAATCTTGTTATGTTCATACAAATATTTACACATGTTAAGTTTGCTGAAAATAAACTCAGTTGACAGTGAGAGGACGTTTTTTTGTTGTTGCTGTGTTTATATATTTTTTTGCTCCGAAAACTTGGGGGGCCAAAAAGAACTACCTGCGGGCCAAATTCGGGGCCCGGGCCACCAGTTGGGGAACTCTGCTGTAACAGAAAACAGATTTGTTATTTAAAAAAATAAAATTCAGCTATTTGTGGAAGACAGCCAGTGGGTGATATTTCGACAGTGCAAAACATTAAAAAGCTAATTGGCACAGTAGATGATTTTAGAATACGGCAGGTTGGGATTACATCTTGTTTACAAACAGTTTACTGTAGACCTGAATAAAGGATCTCCCCAATCTCATGTATGAAACAGAAATCAACAGTTTGTTAAATTGTATTTTTGATGTTCTCATCAACACAGCAAATGTAATTTGAATTCAGAGACATTCAGTCTCCCTCTAGTTACTCAAAACATTTGGCCACACTATTGGAATAAGAAGGTGCTATCTAGAACCTAAAAGGGTTCTTAGGCTGTCGCATAGGAGCACCCTTTGAAGAAGCATTTTTGGTTCTGGGTAGAACCCTTTTGGTTTCAGGTAGAACTCTTTTGGGTTCCATGTTGAACCCAAAAGGGTTCTACCTGGAACAGAAAACATTTTAACTGGAACCAAAAAGGATTATCTTATTTGAACAGCTGAAGAACCCTTTAGGATGTTATTACAGTATTTCTTATTCACATCCTGAGAGATGAAATTCACACCTCTTACGTAATCACCCAGATCAGAATTGTTTTACTCCTAGTCCAGTCAGTCCCCATATCTAATATATTTATTTTCTTATCTTCCTCCGCTCGCTACCCATTTGAACTGGTTAAGGGGGAGACTAATTCTCCTCACAGAACAAAAAGAGTGCTGATGAGCAAACTCTAATCCCAGATGTGCTGGGAAAAATATGATAATCTACAATTCAAAAAGACAAGATCTAATTAGTGAAGGCAAGCCAATGCTGTGGTTGGCTGCAGCAAGGAGATGCACCATTGCTGTAGCTCAGAGGTATGCAGCTCACAGTGCATTAGGGTAGACTTTCAATTAAAACACAAGGCAGGGGGTCAGTTCAATCATACTCATACTGTACTGGACATGCATAGGCAAGCAGACAGAGACAGAGACAGAGACAGAGAGAGAGAGAGAGAGAGAGAGAGAGAGAGAGAGAGAGAGAGAGAGAGGGTGTGTGCTAGCGAGAATGGTCGGGTTGTCATAGCAATCTTTTCTCTAGGCAGGGATCCATTTTACTTGCAAAGTAATAAGCTCAAGATTGATTTTGTGAGGGGTTACTACAAACAGAGAATATTTCACATTTAATGTGGACATGAGAAAGGTGCAACATTTCTTACACGACAGCAAAGATGTAGCAGCGGCCTTAAATCACAGAGATTCATGGATAGTGCTCAATTTACCATGTGTGAAAGCAAGGTGATTGTCTTATCGCCTGCAGTGATCTGACATCTAATGTAAAGTCACAGAAATATGATGACTAGCTCAGGTTTTCATGAAGAGATTACACACTAAAACACTTTCTGTTGTAGTAAACAATAAACAATTGTAATAAACTACTGTAACCAGCGAGCAACAAGTCTCCTCTCTCCTCCTCGTTTCCTTGGTTATTAGCTTGGAGACTGTCCAGTACAGTCCAATGGTGACTGAGAGCAGTAATGGCTGGAGAAGTGAGCCATGGACTCGGGAACACGATACCCATTTACTATTCACTGAGCTCTCAGGGAAGACTTTACATGGCTGGATAATTTGATCATGATCTCCACGACTCTCCTCTCCTCCCACCTACTGCTCCTCAGAGTGGCATTGACTCTGCACTGCTTCCTGCAGCTCAAAACTCAATGCCCGATACTGGGCTAGCTGCTGTGCTGTCTCAACAGTCTGGTGTTGGGAGTGGACGGAAGGCTATTAACTGATATTAAAGTGTGTGCCAGCTGAGCTGGTCTGGCCCCCTGACGGCCCCCAGTGCAGCCCTCTCAGCTCAGATAATGATATGCTAGCATGTGTCAGCGTGACGGCCTTCCCTTGCCGGGTTCACCAGCAGACATTGGGGAGCGGGCCAACCGGCAGCTCCCTGACAGTCCAGCCTGTTTATACACTATACCTCACTTCGCTGCCTCCATCCTGTGCCAAGAAATAACAACTGTCACACAGCCTTACAATGTCCCACACTCACAAATGGGTGGATTTCATTTCTGCTCAATGTATTCCTGTGTCCTAGTTTATTTATCTGACGCGCACCGAGGCAGGATGCTGCGGTTACACTCCATCAAATGAGGTAGAGAATAAGTAGAAAGTCTTAGAAAATTCAAATCCCTGTTTAGAATTTCAACCGTTACTGTGATTGTACAGAAGGGCTTCATGTTCTCTGGCTCTGGTTTAGGAGCTGTTGTGAGACGTTGGGATGCTGGGATGTTGTGGTCTATTTTCATCTCTCTTTTTGTCAATCTTGCCAACTATTTGCCTCTTTCTCTCTATCCCACATCTTCCTGTTTCACTCTCTGTTTCTCTCTATCCCACATCTCTCTGTTTCACTCTCTGTTTCTCTCTATCCCACATCTCTCTGTTTCACTCTTGTTTCTCTCTATCCCACATCTCCCTGTTTCACTCTCTGTTTCTCTCTATCCCACATCTCCCTGTTTCACTCTCTGTTTCTCTCTATCCCACATCTCCCTGTTTCACTCTGTTTCTCTCTATCCCACATCTCTCTGTTTCACTCTCTGTTTCTCTCTATCCCACATCTCTCTGTTTCACTCTTGTTTCTCTCTATCCCACATCTCCCTGTTTCACTCTCTGTTTCTCTCTATCCCACATCTCCCTGTTTCACTCTCTGTTTCTCTCTATCCCACATCTCTCTGTTTCTCTCTATCCCACTCTCCCCCGGTTTCTCTCTATCCCACATCTCTCTGTTTCACTCTCTGTTTCTCTCTATCCCACATCTCCCTGTTTCACTCTCTGTTTCTCTCTATCCCACATCTCTCTATTTCACTCTCTGTTTCTCTCTATTCCACATCTCCCTGTTTCACTCTCTGTTTCTCTCTATCCCACATCTCCCTGTTTCACTCTCTGTTTCTCTCTATCCCACATCTCTCTGTTTCACTCTCTGTTTCTCTCTATCCCACATCTCCCTGTTTCACTCTCTGTTTCTCTCTATCCCACATCTCCCTGTTTCACTCTCTGTTTCTCTCTATCCCACATCTCTCTGTTTCTCTCTATCCCACATCTCCCTGTTTCACTCTCTGTTTCTCTCTATCCCACATCTCCCTGTTTCACTCTCTGTTTCTCTCTATCCCACATTTCCCTGTTTCACTCTCTGTTTCTCTCTATCCCACATCTCTCTGTTTCACTCTCTGTTTCTCTCTATCCCACATCTCCCTGTTTCACTCTCTGTTTCTCTCTATCCCACATCTCCCTGTTTCACTCTCTGTTTCTCTCTATCCCACATCTCTCTGTTTCTCTCTACCCCCCCTCTCCCTCTGTTTCTCTCTATCCCACTCTCCCCCGGTTTCTCTCTATCCCACATCTCTCTGTTTCACTCTCTGTTTCTCTCTATCCCACATCTCCCTGTTTCACTCTCTGTTTCTCTCTATCCCACATCTCCCTGTTTCACTCTCTGTTTCTCTCTATCCCGCATCTCTCTGTTTCACTCTCTGTTTCTCTCTATCCCACATCTCTCTGTTTCACTCTCTGTTTCTCTCTATCCCACATCTCTCTGTTTCATTCTCTGTTTCTCTCTATCCTACATCTCCCTGTTTCACGCTCTGTTTCTCTCTATCCCACATCTCCCTATTTCACTCTCTGTTTCTCTCTATCCCACATCTCTCTGTTTCACTCTCTGTTTCTCTCTATCCTACATCTCCCTGTTTCACGCTCTGTTTCTCTCTATCCCACATCTCCCTATTTCACTCTCTGTTTCTCTCTATCCCACATCTCCCTGTTTCACTCCCTGTTTCTCTCTACCCCCCTCTCTCTCTGTTTCTCTCTACCCCACTCTCCCTCTGTTTCTCTCTATCCCCCTCTCCCCCGGTTTCTCTCTATCCCCCTCTCCCCCAGTTTCTCTCTATCTCCCTATCTGGTGCCCACAGGAGCTCTTAATATGCAGGTGGTAGTAAATGGGGAGGAAAACAAGCGGTTATTTTCCCACAGCAATATATTTTCTTTGGCTCATCAGGAGCGTCTGTGTCCAGGTGATAATTATGGACTTACTAGTCTGTCTGAGGCTGGATGGAGATGGAGAAAAAACTGGGTGTTGCTATTTAACTCAGCACAGGGGATTGGTATTTTAACTCAGCACAGGGTATTGGTATTTTAACTCAGCACAGGGGATTGGTATTTTAACTCAGCACAGGGTATTGGTATTTTAACTCAGCACAGGGTATTGGTATTTTAACTCAGCACAAGATGTTGTTATTTTAACTCAGCACAGGGGATTGGTATTTTAACTCAGCACAGGGGATTGGTATTTTAACTCAGCACAGGGAATTGGTATTTTAACTCAGCACAGGGTATTGGTATTTTAACTCAGCACAAGGTGTTGCTATTTTAACTCAGAACAGGGGATTGGTATTTTACCTCAACACAAGGTGTTGCTATTTTAACTCAGCACAAGATGTTGTTATTTTAACTCAGCACAGGGTATTGGTATTTTAACTCAGCACAAGGTGTTGCTATTTTAACTCAGAACAGGGGATTGGTATTTTAACTCAACACAAGGTGTTGCTATTTTAACTCAGCACAAGATGTTGTTATTTTAACTCAGCACAGGGGATTGGTATTTTAAGTCAGCACAGGGGATTGGTATTTTAAGTCAGCACAAGGTGTTGCTATTTTAACTCAGCACAGGGGATTGGTATTTTAACTCAGCACAGGGGATTGGTATTTTAACTCAGCACAGGGGATTGGTATTTCAACTCAGCACAGGGGATTGGTATTTTAACTCAGCACAGGGGATTGGTATTTTAACACAGCAAGGGGATTGTGCCTGACTCAAAGCCTCCCCTCCCACCTCTCTGCTCTGCTCATCACTGGCATGACCCAGGAGGAAGTCAGGGGTTCAGAGACCAGTTCCTACTATGGGAACACAGCAGCACCACCGTGGTAAATTGATTATATACCGTGTGCAGCCTTTCTAACCCTTTTCACACAAACTGAGATCAGATAAAAAGCACTTGACTGTGATAAACACATTATTACTGAATCACAGTTTTATCTGGACAGGTGAACACCAAATAGTGTAGAATCTACAAGTCTACTCACTTGTGTTACACATTGAATATCTGTAAGCAGCAATAAAAGACCGTATGAACATTGTTCAGTTTTTCTTTCTACTTCGTTCAATCCACTTTGTATTACAGCATATTGGATGACTGTCATTCATATTCCATTCACCCAGCTCAATCTGCCCTGTGAATGTGTCTTCTTGGTGGTCTTCTAAAACAGTCCGTCTCTCCTGAATCTGCTTTGGATTACTTCTATCGAACCTTTTGCAAGACTATCACCAAGGTGCCCCTGGGATGATTCCCAAACCTCCCGCCACACAGCCACAATATTCCCACCAAGGTGCCCCTGGGATGATTCCCAAACCTCCTGCCACACAGCCACAATATTCCCACCAAGGTGCCCCTGGGATGATTCCCAAACCTCCCGCCACACAGCCACAATATTGCCACCAAGGTGCCCCTGGGATGATTCCCAAACCTCCCGCCACACAGCCACAATATTGCCACCAAGGTGCCCCTGGGATGATTCCCAAACCTCCCGCCACACTTGCCAAAGGGTTTGTCTCTTCACCCTAAGTGGATTGTCTCAACAAATATCCTGTGTTGGTATTACAGTATAGTACAACTAACGCACGCTGATGGAACCAAAGCCTTCCGTCCATCCATCTATTAGGAGCTTGTATAGAGGATGTCCAGCAATAATATAACAACAAAAAAGAACTCTGAGATTAAGAAAAAAAAAACATAATACACCCCTATAATGACCCCATTCATTAGAGTTGAATGAATGTAGACAATGTAAAAGGGAATTTGCTGGAGATAAATTTATCAGTGCTCAGTGTAACGTCACTACTGTCCCCCTGGTTTTGTTTGTTTCTTTGCTGGCCTCCATGTGCAGGACTAAAGGGCTACAGAGAGCACAATGACAACACCGCTGTGTGAGGATGGTGGGCTGGCGGGTCGGTGGGTGGGTGGGCTGGGTTTGCGGCGCGTGTCCTGCGTGCTGTGCTAGTCCCTCACCCCGGCCACTCCTGTCATCCACAATGCCTCCAGATTTCCCCTGTCAATGGCTCATCTGTGGGGAGGCCGCTGATGTGTCCCGAGGCTTTCTCCACTGCAGCTAAATCACACAGACAAGAGAGCTGCACGCCACAGCAGCTAGAAGGTCCCTCTAAGAATAGCACTCGCCCCAAAAACACAACAAAACACAAATAAATAACAAATTAATCATCAGTTACTCTCCTTAAAATCAATACTATGACTCATCTTAAAGAGATAGTGGAAATGTGGAAATTGGAAATTGAAACATGGAGAATGAAACATGGAAATTGAAACATGGAGAATGAAACATGGAGAATGCAATTGACTCTTTTTACGCTTGAGAGGATAGCCCTAAACCGTGCTCTGTTTAAACAATGCTTTTTCAATTCATTTATTTTGTTAATGTGCTCAGATGGAAACTAATGAATGTGGGGAGGTACTTTTTCAATAATGCTGATGATTAGCTCAAATTCCCACAAACTGTCTGTGTTTGGCGGACAGAAATCACATGGAATAAAAAAACTATGTCTGACTCACAACTAACTCTCAGACCCTTGTGAAGGAAATGTTACTTTGTGAAGAAAACAATCCTTGGTTCCTGCTTGTGCCTGGTAAACGTGTCTGTAACCAGTCTATAAGGGAACTAATTGGACTGCCCAAGAGAGAGCTCTTGACAGACGTTCACTATGGGGTATCAAGTTTGTTAGAACCTCTCCAGTTAACTGATAATAAACAATAATTAATTTAAGATTGACTTTGAGTGTCCCTGTGTAGAACACCCTCAAGTAATTTGCTTTCGTCATCTCAGTTTCTCTCTCTCTCTCTCTCTCTCTCTCTCTCTCTCTCTCTCTCTCTCTCTCTCTCTCTCTCTCTCTCTCTCTCTCTCTACCTCTCTCTCTCTCTCTCTCTCTCTCTCTCTCTCTCTCCCTCCCTCCCTCTCTCCCCATCCCTCTCCCTCCCTCATGTTCTCACTCATGTTCTCACTCTTTCACTCCCCCCCTCAGACTGCCTGCCCTTAAGAAACGGAGAAGCTTGTATCTTGGTTTGTCAGCAGTAACGGGCAGCAGCAGGGAGCTGGATCAGGACACTGAGGAGGACATAGGGCTCGGCAGGTAGACTTGGCCCTTGAGGCCCTTGAGGGGCATTGATGTGGTGCGACACAGTGAAGGAGTAAGCTTGTTGACGTTGACAGAGGAGGAACACTAAATCAAAGCAGACACAGCCTCCTTATAAAGCAAACAACCACAGCAGAGGAGCAGGTGTTGTTGTCTTTTATTCCCTCTTTTTCCCTCTAAGAGCATCACATTTCATCACAATTCACTCCAATTTCAACATGTCACTGAGAGCATATCATGTAAAATACATTAGAAAAATAATATGTCCGAAAATGTCTCGTCAGACGTGGTGAGACAATCCACTGAGCGTACTCTGTTCTCCCTCACTGTGAATAAACCGCAGCCACAAACAGACATCTTGTTTCTCTGTGTCCTTGTGCTCCTCTAACTGACCTATTTTACAACAGGAACGGAACTCAATAAATCACTCAATCAACTGACTCTAAAGTCTTTATGTGCTTTGGCCAAACTTGAAATATAACTCACGCTATGTGCTCTGAGGGCAAGTAGTCAACATTTTCCATATCAGCACGGATGAAATGGTAGTTAAAATACAGAGGGCAATGGCATGATCCCGCCTCCGCCCCCTCGGAATACATTTTCACCAGATGGTGTGTTTCAGAATCTTAAACCGAGGCAAGCTCCACAATGGACTGCACCATTACAATAGCGGCTCCACTTTCCCTTGTCATGTAACAGAACAGCTGTTTGTTTATCTAACCTTTGAGTCAAAAGAACAGAAAGAACCCGATTTAGTCCTGAATCTATTGCAAGTTAAAGGAATCTAACTATATTCTACTATCTCCAGTCAATGTAATTCCCTCTCAGTTGTATAAACAGTGAGTGTTATTCCAAGACCTTGTGTTGTATCTTCCCTGTTTCACTGACTGACTTTAGAGCTGGTGTTATCCCTGGGATCTGACGCTACTGTGTGACTATGAAAGACAACAGCTGTTGGAACAGCCGCTCACGGCAGACAGATAGAGTGCTGATTTGTAAACTGCCTCCTAAAATAAACAGACCATTTCATTCTGTCTCTGATTGGGTTCCAGGAGGAGAAGTTCAAGTTTGATGAAATAGCTATGAAGATGAAGTGTGCCAGGTTTCATCAGGTCAGAAAGACACAGACTGTGTGGCTTCATTCAGTTTATCTTCTCCATACATAACTTTACACTTTCAACAGGTCAGCTTACATTTCACTATCTACAAATGCAATAGTTTACATGATAAATAGGCTACATAAAATAGTACCTCAAACACAACCCCTTGATAAGGGCTATATGCTGAAAGGAGTTGGCTCCGTTGTCATTGAGAATGTATGTACATCTTCCACATTACTAGTTAAGATCACTACATGGAGTGTTTTTAAAGAATATGCTATCTGTAACCATCATGTCAGCCATCTGTAACCTAACCATCATACGTGTAATGCTATCTGTAACCATCATGTCTGCCATCTGTAACCTAGCCATCATATGTGTAATGCTATCTGTAACCATCATGCCTGCCATCTGTAACCTAACCATCATACGTGTAATGCTATCTGTAACCATCATGTCTGCCATCTGTAACCTAGCCATCATACGTGTAATGCTATCTGTAACCATCATGCTTGCCATCTGTAACCTAGCCATCATACGTGTAATGCTATCTGTAACCATCATGTCTGCCATCTGTAACCTAACCATCATACCTGTAATGCTATCTGTAACCATCATATATGCCAGCTGTAACCTAACCATCATACTTGTAATGCTATCTGCAACCATCATGTCTGCCATCTGTAACCTAACCATCATATGTGTAATGCTAACTGTAACCATCATATGTGTAATGCTAACTGTAACCCTCATATGTGTAATGCTATCTGTAACCATCATGTCTGCCATCTGTAACCTAACCATCATATGTGTAATGCTAACTGTAACCATCATATGTGTAATGCTATCTGTAACCATCATGTCTGCCATCTGTAACCTAACCATCATATGCGTAATGCTAACTGTAACCCTCATATGTGTAATGCTATATGTAACCATCATGTCTGCCATCTGTAACCTAACCATCATACCTGTAATGCTATCTGTAACCATCATATATGCCAGCTGTAACCTAACCATCATACTTGTAATGCTATCTGCAACCATCATGTCTGCCATCTGTAACCTAACCATCATATGTGTAATGCTAACTGTAACCATCATATGTGTAATGCTAACTGTAACCCTCATATGTGTAATGCTATATGTAACCATCATGTCTGCCATCTGTAACCTAACCATCATACCTGTAATGCTATCTGTAACCATCATGTCTGCCATCTGTAACCTAACCATCATACCTGTAATGCTATATGTAACCATCATGTCTGCCATCTGTAACCTAACCATCATACCTGTAATGCTATATGTAACCATCATGTCTGCCATCTGTAACCTAACCATTATACCTGTAATGCTATCTGTAACCATCATGTCTGCCATCTGTAACCTAACCATTATACCTGTAATGCTATCTGTCACCATCATGTCTGCCATCTGTAACCTAACATCATACCTGTAATGCTATCTGTAACCATCATGTCTGCCATCTGTAACCTAACCATCATACCTGTAATGCTATCTGTAACCATCATGTCTGCCAGCTGTAACCTAACCATCATACCTGTAATGCTATCTGTAACCATCATGTCTGCCATCTGTAACCTAACCATCATACCTGTAATGCTATCTGTAACCATCATGTCTGCCATCTGTAACCTAACCATCATACCTGTAATGCTATCTGTAACCATCATGTCTGCCATCTGTAACCTAACCATCATACCTGTAATGATATCTGTAACCATCATGTCTGCCATCTGTAACCTAACCATCATACCTGTAATGCTATATGTAACCATCATGTCTGCCATCTGTAACCTAACCATCATACCTGTAATGCTATCTGTAACCATCATGTCTGCCATCTGTAACCTAACCATTATACCTGTAATGCTATCTGTCACCATCATGTCTGCCATCTGTAACCTAACCATTATACCTGTAATGCTATCTGTCACCATCATGTCTGCCATCTGTAACCTAACCATCATACCTGTAATGATATCTGTAACCATCATGTCTGCCATCTGTAACCTAACCATCATACCTGTAATGCTATATGTAACCATCATGTCTGCCATCTGTAACCTAACCATTATACCTGTAATGCTATCTGTAACCATCATGTCTGCCATCTGTAACCTAACCATTATACCTGTAATGCTATCTGTCACCATCATGTCTGCCATCTGTAACCTAACCATCATACCTGTAATGCTATCTGTCACCATCATGTCTGCCATCTGTAACCTAACCATCATACCTGTAATGCTATCTGTCACCATCATGTCTGCCATCTGTAACCTAACCATCACACCTGTAATGCTATCTGTAAACATCATATGTGTAATGACACCATTATTAAAAGCAATGATCAAAAGGATTTGTAATAATACATGCATGGTATATTATGTTCTCTTCTCAGTTAAATGGATTACTAATCGGATGTACCTTTCAGGACAACAACATCGCCTTCAAAATATAGTGAGACGTAATCTGAAGAAAATACCAGACATAATTGCTCTACTAAAGCATATCTGATACAATAATTTATGTTTCTTTAGGCCAGGGTAATTGTCTGGAATGTAGCCAACAAAGATCCATTCTGCGCGATCAATATCCATTTAAGCGAATAAACTAAATAAATGTAGTATCTTTTTAAGATCTTTCTTAATTTGCACACTCTCCCTCAAGAAGCCAAAAAGACTCTTGCCACATTTATGACAATAGTAACTGATAATGTTTCCTCTGGTTAGCACTTCTTCTTCTGTAACTGCCAGTTAGGGGAAATAACTGCTTAAATGGCGGTATATCTTCTTGACTGATTAAACATTGTGATTTATGGGTTGGCCTTTAGTTTTACATACATTATTTTACCCTAGAGAAGACTTCAGCCATTTCCCTTGAACACCCAGATGTTTTAATGACCATAGATGGTGTGCAGGCCAAAGATAAAGCCCCCTGTCAGGCTGTAGGCCAGAGAATATCACAGTGATTTCCCAACAAATTCATGCATTTCCATACAAGGCTCCTGACACACCACCACACATTATAAACATTAAACTCCAAACAGCCTCTAACCAGCCTCTGGTACTAGCTTCACTGCAGAGCCATTTTCCTCAGGAGACAAATTCATTTCCTGCTTTGGAATCCAACCAACAATGTGTGCATGCATAATGCATATGTATTCGTCTGTTATGTATTAGGCACAAAGTCTTGTAATTCACCAGGGTGTGTGCATGCTATAAGTGCCAGAAAGCAGAAGAGAGGGAGGGTTATGGAAAAGGGGGGAGGGGCCTCCTTGAGTAAACCACATTCAGAATAGGGAAGCTCAGAGAGAGAGAGAGACAGAGAGACAGAGAAAGAGTGAGAGAAAAAAAGAGAGAGAAAGAAAGAGAAATACTTACCTGACACAGTCCTGACGATCTCGCTGGTATTCCTCAGGCCAACGAAGGAGAACTGGTAGAGCCTCCAGGAGCGGATGTCTCCCACCTCCACGGAGCTCCTCTTCCACTTGTACACTATCTCCTCTCTGGGGTAGCCATCTGGACAGAGGGAGGGTGGAGAGACAGTTAGCTCTGGAAATTACTATGACTGAATCCATCCAATATTAAAATGTGTTAAACAGGTGATGTGTAACGCTATGTACATCTGTTCCACTCCAATGGTAATTAGGATTAGGGTGACTGTAATGTGGACATAACCAATATTCAGGAACATCGTAAGGAGCAACCCTAAATAGTGACTGGACACTAATAATGTCTGATAACAACTGACCTCGAGTCAAGTCTTTGTCCAGAGAAGAACACTACCATGTATAGGCCTACATCATGCTAAATGGGGTGGTTTAGCCCACAGATATCCTGCAACAGATATCCTGTAACAGATATCCTGTAACAGATATCCTGTAACAGATATCCTGTAACAAACCCTGTCTGCCTGGTTACTGTACTGGTCTCTCTCACCAACCCTGTCTGCCTGGTTACTGTACTGGTCTCTCTCATCAACCCTGCCTAGTTACTGTACTGGTCTCTCTCACCAACCCTGCCTGGTTACTGTACTGGTCTCTCTCACCAACCCTGTCTGGTTACTGTACTGGTCTCTCTCACCAATCCTGTCTGGTTACTGTACTGGTCTCTCTCACCAATCCTGTCTGATTACTGTACTGGTCTCTTTCACCAATCCTGTCTGGTTACTGTACTGGTCTCTCTCACCAATCCTGTCTGGTTACTGTACTGGTCTCTCTCACCAATCCTGTCTGGTTACTATACTGGTCTCTCTCACCAATCCTGTCTGGTTACTGTACTGGTCTCTCTCACAAACCCTGTCTGGTTACTGTACTGGTCTCTCCCACCAATCCTGTCTGCCTGGTTACTGTACTGGTCTCTGTCACCAACCCTGTCTGTCTGGTTACTGTACTGGTCTCTTTCACCAACCCTGCCTAGTTACTGTACTGGTCTCTGTCACCAACCCTGTCTGTCTGGTTACTGTACTGGTCTCTTTCACCAACCCTGCCTAGTTACTGTACTGGTCTCTCTCAGCAACCCTGTCTGTCTGGTTACTGTACTGGTCTCTCTTACCAACCCTGCCTAGTTACTGTACTGGTCTCTCTCACCAACCCTGTCTGCCTGTTTACTGTACTAGTCTCTCTCACCAACCCTGTCTGTCTGGTTACTGTACTGGTCTCTCTCACCAACCCTGTCTGCCTGTTTACTGTACTGGTCTCTCTCACCAATCCTGTCTGGTTACTGTACTGGTCTCTCTCACCAACCCTGTCTGGTTACTGTACTGGTCTCTCTCACCAATCCTGTCTGGTTACTGTACTGGTCTCTCTCACCAACACTGTCTGGTTACTGTACTGGTCTCTCTCACCAACCCTGTCTGGTTACTGTACTGGTCTCTCTCACCAACCCTGCCTGGCTACTGTACTGGTCTCTCACACCAACCCTGCCTGGCTACTGTACTGGTCTCTCTCACCAACCCTGTCTGGTTACTGTACTGGTCTCTCTCACCAACCCTGTCTGGTTACTGTACTGGTCTCTCTCACCAACCCTGCCTGGTTACTGTACTGGTCTCTCTCACCAACCCTGTCTGGTTACTGTACTGGTCTCTCTCACCAACCCTGTCTGGTTACTGTACTGGTCTCTCTCACCAACCCTGTCTGGTTACTGTACTGGTCTCTCTCACCAACCCTGTCTGGTTACTGTACTGGTCTCTCTCACCAACCCTGTCTGGTTACTGTACTGGTCTCTCTCACCAACCCTGTCTGGTTACTGTACTGGTCTCTCTCACCAACCCTGTCTGGTTACTGTAGGTTTGGAGGTTAATGTTATACTCCCTCTTTCATTGTACTGCTTCTCCCCTCTCTTACTGCTTCCTCTCCTTTTTCCCTCTCACAATATAAAAGTGCTAAAAACACAGCAGCATGTTGTGCACAGTGCTGATGTCTTCATGGTATAGTGTTTGTTCTTGGCTGCCACTGCTGTTGGAAGCAGGCATGTGGAGGCCATGGAGAGAAAGAGAAAGTGGCATGTGGAGGCCATGGAGAGAGAGAGAGTGTGTGAGCGAAAGAGACAAGAGTGAGAGTGATGGTGGGGTAGTAGAGAGCACATGGCCAGACTTACAGCTTGAAAACTCCAGCGGACAGGAGTGCTCATCCATTGGGAAGTTGTTCAGTTTAAGCTGGCACTCGGCATCAATAGTCAACCTACAAACAGAAAAACACAGTTTGGATCTGCTGTGCTGGTCGGGGTTGTCAACAGGGCATCTAGCATATTCTGTTCTGTAACTCTCCTGTCTGATTTCTATTGTTCAGTGGACTTAAAAGTTAAACTCATGAAACCTTCTTATAGACAAAATGCGCAATAATGGCATTACCCATCCATGCGCTTCCTATTGTTGTGTCATTTTATTCAGCATTAGGATGGCAGGTAACCTAGTGCTTAGAGCGTTGGGTCAGTAACTGAAAAATCTGTCATTCTGCCCCTGAACAAGGCAGTTAACCCACTGTTCCTAAGCCATCATTGTAAATAAGAATTTGTTCTTAACTGACTTGCCTAGTTAAATAAAGGTTAAATAAAATAAAAATGTTCTTAATTATAATTAGTCATTGGTGAGGTTGGAGATCCCTAATGAATTAACGAACTGTGGTTGCATTCTGGGAGAACATCAATCACTGCTGGGTTGAGGAGTCTAGCCCACCAAAGTTAATCTTCTCATTAGACAGTGTGAGGGAGAGTTAGCTAGCTAGCCAGGCTGAAGCTACTCTTCTTTCTTAACCAGAGGCACCAAATTAGGATGATTAATGTGGTCTGAAGCGCAATCAGTCAAGCTCAATCAACTACCGCCTGTCAAATACAGTCAACTGGAAACCGTCTGTTTCCTCATTTGTGTCAGAGTCACCCAGTGGTGCTTCTTCATTGGACAACATCTCACCGCAGTGTGTAGAGTATCCGTCCGTCGTTCCAGATTCGGAGCATACGATTGGGTGTGGTGATCCAGTGGGCGTCGGCCTTCTTGGAGTTGCGGAAGAAGGTGTCAGGGATCCAGATCTTGCCCACCATGTTGCTGTTGAGACGCAAGACCTTCATGGTACTGTTGAACTTTAACCTCCGGTCATACCACGTCTGGGCAAAAAATATGTCGATGGTGTACTCCTGCAGAGGGAAAAATATCAAGCTTGATTCAATTAAACCTGCTGTGCGGTATTATACAAGGTCAAATCAAATCAAATTGTATTTGTCACACGCGCCAAATACAACATGTGTAGACCTTACAGTGAAATGCTTACTTACAAGCACTTAACCAACAATGCAGTTAAGAAAAGTAAGTGTTAAGAAATAAAAAAAAAAAGTAAAAATAAATAAAAAAATAATTAAAGAGCAACAAGTAAATAATAGTAGGCTATATTCGGGGTGTACCGGTACAGAGTCAATATGCGGGGATCAGAGAATGTTTTTTTAATACTGTAGGAACCTAATACTACTAGCTAGGCCCCACTCACAGGTATATGCATCCTGTTTTCAGAATAAGAAGTGTGTACATAGGCAGTAGTAAATAAACACTGCCTAATTGCCTATCACTATAGCAGTTGAGTTGATTCCATCCATAGTCATCATTGGAAGAGTTTCATTCCAAAATTCTATATACAGTCAGGTTACACATTCAGAGGTGGAAACTTTCCGTGGGAATTAACAGGAATATATGGGAATTAACGGAAATATATGCAAATGAATATTAATACCATTTAAATGTAGATGTTTTTTGCATTGGATATATTTATCATATCATATGGAGACAGAAACATAAACCTTTTAACTTATCATAAGTAGACATAATTGCAAATTATTAAATCCTTCCAATAGAAATAAAAAAAACAATTTAGTTATGAATTGAACTTTAATTAAATGAGTTGACTCTTGACATGGGATGATTTCACTGAACAACAAAAGAAAGAGAATATTGTATGATCCCCAATTAGCCATTGCATCTCCTAAAATCCATTGCATCTCCCAAAAACGTTTTCAACATACATCTGTAAAATGACATTCTAGAAACTAAAGCTTTCAGGCTTCCATTTCTTCTCCCTAGATTTCCTCAATGTCCACCTCTTGAACATCAGACTCTGAGGCCTCATCTTCACTGTCACTTTCCAACCTTGTTGAGGATGGCTCGTTGTCAGGCTCAAAAAGCCTAAAATCTGCCCGGATGGCCACCAATCTTTCAACCCTTCTATTGGCCAGCCTGTTGCGTGCTTTGGTGTGTGTGTTCCCAAACAAGGACCAGTTGCGCTCTGAGGCGGCTGATGTTGGTAGGATTTGGAGGATGATGGAGACAACAGAGGAAAGAGCCTCAGATCCTCAGCCTCAAGTCCCTTCCACCAGGTGGCTGATGAGATATGTTGGCACGACTGCCATATTGCCTCTCCATACCAAAGCCCTAGCTTGACTGCCAAGAACCTTGCCCTCATCCAGGCCAAGGTGGCGAGACACGGTAGTGATGACACCATAGGCCTTGTTGATCTCTGCACCAGACAGGATGCTCTTGCCAGCATACTTGGGGTCCAACATGTACGTTGCGGCGTGTATGGGCTTCAGGCAGAAGTCTTCACGCTTTTTGATGTATTTCAGAACTGCAGTTTCCTCTGCTTGGAGCAACAGTGAAGTGGGCAGGGCAGTACGGATTTCTTCTCTTACATCTGCAAGCAGTGTCTGAACATCAGACAGGATGGCATTGCCTCCCTCAATCAGTGCAATGGCTACTGCTATAGGTTTCAGGAGTTTCAGGCTGCTTACCACTCTCTCCCAAAATACATCATACAGGAGGATCCTCTTGATGGGGCTGTCCATATTGGCAGACTGTGATATGGCCATTTATTGGAGAGACTCGTTCCCCTCCAGGAGACTGTCAAACATGATGACAACACCACCACAACGTGTGTTGCTGGGCAGCTTCAATGTGATGCTCTTATTCTTCTCACTTTGCTTGGTGAGGTAGATTGCTGCTATAACTTGATGACCCTTCACATACCTAACCATTTCCTTGGCTCTAACCACTTCCTTGGCATAGCCAAGGTGTGATGTGAGGGTAGGACTCCTCCACTTTAGACGAAGCAGCATTGTCTGTCCAGTGCAAATACCTTCTGTGGTCCAAGGTCAATGATGACTGCCTTCAGCTCATCTGCAATGTAGAGACTGGTGTGTCTGTTGTCCCTTGTGTCTGTGCTCTTGTAGAATACTGGTTGAGGGGTGGAGATTATGTAGTTAATTATTCCTTGCCCACGAACATTCGACCACCCATCAGAGCTGTTTGCAATACAGTCTGCTTTCTCTATTATTTTCTTGACCTTCACTTGAACTCTGCTGAACTCTGCATCCAGCAAATGAGTAGATAAAGCATGTCTGGTTGGAAGGGTGTATGCTGGGCAAAGAACATTCAGAAATCTCTTCCAATACACATTGCTTGTGAGCATCAGAGGTGAACCAGTTGCATACACAGCTTGAGCATACATCAGAATTTCTCTGACTATGTTCCTCCACTGAGTCAAAAAAACTTCTGATTTCAGGAGGACATTGAGCTGTTGCTATCGACAAGGTGTCTGATTCATCATTTTCACCTCGAATAGAAGTAGGACTTTTGGTTGCTTGTTGTGAGCGCTGAGGGAACTTTAACTTTACTTTGCTGGATGATTCTGCATCTTTTTTGCATTCTTCACGTATGATTTGGCACAGTATTTGCAAATGTACACAGCTTTTCCTTCTACATTAGCTGCAGTGAAATGTCTCCACATATCAGACAGTGCCCGTGGCATTTTCCTGTAAAGATTAGAAAAGAAATTAGTAACAAAAATAATAATAGAATTCCATGTACAGATAAATAGTTAAGCAGTTAGATTAAACAAATCCTTTGTAAAAGAAATTTCTTAAAATGAAGCATGTATGGAAACAGGTGAATTAACACTCCTCAGTTAGCAGGCTCAAGCAACCTAAAACCCACACAGTAGCAAAAACTGACTAGCAGAATGTGCTAACAAGTTAGAAATTATTTAAACACACTTTGCTGTAGGCTACTAGTTAACAAAACAATCATGTATGTCATAGAAAATATATTCACCCCAACATGTATTGTAATCAAAACTTACCAGAAAGCATGTAGTTCTAGACTCAGACAGTGTTGTAGTGTGGGCTCAATAGCATCTCAGTGTGCAAGATCTTGAGAATCAGCTGTACATGGATGAGGGCACTGCACATGTGATGGAAGAATGCACTGTGCATGCAGAAGGTTGCAATTCTATTGAATTGGGGATATTTAACCAAAATATGCCACAAGACCTAGAATTGCCTTATGTGTATCCCACAAAAAAAGGTTCACCGTTATAAGCTAACTTTTTTTATGAATTTAAGCAGGCGTAGGCATGTACAGTATGGCTGCCAATGAAACTGTTGCCCTTGTATTTATTGTGATGTGACTGCTCACAAAAGCAGCAGGATGAATTCTGAAGTGTTCAGAGCTATATTACCTGCTCAGATTCAGCCAAATGCTTCAAAACACATTGGACGGCGCTTCACAGTGCAGATGGACAATGACCTGAAGAATACTGCGAAAGCAACCCAAGACTTTAAGGCAAAGAAGTGGAATGTTCTGCAATGACCAAGTCAATCACCTGACCTGAATCCAATTGAGCATGCATTTCACTTGCTGAAGGCAAAACTGAAGATAAAATTCCCCAAGTACAAGCAGGAAGTGAAGCCAGCTGCAGTAAAGGCCTGGCAGAGCATCACCAGGGAAGAAACACAACATCTGGTGATGTCTATGGGTTCCAGACTTCAGGCAGTCATTGACTGTAAAGGATTTGCAACCAAGTATTACAACTCACAATTTAATTGATGATTATGTTAGTTTGTCCAATTACTTTTGAGCCCCTAAAATTGGGGGGCTATTTATAAAAATGGTTGTAATTTATACACGGTTCATACCATAATTTTAACAAAACCCTTAAATTAAAGATGAAAGTCTCCACTTAAAGCACATCTTGATTGTTTCCTTTCAAATTCATTGTGGTGGCGTTATGCAAATTATGCAAATTGTGTCACTGTCCAAATACTAATGGACCTGACTGTATCTGTTTTCAGAAATGTTGGTAAATTACCTTTATTATTTAAATAAATTATGAAAGAGATTGGTGTGTTATTTCCACTATCTAATCATGGCATGAGGATGTTCAATGACAGCCATGTATTTGTTTAAAATCACTTGATGGTTTCATTTCAGAGAAACTAATAATACTGGGTCAATTTATTTTATTTTATTTTACCTTTATTTAACCAGGTAGGCTAGTTGAGAACAAGTTCTCATTTACAACTGCGACCTGGCAAAGATAAAGCACAGCAGTTTGATACATACAACAACAAAGAGTTACACATGGAATACACAGACATACAGCCAATAATACAGTAGAAAAATGAAAATAAATATAAAAAAAATAAGTCTATTTACAGTGAGTGCAAATGAGGTAAGATAAGGGAGGTAGGGCAATAAATAGGCCATGGTGACGAGGTAATTACAATATAGCAATTAAACACTGGGATGGTAGATGTGCAGAAGATAAATGTGCAAGTTACTGGGGTGCAAAGGAGCAAGATAAATAAATAAATACAGTATGGGGATGAGGTAGTAGGATGGGCTGTTTACAGATGGGCTATGTGCAGGTGCAGAGATCTATTGTTTTTAACAGCCACATATAACAACCACATATCACAGTCAAATATACAGGATACAAACAATGCATTCCAGCTAAACAATGGATCAGCTAAACAATGGATATATAGTATTTTGCGACAATATATTAACATAATACACATCTAAAATCGCTGAATAAAAAATCTGAGATCAGTAATATTTGATACACATATGAAGGTATACACTATCAAAATAAAGAAAGTCGCACACTACATATATACTCTCCCAACAGTTTAATGGGTATTTAACAACGTTTCGGCATGCCGAAACGTCTAAGTGAAATGTCTAAGTGACCCCTAACTTGTGAACGGTAGCGCATATACACGTTAAATTCTGTGTTGAAATTTAACAATGAATAAAAAATACTGTAGAACACCCTGAGACCCTAAACAGGAACGAGTGTCCTCCAGAACGTTGAATACAAATCACTCTCCAGGTTCCACCGAACCCGTTTAAACTGAGGGCAGTTTTACAACTACATGGTAAAACTGCTGTCTGGGATACATTGGCAGAGCACTTTCTCAAAGCAAAATGGCTTCCTTTCAGGCCATGAATCCTTTGTTCCTATTAAAGAATGCAGCTGTACTGGGCCATCTTGAGCCCCTCAAACTGAAAATGAAATGTTTCACGGGGCAATTAATGGCTTCCCTTGTTTAGCAGAAGCATTATCTAACCTCATAACCTCCCTGAGAAGCACTTTGCTCTCACTCTGACAAAACCCTTCCCGCAGTGCTCTCTGTCTCCCATTCAACAGGCCTAGGAAATATATATGAAGGCTATTCAATAGAGCACTGGAGAAAGGAAAGGGGAGCGTGTGTGTTTGAGTGAGAGAGAGAGAGGGAGAGAGGGAGGGAGAGAAAGAGAGAGAAAGGAATAAAAAGTGAAAGAGAGAATAGGAGAGAGAGAGAGAGAGAGAGAGAGAGAGAGAGAGAGAGAGAGAGAGAGAGAGAGAGAGAGAAATCAGTGTATTTGTGTGTGAGAGGACATAGGCTAAGCATTGTAGAAAAGGTAATGACTAACAGTAAAGCCCAAATCCATAACAAAGAGTCATAAACAAAATAAAAAGCAACCCTGTTACCCGGCAGACATTTATGCCAATTCAATTGGCTGTTATTGTCATTTTTAAACGGACAGCCCAAATTCAATGACAAGGCTCTCTTGGCCTTTTTATTTTGGCCTTGCCAAGAGGGAGCTGAAATGTACTGCCTATCCCACCTTTGTTTCTCAACACAGTAGAGGGGTCCATCCCATTCCTCCCCATGTTAAATGTGCAACCAGAGGAAAAAGAATTCTAGATCACCTGTACTCCACACACAAAGACGCATACAAATCTCTCCCTCGCCCTCCATTTGGGAAATCCGACCACAACTCTATCCTCCTGATTCCTGCTTACAAGCAAAAATTAAAGCAGGAAGCACCAGTGACTCGGGTCTATAAAAAAGTGGTCAGATGAAGCAGACGCTAAACTACAGGACTGTTATGCTATCACAGACTGGAACATGATTCCTCTGATGGCATTGAGGAGTACACCACATCAGTCACTGGCTTTATCAATAAGTGCATCGAGGACGTCGTCCCACAGTGACTGTACGTACATACCCCAACCAGAAGCCATGGATTACAGGCAACATTCGCACTGAGCTAAAGGGCAGAGCTGCCGCTTTCAAGGTGCGGGACTCTAACACGGAAGCTTACAAGAAATCCTGCTATGCCCTGCGACGAACCATCAAACAGGCAAAGCGTCAATACAGGGCTAAGATTGAATCTTACTACACCGGCTCTGACGCTCGTCTTATGTGGCAGGGCTTGCAAACTATTACAGACTACAAAGGGAAGCACAGCCGAGAGCTGCCCAGTGACACGAGCCTACCAGACAAGCTAAATCACTTCTATGCTCGCTTCGAGGCAAGCAACACTGAGGCTATGCATGAGAGCATCAGCTGTTCCAGACGACTGTGTGATCACACTCTACGTAGCCGACATGAGTAAGACCTTTAAACAAGTCAACATACACAAGGCTGCGGGGCCAGACGGATTACCAGGACGTGTGCTCCGGGCATGTGCTGACCAACTGGCAGGTGTCTTCACTGACATTTTCAACATGTCCCTGATTGAGTCTGTAATACCAACATGCTTCAAGCAGACCACCATAGTCCCTGTGCCCAAGAACACTAAGGTAACCTGCCTAAATGACTACAGACCCGTAGCACTCACATCTGTAGCCATGAAGTGCTTTGAAAGGTTGGTAATGGCTCACATCAACAACCTTATCCCAGAAACCCTAGACCCCCTCCAATTTGCATACCGTCCAAACAGATCAACAGATGATGCAATCTCTATTGCACTCCACACTGCCCTTTCCCACCTGGACAAAAGGAACACTTATGTGAGAATGCTGTTTATTGACTACATCTCAGCGTTCAACACCATAGTGCCCTCAAAGCTCATCACTAAGCTAAGGATCCTGGGACTAAACACCTCCCTCTGCAACTGGATCCTTGACTTCCTGATGGGCCGCCCCCAGGTGGTGAGGGTAGGTAGCAACACATCTGCCACGCTGATCCTCAACACTGGAGCTCCCCAGGAGTGCGTGCTCAGTCCCGTCTTGTACTCCCTGTTCACCCACGACTGCATGGCCAGGCACGACTCCAACACCATCATAAAGTTTGCAGACGACACAACAGTGGTAGGCCTGATCACCGACAACGACGAGACAGCCTACAGGGAGGAGGTCAGAGACCTGGCCGTGTGGTGCCAGGACAACAACCTCTCCCTCAACGTAACCAAAACTAAGGAGATGATTGTGGACTACAGGAAAAGGAGGACCGAGCACGCCCCCATTCTCATCGACGGGGCTGTAGTGGAGCAGGTTGAGAGCTTCAAGTTCCTTGGTGTCCACATCAACAACAAGCTAGAATGGTCGAAACACACCAAGACAGTCGTGAAGAGGGCACGACAAAGCCTATTCCACCTCAGAAGACTAAAAAGATTTGGCATGGGTCCTGAGATCCTCAAAAGGTTCTACAGCTGCAACATTGAGAGCATCCTGACTGGTTGCATCACTGCCTGGTATGGCAATTGCTCCGCCTCTGACCGCAAGGCACTACAGAGGGTAGTGCGTACGGCCCAGTACATCACTGGGGCTAAGCTGCCTGCCATCCAGGACCTCTACACCAGGCGGTGTCAGAGGAAGGCCCTACAAATTGTCAAAGACCCCAGCCACCCCAGTCACTGTTCTCTCTACTACCGCATGGCAAGCGGTACCGGAGTGCCAAGTCTAGGACAAAAACGCTTCTCAGCAGTTTTTACCCCCAAGCCATAAGACTCCTGAACAGGTAATCAAATGGCTATCTGGACTTTTTGCATTGTGCCCCCCCGCTGCTGCTACTTTCTGTTTATCATATATGCATAGTCACTTTAACTATACTTTCATGTACATACTACCTCAATTGGACCGACCAACCAGTCGGTCCCACCACCCGCCAACCCCTTTTTTACGCTACTGCTACTCTCTGTTCATCATATATGCATAGTCACTTTAACCATAACTACATATACATATACTACCTCAATCAGCCTGAAAACCGGTGTCTGTATGTAGCCTCGCTACTTTTATAGCCTCGCTACTTTTACAGCCTCGCTACTGTATATAGCCTCGCTACTGTATATACTGCTGTTTTTATTTCTTTACCTACCTATTGTTCACCTAATACCTTTTTTATTATTTTTTGCACTGTTGGTTAGAGCCTGTAAGTAAGCATTTCACTGTAAGGTCGACACCTGTTGTATTCGGCGCATGTGACAAATACATTTTGATTTGATTTGAGTCTGATCTAGTCTTTGAGATAACGGGCTTTTACAGTAAAAAACAACAACAAGTATAATCATTTACATTACAACAAGTGCTCAGCATATGTAGTAACTCCTTCAAGACTGTTGAAAAAGCATTCCATGTGAAGCTGGTTGAGAGAATGCCAAGTGTGCAAAGCTGTCATCAAGGCAATGGGTGGCTACTTTGTAGAATCTAAAATCTAAAATATATTTTGATTTGTATAACACTTTTTTGGTTACTACATGATTCCATATGTGTTATTTCATAGTTCTGATGTTTTCACTATTATTCTACAATGTAGAAGATGGAATGGGTAGGTGTGTCCAAACTTTTGACTGGTACTGTATATATTTTTTATACATTTGCAAAAATAATTAATAACCTGTTTTGGGGTTATTGTGTGTATATTGATGAGGGCCAAAAAATATGTATTCAATTTTAGAATAAGGCTGTAACGTATTTTGGGGGGTGGGGACAAGTCAAGGGGTCTGAATACTTTTCGAATGCACTGTAGCTACGTTACCTGTTCGGTTGACATGTTTGGTTCTTGAAAAGATTTTTGTTTTCTACTATCTAGCTAGCGGGTCAACTACTGTAGGCTGTTTGTCTCGTAGAAATGAGAGAATGCACATTGCACTGTTTCAGGTGCTTATTGCTGGCTGTTAATCAAATGGCCAGGGGCTTTCCCAAGTCACGGGAACACAAGCTGACAGTACGTCACCAGATTCCATATAACCCGTTTGTTGGAAAAAAAGGCTGCCTAAAACTTCATAACTCTGGTGGTCTAAAACCTATGTCAAACTAGGGATTCCATGGTTAAATAAAGTAAAACAATCATTCAATTAATCTATTATTTGTGTACATGAACTATACTGTACATTGCCACATCCCGTAGACTTCTACCTATCTAGTATCTCTTTTACCTCCATAGCCATAGTCTACTGAAACCAGTTTGGAGGATACTATACTGTAAGCCTCCTGCTACCAGGTAGATTCCCATTATAAATGTAGCTAGATTGCTTCCTGTTCAGAATAGGAACTGTGCATGCACAGGTAAACATTTGTAAACGTTGTTATAGCAACGGCTTCCGGTTAAACTCCAACGCCATGACTACTGACCAGAAAGCAGGATCTTGCTATTCTCTACAGGACATTTCAACTTACGACCCAAGCAGGCCCTGCACCAAACGGATGCTGCTAAAAGCTGTGGCAAAGTGAGTAGTCCTGCATTCTATACTGTTTATGCTTTGATACACACTCCAGCATCATCCGTCGACCCATAATCCTCTTCTCTTCAGAAAAGCTAGCATCCTCACCACAATCCTCAACAACAGCCATGATGTGATTTCATGTGAACGAACCCAGCAGTGATTACATCTGAATGTACGGCAATCAATATGGTCTTGATATGCACGTACACACAAAGGTACACTCACACACAAACAGACACACAACGTACACATGCAAACGCACACATATGAACACTAAAGAAATGTGAGCTGGTTGCTATGGAGGCTCAAGGTGATTAACAACAAGAAGATCAAACGAGTGACTGTCTTTAAACCCCACGATGACAGTAACAGAGCCACGCTTGAGTTAAGATTTTCTCTGTGGCTTGGCCCATGGTGGAGATGAGATTGTTGTGCTGAATTACAATGGAATTGGAACCTCAGCATGGATTTTAACTGGAGTACAATGGGACACAGTGGTTGCAGGCTCTCTAAGCAATGCAGTCCACTTATCTCACACTACACACCCTGCCCTATTTTTACAGCCCAGCTTACAGTAACTCCTGTACTGTCTACAAATAGCAACAACCACCTTGGAGTAGCTTATTCCATCAAGTTTGTATAGGTCTACTCCATAGAATTCTGGATGTCTTTCCGACAACCATAGCCAAGGCAATGAAACAAAAGCTATGATATTACCTTGTGCAAGGTATTTTAAGTTTTATTTATGCAACAATCCATGGCATGACATGAAAGCAACACAATCAGAACACGATTATGCCATTCATTACATAATGCAATTCATCAACATTACAGCTTAAAATGTATTTATCTATTTTGAAAACAAACTTGGCATGTACATGAACAGACCATGACGTAAATAAAATATGTCTGAAAAAGTGCAATGATGGGCGGCTACTGATAGAGATCAAATCAATTCAATCAAATTGTATTTGTCACATGCTTGGTAAACAACAAGTGTAGACTAACAATGGAATGCTTACTTACGGGCCCTTCCCAACAATGCAAAACATTTAAAATAAAAAAATAAATAGAGAAATAATAGAACAATAATAACAGAAGGAATAAACACACAATGAGTAACGATAACTTGTCTATATAAAGTACTGCACAAACAGCCTTAACTCATCCACTCTATAGGTCTTCACAGTAAAAGCCATGTAGTTCCCCAGTGAGTAACGATAACTTGGCTATATACACGGGGGTCCATGTACCGAGTCGATGTTCAGGGGTACGAGGTAATTGGGGTAGCTATGTAAACATAGGTAGGGATAAAGTGACTAGGCAACAGGATAAATAATAAGTAGTAGCAGCAGATTGTAATTTGAGATGGGACTCTCTCTATATACTCACCATATTGATAGCATTCACTGGGCCAATACTGTTGACAAACATGTCCGTGTGGATCACGGTTGGTTTTACTGAAAGAAGAAAAAACAACAGTGTTATGATGCACATTCGATATTCTGTGTTAAGGTATTATTCATGTCTATCTTATGTCAGGGCTAAATAGCTTCTACTACAATGGCAGTTAGTGTGTCCGAGTGTAAAATGATGGCACGACGGAGCTGTCCATGGTTCTGAAAACAGACTTTACATACCCTGCGCTAAATTCTCTCTCTCTCTCTCTCTCTCTCTCTCTCTCTCTCTCTCTCTCTCTCTCTCTCTCTCTCTCTCTCTCTCTCTCTCAGTTCACCATGGTACTGGAGCTTACTGCATGATACAGTACATATGTAGGATCTTAATAGCCAGCCAGTTTGCTATTGCAGGAAATAACAGGAAATGTTAATTATTATATGGACATTTTTGTAGGGTTTGATATATTTTTTTGTAAGAGAAAATCATTTTAGGATCCTACATCTGTCCTGAGCCTGAGACGATCTCTGCTTTTCCAAGATATGGATGTGGTAAAGGCTTAGACACAAGACAGACACGGCTTCTAGTTATCTCCAATCACAAACTCTCTCATCATAAAAGGCATGTTACTAGAGATGATATAGTGAGTGGACAAAAACTGGCCTAATTTAGTGAGTTTCCAACTCACAACATTAATTCCTAAAGAAAAGACTTCAAAAGATAAACATAAATATGTGGAACATGGACTGCATAATCGGTGTCAAAAACATAGCATGATAAAAACTACAACTTAAAGCCAGATTTAGTTCCAATTGCCATCTGTTAAATTGATTTCTTTGAAAAACAAAACAAATATGACCGTATACAAATTAAATAAAAACATAGCTTGGCTTTCTGAATTCCAAGACCACTTTTGATGACATTAATGCAGTCGTATGAACAAACTGCTACATTCATCATGGGAATACTCATCAAAGGTGCAATGGTGTGTAAAACCTATAGCCAAACAACAAATGCAGCAAACTGCCGTTTGGACGTCCTCATTTCCTTTGGCTCCAGGTTGGCTTTATATCTTGTCTATACCTGCATGCCATGACGCACACCATTACCTTTTTAGCAGATAACAACATTGCAGCCTGCATCCTTGTGATATCATAATGTGAGGAAATTAAAATGGCATTCCCCATATCTCTCTTGTTAGCTATTTTGTTATACATAGACTGCAGCAGCATTACAATTGAATGAGCTGCACAATGGACTTGAAAAGAACTGTCCACAATCTGCAATGAATCCAAATCCCAGTTTTCAGTGCATGTTGAAGAAAAAACGTAGCACTCTTGGTAGTTGTTAGCTAATTATGCCCACTGTGTAACTCTGGCAGTCTGGCAGATGACAGGGTGCAACATCAGATCAAGTTTGATGGTAAGATGGTGGCGGCTGCCTCGGTAAATCTATTGTAGCTGTGTGCATTTTCTGTCTGAACATAGGAGCTGACCCCAGCTGCCAGCCCAAGTGAAAGAAGAGAAAGCTACTTCACTGGCTCTATACTTGGCCCACAGCAGTGCAGGGACAGGCTAATAGGCCCATGATGGATAACCAGCCCGTCCAGGTTTCACAGCTCACACTGCCTCTGCATAATAATGCTAGCATGTTGTTTCTGTTGCACCAAGCTTTACACCCAGTCATGCTGGGGCGGGCCTATGGCCCTGTAGACTGAATGGGCTCATTGAAATGAGAGGGCTGTCTGTGATGATGCTATCAGTGATGATGGTGTCTGCTCATCACTCATGGCTTGTGATACTGATGTAGATAGATTGTGATGAAGGTGTTGATGCAAATGGAGATTGGTCTTTGGGGAGAGCGGCCATAGCAGCAGCAGCCAATCAAAGTGCAGTGGTATGACACCTACCTCCTATATCTGGTCGCAGTTTGTTATCGTAGCCATCTAGTAGGCTGTTTAGGATGTTGGTGACATCGCTCTCGTACACTTTGGGAGTCAACACCCACGTTTTGTTTGTCACATCATCGTCATTTTCAGTCTGGAGGGAGCTGGGAAGAGAAAAGGGGAACAGAGGAAATATGAAGCAATGATTTTTCCATCAGCACTATAAACAGCGAGGTAAAATGAAAAGAAAGAGAATCTTGTTATGCTATCAATATGTAAAGCAACGATCCACAACAAGAGCACAGAAAAGACCACTACATCATACTAGGCTAAGCTTGCTATGCGTTTAGGCTCCATTCTTTCAAATGTGCACTGCCCGCTGGTTGAAATCAAAGGACAAGCCAGAAACGGGATAAAAGGGCAGAACTCCTGCTGGTTGCCACTGATCTCTCTGTGATACCCTACATGAAAGTCCTCACAAACTGGCACCAGCCCCACAGTGCAGCTGGAACTGAGGATAACGGCAATGAATAGTAGCATAGTCTTCAAAAACAAAAACCCAGTTAGGAAAGACTGTTCTTCAGGCCCTTTCAGAACGCTGAAGAAATGCAAGGTGCGAACAGTGGACCTGACATTGTTCCTTTGTGTGAGATTTTGTAATAGAATAATTGTTCTCTGCTCTCTTTTCAGATGCTCGAACAGAAGGGTCAGTCTTGGGAGTTGGCTCACCAATGTCTCAACCAAGAGTGCCATAGTCACTAAAAACACAGTCAGGAGAGAAACATGGGGAGAGAATGTTCTGGTTACAAAGACCCTTTCAAAACACAATGAAGAAATTAAGAAATGCAAGGTACAAACAGTGGATCTGTTGTTCCATTTGTGAGATTTCTTCTTTGAGTTTCCTTGGTTCTTTGCTCTCTTTTCAGTGCTCAAGCAGAAGCGTTAGTCTTGGGAGTTCACCTCTGCGTTAGTCTTGGGAGTTCACCTCCGCTCACCTCTGTAAACATCTCAATGCATTACAATGTTCTTCACTCAGCCAAGAGCCAGTTAACTGAATTACACATTGAATAAAAGTGTTTTGCAATGGGGCTGGGATACTGAGGCTGGAGGTGTGAATACACCTATGATGGTGCATTGGAGTGCACCACAGATGAGTCTTATCTAGAATTGCTAACGGCAACACACTGTCATGAAGTGTGTGATTAGACTGACAAACACAGATTCAGGGCTCTGGGAAGTTGTTACTGCCATTGTGTCAGGACTTACTGTACCAAAAGCTTCACCCAACTCAGTAACCATGGAATCCGAGGAATACTGTATATATAGAAAAACCTTGAGAACAGCCAGCTCCCGGAAGCCCTTTGAGCAGAGAGAGGCTTCAGTGTTAGAACTGTTTTCATGCACTTAGGCATGGTGCAGGACATTGTGTTTTCACTGCCAAGCTCCCTCAGGCAGCAGTACGTGCTCTATATTTACATATGGTGACACCACAAACACATTAAGACTTTATAGAGAGATTCAGGACAGCGTGGATCTTTTGGCCTATCTTGGACATTGTAAATGGACCTGATGTCAAATCAAATCAAATTGTATTTGTCACATGAGCCAAATACAACAGGTGTAGACCTTACCGTGAAATGCATACTTACAAGCCCTTAACCAACAATGCAGTTAAGAAAATATTTACTAAATAAACTAAAGTAAAAAAATAAATGATTGACTATGCATAGATAATAAACAGCGAGTAGCAGCAGTGTAAAGTCCGGGTGACCATTTGATGAATTGTTCAGCATTCCCCTCTGTTCTAATAATAGAACTATAACGAATATTGAAATAGTTAAACATACTAGTTCTGTGGTTCTAATCTACTGCAGAGTCGATTGAGCCAATAGCATTCAGGTGCTGTTCCTACTTTTCAGCAGAACCCAGTTGTCAACCGAAATCCTCCAGAGACGGCTGTATGAAATAGAAATCTGCGTATGTCCCCCAGACAGATCTAAAGTATCAGTGGCTAATTTGGTAAAGGGAGGCCCATAAAAATGTACAAGTTAGAATGTGACACTGGAGTCCACTAGAGTGCAGTAATGTTATTGTAGCTACCCCCATTGAGAACATGCTACAGCTGCAGGGCCTAGCTAACCACAAGAGGACTGTTTCCTATACTGAAAGGTTTAAATTGGCCTTTATCGCAGTTGCATCATGTGAAAACTGTTTACAGATGTTGTTTTTTATTCACATTTTCCTCACGTACCAGATGAAAGATAATTCAATTGTCTTCAGAAAAACAATTAGGATGTATTTGAAAACACTCCTTATTAAAATAGTTCTGTTAAATATGCTCTCTAATTGAATTCTTATCATCAACACCAATGATTCATAAAACATTTATTTTTTAGTTAACCTTTATTTAACTAGGCAAGCCAGTTAAGAACAAATTCGTATTTACAATGGGCCAATTGTGCACCACCCTATGGGACTCCCAATCACGGCCAGATGTGATACAGCCTGGATTCAAACCAGGTACTATAGTGACACCTCTTGCACTGAGATGCAGTGCCTTCGACTGCTGTGGCACTCGGGAGCATCGATATCCAAATAGCAATATACTGTAAGACCCCCAAATCAGTTACTTCAATATAATTTCAAATACTACAAACAATTCTGTGATGATTTTATGTTTACTTAAAAAAATATATATTTTGAGCATAATGTAATCAGGTGGGAAAATCCCTGCTCGTCTGTTGATAGTAATCATGTCACGTTTCCATAAGCTATAATTTTCCTGGGGTTGTGTCAGTGGCTGATGAGGCACAGCCCGTCCCAACTCCCCTCCTACCCAGCCACACACAAGACACATCACTGAGCACCATTCTTACAATCACTACACCAAATGAAGACTCATTACGGTAGCTAACACTGACTGCCTTAACGTAGTCCTAGCACCATTTTGCTTGTTATCGCCAGAGAAGATACTAGGATCTATCCCTGGTGGAACAATATGAAAATGCCTCTGTTAGTTCATTTCTTGGAGGGTGAGTTTGCAGTTTAGCTGACATTTTATAAAATGGCCTCCCGGTGCTCTGTCCTGAGGACACAGAGCTATTAGTGACAGATCACCTGACCTGTGGTGACCTGGTACTCCCTAATTAGCTCACCTCTGGCAGCAGCTCTATTTGTGTACCCAGATAAGCCTAACTAAATGGGATCAGACAGATTAGAAACATGATGATTGTTTAACGGGATACCATTTATCTACTTTCCTGGAGTCAGATGAACTCGTAGATACCATTTTTATGCCTCTGTGTCCAGTATGAAGGAAGTTAGAGGTAGTTTTGCAAGCTAATGTTAACTAGCATTAGTGCAATGACTGGAAGTCTATGGGGATCTGCTAGCATGCTAGTTAGCAATTGTGCTAGTGCTAGTCAGCAACTTTCTTTCAAATTGCAAGCAGACATCAAAATGGTATCCACAAGTTCATCTGAATCTGGGGAAGTAGATAAAGTGCCTCATTGTCAAAATCCCAAAGTATTTTAAGAGGCGCAATGCATTGTTTTCCATCAATTATTAACTAAAACTTAGGACAGATAAGGCTCATTTGAGAGGCACAAGACTGTTGATTTAATTTGCATTAACCACAGGAGGTTGGTGGCACCATAATTGGGGAGGACGGGCTCATGGTAATGACTGGAGCGGAATCAGTGGAATGGTATCAAATAATCAAACACATGGTTTCTATGTGTTTGATGCCATTCCATTCACGCCGTTCCAGACATTATTATGACTCGTCCTCCCCTCAGCAGCCAACAGTTCAGATAAGAAACAAGGACCCGTAGGCCTACAGTACACAGAGGTTTGTGAGGGAAAGAGGGTGTACTGTTTCTTTACAACTAGCATGGGATGGCAAATGATACCAGTCAAAATCCGAAATCCATTATTAAAACAGAGCAGTTAAATGGTAAAATGGGACTACAGAGGCCTAATGAAATTCGAGACAGGTGGGAATTTAAGGAAGCAGGTGACATAAATACTTTTGAAAAAATGGTATTATCCCCAGGTCACCCACTACAGTAGGCTTGTGCCCTGTGCCCTTTGGATAGAAACTAGGCCCAGCGGCCCGTATCCAAAGTGCTTTCCATAAAAGTCACTTCATTGAAGGGCAGTAGACACACGAGACACATGTAGGTCACAGTAATAGACATCCTGGGGGGTTATACTGTAGATGCAGTTTGTCTGACATACATTACATGCCAAAAAGTATGTGGACACCTGCTTGTCGAACATTGCATTCCACTAATTTGAAGGGGTTTCCACATACTTTTGGCCATGTAGTGTATTGCTTGTGTAATCACAACCTAGTCTATAGTCATGGACAGTTTAACCCAATGGGCAACATAGGCCTTGCTTCTGGCATGCTACACAGTGATTTACTTGATTTAATCCCATGGCTCCTATAATGAGCATAGGCCATTGATGACTGTCCTCCATATGCTATACTGTAGTTGTGTATGTTTGCTTCTTTGACAACAGTTGTTGAGTATATCAAGTGAGAAGAAAGAGAGGACACACTGAGAGACAAATTAACTATACACATATGTTGAGTATGGTGGGTCTGCTATAGGTAAACTGTTTGACAGTAGTGTCATCCACCTATACTGAGTTGCATGCAACGTTGTCAGAAATTATAATTGAGCTCTGACTTGCAAATCGCTGACTTGACCATCCACTACAAGTTGTAAGTATGATTGCCTGAAATGGTTGCAATATGGATTAAGCACTACACATACCCTTTGATAAGGCACACCAATGTGATAAAGCTTAATACACCTATGCCCATTGTTTTGTATGGCCCCGACCTAGGGCCCACCTTAATCCAGCACTGTCTGCACATGGATTATTAGCTATTCATATTGTGATAATCCACTCAACGCAGATCACCTGACCTGTGATGCTCTATTGGTCTTTTGGAAGCAGAGACATCACAACACAAGCTGCCCGGGTGGGTTGGGGTCGAAGGGAGGGCCACCAGGCTACAGGTAATCTCTCATTGTTGCACTACTTCCTACTGGCAAGGCTTTGGCACTTCCTGGGTTTCCAGATACTCGTTGGGGATTAGCTACATCAGAAGGCATGTGTTTCCCCTGGGTGCTCTATGGGTGGTCGTGGAGCATGGCCCAGTGTACTGTAAACCAAATAGTTGGAGTGAAAGTTGGATGAGTATGTTATTCCTATACAATTAATACCAGAGATCCTGAGGTGCTTACGAAGTCACTAACAGTGGTTATATAGTTCATACTCATGTAATATATATATATATAAAATTCAAATAGATAGTAATACAATTGTAATAACAAATATATCCCTCAAAATGTGTCAACATAAAATCCCTTGGCCAGTTGTTAGGACAGTTCAAACGTTATGCTGTACCTAGCCATGACAGCCTATACAGTGTTGCTCTTTCACAGGGGCTTATGTGTTATGACTACCTAGGATGCACCCTTATCTTGCCTTTCTTTGATAACCATGCGCTGCAGTCAAGGTGAGCTCATTACATTTCATGTGTCTTATTTACGTGGTCCCAGATGCATATGAAAAGCCTTGCTTACTGAATTCTTTAGAACAGAATCCTTTTAAATTAGGTTTGAATCATGTTAAAGGCTGGCATATGTGTGAACACAATAGCACACACAGTGCAGACATTTTGATCTAGGCCAGAGACTCCATGGCCGCATTTTCTACGATGGTGATTGAATGAAGACTGATTTATCACCCTCCATTTTTCACCCTCAGGCAGCACACAAGACAGAAGCGATGTGAGCCCTTAAACCATCCGCCTACTTCTCAAGTGTTCATATTTTCTTGGTGCAATGGGTGCCTTTTCGTGACAAGTCAATTGAGCATTTTCTTTCTACAGATTGTGGAGTTAGCAGTGAACCAGAGATAGTCCATATGTGTCTCTCTATTGTTACCTTTATTGCACTGCTTCTATGTAACTATAAAAGTCTACCATTTTGAAAAGTCGTGATTTAGATACAGGAATCAACAATTACTTTTGAATCATGATTATAATGGCTAAGGGGGGCGGTACATATGGGGCCGGTGGGTTTCATTGAAGTTCTACATCCATCACCTTAAAAACATTCTGGGAATGAGGACGCTTTGGATCTTGTAATATATAGGGTTCATGCATCAATAGGCTACGTCTTCACACATGCCATTTATACAGTACATAAACATAGTAATTTATGTTGGCAACACTTAAACAGATTGATATGGTATGGTATAAATCTATTTTCAAGACATTAGCTTTAAATATTGTTCACATCTGAATAGCTTTGCCCAGTAGCCTACAGCACCATTATAATAGTCCTTATTCAGCGAATAAACCTGTGGAAACAATGGACATCCTTACCCGACCACTGTTTTTTATTCTAACCTCCCAAAAACACAAAAACACGACTATATCTATTGGAATCAATAGATATACATTCCTTGACATGTAACTGAACGAGCCCTGGTTCTGTAACAAGCCAACCTAACAAGCGGCAGGGTTTTATCCTGTCTGAGAGAAAGCATAAGAGGAAGATTCAGGAAAACATACGATTGAAATAACTGGGCCGGATTCTCATTCTAGTATCCAAACACCAAATATTTGCCCGGCCACACATGTATGTGTCGACGGCATTTGAATAACAGCCTGGTATATTTTCCCCTTACCTTGTAGGAAGATTAGCGAGTAAAAATACCCAAAGAAATAGATTTAGAGAGAAGGAAGGCTTCGCCATCGCTTTCGAGCATTTAGATGCTAAATTTGGAGGAGCAATGATCACCATCTTCTTTTCGTCTTTATTGCAGATGGACTAGTGTCTATCCTCCCTGTGGTACATCACGCACATAGCATAGGATAAACGGCTTGTGTTAGCGTTCGGTTCGGAAAATGTAGACCCTCTGCGGTGTTGAGGAAAACGGCCACGAAACCGATTGAATCTAATCAAGCTTCTCCGATTTTAAGAAATAACAGTAACAACGACATAAATACAGCGGCAACGGAATAGCCTAAAATCCAGCAACTGAGAAATATATTGGAGCGTCAATCTAAATGTGAATGCAGATTAACTCTGGGGTCAAAGAGGAATTGATGCACGTTGCTGCAGCACAGATGAACACATGCGTGGTTTCATTGCGCGGAAGCAGAGCTGTGGAGAGAGAAAAATAAACCTTAACTTGCTACTATACTTAAAAATGTACTCTAAATCGTTTTTTTTGTGTGTGTGTTATTTCCCTAAAATAGAAATGCCGCATTAGATGTTTAGAGGGAGTTGTTGGTTTGGTACGGTTTTGAATTGTGTGCGATAAAATAAAGCCAGCAAACAGCTGATATGGCGGTGATAGTTAGGCTATAGGTAAATCTTGCCCATTTTAAACTTTTATGGCAACAATATGTATTTCACTGAGCTGAAAGATGTGATCTAGCGTATTCTACAAGCGACTCGTCACCACCACGGACAGATCGCCTACGGTTTTGCTTTCAGCACCCCCGTTAAAATGCAAACCAGACTATGTCTGGCTTTCCCTGTAAGCAAATTATTGAGTTGATTGATTCATTGATATATTGATTGATC
Organism: Brachymystax lenok tsinlingensis; assembly: GCA_030435695.1. NCBI lineage: Eukaryota > Metazoa > Chordata > Actinopteri > Salmoniformes > Salmonidae > Brachymystax > Brachymystax lenok. The sequence goes on along the minus strand of CM059792.1, from coordinate 41,998,534 downwards.
ATAACAGAATAATCAATAATTTACTACCTTTAACAAATAGATATATTTCCGTAGGAAATAACACGTTTAATACTTTTTAGTCGTCAAAGTGCTTGATACTGGCTATTTTGTCTTGGTCTTGGAGGTTTGTAGTTCAGTGCTATTTTAACAACCCACCCTGTCTTGTTGTTAATTGTAATTTACCAACAGTGTGATGTTCAATAGTCTCTTTTGGAGAGTCTCCAAATTTGTTCAGCATATGGATTAATGTCAATATTTATGTTCCTATTTGCTGTAATTCATTCTCATTTGGGTAATTTACAACTATAACTTAACATCAGATAATAGGCTATCCTTTGTTTGACAAATTATCTGATTCAGTCCGGGTCATTTCAAACATGGGAGACAGTAAACCCCAAATGGTCAGTCCCAGTTGACTTTTGCCTGATGAACCCCCAATTTATGCACATAATTACGTTCGTGACGTCATCAAATGCGTCACGTGTGCTTTGCTTTGCTTATCTTCTGAGTAAACTGTAGTAGGGGTATATTAGATGCAGTCACTTGACGTTTGCCACTTTGTCTCTGATATAAAGCAGCATGATGCTCCCTGGAAGCCTATGTACAGTACACTGTCTACATGCATTAATTTGTTGAACACTGGCACATCTAAGCATCAAAGTGACAGTACAGTAGCCTATACTTCGTACAGTACCTTATATTTCTGAAATGCATTCCACAGGAAATTGCTTAAATTCATGTACAACAAGGTACCAAATGCATAGCCTGGCCTACGCCATGGGACACATGACATTTGAACCTGATGTCTGTGCTGTCCTCTAGGGTTTGTCTTATTTTCCCCTTCACAAACCAGCCATTCACATTTAAGAGGCTCAGTGTTGTATAAAAACTAAAAGTGTTCTTGCTTTTTCAAACAAAGAAAATATGCTGAAAACAACAAACGGTGTCAGAAAACCTCACTCAGCAGAAGTCAATGGCACCAGATGTATCCAGTATTCTACACATTTTAATGCGATGCCTGCCAAAATCCCTCTGAACACTTAGCCCACATGCATACACAAAAATAGACACACACCACTCTTTAAAGGAGGGTCCTATGAGGATAGCGCATATGAACTCTTTGCCTGTATCAATTCAATGTTGCATGGTAAAAACTGTTTCATTCAGATACACATGAGGATCCAGTGTCCTTGCATCGACCCCTCTGCAAATCAGCAATGACAGTTCAGTTAAGTTTTACTATTTGTCTTGACTGAATCCAATTGAATGGCTAGCTTTACCAGCTGCCTCTGCCTTGTATGGATGGTGGGGTTCCTTGGTTTAATAAACAAAACCATGTACTCATTTGTAACAATTTAAGCTTGGAGTGGTATAATTATCTCAAGAAAACCGAAAGCTGGTTCACCAGATTTACAATAGAACTCTTTGAAAAAAAAGAATTCAACAACCACCTTGAATAAAAAGGAAGAGAGTTGGTTGAAATATTTTGCATTATCCTAGCAATGGTTTTAAACACAATTCCTCCATCTCGCCTGAAGCTTTTCTTCAAATGTCAGATTCACAATGTACTGCACGCAACATGGGGAAATGCTAACAGTTTTAGGTCATTTTTCATCACCAGCCATATATCTACACTAATGATGAACTACATTTAGAGCGATCACAACAAATCACCACACTGCCATGTTTACAAAACCCAGCATCTTGTGCTTTTTGCACTGACCTGGAAAATTATTGGAATTTGAGTATAATCAAATACAGAAACTAGACACAGGCAAGGCTGGTGTTCTCCAGCCATGCCACCTACAGTACACTCACTAAAGAATCTGCTTTGTTCCTAAACATTCTATTGTTAATGTAAATGTTTTTCTTTAAGTACATTTTGTCTGTAATATCTTTTTCGTTATGTGTTGGACCCCAGTAAGACTAGCTGTGTCCATTGGCGTCGGCTAATAGGGATCCTAATAAATCAAATCAAAATTGTATTTCCCATCAGTGACTTGCAAAGAGGGATTCTGAATCCTTTCCTCATCATAACCTCAAATAAACACAGTTGTCGGGTAACAACGTAAACCCATGGTTCATTGTTCCATTGTTTGAGGACAAAATACATAGTTACATCAACAACAAAAAAAGGTCATTTGTAGATAATGTGTGCTACAGTGAAACAGCTTGGAGATGTGTTGAGCAGAGGGGATGTTAGGGTTTGATACACAAGGGCAAAGAAGACAGAGGACAGCATTATTATTCATCTCCTACTGTCGTTGTTACTTTATATTCTCACAGTGACCCCTTTAACCCTTAGCCACCACATGGTACCTTGACATCCACTGGGTAGTGAAGAAGTCTACACTGAGCTTTGAGCCTGTGTATTCAGAGGCTGATTTCTGATAATCATACCTTTACATCCAGTGGGTATAACATCTATATTTAAGTATTAAATGTCAGGATGAACCACATACTACAGATCTGAGCTTGTGTATTATTATAACAAGTTGAGAGGAGGAAGATTACACTGCCTTAGTACACGACCCAGGTTGCGGGTTTTATCAATGGTTGTCTGCAGATTAATGAGATTCTTCTTGTTTATTTGTTATATAAGTGACCCAGCTCTCCAGGTCACCACAGACAGATTAACACGGTAAACAAATGGCTTTACAACAGCATGGCATGATTGCTGGAAGTGTTTCACTGGAGATTTTATATACACATTCTAGGCCTTTTCTTTCAGCTAATCTCTGTAGCATACAGATTAATTCCAATAATTGCTCACATACACTGCTGAATTATCAGTTATCGTAGGGTTTAATTACTTATCTACATGGGCCCTATATGCTGATATGAAGACAACAAACATAAAAAAAAAATACAAAATGTGTCATTTGCATGGTGGGGGGAAACATCCTTTGTTTATAGATCACCGATAGACTTAATTCTTGATCAGCTTCATTAGAATCAGCCACAGCATAACTCACTTATACTGTGATTTTTGTCTACCATGTACAGCTGCAGGATCTTAATTTGAGCCAGTTTGCTATAGCAGGAAAATAATCCTGCAGCAACAGGAAACGTGAGTTATTATGTGGATTATAATTAATGGACGTTTTTGTAAGGGTTGATAAATTTTTCATAAGGGAAAATTAAAAACTTCATAAGCCCTTTAAAACCTCAAATACATTACACGTTTTACATTTCCTACATTGCATGAACATTTTCCTGCAACAGGGTCATCAAATTAAGATCCACCATCTGTATTAGGCCAGTTACCCACTCCTTCCCATACCCAGCCTCCATGTTCTGCAGTCGTCAGATTCCTCTCTGTGTGCCATCATTACCCACAGGATAAACAGGCACCAGTGTGCTGATGTGATTCTCGCTGACTACTCACATGGACCGAGACTCTATAGTCTGTAGTTCAGCTGATAACTTCCATAATAACACTTACCCCAGGTACTGATGCATCAGCATCACACTCCCAGGCAGGCCTCCATGTCATTGGTACTATCATGGACACCTCTCAGGTCACTGCTAATCCCCTAAAGATGGTACAGAGATTTCATATTGATTTGGTTGGATGTTGAGGAGATGCTGATTTTCCAGCGTTCATTGCTGCTCAGTTTAATTCATTTAATGTTTCAGGCAAAATAACTTCTGACGTAATTCCGATGCTACCTTTGATGCAGCACTGCACTTGTGTATTTGTGAATGATAGTCAATGAAGAAAACTACAACTATATCCTTTTAATGAACATGAATGATTGTAATAACTTTATACAATCAAACTGCTGTTGCTACACAAAACACAATAACCATTGGAGATTGCACCAATATAGGAACTTACTCATGGCGCTGCCTGGGCATTCAGTCAAGGCAAGCCCAGGTTATAGGGGAATTTGAGAATTTGGGTTGGGGAACGCTCCCTCAGCACGCAGGCACCTGTGTTGTACTGCCTCCCTGGACTCTCTCCCATGGGGTGGCAGGTAGCCTAGTGGTTAGAGCGTTGGACTTGTAACCGGAGGGTTCGAATCCCCGAGCTGACAAGGAAAAAATCTGTCGTTCTGCCCCTGAACAAGGCAGTTAACCCACTGTTCCCCGGGCGCCGAAGACGTGGATGTCGATTAAGGCAGCCCCCCGCACCTCTCTGATTCAGAGGGGTTGGGTTAAATGTGGAAGAAACATTTCGGTTGAAGGCATTAGGTTGTACTAATAATGGTGACTTTGGACTCTCTCCCTGGACTCTGTCCAGAGAGTGCCTCTACACACTCTCCCTAATACTCACCTGCAATATGCACCTCAGCGACAACCACTTTACAAGTAAGCCTCCTCTTAGCTACACCACCCCTTCATACTCACTTGACTAGATTAACTGAAGTAATTGGTAAGTTGTTGTTTTATAGTGTTCTTCCTGTTCAATGTGAATCCTTGAACTCCATCATAGCATTGATTGCATCACCAATATTTTGAAATGATTTTGCATCATGTATTTTTAAGGGCATCCTTTTAAAAGGAATCTTATGCGTTTTTGATAGGCTGAAGTGTTGGAGACGGGGCACTTTGAATACATGATGAAGATGCCGTACTTAGGTTACACCACTAGCCTTTCAGGTAGATATTCTTATTACATTGTATTTAGCGCAATCGGTTCTGAATAATTTACTCTGTTGACATAATAAGGGAACACAACATAGAGGCTGGGTTGCTGGTAGATAATGGGGTTGGATAGTAGGTGGTGTCCTCTTCAGCAGCAGGAGGGAGGACTGGGTAGGTTTGCCCTTCCACAATGGTATCATCCTTTTAGTCCAGATGCCCAGCCAACGGAAGTCATTGTGAATTTACAACTGCCACATATGCTGTCACACCATCACTCCACTACAGACATGTCATTAGTATGCTGATTGGCTATATGTGATGTTTAATAGCTTCAATAGCAAGTTGATAGTATGCATTATGAATGGCTATTGTTTTAATGGATTATTGTTCAGCGTTTGTTCAGCAAACGAGCATCAAATATAGCATTGTAGACACAAAGAAAATGTGGACCCCATTAGTGTAAATCCAGTCAGAGCATTGTTTTAGGAAGTAGGTTAAGCCCTGCATTACCATTGGTCAAACATAGGCTACGTGAAGAGAGGAGCAGACGTATTTGTCTCCAGTGAGTGCTTCCTTACAGTATGGACATGGGCTTATGGGGCCTTTACAGATACTAGACAATGTATTGTCTGCCAGGCAGAGTTCACCCCAAAACCTCTGAGCGGTCCAGGTAACAAAAACTCTAATACCAACTAGATATATAAATTAGAATTCGGTTTCTGAAAAACTATTTCTGTACACACAGATAAAAATCAAGATAAAATCAGGAATAATATTTACACGTCTCCTAATCCCTCAGGGGACATAGTCCTCTGCCTGTATAGATCTAGGACACAGACAGCTCCTAGTTGATGACTTTAATTAAAGGTTTTGCAATGACAACACCAACAAACCTGCCTCCAAGACTGTTAAGCCATATCACGGTACACAGGAAGTCTATCTATACAGTGTGTCTATGGCTCATGTTTGGTCTGGTCTGTTAACTATTTTACAGTGCCTTTAGAAAGTATTCACACCTCTTGACTTATTCCACATTTTGTTGTATAACAGCCTGACTTCAAAATTGATTTAAAAAAATCTCACCCTTCTACACACAATACACCACAATGACAAATTGGAAACATGTTTTTTTTTAAATTTGATGCGCCTGAGCTGAATTTAGAGTGTCACAGTAAAGGGGGGTGAATGTTTATGTAAACATCTTTCACTTTGTCTTTATGGGGTATTGTGTTTAGATGGGTGATACCAAAATCTATTTTCATCCATTTTGAATTCAGGCTGTAACACAACAAAATGTGGAATAAGTCAAGGGGTATGAAGACTTTCTGAAGGCACCATATTCTAAACCTATCCAAATAAAATCAATTCACTGCACCTCAAACCCCTCCTCCACCTCTGGTGTTTCCGGATGTTACTCACATGGGATGGAGGCCAGTGCAGATACATTTAACACTTTAGTAGCTTATCACAACAAGGATGGTACTGTAGTCATCAGAACATAATCATGCCATGAGAGGTTGACAACCCAAAAAGTTTGAAGTTTCAAATACACTCCTGCTCTCTGTAAGCACATTAAAGCTGTTTTAAGTATGTTTCTACAAGGCTGGCAACTCCTTCCTCCAGGTCTGTGAGCAGTGGGGTGCCTGGCTACACCTAACCTCTCTCTCTCTGCTGTGATTATTGAAGACGTCAACAGGCTGATTTAAACCCTGCTCTGATACAGTATTTGGTCTGCTTCCGTTAAGCAGGTATAATCTCCCCTCCCTAAGGTAGACCATGTTAGGTTATTCCATTCGGCTTAGATATTGTTTTCAGGGCCTTCATGCTCTCTGTAGGGAGGTTGCCATTCAAATTGACATCAGAACAATCAATTGGTATGCAGTGATGGCGAACAGGTGATTAGCCATTACCGTATTACAAGGAAAGAATAAAGTCTTGTCGACTACATCCTTAGAAAAAAAGGTGCTATCTAGAACCTAAAAAGATTCTTCAGCTGTCCCAATAGGAGAACCCTTTGAATAACCCTTCTTGGTTCCAGTTAGAACCCCTTTTGGTTCCACTTTTTAAAACACTTTCTAGAGGGATTCACATGGAACCAAAAAGGGTTCTACCTAGAACCAAAAACGGTTCTAGGAGGACAACGGAATAATTATTTTGGAAAACATTTTCTGAGTGTAGAGTATTGTAAACAAAGAAATGACTGTTCTGATTCCATCTGTGCATAAAGCCTGTCTCTTTATTCCTACGCTAACCCTTAATCAAATACATCATTTGATAAGAGCGTCTGCTAAATCACTCAAATGTAAATGTAATGCATAGACACATACAGTATGTTATTCTGTTGACAAAATATTCAGCTGGTTTAAGATGTTGTCAAAGCGCAATCATTAATCAAGATGAACACGTCCTCAGGCAAACCCTGTGGATTTATCTGATTACAAGTTTAAATCCTCAACTCCTCATGTACTTGTTTTTACCACACTCTCTCAAGTTATGAAACTTTAATTTTCATAATTTGATTCCAACAGGTTTGCTTGATTAAACTCAAATATAATTTTCTTGTAAGATGCCAGCATGGATTTTTTATTTAAACTGTCTTCGAAATATATATCCTCCTCCATAAATATAACGAGGTGATCCTCTGGACTAAATGCACAATTATGTCATGCAACTAGACATGTTTGATGTGGGTAAATGCATAAATGAGAAGAGTTACAAATCAAATAGTAAAAAATACAGTTACATCTCACCCATAAGAATATGTTGATATTTGACAAATGACTTCCCCTGCCAATAATACGTAATTATTGCTAAGATCAACATTCCATTAGCAAGTACTGAGACTGGGCCAATTAGACCTAATAGAGAAAACAAACATAGGTAAATAGAGACCCTGCCCTAAACAGATCTCTATGCATTGGAGTTCTCCCCTGGCAGACCAAAACAAAACAGTGACTTTTTAGATTGGCAGAACAATGCAATTTTTAATTTGAGATGTTAGAGCCCAAAATAATGAATTTAGCCCAATTCTACATGCAGATTCTGTTTACTATTGAAGAACATATGCCATTGTCACGTCCAGGCCTGGGTTAGCAGGCTGGTGTTTAGTTTGTTTTTTGTTTAGGAGTGCGATCCCTGTGCGCGTCGTGAGTCCAACACGGCCCGTTCCTGCTCCCCGCACCAGAGTTCCAGTGCGCATCGTGAGTTCAACACGGCCCGTTCCTGCTCCCTGCACCAGAGTCCCAGTGCGCATCGTGAGTCCAACACGGCCCGTTCCTGCTCCCCGCACCAGAGTCCCAGTGCGCATCGTGAGTCCAACACAGCCTGTTCCTGCTCCCCGCACCAGGTCCCCTGTGCGCATCGCGAGTCCAGCACAGCCTGCTCCTACTCCCCGCACCAGGTTCCCTGTGCGCATTGTGTGTCCAGCACAGCCTGCTCCTGCTTCCTGCACCAGGTCCCCTGTGCGCTTTGTGAGTCCAGCACGAACTGTTACGGCTTCTAGCCCAGGGCCTCCAGTGCGTCTTCTTGGGCCAGCACGGCCGGCACCGGAGCCGCCACCATGGACAAAGAGACCCACCCTAGACCCCCCCCCATGGACTGTTGGCGCGGTCGGAGTCCGCGCCTTTGGGGGGTGTAATGTAATGTCCAGGCCTGGGTTAGCAGGCTGGTGTTTAGTTTGTTTTTTGTTTAGGAGGGTTTTGTGTTCTAGGTTTTGTATTTCTATGTTGGGGAGATGGTTCCCAATTAGAGGCAGCTGTTTGTCGTTATTGTTTGTTTGTGTGATTATGTACACCAGAGTTACGATCTTCATTTGTTCGCTTTGTTTATTATTTTCCCAGTTACGTCGTTAAATAAAATATGTATACTGGAAGCATCGCTGCGTCTTGGTCCGTCCATAAAGAAGATCGTGACAGCCATGCTCTAGGGATGTCTAGGCTTCTTTCTCCCACCAAGTCTCCAATCAACTAACTCAATCAAAATAAATCCAAATAATTTGGTTTCATGAGTGACTTGAGGTGAACATGAGTTGCTCATATACGTATGGTTAAGTTGTGATTTTCTGGACCAACAGCAGAGTGGTGCTCGGGAGCAACATGACTTAATCCAGGTTTCTTGAAGCAGCAAACTGAGATGGTATTGCTCCTCCAAGTTGTGGTGAATTATTTTGTTGCTCTCGTCTCCCATGCCTCCACTAACCTCTTGGCTCCCTCTGACAGTGGGATATGATTGTTATTGATCACTCTTAGCAATGACCCTTTTTTTGGGGGGGAGTATTACATTTTTTCTTTCTCAAGCAAATCTGTGGTTTGTGTCGCATTGCATTCTGCCATCAGAATTCCTCAAAATGAAGGACATTTCTATTTGAAATAATGACACCCTGGTCTTTCCTAATGTTTATGTCATAGTGAGGATGAAAAGTTCCTAAGCCAGTAACTGGGTTCTTATAGCCAGGGGACATTTAGCCACATCTACCATCAACTGCTTTGGATTTTAATGACAAATAACACAATGCCTGGAGAAGCATGCATGAGGGACTATCATAAAGGCCTTTAGCCCTGAAATGTTACCACATTCAGTACAAAGACAGAATGTGCAATCAAAGCCATTAAGATAACAGTGGGGAATTCAAATGGCAGAGCCTGAAATTGTTTGTGTTTCATTTAATAACAATAAAACTTGTCCTTCGTGTCAGTCAGAACTGTGCAGAACGGTCAACAGACTGTCCCTGGGTTAAGCTAATGCAACAGGGCATCAGCACAGCATAGCCCGTATCTAAGGAAGAGTTGGCTATAAAGCTGACCCTTTCAACAGAGTTCATGCAGTATACAAGATAGGTAGGATTTTTAACATAGGGAATTCAGGGGTCACTGTACTCACAACTATCTGAACGGTAGGGTGTTTTTCATTACCAACATTTATCAACATTGACATGTAAGAACAACATGGCTGATCTGTAGACACACAATTCACAGCATCTTCCATATTTTTAAGTCTGTCAAGTGTTTCCAGATTTCTATGAAATATGACCAATTACCTACAATGTGAGTGAAATAGTTTTCCTTCCAATTAGTTTTTATTAAGTATGTTAAAAATCAGCTTTTCTGTGTTGGAACAGTGTGGACATAATGTCATAAAAAATATTAATGCGAGTAGACCACTGATTAGCCAGCTCAGCCAATATATATATACATATACAGTACCAGTCATAAGTTTGGACACATGCACTCGTTCAAGGGTTTTTCTTTATTTTTACTATTTTCTACATTGTAGAATAATTGTGAAGACATCAAAAATATGAAATAATACATATGGAAATCATGTAGTAACCAAAAAAGTGTTAAAAATATATTTTATATTCTTCAATGTAGCCACCCTTTGCATTGATGACAGCTTTGCACACTCTTGGCATTCTCTCAACCAGCTTCACCTGGAATGCTTTTCCAACAGTATTGAAGGAGTTCCCACATATGCTGAGTACTTGTTGGCTGCTTTTCCTTCACTCTGCGGTCCAACTCATCCCAAACCATCTCAATTGGGTTGAGGTCGGTTGATTGTGGATGCCAGGTCATCTGATGCAGCATTCCATCACTCTCCTTCTTGATCAAATAACCCTTACACAGCCTGGAGGTGTGTTGGGTCATTGTCCTGTTGAAAAACAAATGATAGTCCCACTAAGTGCAAACACGATGTGATGGCGTATCCCTGCAGAATGCTGGGATACGCCATCACACTGCCTCCTCCATGCTTCACAGTGGTAAACACTCATGCGGAGATCATCCTTTCACCTACTCTGCGTCTCACAAAGACACGGTGGTTGGAACCAAAAATCTCAAATTTGGACTCATCAGAACAACGGACCAATTCCCATCGGTCTAATGTCAATTGCTCATGTTTCTTGGCCCAAGCAAGTCTCTTCTTATTGGTGTCCTTTAGTAGTGGTTTCTTTGCAGCAATTCGACAATGAAGGCCTGATTCATGCAGTCTCCTCTGAACAGTTGAAGTTGAGATGTGTCTGCTTCATGAGGTAGTCACCTGGAATGCATTTCAATTAACAGGTGTGCCTTGTAAAAAGTTAATTTGTGGAATGTCTTTCCTTCTTAATACTTTTAAACTAATCAGTTGTTTTGTGACAAAGTAGGCTTGGTATACAGATGATAGCCCTATTTGGTAAAAGACCGGTCCATATTATGGCAAGAACAGCTGAATAAGCAAAGATAAACGACAGTCCATCATTAATTTAAGACATGAAGGTCAGTCAATACGGAAAATTTCAAGAACTTTGAATACACGATGAAAGTGCAGTCGCAAAAAACATTTATTTTATTTGTTTTCATTTCACCTTTATTTAACCATATAGGCTAGTTGAGAACAAGTTCTCATTTACAACAGCGACCTGGCCAAGATAAAGCAAAGCAGTGCGACACTCCACAGAGCTGGGCTTTACGGAAGAGTGGCCAGAAAAAAAGCCATTGCTTAAAGAAAAAAAAAGAAAACACGTTTGGTGTTCACCAAAAGGCATGTGGGAGACTCCCCAAACATATGGAAGAAAGTACTCTGGTCAGATGAGACTAAAATTCAAATTTTTGAGGGAAACCTGTTTCAGTCTTCCAGAGATTTGAGACTGGGACAGAGGTTCACCTTCCAGCAGAACAATGACCCTAAGCATATTGCAATAGCAACACTCAAGTGGTTTAAGGGGAAACATTTAAATGTCATGAAATGGCCTAGTCAAAGCCCAGACCTCAATACTATTGAGAATCTGTTGTATGACTTAAGCTGTACACCAGCGGAACCCATCCAACTTGAAGGAGGTGGAGCAGTTTTGCTAGATGTGCCAAGCTTATAGAGACATACCCCAAGAGACTTGCAGCTGCAATTGCTGCAAAAGGTGTCTCTACAAAGTATTGTCTTTTGGGGGGGGGTGAATAGTTATGCACGCTCAAGTTTTCTGTTTTTTTGTCTTATTTCTTGTTTGTTTCACAAGAAAAAATATTTTGCATCTTCAAAATGGTAGGCATGTTGTGTAAATCAAACGATACAAACCCCCCAAAAATATATTTTAATTCCAGGTTGTAAGGCAACAAAATAGGAAAAATGCCAAGGGGGGTGAGTACTTTCGCAAGCTACTTTAGAATGTCACATATCACACACTGCTGTGCTGTGATCAGTAGTTCTCAACGCTGCAGAACTTTGATGAAAATCAAATGTATTGCCCAAGAGCTGTATCGAAAAGCACAGCCTTTTCTGCATTTTCATCAGGAAGTTATATAACTGTTGTTCAACCCAAGGCCATAGATTTCTCTCACTGTGAATACAGACAGCAATAGTTACCCAGCCAACAATTGTTCATTCATCCAGCTTTTTTGAGCGTGTTCAACATTTTCTCCTTGACTAAGGAGATGAAGGTAAGTGCACTTGGCATCACCAGGGGAAACAGACAATATATAACCTTTATGACTGTTTCTACTGTTGCATACAGAGCTGCAAACTGATGTTCAGCTGTTATGGCAAAAGATTCCTTGACAAAGCATTTACTGAAAAGTGTGTCAACTCAAAATATGAAATGGATGTATATGGATCAGCATCTGACGGTCAGAAACTGCACAATTTAATATTACAAAATGTTGTTCAGACTTGTTTTCTAATAAAACTCGTGAATTTTTCATCAGGATGGATTGATATTAGCATATTTTACAACATATTGGAGGGATTTGGGTTTTGAGCTGAGGTAATTGTCAGTTGTTGAAAAACATGTCTTTACTTACTCATCACCATGACAACGGACACTAACATCAGAATATCACAGATAACATTTTTACAAAACAGACAGGATGAACAATTATGGAAAGGGTTAGTGCTAAATCCAGTGAAAGTATGGCCCTGTGTCATCTTAGGTCAATATACAGTAAGTGTTTCTCTCTCTGCCTGCTGTGTTTAATCAGGGCTCCTTATCCCTGGGGGCACAGCAGCAGGAGGTAGGAAAAGGTTAAGCCTTGTACTCTTGTGTTCTGCTCTTGAGAACAAGGCCAGGCGTCACAAACTGGTTTGTCCTTTAATTCTGTGATACATCTCAAACTTGACTTTGGAGAAGATATGTACTTGACTTTGTTGAAGGTACAGTGCCTTCGAAAAGTATACAGACCCCTTGACTTTTTCAAAAATCTTCCGCACAGCCTTATTCTAAAATTGATTAAATCGTTTTTTTCCCTCATCAATCTACACAATACCCCATAATGACAAAGCAAAAACAGGTTTTTAGCTCGGCACACCTGCATTTGGGGAGATTCTCCCATTCTTCTCTGCAGATCCTCTAAAGCTCCGTCAAGTTAGATGGGGAGCATTGCTGCACAGCTATTTTCAGGTCTCTCCAGAGATGTTAAATCGGGTTCACGTCCGCACTCTGGCTCGGCCACTCAAGGACATTCAGAGACTTGTCCTGAAGCCACTCCTATGTTGTATTTGCTGTGTGCTTAGTGTTGTGGTCCTGTTGGAAGGTGAACCTTAGCCCAAGTCTGAGGTCCTGAGCTCTCTGGATCAGGTTTTCATCAAGGACCTCTCTGTACCTTTGCCTCGATTCTGACTAGTCTCCCAGTCCCTGTCACTGAAAAACATTCCCACAGCATGATGCTGCCACCACCATGCTTCACCGTAAGGATGGTGCCAGGTTTCCTACTGACGTGACGCTTGGCATTCAGGCCAAAGAGTTCAATCTTGGTTACATCAGACCAGACAATCTTGTTTCTCGTGGTCTGAGTCTTTAGGTGCTTTTTGGCTTCCGTCTGGACACTCTACCATAAAGGCTAGATTGGTGGAGTGCTGCAGAGATGGTTGACCTTCTGGAAGGTTCTCCCATTTCTGCAGAGGAACTCTAGAGCTCTGTCATTGTGACCATCAGGTTCTTGGTCACCTCCCTGACCAAGGCCCTTCTCCCCCGATTGCTCAGTTTAGCCAGGCGGACAGCTTTAGGGAGAGTCTTGGTGGATCAAAACTTGTTCCATTTAATAATGATGGAGGCCACTGTGTTCTTGGGGACCTTCAATGCTACAGACATTTGTTGGTACCCTTATCCAGATCTGTGCCTCGACACAATCCTGTCTCAGAGCTCTAGGGACAATTCCTTTGACCTCATGGCTTGGTTTTTGCTCTGACATGCACTGTCAACTGTGGGACCTTATATAGACAGTTGTGTGCCTTCCCAAATAATGTCCAATCATTTGAATTTACCACAGGTGGACTCCAATCAAGTTGTAGAAACAGATCAAGAATAATCAATGGAACCAGGATGCACCTGAGCTCAATTTCGAGTGTCATTGCAAAGGGTCTGAATTTGCAAACATTTCTACAAAACTGTTTTGGCTTTGTCATTATGGGGTATTGTGTCTAGATTGCTGAGAAAACATACATATTTAATCCATTTTAGAATAAGGCTGTAACGTAACAAAATGTGGAAAAGGTCAAGGGGTTTGAATACTTTCCGAAGGCACTGTATATATATTTTTGTCACTAGGAGTGTCTTTAGGCCTGCCGCCTTACCCCAGGCCATCATGTATCACCTGGCAAGCCGAGAGAATTTTGGATCTAATTTGGGAGAAGTGCCTTGGGCGGCATATGATGCATCTGTTCGGATTTAGACTCCATCCACCTAACAGGTGAGGATGCCGGAGTAACAGCATAGCCCATGTTAAGGATTTTGAGGCATAGGACATTGGTGTTACATGTGTGTTTAATGTTTTACAATGTGACTGAACACTGTTCTATTAATAATCTTCAATTCATGATACATAATAATTACCCCTTCATCAGAAATAAATGGCAGACTCCATTTGTCAGAGTCAGATCTGAAATTTGTACGATGCTTACAGATAACACTTTGAGAAGGCCTACATTTATATTTTAAAGATGTTTTATTTACGCACAACCCCTTTTACACCCACATGTAAAGGTCAATTTCAGCTTCACATGGTGAAGGTTTGAGCTACACATCTGGAGATACACGCACATTTTTCATACTTGGCCAGAAGGAATGAAAAATAATGTACCCTGGCTGCAATGTGTATTAACTTCTGATTTGTGCCTTATTGGGTTATTTATGAGTTGATCAAATATGCATTAAGTCTAATTTACAATATCTCTGTCAGGCTGAGAAGTGCTCTGGCTGAGAAATGCAGCTTTTCCCTCTGCATTAGATCCACTTCTGTGAAATGATCCACACCTTATCCTACCACTCAGCCGTCTACTGTCTAGGTCAGGGGCCTGTTTTTCTAACATGATAACAATTACTCGGCCCTATGATTCAATTAAGTGGAAGGCTAAGTTGGCTAACCCTCTTACTCCAGCATAATAGATTTAGGTTAGAACTTTTAATGTATTTTCTGTGGAGTGTTCAAATCTGGATTGGATTTTTTTGTGCCTCCCCTCCTCTACCTCCACCTCTTCCTCCCACAAAGAGTGCAGTGTGTAACATCTACAGCGCCGCAGGCTGGACTGGTTCAGGCGGCGTGTCAGCTGCGGGGGGCCGTGAGATAGTGGTGCCTCTGTCAGAGGCGTATCTGATATCTGATCCCCCGTCAATCAGCAGTTAACCCGCCACAGCCCGGCCATGCAGACCCACAGCCCGGCCTCAGCGGACCCACAGCCCGAGCCCCAGTGGACCGACAGCCTGGCCCCAGTGGACCCACAGCCCGGCCCCAGCGGACCCACAGCCCGGCCTCAGAGGACCCACAGCCCGGCCTCAGCGGACCCACAGCCCGGTCCCAGAGGACCCACAACCCGGCCCCAGCGGACCCACAGCCCGGTCCCAGCGGACCCACAGCCCGGCCCCAGCGGACCCACAGCCCGGCCTCAGCGGACCCACAGCCCGGCCCCAGCGGACCCACAGCCCGGTCCCAGAGGACCCACAGCCCGGCCCCAGCGGACCCACAGCCCGGCCAAGGCGGACCCACAGCCCGGCCCCAGCGGACCCACAGCCCGGCCCCAGAGGACCCACAGCCCGGCCCCAGCGGACCCACAGCCCGGCCTCAGCGGACCCACAGCCCGGCCCCAGCGGACCCACAGCCCGGCCCCAGCGGACCCACAGCCCGGTCCCAGCAGACCCACAGCCCGAGCATACACTCTGCTGCCTAGCCTGTGTTGGGAAGGCTTTGCTCCGCTTCAGCTCTGACACAAGCGTTTTACAAATCGTTATCTCACCGTCACACCAAGCTGCTATACAGTATCTCCTGCTCGCAAGTTTAATAGTGATAATGAAATATTTATAGCTAAAATGCTACCAATATAAACCCTATGACCTGGCTCTAATTAGTCTAATTAGTCTCGATGTGCTGTGCAAGAAGGATGGTTCTCAATTAAGAAAAGCAATTTATATAAAAGATACCAATGAAGAAGAATTTGAATTTAGCTGGAGTCCAGCTGAAAGCAGTAACATCAGTGCTCACCGTAGCATTGGGACGTGGCATGATTTCTTTAGTGCTGAAAAATCAACTTCTCCCACTGCAGTCTCAGAGTAATGGTCATCACTAAGTTCTATACCCTAACATTAACCCTAACCACACTGCTAATATGATGCTTAATCCTAACCTTAAATTAAGATCAAGAAACCCATTTTTGTAGCCAATTTGTACTTTGCTGCTGTGGAATTGGACTTTGTGGATATAGAATCTATTAGAAACATTGAGTAATACTGTAAACGCGGAGTCCCTGGTAGCATTGCGACTGAGCGTAATGCTATAGAAAATAAGACTTCATATCACTTCACAGTCACCACCACAGGGCATAATCTATTTTTATGACTCAACAACACGAACATCTGTTATTCATTACGTTATGCAGTATTAATAGGTCATCAATTTCCTCTAAAATGGGTGACTTCCTTTTTGTGTTTTCCAAATTCAGGAATAGTACACAGAAAGCAATTACACATCCTAAGCGCTCAGAGGCAAACTCGTCCCTGGAACACAAACAAACAGATATCCATACTACCCATGTTATCGCATACCACAGCTCTGAATAAAAGACCGTTCAACTCAGACTCTCAGCCGTTCCGCGTGAGACCAGAGAACTATAGCATGCAAAATGTCAGTGCCTCTTAAGTGCAGGGACAGTGTGGCTGGCTCTATCTGTGCCGGTCGGGCTGCACACCTACAGTGATCTTCGACGGTCGGTGACAGAGGCCTGTTTCATTTATTGTCACGGGACTCTTCTGAGTTGGTTGTCCCTCACTGCACATGGTTATATTAACTGGAGTGATAGAGTTAGGCTGTCTCTGGCTGTAGATGTCTGCCTGCCTGACGCCGCGCTGCAAACACCACCAAATACTGCAACAACTCCCCCTGCTGGAAATACTGCAGTGAGATGAGCTGATGAATTATGGAGAGTATGCTGATATTCTCTCTCACTCTCTCTCTCGCTATTTTTCTCTCTCTCTCTCTCTCTCTCTCTCTCTCTCTCTCTCTCTCTTTCCTATCTTTTTCTCACTCGCTCGCATTCACACTCTTTAACTCTATCTCTTTCTCCTAATTTTGCTACATTCACCTGCCTTTTTTTCTTCCTATTTATTTGCCACTTTTCTCCTGTCCCACTCTCCGCTCTCCCACAATGTTTTTTGTATTTGGCCGTGCAAAATAAAGCACCAACGGTAATATACAGAGGTGGAGGATGTTTTTTTCAGATTGATTTTTAGGTATGACTGAAATTTGATGTCACTCAATTGCAATGGTATGAATCAATGGGAACTGGCCTCCCTCTCAAAGTCAACCATCAGTATTCACACAACGTGTGCAGAGTCACACACAAAGTCAACCATCAGTATTCACACAACGTGTCACACAAAGAGTCAAAGAACAACCAAACGAAATGTGTTTTTTTGTCTCGCGATAAAGACTTAAACGGCTGTCAATATGCCAGAGGCGCAGGAGCTGTGAGCCAGATGAAACAACATGAATGCACAATAATTCTTTTTTTTCTGCCAGTAAAAATTCCCCCCCAGTAAGATCAACATAAACAGGCAGTGTGTAAAGGTTACCTGGGAGACAGAGAACACAGGGCACTGTCATGTGATGGAGGACATTTCATTCCTCCATGCCAAGGTGAGTGCAGAACTGGGGGAAAAAAACAGCCAAGTTCCTTCCTTAAAAACCATTAGTGTCTTCAAAAGATGAGGGACAAAAGGTGAGTGTTCCGAATCAACTGGCGCTAAGTGCTTGAGAAAATAAGCAAGGCTTTCTTGCCCTGAGTCCCCAGGCGGAATGCCATATTAAGATGGTCCAAGCCCCCTGTTAAAGCAGCTGACTACCACAGCCTTCTAGGTTTGAAACCAGAATAATAATCCAGCTCCTATTCAAAACCCTCTTTTCTTGAGTGGTCCTGTACATTGTCCACTGCATGACCTTCCACTGCATGACCTCTGTAGTCCTTTGGTGGAAATGAATGTTGAAACATTCTTGGTCTCTCCCCGTTGAGGGCCACATCAACCACGTCAGAGATTGAAAGACACCCTTTTTATGATAAAAGTGTTCTATCTTCATTTTGGACCTTAGTCATTCTCAGTTTCATTAATGAGACAGGATGGCATTGTCAGCGGCAGGCAGTGCAGGTCGGTGGACAGGAGGGAGCTCGCCAAACAGGAGAAGAGAAGTGGTTTAGTAAAAATGCAGATAAGCTAATCAGTTGACTTCATGCAGGGAGAAGGCTTTCGCTTCACTCCGGGTGGTTGTTCCATGTTTGTCTGCTGCAATCACAAGGGCTCCTATTCATTTGGCCTTCAATGTATTTCATTCTCCTTTTATCTGCTGGTTCTGAGTTCTTCTGGATCGCTGAACAAGAAGATAAAACGTGGTCGGTATAGAAAAGAGTTGGTTGGATGATGCACTAGGTTGTTTTCACGTCCATGTACATACATGTAAGCTATTTGCGTCCTCTTGCATGATGTTGAGGTGCATTAAGGATCCATTGTCGGTAAGAGGATGGTAAAGAGGCCCCTGGCTCCCCAGGGAGCTGATGTGAGGTGCATGTTTGCACAGTAGGGTATAAGTTGGGGTAAATTGAGCCATTATTTGTTACATTCAGCATCACTACATCAAGGAAAATATAGTACTCTTTCTAACAAAGATATCTACATACTGTATATTTCAGGATGTTGAGTATCCCTGGAAATAATCAGAATGAATGTAAACACAACAGTTTAGAAAATATAGCTGGTCTCTTGGCAAAACTTTACCTGTTTTTGGAGTGGGTTGAGCCCCCTTAAGGTAAGTGGGTGATGGTGTCCTGTGACAGTGGATGATGGTATCTCTTACCCTTCCATTTCTTGACCAGTTTATCTGGGACAGGGATGTTGTTTCGATGTGCCAATTCGTAGGCATGTCTCTGCATTTGAGGCTACTAAGCCCATGAGACTGGTCTGTGAGATTCTTGATATCTGATGACATGGAGTCAAGCTGAGACTCCATGTCATCATATAAGACCTGGTGTTTCTCTGCTACTCTATCATAGCCTCTCTTTCACACAGGTACATGTTAATAGTCTTTTTTGTTAATGTACCTCTTCAGTTCAGTGTCAATGTACCTCTTCAGTGTCATGCTCAAATGGACTTCTTCCCTTCTCTCACTTCCTTGTCTGCTCCGTCAAGAACCTCAAGGGGGGCTAGACCCCTGCTTGTTTTATGCTTGTACACACAAGGCATGATGATGTCTGCTCTGTAACATAAAAAATGTACTATCTAGAGTTCATATGCATGACAGACAGCAACAGTACTATGCAAAAAATGGACAAAATGTAATCATCATTTGTACGGTGTATAGTGGCCAAAACCTCAACCTACCACTTGACCATTGACTCAACTTACCCAAAGGCAAACGTTTTGACTACAAGGATGCACTTTCATGCTAGGTTTAGGACCTCATATTGAAGCTTATAGAGACCCCAACTGAAGTATAAAACAATTTTAAAACAATCTACTCTGGTTTAGATACAAGCATCATGAAACCTAAAACACAATCAATTATTTGACCTTGTGAAAATCTCTTTATTTTTTTTTTACATAACTTGCTTAACACTTTTCCATGAGGTTTCTTCCTTCACAGACTCGATAAAATTATGACCTCTTCCTAAACATTTGGTCACATGATACATTTTGTGTATGGTTTCCAAGAAAAAGGGATGGCTCAACTTACCACATTCTCCCATATGTTCAGAGTATAGTGGCTGGGCATCAGGTCTGTCTGACATAGAAATGCCAGATTGAGTGGCTGGGGTATATCCATTAGACACCTCCCTGGAATACATGAAGAGGGAAAAGCATAGAATCACATTTAAACAAAGGCACACATCCATTACCTACATCTAGTGATGACTGACATTGTTTCTTCCCTGACACACCATGTTAATCTTCATGGCAGGTGCCCTTCTTCATGACATATTTTCCTGGATCAATTCTATTCTTTACAAACTTTATTGATTTTTATTCCTGAGATGTGTGTTCTTCCTGGGAATGTGGCTTTTTTGGTGCAAAAACAGCAGAGGGAATAAAGTGGGAATGTTGCTTGCTACCTTTGGATTTTCCTCACACACACAAAAAAGGGTAATGCTCCCTGAAACGCAATGTCACTGGTGCAATTATCTGCAATACAGAATATATACTTTTTTTAACTTGCTCTGATTGAATTTCTAGTTTATGCCCTATGAGCAGCTTTCCCACAAAATAGAGAACTTCAAAGGGAACATCCTTATAACAGGATATGATTGAATGAAAATGTGTGACTGAGCAGAACGAAGTGAGCATTATACCCTTTTGAACCGCGCAGCTTGTTAGAGATGTACACTGCAACAATTGGCTTTGACAAGGAACATCCGGAAAGCTTCAGTAGACTTAGCGTGAATGACCCTGTAAATCTCTGGAGAGCTTAATGTATTGTTTGTAGGAACAGTGTGAACAGAGGGGGGACTCCTTTCCCACTACCAGGTGCTGTTAAGGTGCTGACTGCTTACACTGTGATTTATGGGCCGGAGATAGATACACACCCTCAGGCTGGGGATAGCTACTGTTAACCATCCAAAGTGAAGCCATGTTAGGCACGCTAGAGATCCAGGCTGGACAAACTCTCTGAGCCCAGGAGTCACCACCCGCCAGCAGAAGTGTATCGCCCTGAGTGTGGGACGTCCCATGGGAATAGGAATGTGGTGGGTGTGTATATTTGTCCTGTTTCACACATGTCCAAATGTGTGTTAACGTGTGAAATGGAAATATGTTTTTTGCAAATCCAAACTCTCCCTGAGACACCCTTGGAGAGTGCAATTTATATAAAAGGGGTCAGCCATTATCAACGGCAACCCCGGGTAAAAAAGGATGTGGAAAAATTTTAAAAATCCACATTTGTATTTGTTTTGTCATTTTTTGTTGAAGGGTTTATCAATTCATATATTCAGTTTATATAACATGTATGGGCTGCTGACAAAAGTAAGAAATACTTACAGAGCAATAATCATATTGATCAAAAAGGAATAGTAAAACTGGTATAAGAATAAATCTTTTTATAAATAGGTGGAACTCCTCAGCTGTTCAACCTCCCTTATGCTAGCATATAGGTACAGTTGAAGTCGGAAGTTTACATACACCTTAGCCAAATACATTTAAACTCAGTTTTTCACAATTCCTGACATTTAATCTTAATAAAAATGTGCTGTCTTAGGTCAGTTAGGATCACCACTTTAATTTAAGAATGTGAAATAGTATCCCTGGATAATAGTAGAGAGAATGATTTATTTCAGCTTTTATTTTTTTCATCGCATTCCCAGGGGGTCAGAAGTTTACATACACTCAATTAGTAATTGGTAGCATTGCCTTTAAATTGTTTAACTTGGCTCAAATGTTTTGGGTAGCCTTCCACAAGCTTCTCACAATAAGTTGGGTGAATGTTGGCCCATTCCTCCTGACAGAGCTGGTGTAACTGAGTCAGATTTGTAGGCCTCCTTGCTCGCACACGCTTTTTCAGTTCTGCCCACAAATTTTCTATGGGATTGAGGTCAGGGCTTTGTGATGGCCACTCCAATACCTTGACTTTGTTGTACTTAAGCCATTTTGCCACAACTTGGGGTCATTGTCCATTTGGAAGACCCATTTGCGTCCAAGCTTTAGTTTCCTGACTGATGTCTTGAGATGTTGCTTCAATATATCCACATTTTGTTTCATAAGACCAGTAGGATCTTTGTCCCCATGTGCAGTTACAAATTTTAGTGGTCCCATGGTGTTTATACTTGTGTACTATTGTTTGTACAGATGAACGTGGTACCTTCAGGCGTTTGGAAATTGCTCCCAAGGATGAACCAGACTTGTGGAGGTCTACAATTTCTGAGGTCTTGGCTGATTTCTTTAGATTTTCCCATGATGTCAAGCAAAGAGGCACTGCATTTGAAGGTAGGCCTTGAAATACATCCCCAGGTACACCTCCAGTTGACTCAAATTATGTCAATTAGCCTATCAGAAGCTTCTAAAGCCAAGCCATAATTTTCTGGAATTTTCCAAGCTGTTTAAAGGCACAGTCAACTTAGTGTATGTAAACGTCTGACCCACTGGAATTGTGATACAGTGAAATAATCTGTCTGTAAACAATTGTTGGAAAAATTACTTGTGTCATGCACAAAGTAATGTCCTAACCGACTTGCCAAAACTATAGTTTGTTAACAAGAAATTTGGGGAGTGGTTGAAAAACTAGTTTTAATGACTCCAACCTAAGTGTATGTAAACTTCCGACTTCAACTGTAGATGTTCCAAAGGTCTGCATCAGTGGCTTGTAGGCTGTGTGGAAGCCAGGAAATGCTAAATGTGTTTATGTTAATTAACGGTCAGTTAGACCTGTAGTTGTTTGCTTGACAGTCACCAACTGATTACATTTCGTAACCGCCACAGCCCTACGCCTGGCACCTATTACCATACCCTGTTCAAAGGCATCTTTTGTCTTTCCCATTTACCCTCTGAATGGCACACAATCCATGTCTCAATTGTCTCAAGGCTAAAAAAAAAATCTTTAACTTGTCTCCGCACCCAATGAAGTGGATTTAACAAGTGACATCAATAGGGGATCATAGTTTTATCCTGGATTCACCTGGTCAGTATACGTCATGAAAAGAGCAGGTGTTCTTAATGTTTTGTGTACTCAGTGTATATTGCCATATTTAGCCAAAATGGATTCAATGAACTGTAGCCACACAAGAAAGCAGTCCCAGTACGTATGACACCTCCATATATGGTCCATTGTTCATTAATTGGCATGGTGTCATCACTGTGGAAATGTCCTGGAACACAGGCAAAAGAATTATAACAAGTTCAATGCTCAGCAATAATAGTGATATTATTCCTGGCACCCGAACATGAGAGGTGTCCTCATCATAGTCTTATGCTGAGGGCAGCAACGTAGCCATAGGCTAGGCTGCGTGATTGTGCACGGATAGCATACCTGAATAATGAGCCAGCCATGGGGTACCATCTGTCAGCTTGTCCCCTTGTGTGTTGGGTTTGATGTGCTTCTCAAAGAAGTCTTGAGCTTCCTTGGCAGTGGAAAATGTGTGTGTTGTGTTCTGAAAGGTCAAGATTAGTTTTGCCGGATGGATGAAGCCGCATCTCAAGTTTAGCTTGCGTCCTATTTGACAGTTTGACGCAGTATCCAAAGTGCCCCAATTACAGTGGAAATTAGGTTGTTTTGCGAGCAGTTGTAACTCCTTTTTTTTCTCCACATGAAAGCTCTCACTTGCAATTTAATGGAACTGGATGTTTTCTGATGTAAGCCAAACAAATTTCAACTACCATCTGAACAAATTTATTTTCGCACTGAAATAGGCGAAAGACATCTGAATTGGGATAAACGATTGACACAAGGAAACTAAATTAATGTAATGCAATGATTGAAAAATAAGAACTTCTAATTATGTTACATAAATGTAGCTATAGCAGCCAATAAAAACAATATCTCCTGGATGATAGAATTGCTTTTAATAAGGGGAATAGAGAGAGCAAAACAGAGGGAAAGAGCAAGGAGGGAGAGAGAAGATGCACATGAGAGGAGGAGTTGGTGAGCCATAATAACAGATTTTCCTTAGTCTTTAATCATGTAAGTGCTGCTGTCGTGTTACACCTCCTCTGAGATGTGTCATATCATTCCCTGAGTATAGATGCCTGTGACATCAGCCGCATGCAGACACAAAGGCGGCAGGAAGCGGTTTAATGCCAAGGTCCTACGCCAATCTCCATCTCCAGGCGTTTCTGTACCCATGACAGCCAAATGAGTGGTCATCATATTGCGCGCCCAGTCTATTCATTCCTATCCACATAGATGGTTATGTCAATCGACCATCAGAGTGATTTCCCACCAGTGTAAATATCATCAACAAAAATAGTGACAGAAATATTTGTCAAACACATTTTTTAAAAGACTAACTGACTAAATAGACCCAGAAAAAACTATAACTAAACATAAATGATTTTTCATTTCAGTTAACTAAAACGAGACAAGACAAAATTATCTCTGTGACTGAAATCTGAGAGCTTTTCAGTGATAAGCACAATTAATATTAACAGCACAGATGCGCAGTGCAGTTCTGTTCAGCAGTAGGAAGGACGCACCAAACCCAGCACACACAGCTTACATTAGCTGGTAAGCTGCACGGGATGAAGCGATGAGTGTGGTCAGACAGGCAGACAGGCTCCGCTCCGCCTCCGATTATACACATTGCTCAGGTGACTCTCTTGCTTCCTCGTAGCTAACCAGTCACCACCAGCCTTCTAGTTAGCTACCTTTGCCTGGTTAAGAAGCACAAAATGCTTTACGAACTTAAAAACAATAGCAGCGTTGAGTTTAATAATAAAACAACAGTCTACCTATGTTTTTCCCTCCCTTGAGAGAGAGAGAAAGAGATGAAATAGGAATTTATATGGACAGATAATTCTTATATATGTTTGTCACATTTCTGCTGTTGGGAAGAGAATAGGATGCTATGCATAAAAATGTGTTGGTAGCAGTGGAGGTTTCTCAGAGGAGGAAGGGGAGGATCATCCTCCTCAGTGAATAAAATACATTTAAAAAGTAAAATATTAAAGAAAGTTATCTTTTAAGTTATCCTAATAAATATATTCACATCACCAAATAATTGATTGAAACACACTGTTTTGCAATGAAGGTCTACAGTAGCCTCGGCAGCAGTATGTAGGGTAGCACCATGGTGTAGCCAGAGGACAGCTAGTTTCTGTCCTCCTCTGGGTTCTCACTCCCTTCCATAGACGTACACATTCATTATGACATAGAGAGAGAGAGATAGCTACATTTGGTTGTATTTTTTTTTAACATTCACTTAGCTAGCAAATGCAGCTAGCTAGTTTAGTCTACTCAAACACCTGGCTCAAACAAAGAGGGGTGCTATGTTAGCTATCTGGCTATGGCTATTTTCCAAGTCAATGTAAGCTTTTGGTTTTATAAATGTATTGCCACAGGTGATATAAAGGTTTGGCTTGGAATGTTTTTTTTGCCTGGTCCCAGACAGCTGATGTGTTGTGCATGGAAGTCCACAAGCAAAGTAAAAAGGTGAGAGGATATAGTTGAGAGAAGGAATTATATATGCAAAGAGCAAAGTGATCATGTTGTTTTTATGTGGCTGATATGAAAGTGAACTGTGTTTGCGTGCGATCAGAGGTGTTCATTCTGCCGATTCTGTTGGAAAACATTTCTTAAACGAAAGCAAACAGAACAAAACGGAGATGAACATATCAAAATGTGTCCAATAGAAACTCTCATTTGCAACTGTTCGACTAATGCTTACACCCTAGATCAGCTAGATGCAGGCAAGAGTGTACAAGGCGGTATTGAATGCGTCACTCCTTGATTACTCAAAATTCTCTTGACCTGTGCACCTACGTTGTAAACTTTGATTCATAGGCTAGGTTGTAGCAACCTCATGGGTAAATTTGACTATCATATAGTAGCCTAAACCTATCGATATTACATTGACCTGGGTAAAAGTAATATGAATGACAGTCATCCAATGTGGTGTAATAGCAATATGGCCAGGCTCATAAAAAAAGTAGCATCCTCCCTCATTTTAAACGGCACAGGCCGCCACTGGTTGGTAGTACAAGTCTATGTATGTTTGTGCACATGGAAGTCAGTGATTTATGTTTACAATGGGTACAAATGTGACTGAAATGAAAAGGGCATTCAGTTTACTAAAATGAAAAGGGCATTTAGTTTACTAAAATGAAAAGGGCATTTAGTTTACTAAAATGAATAGGGCATTTAGTTTACTAAAATGAAAAGGGCATTTAGTTTACTAAAATGAAAAGGGCATTTAGTTTACTAAAATGAAAAGGGCATTTAGTTTACTAAAATGAAAAGGGCATTTAGTTTACTAAAATGAGAAGGGCATTTCGTTTACTAAAATGGCCCACAGTTGTTGTCATTTTGACAATAACTCTACTAAATAATTTTTCAAAATGACTAAAATGTGACTAAGACTTAAGGATATTTAAGTCAAAATAGCTAAGACTAGAATAAATAAAAAAATGAGTGCCAAGATTAACACTGTTTCCCACACATAAGGATAGGAAAATAACAACTCAGTCTTATTAGATACATACACAGGCATGCACGCATCCACACACCACTCACATCAAACGAACCCATTCTCTCAACCTTTCCTCTACACAAAAGGATTACCAAAAGTCACCAGTAAGTCCACTTTGAACAGGATGTGAAGTCATCAGTAGGGGACAACCCAGGAGATTCCTTCCTGTTCTCTATTTACGGCCTGCTTCTCTATAAAATACTTTCTTGTTCTTCATCTCCCCTCTGCTCCGTTCCTCTTCCCCTCTCCAATCTCCAGAGAAACAAAAGTCAATTACGGAAGTCGAAACAGATGCGATGTTTGAGCAGAGGATCAATGCGATCTGCCCCGCGGTCAGGCTGACCCAAGTGACAACTTCAAAAACAAAACACTGGCCCCAGAAAGAGAGAGGGCCTGTGCATTCTAATGAGAGGCACCAAGGACATACAATCTGCTGATGATATCATTACGGCCTGCTGCCTGGCGGCTTAATTCCCGCTCCGCTCCTCTCCGCCCCTATCCGCGAGGCTGACGAGTCTTGCTGTTGGCAA
The DNA here is from genome assembly GCA_030435695.1 of Brachymystax lenok tsinlingensis. Lineage (NCBI taxonomy): Eukaryota > Metazoa > Chordata > Actinopteri > Salmoniformes > Salmonidae > Brachymystax > Brachymystax lenok. The sequence continues at coordinate 41,971,811 of CM059792.1, read as the reverse complement.
CTTTTTGCCTCGTTAGCTGATTGGGAGGCGCTGCAAAGTTCAACCAAGTAATGGGATGCCTATTTAGAGGGAGGGGTATTGAATGACTAACAGTATCTCTAATGCAACAACCCCGTAGAGCAGCTCTTAGGTTAATGTTGCTGTCCTGCACTGCCGACACATCCGAGTCCAGCATGTCATTTTTTGTGGCATGTGCTGTAGCATTATTGCCACAAATTCTAACACCTCTGGGCTTTCTTACTATTTGGGCCCTAACACATTTATATTGGATTTGAAAGGCTTTAATTGTTGTCATTTTGTGTGTGTGTGTGTCTCTGTGTGAATGTGTGCTATTAATGCTGAACATCACCTCCTCTTGGGTAACATGGGTGTAAACGACGGTGTTATCCCTCTGGGTGATTTTGTCATAGTGTCTGCTCCATTGGTAGAGAATGAGAAATAGAATAAAACAGAACCCCTTGGAGTTCTATTTTGGATCAACTTTATAATCAGCTCCCGCCATAGGGAGTCCAATGCCCCTAAATCTACATGGATAGAAATCTACATGAATATAGCACCTGTTTCATGCTTTTTCATACATTTCCAAGTCGATTCATTGGTTTCCTTGTGTGCTATCCAAAATGGCAGATGAGACTCCATGAGCTATATTGAACATAAATAAATTGCTGTCCGAATACTATAGATGAAATAGGATGTATTGGACTATCGTATTGGGAGTTTGTATTTCTGTTGTATAAAACAGTTGGCAATGCTTCACACATAACAAGTATAGATAAACACTTTTGCCCCTCAGGCACAAACCATTTTCAACAGACACAACACGAAGAGCCCTTTTGTAAGTTTAAGGAATTAAAATACAGTAATGTTGACCTATTCATGTATTCATTTAAATCGAGGGGGAAAAACACATCACAGGTCCAAATACCTGCCAAAGTAATCTTTGATATGAGTGAAAGGGTCATGTCAGAGATAGATAGAGAGAGAGAGAGAGAGAGAGAGAGAGAGAGAGAGAGAGAGAGAGAGAGAGAGAGAGAGAGAGAGAGAGAGAGAGAGAGAGAGGTCTGTGGTCCGCTCACCAACCAAGAATTTACAAAATGGGACAAACACCAAATTGAGACTCTGCATGCAGAATTTTGCAGACCCAACCAAATCATGAGAAAACAAAAAGATAATTACTTACATTGGAAAGAACTTACAAAAAAACAGAGCTAACTGTCCCTAAACAGAGAGTACACAGTGGCAGAATACCTGACCACTGTGACTGACTGTCACGACTTGACTGTCACAATCTGTCCCTCTCCTTGTTCGGGCGGCGTTCTGCGGTTTTATGCACACCTGGTTTCAATTCCCCAATTACATGTTCATTATTTAACCCTCTGTTTTCCTCATGTTTGTGTGCGTTATTGTTTCTGTGATTGTCAGTCCATATTTTGGTGGGCATGGTATTGTTTGGTACTTTGTCATTTCTATTGAGTAAACTACGTTGTGCTGCTCATCTCTGCTGTCCTGCGCCTGACTCAATTGCACCAGCTACACCCGGCACCTGACACTGACCCAAACTTAAGGAAAGTTTTGACTATGTACAGACTCAGTGAGCATAGCTTTGCTATTGAGAGAGGCCGCCAGACCTGGCTCTCAAGAGAAGACAGGCTATGTGCACACTGCCCATAAAATGAGGTTGAAACTGAGCTGCACTTCCTAACCTCCTGCCAAATGTATGACCATACTAGAGATACATATTTCACTCAGATTACATAGATTCACAAAGAATTAGAAAACAAACCCAATTGTTATGAACTCCCATATCTACTGGGTGAAATACCACAGTGTGCCATCACAGCAGCAAGAGTTGTGACCCGTTTCCACAAGAAAAGGTCAACCAGTGAAGAACAAACACCTTGTAAATACAACCAATATTTATGTTTATTTATTTTCCCTTTTTTATCTTAAATATTTGCACATAATATGGCATTTGACATTTCTTTATTCTTTTGGAACTTTTGTGAGTGTAATGTTTGTTTGTTTGTTTTATTGTTTATTTCACTTTTGTTTATTATCTACTTCACTTGCTTTGGCAATGTTAAAATGTTTCCCATGCCAATAAAGCCCCTAAATTGAAATTAATTGAATTGACAGAGAGAGAGAGAGAGAGAGAGAGAGAGAGAGAGAGAGAGAGAGAACTTATAGGAATCTCAGCACATACCCCTACAGCCGAGTGAATTAAGAGCCAAAGAATTTAATGTGGCACAAGGTGGCTTGGAGCTGACAGAGAGATGGCTCATCCTTCCTGGCTTTTATGGAGCCCAGTGCAGTACAGGGAGACCATGCAGACAGACAGGCAGGCAGGCAGGCACTTCCAGAGAGGAGAGAGAGAGAGCGTACAGGGCCCAGCCAGCAACAGAAGCCAGCAACAGAACCCCACATTACGTAACCGTCTCATGCTTTTGAGGAAGCCAATGCACGTTCCTCTGCACCTGAAAGTGACGGTGGTAGGGACAGGGGGAAGAAAGAGGCCCATCACCACCACTTGAAAGCCGTAGAGGAAAGTGAGCTACCTCCCTCTGTCTGTCGATATGTGAGGTCTCAAACAATTAACTTTCACTCAGCATAATACAGTCAACAGACAATTTCCTACTGAATTGAAATGAACTTTAGTCTCCTATCTTAGACACTGTATATAATAAACAGTGTTTTTTTCCTCCCGACTCTCTCTCTCACACTTAGAACATTCATGGTTAGTGAACGAAGTAGAACATTATTTATATTAGTGTTCCCACGGCCTGCTTGTATCTGTCAGAAAGAGACGGGGAGAGCTGTAAAAGGGGGAGTCAATAAGCATTGGTTAGTGTGTTTCCTAACTAGAGAGAGAGAGAGAGAGAGAGAGAGAGAGAGAGAGAGAGAGAGAGAGAGAGAGAGACAGAGACTAAGGAGGATAGAGATCGGGTAATAGCAGGGCTCTGGGACCTTCTTCTGATTAGGATGTTGTTGGACAGCTTTACAATACTGTACATCAGTTTAACCAGAGGATATCACTCTGTTATGTATTGTTATTTATGTCAACTTAGCCCTGTCACCAAAACAAAACTGCCCCTGGGACATACCAGCCATAGAAACATGAGGTGCTTATTCCTTCCCTTGCCTGTGCACAATTCCACTTAATGTCCCTTTGAGTCCCTGACAAATTTATTTTATGAATGTGTAATAAGCTGCAACGGTCCCACTCTTATGCATTTGAGTTGCCCATTCCCCAAGAGACACATACATGTATGAATTGTCAGTTCTCAAGTATTATCTTTGGTTTTAAAAGGAACAGAAAGCATAATACACCAAGTCATAAAAGAACGATGTGTTGGCATTTTAATAATTTATTACACATTGATAAAAATGTCAACATGACCACGTTTATTTAAAGACGTGTGCTGAGAATCAGATTCTACTGAGGGCTATTTTATAACAAAACCAGACATTTACAGAAGATGCACCTTTCCACCCAATCAAACAGAATCCTTCCCCTTCTCCATCATCTTTTGTCATTCATCAGACGTTACATATCAGTGTGCATGGATGTCTTTCACCCTCATCCATTATATATCTTCAACATATGTGCTTTCGAAAATGTGGTTTTATTTCCGATTTATTAAAATTTTTATGCCTGATAAATAAATGCACAAGAAAACAAAAAACTCCCACAGGCACCTAATATTGATCAAAGACCCAACTTTGAAAAGCAACGATGGGGGATTCTCAATGGGGGATGACTTGGCCTCCAACATAGGGGATCGGTTTGAGATGCTTTTATATACATGTTACAGCTGATGAATGTAAAAAGGTAAGGGGTTGGAAGCTCATGTTTGAAAATGTGCCACAGATTCCACAGCCAGTGCTATGGAGCAAATACAATGCCTTCCTAAATGAGTATGCCAGAATAATAACAAGTGGTGGGGGTCCACTTTCCACTATGAAATGTATTGTAGCTGAGGTTTTAATTTGCTAAATTATAGAGGAACCCTTCAGGGATTTAGTTATCTCTAAAACTAAAGTGCCAGCTATGTGGAAAAAAAAACATTTATTTATCCAGTCTGCAATTCATCAGTCTCAGATTATATGATCAAATTTCATTCATTTTATCCTCAAATAAAAAAAAGTATGTGATCTTGATATACTTTAGCTTGAGGTTTTCAATTGATTAACTTCATTGCCATACCCCCAAAACAAACAAATGCAATCGACATTAAAAGCCATCATCTTCCCATCAACCATCAATAGATTCAGACCTGTACATCAAGAAATAAAGGTAGAGTCATTCACAATCACTATCAACTTTGTGATTACCCAGCAGAAACAATTGTTAAAAGGCTAATAAGTAGGTTGCATGGTTGATTAAAGAGTTAAGCTTTTTACAATACCTTTTTAATTGGAAACACAACGGTCAAAGAAATAAGTTAATTATGTGGTGCAAAGCTGTCCTTGCATAGCACAAAGCTGACTACATACACGAAAAGTATACTTCTAATGTGCAAAATGCATAACAATAGGTTGGTACAAACAATATTTATCATTATCTTAGCTAGTATGTTTTATGAAATAGTCATATATGCATTATGTATAATATATATATATATATATTTATATATATATATATATATATTTATACTGTTTTAGTCATGATATTAAACATCGATACAATACGTTTGAATTTAATTATCTATGTATTTATATTTGTACATTTCACACGGAATTTTTGTTCCTGACGCAGTTTGAAACAGATTACTCTGTGCACGGCAGAGTGAACCTGCATACTGAAAGCCCTCCGTCTCCAGGAACGGATTCTCTCTATTGGTCATAATGCAACTGACTCTCCTTCTCCCTTTGGGAAACAGACCTTTTCACCCCTGTGCACTAATATACAATACACTCTTGTCTTTCGACAAGGTCCAGAGATGTCATCACCACTGCACAATGTCCAGTACTATAAAACCCATTTACTGTAAAAACACCCCAACCCATGCTATACAATACCCCTACTCTCAAATTGGATCACAGATTTCTGAAAGAAAGTTAGGTGCTGACGGCTTGAAAACCACAGAGAAGAAAAAATAAAAGCCATCGCTTATGATCGTTAATCCAAAGATATTTTGGATAACAACAACACACAGGGAACTATGACTACTGAGGTCACCATAAAGCTACCATGGATATCACCCCGGACAATGCATGTTTTAAATTCAGATTTTCAAAAAGCCCTTGCTAATCAATATTGCTACATTAACAGAATTTGAGAAGGATAATTAACTTTAACTTCCATATCTGAGAAAACATTGTCTGTTGGAATGAGAAAATAAAAAGAAAGAAAACATGTTTTCACATTTGGTTTAGAATCTGTTGGTTCTCTCTGAGGAGGGATTGACATCATGCTACAAAAATATAGATGTTCAATACTGTCAAAGAACTACAAGACATTTCCTATGCGCAGAACACAGCTCTGGCCAATAGAGTTGAGTGCCTCCGCCTTCTCTCTCATCAACATCAAGCAGCAACAGATGCAGTCCAAAAATAAGCATTCCTCTAACGGCATGTGAGACTGAAGGCAGTGTAGCAGGTACGTTTTGAGTGTTGTCTAAAACATCGTCAACAGAAGATGGGAACTACGGCGCCATCACAGGGTCATGGAATAGAGCATGATGGAAAACTTAGTGTCATCAATCATGGGAGTAGCCTTTCCTTAGTGGCACTGCTCTTCACTCTCAATGTGTGTGCCACTGACTGCCCGGTGCAACGCTCACTGCTACCAGCCATCTTAGAAACTAAACAATGTTGCTGACAGTCCTCTGGGCCCTGTACAAATGTCCCTTTAGGGGCTCATCTCTGCCATAGAAACCAGAAACCAAAGTAAAGAATAATAGTGTTTTTTAATTCTAAATATAAAATGCATTCCGACATTTAGATTTAGACAGTTTTACATTCTTACTCATTACTATCCCAGACCTTGACACATTGTTGGTGTCAGTACGCACATACACATAGCTATGGAATTAGATGAATATATATTAACTTATACTTCAGTGATAACCACTGACTTGGTAAGAAACAGTCACTTCGGAGTGAACCAGTAAATACTCTCTTCATACAAACTATTTTCAATGTTCCATAAACAGTTAAAGAAAGATAACCTTTTTTTTGCCAGGAGTTGTATATGTATACCATTAGTTACTCTTTGAAAAGCTTAAACATAATGTTGACAAATCTAACACTTGATCATATTACAAAACAACTAAATTAATATTATTCCTAATGTTGCACATAGAAACAATAAAATAATGTATCTTCTTCTGAAATCGATGAATGAATGACGTTGTTTCCATTGAGACATGTTTTATTGCTATTGCTGAACCCCTATCTTGATTCTTTCAACAAAAGGAAATGAACAAACCCCAAAACATCACCTCCAGAGAATAGAGGAATATTTGATGAAGATTGCAGGTAGCATTTTGTCACTGATCTTAAACAAATTGGTCCATCGGTCAAATAAGTGTTGATTGATGTTTGAAAAGAAAAATGCCCAGTCCATGCAAAAACATGATTTTCTTTTACAGTGTTAAAGATGTAATGCAAAACAACAACTGAACATATATCAGAAAACAAAAACAAATAATAGATCCTTAACAATTGTTGGGCTATGTGCATTTGTAGAATAGCATTCTCTTGTGTATATCATATATTATTTATAGCATATTTTCTTTAGTAGCATAATCCCACCCCCCAAAAAACAATGAAATAGTCACCACATTGCTCAGATCCGAAGACCTTTTCCCTTTTTCCTTTTTTTAATCTTGGAAGGTATTTGACATTGAAACAATGTGGCGACTGGGAATTCAACCAGCATGGACACCATGTTTTCAGAAAATAAACATTCGGGGAAAAAATAAAGGGGGATTGAGATTAGTGGGATCCTGGGGTCATCCCCTGTAACTTGGGCTTTTTATTCAAGTAAGTTGCCCAGTAGACCAGGTTAAAGGTTCCAAAGAGTAACGGGAAGGCTATTCTGGCGATCCTGTCGATCTTGCTGACGCTGTTGAAGGTCTTCTTGGCCTCTGGTGGCTTGGGCTTGGGCTCTTCCTTGGGCTCAGTGGGAGGGGGCGCTTTTTGGCAATGGTGGCCAAACCAGGATCTCTGGCAATGTTTGGAGCGAAGGCTGTAGCAGTGGCGGCGGTGTAGGCGGTGGTGTTGTTCTTCTTCAGGAGGGACTCCTTCTTCTTCTTTTGCTGCATGGGAGTTAAACAGACAGTGCCTTGGGTTAGCTCATGAGAATCCAACCAACAAATTAACACATTGACAAGCTAGCAATTTACATTTGGGGACAACCTTTACAGATAAGTATAAAACATGGCAAAACATTGTGTGAGAGCTTGTCTAATACCTCTCACAGTGTTGTTCAGGAGAAGCTGAAGACCACATAGCATAGTAATGTATTGTAGTTCTAACTGCACTGGTGACACAGTGACGATCTGAACACTATGGAGGAACACTAAACTATTCATGTTCTTGTCATGTCCCATGAATCTCATTTTCACTGAGATGAGCAAGTGACATAAACCCAACCCTCAATGTTGTGCTCCAACTAACTGCTCTGGTTTTAGGTAGAACACCCCTGATCTTGATGTTCAGAAACAATTTGAGTTTAAAAAAAATCTTAATATATCACAAAATACGTAATTTATAAAAAATATATATATATTTAATAAGGGATAAGAGGAAGAACACCTTCTCTGGCACCACACTTTTTCCATCCCAGGCGTAGCCCCTCTTTGTGAAGTAGTTGACTGTAGCAAACTCAATGAGGGCAGAGAAGACAAAGGCATAGCAGACTGCAATGAACCAGTCCATGGCTGTGGCATAGGCCACCTTGGGGAGAGAGTTCCTAGCACTGATACTGAGGGTGGTCATGGTCAGCACAGTTGTCACTCCTGTATGGACAGAGAGGGAGAATGGGTTACATTCTAGAATGGAACAAACCATGTTCTTGCTTGTTTGGGTTTCACATTGTAGGCTAAATACACATATTACATCCAACAACTACACACTCTGTCCAGTCTAGCACGTGTGGGCATTTCCAAAATGGGGATGTTCTGGTCAGAGTAAAACACACTGTTGTTGACATATGTAACTGCACATTTTGAATCAGTACCAACATAATTGGTCACTGGGTAAAATTGCTTAAATGGATGAAGCATGAGCTACCATTATGTTGGCATCCTGGACATTAAATTTTGATTAGCTGCCGCAAAGCTTGCCAACTTCTCCAATGCATCCCTGATTCCAACTTCATGCATTAACATGAAAAACGAGGCTGCAGCCCCAGAGAAATAGGAATTATCATGTAATGCCGGTGGAGACATCATTTAGGTTTGATAAAAGCACCAAAACACAAGCCTTTCTTTTTAAGCCTGCACAATACCTGCACACAAAAGGTTGGATGAACTTAAAAACAGAAAGGTGGAGGGTGTTAAGCCTACAGGGTTATGTGAGGTCATCATGTACTATAGTTGGGGTTTGTTAAAGCAGAGGTGGGAGCAGGTCAGGGGATGTCTGTTGGTGCATTGCTCATCCACACGGACTGCTGCAGATGTTTACACCACAAAACAAAAACAGCCCAGCGGCTTACACAGAGAACTCGGCCGGGGCCAAGGCAATTCAAGGGACAGGAGGAGAGACTGGTCATGAACTAGCCAGTATACAGAGTCTCCTCCACCTCCCCTGTGTTATACTGCAATGGTACTGGCTAAAACAGGTATATAGAGAACGGATAGTGCTAGCTTTGTCAGCAGAATCAGTATCACGTATTCACGAAGTACACTTACCCATACCCAGAATTTGACTTTGTGAATAGGTGCTTCCAGCAATAGACAATGTACAGACAGGATACAGACACACAGTCAGCAAAGTCAACATACAGAATATACAGTACAAATACAGTGGTCATACAACATAAAACTCTGGAGAATACAATAAGCTGAACTCCAACATACGCTTATAGACTACTGTTTTCTCTCCCTACTCTGCTCTGCTCTGCTTGGATGACTGTGTTGACTGAGACCGAGATGGAGAGATTAGACACATCAGAGCATCAGCCTGGTGTTTTATAGATAGGTTAAAACTCAGTGACTCCACTGACCTTGGTCCTGTGACTTGGTTTGACCTTGGTCCTGTGACTTGGTTTGTCCTTGGTCCTGTGACTTGGTTTGACCTTGGTCCTGTGACTTGATTTGACCTTGGTCCTGTGACTTGGTTTGTCCTTGGTCCTGTGACTTGATTTGACCTTGGTCCTGTGACTTGGTTTGACCTTGGTCCTGTGACTTGGTTTGTCCTTGGTCCTGTGACTTGGTTTGACCTTGGTCCTGTGACTTGGTTTGACCTTGGTCCTGTGACTTGGTTTTTAGACAACCTTATTATAATGAATCGTAATCCTTTTGAATTCTTTTTGTTGATGAGAATAGAAAAGAAATGTGTTTTTCTCAAAGTTAAATGCATAATTATTCTAGACTTCACAAACATATCTTTTGAGTGAAGTCTTTTGAAAAAAAATGTCCATGGTGGTGTGTGAGGCTCTTTGATGTCTATTTAGCTCTTATGACCTTACTAAATTAAAATATTTTTTTTCAATCACAAATGAGACAGCACGCACGCAATCTCAAAGCCACGAAAGCATCTGGCAGTGGAGCGATTAACGTTCTCCTCTGAGCTCTGAATGTTATTGTTTGCCATCAGAATGATGAATTCTCTTGTTCCGATGATTTGATGATGACTCATAGTCCTACACCCCATTCACGCTCATTCTATTCTGAGTTCATAGAGTTCCACGAGGCTTACAAAGTGATGCTAATAATACAATCACATCAGCAACAAATAATAAAACAATTAAAAACTAAAATGTCCCCAAAATGTGCATGTTCACTCCACTCCACTCCATTTGTAGAGGGACCACTAGATTTTGTAGATAGCCTTGTATAAGGCCAAGCAACGATATCATGTATACTCTACTAGAGTACTATGACAGCGGTGGAATTACTTTGAAAGGTCATACTACTATCAAGATGTCTTTTCACTGCCATAAAAACAATCTTGATCATAAAGTCGACCTCGGACACTTTCCTTTATTGTACGGTGTCAAATCAGCTGTCTATTACTGTCTTCATTTGGGTCCATCGTGGGCTTAGAGTGTTTTTCTGGCTCGACAGGGCTTTACAGTAGAAATAGCTAGGTGTTGTGAAAGGCAGCGCCGCCAACATTACATTATCCCCTCAGCAGCTCAGTCACCTCAGTCTGATCATCACTGGCTGGATTTCCATGCTAGGAGATTTGCCGGGGGTGATTAGAAGTTTAGGTCCCATACATGCCACCCTTTTGTTAGGAGCTCAGCTGGAATCCATAGCCTGCAGGAAAACACATCACAACTGCATCTAACCGTGCCTGAAGAAGATTTGCGAGGTGGTGGTGGTTAGATGGATAAGTGGGTTTGGGGAAGTGGGAGGGGCATGCGACAGCCAGTCATGAGGCTGGTCTAAGGCAGCAGCCTCCTTCTTTCGTTTCCCCAACACACTCTTTCCCACTATCACAAATAAAGACAGCAAGCTGTGTTGCCATGGAAACAACTCACCGGCTCTAACTTTGTTACGTCTTCACAACCCTTCCCCTACCCCCCAAAAAACAAGTTCAAATCCCAAATGATGTGTGGAATGCAAACAAAGTCATGTGTTGGGCATGGTAACATTTACTTATAGAACAGAGAAACCGTTAGGTGTTCAGATTTCTTCTTACCTAAATGAGTATAGCGACTGATTCATTAAATTACTTTGACAAGTTGGACTAATAGACTGAGCGTGGTGGCCCTTAATGAACAGAGGCGCCCATCTGGAAAGTTCTGTGTGGATTAGCAGTGGTTTAGCTCAGTTTTCCTGTAGTATCCCTTCCACTCAGTTTAGCTCCGTGGGCAGGAGCACTGCCACTTGATTCAGATGAGCACAGAATCAACAAGGTTTGCCTCCACACACACAGTAGGTAGCAGGGAAGAACAGTTTAGATAGTGTGAAAAAGGTACACTGCAAAAATGAAATTAGAAATGTCTGGTGATAAGTGGAAAGGTGGGGCAATGAGACGGTCACACCTCGCTGGCTTAGATAGAAAACGCTGTCACAAGAAAATCATGGATGAATCATAACCAATAAATCAAGTATATCAAATGAAATCTCAAATAAAACTCATATTTAACTTCTTACCACTCCCAGCAGTGAAGTGGCCCTCTCTATTCACCTATCAGAGAAGCCTGCTGTGTCAACATTAAGGCTACTGCTTTATTCATGGCCTTATCAATAACTAAAACCTCATATGCACATGTCTAACCATGTCAGTGGCACACAGCAACCCAGAAGATGTTGTCTAGCGGTGCTCTGGGACTGTTTGAGAGAGTGTTTACTGGAGGGAATGTTGCAAGAAAGACGTGTGCCAGCATCACATCTCCATAGCTGACTGGTCTGCCCTCCCACAGTCACACACACACACACACACACACACGCACACACACACACACACACACATCCCCCCCACACACAACCACACACCCTCCCAAACACCCTTCCAAACACACCCACTGTCTCTCTCTCTCTCTCTCTCTCTCTCTCTCTCTCTCTCTCTCTCTCTCTCTCTCTCTCTCTCTTTTGCTTCCATTGTACCTTAATCAGCAGATACATCAAAAAGCAGCTGGGCACAACACAGCCAGTACATACACTGTGAATGGCTTTAAGAGCAGGGAAGAAAGACAGCTAATCTTCTGAGCGCCGTTGATGTCTATGACAGCCACAGAGAGAGAATAAAGGACAGGGTATTTGCTCCATAATGTAATATAATGTAATGTATTCATTCAATTTTCCTTCCAGAGCCATATAATCATTACCATATATTTATTTTATTTTATTGGGATGATAAATAAATAAATAGCAAATCGTTTTTCCACTGCAATAATCTGTTTCTGAATTTATCTGCATTCTTTAATCGTAACAACGACAAATAGATAACTCTACCTAACCCACTGCTGTGTATTTAAATTGCCTATTTATCAAAAAGGGAGGCTGTGTGTATTCTGTGTTTTCTCTATCACATGGAATCTATTAACCAGGAGGCAATACATTATAATATGACTTGATGAGACAAATACTACTACTCTAATTTCACTCATTATTTCGTAATGTCTTGAACAAGTTACATTTGAAGAGTTGATAAGACGTGCTTGTTATACACATCAGTATAAAACATTAGTACAGATACAGTACAGTATAGTACAGATACAGTACAGTACAGTACAGTATAGTACAGTATAGTACAGATACAGTACAGTACAGTACAGTATAGTATAGTACAGTATAGTACAGATACAGTACAGTACAGTACAGTACAGTATAGTACAGTATAGTACAGATACAGTACAGTATAGTACAGTATAGTACAGATACAGCACAGTATAGTACAGTATAGTACAGATACAGCACAGTATAGTACAGTATAGTACAGTATAGTACAGATACAGTACAGTACAGTACAGTATAGTACAGTATAGTACAGATACAGCACAGTATAGTACAGTATAGTACAGATACAGTACAATATAGTACAGATACAGTACAGTATAGTACAGTATAGTACAGTATAGTACAGATACGGTACAGTATAGTACAGATACAGCACAGTATAGTACAGTATAGTACAGATACAGTACAGTAAAGTACAGATACAGTACAGTATAGTACAGTATAGTACAATATAGCACAGTATAGTACAGATACAAGCGTGTACAGCTAATTATTGGAATCTTAAATTCAACTGTCTCAACTGAAAAACAATCAATAAGAATAGCAACCATAAATTTGCTGTTTGTCAACAGCCTAGAGTTGATTGAAGCACGGGTGCGTCAATCTATGTTACATAACAAAACGATCCCCATCAAAATCTTTCAGTTTAAGCTAGAGATACAGTGCCTTTCAAAAGTATTCACCCCCCAAACCGGTCAAGGACAAAGTTGTGGAGAAGTACAGATTAGGGTTGGGTTATAAAAAAATATCAGAACCTTTGAACATCTCACGGAGCACCAATAAATCCATTATAAAAAATGGAAAGAATATGGCACCACAACAAACCTGCCAAGAGAGGGCCGCCTACCAAAACTCACGGACCAGGCAAGGAGGGCATTAATCAAAGAGGCAACTAAGAGACCAAAGATAACCCTGAAGGAGCTGTGGAGTATCTGTCCATAGGACCAAAAAAGTAAGCAAACACGTTTGGTGTTCACCAAAAGGCATGTGGGACACTCCACAAACATATGGAAGAAGGTACTCTGCTCAGATGAGATTAAAATTGAGCTTTTTGCACATCAAGGAAAACGCTATGTCTGGCGCAAACCCAACACCTCTCATCACCCCAAGAATACAATCCCCACAGTGAAGCATGGTGGTGGCAGCGTCATGCTATGGGGATGATTTTCATCGGCAGGGACTGGAAAACTGGTCAGAATTGAGGGAATGATGGATGGCGCTAAAAACAGGGAAATTCTTGAGGGAAACCTGTTTCAGTCTTCCAGAGATTTGAGACTGGGATGGAGGTTCACCTTCCTGCAGGACAATGACTCTAAGCATACTGCTAAAGCAACACCCAAGTGGTTTAAGGGGTAACATTTAAATGTCTTGGAATGGCCTAGACCTCAATCCCATTGAGAATCTGTGGTATGACTTAAAGATTGCTGTACACCAGCGGAACCCATCCAACTTGAAGGAGGTGGAGCAGTTTTGCCTTGAAGAATGGGCAAAAATCCTAGTGGCTAGATGTGCCAAGCTTATAGAGACATACTCCAAGAGACTTGTGTCACGTTCAGGCCTGATTTTGACAGGCTGGCGTGTTTAGTTTTGTTTTGGTGTAGGGTTTTTTCTGTTCTAGGTGTTGTATTTCTATGTTGGGGTAATGGTTCCCAATTAGAGGCAGCTGTGTGTCGTTACCTCTAATTGGGAACCATATATATGTTTGTAGTTTTCAGAGGGGTTTTGTGGGTTATTGTTTGGTCATAGCTTTGTTTTGTGTGACATGTTATGTTCAACATTACGATCTTCGTTTGTTTTGTTGTTTTTGTCCCAGTTACGTTCGTAAATAAAAGATATATACTGGATGCCGCGCTGCGCCTTGGTCTGTCCGTCACGGAGATCGTGACAACTTGCAGCTGTAATTGCTGCAAAAGGTGGCTCTTTGGGGGGGTGAATAGTTATGCACGCTCAAGTCTTCATTTTTTTGTCTTATTTCTTGTTTGTTTCACACAAAAAAAAAATTGGCATCTTCAAAGTGGTAGGCATGTTGTGTAAACCAAATGATACAAAAAAATACATTTTAAATCCATGTTGTAAGGCAACAAAATAGGAAAAATGCCAAGGGGCGTGAATACTTTCGCAAGCCACTGTATTGCTTCTCAATCCACCGCATCTGCCAGTGTAGCACTTCCGCATCTGCGGTGAACGGTGTCAGAGTTAGAGCGGTGTTTGTCAGACGGTGTCACCGTCTCATCACGAACACAATGGTGTTGTCTGGGACTCGTCTGAAGGTAACCAGTTCTGGTTTAAAAAGTATGAAGGTAGATTTGTTCCTACCCTAAAAATAGAGGTTCAATATGTGTAAAAAAAGATACATGTATATATTTCCTACGACACTTCAAAACCTTGTTTCTTATGAGTAATTGTTTTACTGTCCTTTCTGTCATTTTTACGGGCTTCAGTAGTCAAGGCCAAAATCAATCTTTAATCAAATATTATTACTTATTTGTTTTATACCTAAAGGGGTCCGACAATTCTAAATCAAATAGTTAAATGATCCATAGTATGACCATCTTAAAACAATTCCATATGTCAGTTCCCCTACTCCTCTTTCTGCCATGTGATGAACAGAACCAGGTAGGCTACAGCACCACAGGAACCCTGCAGCAAACATGGTACAGTCTAGGACTGGTGCTGAAAAACCCTCCTCCTTACACTCACATAAAGGCTGTATTATGGAGCTCGGAAAGCTCTTTTAATAAATACTGGGCCAAGGGAGACACTGTCATGGGCGATTCGCAGAGAGAAGAGAAGGTAAAACAAGGACAACCCAGCTAGACCGTGCTCTACTCTGCTACAGAGAAGCATGCTTCAGACTGACCAACAAGAGCCTTCCTTTTGGACGCTGTTGCGTACGAGCTGACACACAGTCACAGCCACACTCAGCCAGCATAGAAGTGGAAATTCCACTGTGAACAGACAGTAATAAGGTAAATCTACCAATCTGGTTTATTATACAGACTTTAGAAAACCAACCAATGTGAGTGTCAGTGATACTTTTTTTTTGCTTTGACACAAACTCATTAATTGATGAGCGCCAGACTTACTCTATCAAAATTGAGATATAGTGAAGTAATTGAATCCAGAGCGACATGTGAAGGGAAGGCAATGTGACGAGGATCACTCTGTTCCCATCACACTCTCAATGAAAATGAAGGTCTGCTGTGGTTAGTGACCACTGAGTGTATGTCAACTGGTTTACGTTTGGCATGAAGTAGTAGGGACTCACCGAACACAGTCCTGGCTGGGACGGACTCTCTGTTGAGCCAGAAGGACACCTGGGACAGGATCACTGTCATGATGCAGGGCAGGTATGTCTGGATGACAAAATAACCAATCTTCCTCTTCAGGTGGAAGTGTGTCGTCATGACTACATACTCTCCTGTTTTTCGGGAAGGTGGGACGGAGGGAAACAGAGAGTTGAAAAGCATGAGAAGGGACTGTGTCATCTGAGTTGGAGAGCCACTTCATAGAGCTCTTGTGCTCCTGTGAATCCTAAATATTTTCTCTGATATACTCCCAAAATGTGTGAGAGTGCAGTTCTGTCTGCGTCAACGTACCCCCACCCCTCCCAAAACAGAAATATAAGCCAATTAGAAAAAAAATATATGGAAAATGTTACATCCAATCAGTCTATGTACTGGGCTGGTTTTGTGCACTCCATAATCTTCAGCTGTGGTGGAAGACTATTAGACCATACTGAAGAGGACGTCTGTCTATGTGTGCTTTGTAGAGGTTAGTCATGATATGAGCGTGGAACTGTTTTATTGCTAGACATTTATTACTATTGTTTAGGCCTCATTTATAAACTACCCCATAATGTGACATAACCCAACTCAGCAATGCACTCAGAGCAATAACATAGTGAATGCTCTGCGACAGCATTGGGAATGACTTAGGTCAGTGTTCCCCAACTGGCGGCCAGCGGGCCCTTTTGGCCCGCTGGTGGATTTATTTTAAATCTGTTACCAAGTATTCCCATGCAGAGAGAAACGTGATCATATACAAATGTTTGCAAGGTTTGAAATGATTATATTTCGGTCAAATTTTAGATTTGTTTGGGCTTCTTGCAGTCAATTTGCATACAAATTATTTGTAATCATGTTTCCGGACCCCGACCATCGGCTCAAGAAACAATTGGCCAGTGGCTGAATTGAGTTGATGATCCCTGACTTAGGTAGTAATACATTGGCTCGTTATGTTTGACAGAGATTTAAACAAAGGAATCATTCAACGGTCATGCAACATTAATTACATTGGTTTTGATAAATCAATGGTTCCTCAGAATTAGCATATACAATTGAATGAGATAGGTATTGACACTTTCAAACACAGACCAATACAGAAACACTCAAAGGGGGCACCGATTTTACTACCTTCGCCAGTATCAATGTACCAAAAATAAGGGAAAGGATGTGATGCCCACAAGGGAAATGACAAATCTGGGACATGTTCTCAGAGTAAGCCTACAACCACTGAGCAGTGGAAGTGAGAGAATGGAGAGGGAAGTTTAGTGTAGGTACCCACCACATGACCAAAGGTATGTGGACACCTGCTTGTCGAACATCTCATTCCAAAATCATGGGCATTAATATGGAGTTGGCTGCTATTTGCTGCTATAACAGCCACCACTCTTCTGGAAAGGCTTTCAACTAAATGTTGGAACATTGATGCGAGGACTTGCTTCCGTTCAGCTATAAGAGCATTAGTGAGGTCCGGCACTGATGTTGGGAAATTTGGCCTGGCTCGCAGTCAGCGTTCCAATTAATCCCAAAGGTGTTCGATGGGGTTGACGTCAGGGCTCTGTGCTGGCCAGTCAAGTTCTTCCACAACGATCTCGACAAACCATTTCTGTATGGACCTTGCTTTGTCTCACTCTGCCTCTGTCTCTCTCTCTCTGTCTCTCTCTCTCTGTCCATCTCTCTCTGTCCCTCTTGCTCTCTCTCTCTTTCCCTCCCTCCCTCCCTCCCTCCCTCCCTCCCTCCCTCCCTCCCTCCCTCCCTCCCTCCAATGTCTGTGAGATTTACACCACTCCAGCCGACACTTAGCATCACGCAAGTTGATCTTAGGTTTGTGTGGTGATACTCGGACATGGAAATCCATATTATGAAGCTACCGACGAACAGTTCTTGTGCTGACGCTGCTTCCAGAGGCAGTTTGGAATTCGGTAGTGAGTGTTGCAACCGAGGACAGACTATTTTTACGCGCTACATGCTTCAGCACTCGGCAATCTCGTACTGTGAGCTCGTGTGGCCTACCACTTCGCGGCTGAGCCGTTGTTGCTCCTAGATATTTCCACTTCATAAAAACAGCACTTACAGTTGACTGGGGCAGCACTAGCAGGGCAGTAATGTGACGAACTGACTTGTTGAAAAGGTGACATCCTATGACGGTGCAACGTTGAAAGTCACTGAGCTCTTCAGTAAGGCCACTCTACTGCCAATGTTTCTCTATGGAGATTGCATGGCTGTGTGCTCGATTTTATACACCTGTCAGAAATGGTTGTGGCTGAAATAGCCAAATTCACAAAGGGATGTCCACATACTTTTGTATATATAGTGTATTTTACAAGGGAAACAGACCTGTGCTGGACTGGACAACCCCAGAGTCCACACTTTGCCCCATCAGATCATACTGGTTGAGCCGAGAGCCATCTTCAGCCACCACAACAGACTGGGCTGCCCCTCTCGTCCACACGTACACAACCTCAGCCCTGGTGTAAGCATCTGTCAGGAAGAAGAGAGAGCAGTGGTGTGTATTCATGGATGCCAAGGAGAGGCAGGCTTCCCCCCAAGAATTACCAAGAAAGAAACATAAAATAAGTTATCTTTTGTTTGTGTTTAATAATTTTCCTTCAATTCGCAAGTGGCTGAATGTATCTCACTGGAGAAAAGCATCTGAGCGAGCGAAACAGCGCCCCTCTGTTTCTGTATGTGTAGGCCATTTATTTGATGCTGTCTGGTCAAAAAGAGTATGATATTGTTGCCGCCCGTAGAATTGAATGCAAGGAAAGCCAGCCAGCATTTGGCCTCCCTTGACAAAAAATTACAAAATAATAGCCAATCAGCGTTGCGCTCAACTGTGAATGGCCCTGGCGCACCAAATAAAAGCCAGTTCGAATTTGGGATCACTCCAATCACATCACATCGAGAGCAATATGTCATTGACAGAAACAACTTGTTGTGTTGTCCTCAATGGCTAGCCAGAAAGCTAAAATTGTCCCTTTCCTAAATTAGCCATGGATGGAGATAGGGATTTGTGGTTTTCCTTCAATCTCCGTACTGGCCAATGATTATAACAGCGATTCTGATTTAACCATTAATTCACACATTGTTGTGCCCCTGGCCTGAGAGGATGGAAGTTCTATATGTAGCTAGATGTAGAAGACTAATGTTAACTAGCTAACGTTGCCCATGAATGGAAGTTAGGCTAGCGAGCATTTTAGCCAGGTAGCCGAGGACAACAAAAATTAAAAGCGTGTACAGTATGACAGAGTCATAGACCGTAGGGGGAGTCAACATGGTTTTTCTACTTGCACAAACGCACGCACACACACACACACACACACACACACACACACACACACACACACACACACACACACAGAGAAATCAGAACCATGGACATCCACAACATTTTTTAGGTTTACGTTGATTAGACAAAATAGTTTCTGGTATCTTTTAGTTGTCACTGTATTAGACTAAGCAGAGGTCATTTGATGATGATGAAATGTTGAAGTTGAAATGGCGCTGGATTAGTCGAGGTAGCTCCTGTTTTCTTTAATACTTGCGGTAACTCTCTGTGGTTCTAAATCAATAGTTGTTTAGTAGTCAGAAAATGTGGGGAACATTAACTTACCATGCTGTAGGTCACGTAACTGTTTGTTACATGCAATATGCTTTGTGAACTTCACCGGACAGAGGTTGCTCTCCGGTTTGGTGATGAAACAAAGGTGTGGTTCAATTTATTCTGCCACTGTGTATTCGTACTGTCTCTGCCTTAGGCCTATATATCACAGTGGCAAGGCATATGAACTAACAGGTTGTAGAGAAAACAATGCAATTATCACAACATATATGTTGTAATATGTATTTGTTTCTGGCTTCCCCAGTGATATTACCCACGCACCGCTACTGAGAGAGAGGAAAGAGAAACAAACAACATCTCTATCTGACTGACCTTTAAACAACCAAGTCAGATTTCCTCCCACCTGGTGACCCAGCCAACATGTACAGTGTTGCTTCAGCACTGTTGAGGATGTGTAATGCAGAGGAGCCTCATCACTGAAATGTTTAGCGAGCTAGTTTAAAGTTGAGGTTTGGTCTTTATTCAAGGTGTGTTATTCTGAACAAACTGACTCGTTATCATTGGGCTCCTCCTCTCTCTCTCTCTCTCTCTCTCTCTCTCTCTCTCTCTCTCTCTCTCTCTCTCTCTCTCTCTCTCTCTCTCTCTCTCTCTCTCTCTCTCTCTCTCTCTCTCAATTCAAAGGGGCTTTATTTGCATGAGAAACATCTGTTTACATTGCCAAAGCAAGAGAAATAAACAATAAACAAAAGTGAGAACTCTCGACTTCTCAAGGATAATTTGGGGTCAGAAGACCTGGCAGCAATGAGCAGCTGGCACAATGGAACTGGATGTATGACAGGGAGTACTGCCTCCGATAAACAGAGGTCTAAGGTATGCTGGCGGGTCCTGGCGGGGCCTGGCGGGCCTAGGAGGCCAGGTCCTGCCTGAGAACAGCTGTTACGCCACTGTCAACTCCTATCAAGTACGAGTACTGGGTTTCCTGTTGGAAGGGAAAGACAGAGAGAGCGGAGGGAAACATCGAATCACTCACAGCTGCCAAACTTCAGTGGGCAAGCATGGGCATCCATGGGGAAGTCCTCCAGGTGCATGGGACACTCTGCCCTCACGGTCAGTCTGGAGGGAGGGAGGGAAAGAGAGAGAGGGAGAGGCAGAGAGAGACAGAGATAGAGAGAGAGAAAGAGAGAGAGACAGAGAGAGAAACAGAGAGAGAGAGAGAGAGAGAGAGAGATGAGAGCGAGATTAAATACAACAAAAGCTTTTTGCAAATCTAATTGAAGGAACGGAGGCACACTGCTGCAAAGCTCTGAGCCGCAACCTTTTCCTGACAGCATAGTGAAAAGGGGAATGTCAAACGAACCATGACATGTCACCCATTCGTCATCTCTACGACATAAATATTAACTCACACTGTCCTTATCTACTAATAAATATGTGAAAGAATGTTTTATGGCCACCCCCTGTGACCCACACATTAGCTCCATTTTGTGGGCCATGGAAGTTCACATCTGGGACCATTATTTATGATGATTCAGCTCAAATGAAAACACACAGCAAGCCTCCACTCTACCACTCTAGTCTACACTACTCGCTCCACTCACTATGGGTCTTGGTGCTCTCCACTGCCACTCCCTTTAAGGATAAATAATTTGCTGGATACCAACAGTATTTTCTAGAGCATAAATTACAAAAACAATACAAGGTACTGGAATCCCGATCATGGTGGGACTGATAGACGTACAGTGGGGAAAAAAAGTATTTAGTCAGCCACCAATTGTGCAAGTTCTCTCACTTAAAAAGATGAGAGAGGCCTGTAATTTTCATCATAGGTACACTTCAACTATGACAGACAAAATGAGGAAAAAAAATCCAGAAAATCACATTGTAGGATTTTTAATGAATTTATTTGCAAATTATGGTGGAAAATAAGTATTTGGTCACATACAAACAAGCAAGATTTCTGGCTCTCACAGACCTGTAACTTCTTCTTTAAGAGGCTCCTCTGTCCTCCACTCATTACCTGTATTAATGGCACCTGTTTGAACTTGTTATCAGTATAAAAGACACCTGCAAATCTAATTGAAGGAATGGAGGGACACTGCTGCAAAGCTCTGAGCCGCAACCTTTTCCTGACAGCATAGTGAAAAGGGGAATGTCAAACGAACCATGACATGTCACCCATTCGTCATCTCTACGACATAAATATTAACTTGAACTTGTTATCAGTATAAAAGACACCTGTCCACAACCTCAAACAGTCACACTCCAAACTCCACTATGGCCAAGACCAAAGAGCTGTCAAAGGACACCAGAAACAAAATTGTAGACCTGCACCAGGTTGGGAAGACTGAATCTGCAATAGGTAAGCAGCTTGGTTTGAAGAAATCAACTGTGGGAGCAATTATTAGGAAATGGAAGACATACAAGACCACTGATAATCTTCCTCGATCTGGGGCTCCACGCAAGATCTCACCCCGTGGGGTCAAAATGATCACAAGAACGGTGAGCAAAAATCCCAGAACCACACGGGGGGACCTAGTGAATGACCTGCAGAGAGCTGGGACCAAAGTAACAAAGCCTACCATCAGTAACACACTACGCCGCCAGGGACTCAAATCCTGCAGTGCCAGACGTGTCCCCCTGCTTAAGCCAGGACATGTTCAGGCCCGTCTAAAGTTTGCTAGAGAGCATTTGGATGATCCAGATGAGGATTGGGAGAATGTCAGATGAAACCAAAATATAACTTTTTGGTAAAAACTCAACTCGTCGTGTTTGGAGGACAAAGAATGCTGAGTTGCATCCAAAGAACACCATACCTACTGTGAAGCATGGGGGTGGAAACATCATGCTTTGGGGCTGTTTTTCTGCAAAGGGACCAGGACGACTGATCTGTGTAAAGGAAAGAATGAATGGGGCCATGTATCGTGAGATTTTGAGTGAAAACCTCCTTCCATCAGCAAGGGCATTGAAGATGAAACGTGGCTGGGTCTTTCAGCATGACAATGATCCCAAACACACCGCCCGGCAACGAAGGAGTGGCTTCGTAAGAAGCATTTCAAGGTCCTGGAGTGGCCTAGCCAGTCTCCAGATCTCAACCCCATAGAAAATCTTTGGAGGGAGTTCAAAGTCCGTGTTGCCCAGCGACAGCCCCAAAACATCACTGCTCTAGAAGAGATCTGCATGGAGGAATGGGCCAAAATACCAGCAACAGTGTGTGAAAACCTTGTGAAGACTTACAGAAAACATTTGACCTCTGTCATTGCCAACAAAGGGTATATAACAAAGTATTGAGATAAACTTTTGTTATTGACCAAATACTTATTTTCCACCATAATTTGCAAATAAATTCATAAAAAATCCTACAATGTGATTTTCTGGATTTTTTCCCTCATTTTGTCTGTCATAGTTGAAGTGTACCTATGATGAAAATTACAGGCCTCTCTCATCTTTTTAAGTGAGAGAACTTGCACAATTGGTGGCTGACTAAATACTTTTTTTCCCCACTGTATGCTCATTATCTGTAAAGAAAACAATGTTCCGCTTCCCAGTGAGGATTTCCAGTTTCAGTGTTAAAAATACCTCTTCCTAAATCTAATATGACGAAAGCAGAGTATATCCCAGTTGGGAATTTTTTCTCTCACCTCATAGTATAGAGCAGAGTTCCCTCCTCTGTGATTCGTAGGAGTTTGTTGGGCATAGTCATGTTGTGTGCCACAGACTTCTTGCCATTGTGAAAGAATGTGTCAGGGGTCCAGATTTTACTGGCCATCAGGTTGTTCAAACGGAGAACCGCCATTGGCCCTTTAAATTTTAGCCGCTCGTCCTTCCAGCTTTGACGGAAGAACACATCAATGGTGTATTCCTGTAAGAGAGAATGCAAGATCAGCACCTGGAAGAGGTAGGTTGTCCTGCCCTAGTCGTCCTATATCTGCCAGACATGTTACAGACCACATGCTGCTGAGTAATGCACACGCCCACTTTTCACCACTTTGTTTCTCTCTCACGTCACTTAGGCTTCCATGTAGCAGCAATGGCCTATTTGTCCTGCTGGTGACTGTCTTGTCTTGTCAAGGAAGAGGCTTCAACAAAGGTAGGTCTATCTAACTGGTGGAGTCGCTTCCGTCTTCCAGCTTGTCCTCATGAATGTGACCTCCATAAACATGAGGAAGAAGCACAGTGCTCTAGATTTTAGCGCACCAAAAAATACAAACACTGGCATGATATATCACTCTAACATGCACTAATCACTATGGCTAAGCATTTAATTGTTTCAGAATGCCTGACAGAGTTAGCTAGCCAGTGAAATTAAAAGGTGCTTCTCAGTTTTCTCCCGGACGTGAGTTAATTAGTTTGAACGGTAACAGAGCAGTGAGTTAATTAGTGTGAATGGTAACAGATCAGTGAGGTAATTAGTTTGAACGGTAACAGATCCGTGAGGTAATTAGTGTGAACGGTAACAGATCCGTGAGTTAATTAGTGTGAACGGTAACAGAGCTGCAAGGTAATGGAAGTGGACTGGGAAAGGGAAGTGGTAGCTACTGTAGCTGTTTCTTCTGACCAGACCATTCCGTGACTTACTGTACAGTAGCTCGGGCCCATTTGTTAGAGCATGAACAGTACAGTAATTAACTCATATTACATCAAATACACACGGTTCAAGTGCATAAAGATTGAACCTTCATCAAGATCAGAGGCAGAGAGAGAGAGAGAGAGAGAGAGAGAGAGAGAGAGAGAGAGAGAGAGAGAGAGAGAGAGAGAGAGAGAGAGAGAGAGAGAGAGTTTCACATATGTCACAGGACCTGTTATTTCACGGCTTCAGATTGATAATAGTTTCATATTGATGCTACGATTCATCCACAGTGGATAAAGAAGACGTCTCAACATAGCAACCATTGCCATTCAATAAAGAAGACCCCTTCAATATTCTACATTATTTTCAAAAGGTAGGTACGCTCACTTTTGCTAAATGAAATTACTTTTGTCTAACTTGAGGAAGACTAGCCTAATCATTCCTCTGTCAGTTGATATCTCAGTGTGATTATGATATTCATCCAATCACATTATCCAGTCATGATAGACATAGGAAGAGTAATGTCTCTAGCCATGACAACAGCATCTGCTCTCTGTGTTAGCATCCCAAATGGAACCCTATTTCCTATATAGTGCACTTCTTTTGACCAGGGCCAAGAGGGTGCCATTAAAATTTGTCAAAAGTAGTGCACTAAGTAGGGAATAGGGTTCCATTTGGAACACGGACTGGGGCGTTTTTCAATCTAGTCCCAAGCACCTGCTAATACACTGTACATCATGGTCAAGTCTAAAGACCAAGGCTATACAAGATCCAAAGTCGTTGTACCCACATCAATACCAAGCCTCTCCGCTTGGGTCATGCCATGCAATACAAATTGACATACACGTGTATTTTCATTTAAGACTACAAGCGGCATTTATCTAGGAAATGACTGAGCCAATCGGTCTAATAACATTTCCTTGCTTGTGACATTTCATTTATGTCGAAAAACTAATGGGGGGCTGATCAAATCAATAAACACTTTACCTTTGAAACCACATGAAAATAGGGGAGAACAAGGACACAGAACTGGTGACATTTCAGAGAGGGGAATAACAGAGAGGAAAGACAGGCATACCATGTCATGGTCCGAGACGGGCCCAATACTCGTCACGAAAATGTCAGTCTTGACTTCAGTTACACGCTCTGTTGAACCAAGAAATTAGGAGAGTGAGTGGCGATCAGGGCTCCTCGTTAGCTCTAACTAGCTCGTAATCCTGTGGAGCATTTCTAGCCCATTGATCGTTTCATTCCCCAATTCTCACAGAGCCCCCTTCCAAAATGACACCTTACAATCCCGATTTTCACGTCAATAACCATTTTTGCAGTTCTCCGTTTCAGTGGCAGGACCTTTACCCGGGGACTGACTCAATCTCTTCATGAATTTTCAAATCTCTTGGCTGAGATCAAATTCCACCTGGTCTTTATGTGGCTGATGTATTTACAGTAACTTTGTCTGCTGAATAGTTATGTTTCTTGAAGTGAATAATGGAAACATGATTTACATCAACAATGGAGCCAATCATAATGTTTAATTTCTCTCCATTTGCCACTGAAAATGTACTATTCCCCTGCCTGTTTGACCTTCCACTCAGTCAATTCCATAAAAATCCCCTTCACGTTCCAGTAGGCCTACATATCTCACCAAAACTCTGTCAAGCTGAGTCGAATATAAATCAGAATACGAAATAACTGTCTGGCACACAGTGCACTTCCATGAAAAGTGACAAAACTACCCAAGGACCCTACACCATACACTATTCCTCAAAAGAACAAGGGGAGTTATTTACCGGGGAGCTTTAATTTCAGTTTGCTTTTGTTTTCAAAAGATACTAGTTCTTGATATCATGCTTCTAAGGAAACAAGCTAACAGTAAATCGCCCTCCTGTAGATTCCTCTGATACGAGTGCAAAGGCAGAGAAAACAAGATATGAGCATGCTTGTGACGATACGCAAACACATTGCAGATTTATTTTTCATGAAGCAGGACAAAGGACTCCAGTCTGTAGTCAATACGCATGACTGTAAGTCACTTAGGAAAAAAACGTCTGTTAAATGGCGTATATTATATTATATAATATTACAGTATATTATATTATATTACTTTAAATCCTGTTTTGATGTGCTCTGGACGGCTATCCTCCAAGTAATGGTATTGGGAAAGCATCAATAGTAAACCAACAGAGTGCTGCAATCTGGTGCCAACAATTCCAAATAACACAACAAATGATTCAGGAAATGAGTAGCTGGAAAATACTTGACAGCATCATGCAATAAACATGTTATTGACTAAATCCAAGACACTCATCACCACCCATCTGTCTCCCATCACCTCTATTTCCCTAAACTTCAGAATTATATAAGTTGGTGAGAAACCATTGTACAGTACTGTACCTCCCAACCCTGGTCTGAGACGATTGTCGTAGCCATCTAGAAGACTGTCTAGGATCCGGGTGAACACTGTCGTGTTGTCTTTCTGCTCGTCCGTCTGGCCATTCTGTCCAGAGCTGACGAAAAGGAAGAGTAATTTTTGAAAGTGAATTCGATGAATCGATGCAGGCGTGTTGGAGCAAAATCCCAGCTGAGCAACTTCTCTTGATCCTTTAAAATCTACTTCCTCTGATGATACAGAATTGTAATAAAGCCATATGAATGTGAGAAATAGGTTTATTTTATCCACAGGGCATGAAATTGTACACACGCAGGACTCATAATGCAATATTTATACCTTAATGTGGTCTTTTAACAGCAAAGGACTCATTGAGTGTGCTCTTTGAGCAACATGAAACAAAATGGCTAATGCAAACTCAGAACACCCACAATCAGTAATTGTGTGAGTGGAGTTAATATCGCCACTCATTAATATCTCAACACAATAATCAACAGCAATACAGATTTCATTATGTTGCAAAATGTGTATTTTAACAAGCGGAAGTATAGATGGAAAGGGAAATGGTCAGCTTGGGAAGGAAGGGGGGTTTAATTTCTCTCTTACAAAAATAATCACAGGAAAGCCTTTCTCATAGATAATCACAGGAAAGCCTTTCGCATAGATAATCACAGGAAAGCCTTTCTCATAGATAATCACAGGAAAGCCTTTCGCATAGAAATCACAGGAAAGCCTTTCTCATAGATAATCACAGGAAAGACTTTCTCATAGATAATCACAGGAAAGCCTTTCGCATAGATAATCACAGGAAAGCCTTTCGCATAGATAATCACAGGAAAGCCTTTCTCATAGATAATCACAGGAAAGCCTTTCTCATAAATAATAGTTTGCCTCTGAGCAATCATCATCCCTTTTTACGCCCAATCGCAGACCACACTGGTTTGATTGCATGCTAAATAAACAGTCCCCAGTGTTTGGAAACAATCTCTGCTCAGAACGCAGCTTCAAGGAGAAGGGGAGGTCATCAAGATAAGTTAGCATGGACTTCCAAAGGGAAGGGAAGGGAAGGGGAGAATCTGAAATGGCAAGTAGCAGGAGGAGAGAACAGAACAGCCGAGAGGACATGCATGCAGGCGGCCGCAAATGAGGGAGAGAGATAGGGAGTGAGAGAGACGGTGGGGGCGGGGGTTCAGATCACACGGCTTTAAATGTGAACAGCTAAACGATTCTTCTAAATAAGGACATGCTACTCACATCACTGCAGGAATGATATAGTTAATTCGGCGTCAACACACCTCTCATTCCCACATCGGCTATTTGTTAAAAATGCAGCTTCTTGACAAAAATACTTTTAGGAAATATAAATAAGATAAATAATGAGACAAGCAATTGGAACAAGCGTCTGATATCAAACAATTCTACTGTTACGAATCTCTATTTTGTGTGAAACTTTAAGAAATGGAAAAACCTTCCATGCCATAGCTCAAGAGCCCAGGCCACCAAAACAAAGATCTGAGAAACTGCCTGCAGGGTCATGTGAGGCTGAATAACTCAAATCTGAATAACACAGACACATAGACACACATGTACTTTCTGCTTGCTTGGCTTGCCGATACAATGAGTGAACACAACATGCTGAAGGTTTTCGATTTTCCCCAGATACAGTAGATTAGTTCATTATAACCTCCTTACAAGAAAACACAACAGGAAGCGTGCAAGGATGCCTCTTTTTTTAATTTCACCTTTATTTATCAATTAAAAACAAATATTGTTTTACAATGACAGCTTGGCCAGTGACAACTGAGAAGTGCAGTGCAGTAAATAAAAAATATAAAAAACATTGAAATCACAGGACAGTACAGACTCAATAACGCAGAAGGACAGGGACATTATGACAAACACAAACGTCACTACAGAACAGTTACAGCAGCAGGAGAGCTGATATCACAACACAGCAGAACAGAAACATAACATTTAGTAAAAACAGTAAGCGAAGCGAAGAGGTAAATGAAAAAACAGAGCACACGCAGCACATCATGCTCACTCCGTCACACTAACACAGACTTACACTTACATACACGCCTCGGAGTTCTTTCAAGTGAGGAATTATTAAAATGCACTTGACATAGAATATATTTGGGAATGGGAGGTGGGGACAGAGGATGGGAGAGGCAGAAGGAGAGAGAGAAGGGGGGGCGGGGGGGTGCAGATAGGCAGAGAGCAATGGACTGGATGTTTATGAGCTGCTGGGGTCACTTCCTCATAAAACATCATACACCACACCCATCTACAGGTCATCTGAACAGCAACAGTACTGCTCACTGTTGCATGCCTTTTACCTTTATTTAACTAGGCAAGTTAAATAGATGCTGCTGCCTCCAGCCTTTCTCCCTGCCTGCCTGCTTGCCTACCTCACTCCCTGCCTCCCTGCCTGTCTGCCTGTCTGCCTCCCTGACTCTCTGCCTCCCTCCCTCCCTCGCTCCCTGCCTCCCTGCCTGCCTACCTTACTCCCTGCCTCGCTCCCTGCCTCCCTCCCTGCATACCTGCCTCCCTCTTTCCCTGCCTCCCTGCCTCCCTCCCTGCCTCCCTGCCTCCCAGCCTACCTGCCTATTCTGTTAAAATATCACAACGCCAATACCAACATGTGTCCTCCTGATTATTGTGTTTGTTCAAAAACCCTCCAAGGTTTGTGTTTGAGTCCTAGAGGTCAATACAGTCAATCACAAGGCAGTAATTACACTGCAGTTTATGGTGACAGTTGTAAGGTGGAGTAATCAGGGAAGGAGTTTATTGGTTAAATGGGCCATCCTTGAAGCATTGCGGTTAAGATACATTAAACTGTCTGTTGATTAATAGGGAAAATGTCACAGCTCACGGAAAATAAATCCTTAAATGGCAATTTCATTAGACTGATTAGATGTGGATGCAGCTCTGACAGTTCTACTGAATTATTTAGGCTAGCAGAATATAAAAACCAAATTTCATTCATTTAATAGTCAAGCATCTTCATGCTATGTGATTCCACATGATCATATGCACACAAAGTTATCTAGGTATATGCGGCTTCTTTTGCAAATAGTGAATCCTTGATATATGCATATTTTTGGTTCAATGTCAAACTTCTCAATGTTAATCCTAGGACTGGATTAGCATTGAGGTGTAAATGCAAATGTCTGTCATTCCAATGGTGGGATTAATAGTGTGGTAATCACATGTCAAAACCTATCATGTCTCATCCCATCTCACTGTGGTACTGAGTGGGTGGTCTGGGCACAGACGCCATCTGTATTCCCAAGTGTGACTTTCTATGTTGGACTAACCTCTACTTAAAGTATGTCACTTGAAACACATACACCATTTTAATAAACGACAGAATGTCTGAGACATGCACTTCTCTACTCTGGTTGAACATTCAGTGTTATCCTATGTAGTTGCTGAGCATATGGAAACTGTAACACAGTAATTGCTATTTTGGGCAAATCCGCCCCAGCTCCTCTTATTATCGCAATTACAGTGTGGAGTCTTGAAGTGATGCCCTAATTACTGCCATCACAGAGTCATGCACACCATAAAATATGATCAGTTGGCAAAACATGATCATTACAATCATACCTTCTTCTCCAGGATAATCAGGTGTTTGCTCTCAGACTGCCAGTGAGGGATGGATTCCAACATGACATGATTGCAGATCACAAAATATATTATAATTCCACACTGTTGGGGACTTAAGAGACTAGTATAGTGTCTCTGTAACTAGACCCTAGAACAGAACACAGTGATTCTCTTTTCTGGGCCAAATCTAGCTTGACAGTGAATATGTTGTTTGTGTGGTGGAAGCCCACCTTACCTTTTCCCACAAAGCACGTTGGTCACCAGCAAACAGGCCCACACACATAGCAGTATGGCCGTTCCTGTCCGTCCACCCATGGTAGGAAAGTGATTTGTCACTGAAGAAGGAAGACAACAACTACACATCAGAAAATAAAACTGAAAATAAAATACCACATCAGAAAAAAACAGTACCATCGACAAGACTGGCTCAAAAGAGAATCAAACAAGACACAATTGAAGAGGTGAGTGATTCTGAAACCAAGAGG
This sequence comes from Brachymystax lenok tsinlingensis, assembly GCA_030435695.1. Classification (NCBI taxonomy): domain Eukaryota; kingdom Metazoa; phylum Chordata; class Actinopteri; order Salmoniformes; family Salmonidae; genus Brachymystax; species Brachymystax lenok. The sequence continues at coordinate 41,941,553 of CM059792.1, read as the reverse complement.
CTCAAGGAACGTAAGAGGCAGGCAACGTTCTAAGACCAGCCTTTCCCAAGAACTATGCTGTATCTTTCCGTTCATATTAGTATCCAGCTTTTGTACACACAAAAAAACGACTTACATTAAGATGTGGTGATGGGTCGAACCTCAAAACACTAAATATTTCACAAAATAGCCTATATAGGCGATCTTGAACGGAACTTTAACTGAACTGCATCCGTAAGCTCATATGTCACAAATCAAACCAAGCGTTCTCGTCACAAGTCAGATGTCAGTTGACACATAAACACACAGCCGTTAAAGCCATCAGATAATATTTAGTGTTTTCCGTTTACTATATATTATACTTAATATAATTACCTGAAAAGAAAGATAGCGAGAGCGCATCTGAATAAAATTTGATACACTGGCGGCGATGTATTGGTTTCTTAAAAAAAGGGATACATTCCATGAAGAATCGATTTCGGATGATCCGTCCACATACATTACATTACGCATGCATATTGCATAAAGAATCAAACACGTTACCGGTTACATAGTCTTGTATGTCATTTCTTTTCATAGCACTTGTATAGCCTACTTAGTTTATTCATAGCCTGCAATTAAAAGGCGGCTGAAACCGCATATTAAACCAAAGCCTCTTAGATTCACGCATTTTCACCTTTGTCCGAAATCATCATGTCAACCCACTGTAAGTGGCAGAATAATGTTATTGCGTTATGAAAATACAATTGTTGGCCAGATGCCCGTTTAACTGAACCATAAAAAAAGGATATATATATATATATAAATAAATAAAACGATGTTTCCCACGGCAGCAGCAATTAATTACCCATGCAAAGGTACTGTAATCAATAGCTACACGATTATCAAACAAACGACTACAATAACCTGTCAATTAAAGATACATACTGTAGAAGATGCGGACCTAATTTATCCAAGCTGCACTGGAATATACCGCAAACGAAGCGTATTAAACGATGTGCAATGTTCTGTTAAAATGTCGTTAGTTGACAAGGATTTGATAAACCAGGGATAATGCAGCTTAATGGGGAAAAAATCCTATACACCACACTTTCTAAATGATTCCGTGAAATGTGTCCCCAGTATAAACATCTTGACTTCAGGGAGATATTGGCATTTCTCAATGCTCATTTTAAAGATTCATGTGTGGCGAGTAATTAAGCAACTGTATAATGCCACATTCGGAGCGCTGTCCAGGGATGAAACAACTTGGACAAAACCATATCATATCACAGCAGATGCCAGTAAATCGTCTTCATTTTCAATAGCTAACTCCACATCCTCCACTCCCCGACCGTTGCAACTCATATATCATCTATTTGGACTGGATTCTGCCTCTGTTAGGCTGAACACAACTCACTGCAGTTCGAACTGCAAGTCAAATTCCCCGACTCCCTTCTGCACCGAAAAAGACAAGCAAAATGAAAAACGATTAATTCACTTACAGCGATATGCCAGAGATGTTCGAGGCTGTCGTATTTTCAAACTTTTATGGATATCTTTTCTACACGGATTCGATGAGAACAATCCTCCAAGATCTCAGATCTGACGAAATTTAGCTTGAGTCTCGAGAAGCGACAGCTGACGATGCTGAGTATGCGCAGGTCTCGCGCACTGTTCAATGGTGTGGGGAGTTAAACTCTTCTCAGTCCCCAACAAATTGGTAATCTAACATCAACATCTACTCTAAATACGGAGACTGCAGCCAAATAAAGCTTTACCAGGACAATGGTAACATATCCATGGGTAAACCGGATGTGAAATAGGCTGTGACTTTAAGCCAGGGCGATTTTATTTTAGAATGGAAGGTGGTACCAATGTCTCATCTAAAGACCAATCCGCCCATTGTTTATATTCAGCACAATGTAACTTCCACTGCTGTCGACTTAATCTCTTTTCACTGGCTGCAAAATCAAATCCTCTTCCATTTTCAACCAGCTCCCTTGTCCCCCCGCTCCCTCTTTCTTCCCGATTGATGTTTGATGTTTTCCGATCAAAACGGCGTTTTACATTTATAGAATTGGTTATATCAACTAGCACGAGATTTCGCTCTGACCAAAACGAAGACCCCCAACCAATTATTAAATGATTATCTCATATCAATGAAGACACAACGCAAATAAAAAACAACACTTTCAAACACACGAAGACATTCCTCCAAATGTTAATAAATGCATATTCCCTCACCCGAAATATTTGATGAGAGGAGCCTCACTGAAAATTAACTTTAGTCACTCACTGTACCCCAAAAGCCCAGGATTCGCATCGAGACAACAGGACCGCCTGTTTACTGTCAAAAATTATGCCGCTATCGCCTGCACTCCACGACTGAGCACAGACAGAGCTGTGCTGTGCTTCACCAAAAACCGCCTGATGATACCGAGCGTATATTTTTGTAGTCATCTGCGTATTTCAAGTTAAACTACAAACCAGAAGACATTTTAATCATGATGAGATATGTAATAACGTAACATTTATGTAGCCGGTTATTGACCTCAAAGCAAAATACACACTGATCTTATTGGTTTGTTTTAATACGTTTACAACACGCTATGATGACATCTAGACTATTCGTACTTCATGTACAAATCATAACTCGTCAATGCGATATTGGCATTGGGTTTTATTTGCCAGACTACGGAGACTGTGATTCCTCTCGTCTGAAATGGAACCGGATTTATGTGTTGCTTTACATGTGGTTAATATAGTGCATGTATGAGTTATGGGTATTCAGTAAGGTTTCTGTCGCCCCCTACTCTCGCTCTCTGTCTCTCAGTCTCTCTTGTGCTCTACACAGATAGTGAGGTTGCCTAGCCTATATGCATCGACCTTAGCCTGATGCTGCAAGTGCATAACTCGTTATTCAAAACTAAACGCCGAATTCTGACAAGACTTAATGTTATTATAGCGTAATGTCTTCGCAGACATGATTCTTCACTGTCGAATGAACAGTGAGTTCATTTGTTTGTGTGTGCGTGTGGGGACGCGGGAGGGAAAAATATATCTTACTCTCTTTCTCTCTCACTCCCTCCTGAGTCCCCACACGCACACACAAACAAATGAACTCACTCTCTCTCTCTCTCTATATATATATAGTTCTATATATATAGAGAGAGAGAGCCTACAGTGCAGTGTATGGCGAACTGTCATTTCAGAACCATGGACAGTTCAAAACCGGACCGCTTGTGGGCCAATCAAATCTATTTCCAATGAAAATCACACCCGCGGCTTCACAGAGTTCGAACAAAAAGACAATGGCCTTTTATCAATTAGATTTGCTCACCTCCTGCAACCTCTCTCCTCCGTCTTCTCTAGCCTGCTTTTGAAAAGTTCAAAGGTAATCGAGGAGAGGCGGCGAGGACAGGGAAAGTGGACGAAAATGTGCTTGCATGAAATTACACTTCTTCTCCAATCGCGCGTCATCAGACATATTACGTTTACAGGGTGGAATGCAAAAATAAATGTATAACGTGATAAAAACAAATGTAGCTAGTTGTGCAGTACATTTTATAGATAAAAGGACAAATAGCATATCGTTTCTAAGTGTTTGCATGCTTTTCTCATTCGAGAAAACAATAGCTGATTCAAATAGGGTGTTGCAGATTTCAAAACGTTTTAGTGAAGAACTCAGGTAGGATCATAGAGATAGATAGACGACTCATCTTTTTTATCTGTGCCATTATAGCGTCTGTGGCAGCATGGGCAGTGCCACTGACACAATCTCCATTTTGAAGTTGTAAATGTTCTTCTTCAGTATTGGCTGATCCCTCCTGATATCCGGTTGAACATGACTCCAACAGGTCACAAGAAGGGATCAGCCAATGAAGTTGGAAGTCCCACCCAGTTGACTACATTAAAACGGTACAAACCCTCAATGGCGCTGACGAGCCTTTTGGCCACTAGAGGTCTCTATCATTCTCTATGGGATTAATACATTTGCGCTTCCTCGCCAATAGGAGGCTATAGAGGAAGAGACATCCCTCTTTCGTTTGCATACTAAGGAATTGACACAATTCTCCACCACTCGACCACTTATCGGTTTTCGGGCCATGGAGGAGAGGACAGAGGACCAACTTTTGCCCAAATGAGAAAAACCCAATCTCTGAGAGTTGCATGTTGTTTCCTTCAATGAAGGAGGAGCGGTGGTGTAGTGTGGAGATAAAGTAGGACTAAACATCAATGTGATGGATGACTGGCATTTATGTAAGTGCCTTGTTTGATGTACAGGTTATAGGGATATAATCACTGCTTCTGAAGTAAGGTTTTGAATGGAAAGTACATGAGTATAATAATTTACTACTCAATAGCCATAGCCAGTTGCCCAGTGAATTGTGTAATCTTTCCTTGCTGTTTTTATTCCATTATCTACATTCCCCCACAAGTCTTGTACAATATAGGCCACCTAACAGCATTTTCACTGTCATTCACTATCCATATATCTTGTGTGTTTGTGTGTATGTATGTTTCTGCGTGTGTTTCTGTGTGTGTGTGTGTGTGTGTGTGTTTGTGTCTGTATCTGTGTGTGTCTGTATCTACGTGTGTGAGTGTGTGTGCATGCGTGTGTGTGTATATTCATATTAACCCCCTGCTCACATTGTTCCTCTAAAGTGGTCACCATTGTATTGTTGAAAAGCACAAAGACGTGCGTAGAATGTCTTCTTTATTAAAGGATGTTGAGGAATACCTACATAGCTGTCACGCTGGAAGACTATATTTCTATGAAGCTTCCACACTGGAAGATTTTGGGACTGTCCCAAATGGCACACTATTCCCTATGGGCCCTGCTTAAAAGTACTGCACTGCATAGGGAATCACTTAGGACATACTATTTCTCTATGAAGCTACCTGCCAGTACCAACCATGATGAAACGTGCACTGTGTGCATGAGCATTTTTTTTTTAAACCTTTATTTAACTAGGCAAGTCAGTTAAGAACAAATTCTTATTTTACAATGACGGCCTACCCCGGCCAAACCCTCCCCCAACCTGGATGACGCTGGGCCAATTGTGCACTACCATATGAGACTTCTGAACACGGACGGTTGAGATACAGCCCGGGATCGAACCACGGTCGAGTTGTGACGCCTCTAGCACTGAGATGCAGAGCCTTAGACCGCTGCGCTACTTGGGAGCCATAACTGAGTCTGGACTCAATCACTCAGTTTTAGGAAGCAACCAGATTCCCACTGGTGGTGAAGGAAGGGGATTCTCAGCAATCAGCCACAAGCTGACACTGTCTGTGACTCATCCACAGATCCACAGTGAGGCGGAAAGAAGTTTTAGTGGGGATATTTTCTTTATCAATGAAGTCATTAGGTGTATAACGTTCCATCTTGGTGACTCATGCACTAAATGTATGATCAACAAACTGTGGACACATTCGACTTCAAAGCTATGAAACACATGTGCAAGGTAGGCAAGGGGTCATTCACCGATAGTTACTCAGCCATCCACCTTGGTAAACAACAGAGTCCGCTTGCCCACACCTGCCTCAGGAGGATTGTCTGTGGGTCCGTTCTCAAGTGAGTTTACTTAAGTTGTTGAACATATTACTCACAGTTACAAATATACAAGTTCTAATGTAACGTCTTGATATCGGTGTATTCAGCTGAGGGAAAAGAAAACATCTTCACCGCGCAAGCCAGAAAGAAATCAGTTTAGCAAAACATATGAATGCATATATAATGCATCATTAATGGATAACGTCTCCTGCCAGCAGTCTGTTTGGAGTGGGTGATTCAGGAATAGGGCTGCTTGTACCGAATAATAGTATAGGGTTGATTTTATATTGTGTGAATAATAGTATAGGGTTGATTTTATGTTGTGTGAGTAATAGTATAGGGTTGATTTTATGTTGTGTGAATAATAGTATAGGGTTGATTTTATGTTGTGTGAATAATAGTATAGGGTTGATTTTATGTTGTGTGAATAATAGTATAGGGTTGATTTTATGTTGTGTGAATAATAGTATAGGGTTGATTTTATGTTGTGTGAGTAATAGTATAGGGTTGATTTTATGTTGTGTGAATAATAGTATAGGGTTGATTTTATGTTGTGTGAATAATAGGATAGGGTTGATTTTATGTTGTGTGAGTAATAGTATAGGGTTGATTTTATGTTGTGTGAATAATAGTATAGGGTTGATTTTATGTTGTGTGAATAATAGTATAGGGTTGATTTTATGTTGTGTGAGTAATAGTATAGGGTTGATTTTATGTTGTGTGCGTATGGAGTGCAGGCAGACGGTGCAGTGTATCCAGTCTGCAGTTTACATAACACTGATTATAACCCATAGATTTACCAAAGTGCAACAGTTTGGCTCCGGCATTAAAACATCCACCGGCCATGTGTTCCTCCTCTTGTTTGCTTTCCTTCAAATACTTTCTTTCCATAACAACTTTTATTGGAACAACAATGTGCAGCAGTTCAGAACTCAAGGAAAAGTATCAGTTAGATGCTGTGTTTGTCAAATATACAATGAAATAAATGAAAACACAGGGAGATTGAATCCAATGGTTTAAGAGTCATTACACTTACTTTGTCTGTTGTGTACCTGGTGTAATTAATTGTGTATGTGCTTTGCATTCTGCATATAGTTAATTTGATATTCCTATAAATATTTACAGCATAGTTATTGACCTTTCTCTCTGTGATGAAGGCCAATCATTTACTGTCATATCCCATGAGTCCAACAAAACTCTATCTTCAAAGAAACTTTGCTTTTAAGGATTAGCCTCTCTCTCTCTCTCTCTCTCTCTCTCTCTCTCTCTCTCTCTCTCTCTCTCTCTCTCAATCATATGACTCTTGAGCAGAGAGCTCCTGTTCTGGCTGATCTGCCATCAATACCTGTCTGTCTCATATTACATCAGTCCCCAGGCACACACCCACACGGGGGACTACTTCATGAGGGCACAGACAGAGAGGTGTGAAAAATATGTCTGTTCATTCCTGTCTCAGAAATGTACACTGATACAAAACAAAAAATGTACACTATACAAAACATTAGGAACACCTGCTCTTTCCATGACATAGACTGACCAGGTGAAAGCTATGATCTCTTATTGAGGTCATTTGATAAATCCACTTCAATCAGTGTAGATGAAAGGGAGGAGACAGGTAAAACAAATATTTTTGAGATAATTGATTGTGTATGTGTGCCATTCAGAGCGTGTGCCATTCAGAGGGTGTGCCATTCAGAGGGTGAATGGGCAAGACAAAAACAACGGAGTATGGTAGTAGGTGCCAGGCGCACCTGTTTGTGTCAAGAACTGCAACGCTGCTGTTTTTTCACACTCAACACCCCATGTGTATCAAGAATGGTCCACCACCCAAAGGACATCCAGCCAATTTGACACAACTGTGGGAAGCATTGGAGTCAACATGGTCCAGCATCCCAGTAGAACATTTATAGATTCTAAACAGATCTCATACTTTAGCATTCAGAATAATGAAACATAATGTTTGTGAATTCTCTGCAGGTGTGGGCCTCAAGTTCGGCCTTTGCTTTCATAATAAAATGAAGAGTGTCGTGGCTCATATATTACTGTAAGTGGTTGCTATGGCTATGGGTTATGACACACACACACACACACACACACACACACACACACACACACACACACACACACACACACACACACACACACACACACACATACAGTAATTTTAATTTGTGCATTTAAGTGGGTACCTCCAGTGACCACAGGGTGTCTGAAGGAGAGAGCTGTCCTTGGTGCTGAAGTCTGTCAACACTCCTAGGCTACGCTGATGCTCCTCTCTTCCGCTCCATCAACCTCTCTATCAACACTCCATCAACCTCTCCATCAACACTCCATCAACCTCTCCATCCTCTACTCCATCAACGTCTCCATCCTCCACTCCATCAATCTCTCCATCAACACTCCATCAACCTCTCCATCCTCCACTCCTTCAACCTCACCATCAACACTCCATCAACCTCTCCATCCTCCATTCCATCAACCTCTCCATCCTCCTCTCCATCAACCTCTCCATCAACACTCCATAAACCTCTCCATCCTCCCCTCCATCATCCACTCCATCAACCTCTCCATCAACACTCCATCAACCTCTCCATCCTCCTCTAAACTGGTGCATTTGAAAGTAACTCTCTCTCTCCATTTCCCATGGCTGCAGAGGAGTTTATAATAGCAGGGTGTCTATCAGCACTTGTTGTTGTTTTCATAAAGTACACTCCCATATAAAGTTCTCAGTAACAGCTCAGACTTTCAGCTCAGACTTTCAGCTCAGACTTTCAGCTCAGACATTTCAGCTCAGACATTTCAGCTCAGAAAATGGCCTTATAATCAGTTAGTCTGGAGACATCATTTTAGAGAGTGGTCATTTAGGAAATAGTGTGCACAAAAATATCACTTACCAGCCAGACAGACAATCACCAACCCCTCCCACCTGGATGGGCGTCTGGTCAGGTCCACATGGTGCGGGCATCAATCATCATCACCTTACTGACCTTGTGGTGACCGATGGACGCTACCACCTGGCCATGAGCCACAGGGCCACTCTGCATTTCGCGAAGGCTCTGCCTCACCCTGGGCCCTGCTACGTGGTTCCTTCCCCAAGCCGCCACAGCTTGTTGAAAATGATGAATGAATGGCAGTAAAGCCCACGTGGTGGAGAGAGAGAGAGAGGGGGAGAGAGAGAGAGAGGTGAGAGGGAGGGAGAGAGAGAGAGAGAGAGAGGTAGAGCTAGAGCAACCCCTGTCTCCCTCTCCCTCTTTCCCCCACCTCTACCTCACCCCTGTCCCCCTCTCCAGTCCAGGCTGACTGCCTCATACACAGTGACATGCCCTCTAGTGTGCACTGTACACTGCCTTCACTCAGGGTTGGAGCTGAACACTTGGGACTTCAGCACTGACAGCATGACAAGGCTGCATGCAGTGGCAGATTGGAGACACACTGTATGCATCCATGTTAGACACAGATGAGCAGACCAGCACCTTCTGGTAATGTGCTGTTTTAATCAGAGCATTGATCTTTTGTCGCCTGGCTACCCAGACTCCTTGCTCCAGCCAGACACTACACCACACCCACAGACGTTAGTTTCTCCTCTGCAATGAGTCTGGATCTGAGTACCTCCCCGACCCTTCACCAAATGCAAACACATTTGAGGCCGTCTGATTGGTCCAGTAACCGATGGGTTGGGCCAGAGCCAGACACACATGGGTAAAGCGGTAGTTTGAAAATTTGTCAGTGGCTTTGATACTCTGATTAGTTAGAGACGATCCAATCGCAGATGACTTTGTTTTGTACAACGCCCATCTTGCCCCTCATCACCACGAACGACTTCAATGACAGCAGTCTCAGAATAGGTAGCGAACGACGAATGTCGCGAACGACCGAGCAGCTGAAGAATCTCTTTAGCTGATGCTAGAACCTACATCAGTAGCTGACGCTAGAACCTACATCAGTAGCTGATGCTAGAACCTACATCAGTAGCTGATGCTAGAACCTACTAATTTTTCAAATTCATAGTTAATCTTTTGTTTTCAGAACATCATGCATGCCATGATTTCCACCCACTAGCAACAACATGTATACACTGAGTGTACAAAACATTAGCAACACCTTACTAATAATGAGTTGCTTCCCCTTTTGCCCTCAGAACATTCTCAGTTCGTCGGGCATGGTCTCTACAAGGTGTTGAAAGCATTACATAGGGATGCTGGCCCATGTTGACGCCAATGCTTCCCACAATTGTGTCAAGTTTCCTGGATGTCCTTCGGGTAGTAGGCTATTTTGATACACACTGGAAACTGTTGAGTGTGAAAAACCCAGCAGCGTCGCAGTTCTTGAAACAAATCAGTGCGCCTGGCACCTACTACCATACCCCGTTCAAAGGCACTTAAATCTTTTGTCTTGCCCATTCACCCTCCGTATCTCAGTTGTCTCAAGGCTTAAAAATCATGTCTCCTCCCCTTCATCTAACAAGTGATATAAATATGGGATCATAGCTTTCACCTGGATTCACCTGGTCAGTCAATGTCATGGAAAGAGCAGTGGTTCCTAATGTTTTGTATCAGTGTACATTTCTGAGACAGGAATGAACAGACATATTTTTCACACCTCTCTGTCTGTGCCCTCATGAAGTAGTCCCCCATGTGGGTGTGTGCCTGGGGACTGATGTAATATGAGACAGACAGGTATTGATGGCAGATCAGCCAGAACAGGAGCTCTCTGCTCAAGAGTCATATGATTGGATCTAAGTAGGACTGGGACATGTGAGCAGGGGCCTGATAACTGTGTTACAATGTGTTCATAATATACACACACATATACACACACACATACACACACACACACTATGTATTGACAAAAACATCAAACATCAACCTTGTGACACGCATCTTTTCCCATTGAATGCAATATTCCCTTTTGGTAAAAACATGCCAGGATGATGTTTTCCTATGATATCATGTTGCAGTCTTTCTCAAAAGACAGTGGGTGTGCTTGGAGATGTCCTATAATAGCCAAGCAGACTGAGGGGATTGAATGTATTTTATGGAACAAGGAACAAGGGGTTGCAGGGCTGGATTGACTTCAGTTTCCTCCCAGTTGGCCCTCTCCGCACCACAGTCATTCCAGTCGGCCCTCGCCGCACCACAGTCATTCCAGTTGGCCCTCTCCGCACCACAGTCATTCCAGTTGGCCCTCTCCGCACCACAGTCATTCCAGTTGGCCCTCTCCGCACCACAGTCATTCCAGTCGGCCCTCTCCGCACCACAGTCATTCCAGTCGGCCCTCTCCGCACCACAGTCATTCCAGACGGCCCTCTCTGCACCACAGTCATTCCAGTTGGCCCTCTCCGCACCACAGTCATTCCAGACGGCCCTCTCTGCACCACAGTCATTCCAGTTGGCCCTCTCCGCACCACAGTCATTCCAGTTGGCCCTCTCCGCACCACAGTCATTTCAGTCGGCCCTCTCCGCACCACAGTCATTCCAGTTGGCCCTCTCCGCACCACAGTCATTCCAGTTGGCCCTCTCTGCACCACAGTCATTCCAGACGGCCCTCTCCGCACCACAGTCATTCCAGTTGGCCCTCTCTGCACCACAGTCATTCCAGACGGCCCTCTCCGCACCACAGTCATTCCAGACGGCCCTCTCCGCACCACAGTCATTCCAGTTGGCCCTCTCCGCACCACAGTCATTCCAGTCGGCCCTCTCCGCACCACAGTCATTCCAGTTGGCCCTCTCCGCACCACAGTCATTCCAGACGGCCCTCTCTGCACCACAGTCATTCCATGCATGCGCTCCACTGAGTTTCCTGGGACATCCTGACAGTGAGACAGGGAAGACTTTATGTAAGCACTCCATTATCGTCACTGGACTGCACAGAGCAATCAGTGCCTTTTGCAGCGAGAAATTGCCTATAAAAACATCCATTTGGCATATAGACGCCAAACACTTAGCAGGGATTTTACGCAATGGTGAACCCTGGCACTCTGATGCTGTGGGAGAATGGTGCAGTAGAAAAGGCTAGCGAGGGCATTGCAAGAAGCATCTCTCACACTAATTACACAGCACAGGGTGGGTGTAAAAAAAATAAAAAATAAGAAGATTGCTTGAACAAACAGCTGGCATGAGGTGTTGGAATTCCATCTCAAAGTTAGCTGGAACAGATGGAGCAGCTAGTCCTCTCTGCTGTGTTTCCATGGTAATGTGGAGTTGACCTGATGTCTAATATCTCTCCTCCCTCTCCCCTCCCTCCCTTCCAGGCTCTGGCAGGCCTGCTTGGAGGAGTAACTGTGCCCTGCTTCGCATCCAACTTGTACCTTAAACCCAAGGGGACGCTCCTGCACTTCTCATTAGCATAGGTTCTGTCCATGCTGTTCAAGCTGTCATCAATCTTCCACTTAAGATATGCAAACGTGAAGCAACACAAAAAAACAGAGAAATTCCAAGCAAGACAAACACTCTTTGCTGTGAGGATCTGTGTGCAGCATCATATTGTTATTTATTGAATGTTTACTGTAATTTACACCTACAATATACTATCTATCATGTTCCATACTGTTTGGACCTACAGTACATCATTAGCTTGATTCTAGCCTCCTCCGTCAGTTCTTGTTTCATGTTTCAGAGATTACTCATAGAATGCAGCCGTAATAGTCATAATCTGTCCCTTGTGGAGCAGTAAGCTGCTTACTTGTAGTTATTGCACAAGTGTTTGCCGTTTCTGTCCCCACTAACCTCCCAGGCCATCTTTTTATCTAAGCGAGAGTGAGCTCTCCTTGCTTTTACTTCACTATCAGGTTATTGTGTCAAAGGAGAGATGGCGAGACTGAAGCGTAAATGTTTGAGGCTATACGTGGTGCATCTCAACAAGGTGCAGAACTAGACCATTTTCACTGGGCCATGGATGGGTGAACACTTTAGATGTATGGCAGGAGGTCTTAACATGATGAGTTTCTTCACTAGCTCTCCATATATATCTACAGTAGGCTATTATGTTAACGGCACTATTTATTTAACTGCAGCCTTAAAACATAGCCATTAAAACGGATGAGGCCTGTTGAATATTTAGCAGCAAATCGGATCGTTATGACGATCAATGAAATTATCAGCTTTTAATGAGCCCGTGCTGCTACAGAAAGCTGGTTGTCTCCAACACTGGTCACGGGCCTCCGGCCAAGATGCCTGGCTTGGCGGTGAGTCAAGTGCATCAACAATACCATTTCAGGCATCCTTAATGATTCCAATCCCTTCAAGCCATCCCTCGATTATCTCTGCATGCTAGGGGAGCCTGGGGAGCCAGATGCTCTAAGCGCCCCATCTCTGTCCTTTAACTACAGCGTAGGAGAGCGGAGCGGAGTGGCGACGTGCTGACGTCTGGTTGGATCTCTCTCTGGATCCCAGAAAAGAGAAACGGTTGCCATGGAATCAGAAGTGATTTTAATCATACGCTGGAAAGCATCTCCTCGCGCCATGTGTTTTACGAGTACCTCACGCATAAAGAGTACTTCCAAGCTAACTGCTAACGGTCTACACTGGCGTGGCTGTATGGTACCGGTCCCCACTGGGTACCACTGCGAGTCACACTTTACCTGGCAGGGCAGGGCCTATAGCAACGGCGGTCACATGGTAGACCATTAGGCATACGTGTGACTAATGGGGATTTGATTGTTCCTAAAAATATATAATAAATCCCGGAAAAAAAGTTGGCTAGCTTATAAAGTTAGTCACTTAATGCTGCCACTCCCTAACTAGTTAAGAGCTAGGCAATTAGTCACTACAAGACAATAATAGGGCATGCTAATAATGACCTAGTGAAGTTGATAGCGAATGACCCATTACCTCAATGAGAGTCACCTGACACCTCACATCTACTACTGATAAGCGAATTTGTCGATTTACAAGCATTTTCTGAGAATACTTCCTAGAGCAGTGAATACAGTAAAGCACAGTACAGAATAGATACAGTACAGCACAGTACAGCACAGTACAGCACAACACACACACACTTACACACACACACTCACACACACACTCACACAGACACACATAGACACACACACACACACGTGCAAAGACACACACACATACACACATAGACACACACAGACACACACGTAGAGACACACACTCACACATACACACATAGACACACATGCAAAGACACACACACTCACACAGACACACATAAACACACACACACACACACATCAAACGCACACACACACACACACACACACACACACACACACACACACACACACACACACACACACACACACACACACACACACACACACACACACACACACACAGACACACACATAGACACACACACTCACACAGACACACATAGACACACACACACATGCAAAGACACACACACACACACACACGTAGACACACACACTCACACACACACTCACACAGACACACATAGACACACACACACACATGCAAAGACACATACACACATAGACACACACAGACACACACGTAGAGACACACACTCACACATACACACATAGACACACATGCAAAGACACACACACACACTCACACAGACACACATAAACACACACACACACACACATCAAACGCACACACACATGCACACACACACACACTCACACACACACACACACACACACACACACTCACACATAGACACACACGCACACACGCACGCACGCACACACACACACACACACACACACACACACACATAGACACACACCCATACACACACTCATACACACACTCCAGGTTATTTTTCTCTCACTGGGAGGAATTCTCAATGAGAATAAGGCCAATGTAGGAAATAGTGAAATTCAGTGGGTTCACGTGGACGTGCAGAGGCCATTCATTCTACAGGACCTCTGTCTTTTACATTGGGTATGACTAGAGCTTATCTACTGTAACCTCACTATAAAGTTATGTACCTAATCAGACAGAATTGTAACAGAACCCATGGCCTCTTCAATCCCCATCCTAATTCCCCCCTTTCCCCAGCATTGTCACCGTGAGGGACTGTGAAGCGATAAAGAGGTCGTTTGTCACTGATTTCAGTTTATTTTTAACCGTGCCTCATGAGAGTTTTAATCAGAACATGCTGTTCTACAATAAATTAAATCAGGAATTATTTGTCTAATCAAACAGAAGGCATGTTCAACTATAATTTTTGATAGCTTAGCACGTACAGGAATAATCTTGGTTTGGGGACACATTGTTAATATTTATGGAGAGGTTATTACATGTTTGTCATTAAGCAGACAATGTTATCCAGAGCGACTAACAGGAGCAATTAGGGTTAAGTGCCTTGCTAAATAGCACATCGACAGAGTTTTCATCTAGTCGACTCTAGGATTTGATCTAGCAACCTTTCGGTTACTGGCCCAACGCTCTTAACCGCTAGGCTACCTGCTGCCCGTTATGCCTGATGATCCTAGCAATGTGTGACTCTTAGTGTGTTGACGTTCAGTTTCAACAAAGACACATCACCAGTAGCTCCTGTACCTCCTCAGAAGACATGGAATTGGGGATCCATACATGCAGAGGATACAGTGGTAATTCCTTCATATATTGGAATAAACGGAAATATAGTTTTGGCAAAATCTGGCAAAAAAAAAGGCACCACACATTCTTGTCTTTTTCTTTATTTAGCTCTGCCGGGCTATGTGTAACCGTGTGTGTGACACTTGATGTTGCTGGATGGAGCTGGTTTGCAGTCAAGTCTTTCAAGCACCAGCTTGGCATTTCAGGCACGAAAGAGTGGGAGTTCTGCATCTACGCTTAAAAAAAAAAATGTCATCCTTCTCTTTCTCCCTCTTTCTCTCTGGCTCTGACAGTGTCAGGGAAGTTGATGAATCAGACTGCATGTGACAGTCTGGCATTTGAGTGAATATTTTGGGTCTAATATGGTGGCCTCTGACAGGCCTGTGGAAATCATCAGGAAGCTCAGTGTGACAGAGCCCGAGACACAACAGCAGCTCTCTGCCTTCCTCCAATCCACACCGCTCATTATGCCTCTGTGCCTGACTGTGTGGGGCTTTTTTCTTCTTTCGGGGGTCGGGGGTCAGGGATGATAATGTCTTCTCTCTTGCTCTCTATCCACCTACACCTATCAATCTAGCTCCAGAAAGCACAACAGCACTCGTTACAAGTAGAGTTCACCTACTTCAGCAAAAGTTCACCTTAAAAAAAACAGAAAGCAGACACAAAAACAACATTACCCCGTCAGCAAGCATATGTAGCGCCTGAGAGCAGAGCTGTGTGTGTGTGTACAAGGGATATGGTAAGCCTGTGCGAAGCAGACAAGATGTAGTAGGAGGATACAGGCTGTGCACCAATAGGTGGCACTCTACCCTTTTTGACCAGAGAGGAGGGTAACCCAGGGCTTTGTAGCGTATGGGCGTCCCGTGGTCCAGACCAGAGGACAAGTGAACTTAGAAAATCTCTCTCTCGTACTCACTCACTCACACTCCTCTGCCTGGCAGCTGCTTTCACGATGGTATGGCAAAGAGAATAGAAAGAGAGGCGGGATTCTATTGTGGTCCTGTGTGCTTCAGTTGATAGAGCATCGCCAAGGGTCGTGGTGCCAACCACACCTAAAATGGATGTACGCATGACTGCAAGTCGCTTTGGATTAAAAAACGTCTGCTAAAGGGCTTATATTAATACATGTACTGTATATTCTTATAGGAACATCCCCTTCACTACCTACATGAATGAAAAGTGCCTATGCCTGAGATGTACTGCAGCTGGTTTATATTGACCTCTTTTCTCATTCTTTAGTTCTGTTACTTTGTTTCATCCCCTCCAGGATACTGACTTCGAGGTTAGACGTTGGCTCGAAGCCAGTGCATCATGTTGTAAGCCCAGGTCTATTGCAAATCCATTCAGAGAACACATAAAATTGAAGGGAGTTACGTAAAAGTGAATCACAACTCTTTCATGAGTTTCTGTCTTGACCCATCTCTCCTCTTATATGTCATTGTAATTTTGTCAGGTAAGAAGGCATGAAGTTGGTGTCATTGTGTGCTCTCATATATTTTGTAAAGGGTTAACTAAAAAGAGCTGAAGGGACATATTTTGGACTTGCCATATTACCCATAAACAACTGCACAAACATGTTTTGAATTGCGGGTTTTGCATTTTACAAGGAAAGAAACACACATACATCATTTGGATTTATTAAACATGATAATATTTGCACAATCCCGAGGGAAAGTATTTATGTGGAGTTTGTTAATAAAACTACAGAATGTGTAAACACCAAAATATTGTTTTCTGTGGCAATAAAAAAAACTGAGGCTCGAAGGGAAAATAAAAACAAATGGATTTAAATGTGCGGAATAGAGAATATAATGTGTGTGCACAAAATAATTTGCTAAAATATCATTATATACAAACGCTGCAATACATTTAAGCGCTGGGTTTCCTAAAAGCATCGTAGGGCATCTTCATTCCATTGAAACTAAATCAATCTTAGTGCTAAGATGCTTATGGGAAACCCAGCCCTGATCAGTACAAATAATTAAGATAATAGCCGTCAAGCAGGGTTCTCAAGAAAGAAAAATATACGTCTATAAATACATTGATCATGAAATATTCACAAATATACACAAATAGCAGTGTTTGCGATTAAACTGCTTAATATTCACACTTTTCTTAGCCTGTGAATAAATAACAAGCAAATAATACTGGTTAGAAATCAATTTAACCCATGCCTTTACTAAAATATAATGTTGTCACAGTCTTCGACGCTCACAACCCCCTCACTCCAAACTCCTAAGGAGGACACTAAAGGGTCACAGGTCATGCAAGTGCGGGTCCCGCATAGAGACCAGTGAGTTGAAGATGAGCAGGCAGGTTGAGGGAAATCAAAAAGGCCCCCATTCTCTTTTCATTCAGCTGAATAGCCACTTCAATAGAGATATTCAGTCGCTGCTCTACATCAGCCACTTCTTCGCCTATTTGTTTAGATTCAGCCAGTCTAATGTCAAGGAGTCCCTTCCAAGGGCCTTCCAGTGTAGTCACTGCAGAAGTGTCCTGTCTCCCCAGACTCCACATCAAAAGCAGAGGAGGGTTCAATTTAATAATAATAATATAACACAATTAGCAGACACTTTTATCCAAAGCGACTTACAGTCATGCGTGCATACATTTTACGTATGAGTGGGCTGCCCATTATCCTGGCTTTGCAAGCACCATGCTCTACCAACTGAGCTACGGAGGCAGTCCTTCTACTTTTCCTTAGCAATATTGGGAGGGGGACATAAAAAAACTGGAGGAATATTAATAGACTTTATGAAACAGTGAAAGAGATGCTTGATAGTGTTGTGATGGTGAAGTGTGTTGATAAGCTGCAATATGTTTTGCTGAGGGAGGCAACCAGTGGAACGACACAGTCATGAATAACCAATAAACACACACATATCAATGTTGGATATATTTAGATGGCGCTACCGTGTGGATTTAATGGTTTACTTCTTTCTTTTAATTGGAAATGGTGCATAATCATATGTAAATCCAGAAAGTAGCTAATTTATCAATGCATTTTGCATAATTGCTTATGAGGGGATTCAGTTATAAATTAAATGTAAAGCTGCCATTTAATGAATCATTGCCAACCACAAACCACTTTAGCATCCTTCCCAGTCCAATCATGACAGATGCAATTACATAAAAACATGAAAACAAACATCACAGCACTGATATTATAGAATACATCCATTGATTGAGAAGCGGACTGTTGCCAGGGAACTATATTTGTATTATCCGATTCGCCAAACATAGCCAAGTAAAGTTAGCAAGGAAAGAAGATTGTGAATTCCATAAAGTCCAGGGTTTAGTTTGAGGTGGTGGATGCCAACAAATACAGTCCCTGTGATGGCTCTATGACCTGTGTGGAGAGACCAATGATTTTACTGTCTTCCAAGACATGTGTGTGTTTGGTTGTGCGTTTGTGTATGTGTGTGGTTGTGTGAGTGTGTGTGTGTGTGTGTGAGTAAGTGTGTGTCTCTGTGTTTGTGTCTTGTATTTCTACTGTGTGTGTGTCTGTAACTGTGAATATTAAACTGTATGTGAGGAACAATGTTCATTGTAAGCTGCCCGCGGGCGCGCAGTAGCCCAGAGACTCCCCGGGACTGCCGCCAAGAAGAAATATCAGCCCACAGAGAGAAGCACGAGATTGAACTTCACTCACCTTTCTACAGTTTTCCCTGTTAGTTAACACTATCAGGGTTTCCCTTTACTGTGGCAATTGTGATCGAATCAATGCAATATTAGTCACTTTCAATGCAAGATACCGAAACAAAATGAACTACACAGACCAGTGCAGCATAATCAATCAGAGCTTGAAAAGCAAGTCAGGTAAAGAGTTTTTTTTGTCTTAAAGAGGCAGTGTTCTATTTTGAGACAGGCTTGAATAAGCTAAGTAGCCAATAGGCAGAGGGTAGCATAATTTGTCTGATTCTCTGTAATAGTGGTATGGGAATAATAATGCATTTTAGTTTGTAAAGTGGTTTCTTGTAACAAACAACATTTTCAGTCACCTTCTTGTCTGAAGGACAAGTGGATAAACAGGTACATTTTTATTTTACTAGGAAAGTCTTATTTTCAATAACAGTAAGTTAACTGCCTGCTCAGGAGCAGAATGACAGATTTGTACCTTGTCAGCTCGGGGAATTGAACTTGCAACCTTTCAGTTACTAGTGCAACGCGCTAACCACTAGGCTACCCAAGCATTGCATACTATTTCAAAAGTCTCATGGAATGTAAGCCTACATTGAACACCACAAATTGGCTGCTACTGTAGGCTAAACGATAGAAAATGTCCATGTTAAAATGTTATTGGATGTATGTTCTCCGATGTTTTTGACGGTAGGCCTGCATGATAATCAAATAGCCACAGTAACCTACTCGGCCACTGTTAAAACTTAAAGTGGGTATAGCCTCAGTGTTCACAGTAAACGCGTGCTGGAAATTGCACAGAATTCTCACAACGTTCAAGTTCGCGCGCTCAGCAGACATGAAATTTGCTCAGTGCCTAAACATTTTTGAGGGAACATAGTTGAGGAAACAATAAGAACCCTTTGAAGAAATGTTCCATGAGAGGAGTGAAAATAAAGAACCAAAAAATAGAGAAAGATGGCTATGTTGAAATTGGGAGGAGAGAGTCAGTCAGTCAGTCAGAGAGTCAGAGAGTCAGTCAGTCAGTCAGTCAGAGAGTCAGTCAGTCAGTCAGTACACATTACTCCCCTCAGGTGTGTTCCAGTACTGTCCAGGGTAGACGGTGCCAAGCCGTGTGTCGTTTTACACAGACAAAGAGTCTCCACTGCCTCCAGACCTGTGGCAGACACTGAGCTACTTCTTGGAAAGACCCACTGATTCAGGCAGCAACAGGGAAAGGACATTACACATGGAAGAGAAGTACCAATGCACATTGTCTCTTCAGGGGGGGAAGACACAGAGGGATGTGCGAGAGTCAAAGAGATTGAATACCTTTCTTAAATAGACTGAGAGCCCAAGCTATGAGTGAACATGAGCTCCCAGGTCAAGAGTTGGCAAAGCCCTTAAAATCCTCACACACTGAAATGATGTATGGAGGCAGCATAAAAATAACAACTGTGTGTGTATGTGTGTGTGTGTGTGTGTGTGTGTATGTGTGTGTGTGCGTATCCATGTGCATGTGTGATCAGTGAGGGGGCTCACTCCTGCAGGTGGCTCACACTCTGTCCCTGTAAGAGAAAAACAGGAAAGAAAAGAAGAGAATGTGAAAAAAACAGAGAGGTTATAACTACAGTCACGTCAAGTGAACAGAGACACTGCTGTGTGTAGTAGAGGGTGTACTGAGGGGGTTGGGAATGTGCGGGGGCAACATGTGACGCATTTTGAAAACAAATAAAGCTCTGCTTTCATCTTGTTAACGCAGGAGGAAGATGGAGTGTGTATTAACATGGCCCAGCAGCCAACCAGCAGTGTGAACTGGCACACTAAAGGGGTTCTAATTTGATTCCCCTCCCAGGGTTGGCATGCAGGGGCCTGCGTATATTTGAATCAGTCCCTTGCTCATGGGCTGTCGACAAAGACCTTGCGAAACTAGTCCGCCTCTATAATTTCTTCCCTGGGATACTCTGCCAGCTATTTCACACCTACGCCTCCTCCGTCTATGTGTCAAACCAGGGGATTATTGTGAGCACTGCCTTCCTGAACAGTGTAGTACTGGATTTATTGTCATCAGGAATATTTGTTTCCAGTTTCCTATGGTAGTGTGCATGGACGCTGGTGTGATGTCTTAAATGTAATCATAAACACAACTCTATTGCTCTTTATGGACAACAGTTTTACTGGCCCCCTATATTCTCTGCCTAAAATGCAGTGATTGAATGATCATTACACCAAAGTTATGGCAACGGTCTGTGCTGGAAAATAGGAATTGAGTTAAAAATGACATTTAGTGTTTTGATTTATGAGAGACACGGAGAGAGCTGTTTTTATTTATACCAACGTGTCCTGTGGCTCTGCTCCTCTAAAGAGCCTTTCTCCCTGTTCCTCTTCAGAGGGACTTGTCTAACAAAAGTGAGGCTACAAGAAGGAATACACTGATAATGTGATAACTACATTCAATTAAGTGGCTGGCGTCATCAGAAAAATATATTTATTTCCCATAAATGAAAAAGGGGGCTTTCAAGAGATGCGAAAGAAATGTGGGTTAGGATGAATGTACAGCACCCAGAGCCAGAGGTCAGGTTGGTGGGAGGTAGCACGTGGAAAACTATACAGTATAATGCGGTTGTATAAACAAGGAAGTTGAAAGCTGACAGTGGCTTGCACTTGGAGAATGAACCATACATACTATCCACATATCCTGAGAGACTCACTTCAATGGCTCCTCCACTGGTTCTATTTTTGATCACAGTGCTTTCGAGCGCCTAGGATTTTACTACGCTGCCCGCTGCGTATGTAGCTAACTGCTTGGTCACTTACAGTCCATATCAATGAATAGCAACAGTCAGCAACAAACCCTACACACTTAGAAAAAAGGTGCTATCTAGAACACTTCGGCTGTCCTCATAGGAGAACCCTTTGAAGAACCCTTTTTGGTTGCAGGTAGAACCATTTTGAGTTCCATGTACTCTTTCTACAGACGATTCTACATGGAACTAAAAAGGGTTCTCCTATGGGGATAGCCAAAGAACCCTTTTAGAACCCTTTTATTCTAAGAGTGTAGTCAGCTCTTATCACTGTCATGTAATCGGCCTGAGGCACGTTTATATTCAGTGAGAAAACACACACATACAAATATGGTAGGCTATCAGTAAAGCAAAAGAAGATCCAAGTTACTGGCTGGTGTCGAGCCACTGGTGTTCTAAGGCTCTCTGTGTATGTGGTGTAACGGTAGCGCCCCACATGCTATGCTACTCCATCCTGTCAAGTGTCAACCTCTCAGAATCCCATGTTTGATGCATTAGGAATAAAAAATATATGCATAACACATCTTTACTCAACACACACTCCACATGTACAATACTGGGTCCGTTTCCTCAACCAGAGTGTACAGTAATCCCACTATTCATAAACGCAAAAGCACATTCATTTCAATCCATTTGCCTTGACATGAGGCAACTGTTGTGTCTTTAAAGCAGCCCTCTATCTTGGCAGCCTGTGGTGTATAGCATTCAATGATCAATCGGATGCTGTTAGGTGAAAAGAGAGATGAGCGGAAGGTGTCTTAATGCTTCCTACTCAAGTAGGAAAGCAATCTCTGACCCAGGAATCTGTTTGACAATCCACTCTCAGAAGCCATGAGGAAGCTGGATTCTATGTGATGCCAATATCCCTCCATACGGAATGTTTACAGTGTTGTGGCTGAAAGCTTCAGGTGTCACATAAGAAGTGGGAGTGCCTGTGCATATGAGTAACAGCTGTGAGAAACTGCAGATACCATAATTCATGATCTCCCATTGGCTATTGAACATCTATGAGGATGAGAACAACCAACTTGTTCTCAGTCCAACACATACTCTACATACTTTTTTTTCTTCTCCGTACTGGTCCCCCATGGGAATCAAACCCACAACCCTGGCGTTGCAAGAGCCATGCTTTACCTTGTCATCTCCATGGTGTCCTTAGTGAGATAGACGATCCAGTACACCAGGTTGAAGGCCCCGAACGACAGAGGGAAGAGGATGCGCGAGTACTTGTCTATGATGCTGGTGCCCGTCAGTAAGTTGTTGGACGGCACGGCTGAGCCTTGCTGGAGGAAGGCCTGGGCATTCACTGGAGGGTTAGGGAACACCTCCGCTGGCCTCTCAAAGTGAGGCGTGGAGTTTATCCTCTTCTTCAGCATACTGCTGGCGTCCTGTATAGTACACCAACACAAAGATCAGTGGAGGGGGTGAGTGAGAGAATCTATAGTAAATCTATGACCAGAACGTCAGTAAGTCATTGGCAATTAAGACGAATAAAACAGGAAATGTTAATCCATTTCCCATAACAACACAGAGCCGTATGTTATATGAACAAAAGTCATAAAAGATGTTGTCATTGATTAATTAATCAATACAACATTATACATTGAGTGTATAAAACACTAGGAACACCTGCTCTTCCATGACAGACTGACCAGGTGAATCCAGGTGAAAGCTATGATCCCTTATTGATGTTACTTGTTAAATCCACTTCAATCAGTTTAGATGAAGGGGAGGAGACAGGTTAAAGAAGGATTTTTAAGCTTTCAGACAATTGAGACATGGATTGTGTGTGTGTGTGCAATTCAGAGGGTGAATGGGCAAGACAAAATATTTAAATGCCTTTGAATGAGGTATCGCAGTAGGTGCCAGGCTCACCGGTTTGTGTCAAGAACTGCAACGCTGCTGGATTTTTCACGTTCAATAGTTTCACTTGTGTATCAAGAATGGTCCACCACCCAAAGGACATTCATCCAACTTGACACAACTGTGGGAAGCATTAGAGTCAACATGGGCCAGCATCCCCGTTTTTTTATGCCTAGTATATTCTATGCCCCGACTAATTGAGGCTGTTCAGAGGGCAATAGGGGGTGCAATTCAATATTAGGAAAGTGTTCTTAATGTTTTGTACACTCAGTGTATATAAGATGCATGGCAAATTTAGTTCAGAAGGGTGTATGGAGCAGGAACTGAGGCAGGGTTGGAAAGGGTGGAGTGGGTAGCAGGGACAGAGGGAGGGTTGGTAGGGGTGGTGTGGGTAGCAGGGACTGAGGGAGGGTTGGTAGGGGTGGAGTGGGAAGCAGGGACAGAGGGAGGGTTGGTAGGGGTGGTGTGGGTAGGAGGGACTGAAGGAGGGTTGGTAGGGGTGGTGTGGGTAGCAGGGACTGAGGAAGGATTGGGAGGGATGGTGTGGGTAGCAGGGACTGAGGGAGGGTTGGTAGGGGTGGTGTGGGTAGCAGGGACTGAGGGAGGGTTGGTAGGGGTGGTGTGGGTAGCAGGGACAGAGGGAGGGTTGGTAGGGGTGGAGTGGGTAGCAGGGACTGAGGGAGGGTTGGTAGGGGTGGTGTGGGTAGCAGGGACAGAGGGAGGGTTGGTAGGGGTGGAGTGGGTAGCAGGGACTGAGGGAGGGTTGGTAGGGGTGGTGTGGGTAACAGGGACTGAGAGAGGGTTGGTAGGGGTGGTGTGGGTAGCAGGGACAGAGGGAGGGTTGGTAGGGGTGGTGTGGGTAGCAGGGACTGATGGAGGGTTGGTAGGGGTGGTGTGGGTAGCAGGGACTGGTGGAGGGTTGGTAGGGGTGGTGTGGGTAGCAGGGACAGAGGGAGGGTTGGTAGGGGTGGAGTGGGTAGCAGGGACTGAGGGAGGGTTGGTAGGGCTGGTGTGGGTAGCAGGGACAGAGGGAGGGTTGGTAGGGGTGGTGTGGGTAGCAGGGACAGAGTGAGGGTTGGTAGGGGTGGTGTGGGTAGCAGGGACTGATGGAGGGTTGGTAGGGGTGGTGTGGGTAGCAGGGACTGATGGAGGGTTGGTAGGGGTGGTGTGGGTAGCAGGGACTGATGGAGGGTTGGTAGGGGTGGTGTGGGTAGCAGGGACTGATGGAGGGTTGGTAGGGGTGGTGTGGGTAGCAGGGACTGATGGAGGGTTGGTAGGGGTGGTGTGGGTAGCAGGGACAGAGGGAGGGTTGGTAGGGGTGGAGTGGGGTGGAGCAGGGGCCATAATTTGACTGGTTTCCATCACAGACCAGGTTGGAGCTGCAAATGTCAGCTGCTGAATGCTGTGCGCGTCTGACGGAGGTGAGAAATCACGCAGGGAGCATGTGGCTTTAATACTGCAGCTATTTCTGAAACGACAGCAGGCTCAAACTCTCTGCTGGCTCCCAGAATCAGAGCAGATTCTTATGCAGTGTGTATTACATTGTTTTGCATACTGCCATACTATTGATGAGATAACTCATAAAATGTCAATACCCGTGACATTGTTTTGTTTTGGTAAGAATGAACATGCAGGATTAATGGTGTGACATTGTTATAATACACAGGTTATCCTATCAATGTGGCTTGTGTCCTCTCTTTAATCCAATTTGAACAATGGAATCTTAGCATGCTGACATCAGTGTGTAATATAAACAGTCCTTAGTATTGAGCAAGGAACAGCTGATAGACTCAGTTAGCAACATTTTATCCAGTCAGCAACCAGTCAACCAGTCAATAGCATCCTATCCAGTCAGCAACCAGACAACCACTAAACAATATTTTATTCAGTCAACAACCAGTCAACCAGTCAACAACATCTTATCCAGTCAACAACCAGTTAACAACATATTATCCAGTCAACAACCAGTCAACCAGTCAACAACATCTTATCCAGTCAACAACCAGTCAACCAGTCAACAGCATCTTATCCTGTCAACAACCAGTTAACAGCATCTTATCCAATCAACAACCAGTCAACCAGGCAACAACATCTTATCCAGTCAACAACCAGTTAACAACATCTTATCCAGTCAACAACCAGTCAACAACATCTTATCCAGTCAACAACCAGTTAACAACATCTTACCAGTCAGCAACCAGTCAACCAGTTAACAATATCTTATCCAGACATATATCAGTCAACCAGTTAACAACATCTTATCCAGTCAACAACCAGTCAACCAGTTAACAACATCTTATCCAGTCATCAACCAGTCAACAAGCAGTCAACCTGTCATAACCAGTCAACAACTGCTTTTCCAGTCAATGACCAGTCATAACCAGTCAACAACATCTTATCCAGTCTACAATCAGTCAACCAGTCATAACCAGTCAACATCTTATCCAGTCAACAGCCAGTCAACCAGTCATAACCAGTCAACATCTATCCAGTCAACAACCAGTCAACCAGTCATAATGAGTCAACAACATATTATCCAGGTCATTAAGATTTGTCTGCATTTTAAATAGAAAGTAATTCAAAACTGTGCAGATGGAGAGATAGAACTCCTCTCAATTGGACAATTTAGTTCATATATTTGGTGCAGCCACCTAATAATAGTCTCTTTCCCACAGAAGCACAAAGCATTGGGCTTGCCTGTCCCCTCTAGGCTTCTTGTGAGCCTGTAATGATCTGCCTGGATATTCCCTTAATCTATTCCTTTCACATAATCTGTGCTCACGAAGCCACTGGCTGTCTCTTCTCGCCAAATCTTCTTGTTGTCACAGACTAGGAGTGGAGGGTGAGAGGGACATAGAGATGGGTGGAAAGGAAAGGGGGGAGGAGTGTAAAACGAGGAGAGAGGGAGGAGGTGGATTACCGAAGAGGACTCCCCGTCGGTCCTCCCGGCCTCTGCTGCCTCCTGGGCTGCCTTAATGGACGCTGCCTTGCGGAGCTCCCGGTTGGCCTGCAGCGTGGAAAAGTAGTTGACTGCGGCAAACTCAATGAGGGCTGAGAAGACGAAGGCGAAACACACAGCGATGAACCAGTCCATGGCCGTGGCATAAGAGACTTTGGGCAAAGAGTGGCGGGCGCTGATGCTGAGTGTGGTCATGGTTAGCACTGTGGTAATGCCTAGCATACACAGGGCACATAGAGAAACGTTACACAGAGATACTGGACATGGCAGCCATTTTGTTGTCTGTATCCCAGAGCCCCAGGGTTGACTGGCTGGGTTTCCAGGGTACCAGCCCATCATCTTGTTGAGTAGTGATTGTCAGGGCATGGAGTGGAGTGAAGTGAAGTGGAGGGGGTTGGAGGGTCAACCATCCAATGGTTTGCGTTAGAGCTGTTGTGCGGGCAGTGTAATGTGAACACACATGAGCTTACATGCAAAGGAATAGCTTAAGGGGAAATAGTTAAGGGTCTATTCAAGCATGTCATTTGGCCTGAACATTTTTATTTCTATGAACCCAATAGTTGAAACCTTATCATACATTTTCAGAGAATTAAATTATTTCTGTTGTAATTCTCATGACTGAGATCTAACATTACTGAACATTGACCAACATTTGTGTCTTTAGTTCATCGGATTAGACGGTCTCGTTAATATGTAACTGAAGATACTGTAACAACTTAATCAATAGCAACCTACAAAATGAAGATTAGTATTGCATTACACAAAATCCTCAGAGCCCATTGATCGTTTAGATGGTAATTGATGGCCTACTTCGCCAGAAGGTGAATTTGTGGGCATGATGTTTAATCTCTAGCTTTCGGAAACAAGTTCACACGTCTAGACATGCACTACTCAACCAATAAACTTGCTCTTCCATTCAGAAATTAATTTGTGTCTAAGTTTAATGCTAAGCACTTTGTATCACTCACTGTCCTTTTAAGATCACTTTATTTGTGATTTGTACACAAGGTCCAACTGAAATGTGACTACTGTGGAACAGTTGTTGAGGGCAGTTAAGTACCTTGCTCAAGGGCACAACAGCAGGCAAAGGCATCTAGAATTCTATACCAGCAACCCTCTTGTTGTCAGCACATTTCTTGACAGATGTTTCTGTCAGACCTGGGATTTGAACTGGCAACCCTCTGGTTACTGGTTTGCCTCTCTAACCACTAGGATACCTTCTGCCCCCACCTTTGAATGGAGGGTCATCATTATTTATATACCAAGTTGATTATAATGTCTATCTCTCAGAAACCAAACCAATGTGTTCTGGCATTATTGATAAGTAATGAGACCTGTATAGCATTAAAATAAATGGCCAGTGAAATGTTAAAAAGTCAAAATCAATAGTTCACCCATATTTGAAGTGTATTCACTTTATCAATAGTGAATCATACAGTGTAATGAAAGTAGCACAGTGTACACCCAAAATAATCTATTGATCCTGAGAGGCAGCAACCAAAAGCATGGCTTAGTTTACTCTCTAACAGCTTAGCCTTAGCATCATTGCGTGCAAACACAAGAGTGGTACAGATGCAGGATCTTAATTTGAGCCAGGTTGCTACAGCAGGAAAATAATCCTGCCACAACAGGAAATGTGAATTATTATGTGGATTATAATTAATGGACATTTCTATTGGGATTGATACATTTTTCGTAAGGGAAAATCAAGTCAGAAATTTCTAATCCAACTTCAGAATCATTTTTAAACCTCAAATACACTACAAATGTTACATTTCCTGCATTGCAGAAAAGTTATATTTTAACAGTGAGCAAATTAAGATCCAACATCTGCAGTGCCTGTGGTAATAAAGTATGTTCCTAACAGCTTGCCTAAATCAACTGAAAGTCAGGTCACTTAGGCATGCTATTTGGAAACATCCTAGCACGTCTTGATTTGTGCATGCAACTATGCTAATACTAAGCTTTAGCTGAGGAAACTAAGCCATGTTTTTGGTTGCTGACTCTCAAGATCAATAGATTATTTGCTAGTTATCCATCTAAATGAGGTCAACTTTTCTTTTGGGTCAACTTTTACTGTTCCTGTTACTACTTGGACACAAATCCATTTGAATTTCTGACTTCCTTACAAGCCAAGGAAAGTTAGAGGAGTAGATGAAGTTTGTCATACCATCCACAGTGTTTACTGTTCATGGGATGGCCTGTTTTTAGTGATGATGATGATGATGATGATGATGATGATGGTTCCAGAGCAGCACAACTTGCATGGGTTAGAGTTAGACACATGGTGATCAGTAGGATATGGGTTGGAATGAGTTGCCCGGGTAGTGTAATTTCCTCTCAGGGAGACGATAATGGCTGGGCCGCGAGCAGGCCTGGAATGAGCAAGAGCAGACAGCAATGATGATGATGAGGAGGGACACAGATGAAATTGACGAAGGCTTACACAGAGCAAGTTTACAGGGAAATAGAGCAATGGAAGTCCCAATCCTGGATAATGAAGAGAGTACGTAGAAAAGCTGTCCTGTTCACTGATTATACGAAGCAATTTAGTGTGCTATACAGCTGATATAATGTACATTTCTGAAATACTTTCTACTGGTATAAGGCTCATTGGACTGCCAAGTGACTTCACAGACAGGAATCTCCAGACGTACAAGAATTCACAATTCCACGACCATTCTCATCATAACACTGGGACTGCAAATATTATTAGACTAGCAAAAGTTTTCATCAACTACTGCACCTGTACAGTGAATTGATATAAATCTATAGCAAACCTCAATCTGTACAACCTTTTCCAGAATGGAGATGCTTATTTCAAGTGATTCACTGCAAGTTATGTTTCAAGGGAGTACAAATAAATTGCCATTGATTGAGTGTTAAATAATACTATGGTCAGGTTCATCTGGGCAGGGCTACTACGGCAATTGATTGGCTGCATAACAACAACAATAACAACAACAACAACAATAGCAACAACAGGCAATGTAGTTGAGCCTGAATCCGTTACAGTTAGCGTGACAACAGTTATCTGAGCAATGAATAACATTGTGGAGATTCAAAATGCAAACAGACCCATGGATACAAGGCGTGTTACATACAACCTCACATGTACTCAAGTTTTAATCTCTGGGCTCACACTAAAGACCCTTACAAGACATTATTAATTCACAAAAGGGACACGCTCTATTATGGTCCATTAACAAGGTACAGATATAACTTCACTGAGATCGTAAAGAAAAGGGTCATTGGCCACTGCCCTGTTATGCTCTTGTCAATTCGATATTTACACAGTTCATTTGCACAGGGGAACATGTAGATAATTTAAGTGGATGTAATAATGTTTCAATGCATTTAAGTGTTGCTTCAGCTCTGAAAGACAGTTACCAACTCTCCATAAAGCTAGCTACAGTACCAACTCTCCATAAAGCTAGCTACAGTACCAACTCTCCATAAAGCTAGCTACAGTACCAACTCTCCATAAAGCTAGCTGCAGTACCAACTCTCCATAAAGCTAGCTACAGTCCCAACTCTCCATAAAGCTAGCTACAGTACCAACTCTCCATAAAGCTAGCTACAGTACCAACTCTTCATAAAGCTAGATACAGTCCCAACTCTTCATAAAGCTAGATACAGTCCCAACTCTCCATAAAGCTAGCTACAGTACCAACTCTCCATGAAGCTAGCTACAGTCCCAACTCTTCATAAAGCTAGATACAGTCCCAACTCTTCATAAAGCTAGCTACAGTACCAACTCTCCATAAAGCTAGCTACAGCCCCAACTCTTCATAAAGCTAGATACAGTCCCAACTCTTCATAAAGCTAGCTACAGTACCAACTCTCCATAAAGCTAGCTACAGCCCCAACTCTTCATAAAGCTAGATACAGTCCCAACTCTTCATAAAGCTAGATACAGTCCCAACTATTCATAAAGCTAGCTACAGTACCAACTCTCCATAAAGCTAGATACAGCCCCAACTCTCCATAAAGCTAGCTACAGTACCAACTCTCCATAAAGCTAGCTACAGTACCAACTCTCCATAAAGCTAGCTACAGTTACCAACTCTCCATAAAGCTAGCTACAGTTACCAACTCTCCACAAAGCTAGCTACAGTACCAACTCTCCATAAAGCTAGCTCTAGTACCAATTATCCATAAAGCTAGCTACAGTTACCAACTCTCCACAAAGCTAGCTACAGTACCAACTCTCCATAAAGCTAGCTCTAGTACCAATTATCCATAAAGCTAGCTACAGTTACCAACTCTCCACAAAGCTAGCTACAGTACCAACTCTCCATAAAACACCCACAATTTCCAACAATTGTCAAACTCAAGCACTTGTTAAATGATCACACACTGGGAAAGAAGGGTATGGGAGAAATCGTGTCAGGAAAAAAGCAGAGGAGGCGAGAGAAAGAGAGATAGAGGGAGGAGGAGGAGGAAATGAAGGATAAAGACAGGAGAAAGAAATGAAGAGCTTGAGGCATCCATGTGCTTTTAAAGGCAAAAAGCAAGGTACAAATTAGGCCCACTCAATTAAGTCTGTGAGACTTCAGCTCTGGAGACTTTCAGCTCTTAGAGAGCCAGCCTGCGAAGCTGCACACAACAACAATGCCTAATGTGCTTTAACCCTGATGGAGTGCTTCTACATAGCTCTCTGTCTCTCTCTTTATCCGTCTGCACACGTCAGTGCATTACCACAACTTATTTAGCTACTGGCTTCTCGCTGTGCCCCATATTACTGTTGTTCTGTGGTTGTGTCACCAGCAAAGCATTAAAATACATTGTATTTACAGAAGCAATTTACAATCTCTTAATCATAGAATTTCTTAAGGCAAAAACACAAACAAAAAAACGAGTAAACTGAAGATAAAGCCCGTCATTCATGTGTTTGGGGAAAATCCAATATGTTGAATGCAACAGCCTCATAAAGGACACACTATGCTCACACTAAAAACACTCCAATATCTCCACAGCGTTTTACTCCCGCTACCATGCCAAATGAAAGCAGCAGGATGTGGGAGGTTAATGACTTTCTGCATATGTGCGTCTCACATTGGGCCCAACTTGAACGCGTACTAATGATTGGTATCTTTTTCCTCAGTGTGGGCTTGTCAAAATGCTGACGAGCTTCTAAACAGAGCCATAATCTACAAAGGCCAGCAGCCGCTACTCCTGCGCACGAAAATGTAGCTGAGGAAATTTAAATTGAAAATCAAAAGGATGGCAAATGAAACTTAAGAGCGCTCTGCTCCCGAGGCTAGAGGCTGAAGCAAGTGCAGCATGATGTAATGGGAACAACCGGAACCTGCAACTCCTCAGAACAAGTTCAAGTAAACAACATCCCCTGCTCACTGCCCAGTTTGACCGATTTCAGAAAATGAGTTTTTACTATTAATTGGGAGGGAATAGAGATAAGAGGTAGAAGACATAAGAGATACCATGTAACTGTGCTACCTATGTTCTCTAGTACCACTCTACATAATGCAAACCATTACCATGTCCTGCCAAGAAAACACATTCAAGTACTGGAGTACAACATCTTCACCCAATTGACATAAAAGGATACAGAATAGATAATGTTATGAGTGATGAAACTGTGTTATCCAAGGTTAGTTGTTTTGTTATCTTAACGAGGCTCTATTGTTGAGCCCTGCTGATAGCTACTCTATTGAGGAACCAGGTACTTACTATGATAGTGCTATGTGGTTGTCCCACCTAGCTAAATGACTAAAATGTACAATGTAAATGTAGATATCACTTTAAAGGAACTCTAACTTATAATGGGACTTGTAGGGTAGACTTGTAACGTAAGCATGGTGGACAAGACAATGGAGTAATGG
The DNA here is from genome assembly GCA_030435695.1 of Brachymystax lenok tsinlingensis. Classification (NCBI taxonomy): domain Eukaryota; kingdom Metazoa; phylum Chordata; class Actinopteri; order Salmoniformes; family Salmonidae; genus Brachymystax; species Brachymystax lenok. The sequence continues at coordinate 41,909,403 of CM059792.1, read as the reverse complement.
TGGAGATCAGGAGGAGGCCTACCGAATACAGTTCGAGCAGGAACCGATTCCTTATTGATCCAAAATGAGACCTGAGCCAGGATCACGGTCATGATACAGGGGATGTATGTCTGAATCAAGAAGAAGCCCATCTTCCTTTGCAGGTGGAAGTGAACAGTCATGACTACATATTCACCTGTCAGAAAACACATGGAATACTGTCTGTGGGCACAGAGAGTTTCTAATAGACACGTTGGTAAATCAGCATTTCACAGAGCACAAAACTGATTTGTGCTGCAGAAAACAGTTGAGACAGTGAACTTCTCGGGGAGACCTCGTACATGCAGTACATGCATGATCTAGCACATGTCAAATGCTGCATGTGTACCAAACAAGCATAGATTCAAATGAACATTTATTTTAGAAATAAAAAATAGTTTAGATTGAAATCTTAATTCAAAGCCATATGCATACGGTATGCATACTGCTAGCAATGGTTATTTTTTTTAGCTTATTTCTTTAAGCATTACTAAAGCGTTAAGTGAATGAATATATTCTTACCAGTGTTGGATTTTAACCTCTCACTGGACACTGTCTGTCCTATTAGATCGTACTGTAGCAAGCTGGAGGACTCCTCTGGTACTTCCACAGAGAACAGTGGTCCTTTTTTCCATGTGTACACAATTTCACTCATGGGGTAGGCATCTGGACAGCAAAAATAAAGATAATGTAGTCATTCTGTAATCACTAGCTAGCCTGGTGGAACCATCTGTCTGACTGAGGTTTATGAAAGACAACTTACAGCTACCAAACTTGAGAGGACAGGCATGGCCGTCCATGGGGAAGTTCATCAGTCTCATGGGACACTCTGCGTTTATAGTCAATCTGCAATGGAATGGCAAAGAGTATTGGACACACCTTATGTACAGTAGTAATGGTCACCTATGATCATCTACAACTGATCACGTACTAGAGGCCATACCGTCTTTTGAAAACAAAGCAATACTGATAGAGATATGCCTGGGTAAGTTGACGTGTATCGCACAAATAAGTTAACAAGAGCTCTCCAACCCTGTTCCAGGAGAGCTACCGACCTGTAGGTTTCGCTCCAACACCAGTTGTACCTAACCTGATTCAGTTTATCAACCAGCTAATTATTAGAATCAGGTGCACTAGATTAGGTGTGGAGTGAAAACCTACAGGACGGTAGCTCTCCAGGAACTTGGATGGAGAATGCCGGGCGCTAAACCATAGCCATGACTGTGTTTGAATGATACTCAGATAGATGTCCAGTAGAAAACAGACTACTGTCCTACACAGGTCTGTGTTGGACCTGGATGGCTGTGACTCAGTAGTACCTCATAGTGTAGAGGATAGTTCCGTTCTGCATGATGCGGAACAGCTTGTTGGGAGTGGTCATGTTGTGAGAGATGGACCTCTTGCCATTCCGGAAGAATGTGTCTGGTGTCCAGATCTTGCTGACCATGAGGTTGTTGAGCCGCAGAATCTCGATGGGGCCCTCAAATTTCAACCTCTCATCAATCCACGTTTGACGGAAAAATACATCCATAGTGTACTCCTACAACAACACAGAAATCAAATCAGCAATCAATTCATATGCTAACGATGACATTGCTGTACAGTACAGTACAGTACATAGCCTACAGTATGTCAGTGACCTCATTTACGTTAATGAAATGTCAATAATAAGTACGATTATTATATTAAATATTTTAGTCTCCCCTACATGTTGTTTTTGATCTGTTGAAGTACTGTGCAGGTCCATATTTCGCAACTTCTCCACTAAGAAAAACGGACTGTATTTCATTACAGGTCCCAAGAATTATCCAAATGTTAACCAAACAGTATTGATTTACATTGTTTTCTTGAATTTCTTGATGTGTATGCAATTCAGCTTTTAGCTGCCATGTATAATGAAATAAAACTCAATGGATAATGGCTTTTTCAATCCAGGAATACTTTTAGCTCAAATGGATGTCTTTACAGCTCTGGTCTTATCTTTACTGCCTATGGGATGGCTACTAGTGGATCACATGGTACAAGAAGTGGGTTTTAGATGCTGTGAAATATAATATAGTGTGTAATGGAAATCAAACGCTCAGCTGGCTCGGGACCCTCACTGACAGGGATTGTCAACCAGATTAAAATCCCTAAGCTGCACTAATGACATCCTGCCCAGAATAATGAAGGCTGGTAGGAATATGACTTGAGGCTGTGGACAGACATGCTAGGACTGGGAGCACCAAGCAATTATACTGTCCTGTCTGCACAAACACAAGTATGTGTTAGTGAAATATAAATAAATGCCAACACTCTGGAGTTTTGTGTTATATAAGTGGACTGGATAAAGTAGTAATGAGGCCACATACCATCTCAACATCTGACACTGGACCAAAGCTTGTGACAAAGATGTCTGTTTTGACCTCAGTAACTGGACCTAAAAAGATAAATGTTGTTTTGACATAAGACATAAATAAACACAACTCTTCACTCTAAAAAGAAATGGAAGCATGTGAAATATTGACAGGATAAAAACGATGTTATTATTATTATATCACTTTTCTAGTTTACAGTTACTTGACCTGTAGTTGTTGTCCATTAAAAGTCAGCACAATACCATCCCTTAGTAGGATTGGAATTTAGCAATTTGTGAGAAAGAAACGCTGTGGTCAGTGGGTTATATTAATTGACTGGACACTCGATGTCACATATTCGACAATTATATTAATGACACTAAAAGCAGCTTCCAACGATGGGACAGTGACCAAGAATTATGCTCTATCTGGAACATAGGCGCCTCACTACTGTGGAAAGGAAAACTTTATTAACTACGTGAGTAGACTTTAATTTCGCACATTATCAAACAACCTGTTAGAAGTATTAAATGTGTATTACTGTACCTCCAAATCCAGGTCGCAGTCTATTGTCATATCCATCTAGTAATCTGTCCAATACACGCGTGATGTTATCCAAATAGATATTCTCAGTTTGCGTTGATTTGACATGATTTCCCCAAACATTGCTCACACTGTAGACAAAGTGCATGTTCATTATCTGGTGGCTTATTCTACTCAATACAACTTGTTACTGCATCAAAGTTGCATAATGTACATTTATCAACATTCTAACACGCGTAAAGTCGGGGGAAATGAGTTCACTTGTACTCACCAGGACAGAAAAAAACAATTGAAAACGAAAGCCATGCCTCGTAAACACTCCACAGCCACAAAGCCGTGGTCAACTGTTATAATTTCCATATTCCATCATTTAAAACCATACAAAACGCTGATCACACGGCTTAGTCTAAAAACGAGAGGGCTTTTGCGCCAGTCCTGCCCGACTTCCCCAGTGCGGCTGCGCCTCATCTGACTCGCTATGTTGAAAAACTAAAGAGTTTTAAGAGACTGAAGAAGAGCAGGCACGGAGGGCATTGACAATAATCGAATAAGGCATTATGGGAGATAAGAACGAAGAAATCCACTGATAGTTTTGGCAGGGAATTAGTTGGGACCCGTTTGGAGATTTGGAAAAGGCTCACATATCCTCCTGGAAGAGATTTCACCAGAGATGGTTTCAATTTCTGGGGTGGAGAGCATTTTACAGATCATAATTCCTAATAAAGTTGAGGAGATAACAGAATCACTCCGTTATTGCATGTTGGACTTGGTCATGTCCAACTTAGCTGTTTCCATTATCCTGCACATCAGCATGTGGGTTAACAAATAGAAAATAAATAAAACAGATGAACCTTGGATGGTGTATGTGATAGTGCTGTTGGTGGTGGTAGTGTTGGCAAGGTAGGAGTGGGAGGGGGGTTTGCTGGCTTGCTCCAAGCTTTCACTGACCTGGAGTGACATTGTCAAAGTCAGTTCATTCTCAATTTGGTACAAATGTGACTGTTACCACACAATTATTACTTGTGTTATACCACTAAGATATGATCACAGTTATATGGACAGATCTTTTCTGATAAGTACAGTAACTGTAGGTCTCATTCTAAATGAGAAATGAAGCACTATTTAATACAGCACAAAGGGAAATGTGAGAGCAAAGGGATTTGTGCAGTTAAGTAATATATGCTGTTTAGTTCAGGTAAGTTCTCTGCCACAAGATCTACTCTGATTTTTGGTTCAAGCGTTTGATTCATCTTATCTTCTACATTGTTAATCTGTACAGAACATGGCACACTATATTTTATTGTTAAACTTGACTGCGGTATCCATTAAGGGTATAACATTCCACATATGTATAGTTTTCTTTAAAGCCTAAAAAGAGTTATACATGAGTTATGCAATGAAATCCCACCATCCTGGTCTCATTGTACTCAATATGTAACTTATATAATGTTGTTGATGCACTTTGAACGGTGTACACCCACCTCCTTCAAGATGTGGTGCAGTGTGTAATGCTGTGTCTATGTGGACATTGGAAAAATGTGTTAAACCACGACAGTCAAGAGAATAGGCATGATAAGATATGTGTTTGTATGTATGACAATGATATAGTTGTTTTATTTATAGTAAGAGGCCTGGAAGCTTATATTAGCTCCCTAAGCTAATGCCTTGGATTTAGTTCTGCGGGCTAACAGTGTCAGGGCGTGCAGGAGACCTGAGTTTGACCCCAGTCACTCACAGTGGCACACTAATCATAATAAGAGGTAGGGCCTGAGTCCTGTATGTAGAGTGTTGGGCCAATGTGGTTTCTGCATTATGATACATTTACATGACACTACAACATTCTATGGCAGCCATGTTAACTCCGCATTAACATTACATGGGTAACATTTTAACAATGCTATGTAACTGAATGTCTAGAATCAAAACAATATTCACAATTCCAAAAATAAGCCTAATTCTCTAAATATATGGCATGGGTCACATGGTCAGCTAAATCTCCTAGCCCTGATAATACTAGAATCAGCACTGATAGTTGTAGAGGCCATAGTGATAGTAACATTAGCAAGGGCAGCAGTTGAAACATTACTGCATTATATGATTCACTTAGCATTACAGTTTTTTACAGTCGCTAGGACACATTTCTCAATACTTAGGTCACTTTTTCAAAACTCTTCACACAGTGAGCACAACAGAAGTATATGTGGGCTAAACTGTGGATCATTTATCATTGCTTTGGCACAAAATGCATTCAATGACTACATCTTTCAAATTACATTAACTCTTTTCTCACTTCGACACAACAACCGCCAAAACTCTGTGTACCTACAGGCCAATTTGCACATGCTTATATACTGTTTTCAAAACTGTTAAACTTATGTTCAAAACAATAACATAATACAAAACTGAATAAGACAGCAATTTGCAACATTTCTACAGTAATATTTTAATGAAATATATTTTAAATCTTAAAATTAAATGCTATAAAAACAATTGAACAATTGGACCAACCACAGCTGATTCTCATTGTAGATGAACATCTACACAGGTGTTACTCTTTCAATTTCATTACAAAAGGAGACACCTGCTGAATAGTTTTGTATTGTGATGTAAACATGGACCCAGCCAGAAATAGAGAAGTGGCTGAAAGAGGAAGAAGAGTGGCTGGGAGGGGGCGAGGAATACGTATGCGTGGTGGAAGAAGAATAAGAGGAAGATCAAGAGCTGTAGTCTCAGATGAGATCAGAGCTACTGTAATTGATCATGTAGTAAATCATGGTCTCTCAATGAGAGAAGCTGGTCAGAGAGTGCAGCCACATTTGCAACGCTCAACAGTGGCATCTATTGTTAGAGTTTTCCGGCAAACCAACAGGTAACTTGTATTCTGCAAGGGCATATGACTGAGTTGCACATTACAGAAGTAAATAGACTTGTGTGTAATTGCTTTTGCATTTCTGCTTAGGACTCAACGGTTACCTCACACAGGTGGGAGAGGAAGGATGCTCACTGATGTGCAGGAAACTGCCATTGTTGATATGGTCATCAGAAACAATGGCATAAAACTCACTGAGATTCGAGACAGAGTCTTGGCAGACAACGTTACTTTTGCAAATATTCACAGTGTAAGCATAACAACTATTTCTAGAGTCCTGAAAAAACATCAGGTCAGGATGAAACAGTTGTACACTGTGCCTTTTGAGAGGAACTCTGAACATGTCAAGCAACTCAGGAACCAATATGTCCAGGTAAGATCACAATAAAATACAGAACTGTTTTTAAACAAAACCAAACACACACAAAGACATATTTTTAGGTAATGTTTACTACTGTAACAGCTTATGTTGCCTTGTGGATTTATTTTAGAGAGTCATGGAGATTGAAGGCAGGCAAACACCCCACATTTTCATCTTTGTGGATGAGGCGGGTTTCAACTTGGCCAAAACACGGGCCATACAACACTGAACGTCTCCTTGCGTTCCTGCATGATCTCTATGGAAGGGTTGTGCTAGGTGAGGAAAGGGATGCAGAGAGAAGAAATCAGCCAACATTTATAATTGTATGGGACAATGTGGCATTTCACCACTCAGTCACTGAGTGGTTTTCACCGTGCAGTCACTGAGTGGTTTGCAGCCCATCCCAGAATGGTGTCACTTTTCCTCCCACCTTACTCTCCATTCCTCAACCCCATAGAGGAATTATTTTCCTCATGGAGGTGGAAGGTTTATGACCACCATCCACATGATCAAATGTCCCTCCTGGATGCAATGAATGCTGGATGCCTGGACATATCAGCAGAAGATTGCCAGGGATGGATCAGGCATGCCAGAAGATTATTTCCTAGGTGTATTGCCCTAGATGACATAAGATGTGATGTGGATGAGAACCTGTGGCCAAATGGAGAAGACCGAGTAGATTAGCATTACTATTGTATCTGTATCAGTTGATGGTGTGTATACAACCTCTTGTATTTTGGAATTACTCACTGCAAAAAATACATAAAATACATAAAATATATTGAAGCATTCTGCATCATGTCTGATTCATTCCAGTAACATATATTGCAGTGAATTATAAACAGAGATGTGTCCTTGTTTTACACAAGAAAACATTGTATAATGCTACATGTTGTTAGTGTTTTTTAGGTCATTTTTTTGTGGGTGACAAAGTGTGTTTGTTGGCTGTCAACCTTTGCTAGTGTTGTGGAAGAATGTGTTGATTTGAGACATGTATGAAGTGATTTGGTAGTTTTAGTGCATTTTGAATGTGAAATGAACTGCTGTGCCGAGCTGAAAGTTGGTTAGGAGAACTGTGTGAAGAGTTTTGAAAAAGTGACTTAAGTATTGAGAAATGTGTCCTAGCGACTGTAAAAAACTGTAATGGTAGCCATTCTCTGAGCCAAGGTGCCTCTTAGGAAGGGAGATTATTTCAGATTTCACTGGTGTGAATCTGCTTGTCGTGCTATGTAATGCCACCATTGAAATGACACAGGGCCATAATCCACATCCATGACAATAAGGTTTAAGCACCATGAAATGGGCACAGCATTATTAATTAAGGAGTGTGAGGACCATGGTCAATACAGCAGAGGCTTCAACCACAGATCATTAAGGAGAGTGAGGACCATGGTCAATACAGCAGAGCCTTCAACCACAGATCATTAAGGAGAGTGAGGACCATGGTCAATACAGCAGAGGTTTCAACCACAGATCATTAAGGAGAGTGAGGACCATGGTCAATACAGCAGAGGCTTCAACCACAGATCATTAAGGAGAGTGAGGACCATGGTCAATACAGCAGAGGTTTCAACCACAGATCATTAAGGAGAGTGAGGACCATGGTCAATACAGCAGAGGCTTCAACCACAGATCATTAAGGAGAGTGAGGACCATGGTCAATACAGCAGAGCCTTCAACCACAGATCATTAAGGAGAGTGAGGACCATGGTCAATACAGCAGAGGTTTCAACCACAGATCATTAAGGAGAGTGAGGACCATGGTCAATACAGCAGAGGCTTCAACCACAGATCATTAAGGAGAGTGAGGACCATGGTCAATACAGCAGAGGTTTCAACCACAGATCATTAAGGAGAGTGAGGACCATGGTCAATACAGCAGAGGCTTCAACCACAGATCATTAAGGAGAGTGAGGACCATGGCCATCGTATCTCTGCCGGCACACAAACACTCATGCACGCACGCACACACATGCACACATATGATGAGTGTCCCAGAGTGCACTGATGCAGAGATAGATATGGGGACTGGTCTTTGGAGCATTGTTTCTGTCGCAAAGCGCCACATGGTCACAGACAGTGCCACTGAAAGCATGTTGGCCCACAAGTGTAGCCTTATTGCTAATTGTCCAGATACAACAGATCACTGGAATCTTAAGAGTTGAACTGTGTACATATTAATGATGATAATGGATTATATTAAGATTGAGGACTAAACAGCTCTCAAAACACTTTATATTGCACAGGTAACTTGAGGGGTAACCTCATCCAATATCAATGTTTATTTCTGCACTGTTGCCATTTTGAACCAGGATTTTAGTATTTAGTATTTATTAGAATCCCCATTAACTGCAGCCAAGGCAGCAGCAACTCTGGGGTCCAAACAGGAATAAAAACAGTTTTTCTGTATTATTACACATTTACAATATAAAATGTACAATACTAAAATAATACAATATTACAATGTTTGTGGTATCACACACATCAACATTGGAGAGGTCTAGGTTTTCCATTCCTCAAAAGATTTTGAAGAATAAATAACTTAGCATTTTGTGAACTGTGTCATAACTGAGTCATCTCCATAGATGACGAACTGACCTTGACTAAACCTACGACAATGTCTGAGTGTTGGCACATAACTCTTAATATTAAAGAACTTCAATCAAGCAGCTTTCTCAGTGCCTTGCTGTTTCTTGCTTCACAGAAACATTGTTTAATAACTCCCTGACTTTTGCCAAATTGCCTGGGAAAATAGAATGTTTGAAATGTTTTGTTCAGTTAAAATAGAATGTTTGAAATGTTGTTTTGTTCAGTTTAACACATTTTGTTTTGGGCATCCTACAAAAAAAGCATGTATTATTTATTAACTAAAATGTTATCATTCATAATTGTTCACTGAAATGCAGTAAATTAAAGTTAACTTTCTTCACCCCATAAACTTCAGCAGTGTACACTTCAGCACTGGACAGCAGCATCACCCTACCAGACCTTATTAGGGAGGTCGACAAACTTCAGAAGTGGACATTTCAGCACTGGACAGCAGCATCACCCTACCAGACCTTATTAAGGCGGTCGACAAACTTCAGCAGTGGACATTTCAGCACTGGACAGCAGCATCACCCTACCCGACCTTATTAAGGCGGTCGACAAACTTCAGAAGTGGACATTTCAGCACTGGACAGCAGCATCACCCTACCAGACCTTATTAAGGCGGTCGACAAACTTCAGAAGTGGACATTTCAGCACTGGACAGCAGCATCACCCTACCAGACCTTATTAAGGCGGTCGACAAACTTCAGCAGTGGACATTTCAGCATTGGACAGCAGCATCACCCTACCAGACCTTATTAAGGCGGTCGACAAACTTCAGAAGTGGACATTTCAGCACTGGACAGCAGCATCACCCTACCAGACCTTATTAAGGCGGTCGACAAACTTCAGAAGTGGACATTTCAGCACTGGACAGCAGCATCACCCTACCAGACCTTATTAAGGCGGTCGACAAACTTCAGCAGTGGACATTTCAGCACCATTGACAGCAGCAGAAGGTTACATGGAGCTGTGATGGCATTCAATGCATTTAACGTTAGTAACAGCAGTCTAAGGAGCAGGCCCTCCTCTAAACTACAGTACCCAGATTGTGACCCAGTGAATGTCCTCTTTTACAGCCATCCTAATCTGGGACATGTTGTTGTTGTTGTTGAGTGTCAGTCTCTTTCAATCCTAATTATATCCCCTGCTTACTGCATCACCTCTTTAATTATTTACAACAACTCTGGATAAACACCAAATCCCATCATTTCACTAATTCAATTAGATAAATGTCTACTTCTAACCAACATTTTTAAATCAATTTCTTCTTAGTTCAAATGTATAACGTGTTTGAGTGTAGTAGGCTACTTAACTTCATCAGTTCTGTAGCGGTGTGTTGTATATCATATACCGCCTACAGTAGATGTGGCAATTCTGCTTTATTATACGGTATCTATGGTAACGGTTCGCTCTTACAGAAAAAGAAACTCAGTGAGTCAAAGTCAGAGAGCCTGCAGAGGTGGTGTAGGTGGCAGTGGTTGTTCTGAGGTTGGGTGGGCAGTGGTTGTTCTGAGGTTGGGTGGGCAGTGGTTGTTCTGAGGTTGGGTGGGCATTGGTTGTTCTGAGGTTGGGTGGCAGTGGTTGTTCTGAGGTAAGCCTAGCAGGGCTCTTCTGTGAGGGGGCTGAGATCGGGACAAACAAGTAAAGTCACATTTTATTGGTCACATATACGTGTTTAGTAGATGTTATTGAGAGCGTGGCGAAATGCTTGTAGTGTAGTGAAATGCCTGTAGTGTAATGAAGTGGCCAGAGGGGGGGGTGAGGAGCAGATGTTGCCTTGATGGTCTCATGTGGGAGGTCTGCTGGTGGAAGAGCTCCAGTCCCTCTGTTGGAATCTCCATCTCTGAAGCCAGGACATCAAAAGGCACTGTTTGCCAAGGTCGCTCAGATATTCCTCCCAACTGTGGCTAAAGCTGACTCTCACCCCAGAGTTGGCCATGGTGTCAATTGTCGTGTAGTGTGAAGGGCGCTGTGACTTTGAGAAACAGCGGGTGGCGCCTCCTCTGGTTGGTGGCAGTTAATGAAGCATCGAGGATGGCCGATGGTGTCCCTTTTACTGGTTATCTACACTTTCAAGGTTGAGCTCACTCTTGGCATTGGCAGGGACACTGTTGATAGTCTTGTCAAAACACCCTGGTGTCTATCACAGTGGAGGAAAACCACATGGCTTCTGAACAACATTAACAGATAAGAGGTTAAGAGAGAGGTAAATGTGCTGCATTGTGAGATTGAATAAAATGTAACGATTGGTGTCATAATTCCCTTTTTGGAGCAAATATAGATATCAGCTGCCTCTGATGTCAATGACTTAAGATCTGCAAATGGTTTCAAAACAACTTCAGAAGCTGCACCTTATTAATGTGTCAATACAGTACTGTGTAAAAGTATTGTCCCCTTTTCTGATTTTCTCTATTTTTGCATATTTTTGATACTGACGTGAGACTGATCAACAACTACAGAGAGCATTTGGTTGGATTCATTGCCGCTAAAGGTGGCGCAACCAGTTATTGAGTGTAAGGGGGCAATTACTCTTTCACACAGGGGCATTGGGTGTTAAATAACTTTGTTTAAGAAGTAAATTAAATAAGTATGTTATTGTTGTTGTTTTTTTGTTCACTCAGGTTCCCTTTATCTAATATTAGGTTTTGGTTGAAGATCTGATAACATTCAGTATCAAAACAAATGTAAAATTACAGAAAAAAAGAAAGGGGGCAAAAGGTTTTTCACAGCACTGTATACTACTCTATTCAACACATCTTTTGCCATGAGAAACAGATCTGAGAAATGCCAAGTTCATAATAAAATACAGCTTGCTTTGGAAATCAGACTTTATTCAAGGAGTCAGCTATGATCAGTCCTAAGAGTACCAGATGTCCTTTTGAGTTTTCATCCTCTGATTATGTGTTTAATTGGCCAACCTCTGTGATTGCATCGCCATAAGACTTCTTTGACTAAACATCTAGTCAGTAGAGAAGCATCATTCAAATGTACCTTTCAGGACTGTTTAATTGCGACCCCCATTGAGTTAAGAAAACTTAATCAGCACTGTAAGCGCTGTCATAATTTCACTGCATGTTAAAACCACAAAACCTTTTTAATTGTGGTGGAAAAAATTTGATTATGGATTTTGATACATGACACACTACATGCAGCAGGTAGAGATACCAAACAACCAAATGATCATTCAGAGGATGGTTTTTGAAAAATAATATGTCTCAACAGATATGAGTACCATCTAGCCTCATTGTACCATCCTGGCATCCTACCACATCTCCATCTCCCATTGGTCCCCTGCCATGTCAGACGTCCACAGGGGGTCTATACACTGATCTGTGACCAGGTGCAAACTCCCCACAAACTTTCCAAGCCAAAGAGGTTCATTAGGCTTAACAAAATAATCCAGTCTGTCCACACATTCACTGCTATCCACTGAATCAATAATCAAGTGATGATATTCTTATGTTTTACACTTTATGTACAGTGTGTGTGTGTGTGTGTGTGTGTGTGTGTGTGTGTGTGTGTGTGTGTGTGTGTGTGTGTGTGTGTGTGTGTGTGTGTGTGTGTGTGTGTGTGTGTGTGTGCGAAAACACCCCTGGTTAGAATAGAATAGTTTGCAAAGGTTGTTATTGTATTTAAATATCTAGCTAACAATGAACAAGATTAAGCCTATTGTGCTCCAATTTACAATCAGTTGCTTGCTCCTGAGTAGGTACATTACAATTACAAGTGTCTCCATGGTAACAAGATTGTACTTACATAACATTTGATTCAATAATCCCTTTGAGACATGTGATGAAATGGAAATAAACTTGTTACTGAAAATAACCTGTAGTTAATGGCAAGGTGTGTTAAATAGTCCTAGTCTATTAAGATCGCCATATCAAGACCATATCACTCATGGGACAACAGGGGAAATGACGTTACTGTCACTGTGTAGTTAGTTACATGTAACAAAGTCACTTTGAAAAATGTAGTTATATACAGGAACACCAAAAATGTCACAAGAAAATATATCATGGGCAATTAGGCTACACATATGGAATTATATTCAGCAAGTGGATCTGTAATCACACAGTCCTTGTTCCAATTGTGTAACAACCTATACCGATATACACTATGACCATGTAATTCCATAGCAGTTCCTAAGTAACTACAATGTTGTTGTAGTGAGGAAACACAGGCAAGATAGAGGCAAGTTGGTACGGTGTTACCCAAGTATCTCTTTGTACCATTAATGATTACACATGGAAAGACAAAGTATGTTGCTTTGAGTATACTGAGGGATGCATTCACTGTTCTGCTCAATTTATTTATCTCTCATACAGATGTGGGATCTTAATTTGATCACTCTTTTGTTGCTGAGATTTTTCCTGCGCTGCAGCAAATGCTGATGAGCTTCTTGATTTACATAAATTCACTGAACACACAATTATATTAACAGTATTGCACTTTTCATGTAGTCTAATTTTGGCCAGCTAATAGCCAAAACATTGATCAAGCAACCTTATGGACTAAATATCCTGTTGCTGCAGGATTATTTTGCTACAACAATACTGGTCAAATTAAGATCCTACACTTGTATACGTTTCCTTTTATCTGAAATGTAAAATGAAATCAGACACGTGCAGAGACAAAAATGACATTGTCTTCAGTGAGGAGATTGTATTACTTGTCAACGATCAAGTAAAAAGAGAACTCAAACATCAAGCAACTTTGGTATTTTCAAGAGTTTATCCTTTTGAAATTAGTAATTGTCTCATAGTATTTGAGGAATGTATCTGTGAGTCTTTATGTGTGCCTGTAAGTTAGTTCTAAAACATTCATAATTTTAGTTATGACTTTTCAAGTTTGTTGTTGTTGTAACCGGCAAACATAACCCATCCCTGAGTGAGTTGGTGACATAGGGTGAGGACTGCTAATGCTTACTTCCCCTCTCTTTTCACTGCTTGTGGTGACAGTGCAACCCAAAGGCATGGCAGACGATGATCTGTGTGGTGCTATCTGTGTACACCAGCTACGTGCACACACAGGCCAGACAGGCCTCTCTATCAATACCCTAGATGCCAGCAAACAAACCCTGTTTACTAAAACACAGCCACAAACATCCTGTTCCAATACATGGTGTGATGTAGTTTGACTGGACATGAGGGAGAAAATATGACTCATGTTTGATTATAATGACTCAGAAATCCATCAGACATTATCAGGCCTGGGTTCAAATACATGTGTGTGTGTGTCTGATATTTTAAATACTTTTTGGGGGGTGTATTTTTGTGTTTTCAAATACACAGCCCAAAACAAGTAATTTTATTTGAGTATTTGAATGGTTAGTTAAAAAAAATGTATTTGAAATACTCAAATACACTGACTCAAATACACTCCCATGCATTTAACCCAGGTTTTAGACAATAGTATTTGAAATAAGTATTTGAAAATACTATCAAATACTTTCCAAGTGTAATTCCAAATATATTCAAATATTCAGCTACTTGTCTTTTCAAATGAAATATATCTGAATACTTACTCTGAATGTATGTGAAAGTATTTGAGATATTTCATGCAGTATTTGAAAGCAGGTCTGGTGATCTTGTTGCCTTTCACTCTCAGTGCTGAGTGAAATACATTCAAATCCACTCTGGAAGCAACTCAATCAAGTACTGAATACTTTAGGTCTGTTCTTTAGAGGTGCACAACAAATGAATGGTAATCAAATGAGTGAAGACAGAGTGCCAGAAAGGGTGTGTGTGTGTGTTGTGTAAGAATGAATGAAGTAGTGAACATTTAAAAGCCCATAAAATTGCTGTTTTTTTTGGGGGGGGGGATTGTGCATGTGTGTTTTTATGTCTACTAATATAATTTTGATGTACACATGGGCCAGCTACAGTATCTTAATGATACAAATCCTAATTGTGGGTTGTTAAAGAATGACAGACGAGAGGGAGTGAGCCGATTATTAATTGTCACTGTCGTCCAGGGGTTTAGTACGCTCCCTGTCCAGTGTCATGCGCCATTGCATCGGATTCCACCAAAGGATGACCACTTTAACGCAGAGGCGTATGTCTGGTTCGGATGTTGGTAGCGCTTACCTTGAAATGTATAGCGTACTTGCTAGTGTTCATGTATTATCTCAGCCTCGAGGCGCTATATTGATGTGAGCAATAGCTCGTGGTAATGTAGTCGCTCTCCATTTGAGCACGCCTGCGCACGTTTGCATCAAAAGCACGATTGGGAAGTACTGAGTCATGTCATAATAACTTTGACGAGGATCTCTCATCGAAAGAAAAAGAAAAGAGAGAGAGAGAGAGAGAGAGAGAGAGAGAGAGAGAGAGAGAGAGAGAGAGAGAGCACTTCCAGCACAGTGCATGGGTAGCCTAAAAGCCAATGTATGCTTGATCCGAAAATGATGTTGTCGGCGCCTTATGGATGGTGTGACGCAAACTCGGCGTCTCTGGAGGTACACAGAAGCTAAATTGAGCTCCATACCGCATCTCCGTGAGCCTCTCAACTTTTTCCGTAGCCAATAGCTCCCCATTGACATGGTTGGTTAATGGTAGGTGAGGGCGGGAGGTCCTGTATAAACACAAACTCACTTTCTTGACAACTTCCTTCACAACAGCTCGCGCAAGAAGTATGCATGCCCCAACTTCTGCAGAGGCCACATCACAGTAAATGCTGCACGGCCAATGCAGACGTCAGATTGACCATGCAGCTCCCTTAACTCTAATTTCAGAACCGTGGACAGTTCCAAACTGGAGTTGACCATTTCCCGATTGACCAAGAGATTTTCAAGAATGCCATTATAGGTTTATTTAGGCTATACATGTAGTGTTTGAAGGTACTATAAGAAATGACAAACTTTGCTCCCTCTCCTTTGAACAAACAAATAATCCGATGATTACCTAACAATATTTCTGCTCATCATTCTACACCTAGAAAAGCCTTCACGCGTGCTCTCGGAGCTGTGGCTACACACACGGATTTTAAGAAAAATAAAGAAAGTAAAGGTTAATCTATATTACGTTTATTTCTCAGTTTACAAAATATTGAATGACGAGGGAGAAGCATCCGTTTGCCTCACTTACTTGTTGGCTTCACTTTCCCCTTAAAAAAAAATTCTGGCCGGGAAATTGCTCTGCCACCAGCATCAGCAGCCACTGCTCCTTGATGTTGTGGTAAAGTATGCGCATGCGCCACACATTGGAATTACTGCACTGGCCAGAATAAGTTGGATCACGTCTGTCTTCACTAAAATCCAAAATCATATCAATACTATGGCGGTGTTGAGAATAAAAACAATGAGATACTTTGGGGTTTGGACCTTCCTCGTAATAGTGGCTGTGGTCTGTGCGCAAAGGTAAGTGGTCGGCTTAGATGCTCTTCACTTCGAATGAATGTGTTATGTGTTATACACTGTAGAAAACACTTCAATAATGCCTTTGGAAGCCTGCACATCTAATACTGTATTCCTTCTCCTTCTCTAGGGTCAATGACCCTAGCAATATGTCAATCGTAAAAGAAACTGTGGATAGACTGTTGAAAGGATATGACATTCGCTTGAGGCCAGATTTCGGAGGTAATTAAATTAATTGAATACAAACTGTAATTTACTTTTCTGTTGTCAGCCCTATAACACGCAGTTGTTGCTCTAATTGTGTGGATCGTCCAAATCCCTCGTCTTATTTTTGAAGGTAAATGCAGGTAGCCTACCGTTCAGTTTGTCCAGGTAGCCTATAGATACATCGGGCCACCTCGTTCCACGTGTGCTAACGACACGGATTAGGACCACTTTATAACACAATACTAGAAGGGTATTAGAATTTGTAGGCTCAATCAATGATACACCTTTTGACTGTAGTGTCATGGAATGAGATGATCAATTCCCCAACCCATTGTTATGTTGGCGATTGGTGTCTACCTTACGAACGCGGTTATATCTTTATTCAGGTGTAAAACCCTTGACATTTAGCTGGGTTCTCATACAAGCTGTCGACATAGGTATACAATTTCAATTCATTCCGAAGCGTTTACACGTAATGAACACCCTGCACTGTGTTTTGCGAAGAAACATCAGAGACACCGTGCGCACCTGCTTTTTGAAATCCCATATTGTATCGTGTTATCTGGCTGACAATACATTAATGAATGATTGATCGTGTGCTGCTGCTAGGCAGTTGCTATGCAAAGGGTTACATGTGTGGTTTATGATATTAATGTTATAAACCAAAAATCATGAAATTGTTAACATTACGGACCGTTTTATTGGTTTATTCTAGGTCCCCCTGTGGGAGTGGGGATGAATATAGACATTGCCAGCATAGACATGGTATCTGAAGTCAATATGGTAAGTACTCGATTATCACTCTATTAATGGTTTGTGGGCATTGCCCTAATATTCTATGCGTTGTCTTTCCTAATGGAAACCCGGTGCACTGCATGGAATAGGCTACCAGTCAAACCAACGCTAAAATATTTAGTCTTCTCACAGCTATGACAATAGACCTTTTTAAATTCACACCGATCGGCCTAGCCATTAGGTGCATGTTGTTGCTAATTCACCCGTAACAGAGTTTCACAATTGTGAATGTGTCCTAAAACACGTTTCAGGTTGTAACCTGCATTTCAATTTATGGTAGTTGATTATGGAATTTCCTGCCGTAATGGATGAACACAAGGGGTTGGTTGACAACATCTCGCATACCTGTGGTTTGAGTCTTTGTAATGTGTTTACATGTAGTGGTGTTATTTACTAACGTTTTAAGGAACTTATGAATTGCATACTGAAGTGGAGGCAAAAGTTTTGCTTCATGCAAGAGCATCCCCTAGTGCTATTAGTCAGAACTGCACGTCAGTCTAGAGAGACAGGGTTTCCGGCTCTGCCTGAGAGGAAAGGTCCCTACACCAAACCTTTGAGTATGTTTTTGACAAAATCCATGGTTATGCTTCCAGTCACCATATCAATCTCTGCTAATCTTTGCTATTAGCATGTTTTTGGTTGTTTTGTAATTTTTACATTTTGAGTGTCATGGGAAAAGGTATGCCACCATTGTAGAAGGCGGATAAGGCCCCATTATATGACACTGAAATTGACATGATTATTATCTCTGTGCATATAAATAATGTTATGAATACATTTCTATTGAGTAGGATTGCAATGACTGTATTTGCGATGAAATAGCAGGCACTGGGCACAGACGTCAATTCAATGTTGATTCAACCAGTGTGTCCAGTGGGAAATGTCTTTGCTCAGGTACATTTCTACTGGTTGTTGAAAATATTTTTTCCAGTTGAAATGGGGCTCATCATAGTATGAAGTTAAGAGCACACAACTGGCTATTTTTGGCAGAAATACCCAAAGGTCTTAGTTTAAACTGTTGTCATTGTAGTCGTCCCCCAGACCAAATGCAATTCCTGTTGGGTTTATTATATAAAACGAGATGTATGATTAACAAGATGTATGATTGCTCACAAACTGTCTTTAATGGTGGAAGTTGCCCTTGTCCTCCATATATCATAGATCACTGGTCTAGTGCCTTCCACATTTTTATTTGTCTGGCTCTGACTCCTTGCATGCATTCATCTGGATTAAACACTGATTTTCACTGTGTAACCAAAGTGAGTGGCAAACGCACCATGAACTGAAGGTTTTGTCATGGCAGGCACCTGCCTGTGGCAATGTGGACTCTCGTCATTCTTGGCATTTCATGGGAAACACTCCCTTTATGTGACGACCCCTGTGTGACGACAAAAAGCTGGCCTTGGTTATGTTTAATCTCCTAATAAAGGGCCTAATCCATGGCTCCTGGTTGGCTGAACTCCTGAATGAAGCACCTGGGTTATTGTTTTAGGTAATGATTTTACCTTTAATGCTTTCAACAAATATGCTCAGTGACTATTACAGCGTTGTGCTAATCCACAAAGCCAGGCTGGAAGTCAACACAGGAAAGGGATTGTGCTCTTCCAGGCCCTCTGTGGTTGGCCCATCGCCCTCTTATCTCTGGGTTGGGACTTTCACACTGCACCTAAAGGAACGGGATTAGTGATAGATCTCACTACACATTCTCCATAGCTGTACCACTCACAGCCAGCCAGCCAGTCAGCCAGGAGATACAAGCAGCAATACAGGCAGCACCAAATCATACGTCATCTCCAGAAAGGCCTCATAGAGTCCATTCCATCAATGGACAAAAAAAGCTTGTTTCTTTTATCAACATCTGCTCAAGAGCTTTGGCCCTATAGCCCATCTAGGCCAGATCGCAAGGTGTTTCCCCACTCCAGCCCATCTAGGCCAGATCGCAAGGTGTTTCCTCACTCCAGCCCATCTAGGCCAGATTGCAAGCTGTTTCCCCACTCCAGCCCATCTAGGCCAGATCGCAAGGGGTTTCCCCACTCCAGCCCATCTAGGCCAGATCGCAAGGTGTTTCCCCACTCCAGCCCATCTAGGCCAGATTGCAAGCTGTTTCCCCACTCCAGCCCATCTAGGCCAGAATGCAAGGTGTTTCCCCACTCCAGCCCATCTAGGCCAGAATGCAAGGTGTTTCCCCACTCCAGCCCATCTAGGCCAGAATGCAAGGTGTTTCCCCATTCCTGGAGCAAAGGTCCATATCTGACTCTCTGGTGGCCCCTCTTTAATCTCCTCTTAAGATCACAGCTGGGATTCAGATGCTTTCTTCTTCTCTATCGACTCAGAACACATAGTTGGTTGAAAGCATACTTCTCTCTACCTCACCAAGGAAGCCCACATAGAAGTAGAAGGATGAGAATTGGACACTAGGGTTTGCTGAGTGACCCTATTAGCAAGAGGCTGAGTGAGGGTCCAGTTCTCTCATGTCTACCGACAACCTATCCTTTTCCACCGTCCTCCATGGTACTCTAGCAGCACCATGTCTCTACCTACCTCAGACAATGTAAATTCATTAAAGCCAGCGGAGGGAGCTTTGTGGGGACAGCTACTTGGTCTGTGGTTGGAATGTGCCATGGTTACTGAGTCACATACAGTGAGCTCCAGAAGTATTGGGACAGTGACACATTTTTGGTTGTTTTGCTGTGTTCTCCAGCACTTTGGATATGAAATCATGCAATGACTATGAGGATAAAGTGCAGACTGTCAGCTTTAATTTGAGGGTATTTATCCATTTCGGGTGAACCGTTTAGAAATTACAGCACTTTTTATACCTAGTCCCACCATTTTAGGGGACCAAAAGTATTGGGACAAATTCACTTATATGTGTATTAAAGTAGTATTGGTCCCATATTCATTATTCACGATTCTTTCAGAATGACCCATAATCATGGTAGCATCCACATTAATTTAGAACTGTTTAGAAACATATTATATTCTTATTTACAATAAAAGTGACTCCAAAATGACACAATACATTAATTACCATTTATTTCTATTGGGCACAAAATCATCTGAAACACAACCAAAACAAACAGCAGATGCATCTAACAAGTTTTGTAGTCACAACGAGATATAATCATTGCGTGCTAGGAATCAGGGACCAAATACTAAACTTTTGACTACTTTAATACAAATATAAGTGAATTTATCCCAATACTTTTGGTCTTCTAAAATGGTGGGACTAGGTACAAAAAGTTCTGTAAGTTTTAAACGGTTCACCCGATATGGATAAAAATACCCTCAGATTACAGCTGGCGGTCTGCACCTTAACCTCATAGTCATTGTATCATTTCCTATCCAAAGTGACAGAGTACAGAGCCAAAACAATACAAATGTTGTCACTGTTCCAATACTTTTGGAGCTCACTGTATGTTCATCCAGCGTTCCAGGTATATAATAGGCCTGTGCTTGAATGCACATTCCCTCCGAAAGGTACTCTGCTCCTGCGTGCTCTTCCACACACAGCCCTGGGAAGAGAGCAAAGGTTAGATGTAAGGCTGGGCGATGTAAATCCTTGGGGTCAGGCCTCTCCATTTGGAGAGGCAGCCTGTGAGGTTGGAGGGAAGGTCATGCACCTCATGTTGCTTAAGGTTCATATGATTCAGAGACAGACAAACACAATAGAAAACCCGGAAAACAAATGAAATAGACAAACTGCAACTCCAGGTAGCTAGTGAATCTTAGGTGATGAATGGTTGACTCTGGCTAAGTGGTAGAATCTAGTGCAGTGTTGCCCTACAGTATCTAGTGCAGTGTTGCCCTACAGTATCTAGTACATTGTTGCCCTACAGTATCTAGTGCAGTGTTGCCCTACAGTATCTAGTGCAGTGTTGCCCTACAGTATCTAGTGCAGTGTTGCCCTACAGTATCTAGTACATTGTTGCCCTACAGTATCTAGTGCAGTGTTGCCCTACAGTATCTAGTGCAGTGTTGCCCTACAGTATCTAGTGCAGTGTTGCCCTACAGTATCTAGTGCAGTGTTGCCCTACAGTATCTAGTGCAGTGTTGCCCTACAGTATCTAGTGCAGTGTTGCCCTACAGTATCTAGTGCAGTGTTGCCCTACAGTATCTAGTGCAGTGTAGCCCTACAGTATCTAGTGCAGTGTTGCCCTACAGTATCTAGTGCAGTGTAGCCCTACAGTATCTAGTGCAGTGTAGCCCTACAGTATCTAGTGCAGTGTTGCCCTACAGTATCTAGTACAGTGTTGCCCTACAGTATCTAGTGCAGTTTAGCCCTACAGTATCTAGTGCAGTGTTGCCCTACAGTATCTAGTGCAGTGTTGCCCTACAGTATCTAGTGCAGTGTTGCCCTACAGTATCTAGTGCAGTGTTGCACTACATTATCTAGTGCAGTGTTGCCCTACAGTATCTAGTGCAGTGTTGCCCTACAGTATCTAGTGCAGTTTAGCCCTACAGTATCTAGTGCAGTGTTGCCCTACAGTATCTAGTGCAGTGTTGCCCTACAGTATCTAGTGCAGTGTTGCCCTACAGTATCTAGTGCAGTGTTGCCCTACAGTATCTAGTGCAGTTTAGCCCTACAGTATCTAGTGCAGTGTTGCCCTACAGTATCTAGTGCAGTGTTGCCCTTCAGTATCTAGTGCAGTTTAGCCTTACAGTATCTAGTGCAGTGTTGCCCTACAGTATCTAGTGCAGTGTTGCCCTACAGTATCTAGTGCAGTGTTGCCCTACAGTATCTAGTACATTGTTGCCCTACAGTATCTAGTGCAGTGTTGCCCTACAGTATCTAGTGCAGTGTTGCCCTACAGTATCTAGTGCAGTGTTGCCCTACAGTATCTAGTGCAGTGTTGCCCTTCAGTATCTAGTGCAGTTTAGCCTTACAGTATCTAGTGCAGTGTTGCCCTACAGTATCTAGTGCAGTGTTGCCCTACAGTATCTAGTGCAGTGTTGCCCTACAGTATCTAGTACATTGTTGCCCTACAGTATCTAGTGCAGTGTTGCCCTACAGTATCTAGTGCAGTGTTGCCCTACAGTATCTAGTGCAGTGTTGCCCTACAGTATCTAGTACAGTGTTGCCCTACAGTATCTAGTGCAGTGTTGCCCTACAGTATCTAGTGCAGTGTTGCCCTACAGTATCTAGTGCAGTGTTGCCCTACAGTATCTAGTGCAGTGTTGCCCTACAGTATCTAGTGCAGTGTTGCCCTACAGTATCTAGTGCAGTGTTGCCCTACAGTTTCTAGTGCAGTGTTGCCCTACAGTATCTAGTGCAGTGTTGCCCTACAGTATATAGAGCAGTGTTGCCCTACAGTATCTAGTTCAGTGTTGCACTACATTATCTAGTGCAGTGTTGCCCTACAGTGTCTTATGCAGTGTTGTCCTACAGTATATTTTATAGTGTAATTTCTTTCTTTCTTTTCTTCCCCGTTGAGACATTTTACTGTTGTCGGAGTCATCTTATTGTTGAAGAAATACTCAGTGATGAGGATGAGCCAAACAGCAGAAATACCATTATTGATGTAGATAAAGGCCAAGAGAAGCTTATTGATCACTTGAGAAGGTGTTCAGAGTGCAGAGCCCTCCATTTTGGAGCACAACACATTCGACTCATGACAGCTGAGGAGATCCTGATATCACGGTTCAGAACAGACTGTGCCGTATCAAAGGATGACTATACTGTATGATTTTAGTGATTGAGAGATATAATTAAGCAATAAGGCACCACGGCTAAGGGCTGTTCTTATGCATGACACAACGAAGAGTGCCTGGATACAGCCCATAGCCGTGGTATATTGGCCATATACTGTACCACAAACCGTTTCGGTGCCTTATTGCTATTATAAACAGTAAAAATAACAGTAAACAGTAAAAATCAATGTTTTGTCATACCCAATCTACATGGTCTCATATACCACAGCTTTCAGCCAATCAGCATTCAGGGCTCGAACCACCCAGTTTATAATGTGGATTAACATTTGCCCAAGGCGTGTTTATGTTGGCATAGCTGGACACATTTATTGTAATACGTTTCATATATTGTAGTCTGAGTGCTATGGCGAATCTTTCATTGAGTCTGAACTTGTCTGTGTTATGATGGTTTATTGATAGGCTTTTTAATCAAGAGAGGAACTATATACAGAAAGAAGATCCATAATCTCTCATCCGGTCAGGAGCGGTTTAAAACAACATTCTCTCTTCATCTAATGCAGTCTGAATCTGTTTCCCAGCATTCCCATGGAATGGCGACTGTGGGCGGAACTGCAGTGACTAATGAGTGGTTGTTTAATATGTTTGGAATAGGAGTGAAATAGGCTTGCATCACAGACACAGCACCATGGGTTGATGAGATATTTACCCATTTTAATTGAATCATAAATGACCTGATTAAATCTGTGGATGGATGATAAGAGAAATCTCAGAAGATATATTGAAATAAAAGAAGGAACTTCAATTTATTACAGTGCTGTTATCACTTCCAATGTGTCTGACATGACTCATGAAGCTGATATTGTTAGTTAGCATATATCAGCTAGCTGAGCTCAGCAGTAATTTCTGTCACATTGACCCTTTAGCATTATGACGTTTTATTAGCATACTGCTAGCCTAATGGTCCAGTCTGTTTGTGCTTTAACCATGGCAAGGATATACATGTTGGCTGCTGTATGGGACTAGGCTAGCCAATTGCATTTAAAAAAGCCTTCGGATAAAGTGTACAATATAGCCTGAGTTGTGCGTGAGGGATGTATCAGTGTTGTAGGACTGGTCACGGGGTTGGTCTGACTGGCTCATCCCTGGCCCCCTAATATGTTGCTGGTCTCGTCATGATTACTCATCAAGTTGTAATGTGAAATGACTGTTGCGTTACGTAATGGACAAAATGCAATTAGAGGTTATCTCCGTAAGGGATGTAGAAGGTATTTCAGACTAGATGCTACTGTAGAGTGCTATGTATGGCACATACTAATCTCTCGTGTGCAGATTGTGTAACATAAATGGTACCAAAGATCTGTCATGATACAATGGGATGCGTGAGATAACAAGCAGCTTTAGTTCCGGAGCTTTGGATAAATCACGATTTCGCAGGTGTTAGCATCTTTCGAATTTCGGAAGGGGAGAGGGCACTTGGGCCATAGACTTGCCAGTAACGTGCAAAGAGAGAGGGTGGAACTCTTCGTTCAGGTTTTGATCTCTTCTCTTAACACATGCTGTATGAACCCAAAACGTAATCGAGCATCTGACCAATTACACAAGACTTTAGTTCTGGGTTAACTGAGATTAAGCACATACATATGTCCTACAGACTCTCTATTGACACTGGTCGATACACAAACACTCCCTTATATAAACGTGTATGTACTTTCTGCACTGATGGTTCCATTGAAACAGAAGCTCATGCCTTGCTTTACTGTGGGTTATACAATGACATTATAGATGTTATCTTTACTGTGGGTTATGAAACAACATTTGGGATGATCTTTACTGTGGGTTACACAATGACATTAGATATGTTATCTTTACTGTGGGTTATGAAACAACATTTGGGATGATCTTTACTGTGAGTTATGAAACAACATTTGGAATGATCTTTACTGTGGGATATACAATGACATTAGATATGTTATGTTTACTGTGGGTTATGAAACAACATTAGGGATGATCTTTACTGTGGGTTATACAATGACATTAGATATGATCTTCACTGTGGGTTATACAATGACATTAGATATGTTATCTTTACTGTGGGTTTTAAAACATTAGAGACAATCTTTACTGGGGGTTATCCAACGACATTAGGGATGATCTTTACTGTGGGTTATACAATAACATTATGGATTATCTTTACTGTAGGTTATACAGTGACATTAGATATGATCTTTACTGTGGGTTATACAGTGGCATTAGATATGATCTTTACTGTGGGTTATACAGTGACATTAGATATGATCTTTACTGTGGGTTATACAGTGACATTAGATATGATATTTACTGTGGGTTATACAGTGACATTAGGGATGATCTTTACTGTGGGTTATGCAACAACATTAGGGATGATTTTTACTTTGGGTTATACAATGCCATTAGAGATGCTCTTTACCGTGGGTTATTAAATTGCATTAGGGATGATCTTTACTGTGGGTTATTCAACAACATTAGGGATGATCTTTACTCTGGGTTATTCAACAACGTTAGGGGTGATCTTTACTGTGGGTTATTCAACAACATTAGGGATGATCTTTACTGTGGGTTTTTCAACAACATTAGGGATGATCTTTATTGTGGGTTATTCAACAACATTAGGGATGATCTTTACTGTGGGTTATACAACAACATTAGGGATGAGCTTTACTGTGGGTTATACAACAACATTAGGGATGATCTTTACTGTGGGTTATACAACAACGTTAGGGATGATCTTTACTGTGGGTTATACAACAACATTAGGGATGAGCTTTACTGTGGGTTATACAACAACATTAGGGATGATCTTTACTGTGGGTTATACAACAACATTAGGGATGATCTTTACTGTGGGTTATACAACAACATTAGGGATGAGCTTTACTGTGGGTTATACAACAACATTAGGGATGATCTTTACTGTGGGTTATACAACAACATTAGGGATGATCTTTACTGTGGGTTATACAACAACATTAGGGAAATGGAAATGTTAACGGTCTAGATTAAAATTGTATTCGGGAACAACACTAATCTGGTAGTAATGATCAGGTAACAATAATGTAAATGCCTGCCACTTTATCCTCTAACGCTGAAGTTCCTTTAAAACGGCCTAAGTCTATTTATCTACTGTACTCTGTTTTCTGTTCGTGCATACATGTGTATGGATGTTGTAATGTATTATAGATTATGTCTGTACCATGTTCCACTATGGTTGTTTTTAGTGTCTCAAAACTCCATTTGAGTGGTCCACAATGTGATTGAAAAACATCTGTATCTTGTATTATTGTATCATTGTGACAACATTTTTTTTAAACCTCTATGGTGGGGAAATCAGTCTTGTCATTTCAGACCGTATCTAATGGATTTGAGATGATGAAATGATGGATGATATGCATGTTGATTGTGAATCATCCATCTTGGCAGGGCTAGTCTTCTGTACTCTGGAAATATGATGCTCATGACATGTACAGTATCGAGAAGCCATCCTTCCAAATCTTGTCTCGCTGAGTCGACTAAACGAGCGAAGCCTTGGCTTCAGAGACTAGTGTAAAGCTAACTGTTTGTCAACCAAAGCCTTTTAGAAAGGAACAAGTGGAAGAGGAGTTTCACAGGGAAGGCTAATAGATTTGTCTTTTTCCCCCCTGATCTACTCGATTCTCATTCTTCATGTGATTCATGTGATTAGCCGGTAATCCTGACTGAGACATTACATGTATTTTTAACTGTTAAAGGTCCAAATAATACTGCGTAATCCCTTTTACTTGCTATATAGCTGCAGTAAAAATACTAAACTGCCAGGAATTACATTTCCTGATTTTTTTTTAACTAATAAATAATATTCAGTTTTAGTTTTCATAGTTTTTTTCATCAGTCAGGCTTTGACGTATTGCCTGTTACATGGCAAATGGTTTCATTTTCAATTCACTTGCCCTGTAATGGTGTCTTGGCTCCCTTTCACTCAAACGCCTTTTACCTCAGGCCTGTTTCACCTGCCTCTTCCACCTGCCAGCCAGGGGAGATAACCACTGCTGGGCCAAACAGCACAGTTTCAGGCAGGCCCACTGGCTTTGTATATATTGCATATGCATGTATCATTCAGGGGAAAGTATATGCTGAGGGAATTCACAAGAGAGAGTGGGTTTATGTGGGTAAGGAGTAGAGAGCAACATCAGCGCATACTGCATTTTACATTATTCATTAGGTTTTGTTTGGATACGTCCCTGTAGAATTTGGGATCAATTGTATATCCAGTCGTACGCTCTATATTACATTTAAGAAAGTGAACTATATCAAGTGGATTGTTCATATGTATGCTAATAATGAGTTTACTATCAATGCAAATGCACAGCATATTGATTCATTATGATGATGATGGCTTTGCGTTCTTACATCCCACTCTCCCTCACCCCCCCCCGCCATTTACCACACTGTAGGCTTTCTCAAGGGCTTCCACTTCTTTCAAGGGGATCCCCATAGAGGTTCCCTGATGACTCAACCTGAATTTAATTCCACCACTCTATTGATGGAAGAAACGTCAGTTTGGCCGAAGTGGTGTGGATGGTCAGCCAGGCAACATAGAGGAGTGCTCGCTCTTATTCATAGAGACAGACAAAAGACAGTTTTGATAGTGATGACATAAGGTTTATACATACAGTACCAGTCAAATGTTTGGACACACCTACTCATTTAAGGGTTTTTCTTTATTTTTTACTATTTTCTATATGAAAGGAAGACGCAGAGTTCCCTCTGCTGCAGAGGATACGTTCATTAGAGTTAACTGCACCTCAGATTGCAGCCCAAATAAATTCTTCACAGAGTTCAAGTAACAGACACATCTCAACATCAACTGTTCAGAGGAGACTGCGTGAATCAGGCCTTTATGGTCGAATTTCTGCAAAGAAACCACTACTAAAGGACACCAATAAGAAGAAGAGACTTGCTTGGGGCAAGAAACACAAGCAATGGGCATTAGACCGGTGGAAATCTTTCCGTTGGTCTGATGAGTCCAAATTTGAGATTTTTAGTTCCAATCGCCGTGCCTTTGTGAGACGCAGAGTAGGTGCACGGATGATCTCCACATGTGTGGCTCCCACCGTGAAACATGGAGGAGGAGGTTTGATGGTGTGGGGGTGCTGGTGACACTGTCTGTGATTTATTTAGAATTCAAGGCACACATAACCAGCATGGCTACCATAGCATTCTGCAGCGATATGCCATCCCATCTGGTTTCACTTAGTGTGACTTTCATTTGTTTTTCAACATAACAATGACCCAAAACACACCTCCAGGGCTAATTGACCAAGAAGGTGAGTGATTGGGATGCATCAGATGACCTGGCCTCCACAATCACCCGACCTCAACCCAATTGAGATGGTTTGGGATGAGTTGGACCACAGAGTGAAGGAAAAGCAGCCGACAAGTGCTAAGAATATGTGGGAACTCCATCAAAACTGTTGGAAAAGCATTCCTCATGAAGCTGGTTGAGAGAATGCCCAGAGTGTGCAAAGCTGTCATCAAGGCAAAGGGTGGCTACTTTGAGAATCTCAAATATAAAATATATTTTGATTTGGTTGACACTTTTTTGGTTACTACATGAACAACCATTCAATGAGTACTGTAGGTGTGTCCAGACTTCTGACTGGTACTGTATATAACTACTAATGAGTTCGTCAACAGATGAAACTGTTGTTGGTCTTGATGTCTATACTTGGGAGCCTTGGCGATGATAGAGCTAGAATGTCCCACTCCCTCTGTGTGTCACAGAACAGGGTTCTCAGGGGAACTTTTGTTTTGCATAGTCTGTGTTAGTCTCAGAGAAAACTATTTTGCTGATTGTATCGAAAAGACACTAGACTCTTGTAGTTTAATTGAAAAGTGAAATTGAAACCAGTTTGCTGACCTCTTCATTCTGTGGAACTCTGCAGAGAGGCGTGGTAGTGGGCGTGGTAGTGGTAGTGGGCGTGCTCTGACCAAAAATGTTCAATAGCTAAATTCCTGCAATTCTACACAGTCTCTTTATGGCTATATTATCTTCCTAATATTGGTATGTCACCGTTTACATGGTGAGGCTATTGCGTGATAGGAATGAGAATGTTGAAGATTGCTCTCTGCACTTTACTTCATTGATCCATTTTTTTGTAAAATGAAAGCTGTAGATTTAGGAATCTTGAGGAAAGTTTGAATTGTTTCTTAGTTATTTTATATACGTTATTTGGCAACTTTAAATGAGTATGTGGGGAGTTCTTGTTCATTATTATTATATAATTAGAACTCATAAAGTTGCCATGTAGATATTTTACCAGCAAAGAGATGTGTGAAGGGCCATGTCACATGACCATCTCCTCCATTACACATATCAGTCACAAGCTAAGGCGAGCTATAAGTGTTATGTTAAGTCAGCCATTAATTGCCATAATGGCTGCCTCTGAGCTTTGATATGTCCCTCTTTCATTTCACCAGCTTTGCTGAAATTAATATCTGAAAAGCTATAAACCTCTTCACTGTACATGCAGCACACCCGCCTTTATTATTATAGTTAATGAAACAAATGGCAGCTTGTTACAGTTAAGAGGCAATTGCGATTCGGATAGAAAATGTTAATGTTTCCGTGTGAATCATTTGCCTTAGTGGATTAATTACGTTGGAGATTCCAGCACGCAGGCTTCCATCAAGCACTATTTCAAAATGATGTTTGAAAGCTAAGAGGTCTTTCTAATGGTAGACTCTGTAGTCCTACTTTATGTTGAGCCTCGTCCTCACCTTACAGTATGTGATAGGTTTTTATTATTCATTCTTTTCAGGCATTATAGAATAAGGTAGTCTGAGTCTTTTGGATATACAGACACATGCGGTTGTTGAGTATTGTGCTTGCAGGACAATACAGTAGTATCTAGTACATTGTCAAATGTGAAACCGTAATCAGCAAACATTGATAATTTTTTCGTCAGTCTTGGTGTATGTAAGTGGCCACATTATTTCCACACACTTAAACAATGACATTCTGCTTTTAATTAGATGCAACAAGATGAACACTCCCAAATTAAACTGTCTCTAGCACTCATGGCAGGAAGTTCACACTGCAGATTCAACAAGACTATAATTATCATCTTGACTTCTAATTGTTGGAGGCACCCACCTGTCTGCTCTGCTAAGGGATGCTTCTCATGGCTCATTAGAAATACAGGCTGTCACATCCGCTGTACAGTCCAGTCTATATAGTATTAGTGTCATTATATAGTTCAGCACCACGGGGCCACCTGCTTGCCCATTACAATCATGTGACTAGGTTCACACGCACTGTTGGTTGTGGGGCCCACTAGAACTGTTGGTTGTCCTCTTGTTGTTCATATTGGGACACTGAAGAGGCTGGTGAATTTGAACAGCTGCCGGGACGTAGGCCTAGTTAGCTAGCATGTGTCATAAGTCTGACTTAACTGTGCTCCTATCTCGGCTATAAAGGCTAATGACTGTCATTACCAACCATTATCTGTCATTATCAGTCATTATTATCAAGCATGTGAACCGGGGAATTCTCTAGCAGGAATTGAATTGAGACAGAGGGAGTGACAAAGAGAATGTCTGTCACTCATTTAACATTTATTCCTAGAGCTTCAAGTTGCTCTAGAATCACTGTTGATTGGCCCTGGCTACAGCCAGTCTTAGTGTCAATTCACTACGCCTGTGTGCTGAGTTAGCTGGGCTGAAGTTGAGAGAGGCATTATAGCACCAGAATTATACCTGCTCATCGTCAGTAAGGCCCACATATGCTGACCCTGACCCTCTATACCAAGTTTCTATACTGTCTGTTCAAGTTCTTATTCATGTTGTTTCACTTTCTCAAATACTTATGTGTCACTCGTCCGCAACAATATGCACACCCTAACTGCTTCCTCTCTCCCCTTCCTCCACTCTTCATATACATAGCCCATATCCTCTCTTGTGTATGATGTGTTGCTTGCTGTTCCTCTCCTGCCATCTCTCCTTCCCACTCCACCTTTTAGTTTCAGCCCCACTCTCATGTTACATCTCTCTCTCTCTCTCTCTCACGAATGTTGATGGGTCTTTGATGGGTGCCAGCTGAAAACACTTGGAAACACAGCTGTGAAAGGCAGCTGGCCCTAGAACTAATTTGAAAGGATTGGAAAACCCTTGAAAGTATTGGAAATAGTTTAGAAACTCAGCATTTCGTAGCTAAGAGATGTGTTAGGATGATGAAGGAATTCCTATGGGGCCTAAATTATGGTGAGATTGGGGTAGCTGGGGGTAGCAGAGGAGGGTGTTTAGCCTTGAAGGAACATAGACAGTCTGGCAGAATGCTGCTGTTATTGTAGACTGAATGAGCCCCTTACGTAGCCTAGCATCGAACGGCTAGGGGGACTGTAGTCTAGCTATACCCTCATGCTCCTCTAGCAGCAATCACACGCACAGTGACAAACACTAATGATATACTGCTTACATTATTATTAATGATACAGCAGAGATGGCTTATCATGCAATTAGGGACTGTGCTCCAAATGTCAAGGAAAGGCAGGCATGTAATCAATTCCCTGTGGTTAGACTACAGTGGTAATAAACTGATTCAGAGGTGCTGCTGTCAGTGAATGATGAGCTGGGATGTTTAGCACATCGGCTGCTGCTGCGTCATGTTTGCTTGTCACACAGCAGCGTTGGGAATTGACAACATATTGTCTTGTGCCGCTCATTGTGGAACGATAATCTCCCCACCTGTCCTCTAGCAGCGTTCGATAATGGCCAAGGCCGGCACTACAGAACGGATTAGGCGGAGTGACAAATGAAAGTGGGATAATCGCCGCCAGTGCCACTCTCTCTGTGCTGTTTGGGAGGCAACACAAACCGAATACGCTATATTTCTTTATTTTTAATAGTAACACTGTGCTCGTCGGTATGTCCCCCCGTCCTCTAACATGTGGCTGTCTCTCTGTCACTGAGTGCTGGGGTGCTGGGAAGCAAACAGCGAACACTATCCTCTCCTATCTGATGTGAATCTGGTATGAATGAACACATGAACACACAAACCTAGATTTGTCTCTGCTGGATAAATAGCTGACACATCTGACTGATCTATTTCTCTTCAGATATTTCTCATGGGGATTTCAATAGACGGTGGGAATGGGATGGAAGGTAAAGATTGGAAATGAAGTCCAGTATTTCTTACCTATGAATGTGTAGAAACAATAAGTAAAACCTAATTAATAATTATTTAGCACTGCAGGGATTCAATGTCAATACCCCCACTAGCAGATACTAATTTGCCAATCAACTCTGACTCTCGAGAAACCTCAAAAGGTTGTAACAGTAAAAAGACTATAGCTGGAATGAGAAATGCTCTACCCTGAGCTACTGGCCTCTCCCTCTCTACGTGTGTTGTGGAAAGCAAAGCTAACCACTCCAGTGATACTGTGCAATATTAGAAGATGAATCAAGCTACAGTACGTTTGCAGGCTTGAGTGTGAAGGAGCTGCGGCACACAGTTATTTCATATGGAGTGTTAGCGCTGTGCCTGTTACTGGAGTGGTGGTCATTTCAGTCAGAAACAGTGTGAGGTACAGAGGTGAGATGAGGTGTTGCTGCTCACGCTGACAAGAGACTGTCATCCTTCTGCTGTCCCAATGCCTTATGTCATCAAGGATTCTGATTGGCTATTCTCCGAGCCACCTTTGAACAAGCTGTATCTGTTAGTTGTTTTTCCCCCACTGAGTTTAGCTGGGTAAAAAACTTAGAAAAGAATTGACTGTTGTCAACGATCAAATGCACTGTATCTAAAGAGACTTGTCACATCACTGTATTGTTCTTCAGAAGGGATGATTGCATTTAATGAGGAACCCTGTAACAATGTTGCTCTTAGACAATTGCCCCCCAAAATACTGGTAAAACATTAGCTCGCTGTCTTAAAAACAATGGAAGAATACAAACAGTATAGTTATTCCCTCTGCAAAGCAATCAAGCAGGCTAAACGTCGGTATAGGGACAAAGTGGAGTCCCAGTTCAACGGCTCAGACACGAGACGTATGTGGCAGGGTCTACAAACAATTACGGATTATAAAAGGAAAACCAGCCGCGTCCTGCTTCCGGACAGACCTTCTTCGCTCACTTTGAGGATAATACAGTGCCACCAACGCTGCCCGCTGTCAAGGACTGTGGGCTCTCCTTCTCCTTGGCTGACGTGAGTAAGACATTTAAGCGTGTTAACCCTCGAAAGGCTGCCGGCCCAGATGATATCCCTAGCCGCGTCCTCGGAGCATGCGCAGACCAGCTGGCTGGTGTGTTAACAGATATATTCAATCTCTCCCTATCCCAGTCTGTTGTCCCAGCATACTTCAAGATGGCCACCGTTGTCCCTGTACCTAAGAAAGCAAACGTAATTGAACTAAATTACTATCGCCCTGTAGCACTCACCTATGTCATCATGAAGTCAAGGTGAGAGACTAGTCAAGGATCATATCACCTCCACCTTACCGCCCCAATAGATCCACAGACAATGCAATTGCCACCACACTGCACACTGCCCTGTTCCATCTGGACAAGAGGCATACCTATGTAAGAATGCTGTTCACTGACTATAGCTCAACATTCAACACCATAGTACCCTCCAAGCTCATCATCAAGTTCTAGGCCCTGGGTCTGAAACACGCCCTGTGCAACTGGGTCCTGGACTTCCTGACGGGTCGCCCCCAGGTGGTGAAGGTAGGAAACAATGCCTCCTCTTCGCTGATCCTCAACACTGGGGCTCCACAAGGGTGCATGCTCAGCCCCTTCCTGTACTCCCAATTCACCCATGACTGCGTGGCCAAGCACGCCTCCAACTCAATCATCAAGTTTGCAGGTGACACAACAGTAGTAGGCTTGATTACCAACAATGATGAGACAGCCTACAGGGAGGAGGTGAGGGCTCTGGGAGTGTCGTACCAGGAAACAGCAGAGGGAGTAACCCCAATCCACATCGATGGGACCGCAGTGGAGAAGGTGGAAAGCTTCAAGTTCCTCGGCGTACACATCACTGACAAACTGAAAAAGGTCCACCCACACAGGTCCACCCACACAGACAGTTTCTTTAACCTCAGGAGGCTAAAGAAATTTGGCTTAACACCTAAAACCCTCACAAACTTTTCCAGATGCACAATTGAGAGCATCCTGTCGGGCTGTATCACTGCCTGGTACGGCAACTGCCCCACCCACAACCGCAAAGCTCTCCAGAGGGTGGTGCGGTCTGACCAACACATTACCGGGGGCAAACTTCCCACCGTCCTGGACACCTACAGCACACGATGCCATAGGAAGGCCAAAAAGATCATCAAGGACATCAACTACCCGAGCTACTGCCTGTTCACCCCGCTATCATCCAGAAGGCGAGGTCAGTACAGGTGCATCAAAGCTGGGACAGAGAGACTGAAAAACAGCTTATATTTCAGACTGCTAAACAGCCATCTCCAGCACATCAGAGGCTGCTGCCTATAGACATAGATTAGGAATCACTGGCCACTTTAAGAAATGGATCACTAGCCACTTTAATAATGTCTCCGGATCTTGCATTACTCATCTCATATGTATAAACTGTACTCTATACTATTCTACGGTATCTTTGTCACTTTAATTGTGTGTAAATATTGCATCAGCCATCTCATGTAAATCAGCAACAAAAAAAGGTTCCTTTTTCAGGACCCTTTCAGAGATAATTCATACAAATCCAAATAACTCCACAGATCTTCATTGTAAAGGGTTTAAACACTGTTCCCCATGCTTGTTCAATGAACCATGAACAATTAATGAACATGCACCTGTGGAACGGTCGTTAAGACACTAACAGCTTACAGACGGTAGGCAATTAAGGTCACAGTTATGAAAACAGGACACTAAAGAGGCCTTTCTACTGACTCTGAAAAACACCAAAAGAAAGATGCAGAGGGTCCCTGCTCATCTGCGTGAATGTGCCTTAGGCATGCTGCAAGGAGGCGTGAGGACTGCAGATGTGGACAGGGCAATAAATTACAATGTCCGTGCTGTGAGACGCCTAAGACAGCGCTACAGGGAGACAGGACGGACAGCTGATCGTGTAACAACACGTGTAACAACACCTGCACAGGATCAGTACATCCAAACATCACACCTGCTGGATAGGTACAGGATGGCAACAACAACTGCCCGAGTTACACCAGGAACGCACAATCCCTCCATCAGTGCTCAGACTGTCCACAATAGGCTGAGAGAGGCTGGACTGAGGGCTTGTAGGTCTGTTGTGAGGCAGGTGCTCACCAGACATCACCAGCAACAACGCCGCCCATGGGCACAAACCCACCGTCGCTGGACCAGACAGGACTGGCAAAAAGTGCTCTTCACTGACGGGTCGCGGTTTTGTCTCACCAGGGGTGATGGTCGGATTTGCTTTTATCGGATCCGTCATGGTCTGGGGCGGTGTGTCACAGCATCATCGGACTGAGCATGTTGTCATTGCAGGCAATCTCAACGCTGTGCGTTACAGGGAAGACATCCTCCTCCCTCATGTGGTACCCTTCCTGCAGGCTCATCCTGACATGACCCTCCAGCATGACAATGCCACCAGCCATACTGCTCGTTCTGTGTGTGATTTCCTGCAAGACAGGAATGTCAGTGTTCTGCCATGGCCAGCAAAGAGCCCGGATCTCAATCCCATTGAGTACGTCTGGGAGCTGTTGGATCGGAGGATGAGGGCTAGGGCCATTCCCCCCCAGAAATGTCCGGAAAATTGCAGGTGCCTTTGTGGAAGAGTGGGGTAACATTTCACAGCAAGAACTGGCAAATCGGGTGCAGGCCATGAGGAGGAGATGCACTGAAGTACTTAATGCAGCTGGTGGCCACACCAGATACTGACTGTTACTTTTGATTTTGACCCCCTCTTTGTTCAGGGACACATTATTCCATTTCTGTTAGTCACATGTCTGTGGAACTTGTTCAGTTTAGGTCTCAGTTGTTGAATCTTGTTATGTTTATACAAAAATGTACACGTTAAGTTTGCTGAAAATTAACGCAGTTGACAGTGAGAGGACGTTTTTTGTTGTTGCTGAGTTTATATACTGTATTCTATACTATGTCACTGTATCTTATTCCAATGCCGATCTGACATATATGTATATATATTCTTAATCCATTCCTTACTTAGATTTACGTGTTTTTGGGGTATATGTTGTGAAAATGTTAGATATTACTGCACTGTCAGATCAAGAAGCATAAGCATTTCGCTACACCCACAATAACATCTGCTAACCATGTGTATGTGATTGACTGTACGAGTTCCTGATTTTGTCTTTTTCTTCCTCAAGAGGAAGCAGAGAGGAAAATTAACCCAAGAAAAAGTAAGGTGCTATCTGGGCCAAGCGGTTTGCATCAGTAGTTACAGTGGCTTGCGAAAGTATTCACCTTCCTTGGCATTTTCCTATTTTGTTGCGTTACAACCTTGATTTTTGGCTGGCTTGTATCATTTGATTTACACAACACGCCTACCACTTTGAAGATGGAAAATATTTTTTATTGTGAAACAAACAAGAAATAAGAAAAAAATATGAAAACTTGAGCGTGCATAACTATTCACCCCCCCAAAGTCAATACTTTGTAGAGCCACCTTTTGCAGCAATTACAGCTGCAAGTGTTTTGGGGTATGTCTCTATAAGCTTGGCACATCTAGCCACTGTGATTTTTGCCCATTCTTCAAGGCAAAACTGCTCCATTTCCTTCAAGTTGGATGGTTCCGCTGGTGTACAGCAATCTTTACATCGTACCACAGATTCTCAATTGGATTGATGTCTGGGCTTTGACTAGGCCATTCCAAGACTCCCCTTAAACCACTTGAGTGTTGCTTTAGCAGTATGCTTAGGGTCATTGTCCTGCTGGAAGGTGAACCTCCGTCCCAGTCTCAAATCTCTGGAAGACTGAAACAGGTTTCACTCAAGGATTTCCCTGTATTTAGTGCCATCCATCATTCCTTCAATTCTGACCAGTTTCCCAGTCCCTGCCGATGAAAAACATCCCCACAGCATGATGCTGCCACTGCCATGGTGTTCTCGGGGTGATGAGAGGTGTTGGGTTTGCAGACATAGCATTTTCCTTGATGGGCAAATAGCTCAATTTTAGTCTCATCTGACCAGAGTACCTTCTTCCAGATATTTGGGGAGTCTCCCACATGCCCTTTGGCGAACACCAAACGTGTTTGCTTATTTTTTTCTTTAAGCAATTACTTTTTTCTGTCCACTCTTCCTTAAAGCCCAGCTCGGTGGAGTGTACGGCTTAAAGTGGTCCTAAGGACAGATACTCCAATCTCCGCTGTGGAGCTCCTTCAGGGTTATCTTTGGTCTCTTTGTTGCCTCTGATTAATGCCCCCCTTGCCTGGTCCGTGAGTTTTGGTGGGCGGCCCTCTCTTGGCAGGTTTGTTGTGGTGCCATATTCTTTCCATTTTTTAATAATGGATTTAATGTGCTCCGTGTGATGTTCAAAGTTTCTGATCTTTTTTTATAACCCAAACCTGATCTGTACTTCTCCACAACTTTGTCCCTGACCTGTTTGGAGAGCTCCTTGGTCTTCATGGTCCGCTTGCTTGGTGGTGCCCCTTGCTTAGTGGTGTTGCAGATTCTGGGGCCTTTCAGAACAGGTGTATATATACTGAGATCATGTGACAGATCATGTGACACTTAGATTGCACACAGGTGGACTTTATTTAACTAATTATGTGACTTCTGAAGGTAATTGGTTGCACCAGATCTTATGTAGGGGCTTCATAGCAAAGGAGGTGAATACATATGCATGCACCACTTTTATTTTTTTTAGAATTTTTTAAAACAAGTTATTTTTAAAATGTCACTTCACCAAATTGGACTATTTTGTGTATGTCCATGCAACAAATAGGAAAAACACCAAGGGGGATGAATACTTTTTCAAGGCGCTGTATGCTAAAGCTGATCCCCAAAACAATTCCGTAGTTTTAATTATGCAGGCTGAAAACAGCAGCTAAGGGAGCTAACTAAAAGGTGGTGGAAACGGAGGGAGGCGTGGAGGGAGGGATGGAGGGAGGCGTGGAGGGAGGAGGATTAGTGGGTGTGTGTCAGGGTTGCCCAATGCCCACCCGCATCATCCACCTGTCATTATTCCATTTACTTCATTCCCAGGAGGATGTGGGCTGTTCCATATGGGAACGAGTCGATTTCTGCCTTTCTCTCTCTCTTTCTCTGTCTCTCTCTTTCTATCTCTCTCTCTCTCTCTCTCTCTCTCTCTCTCTCATATTTTAAATACCCACTGTACCATCCCAGATTGAATTCAGTGGGATATACAGAGACATAGAAAGAGAACAACAGGGTTTATCTCATGGATTGAATTCAGGGAACTGGATGTTTTGAGAGGGGTAGTCAATTTGATATCCTCTCTGGAGTACAGTTTGCCAGTAAAAAGCGAGCATGCGTGGGGTTTTATTTCCCCTGAAATAATCTCAGTCAGAGTAAAATGTTGCCAATCACCAGTTCTGCTTTACCACATATTTTGAGTGTGTCCCCTCCAAGTATCAAGACAGACAGATGTCATTTTCTGCCCAGCACACACACACAACACAACACACAACACACACACACCTCCATGTATAATTCTGCTCTAAGAGATGTTAAAAATGCAGGCTTTTCTCCCAGACTCAACTTCACTGTGACAGAAAAACAGAACTCAGTATGTCAGTAAGCTCCATTTCTCAGTAAGCTCCATTTCTCTTTATGGACCTTTCTTTTGCTCACGTCATGGGTGAATAATATGAAAAGAATGCAATGTTTAATGTATTATTGAAAGTTGGACCTTTAGGGTAAATGCTTATACGACGTTTACTTTGAGTTTCATTTGAACACTGTTTGCAGCATGTATGAGATCTAGGTTTGACAGCAATCCTAGACCAGCAGTTTGTCCCTATTCATTAGCTGATTTGAGATTTTTCTATTTTCCCAGTTGGGTTTGAAATGTGCTTGTGCGGAAAGATTCAATCTCTCTCAGAAATAACCTGACTCCTTGGTTATCCTTGTACTTGTCATTGCCCCCCCCCGCCGACGCAAAGCCTCCTACCCTCTCCTGTAAGTCACACCAACTGAGAGGAGTTATTGCTTCTTCAAGGGTGTTCCTGTTCAGGGATGTATGTGCAAGCCTCAAGTGTGGCCGATCCATGCTGACTGAGAAATGTGGGTCAGAAACAGCAGGACGGCCTTTTCCATGATAACTCGCCTCCTGACATCGATCTATAAATGTCAATGTATTACATTATCTCGTTGTTGACAATATGAGATTGGGTTTTGCTTTCGCTACGCTACTGGAATAGCAATAAGGCTGCTCCTCAGACCTCCATAGCCTCCCAGCTATGTTTCCTTAAGAGTGTTATTTTATGTGTGTGGGAGTCAGAGGACAGCTGTCTATAGCTTTGGAGGCTATGGAAAGGCAGAAGCTTGGCAGAACATCCCTCTGAAACGCACAACACAGACCCACACTCAGCCATACACACAGCTGCACTGATACTTAGGCTACACACACACACACACACACACACACACACACACACACACACACACACACACACACACACACACACACACACACACAGAGAGAGCGAGGATGATGAGAGGCAAGTTAGTGTGAGAAATAGCATGGAGAGAAAGGCTCATCTCTAATGTTAGGCTGGCTAACATTCTGACGTCCATAAATGACTTCCACTCTTCCCCTTGGTGTAAAGAGCCCTAATAATTTAACCCCCCTTCTCATTCCTCCCTGTTTACATGAATTGCCACTCAAGTCAACATCATTCTGGGAAACAAAAAAGGTCTGCAGATGCACAAATCATATCAAATAAATTGCATACAGTCAGTTAACTGCACTTGTGCCAACCGCAGAGCTATTAGCTTGTGCTCTGGAATCACTAACAGTAAATTTCACCTTTAAAATCCCTTCATGTTACACTGAGTGCACAAAACCTTAATTCAATCAGTGTAGACGAAGGGGAGGGGACAGGTTAAAGAAGGATTTTTAAGCCTTGGGACAACTGAGACATGGATTGTGTGTGCCATTCAGAGGGTGAATGGGCAGAGAAAATATTTAAATGCCTTTGAACGGGGTATGGTAGTAGGTGCCAGGTGTACCGGTTTGTGTCAAGAACTGCAACGAGGCTGGGTTTTTCACACTCAACAGTTTAAGAATGATACATGTGTATTAAGAATGATACACCACCCAAAGATCATCCAGCCAACTTGACACGACTGTGGGAAGCATTGGAGTCAACATGAGCTATCATCCCTGTAGAACTTATTCGACACCTTGTAGAGTCCATGCCGCGATGAATGGATGCTGTTCTGAGGGCAAAAGGGGGTGCAGCTCAATATTAGGAAGGTGTTCTTAATGTTTTGTACACTCAGTGTATGTCTAAATAATAAAGGAGTAGAGAGGCCCTAGAGAGCTAGCGCTTTACTGAAATGCCATCTACTCTCAAACAGGCTATACTTAGGAAATCATCTGCGAAAGACAAAAAACTGACAAACCCCTATAAGAGGTTTAGTGCTCAGTGAAGAATAATGTCCTCTGGAAATCCAATCATCCAACCAGAACATGCTCTTTTGTTGCTCAGGATCTCAGTAACTGAGGAGTGAAACATCCTGCAAATGAACATGACACACACACACACACACACACACACTGCACTGAGACCAGAGCCATGTACTTAGATTTTTCTAAATATATGGCGCTGCATTGAGACTGACATTTCTATACGTTGAGATTGGTTATGGTTGGTTTCCTCACTTCACCCTGTCATACAGTAGCAGCATTTTTATTGTGTTTTTATTTCACAGGTCATTGGGGCAACAAATGGCAGTCCATGGCAGATATTCTGTGCAGTGTGGACAAGCTGTTCAAAGACAGTCTGAATCCCACACGTACCCAGATACAAGTATCCCAGGGGACTGGGTGGATATACGGTATATAGCTATGGTTATAAATCTGTCGTCTATTTTTAGGATAGTCAGCAGTACTGCTGTATACGCTAGGCTGTGTGAATGGAGTAAGGTAGTGAAGGGATGTGCCTTTTTTTAAAAGCTTTTCCGTTGACTGAAGTGAGTTAACATCAGACCATTCTGTGGACATCTGGTTGAAGGATGAGTCTTCTCACTAATTATATCCCATAGACAGGAGAAGAGTGTGAAGCTGCTTTAGGATTCAGGCGTCTTGTTAAGGTCAAACCCTATGGAAATCCTTTAAAGAGACATGTCCAGTCCCGTGTTACAATCAGCATATGAAAATCCCCCTGTCTTACATACCAGCAGGCGTTGGTTGCCATGCCGTGTGAGATATTCCAAGTCAGCTTTTATCATAAACCCTTCAAAACCTTCTAGCACTTTCCAACATGATCCAACACTAGCTAGTTTATGGATAGTGTACCTCCTGTGGCTCCCTATTTATTAAGTAATAATGATCAGACTTCACATACTTGCTGTCAAATTTTCAGAAGATTTATTTTCTTCAACAGAGGCAGAGGTTTCTCCACTGAGATAGATATGGAAAGTCACAGGAATGGGGAAGAAATGAAAGGAGAGAGGGAAGGAGATAGAGAGATAAACAGAAATGAAGGAAGGGAGGAAGGAAGGGGGGAGATAGTGACATCATTTCTCCCCCGAGGCAGTGTCTAATAAACAAATTGTGCCTGCAGTGTTTTTGGCCCAACACTGAGGACAGTCGTGCCAGGCCTACTCAACAATATTTTTTGTTGTTGTCATTGTTGTTTTCAATCTGTGTCCAACGGAAACAAAACGTAGCAATAGCTTGGAAAGAGGACTTACTGTATCTGAAATACAATTTGCGGCGAAATGGAACATGGTTATACAATGATACATGTGGAGACTTGATTTATCCCGGGTTGAATATTAAAACAACAACACCACGTTTTAATTGAGAAGTAGGGCTTGGTCTGAAGCTTAAAAAGAAAGGCAATTCACATGATGCAGCACAATGTCTACTCCACCCATGCTCTACCAAGGGTTTTTAGCACACAGCTTAGTACAGCAGCCATGTTGGTCTATTGTACTTCAAACAATGTGCATGCAGGTTGCTTAGGACTCAAACCTCCTCAAACAGCCTAATTCTTACTTTTAGAGGATGTGCTCCCACAATGATGTGATTTGTACCGCAAACAAGGTAAAGTATTGCAGTCTTCCCACCCCACACTCAGACATTACCCCATTCCACTACCTTTTCAAGCTTTTATATGATATGAAAGCAACCTTTGCTTTTATACTTACAAGACTATAAGGCTTGATTGAGTGAGTTGCTTTGTCTTGTTGTAATGTGGTGCCTTACCTGTATTTCCATAAATCTTTATTTTAACAATACATTCATATTGTTAATAACCTATTTTTTCGTCAGTAGGTGGTGTGTTCGACACAGTCACTCATATAAATATATATATATATATTTAGAGGTCTATAGAGCCTGTCTGCATTGCTGATTTCTGTAACTGTTAGCTTACCTGCGGATAAGCTCAGAACCACTTGTTTTTCAAACATGGTCCTGTTTTATCAATTGCTGTGCTGTTCAATGGACAGAGCATTACTGCTGACAAATGTCTGTGTAGCTTAAAGTTGTGTGTATTGTATTTTTTTGTGGCAATAAAGATTATGACGCTACAATAATACACATTTACAATAGGCCTATGTCTATAAATACATACAGCCTAATACAGCATACACATTGTTGGAAGTAAAGTAGACCAACATAGGTACTGTAGTAGGTCAAAGCTGTGCGCTGGAAAACCTTAGTCGAGCATGGGTGAAGTACGCAATGTGGTGCTCATGAATTTCCTTTCTTTTTTGCCTTCAGACCAAAGCCATGTACCACACCCCTTCGGGCCTTATTGCTTAAATATACAATTTACAATCAAACGTACATTCACCAGATATAGTAAACTTTGTAAATACAATTCAGGGATGACCACAATTGCTCTTGAAGAGCTACAGGGTTATGAAGGCTTTATTGTTCAAGCCCAGTTCTACCACACCTGATTGTACTATTCATGGTCTTGATGAACAGCTGAGGTCTCGATGAACAGCTGAGGTCTCGATGAACAGCTGAGGTCTCGATGAACAGCTGAGGTCTTGATGAACAGCTGAGGTCTTGATGAACAGCTGAGGTCTTGATGAACAGCTGAGGTCTCGATGAACAGCTGAGGTCTTGATGAACAGCTGAGGTCTTGATGAACAGCTGAGGTCTCGATGAACAGCTGAGGTCTTGATGAACAGCTGAGTAGTAGAATAAGGTGAGGTAGCTCTGGCTTGAACAATAAAGCCTGCAGGGATACCGTAGGGATGGCGTGCATCTAACAGATGAGGGCAACGACATCTTCCTGGAGAGTTTAAGAGCGGGTCTCTCTACCGTTCTCTCCTCCGTAGTAGAAAGACATGCGCACTAGTACTAGTACATGTCACACTAGCTGTCCCTTGCCACTCAACAATGCCCAACCAACCCAAAGTCTCTTTTAAGAGACGCCTAATAAATGAATATAAGCACACACCGTGCTTGAGCGCTCCAATGTGTGTGTGTATGTCGGGAAAGGGAGGGGGTGTCAAAAACTATACATGAAAGAGAATGGTCAAAATGTCCCCTTTTTTGGCAGCCCAGTTACATGAAGCTCACATGAATCTAGCTCTCAGTTTCTCTCCTTTTACTTAGTGATGCTCATTACCAATGCTGTTATGACAGCTTCCTCCTCACTGATACTGGCTAGCACCGCTCTTCTGGTGATTCTCAGCAGCAATTCCACATCACCTCCTCCTCTCCTCCAGAGAGATGGAGGCTATAACACTCCTCCAGAGAGATGGAGGCTACAACACTCCTCTCCTCCAGAGAGATGGAGGCTATAACACTCCTCCAGAGAGATGGAGGCTACAACACTCCTCTCCTCCAGAGAGATGGAGGCTATGTCACTCCTCCACAGAGATGGAGGCTACAACACTCCTCTCCTCCAGAGAGATGGAGGCTATAACACTCCTCCAGAGAGATGGAGGCTACAACACTCCTTTCCTCCAGAGAGATGGAGACTATAACACTCCTCTCCTCTAGAGAGATGGATTTTTCCAAGATGGCGTAGCAGTCAGACGTCTTTGTCCTCGTCTTGTCGTGTCCCATGTATATATCTTTGTATATATTTTTAATATTTTTCTAAACCTCAAATGTGGTGTGGATATGTTTTTTCTAAAGTATTTTATTTACCTCGGAACCGGACTCCCCCAACAGAAGTAGTCAGCTAACCACTACTAGCGGTCATCAGCTAACCTTTAGCTCGGAAAG
Organism: Brachymystax lenok tsinlingensis; assembly: GCA_030435695.1. Lineage (NCBI taxonomy): Eukaryota > Metazoa > Chordata > Actinopteri > Salmoniformes > Salmonidae > Brachymystax > Brachymystax lenok. The sequence continues at coordinate 41,865,316 of CM059792.1, read as the reverse complement.
CTCTTGCCAGTTTGTACAAAGCGACTCAAACCAGAGCATACCGGACCTATTTTTCCGGTTCCGAGCTCGGAAAGCTCTGAACTTTTTCATGCCTTAACCAACCATTTAGTTCCACCTCCCACATATGCAGTGACATCAACTGGTTTAAACGTCTATAGAGACAATATCTCTCTCATCATTACTCAATGCCTAGGTTTACCTCCAATGTACTCACATCCCACCATACCTTTGTTTGTACATTATGCCTTGAATCTATTCTATCGCGCCCAGAAACCCGCTACTTTTACTCTCTGTTCCGAACGTACTAGACGTCCAGTGCTGATAGCCTTTAGCCGTACCCTCATCCTACTCCTCCTCTGTTCCTCTGGTGATGTGGAGGTTAATCCAGGCCCTGCAGTGCCTAGCTCCACTCCTACTCCCCAGGTGCTCTCATTTGTTGACTTCTGTAACTGTAAAAGCCTTGGTTTCATGCATGTTAACATCAGAAGCCTCCTCCCTAAGTTTGTTTTATTCACTGTTTTAGCACACTCCGCCAACCCGGATGTCCTAGCCGTGTCTGAATCCTGGCTTAGGAAGACCACCAAAAACCCTGAAATTTCCATCCCTAACCATAACATTTTCCGACAAGATAGAACTGCCAAAGGGGGCGGTGTCACAATCTACTGCAGAGATAGCCTGCAGAGTTCTGTCTTATCAAATCAAATTTTATTTGTCACGTACACATGGTTAGCAAGTGTTAATGCAAGTGTAGCGAAATGCTTGTGCTTCTAGTTCCGACCATGCAGTAGTATCTAACAAGTAATCTAACAAATTCACAACTACCTTATACACACAAGTGTAAAGGAATGAAAACGAGTATGTACATATGAATATATGGATGAGTGATGGCTGACCGGCATAGGCAAGATGCAGTAGATGGTATAGAGTACAGTATATACATATGAGATGAGTAATGTTGGATGTTCACATTATATAAAAATGTTTTTTAAAGTGGCTAGTGATACATTTGTTTCATCCAATTTTCAATTATTTAGAGTGGCTAGAGATTTAAGTCAGTATGTTGGCAGCAGCCACTCAATGTTAGTGATGGCTGTTTAACAGTCTGATGGCCTTAAGATAGAAGCTGTTTTTCAGTCTCTCGGTCCCAGCTTTGATGCACCTGTACTGACCTCCCCTTCTGGATGATAGCGGGGTGAAGAGGCAGTGGCTCGGGTGGTTGTTGTCCTTGATGATCTTTTTGGCCTTCCTGTGACATCGGGTGGTGTAGGTGTCCTGGAGGGCAGGTAGTTTACCCCCAGTGATGCGTTGTGCAGTCCTTACTACCCTCTGGAGAACCTTACGGTTGTGGGCGGAGCAGTTGCCGTACCAGGCGATGATACAGCCCGATAGGATGCTCTCGATTGTGCATCTGTAGAAGTTTGTGTGTGTTTTTGGTGACATGCCAAATTTCTTCAGCCTCCTGAGGTTGAAGAGGCGCTGTTGCGCCTTCTTCACCACGCTGTCTGTGTGGGTGGACCATTTCAGTTTGTCCGTGATGTATGCATGAGGAACTTAAAACTTTCCACCTTCTCCACTACTGTCCCGTCGATGTGGATAGGGGGATGCTCCCTCTGCTGTTTCCTGAAGTCCATGATCATCTCCTTAGTTTTATTGATGTTGAGTGAGAGGTTATTTTCCTGACACCACACTCCGAGGGCCCTCATCTCCTTCCTGTAGGCCGTCTCGTCGTTGTTGGTAATCAAGCCTACCACTGTAGTGTCGTCAGCAAACTGATGATTGAGTTGGAGGCGTGTTTGGCCACACAGTCATGGGTGAACAGGGAGTACAGGAGAGGGCTGAGAACGCACCCTTGTGGGGCCCCAGTGTTGAGGATCAGCAGGGTGGAGATGTTGTTTCCTACCCTCATCACTTGGGGCTGACCCGTCAGGAAGTCCAGGACACAGTTGCAAAGGGCTTGGTCGAGACCTAGGGTCTCGAGCTTAATGACGAGTTTGGAGGGTACTATGGTGTTATATGCTGAGCTGTAGTCGATGAACAGCATTCTTACATAGGTATTCCTCTTGTCCAGATGGGTTAGGGCAGTGTGCAGTGTGATTGCGATTGCGTCGTCTGTGGACCTATTGGGACGGTAAGCAAATTGGAGTGGGTCTAGGGTGTCTGGTCGGATGGAGGTGATATGATCCTTGATTAGTCTCTCAGCGACCAAAGTCAATGGGGGTTCTTTTGGGTGGGTCTTCGCCTTTGGCGGCGGCTGGCACGTGGCACGTGGAGCCGAAACAGGACGTGCCGGGCTCTGGATGCGCTCAGGGGACCTGATGCGTGGAGCAGGAACAGGCCGCGCCGGGCTCTGGATGCGCTCAGGGGACCTGATGCGTGTAGCAGGGACAGGACATGCCGGGCTCTGGATGCGTGCACAGGAGACCTGATGCGTGTAGCAGGGACAGGCCGTGCTGGGCTCTGGATGCGCTCAGGGGACCTGATGCGTGGCGCAGGGACAGGCCGTGCCGAGCTCTGGTTGCGCACAGGGAACATGATGCATGGAGCAGGGACAGGACGTGCCGGGCTCTGGATGCGCTCAGGGGACCTGATGCGTGGAGCAGGGACAGGCCGTGCCGGGCTCTGGATGCGCTCAGGGGACCTGATGCGTGGAGCAGGAAGAGGCCATGCCGGGCTCTGGATGCGCAAAGGGGACCTGATGCGTGGAGCAGGAACAGGTCGTGCCGGGCTCTGAAAGCGCACAAGGGACCTGGTGCATGGAGCAGGAACAGGTCGTGCCTGGCTCTGAAGGCGCTCAGGGAACCTGGTGCGTGGAGCAGGTACAGGACGTGCCGGGCTCTGAAGGCGCACAGGGGACCTGGTGCGTGGAGCAGGGACAGACCGTGCCGGGCTCTGGATGTGCACAGGGGACTTGATGCGTGGCGCAGGGACAGGCCGTGCCGGGCTCTGGATGCGCTCAGGGGACCTGATGCGTGGAGCAGGGACAGGACGTGCCGGGCTCTGGATGTGCACAGGGGACCTGATGCGTGGAGCAGGGGCAGGCCGTTCTGGGCTCTGGATGCGCACAGGGGACCTGGTGCGTGGAGCAGGAACAGGTCGTGCCGGGCTCTGAAGGCGCACAGGGGACCTGGTGCGTGGAGCAGGAACAGGTCGTGCCGGGCTCTGAAGGCGTACAGGGAACCTGGTGCGTGGAGCAGGAACAGGACGTGCCGGGCTCTGAAGGCGCACAGGGGACCTGATGCGTGGAGCCGGCACCATGTGCCCCCCCCCCCCAAAAAAAATATTGGGGCTGCTGAAGGCGCACAGGGGACCAAATGTGTGGAGCTGGCACCATGTGCCCCCCCCAAAAAAAAAATCTTGGGGCTGCCTCTCAGGCCTCCTTGCTAGCCGTGCTCCCTCATACCGATGCTGTTCCGCCTTTGCTGCCTCCAGCTCCTCCTTAGGACGGCGATATTCCCCAGCCTGCCTCCAGGGTCCCTTACCGTCCAGGATCTCCTCCCAGGTCCAGAACGTTTTATCCTGCACGGGGGGCACGCTGCTTGGTCCTGGTGTGGTGGGATATTCACGATCGCTGACATGAGTAGACCAAGGCGCAGCGTGCAGGGTTGAGTTAAACATGTTTTAATCACTGAAACTCACCAAAAACAATAAAGTCACAATGAACGTAACGCACTGTGTAACGCAACACAGTAACTACACACAATAAATAATATCCCACAACATAGGTGGGGGATTGAACACACTAAATAGGATTCCCAATTAGAGACAACAACTAACAGCTGCCTCTAATTGGGAACCCAAACCAAACCAATATAGAAATTACAACATAGAACCCTAAACCCCCCTGGTCACGTCCTGACCAAAAACACCATAGAGAAGCCAAAAAGGGCTATCTATGGCCAGGACGTGACAATATCCGTAAACACACCAGCCAGCTGGTCTGCGCATGCTCTGAGGACACGGCCAGGGATGCCATCTGGGCCGGCAGCCTTGCGAGGGTTAACACGCTTAAATGTTTTACTCACGTTGGCTGCGGTGAAGGAGAGCCCGCAGGTTTTGGTAGCCGTGTCGGTGGCACTGTATATTCCTCAAAGCGAGCAAAGAAGTTGTTTCGTTTGTCTGGGAGCAGGACATCGTGGTCCGCGACGGGGCTGGCTTTTTTTGTAGTCCATGATTGACTGTAGACCTTGCCACATTCCTCTCGTGTCTGAGCCGCTGAATTGTGACTCTACTTTGTCTCTATACTGACACTTAGCTTGTTTTATTGCCTTGCGGAGGGAATAGCTACATTGTTTGTATTCAGTCATGTTTCCGGTCGCCTTCAATCCAAGGTTTCTGGTGGCCTGCAGCCTCATTGCCTGCATCCGTAATGGGCCTGCGGTCAAACGACCACTCCTTATCACTGTCAAACGCTCCCCAAAACACTTCAGCGAGCAGGCCTTTCTAATCGACCTGGCCCGGGTATCCTGGAAGGATATTGATCTCATCCCGTCAGTAGAGGATACCTGGTTATTCTTTAAAAGTGCCTTCCTCACCATCTTAAATAAGCATGCCCCATTCAAAAAATGTAGAACCAGGAACAGATATAGCCCTTAGTTAATGTTAGAGGATCACCTAGGGGTCATGATAAGGCTGTACTAAATGTTTGATGTATGATAATAATTGATTATGCTTATGTTATATTAATAGAAGGGGAGGGGGTTATAAGACCCCTCCCTCCTTACATTTATAGGTTCCTAGACTACAGATTAACAATATATATTAATTGTAGAGGTTTTAGTATTGTTCCACAATTGTTTTAGTTCTCTCTCTCTCTGCTTCTTATAAATAAGCCCTATGGGAAATGTATGACTGAGACATAGCTTTGCAGGGGAGTGGGCGAGATAGGAGACTATTCAAGACATTCCACAACAAATCAACTTTGGGGAGTGGACATTTATTGCCTAGCGTTTAGATAACACCGAACTATATGTTTGTGCAGCTGTGGATGCATGGGTTTGGTCTGATAAGTAGAGAGTAATAAACTAACGCAGTGACATCACAGAGGGTTGGCTCCAAGCATGATAAAAGCAACTTAGACTTTCCCCTAAAGTGCAGAACTTACTCGGAAACATGCGTGCTATGTTCCTGTTTGTCAACTTCTGTCTGCAATTGCATTAATAAAGGTTTTTGAATGATTTAATTAAAGATATTGTCATAATGCTAATTTCACCAATGAGCCAATGATTGATAAGGACACAAGGAACTAACCCTAACATTAACTCCAGACCTGACTGCCCTTGACCAGCACAAAAACATCCTGTGGCGTTCTGCACTAGCATCGAATAGCCCTCGTGATATGCAACTTTTCAGGGAAGTTAGGAACCAATAAACACAGGCAGTTAGGAAAGCTAAGGCTAGCTTTTTCAAGCTGAAATCCTGTAGCACAAACTCAAAAAAATTCTGGGACACTGTAAAGTACATGGAGAAAAAGAGCACCTCCTCCCAGCTGCCCACTGCACTGAGGCTAGGAAACAATGTCACCACCAATAAATCCCAGATAATTGAGAATTTCAATAATTATTTTTCTACAGCTGGCCATGCTTTCCACCTGGCTACCCCCACCCCGATCAACAGCCCTCCAACCCCCACAGCAACTCGCCCAAGCCTCCCCCATTTCTCCTTCACCCAAATCCAGACAGCTGATGTTCTGAAAGAGCTGCAAAATCTGGACCCCTACAAATCAGCTGGGCTGATTTTTGCAATCCCTATTACCTCTCTTACGTATCGTCTGAGATTCCCAAAGGTTGTGAAGCTGCCGCGGTCATCCCCCTCTTCAAAGGGGGAGACACTCTAGACCCAAACTGCTACAGACCTATATCTATCCTACTCTGCCTTTCTAAGGTCTTCGAAAGCCAAGTTAACAAACAGATCACCGACCATTTCGAATCCCACCGTACCTTCTCCGCTATGCAATCTGGTTTCAGAGCTGGTCATGGGTGCACCTCAGCCACGCTCAAGGTCCTAAATGATATCATAACCACCATTGATAAGAGACATTACTGTGCAGCCGTATTCATTGACCTGGCCAAGGCTTTCGACTCTGTCAAATACCACATTCTTATCGGCAGACTCGACAGCCTTGGTTTGTCAAATGATTGCCTCAACCTGGTTCACCAACTACTTCTCAGATAGAGTTCAGTGTGTCAAATTGGAGGGCCTGTTGTCCGGACCTCTGGCAGTCTCTATGGGGGTGCCACAGGGTTCAATTCTCGGGTCAACTCTCTTCTCTGTATACATCAATGATGTCGCTCTTGCTGCTGGTGATTCTCTGATCCACCTCTACGCAGATGACACCATTCTGTATACCTCGGGCCCTTCTTTGGACACTGTGTTAACTAACCTCCAGACAAGATTCAATGCTATACAACTCTCCTTCCGTGGCCTCCAACTGCTCTTAAATGCAAGTAAAACTAAATACATGCTCTTCAACCGATTGCTGCCGCACCTGCCCGCCTGTCCAGCATCACTACTCTGGATGGTTCTGACTTAGAGTATGTGGACAACTACAAATACCTAGGTGTCTGGTTAGACTGTAAACTCTCTTTCCACACTCACATTAACCATCTCCAATCCAAAATTAAATCTAGAATCGGCTTCTTATTTCGCAACAAAGCCTCCTTCACTCATGCTGCCAAACATACCCTGGTAAAACTGACCGTCCTACTGATCCTCGACTTCGGCGATGTCATTTACAAAATAGCCTCCAACGCTCTACTCAACAAATTGGATCCAGTCTATCACAGTGCCATCCGTTTTGTCACCAAAGCCCCATATACTACCCACCACTGCGACCTGTACGCCCTCAGTGGCTGGCCCTCGCTTCATATTCGTCACCAATCCCACTGGCTCCAGGTCATCTACAAGTCTCTGCTAGGTAAAGTCCCACCTTATCTCAGCTCACTGGTCACCATAGCAGCACCCATCCGTAGCACGCGCTCCAGCAGGTATATCTCACTTGTCATCCCCAAAGCCAATTCTTCCTTTGGCCGCCTTCCCTTCCAGTTCTCTGCTGCCAATGACTGGAACGAACTGCAAAAATCACTGAAGCTGGAGACTCATATCTCCCTCTCTAGCTTGAAGCACCAGCTGTGAGAGCAGCTCACAGATCACTGCACCTGTACGTAGCCCATCTGTAAATAGCCCATCCAACTACCTCAACCCCATACTATATTTATTTATTTATCTTGCTCCTTTGCACCCCAGTATCTCTACTTGCACATTCATCTTCTGCACATCTACCATTCCAGTGTTTAATTGCTATATTGTAATTACTTCACCACCATGGCCTATTTATTGCATTACCTCCCTTATCCTACCTCATTTGCACATACTGTATGTTTACTTTTTCTACTGTATTATTGACTGTATGTTTGTGTATTCCATGTGTAACTCTGTATTGTTGTATGTCGAACTGCTTTGCTTTATCTTGGCCAGGTCGCAGTTGCAAATGAGAACTTGTTCTCAACTAGCCTACCTGGTTAAATAAAGGTGAAATAAAAAAAAAATAAAAAAAATGGAGGCTATAACACTCCTCCAGCGAGATGGAGGATATAACACTCCTTTCCTATAGAGAGATGGAGGCTATAACACTCCTCTCCTCTAGAGAGATGAAGGCTAGAACTCTCCTCCAGATTAGATGGAGACTATAACACTCCTTCAGAGAGATGGAGGCTATAACACATCCTCCAGAGAGGTGAAGGCTAAAACACTCCTCCAGTGAGATGGAGGCTATAACACTCCCCTCCTTCAGAGAGATGGAGGCTATAACACTCCTCCAGAGAGATGGATGCTATAACACTCCTCCAGTGAGATGGAGGCTATAACACTCCCCTCCCTCAGAGAGATGGAGGCTATAACACTCCTCCAGAGAGATGGCTATAACACTCCCCTCCTTCAGAGAGATGGAGGCTATAACACTCCTCCAGTGAGATGGAGGCTATAACACTCCCCTCCTTTAGAGAGATGGAGGCTATAACACTCCTCCAGAGAGATGGAGGCTATAACACTCCCCTCCTCCAGAGAGATGGAGGCTCTAACACTCCTCCAGCGAGATGGAGGCTATAACACTCCCCTCCTCCAGAGAGATGGATGCTATAACACTCCTCCAGTGAGATGGAGGCTATAACACTCCCCTCCTTCAGAGAGATGGAGGCTATAACACTCCTCCAGAGAGATGGATGCTATAACACTCCTCCAGTGAGATGGGGGCTATAACACTCCCCTCCTTCAGAGAGATGGAGGCTATAACACTCCTCCAGAGAGATGGAGGCTATAACACTCCTCCAGTGAGATGGCTATAACACTCCCCTCCTTCAGAGAGATGGAGGCTATAACACTCCTCCAGAGAGATGGAGGCTATAACACTCCTCCAGTGAGATTGCTATAACACTCCCCTCCTTCAGAAAGATGGAGGCTATAACACTCCTCCAGAGAGATGGAGGCTATAACACTCTCCTCCTCCAGAGAGATGGCTACAGTGAGGGAGTGATGGCTACAGTGAGTTTGCCCACTGACAAAGAAATGATCAGTCTATAATTTTAATGGTAGGTTTGTTTGAACAGTGAGAGACAGAATAACAACAACAAAAATCCAGAAAAACGCATGTGAAAAATTGATTAGCATTTTAATGAGGGAAAATAAGTATTTGACCCCCTCTCAATCAGAAAGATTTCTGGCTCCCAGGTGTCTTTTATACAGGTAACGAGCTGAGATTAGGAGCACACTCTTAAAGGGAGTGCTCCTAATCTCAGCTTGTTACCTGTATAAAAGACACCTGTCCACAGAAGCAATCAATCAGATTCCAAACTCTCCACCATGGCCAAGACCAAAATGCTCTCCAAGGATGTCAGAGACAAGATTGTAGACCTACACAAGGCTGGAATGGGCTACAAGACCATCGCCAAGCAGCTTGGTGAGAAGGTGACAACAGTTGGTGCGATTATTCGCAAATGGAAGAAACACAAACACAACCCTCCGGTTACAAGTCCAACGCTCTAACCACTAGGCTACCTGCCGAAAAGTCTGACCTCTGTGATTGCCAACAAGGGTTTTGCCACCAAGTACTAAGTCATGTTTTGCAGAGGTGTCAAATACTTATTTCCCTAATTAAAATGCAAATCAATTCATAAAATTTTTCACATGCGTCTTTCTGGATTTTTTTGTTGTTATTCTGTCTCTCACTGTTCAAATAAACCTACCATTAAAATTATAGACTGATCATTTCTTTGTCAGTGGGCAAACGTACAAAATCAGCAGGGGATCAAATACTTTTTTCCCTCACTGTATAACACTCCCCTCCTTCAGAGAGATGGAGGCTATAACACTCCCCTCCTTCAGAGAGATGGAGGCTATAACACTCCCCTCCTTCAGAGAGATGGAGGCTATAACACTCCCCTCCTTCAGAGAGATGGAGGCTATAACACTCCCCTCCTCCAGAGAGATGGAGGCTATAACACTCCCCTCCTCCAGAGAGATGGAGGCTATAACACTCCCCTCCTCTAGAGAGATGGAGGCTATAAAAACTCCTCTCCTCCAGAGAGATGGAGGCTATAAAAACTCCTCTCCTCCAGAGAGATGGAGGCTAGAACACTCCTCTCCTCTAGAGAGATCGAGGCTATAAGACTCCCCTCCTCTAGAGAGATGGAGACTAGAACACTCCTCCAAGACCACCAACAGTCAGTATCTGGATAATATGTGTGAAATGGTTATTAATGTATGTGATATCAACGGAGAGGTATATTTTCTGGTGTTTTAAATACTGACAGGCTTTTATTAGGATGACCACTCAAGAGAAAGCTTCAAACTGTAACTAGTGCCTGCAACCTGGTTCAGGTTATCAGTCAACCTAACATGGTAGTTACAAACAGTCCATGAATGAAATCATCAACATGTATTGATCACATCTTTACTAATGCTGCAGAAATTAGATTGAAAGCAGTATCCAAATCCATCGGATGCAGTGATCACAATATAGTAGTCATATCTAGGAAAACCAAAGTTCCAAAGGCTGGGCCTAATATAGTGTATAATAAGTTTTGTAGTGATTCCTATGTTGTTGATGTAAAGAATATTTGTTGGTCCGTGGTGTGTAATGAGAAGCAACCAGACGATGCACTTGACACATTTATGAAATTGCTTATCCCAGTTACTAATAAGCATGCACCCATTAGAAAATGACTGTAAAAACTATTACATCTCCATGGATTGATAAGGAATTGACACATTTTATGGTTGAGAGGGATGAAAGAAATGGCAAATAAGTCTGGCTGTACAACCGATTGGCAAACGTACTGCAAATTGAGAAATTGTATGATTAAACTGAATAAAAAGAAGAAGAAACTACTTTTTCATTGGCAATATTAGCAAACATAGGCATGACATGCCAGAAACAAATGCTGAAACTACACATCCAAGTACAGTGGGGCAAAAAAGTATTTAGTCAGCCACCAATTGTGCAAGTTCTCCAACTTAAAAAGATGAGAGAGGCCTGTAATTTTCATCATAGGTACACTTCAACTATGACAGACGAAATGAGAAAAAGAAATCCAGAAAATGACATTGTAGGATTTTTTATTTATTTATTTGCAAATTATGGTGGAAAATAAGTATTTGGTCAATAACAAAAGTTTATCTCAATACTTTGTTATATACCCTTTGTTGGCAATGACAGAGGTCAAAGGTTTTCTGTAAGTCTTCACAAGGTTTTCACACACTGTTGCTGGTATTTTGGCCCATTCCTCCATGCAGATCTCCTCTAGAGCAGTGATGTTTTGGGGCTGTCGCTGGGCAACACGGACTTTCAAAGATTTTCCATGGGGTTGAGATCTGGAGACTGGCTAGGCCACTCCAGGACCTTGAAATGCTTCTTACGAAGCCACTCCTTCGTTGCCCGGGCGGTGTGTTTGGGATCATTGTCATGCTGAAAGACCCAGCCACGTTTCATCTTCAATGCCCTTGCTGATGGAAGGAGGTTTTCACTCAAAATCTCACGATACATGGCCCCATTCATTCTTTCCTTTACACGGATCAGTCGTCCTGGTCCCTTTGCAGAAAAACAGCCCCAAAGCATGATGTTTCCACCCCATGCTTCACAGTAGGTATGGTGTTCTTTGGATGCAACTCAGCATTCTTTGTCCTCCAAACACGACGAGTTGAGTTTTTACCAAAAAGTTCTATTTTGGTTTCATCTGACCATATGACATTCTCCCAATCCTCATCTGGATCATCCAAATGCTCTCTAGCAAACTTCAGACGGGCCTGAACATGTACTGGCTTAAGCAGGGGGACACGTCTGGCACTGCAGAATTTGAGTCCCTGGCGGCGTAGTGTGTTACTGATGGTAGGCTTTGTTACTTTGGTCCCAGCTCTCTGCAGGTCATTCACTAGGTCCCCGTGTTGTTCTGGGATTTTTGCTCACCGTTCTTGTGATCATTTTGACCCCACGGGTGAGATCTTGCGTGGAGCCCCAGATCGAGGAAGATTATCAGTGGTCTTGTATGTCTTCCATTTCCTAATAATTGCTCCCACAGTTGATTTCTTCAAACCAAGCTGCTTACCTATTGCAGATTCAGTCTTCCCAACCTGGTGCAGGTCTACAATTTTGTTTCTGGTGTCCTTTGACAGCTCTTTGGTCTTGGCCATAGTGGAGTTTGGAGTGTGACTGTTTGAGGTTGTGGACAGGTGTCTTTTATACTGATAACAAGTTCAAACAGGTGCCATTAATACAGGTAACGAGTGGAGGACAGAGGAGCCTCTTAAAGAAGAAGTTACAGGTCTGTGAGAGCCAGAAATCTTGCTTGTTTGTATGTGACCAAATACTTATTTTCCACCATAATTTGCAAATAAATTCATAAAAATTCCTACAATGTGATTACAGGCCTCTCTCATCTTTTTAAGTGAGAGAACTTGCACAATTGGTGGCTGACTAAATACCTTTTTGCCCCACTGTATATCTGACCAAATTATGAAAGACAAGCGTTGTAATTTTGAATTCCGTAAAGTAAGTGGAAGAGGTTAAATAATTATTGTTGTCTGTCAACAATGACAAGCCACCGGGGTCTGGATGTAAAATTACTGAGGATAATAGCGGTGTCACGATCTTCGTATTGAACGGCCCAGGATGCAGCGTGGGTTCCAGTATACATACTTTTATTATACGTATTGCAAAACAATAAACAACGAAAGCTCGTAATACAGGTGTGGCTCAAAACAGGCACACACACACAACCAGATACAAATTCAAATAATGACCCACGAACTCAGTGGGGAAATCTACAAACTTAAATATGGTCCCCAATTAGAGGTAACGAAACTCAGCTGCCTCTAATTGGGAACCATTAACAAAACCAACAAAAAAATATACAACATAGAACAAACCCCTGATCACGTCCTGACCAAAACCACCAAAAAGCAGCCAAAAAGGGCTATCTATGGCCAGGACGTGACAGTACCCCCCCCCCAAAGGCGCGGACTCCGACCGTGACCAAAAGTCACTGGGGGTGTCTTTCGGGTGGGTCTTCGCCTTTGGCGGCGGCTCCGGTGTCGGGCCGTACCGGCCCGAGAAGACGCACTGGTGGCCTGGTACGTGGAGCAGGAACAGTACGTACCAGGCTGGGAAGACACCCTAGAAGCTTGGTGCGTGGAGCAGGAACAGTACGTACCAGGCTGGGACGACACCCTAGAGGCCTGGTGCGTGGAGCAGGCACAGTACGTACCAGGCTGGGACGACATCCTAGAGGCCTGGTGCGTGGAGCAGGCACAGTACGTACCAGGCTGGGACGACATCCTAGAGGCCTGGTACACGCGCACAATGATTAACACACGGGACGAGACCGACAAATCTAATCATCTGGGCAATCCACAACAGCACGAAAGCTAAAACATACAGCACAGGTACTCACAAGCACCAACGGACATAGTAACAATAACCGACAGATAACGGAAACCAAAGGGCACACTTATACAAGTACTAATATGTGGGAACAGGGGAGAGGTGTGCGTGATGAAAGTTCCGGAGGCTATAGCACTCCTCCAGAGAGATGGAGGCTGTAAAACCCCTCCAGAGAGATGGAGGCTGTAACACTCCTCCAAAGAGATGGAGTCTATAACACTCCTTGGAGGAGCTTATGTTTTACTCCAGTCTCAGTAAATATGCCTCAGCGGCACATCATCAGGGCCATCCTGCTAAGCAAGCCTCCCCTCTCAGGTAACACTGTTTCCATACATTAACAGCAATGGGATGAAAGGGGGACTCTTTATCCCTCAGCCTAACAAGCCACAGCCATAATGCACTCTTATTCAAGTGTGGGGTCTGTCCAAGGTTCTGACTGCTGGGTGAAGTAGGGTGTGGAGATGCAGTGTATTGCAGGAAATGCCTACAGTGATTATCTAATAGCTCACACCAGCCTCCATCATATTGCAGGAGATGTCATCATCATGCGAATACTGCTGGTGTAATCCAGCCTGCTTCACACACAAACACACAAAAACACACAATGCCTCTTCATTCCATCTTCTATCACTTCTATTGCATGGTCTTTATAGAAAGTACTAATAATGTGGTAATAAGTTATTTTGCTAATATTGCAACACTGAACATGGTACTGTGGTAAAGTGCAGACACTAGAGCCAGCACATAGCCCGTGTCTCACAATATCTCACTGTGATGTGTTGTCTGTAGAGTACATGGACCACAGACTGATTGATGTGATAGATCAGTAGTCAAATCCAAAAGGGAGAGTTCATACTTCAAGAGACTTTCTCACCAGAAAGAGAGAAGAACCCCATGCCAGATATTTAATAGATCATAGCAAAGAGCACGACTCAAACACCATCATTAAGTTTGCCGACGACACAACAGTGGTAGACCTGATCACCGACAACGATGAGACAGCATATAGGGAGGAGGTCTGAGACCTGGCAGTGTGGTGCCAGGATAACAACCTCCCCCTCAACCTAATCAAGACAAAGGAGACTATTGTGGACTACAAGAAAAGGAGGACCGAGCACGCCCCCATTCTCATCGATAGGGCTGGAGTGTAGCAGGTTGAGAGCTTCAAGCTCCTTGGTGTCCACATCACCAACAAACTAGAATGGTCCAAACACACCAAGACAGTCGTGAAGAGGGCACGTACGACAAAGCCTATCCCCCCTCAGGAAAGATTTGGCATGCGTCCTTAGATCCTCAAAACGTTATACAGCTGCACCATCGAGAGCATCCTGACTGGTTGCATCACTGCCTGGTATGGCAACAGCCAGTGCGTATGGCCCAATACATCACTGGGGCTAAGCTGCCTGCCATCCAGGACCTCTATACCAGGCAGTATCAGAGGAAGGCCCTAAAAATTGTCAAAGACTCCAGCCATGCTAGTCATAGACTGTTCTCTCTGCTACCACACGGCAGTCGGTACCGGAGCGCCTAGGTGCAAAAGGCTTCTTAACAGCTTAACAGCTTCAACCCCCAAGCCACAAGACTCCTGAACAGCTAATCAAATGGCTACCTGGACTATTTACATTGTCTCCCCCCCACCCCCTCTTTTACGCTGCTGCTACTCTCTGTTTATTATCTATGCATAGTCACTTTAACTCTACCTACATGTACATATTACCTCAATTACCTCGACTGACCTTTGCCCCCGCACATTGACTCTGTACCGGTACCCCCTGTTTGGCCCCTTGTTAATATAGGACCAGACAGACTGGTTAGTTTGTCTCCTTGTTAATATAGGACCAGACAGACTGGATTAGTTTGGCCCCTTGTTAATATAGGACCAGACAGGCTGGTTAGTTTGGCCCCTTGTTAATATAGGACCAGACAGACTGGTTAGTTTGGCTCCTTGTTAATATAGGACCAGACAGACTGGTTAGTTTGGCTCCTTGTTAATATAGGACCAGACAGGCTGGTTAGTTTGGCCCCTTGTTAATATAGGACCAGACAGACTGGATTAGTTTGGCTACTTGTTAGTATAGGACCAGACAGACTGGATTAGTTTGGCCCCTTGTTAATATAGGACCAGACAGACTGGTTAGTTTGTCTCCTTGTTAATATAGGACCAGACAGGCTGGTTAGTTTGGCCCCTTGTTAATATAGGACCAGACAGACTGGTTAGTTTGTCTCCTTGTTAATATAGGACCAGACAGGCTGGTTAGTTTGGCCCCTTGTTAATATAGGACCAGACAGACTGGTTAGTTTGTCTCCTTGTTAATATAGGACCAGACAGGCTGGTTAGTTTGGCCCCTTGTTAATATAGGACCAGACAGACTGGTTAGTTTGTCTCCTTGTTAATATAGGACCAGACAGGCTGGTTAGTTTGGCCCCTTGTTAATATAGGACCAGACAGACTGTTTAGTTTGTCTCCTTGTTAATATAGGACCAGACAGGCTGGTTAGTTTGGCCCCTTGTTAATATAGGACCAGACAGACTGGTTAGTTTGTCTCCTTGTTAATATAGGACCAGACAGACTGGTTAGTTTGGCCCCTTGTTAATATAGGACCAGACAGACTGGTTAGTTTGTCTCCTTGTTAATATAGGACCAGACAGGCTGGTTAGTTTGGCCCCTTGTTACCATAGGACCAGACAGACTGGTTAGTTTGTCTCCTTGTTAATATAGGACCAGACAGACTGGTTAGTTTGGCCCCTTGTTATTATAGGACCAGACAGACTGGTTAGTTTGGCTCCTTGTTAATATAGGACCAGACAGACTGGTTAGTTTGGCTTGGAGCAGCAGTTGAGGATCAGGTACACAAATAGGCTGTATTTATTTAACAGTGCAGATGATGATGAAAACTGGATACAGAGGTTATCAACAACATATACAAATGCAGGGAAATGATGGCAAAACACCTAACTCACACAGCTGAATACAGTAGATGCATATATACTGCTAGAGCTCTGTAATAAGCAGCACCCCTGAATGATAAAAATATCTGCCCTAACCTAGCTTTAACCATTAACACCTGGATCAGGTATTAGTCTTTTCAATATACAGTGTTAACACATCTCAAATGCAATACTATTGCTCAATTGACATAACAATGACCAACAATGAACACGTTACTCAATATAAATAGGGGATTTACGATAAACAATGAAAACATTCACAGGAAAAGGAATGACAAACATAAAAAAATAATGATAATGATAACCAGACTCATTTGTTCTTTCAATGTTACAATACACAATGTTTTACAGGACTAGCGATAACAGTTATGGCAGCAAACATGTTAGCAACAAACTTTGCATCAAAACACTGAGTTAATGTGGGGAGAAATGGAGGGAAATGCTGGGCGTGAGTCACGTGACGATAGCTCACTGGCACAATCTTTGCTTTCAAGCCCCCCTTCCCAGTCAGTCCGTTTAGCCCAGTAGATATAGAGATGTCATCATATTCGCAACCAACAGGCATATGGAAAATACATTCTCAGCCTGAGATCCTGTGTTGGGAGAAGATGTTCCAGTCATAACAAAAGTGTCTCCCCAAGTTTATTTTTCATGGATGGATGGATTGCTGTGCTTCTTATTGTTAGCGTGGCCGGAGCAGGATGCTGGTTTGTTCCAAGTTCAATCTAACAATTTTGCAATGCTCCTTGCCTAACCCCACACATGATTATTCAGCTGAAATGCAAAGGGCTCTTCAGCTCTAATTTTTTCAAATGTTGTTTTAATGAAGAATAATGTTAATCATTTGCATTAAAGTCAATAAACTTGCTTATGAGGAGTTAGGACTAGGCTAAATTACTGAGGATGTTAAAATCCTGAAGTAGTCAATATACAGTATATGATGTGGGGTCATATTTTTTAGCTTGTTTTTCTATTAAATTTGTTGATGATGCAATATATCTACAGTACACAGATGTACAGTACACAGATGTACAGTACACATACCATAGTGCTGACGTTGTTTCTAGAGGCAGTTTGGAACTCGGTAGTGAGTTTTACGTGCCTCACGCTTCAGCACTCAGCGGTTACAGTTGACCGGGGCAGCTCTAGCAGGGGCAGCTCTAGCAGGGGAAGCTCTAGCAGGGGCAGCTCTAACAGGGGCAGCTCTAGCAGGGGCAGCTCTAGCAGGGGCAGCTCTAGCAGGGCAGAAATTTGAGGAACTGACTTGTTGGAAAGGTGCCATACAATGACGGTGCTGCTTTGAAAGTCACTGAGCTCTTCAGTAAGGCCATTCTACTGCCAATGTTTGTCTATGGAGATTGAATGGCTGTGTGCTCAATTTTATACACTTGTCAGCAACGGGTGTGGTTGAAATAGCCGAATCTACTAATTTTATATTTACACAATTTTTTTACTTAAACCTTGTTTTACAATGCAGTGCAGGCAGCTTTTAGGCAAAGCCGCCTACTAGACTAAATTTGATGAGAATGCACAATGCCAATGGATGGTCTGAAACTTTAGGCTCTTGCTACTGAAATCAAAACATGCTTTTTTTATTTGGACATGGTGGTATTTGTTATGCAGGTTTGCTGTAGTACTACGCCATTGCAGACAACATTTAAAACAAATATTAATGTATTGCTAAAATAAATGTTTTGAGGGTCACAGAGAGGTCTATAATTCTGTCAAAGAGTCATGGTCACAGGCCACACCAGACACAACTCATATCGAGTTATCTTGAAGGAATCTCCCCTATTTCATACACACTCTCTCCTCCCACTCTCTCCTCCCTCTCTACCTCTCTCTCTCTCCGCTTTCCTCTCTCCTCTCTCCTCTCTCCTCTCTCTCTCCCTCTCCCTCTCACTCCTCCCTCTCTCCCTCTCTCCCTCTCTCCCTCTCTCTCCTCCCTGAACCACTTAGTCACCCTTTACCTGACATGATCCCTCTGCTTTTAAGTTAACATCATCTAATATTGAAAGTGATCTGAAAGGTAGTGGGAAGATCTTTGAACACATTTAGTCAAATGGCAGTTTTTTTTCTAGAGTTGCCATCCTGATCCCTGGGCCCTAGTAATCTATATGCCTCTCTCTCTCTCCCTCCCTCTCTCTCACCTCCAGGACTATACATTGACTATGTATTTCCAGCAAGCTTGGCGAGACAAGCGGTTATCCTACTCGGAGATTCCCCTCAATCTCACCCTGGATAACCGGGTAGCGGATCAGCTGTGGGTCCCAGACACCTACTTCCTAAATGACAAGAAGTCTTTTGTCCATGGTGTCACAGTGAAAAACAGAATGATTCGACTGCATCCAGATGGAACCGTGCTCTATAGCCTGAGGTAATGTTTGTAATGTTTCATAATGCCTATTTTTTTAAATGACTTGACATTATTTAGGAGAATTACACAGATATCTGAAATGAATTTAGGGATATGGCTTTCTATGTGGTTATCTCCCACCCCAGTATGTAACAAAACCATGTACAAAATCACACGATTAACAAGCCTAACTCTAACCAATGAAGGCAACCTAGTGAGCTGGTTGACTTAGTCATCGATCATAGTCATCCGTCTAACTAGCCAACCGTATGAGAGCGTATGGTCCATATCCTTGAATTTTCCCCAGATTCATCTTAACAAATTACAGGATTCTCTAGACAACAGCATCTGTCAACTGAAAAGCCTGTTTGAGGGTTGGTAAGATTGGATGTGGATGTCAGATTGTTGGGTGGTCCGCTGTATCTCTAGCTTCCATCTTCCCCCCGCCCTACACACACACAAACACACACACAACACACACCTATACGTACTCCCACCCCCGCACTATGATCACTATGTGTTGTTGGCTTAGCGTTCGACACGCCAAGTTATGTAATTCCTCCTCTGCAACAAAGAGAAATTAGCCGATTGTTTCCTGGAGTGATGAATTGATTATTACATGTGTCGACCATAGAAGCCACATTATTGCTGAGGCTAGACAGCTTCAAGTTATTAGCCTTTCGAGGTCCAGAATAATCTCTCCATCTGATCTCTCATTGAACTGACTAGTCCTATCAGACAAGAGAGAAAGAGGGGAACTGGAAACTTTGTCCTCTCCTATCCTATATCCCCATCTTACTTCCTGATTACATGCAGCACTACTACTAAAGCTATCAGGTATCAGGTTAAGACCCAAGTACAGACTGTGTGAAGTATTTTTGTATTTTTTTTACAGGCAGAGTTCAGTAATCCAGAGGTGGAGCAAAGGTACAGGATGGCAGGAAGGCTCAGGCAAAGTGGTCAGGCGGGCGGGTACAGGGTCAGGACAGGCAAGGGTCAAAAACCAGGAGGACGAGAAAAGAGAGGCTGGGAAAAGACAGGAGCTGACAGGACAAATGCTGGTAAGCTTGACAAACAAAATGAACTGGCACAGACAGAGAAAACGCATGTATATACCCAGAGAATAAGTGAGGAAGATGGGCGACACCTGGAGGGGGTGGAGACAAGCACAAGGACAGGTTATACAGACCAGGGCATGACAGTAACCCCCCCCACCCTCTGGGGACGCCACCTGGGTGGATACGTGGTTGACTGGGGTGCCGGTGGTGAAAGTCGGCGACGAGGGCTGGATCCAAGATGTCTTTAGTGGGAACCCAGCACCTCTCCTCTGGGCTATAACCCTCCCTGTCAACCAGGTACCCCTGCCCCGTGGTCGAACCCTCAGGAGGCGTCTCACCGTGTACGATGGCTGGCCATCGATGACACGGGGGGAGGGATGGGCCTAGAAACAGAAAACAAGGGGCAGTCAGACATGGTTTTGACTCTAGACACAGAAAAGGTAGGAGAAATACGGAGGGTACGGGGCAACGGAGGACAAACAGCAGAGGGGCTAATGATCTTGGAGCGGGGAAAGGTCTTGGCTTCCGGGTGTAGCCGCGGCACTATAGCAGCGTGCCAGTGCCTCAGGCTTGACCTTATTGGATACCGGTCGGTGCTGCGGAAGCGAAGTGGCCTGGGCCTTACTGAAACCCTTCCGGAGGTTCTGGTTCTCTGCGGAGCTAGCAGAGAGGTCCGGGGCAATTTCCAAGCCCCCAGGAAGACGACCCAGGGCAGGCAGAGTTGACTTTAGGCAATGAGTGCGGCAGGATGGGCTCCAGCCCACGATGGCACCAGTAGCCCAGTCATTGGAGGGATTGTGTCGCTGGAGCCAAGACAATCCCAATACCACGGTTACCTGCGGAGACTCAACCAGCAGGAATTGGATCATCTCGCTGTGGTTCCCCGACACTCGTAGGTTGACTTGGTGGTCTAGTGGGTGACCCGGCCTATAGAGCGCCCCTCCAGTGCTCTAACACAATTTTAAAACATAAAAAAACACAGAAATACAACCCCAATCTGTATGTGGCCTCAAATCAGTGCCAAACTCCCTCCTGTATGCTTCTGTTTACCATATCTATTTTCGCAGGATGGTGCTATATCAGACTTATGATAGGTCAAGGTATCAAGTTGTGATTGATCTCTGGTACTTTTTATCTAGTGTTGTAGATCAGTGCTACATTATCTGAGAGAAATAAACAAAGACAATTGACAGGCGAAGTGACATCAGATGGAAAATCTGCAGGCCTGGTTTTCCGTTTCCCTGATGGGAGATTATCTGATGGGACACTCCACTGTCTGATGATCTATTTCACAGAACCCCAATCCCTCTCACTGTGTAGTCCAGTGTGGACATATGTACAATACAGTACATTAGGTGTTCAGTGTATTCAGATGAGATGCTTTGCTCATCACAGGTACCATAAAGGGACGTTCTGTGGCATGTAAATGTTACACTTGACACCCTTCATCATGCGATGATGCAGGTTTGACAGCCGATTACTCATGCAAAAGTATTTTCGCTTTGCTACCACTGTGAGAGCATCAATCAACCATTCTTGGTCTGCTTTCATGATCTCAAATAAGTTGCCTGTTATCTCTCTGGTAGAAGAGGACGGTGATGATGAACAATGTGTTCACTAAAAGGACACAACTATAAGTGTGCCACCTGAATGTGCTCAAGAACATCATATAATTTGATGGTAATGCATATTTAATTTGTGGCAAATTAGCTAATAATAACCTGCTTGCTACCGCCAACTATGTAGCTACCTGAAATAGGGTATGAGAGAATACCCGTCATTCTGATTAATGGGAAATATGAAGCAAAGGCCCAAGCGCACCCAGATGGCCCATTTACTGGTACTTGAAATCAACTAGTGGTTGACCAAGATACCAACTTATAGTAGATTCTTGGCCCAGATCTCCAGACTGTGTTTAGAGATGGAGGGTGTTGTACCCAGTGCTCACTCCTGTGGTGGAGGAGAGCTGAAGGATGCGTCGACCTTGCCTCGGCTCGGCTGCAGTCTAGGGATGGTGGTGAGTGATATAGAGGGACAGGTGTGAAGGAGGCGGGGAGGAGGTGATTATCTTTCCGCCTTACCACAGAGGATTGGGCTCCAAGATGAGCCTCTCCGCTGGCGGGATGTATCAGTGTCGTCAGGTGGGCTTAGACGATTACCTATGGTGCCGTGCAAATCCGTGGCTGGCTGGCATCACCCACTGTGGGCGTCCACCTTCTCTTCTCACGCAAGACCACAGCCAGAGAGAGTGCCTCCCTATAACTCACCATCTATCAACCCTTTCTGTTCCTGCTCCTGCCTGATGAATACGCTGACCTTATCTATTCACTCATGGTTGGTATTACAGTGTAGGACTCGGACCAGTTCCAGTATGATAAAGACCGCCCTGCCCTCTGTGTGGATGATTGACTTTGTTCCGGCCAGAAGTTTCTCCTGACCACCAACTCAAAACTCTGGTCCCTAGTTATAAGCAAAGTAACCATTCAGTCTTACTTACAGAGTGTATAATCATGCTCCTGTTGCTGATGGAAATGGTATTGGCGTAATCTCTGGCAGGCCTCTTGTACGAATATAAAAAGTCCCCTGTGTTGGCACTACATAACTAATAATGAAAACAACCAAATTATAATTTAAACATACAATATATTCAGTATTTGATTCTGAAGTTCACAAACTAGAACTCTCCCAGGGTTTCTGAACCAGTTGCAACAGGGCAGAGTGTTCCCCTTTAAGCCCCCAGTATACAGAGACAGAAAGTAATTTGCTTTTAAGGTGCCCTGTCCCCCTTGGGTCACACAAGACCTTGCATAAATGTTTGCGAACTCTACAGAGTTACAATTTGAATACATTTGTCAAAGTATTCTACTCAGTCTGGGTAAACTAAGGCGGCCTAGTATTCAGAACCCTAAAAGCCAATTAAATACGCGTTCAGAGTGCATTGTGTTTTCTAAAAGAACATCACAGTAGGTCAGACATTTGGCTTACAAATAGGAGTGTGTACAAACACAAAAACACAGACTGTGGAAAATGTGTGTTTGCTTATGTGATCAGAGTCAGCAGACTAGAGTGCTTAACATGTCAGCGGGCAAAACTGGTTGAAAAATGACCTCATTATAACAAGAAACTGGTTGAAATGACAGGTCACCCCAGATGGACTGAAGATTTTAATCTACACACTTATAGATCTTTATTTAGGGTGTCCACCTAATCTGCTCAGAGTGGGTGAAACCCCGCTTTGGTGATGAAATTTCATGTTATAAAATTTAAAAAAATCCAAGACAAATAGGATTATTCATGTCCTGAATTGTTCAGTTGAGTCTTTCTGCAACATCTCCTTATCAGCATATCCAAAAAGTATTCGTAACCTAATACATCCGTTAATAAGCACCGAGCTCTGTTGAAAGAACGGTGTCGCTTTTTCGCAACAACTTTTGAGGATTTCACGAGGTGTTCGTCTTCAAAGTTATTTATTGTTTTATGCCCTCTGGATTCTAGAAGAAAGATGAGTTCAACGGGAAAGTGAGCCTGTCACATATCCTTTATTCTCGCACAGCATCCAGGCTAGCTGACGTGATGCTTTACAACTTGCTTACTTTAGTCACCCTCGTTTTTTCCATTCTGCAAGGGTAAAAACCCCAATCACTTTTAAGACCGTGTCACGGTGTGCGCTACTGGGGTGAAATCAGATGCAGGAGAGCGGAACGTGTCGTAGAAGACGCACACTTTAATGGCACAATAAACCAAAGAAAGAACGCAACAACGCGTCAACAATTTCTAGGCCACTAAATAAAGTGTCTAGCGCTATGACCATAAACACAGTCCAAGTTACGCACAAGCATACAAAATACGGGTTAACAACCGTTACCTGGAGAAAAAATGAGCCTGTGCTATACACACAATAAACAATGAATAATTCCACACAATGACAAGACATATTCACCGGAAATAAATACATGCCGCAATCACTGGAATACAAACCAGGTGCGAGGTGAACAAGACAAAAGCAAAGGAAACAAAATAACAGCTGAGCGGCGATGGCTAGAAAGCCGGTGACGTCGACCGCCGAACGCCGCCCAAACAAGGAGAGGAGGTGACTTCGGTGGAAGTCGTGACAGTACCCCCCCCTGGTACTGAAGGCCCCCCGCCCGACGCCTCGAATCCAGGATGGAATGAACGGAGACGCTGGGCCCCCTCGATGTCCAGAGGGGGTGGAGGAACCTCCCGCACCTCAGATCCCTGGAGTGGACCAGCCACCACCGGCCTGAGGAGAGACACATGGAATGAGGGGTTAATATCAAATCAAATTTATTTATAAAGCCCCCCTTACATCAGCTGATGTCACAGAGTGCTGTACAGAAACCCAGCCTAAAACCCCAAACAGCAAGCAATGCAGGTGTAAAAGCACGGTGGCTAGGAAAAACTCCCTAGAAAGGCCAAAACCTAGGAAGAAACCTAGAGAGGAACCAGGCTGTGAGGGGTGGCCAGTCCTCTTCTGGCTGTGCCGGGTGCAGATTATAACAGAATATGGACAAGATTTTTAAATGTTCAGAAAACAGGCAGAACAGTTGAAACTGGAGAAGCAGCACGGCCAGGTGGACTCGGGACATCAAGGAGTCATCAGGCCAGGTAGGCCTTGAGGAATGGTCCTAATGCTCAGGTCCTCCGAGAGAGAGAGAGAGAGAGAGATAGAAGAAGAAAAAAGAAAGAAAGAGAGAGATAATTAGAGAGAGCATACTTCAATTCGCACAGGACACCAGATAAGAGAAGAAATACTCCAGATATAACAGGCGGACCCTAGCCCCCCGACACATAAACTACTGCAGCATAAATACTGGGGGCTGAGACAGGAGGGGTCGGGAGACACTGTGGCCCCGTCCGACGATACCCCCGGACAGGGCCAAACAGGCAGGATATAACCCCACCCACTCTGCCGAAGCACAGCCCCCACACCACTAGAGGGATATCTTCAACCACCAACTTACCATCCTGAGACAAGGCCGAGTATAGCCCACAAGATCTCCGACAACGGCACCAGTAAGCCAGTGACTCAGCCCCTGTAATAGGGTTAGAGGCAGAGAATCCCAGTGGAGGGGAACCGGCCAGGCAAAGACAGCAAGGGTGGTTCGTTGCTCCAGTGCCTTTCAGTTCACCTTCACACTCCTGGGCCAGACTACACTCAGTCATAGGACCTACTGAAGAGATGAGTCTTCAATAAAGTCTTAAAGGTTGAGACCGAGTCTGTGTCTCTCACATGGATAGGCAGACTATTCCATAAAAATGTAGCTCTATAGGAAAAAGCCCTGCCTCCAGCTGTTGGCTTAGAAATTCTAGGGACAGTAAAGAGGCCTGCGTCTTGTGACCATAGTGTACGTGTAGGTATGTACGGCAGGACCAAATCGGAAAGATAGGTAGGAGCAAGCCCATGTAATGCTTTGTAGGTTAGCAGTAAAACCTTGAAATCAGCCCTTGCCTTAACAGGAAGCCAGTGTAGAGAGGCTAGTACTGGAGTAATATGATCAAATTTTGGGGTTCTAGTCAAGATTCTAGCAGCCGTGTTTAGCACTAACTGAAGTTTATTTAGTGCTTTATCCGGGTAGCCGGAAAGTAAAGCATTGCAGTAGTCTAACCTAGAAGTTACAAAGGCATGGATTAACTTTTCTGCATCATTTTTGGACAGAAAGTTTCTGATTTTTACAATGTTACGTAAATGGAAAAAAGCTGTCCTTGAAACAGTCTTGATATGTTCACAAAAGAGAGATCAGGGTCCAGAGTAACGCCGAGGTCCTTCACAGTTTTATTTGAGACGACTGTACAACCATCAAGATTAATTGTCAGATTCAACAGAAGATCTCTTTGTTTCTTGGGAACTAGAACTAGCATCTCTGTTTTGTCAGAGTTTAAAAGTAGAACATTTTCCGCCATCCACTTCCTTATGTCTGAAACACAGGCTTCCAGGGAGGGCAATATTGGGGCTTCACCATGTTTCATCGAAATGTACAGCTGTGTGTCATCCGCATAGCAGTGAAAGTTAACATTATGTTTCCGAATGACATCACCAAGTGGTAAAATATATAGTGAAAACAATAGTGGTCCCAAAACAGAGCCTTTAGGAACACCGAAATGTACAGTTGATTTATCAGCGGACAAACCATCCACAGAGACAAACTGATATCTTTCCGACAGATAAGATCTAAACCAGGCCAGAACTTGTCCATGTAGACCAATTTGGGTTTCCAATCTCTCCAAAAGAATGTGGTGATCGATGGTATCAAAAGCAGCACTAAGGTCTAGGAGCACGAGGACAGTTGCAGAGCCTCGGTCTGACGCCATTAAAAGGTCATTTACCACCTTCACAAGTGCAGTCTCAGTGCTATGATGGGGTCTAAAACCAGACTGAAGCGTTTCGTATACATTGTTTGTCTTCAGGAAGGCAGTGAGTTGCTGCGCAACAGCTTTTTCTAAAATATTTGAGAGGAATGGAAGATTCGATATAGGCCGATAGTTTTTTATATTTTCTGGGTCAAGGTTTGGTTTTTTTAAGAGAGGCTTTATTACTGCCACTTTTAGTGAGTTTGGTACACATCCGGTGGATAGAGAGCTGTTTATTATGTTCAACATAGGAGGGCCAAGCACAGCTCTTTCAGTAGTTTAGTTGGAATAGGGTCCAGTATGCAGCTTGAAGGTTTAGAGGCCATGATTATTTTCATCAATGTGTCAAGAGATATGGTACTAAAAAACTTGAGTGTCTCTCTTGATTTTATGTCCTGGCAAAGTTGTGTGGACTCAGGACAACTGAGCTTTGGAGGAATACGCAGATTTAAAGAGGAGTCCGTAATTTGCTTTCTAATGATCATGATCTTTTCCTCAAAGAAGTTCATGAATGAATCACTGCTAAAGTGAAAGCCATCCTCTCTTGGGGAATGCTGCTTTTTAGTTAGCTTTGCGACAGTATCAAAAATAAATGTTGGATTATTCTTATTTTCCTCAATTAACTTGGAAAAATAGGATGATCGAGCAGCAGTGAGGGCTCTTTGATACTGCACGGTACTGTCTTTCCAAGCTAGTCGGAAGACTTCCAGTTTGGTGTGGCGCCATTTCCGTTCCAATTTTCTGGAAGCTTGCTTCAGAGCTCGGGTATTTTCTGTATACCAGGGAGCTAGTTTTTTATGGCAAATGTTTTTTGTTTTTAGGGGTGCTGTCACGATCTTCATGGACGGACCAAGGGGCAGCGTGCCTGGTGGAGTTAAACATATTTATTTCGTTAACTCACTCAATACAAACAACAAACGAAGATCAAAACATATAGCACCAACGGCACCTACACATACACAGAGTCAACTTTTCCGTGGGGCGGCAGGTAGAGTCAAGTTTTTGTGGGGCGGCAGGTAGCCTAGTGGTTAGAGTGTTGGACTTGTAACCGGAGGGTTGCAAGTTCAAATCCCCGAGCTGACAAGGAAAAAATCTGTTGTTCTGCCCCTGAACAAGGCAGTTAACCCACTGTTCCCCGGATGCCGAAGACGTGGATGTTGATTAAGGCAGCCCCCCGCACCTCTCTGATTCAGAGGGGTTGGGTTAAATGCGGAAGACACATTTTGGTTGAAGGCATTCGGTTGTACAACTGACTAATAATGGTGACTTTGACTTCCCACAAGGCTGGAGGGAAAAATAGCTGCTTAAGTGTGATTCCCAATCAGAGACAATGATAGACAGCTGTCCCTGATTGAGAGCCACACTCAGCCAAAACAAAGAAATGCAAAAAGAACATAGAATGCCCACCCCAAATGACACCCTGACCAAACCAAAATGAGACATAAAAAGGCTCCAACAGGTCAGGGCGTGATAGGTGTGACTGCATCTAGGGTATTGCGCAAGGTTACATTGCTACAGCATTGCTACAGCATTTCCTTCCAGAAGCCGTGAGAAAATTGTCCGGCTGCGGGGACTGTGCAAGGGGATTTCTACGACTATCTGTACTTACTAGTGACACAGACGCTGTTTCATCCTTTCCTACACTTACATTTCCCTTGCCTAACGATTGCGTCTGAAGCTGGGCTTGCAGCACAGCTATCCTTGCCTTAAGGCGACCGTTCTCCTGTATATTATGAGTACAGCGACTGCAATTAGAAGGCATCATGTTAATGTTACTACTTAGCTTCGGTTGGTGGAGGTCCTGACGAAACACGTCCAGATAAAGCGTCCGGAGTGAAAAAGTTGAATGAAAAAATAAAAAATATAAACGGTAATTACAAAGTAAAAACCGTAAAGCTGGCAGGTAGCAAAGTTAGGTTAGCAACAAAACGCACAGCAGCACGTAAACAAGTCTACTAGTTGTGACCGGAAATCGGAAATTCTGTCTGATCGCGTACACAGGAAATGACTCTAGGCAAAAATAAGTTAATCTACACCTGTCGTTTAAGGTAGAAAGGTTGTTATATGGTAGAAAGGTCGTGGACGATTGGTAATCGGGAGGAAGCTGTAACCTGTAACACACCTCATTCACTCTCCTCAGGACTTTAAATGGCCCCACAAACCGCGGACCCAGCTTCCGGCAGGGCAGGCGGAGGGGCAGGTTTCGGGTCGAGAGCCAGACCCGGTCCCCTGGTGCGAACACCGGGGTCTCACTGCGGTGACGGTCCGCGCTGGTCTTTTGGCGCAGCGCGGCCTGCTGGAGGTGATCATGGGCAGCTTTCCATGTCTCCTCAGCGCGCTTGAACCAATCGTCCACCGCAGGAGCCTCGGTCTGACTCTGATGCCATGGTGCCAGAACCGGCTGATACCCCAATACACACTGAAAGGGGGAGAGGTTAGTGGATGAGTGTCGGAGTGAGTTCTGTGCCATCTCTGCCCAGGGCACGAACGCTGCCCACTCTCCCGGCCGGTCCTGGCAGTAGGACTGCAGAAACCTGCCCACCTCTTGGTTAACTCTCTCCACCTGCCCGTTACTCTCGGGGTGAAAACCTGAGGTAAGGCTGATCGAGACCCCCAGACGCTCCATAAACGCCCTCCAGACTCTCGAAGTAAACTGGGGACCCCGATCAGACACTATATCCTCTGGTAACCCGTAGTGCCCGAAGACGTGTGTAAATAAGGCCTCCGCAGTTTGTAGGGCCGTAGGGAGACCGGGGAGGAGACGACAGGACTTAGAGAAACGGTCCACAACGACCAGGATCGTAGTGTTTCCCTGTGAAAGTGGAAGAATCCACCGACAGGTGCGACCAGGGCCATTATGGAACGGGTAAGGGATGTAATTTACCTTTGGGTAGGTGTCTCGGAGCCTTACACTGAGCGCACACCGAACAGGTGGGCCACCAGTACTTCCCAGTCAGACAACGCACCGTCCGACCGATCCCCGGATGACCAGAGGAGGGTGACATGTGGACCCAATTTATCAACTGGTCACGGACAGCAAGCGTAACGTACTGATGCCCGACCGGACACTGGAGGTAATGCCTGCTCAATGTCCGCGTCCAGCTCCCACACAACCGGTGCTACCAGACAGGAGGCTGGGATAATGGGAGTCGGACCATTGGGCCGCTCCTCGGTGTCGTACAGTCGGGACAGTGCGTATGCCTTCTTATTTTGGGACCCTGGTCTGTAAGACAGGGTAAACACAAAACGAGAAAAGAACATGGCCCACCTTGCCTGACGAGGATTCAGTCTCCTCGCTGCCCGGATGTACTCCAGGTTGCGGTGGTCAGTCCAGATGAGAAAAGGGTGTTTAGCCCCCTCAAGCCAATGTCTCCACGCCTTCAGAGCTTTAACCACAGCCAACAACTCCCGGTCCCCCCACATCATAGTTCCTCTCCGCTGGGCTGAGCTTCTTAGAGAAGAACGCACAGGGGCAAAGCTTCGGTGGCATGCCCGAGCGCTGAGAGAGCACGGCTCCTATCCCAGCCTCAGACGCGTCCACCTCTACTATGAACGCCAAGGAGGGATCCGGATGGGCCAGCACGGGAGCCGAAGTAAACAGAGCCCTTAGTTGATCAAAGGCCCTGCCCGCCTCAGCTGACCACTGCAGACGCACCGGACCCCCCTTCAACAGTGAGGTAATGGGAGCAGCCACCTGGCCAAAACCCCGGATAAATCTCCGGTAGTAATTGGCAGACCCTAAAAAAACAATGCACCTCTTTTACCGTGGTAGAAGTCGGCCAATTTAGCACGGCTGATTTGCGGTCATTCTCCATCTCCACCCCTGATGTGGAAATGCGACACCCTAGGAAGGAGGTGGACTACTGAAAGAACAGGCATTTCTCAGCCTTCACGTACAGGTCATGCTCCAACAGTCTGCCCAGCACCTTGCGCACCAAAGACACATGCTCGGAGCGTGTAGCAGAGTATATCAAAATGTCATCAATATACACCACTACACCCTGCCCGTGCAGGTCCCTGAAAAGTTAGTCTACGAAGGATTGGAAGACTGATGGAGCATTCATTAACCCGTACGGCATGACAAGGTACTCATAGTGGCCTGAGGTAGTACTAAACGCTGTCTTCCACTCGTCTCCCTCCCGGATACGCACCAGATTGTACGCGCTCCTGAGATCCAGTTTCGTAAAAAAGCGCGCCCCGTGCATGAACTCTGTCGTGGTAGAAATAAGAGGCAGCGGGTAACTGTACCTCACCGTGATTTTATTAAGACCTCGATAGTCAATGCACGGGCGCAAACCCCCATCCCTCTTTTTCACAAAAAAGAAACTCGAGGAGACAGGTGAAATGGAGGACCGAATGTACCCCTTGGGCAGGGATTCAGAGACATATGTCTCCATAGCCGCTGTCTCCGCTTTCGACAGGGGATACACGTGACTCCTAGGAAGTGCAGCGTCTACCTGGAGATTTATCGCACAATCCCCCCGTCGATGGGGTGGTAATTGAGTCGCCTTCTTCTTACAGAAGGCGAGAGCCAAATCGGCATATTCTGGAGGGATGTGCACGGTGGAGCCCTGGTCTGGACTTTCCACCGTGGCAGCACCAACGGAAACTCCTAAACACCTCCCCGAGCACTCTTTCGACCACCCCTTAAGAGCCTTCTGTTGCCATGAAATGATGGGGTCATGATGAGCCAACCAGGGAAGACCTAGTACCACGGGAAACGCAGGAGAGTCAATAAGAAAGAGACTGATTTTCTCCTGGTGACCTCCCTGCGTCAACATGGCCAAGGAGATGGTGACCTCCCTGATTAGCCCGGACCCTAATGGTCGACTATCCATCTCTGGCCTCCCGTCGGACGTCCTCACGCAGGCTGCATCGATAGTGGTCGATGAGAGCTCTGTCGTTCCATCCCGCTCCGGCGGCCAGGGTCCGGAATTCCAGGGCGAACTCCTGGGCGCTCCTCATCCCCTGCCTCAGGTGGAAGAGTCGTTCTCCCTCGGGTGGATGGTCGAAGACGGCCCGGAAGTGGCGGGTGAACTCATCGAAGAGGTCCAACGCCGCGTCTCCCTCGCTCCACACAGCGTTGGCCCACTCCAGAGCTCTCCCCGAGAGGCATGAAACGAGGGCTGACACCCTCTCCCTTCCCGAGGGAGCTGGGTGGACGGTGGCCAGATACAGGTCCAGTTGGAGGAGAAACCCCTGGCACCGTACTGCTGACCCATCATACTCCCTGGGAAGGGAGAGACGCATCCCACTGGGACTGGCTCCAGGAGGGACGAGTAGATGGAGATCTGGTCGTGCCAGTCGAGGCGCGGGAGAGACCTCCTGTCTCTCCAAGCGGTCCAAAGTCTGGACAACTCGATCCATAATTGATCCGAGTTGTTGGAGCATGACAGAGTGTTCTTGGACACGATCCTCAACTCCAAGGGCTGGAGTGCCGGCTCCTGCTGATTCCATAAGGGGTGTGGAATTCTGTCACGGTGTGCGCTACTGGGGTGAAATCAGATGCAGGAGAGCGGAACGTGTCGTAGAAGGCGCACACTTTAATGGCACAATAAACCAAAGAAAGAACTCAACAACGCGTCAACAATTTCTAGGCCACTAAATAAAGTGTCTAGCGCTATGACCATAAACACAGTCCAAGTTACGCACAAGCATACAAAATACGGGTTAACCACCGTTACCTGGAGAAAAATTTGCCTGTGCTATACACACAATAAACAATGAATAATTCCACTCAATGACAAGACATATTCACCGGAAATAAATACATGCCGCAATCACTGGCATACAAACCAGGTGCGAGGTGAACAAGACAAAAGCAAAGGAAACAAAATAACAGCTGAGCGGCGATGGCTAGAAAGCCGGGGGACGTCGACCGCCGAACGCCGCCCGAACAAGGAGAGGAGGTGACTTCGGTGGAAGTCGTGACAGACCGATTATGAGACATGACATTTGGAAAATTTGGTTTTCTTAGAGGATTATCTACACAATTAACATATTATTTGACCTATTGGTCAAAATATGCGTTTTGGATTGGACACCCTTCTTTATGCCTAACAGTATTTGGCCTCTAAAAGAATTATAGTGCTCAGGTTTAATGGCAGTTTGGCAGCTGGTGCCTATAACTAGATTCATTCCACACCTCTCCAGGGTTATATTATTTCCATTTGTCATTTTAAGGACTTCCCTGAGTGAGCTTCAATGCTGGTGATAATGAACACTGCAGGAGAAGAAATTGACATGTATGTTAAGAATCTTGATATTAAGGCAGTAAATATTTAAAACACTCTTCAAACAGTTTTTGCAGGAGGCTACACATTTGCAGAGAACTATTTGTAGTATTTTCTACTGTACAATGCAGCATTGTTTTTCGAGTTAATTTCCAGTCGTTAAGTTATCTTCACAACACTGACTAAAGGGCACGAGAAGTTAACTTCGAGATCTCAACGAGTTCTTCACAAGGTATTCTCGGCATCCATTTTCTTTGTTCTCGTTGAGTTGTGCCAGTAGACTTCCACCTAAGGCACTCTTCCCACTCAACTGATTCTGGCAGCTGAGATCTTTACAAGATGAAAAGAGTTTGTCCTCTCACCATCACC
Organism: Brachymystax lenok tsinlingensis; assembly: GCA_030435695.1. NCBI lineage: Eukaryota > Metazoa > Chordata > Actinopteri > Salmoniformes > Salmonidae > Brachymystax > Brachymystax lenok. The sequence goes on along the minus strand of CM059792.1, from coordinate 41,833,054 downwards.
CTCATCTTTTGCCTCCCTGTGATATCTATGTCTTGTTAGTGGGCTCAGTGTCAGTGAGAATATGAGAGATGGACTGTAAGCCAGAGTTTTTACAATTACTAGCATGAACGCTTAGGCTTACCCTTTGACATACATAGAGTACGCTTTCACATATGACCTCAAGGCAATTCTGCTTTCATATTAACGTATTTTATGTGCTAAGGTTATTTAGAATAATATATTCCCTTTCAGCAATGCCTTTATAAGTTAGACCACAAGGTCGCTTATGATCCGACTACATCAGAGCTCTCCAACAGGTCCTGGAGAAAAACTGGTTGTCAGGGCTTCATTCCAGATATTTTGAATTGGATTAATTTATTAATGGGCTGGAATAAAAGCCTGCACACCTATCTCCTCAGGACCAGATTTGGAGACCCCCAATCTATGTAAAGCTCCTACAAGCATACTAATGTAGTGTAGCAGTAGCCAGAGGTTACAGTATGTCACTGAGTGATTTAATGCTGTGTGTAGATAGTGGCTCAGTTGGTAGAGCATGGTACTTACAACACAAGGGTTGTAGGTTCAATTCCCACAGGGCACCAGTATGAGAAATGTATGCAATCACCTCTGTAACTCTTTTTGGGTTAGAGCATTTGCTTAAATGACAAATCTGTCTAAAATATGTGTGGGGCTATTATCTGTAGCTGGCCTGGGAGTCCATGTAGCGAGATAGCCTGTGATTCACCTCCCAGGTAAGGGGAACCTGTACAGTTGGATTATTTTAAGAATCTAGGACGAGGATTAGGTTTGGCCTTTTAATCCTTAAATCCATGGGCTGCACCCACTGATGCAGAATCATGTACGGCTTGTTTAGTGGTTCTATAGTCGTGTAGTGCTTATTTATCTGACATCACAGGCTACTGCATAATGAGAGTTGGCTAGAGGAAAAGTGAATATTGAGGCATGCAGCTGTAGGCTTACTCACCTGTTCTATTTACAGTATACACCACTGTAGACTGGTTAGTTCGGCGAAGTCCATTGCTGTTTTTTCCCAGGTTGTTCGTGTTTTCTTTCTTTGCCACGTGTCTGGAAACTTTGAAAATGAGTTAGCTCTTTATTTGAATTGTCTAATATCTTGCTGGAAGTGCTGCTGCAGCAGTGCTATAGCTGCTAAACGAGGTGGAGATAATCTAGAGACTTACCCAACGTTGATTTAACTGGGGATCGATATCAGGTCATGGTTATCGTCGACCTCATCACACTATTAACTTTATCTGTGCACTGACAAGATTTGAGAGCAATAGATTATGAAGAACCTCCTGACGCTGCTATAAAAAGCCATTAAGTAGCAATATGTGCCCTTGCTTCGAGGATGTAGTTATCTGCTAGACACAGGCACCAGATACTGATTGAGATTTTGATTGTAGGCAATAATTAATGTCTTCATGCTACTCTGCCCAGGTTCCTTGGACCTAAATCTCCACTTAAGGAATTACAGCGTGAAGTTGGGATCCCATCGGCAAAACAACCTGAACCTTCAAAATGACATCCTTGGTCTGTACTGACTCTTGACAATGTCTTTTTCCCCTTCAGGATCACCACTACAGCAGCTTGTATGATGGACCTGAGACGATATCCGCTGGACGAACAAAACTGCACACTGGAGATAGAGAGCTGTGAGTATCTATCTTTCTTGCTTTCAATTCAACTCAATTACATTTCATTTGATCTTCCTTTCTCGCTTTCAATTCAACTCAATTACATTTCATTTGATCTTCCTTTCTTGCTTTCAATTCAACTCAATTACATTTCATTTGATCTATCTTTCTCGCTTTCAATTCAACTCAGTTACATTTCATTTGATCTATCTTTCTCGCTTTCAATTCAACTCACTTCAATTTTATTTTAATTGGTATGAATGGGAAACAGCCTGTGCCAAACCAGTGGTCTGTACTGGTACTGTCTGTATAAGGAATCCACAAAGTTGAAGACTTAAGTCAGTTACTATAACACAATAATATCTCAAGCATTGAAAACTACTCATGGTGTCACGTCCAGGCCTGAGATGACAGGCTGGAGTGTTTAGGTTTCGTTGTGGTATAGGGTTTTTTGAGTTCTAGGTTTTCTATATCTATGTTGGGGTAATGGTTCCCAATTAGAGGCAGCTGTGTGTCGTTGTCTCTAATTGGGAACCATATATATGTTTTGGGTTTTCATTTAGGTTTTGTGGGTTATTGTTTGATCATAGCATAGTTTTGTTGGTAGTGTTATGTTCTACGTTGCGATCTTCGTTTTGTATATTTTTCCCAGTTACGTTGCTCAAATAAACATGTATACTGGATGCCTTGCTGCGCCTTGGTCTGTCCCGTTTGAAGTTCGTGACAGAATAACCCACCAAATAAAGACCAAGCAGCGAGAGACCCGGGACTACTGGACCTGGGAGGAGGAATTATTTAGGGACGGACCCTGGGCCCAGCCTGGAGAGTATCGTCGGCCAAGAGAGGAGCTGGAAGCAGCGGCGACGAGCCCAGTTTGGCCGGTTCCTGCTCCCCGCACCAGAGTGCGCGTTACGAGCCCAGTTCGGCCGGTTCCTGCTCCCCGCACCAGAGTGCGCGTTACGAGCCCAGTACGGCCGGTTCCTGCTCCCCGCACCACAGTGCGCGTTACGAGCCCAGGTCGGCCGGTTCCTGCTCCCCGCACCAGAGTGCGCATTACGAGCCCAGTGCGGCCGGTTCCTGCTCCCTGCACCAGAGTGCGCGTTACGAGCCCAGTTCGGCCGGTTCCTGCTCCCCGCACCAGAGGGCCAGTGTGCTTCCCCTGTCCAGGTCCGCCAGTGTGCTTCCCCTGTCCAGGTCCGCCAGTGTGCGTCCCCAGCCCGGCGCCGCCAGTGTGCGTCGCCAGCCCGGCGCCGCCAGTGTGCGTCCCCAGCCCGGCGCCGCCAGTGTGCGTCCCCAGCCCGGCGCCGCCAGTGTGCGTCCCCAGCCCGGGTCCGCCAGAGAGGGTCCCCAGCCCGGGTCCGCCAGAGAGGGTCCCCAGCCCGGGTCCGCCAGAGAGGGTCCCCAGCCCGGGTCCGCCAGAGAGGGTCCCCAGCCCGGGTCCGCCAGAGAGGGTCCCCAGTCCTGCTAATGGCCCAGGGCCTACGGTGCGTGACCTCGGACCAGCACGGCCGGCACCGGAGCCGCCACCTGGGACTAAGAAACCCACCCGAAGACCCCCCCATGGACTTTTTGGCGCGGTCGGAGTCCGCGCCTTTGGGGGGGCGGGGGGGTACTGTCACGTCCAGGCCTGAGATGACAGGCTGGAGTGTTTAGGTTTCGTTTTGGTGTAGGGTTTTTTGAGTTCTAGGTTTTCTATATCTATGTTGGGGTAATGGTTCCCAATTAGAGGCAGCTGTGTGTCGTTGTCTCTAATTGGGAACCATATATATGTTTGGGGTTTTCATTTACGTTGTGATCTTCGTTTTGTTTTGTATATTTTTCCCAGTTACGTTGCTCAAATAAACATGTATACTGGATGCCTCGCTGCGCCTTGGTCTGTCCCGTTTGAAGTTCGTGACACATGGACATGTACAGTAAATTAATCCTCATGAGGGGAAATGAAGTGTTTCCTGCCTGCAGATTTGTCAGTGAAACCTAAGGCACCCAATTCAAGAATACTATGTTGCATCACTTCAGAAACTCAGGGATTTCCACGTTACAATGGTGTACAAATATTAAGACAAAAAAAGGCTGCCAAGGTCTACTGTATATGATGTTTTTTGAAAAGTTTATTCCTTTCTCAACAGCTTGGTAAATGCTTTAAGTAGCAGTGCAGTTAAAAACTTGTTTTATTTTTGTTATGACATTTTCGCACTATGAGGTCGAAATAACACTCGAATTATGAAAATGATAATTATGCCCTTTTTTGTGTAAGAGCTGTTTTTTAAAAAATCCTGGAATTTCAGCATGTTCAGGTGGGATGGAACTTTTAGCCTATGCCATGACATCACTATGTGATCTGATTATAATAGACAAATGACATCTGGGTAAGCGGGTGGGCTCTAGACCATCCTAACAGCCAATCTGGGCTGTATATGTAAATATCTCAGGGAAATTAACAAGAACACATTTTTTATTTTCATTAAACAAACACTGTTTTATTAGACATACAGTGATAATTTAAAAATACAATTACAAAGACTGCATGGGTGCTTTAATACATCTAATTTAGTCATTGACATTAACATTAATCACTTGAATAAATCTAAATAGAAAACAAACGTTTCAATAAAAAATATCCATTATCTTCCCCTCTTCAATTAATTCCTGGTTTCCAGTATGCATTAGTGAGTAGGCTATTTTGTTCTTGCTGAATCATTTCAGTTCCCAAAGAGAATATAACTTTTCTTCGTTTTCTCACCTTTGTAAATATAGCTACAATTTGAGAGGACACGCAAGACAAAAGCATGAGGTAACAGCACTACGTTTGCATTATCCTAATTATGTTCACCTTCATCTTGACAGAACCAAAGAACATTGTGCAACCATTGTGAACACAAATGGCCTAATCAAATCTAATTGTGACCTGTTTTGCCTTTGTTGGGTATAGTTTTGGGGGAGGCAAACATTAGTTCCAGTGTGATCATGTTCTACTGCTGAACAGACATGGCTCAGTGACTAAAGGCATTACAGCCAGGGACAGAGAGCCTCACAGAACACTTAGTTACTCAACATTGAGCTCTTTAACACAAAACCTCCTTCTTCAATTTAGTGGCTGACTTATTGCTGGGCAAAACAGTGACTGTGTGGAGCGAACATGTAATGCATCTTTCCCTGATAAAGTTTTTAAAAAACACCTGAGGCCTCTCCTGTTTCATCTGTGGTGCTGGATTCAGAGTTTGTGAAGCTGCAATGTGATGTGGGCTCTGGCTCTGTAGACCTGGCACTTTTGTGATCTGATGTGCTGCCTTTCCAACTCGGCAGCTGTCCTGGTCTATCTTGATTCCCCTCTTCTCTTTCTCTTTATCTCCCCAAAATCTCTCTCTCTCTCTCTCTCTCTCTCTCTCTCTCTCTCTCTCTCTCACTGTCTTTCTCCATCTCTCACTCTGTCTGGCTTTTTTTCCAGGGAGCATGACAGGTTGATCGCTCCTATCTCCCTTAATACCTCTGAAATATAACCACTGAATCACGCTCAGTTTGTAACCAGCTTTGACAGTAGAAGCAGAACATTCAAGTGTATTTTATTTTGTGTCAGATTTTCATCAAAATCATTTAACGTTGTGTAATTGTTTTGGACTAAAACAAAATAACTGAAACTAATTTAATTAGCATTCTTTAAATGCAGAATATGTTTTCCAGGAAAGTTTATTGTTGTTGCATCGTGCTGCAAAGAAAACCCCTCCATTTGTGTTTGTTTTCTTTGTTTTTTTTCAGAAGTTCATTCATTTATTATAATTATTCAATTACCATACAAAGAAGCATTGATATAACATTAATCATAATGTTCTTGTTTTGTAACTTGTAAAGGTCTGCTGCCTTTTGAATAAAACAGAATAGGAGAGAAGAAACATACTCAAAGGGCATGTTGTAAATCCCAATTAAAAGTCTCCTAGGAAGTGGGTGTTGAAATGTGAAATGAGATGCTGATTAAGTAGTATTTTATAATTCAGTCCGGCTTTAAACTTACTCTTGAAAGTTGTACTAGTAGAATGGACAAGAAATTGGGTAATGCATCATCACTTCCTCTTGTCATGTTAGTCATTGCATACCTTAGAGAGCTATTTCTAACTTGTCGGAAATGTCCAGATCAACTAGCCCATGTCAGTTTTTTAGTACATAGATTTTGTTGTAATTTTTTTTTGTCCCTCAAATATCACATGAATATACTTTAGATTTATAGAGTGTATAGAATGAGCTTTTCTTTGCATCCCATGACAAAATGTGTAAAATTGCAGGAAATAATCTTTAAACCTGCAAAATGTTCTCCACCAACAAGAGGGGTGTGAACAATTTGTGTCATGAACAGTGCTTGTGCCCACAGAAAAAGGCGTGGTGCGTGCGCAGGGGGCGGGGGGCGAGCGGTATGTTCCCAATGCTGGAAGGGGGGGGGCCCTAGAGAAAAAGTTTGGGAACCCTTGCTCTATACCAGGGCACCAAGGAATAAACTATGTTACCGGACACCAAGGAATAAAATAAATAGAGTCAAACATTTCAATTTTTGTCATTTAGCAGACGCTGTTATCCAGAGCAACTTACAGTTAGTGCGTTCATCTTTTTAAGATAGCTCGGTGGGACATCCACATATCACAGGCATAGAAAGTACATTTTTCCTCAGTAACGTACGTAGCTATCAGTAGAGTCAGAGCTAGGGGGGAGGGTAGGGCTCAAGTACAAGTGCTGGTTAAGTGTTTATTTTTTTATTTGAGATGAAACAGTCCTTTATCCTATTGGCAATAAGGCTGCTGAGTGACAATCACTAGCAGGTCCAGTGGGCTGGCCTACACAATGTAGTTGGCAATGTGCTGACGTGTATAATGTGTTTAGTAGTGTACCATTGAATCACCTACTGTAAGAATCGCACTGATTGTATTTATTGTACACAGAGCTGCAAACAACATGTCCCCATGGGGATAATAACGTTATTGTCTTATCTGTCTGTTTTAGGCATGCATGTCTTATATTGTCTTTCAGCTCCTTGTAGATGTGTATTTTTCTTTATCCCTGTCAGAGCTGATGTGTTGCTAGTTCAGATGTCTTCTGACAATATCACAAAGTGTCAGATGAAAGCCCTGTCAGGTTCAGAAGGAAGTAGGGAAGAGAGGATGAAGCCTCAGAAAGTTTGGCTGGATAAAAGGAGGCCCCTAGATAGAGTATACGCCTACAAGCAATAATAACTATTCAACATTTCTGTGTAAATGACTTTAATCATTAGTGTGAGCACTTAATATGCACAATACAATTAGTGTGATGCAGTTATTTAGTCTCTCCTTCTATAAATTGTTCCAGTTATAAGCCCCTCTGTCTTCATATTAATTTGGTTGTAATAAAATACATCTTTGGAGCGGACTTGTTCCCTCCTGGGAGTAGGAGTGTGATGAGATGAGACTGGTGCCCTCAAGGTGGACAGTGGAAGCAGTTATTTTGGATAGTCTGCCTTTCCTCTATGTGGCTCATTGCTGGGCAGTGACACTAATGTGTAATTTAAGGGAAATGCCTTTTTCATGGAATCATGAGTTAAGTGACTTTTGTTGTCTAACTGCTGTTTTTACATGTCAACACAACAACACAGTATGTCCAGCAGAGTGGCCGTGTGTGGCTACTTTATATTAAAGAACAATTGACCCGTGTCACTGCACCGTGCTGGGTGACTTTCAGCAATATTGCATGAGGGCTAGGTTATGACCTTACAATACACCTCCTATCAAGCTACATTTGTTGTGTTGTTTCTTCCCAGCTTCTCTATAATGTTTGCAAATCTGGGCTGTAGTACAATAGGCCACATAACCTATATCTAGGAAGTGAAAACCTTGGGCTGCATTATTCAACAATGTCAAACTCAAAATAATATAGTAGATACATAGTATAGTACATGCTTATGAATTTCACACGCACACAGTACTTCATTAGTAAAGCATTCTGAATGGACTAGTCCACTGTTTAAATCGTGCTGCCAGATGTATAGAGTGTACTTAATTCACACCTACTGTAATAAACTCAGCGAAAAAAGAAACATCCCTTTTTCAAGACCCTGTCTTTCAAAGATAATTCGTAAAAATCCAAAGAACTTCACAGATCTTCATTGTAAAGGGTTTAAGCACTGTTTCCCATGCTTGTTCAATGAACCATAAACAATTAATGAGCATGCACCTGTGGAACACTCGTTAAGACACTAACAGCTTACAGACGGTAGGCAATTAAGGTCACAGTTATGAAAACTTAGGACACTAAAGAGTCCTTTATACTGACTCTGAAAAACACCAAAAGAAAGATGCAGAGGGTCCCTGCTCATCTGCGTGAACGTGCCTTAGGCATGCTGCAAGGAGGCATGAGGACTGCAGATGTGACCGGACAATAAATTGCAATGTCCGTACTGTGAGACACCTAAGACAGCGCTACAGGGAGACAGGACGGACAGCTGATCGTCCTCGCAGTGGCAGACCACGTGTAACAACACCTGCACAGGATCGGTACATCCGAACATCACACCTGCTGGACAGGTACAGGATGGAAACAACAACTGCCCGAGTTAGACCAGGAACGCACAATCCCTCCATCAGTGCTCAGACTATCCGCAATAGGCTGAGAGAGGATGGACTGAGGGCTTGTAGGCCTGTTGTAAGGCAGGTGCTCACCAGACATCACCAGCAACAACGTCGCCTATGGGCACAAACCCACCGTCGCTGGACCAGACAGGACTGGCAAAAAGTGCTCTTCGCTGACGGGTCGCGGTTTTGTCTCACCAGGGGTGATGGTCGGATTTACGTTTATCGTTGAAGGAATGAGCGTTACACCGAGGCCTGTACTCGATTTGGATGTAGAGGGTCCGTCATGGTCTGGGGCGGTGTGTCCGACTGAGGATGTTGTCATTGCAGGCAATCTCAATGCTGTGTGTCATGCACGTTACAGGGAAGACATCCTCCTCCCTCATGTGGTACCCTTCCTGCAGGCTCATCCTGACATGACCCTCTAGCATGACAATGCCACCAGCCATACTGCTCGTTCTGTGTGTGATTTCCTGCAAGACAGGAATGTCAGTGTTCTGCCATGTCCAGCAAAGAGCCCGGACCTCAATCCCATTGAGCACGTCTGGGACCTGTTGGCTAGGGCCATTCCCCCCAGAAATGTCTGGGAACTTGCAGGTGCCTTGGTGGAAGAGTGGGGTAACATCTCACAGCAAGAACAGGCAAATCTGGTGCAGTCCATGAGGAGGAGATGCACTGCAGTACTTAATGCAGCTGGTTGCTACACCAGATACGGACTGTTACTTTTGATTTTGACCCCCCCTTTGTTCAGGGACACATTATGCAATTTCTGTTAGTCACATGTTTGTGGAACTTGTTCAGTTTATGTCTCAGTTGTTGAATCTTGTTATGTTCATACAAATATTTACACATGTTAAGTTTGCTGAAAATAAACGCAGTTGACAGTGAGAGGACGTTTCTTTTTACAAATACGGTATCAAATACGGTTTACAAATACGGTATCAAAGCAACATTCAGTATATTCCTTATTATTCAGTATAGTGTAGACCCATACTGTGGGTCAGAGAAAAAAGAGGCATTAAAATAACATATTTTGAAAGAAAATACATAATTTCACCATTTTGGAGGACATTTAGGCCACAAGTAGACTCATAATCCTGCCTTATCTCAGTTTTTTTCACCAGGCAAGTCAGTTAAGAACAAATTCTTATTTACAATGACGGCCTAGGAACAGTTAACTGCCTTGTTCAGAGACAGAACAAAAGATTTTTACCTCATCAGCTTGGGGATTTGATCTAGCAACCTTTTGGTTGCTGGCCCAACCCTCTAACCACTAGGCTACCTGTCTCCCCAAATGTACATGCTTACTGTTTTTCTTTCCAAGATGGCAAGAGTTAAAGAGATGCCTCATTATTAGGGTGATTTTACACTGTTGTCAGTCTTGTCACAATGAAACTCTCATCTCAGCTCAAATTCCACCAAATAATAGATACATTTTCTGCACTAGCGGTGCACAACGTACGGAGCGTCACTGCTATCAGATCCTATTTTAGAAACCACAAATGTCCTCTGGGGTCTGAACAGTTTGTACACTGGAGTTTATTCTGCGCCTTAGATCTTCCCATCACAGCTCCTGCAGGTTTGCCAACCAGCTGAACTGAAGACAGCTCGCTGCGCGCTGTCGGACTTCAGAGACACTTTTAATTGGACACCAGGAATAATATTAAAGTAACTTTGAACCGTGGGTATCAAACATTCATTTTAGTTATATTTTAGAGGAGCCTCTCAAGCACATGCAGTGGAAAAAGCGTCAGTTGTTTGAGACTCTGATTTTCCTTTGCTCTCTCCAGTTAAATTTGAAAAGAGCAGCAGACCTTCCCATGCATTGTTAAGTCTAAAACGTGGCTCTTAAGTCTCCCGGTGCAGCCCTTTCATGGCATTTCTGAGACTCTCTCTGACTCAATGTATACTTTACAGACTTCAATTAGGGTTGGCCTCTGATTTTGGTTTACTTTTCATTTAAGTTTGATGATGGTGTATTCATGTATGAACCAAGGGATGTGTGTAACTCCTAGCATAAAGCAAGTTTTAATTTGTTAGAGGCCACAGTTTTTCCATGAATCCTAACTGGAAATCCATCTGTGTAACTCGTTAGGATTTACATTATTTACACAGTTTCCAAGTTAAGCGCACCTCTCAAGTTTGTATTTGGCCCTACCTCCAGGATTCACTTGTCAATTTGCTAAAATTCAACACAGTCTAACACTCAATTTGTGCAAATATGTACAAAAAGTATTTTGGCAGATTTTGTGTGTTTTTGTTCTTTTTTGGTGTGGCTTAATTCGTAGGAAAATACTTTTTGGGGAAGCAAACATCGGAACAATCTTTTGAAAGTTAATAGAACAATGCAAGGGTGTTCTACACTGCCTTTTTTGTGTCTCACATTTATTAATATAAAAGAACGTGTTAACAACCCAATATTGTTAATCCACCAGGTTGTCACCGAAGAAATAATAAAATAATACATTTTGTATTTTATTAATGCCAATACTGTTATCTATGCTTGTTTTCACTTACTACTTTGGGATACTGGTGCACTTGTAGTCAGAAAGGCCCATTTTTCATGTAGGCAACAATAGGCCTACACGATTTTCTTCATAACGCATTTCATATTTCGTGGAGCCTACATTACAACATTTTCATCATAATGCGTTTAATACAAGGCATGGACACATTTTATAAGGGTTGCCAGATTTGTTTTGTTGGTATCGATGAAGGTATTTGATTGGGGAATGGGGATGCATTTTTATGATGGGAAATTATAATACACAAACACTTACACACATACAGTTGAAGTCGGAAGTTTTTCACAATTCCTGACATTTAATCCTAGTACAAATTCCCTGTTTTAGGTCAGTTAGGATCACCACTTTATTTTAAGAATGTGAAATGTCAGCGTGCCGGGTTGAGTTAAACATATTTATTTGTCAACTCACTCGACGATGGACAGCTGTCCCTGATAGAGAGCCCTACCCGGCCAACAACAAAGAAATACAAAAACTAGAACATAGAATGCCCACACCAAATCACACCCTGACCAAACCAAAAAGAGACATAAACAGGCTCCTACAGGTCAGGGCGTGACAATGTCAGAATAATAGTAGAGAGAATGATTTATTTTATTTCTTTCATCACATTCCCAGTGGGTCAAAAGTTTACATACACTCAATTAGTATTTGGTAGCATTGCCTTTAAATTGTTTAACTTGGGCCAAATATTTCCGGTAGCCTTCCACAAGCTTCCCACAATAAGTTGTGTGAATTTTGGCCCATTCCTCCTGACAGAGCTGATGTAACTGAATCAGGATTGTAGGCCTCCTTGCTCGCACATGACTTTTCAGTTCTGCCCACACATTTTCTATAGGATTGAGGTGAGGGCTTTGTGATGGCCAATCCAATACCTTGACTTTGTTGTCCTTAAGCCATTTTGACACAACATTGGAAATATGCTTGGGGTCATTGTCCATTTGGAAGACCCATTTGGGACCAAGCTTTAGCTTCCTGACTGGTGTCTTGAGATGTTGCTTCAATATATCCACAATATGTTCCTACCTCATGATGCCATATATTTTGTGAAGTGCACCAGTCCCTCCTGCAACAAAGCACCCCCACAACATGATGCTGCCACCCCCGTGCTTCACGGTTGGGATGGTGTTCTTCGGCTTGCAAGCCTCCCCCTTTTTCCAAACAACATTTTTGTTTCATCAGACCAGAGGACATTTCTCCAAAAAGTATGATCTATGTCCCCATGTGCAGTTGCAAACCGTAGTCTGACTTTTTTTATGGCGGTTTTGGAGCAGTGGCTTCTTCCTTTCTGAGCGGCCTTTCCGGTTATGTCGATATAGGACTCGTTTTACTGTGGATATAGGTACTTTTATACCTGTTTCCTCCAGCATTTTCACAAGGTCCTTTGCTGTTGTTCTGGGATTGATTTGCACTTTTCACACCAAAGTATGTTCATCTCTAGGAGACAGAATGTCTCCTTCCTGAGCGGTATGACGGCTGCGTGGTCCCATGGTGTTTATACTTGCGTAGTATTGTTTGTACAGATGAACGTGATACCTTAAGCCATTTTCGAAATTGCTCCCAAGGATGAACCAGACTTTTGGAGGTCTACAATTTTTTTTTTCTAAAGTCTTGGCTAATTTCTTTAGATTTTCCCATGATGTCAAGCAAAGAGGCACTGAGTTTGAAGGTAGGCCTTGAAATACATCCACAGGTACACCTCCAATTGACTCAAATGATGTCAATTAGCCTGTCAGAAGCTTCTAAAGCCATCACATAATTTTCTGGAATTTTCCAAGCTGTTTGATTAAAGGCACAGTCAACTTAGTGTATGAAAACTTCTGACCAACTGGAATTGTGATACAGTGAATTATAAATTAAATAATCTGTCTATAAACAATTGTTGGAAAAATTACTTGTGTCATGCACAAAGTAGATGTCCTAACCGACTTGGCAAAACTATAGTTTGTTAACAAGATATTTGTGGAGTGGTTGAAAAACAAGTTTTAATGACTCCAACCTAAGTGGATGTAAACTTCCGACTTCAACTGTATGTAAATGAGACTGTCACAGAGGATTTCTTCTGAATAACTGGTCAGAGCATAGCACATTCCATTCAGCTTCAGGCAACTTCAGGCTTGGTCACACCTGTAGTGACTACTTCTATCTGTCACGCCCATTGTTGCTTACCCATTGTTCACTAGATATATCAATGTAATTACACCCAACACAATGTTGAAAAACAGAGTGCTTCCCACCACTAGATCACATAACTAGACGTGAGCTGGAGGTGGTCCCAACGCTGCCACCAATGTAGCAGAAGAAAGTGAAAGCTGCAATAGGGACTCTAACCAGGGCTCATACGTGGCAAAGTGAGCTCAAACGGCCGTTGTCATGAAAGCCTAGTAGGTCTCTGGGCAGAGGCAGTTGGCCAACAATGCTGGTATATGCCTTGTTACAATGGCCTAAGTATATAGCATGATTGACACGACCGTATTAATCATCATGAAACAGCCTTGGTAGTGCCATAAGTGTAAGCCAAAATGATTCATTATTTTACATGAACCTGTTTAACTGCATTGATATGGATTAACTGATCATAGTCCAGACTCGTTATAGATGCAAATACCATGCATACCACACACACAAAAAAAATACAATGTCACGGATCCCCCACCTGTCCCCTATTCCCACTGATTAGTATTTGTATATATGTGCCCTTTGTTCACCATGGTGATGTCCATTATTGTTACAATGTCCGTTGGTGCGTGTGAGTACCTGTGCTGTGAATACCTGTTTTGGGCTTTCGTGCCCTTGTGGATTGCGCAGATGATTACGGGTCTCATCCCGTGTGTTAATCATTGTGCGCGTGTGTTATTTATTCGAGGTACTCCTCGCTCATTTGTTTAGGTTTCAACCATGTGTGTTTTTGTTACGTGTTTGTTTGGTCTTCGTCCCTGTGCCTTTACACGGCACGCCGTAATTTGGGGCTTAATAAAAAAAAATATTACGCATTCCTGCGCCTGTCTTCCAAATCATTTATACCAACGTGACATTCAGACAAATATAGCTTTTAACTCCAATTTGGCAACCCTCATAAAATCCGACATAGCACCAGTATCCCAAAATATTGAGAGAAAACAAGCATAGAAAACAGCATTGGCATTAATAAAAAACTTTAAAAACTTAAGGCTACTATTATATTATAAGTATTTTGGTGACAACCTGGTTGATTAACAATATTGTGTTGTTAACACATTTGTTTTTTTATATAAATAAATGTGGGACGCAAAAAAAGGCAGTGAAGAACACCATTGACCATTATGCATCGCTGCAATAACTTTCAAATTATTGTTCCAAAGTTTGCCCCCCAATAATTACTTTTCCTATAAATGAAGTCGCACAGAAAATGTGTCTTTTTCTACGAATTAAGTAGGAGAAAAATGTGTGTATTTTCATACGAGTTAAGCCACACAAAAACACACAAAATCTGTTGAAATACTTTATGTACATATTTAGTGTGAGATTGTGTTGTTCAATTCGAATCCAGTCAGCTCCAGTCAGAGACACATTTGAATGTCTGGTTTCAGCCCAAATGTTGTTTGAAGTCAAGTTACAGTATATTATGATGAGTTAAGTCTCCCACCACACTCCTACAAAGGTCTCCCTTAGAACAATAAAACAAATCAATTCTGAATTTCTTTTATGAGCTTTATAAAATGCCTCCAGTCAGATGGGCCTATTATGTTATCTCTAACAATGTTTTCAAGATAAATTCTAAGTATTTTTAGACTGACAAAGCTCCCAAACCCGTGAGTCTATGGGAAGATACTTTGTGTTAGCTTAGCATAGCCATCTTCCCTTAAGACAGGGGTGGGCAATTCCAGTCCTCGAGGGCCTGATTGGTCTCACAGTTTTGCCCCAGCTCCAGCTAACACACCTGACTCCAATAATCACCTAACCATGATCTTCAGTTTAGAATGCAATTTGATTAATCAGCTGTGTTTGCTAGGGATGGAGAAAAAGTGTGACACCAATCAGGCCCTCGAGGACTGGAGTTGCCCACCCCTGCCTTAAGAGTTCAAATTAAATGGACAAGGGAGACCCAGCCTATGTAGAAAGGCAGGGCGTTTTCTCCTCACTCCTCATCTCTCTCCTCTCTCTCTCCCTCTTTCCTTCCAATTCTTGTGCTTCACTGATTCTGCATGGGGATCCAATCAAGCCAAATGCAGTGAAAGAGCTATGACAGCAAATGGAGGCAAAATATAATTTGCAAAGTCGGGCTCAATGGAGTTAAGTGGATCAGAGAAGCCCAACCAACCAAGCAGCAACTTGATATCGCCATCTCTATAGCAGGGGTTGGAAGGATGTTTATCATGTAGGCTCTATGATAATAATGCATTGCTTATTGCAAACTGCGTATTGACTTGTATATGCTGTATTACGTAACTTAACGATCAGTCACAAAAGACAAATAGCTCTTAACAGCCTCTTCGAAAATAGCTCCAATGAAACACGTAGTGTACCATCATGTTGTCGTGTCTGACTATGATTTTATATTTTACTTTTATTTAAGTAGGCAAGTCAATAAGAACAAATTCTTATTTTCAATGACGGCCTAGGAACAGTGGGTTAACTGCCTTGTTCAGGGGCAGAACGACAGAGTTTTTAACCTTGTCATCTCGGGGATTCAATATTGCAACCTTTCGGTTACAAGTCCAACACTCTAACCAGTAGGCTACCTGCCGCCCCAATGATTAAATTCTATGACATGCTATTTGATCAAATTGATTACCCAACGTTTAATTGATTACATGATTGAATTAAACCATGTAACAATTAAACCCTTAATAGAGTGGTTATTTCCTGAATCCACTCTCTTAAAGATCTGAAGATCTTTTATATCAATAGCAGTCAATAATTAGCAGTCTCATTCTGATTGTCGTAAGTACTTTGTTATCTACACGAACCCTAGCTAATAAATTGAATCAGCAATACACAAATTGGCTTCATTATTTATTTACTAAATACATAAATAATCACACAAAATGACATATATATACCCAGGATAGATCACACTTGGTTTCTCGAATGATTGCCTCGCCTGGTTCACCAACTACTTTGCCGACAGAGTTCAGTGTGTTAAATCGGAGGGCCTGTTGTCCGGGCCTCTGGCAGTCTCTATGGGGGTGCCACAGGGTTCAATTCTTGGGCCGACTCTCTTCTCTGTATACATCAATGATGTCGCTCTTGCTGCTGGTGAGTCTTTGATCCACCTCTATGCAGACGACACCATTCTGTATACTTCTGGCCCTTCTTTGGACACTGTGTTAACTAACCTCCAAACGAGCTTCAATGCCATTCAGCACTCCTTCCGTGGCATCCAACTGCTCTTAAACGCTAGTAAAACCAAATGCATGCTTTTCAACCGTTCGCTGCCTGCATCCGCCCGCCCGACTAGCATCACTACCCTGGACGGCTCTGACCTAGAATACGTGGACAACTACAAATACCTAGGTGTCTGGCTAGACTGTAAACTCTCCTTCCAGACTCACATTAAACATCTCCAATCCAAAATTAGACCTAGAATCGGCTTTCTATTTCGCAACAAAGCCTCCTTCACTCATGCTGCCAAACTTGCACTAGTAAAACTGACTATCCTGCCGATCCTCGACTTCGGCGATGTCATCTACAAAATAGCCTCCAACACTCTACTCAGCAAACTGGATGCAGTCTATCACAGTGCCATCCGCTTTGTCACCAAAGCCCCATATACTACCCACCACTGCGACCTGTATGCTCTAGTCGGCTGGCCCTCGCTACACACTCGTCCCCAGACCCACTGGCTCCAGGTCATCTACAAGTCCCTGCTAGGTAAAGCCCCGCCTTATCTCAGCTCGCTGGTAACCATAGCAGCACCCACCCGTAGCACTCGCTCCAGCAGGTATATCTCACTGGCCACCCCCAAAGCCAATTCCTCTTTTGGCCGCCTTTCCTTCCAGTTCTCTGCTGCCAATGACTGGAACGAACTACAAAAATCGTTGAAACTGGAGACACTTATCTCCCTCACTAGTTTCAAGCACCAGCTGTCAGAGCAGCTCACAGATCACTGCACCTGTACATAGCCCAACCAACTACCTCATTCCCAACCATAGTCATGTATTTATCTTGCTCCTTTGCACCCCAGTATTTTTAATTTACACATTGATCTACTGCACATTTACCATTCCAGTGTTAAATTGCTATACTGTAGTTACTTTGCCACCATGGCCTATTTATTGCCTTATGTTCCTTATCCTACCTCATTTGCACACATTGTATATAGATTAGTTTTTTTCCTACTGTATTATTGACTGTATGTTTGTTTCACTCCATGTGTAACTCTGTGTTGTTGTGTGTCGCACTGCTTTGCTTTATCTTGGCCAGGTCGCAGTTGTAAATGAGAACTTGTTCTCAACTTGCCTACCTGTTAAATAAAGGTGAAATAAAAAAATAAAATAAAAAAACATTGATTACTAAGCCCCTAGTGGGCTAAGCCGATATGACCGCTGGTTACACAAAGGAAGGGGGTTGGGTTTGAATGAAAGAGTGGGAAGACTAGGGACATAGGGATTGGGTCTATCGGACCTTGAGAAGCTATGCTACCGTAAATACAGAATCTTATGCGTTCTAATACCCACCCATTCAGAAAAGGAAAATGCAAGATATATATATTTACTCTGAGCTGTGCTTCGATAGATGGGTCGAAGATGGAAGACTGGTTTACCCAGCAGAGATCGCCATTGTCCTTTGAAGAATCTTTCTGGTCGTAGTGTTGTAGGGCGGATACGTTGAAGTACCCTGTCATTCTTCGGAGATTGTCTGTCCTTTCCTTGGCCACGTACGTTTACAGCTGCAGCTGATAACTCGACGTCTAGGATGTATCACTTCTTTAGTGAATAATCACTCAAAGTTCATACCAAGTTGCCATAATCAGCTCGTGCGGTATTCTGGCTGGTCTAGTCGAAGTTCTCCATTCCAGAGTGGTGATCGTCACCTCCACGTTGAAATTTGATCTTTTAAACATTAGGACAGCAGTCCTAACATTTCTGGAACTAAATGTTAATTTCGTTAGGTTGTAGTTGAAATTAGCCTTCTGTCAAAGGGCTTTTGTACTGGGGTCATGTTTCATAGTTCTCAACCAATGTCTGTCCAATTGGGCGTGGCCATTGAGTGGGCCTACGTTTTACTATGTTATATTATTTAGGAGGCTAAAATTACATTTAATCTTTTCACAAATAGTTTCATGTTTAAACATTTAAATTGCATAACAATTCCATGTGAATCTGATAACTAGAATTTGTAGACTTTCTAAGATACAATCTATGTTGTCCTATCATCAGATATAATGTCTCAGACAACAACTCATCTGACTGATCTTTAAGTACAAACGGACACTTTCAACTGGTTGAGAAAGGGAAATATTGTTCCATTCCCCAATCTTTTGATGTTACCATACTCTCTCTATGTTAACCAAGGGCTTTCCAAGGGTGTCATAAACCTCACCCAAAAGGAGGAGAGGAGAGGAGAGGAAAAGGGGAGAGGAGATGTAGGAGAGGAGAGGGGAAGAGGAGTGGAGGGGAGTGGGGGAGAGGAGGAGATGGGGAGAGGAGGAGAGGAGAGGGAGGAGAGGAGAGGGGAGAGGAGGAGAGGAGAGGGGGAGAGGAGAGGGAGGAGAGGAGAGGGGGAGAGGAGAGGGAAGAGAGGGGGTGAGGGAGGAGAGGAGAGGGGGAGAGAAAAGGAGAGGGGAGGGAGAGGAGAGGGGGAGAGGAGAAGGGGAGAGGAGAGGAGAGGGAGAAGGGGGAGAGGAGAGGGGGAGAGTAGAGGGAGGGAGGGAGGGAGGGAGGGAGGGAGGGAGGGAGGGAGGGAGGGAGGGAGGGAGGGAGGAGAGAGGGGGAGAGGAGAGGAGAGAGGAGGAGAGGGGGAGAAGAGAGGGGGGGAGAGGAGAGGGAGGAGAGGAGAGGAGAGGAGGAGAGGAGAGGGAGGAGAGGAGAGGGGGAGAGGAGGAGAGGAGAGGGGGAGAGGAGAGGGAGGAGAGGAGAGGGGGGAGAGGGAGAGAGGGAAGAGAGGGGGTGAAGGAGGAGAGGAGAGGGGGAGAGAAAAGGAGAGGGAGGGGGAGAGGAGAGGGGGGAGGAGAGAGGAGAAGGGGAGAGGAGAGGAGAAGGGGAGAGGAGAGGGGAGAGTAGAGGGAGGGAGGGAGGGAGGGGAGGGAGGGAGGGAGGGAGGGAGGGAGGGAGGGAGGAGAGGAGGAGAGGGGGAGAAGAGAGGGGGAGAGGAGAGGGAGGAGAGGAGAGGGGGAGAGGAGGAGAGGGGGAGAGTAGAGGGAAGGAGGGAGGCAAGGGGGAGAGGAGAGGGGGAGAGGATAGAGGAAGAGAAAGGGAAGGCCTGCTTGGGACTAATCAATGAGGCAGTGGGAGAGTTCCTGAATAGTCCTGTCAAATATCACTGCGGTCCACCCGCAGGAGAGGAGAGGAGAGGAGAGGGGAGAGGAGAGGGAGGAGAGGGGAGAGTAGAGGGAGGAGAGGGGGAGAGAAGGGGTGGGAGCGGGGGAGAGGAGAGGGGTAAGAGGAGAGGAACAGAGGAGAGGGGAGGAGGAGAGGAGAAGGGGAGAGGAGAGGGAGAAGAGATGGAAACGAGAGGAGAGGGGGAGAAGAGGAGAGGAGTGGGGGAGAGAAGAGGGAGGAGAGGAAAGGGAGGAGAGGAGGGGGGAGAGTAGAGGAAGGAGAGGGGGAGTGGGAGCAGAGGAGAGGGGGAGAGGAGAGGGAGGAGAGGGAGAAGGGAGAGGAGAGGAGAGGGAGAGAGGATAGAGGAAGTGAAAGGGAAGGCCTGCGTGGGACTAATCAATGAGGCAGTGAGAGAGTTCCTGAATAGTCCTGTCAAATATCACTCAGCCCCGCGGTCCACCCGCACACGCACACCACACGCACCACGCTCTCTCACATACATATTCATGCGAACATACACACACATGCAGGCACGCAGACACACAGTCACATAAATGCACACACACAAATTCATTAACACGCACACACACACATTTTGATTACCAGTCATTATGAGGAGGAAGTGGTTTTAATGTTTGATTAGGAGAGAGAAAAGAGAAAAACACCTCATTCATTAACCTGCGATTTGGAGTGTTGCAGAACCCTCTATCTCTGTCTCTTGTCTCTGCTACAATGCGTGCACACAGTGCCGTGGAGTCAGCCGAATTGATGACTGCACTGGCCTAGGCAGGCAGTGGATTATGCAAGGCCCAGTTTCATGGTCTGTTGGAAAATATATATTTTTTTATTGGGATTCTATAAGATGTTACTCAATCATTTATAGCCGTGAGTCCACTGGCTGGCTGCTAATTTATGTACTAGTTTTAGTTGAGTAAGCACTGAGGCAGAGAAAATATAATTGTTTTATATGAGTTTTTATGCTCAGTTAAAAAAAGTTATATTCTCATTGTGGTCAAAAGTTGACTTCCTATTGTGGTTGTTTTGTTTAAATCTTCACTATTGAAATATACTCGGATCCAAGTGGCAGACATGTTAGGTTGACACTACAGTATTTACAATGCTTCTGATTTAATCAACACATTCTTTGTGTGCCTTATATGATGATTATGTGCCCACAATTGTTTATGTTGAACTTAATAATCGTTGGAGACACATACACGTTCATTACATTTCTGACTGGCTGTGTGCCCTTGTGTTCTCCATCAAATGCCCTGCCTCCTCTCTCGTCCTCAGATGGGTATACCACTGATGACATAGAGTTCTACTGGCGAGGAGGTCATAACGCTGTGACGGGGGTGGAGAGAATAGAACTGCCCCAGTTCTCCATCGTGGACCACAAACTCATCTCTAAGAATGTCGTCTTCTCTACAGGTGATGTCTTATGCACCAACTGGCCCCTATGTTAAGCTTCTCTCTCCCATTTACTCATCATTATAGCTAAGTACAGATACAAAGGTTGCAGAGTAGACAAAAAAAAGTGCTTCTGTTACAAGGTTATCCCTGGCCAGTTTCTGAGTAGGAGCTCTCATGTCGTTTCCAGAAAATTCTGTGTTACATCAGTCTAGCTGGTTTTCTGTAATGGCCCAGGCCGAGCTAGAGCCCCTCG
The DNA here is from genome assembly GCA_030435695.1 of Brachymystax lenok tsinlingensis. Classification (NCBI taxonomy): domain Eukaryota; kingdom Metazoa; phylum Chordata; class Actinopteri; order Salmoniformes; family Salmonidae; genus Brachymystax; species Brachymystax lenok. The sequence goes on along the minus strand of CM059792.1, from coordinate 41,812,183 downwards.
CTGTGCAGTGCAGGGACCATGGGGGTGACTAAGGGCCCGGCTGGTAAATTGCATCCATTTATAGGTCAGTTAGATGCTCCGACATTGGGTCTCCTCTGACAATCTGGCACATGCATGCCGTTTCCAGGACATTACCTCCATAGGGGGAGATCGAGGTTCTTATTAAGGTGGAAGAGTAATGTAGGGTTGAGAGAGAGAGGCGAAGGGGGACCCTGTGGTGGTTCCAGAATGGATATGGGATGTTCCTGCTTTAGCCGAACTGGCACAGGCCCCACAGGCAGAAATGGAGGCCACCCCCTTCTCAGAAATGGAGCCTGCTCATGACTTATAAAAATATATATATTGTTTTATTGCATTATTTATTCATAATCTACATTATTTTTATTTTCATGAATTTGTAATGCAAGCAGGCAATAGTACAGTGGCAGTGCATGTAGAGGTTTGGGAAAACTACTTTATTGAATGGGAGCAGCACAATGACACAGAGTGAGTCAAACAATTACAGCTTGTCCTGTGCCTTATGAAGCTCATGTGTCCCCATGAACTGGTAACCCCAATGTTTTCTGATGCATAAAGAATGTACAGTAGTTACAGCTCATCCCTTACTTCATAGGCTGTGACTACACTGCTTAGGCATTGAGGATGGGGGATTACCATTTTCTACAGCAGCCTGCTGAGACAAGTAAGGGCTGACCCTCAGGTTACATGGAGAAGCACACATCAGCAGAAATAGTTGGCATTTATCAAATACCCCCCACCCCTCCCGCAATGTTGTGGTAAAGACCAAAAAATACCCCTGTTGCTTAATTAACCAGACTGTAACCTTAACACCCCCACTGTTTCATTAGTCCTTGAGGAAACCCTCCCTGCATCTCTATTTGCTGTGCGCTGCACACTAAACTCGCTGAAAATCTTTAACTAACGCAACGTCAAAACGAACTGTGAACTACTCACTGGAGATGTGTGCCGGAGGCGGTTTTATACCCACTCTGTAATACATTCACTTTCTCTTCCCACTCCTCTTGCACCTTCTGTTTAGCTTTTCCTCAGCTCCTTATACCGTGGGTCCTTCTTGATGTCAGCTCTAACGGTCCCCTTCCCCTCTCCTGCCATTGTAGTAGAATAATACAACCCAATCCCAAAGGACACAATATATGAGCGTGTTCAAGCAATGCTGCCATACAGCGGCCTACTGGGTTTATTTCAAATAAAGCCTAGATAAGAAGAAATGTAGTGCTCTCCTAGGCAGGCAAAGAAGCCCTCTCTTCATACATATAGATATAGGCATAACCTTGATAATGCAAGAGGACGCTGATGCACAGTTAGAACTAGAACAAGTATTCTTTCTGTTGAGTATTTCCCCAACACAGTTAGAACTAGAACAAGTATTCTTTCTGTTGAGTATTTCCCCAACACAGTTAGAACCAGAACAAGTATTCTTTCTGTTGAGTATTTCCCCAACACATATCTTGGAAATTACAACAGGGAGTGGGAGCCTTCAGGCAGCCTTTGTCAGGCATACTGTAGGTTGTCAATCATACACTGTAGTGATAGCCTCTGGAGGCAAACAACAAATAAAATCAAATGAAATGTTATTGGTCACATATACATGTTTAGCAGGTGTTATTGCAGGTGTAACAAAATGCTTGGGTTTCTAGCTCCAACAGTGCAAGTAATATCGAACAATTTCACAACAATACACACAATACACACCAATCTAAGTAAAGGAATGGAATTAAGAATACATGTATATAAATATATGAACGAGCAATGTCAGAGCGGCGTAGACTAAGATACAGTAGAATAGAATAGAATACAGTATATACAAATGAGATGTGTAATGCAAAATATGTAAACATTATTAAAGTGACTAGTGTTCCATTTATTAAAGTGGCCAGTGATTTCAAGTCTATATATATAGGCAGCAGCCTCTAATGTGCTAGTCATGGCTGTTTAACAGTCTGATGGCCTTGAGACAGAAGCTGTTATTCAATCTCTCGGTCCCAGCTTTGATGCACCTGTACTGACCTCGCCTTCTGGATGATAGCGGGGTGAACAGGCAGTGGCTCGGGTGGTTGTTGTTCTTGATTATATTTTTGGCCTTCCTGTGACATCGGGTGTTGTAGGTGTCCTGGAGGGCAGGTAGTTTTCCCCCCGTGATGCGTTGTGCAGACCGCACCCCCCTCTGGAGAGCCCTGCGGTTGCGGGCGGTGCAGTTGCCGTACCAGGCGGTGATACAGCCCAACAGGATGCTCTCAATTGTGCAACTGTAAAGGTTTGTGAAGGTTTTAGAGGCCAAGCCTCCTGAGGTTGAAGAGGCACTGTTGCGCCTTCTTCACGACACTGTCTATTTGTTAGTGATGTGTACGCCGAGGAACTTGAAGCTTTCCACCTTCTCCACTGTGGTCCCGTCGATGTGGATAGGGGGGTGCTCCCTCTGCAGGTTCCTGAAGTCCACAATCATGTCCTTTGTTTTGTTGATGTTGAGTGAGAGGTTATTGTCCTGGCACCACACTCTCAGAGCCCTCACCTCCTCTCTGTATGCTGTCTTGTCATTGTTGGTAATCAAGGTAATCAACTACTTTTGTGTCATCTGCAAACTTGATGATTGAGTAGGAGGCGTCCCTGGCCACACAGTCATTGGTGAACAGGGAGTACAGAAGGGGGCTGAGCACACACCCTTGTGGGTCCCCAGTGTTGAGGATCAGCGAAGTAGAGGTGTTGTTTCCTACCTTCACCCCTGGGGGCGGCCTGTCAGGAAGTCCAGGACCCAGTTGCACAGGGCGGGGTTCAGACCCAGGGCCTCAAGCTTAATGATGAGCTTTGAAGGGCACTATGGTATTGAATGCTGAGCTTTAGTCAATGAACGGCATTCTTACATAGGTATTCCTCTTGTCCAAATGGGATAGGGCAATGTGCAGTGCAATGGCGATTGCATTGTCTTTGGATCTATTGGGGCAGTAAGGAAATTGAAGTGGGTCTAGGGTGTCAGGTAAGGTAGAGGTGATATGATCCTTGACTAGTCTCTCAAAGCACTTCATGATGACAGAAGTGAGTGCTATGGGGCAATAGTCATTTAGTTCAGTTACCTTAGCTTTCTTGGGTACAGGAACAATGGTGGCCATCATGCATGTGGTGACAGTAGACTGGGATTGGGAGAGATTGAATATGTCTGTAAACACACCAGCCAGCTGGTCTGCGCATGCTCTGAGGATGAGGCTATAGATGCAGTCTGGGCCGGCAGGGTTAACACGTTTAAATGTTTTACTCATGTCAGCCATGGATAAGTAGAGCCCACAGTCCATGGTAGCGGGCCTTGTCGATGGCACTGTGTTATCCGCAAAGCGGGCGAAGAAGGTGTTTAGCTTGTCCGGAAGCAAGACGTCGGTGTCCGCGACGTGGCTTGTTTTCCTTTTGTAGTCCGTGATTGTCTGTAGACCCTGCTTCATACGTCTCATGTCTGAGCCATGGAATTGCGACTCCACTTTGTCTCTATACTGACGTTTTGCCTGTTTGATTGTCTTACTGAGAGAATAACTACACTGTATGAATTCTTCCATATTCCCAGTCACCTTGCCATGATTAATGGGGTGGTTCGCGCTTTCAGTTTTGCATGAATGCTGCCATCCATCCACGGTTTCTGGTTAGGGTAGGTTTTAATAGTCACAGTGGGTACAACATCTCCTGTATACATCCTTATAAACTCAGTCACCGTATCAGTATATTTGTCAATGTTATTCTCGGAGGCTACCCGAAACATCTCCTGAGTTTTTCGTAGCCACCGTGCTTCTACACCTGTCACGGTTCGCAGGTTTGGCTGTCCATTGCTGTGTGTGCTGTTCTGGTCTGATTACCTTCAGTGTCAGCTGTGCTGACGAGCAATCAGATCAGCCGCGGGTGTGTCTCGTTTTGTGGGTCCTATATGTAGTCTGGTGTTTGTCATGTTGGTTGTCAGATCGTTTTGTTACTGGGTTTCTGTGTCTCGCTGTCTGTGCAGTTCCTCCTTCCAGTTCCTGTTTTATTTGGTTTACCCTGCCTTCAGTGTCTAAGCTAAGGATCTATCTGCCGGTCTGAGACTACTCTCCAACCAGCCTTGTTCTGCTCTGTTGCTGTATTCTGAATAAACCTTTTCGCATTCGCAATTGGATCCAGTGTTTCCGTGAGCTGACAGCTGTTTCCGTGAGCTGACAGCATTGCTTGCTGTTTGGGGTTTTAGGCTGGGTTTCTGTACAGCACTCTGTGACATCAGCTGATGTAAGAAGGGCTTTATAAATACATTTGATTGAAATTTGATTGATTGAACATATCCCAGTCCACGTGATCAAAACAATCTTGAAGTGTGGATTCCAGTTAGTCAGACCAGCATTGAATAGTCCTTAGTACGGGTACTTCCTGTTTGAGTTTCTGCCTATAGGAAGGGAGGAGCAAAATGGAGTAATGATCAGATTTGCTGAATGGAGGGCGGGGGAGGGCCTTGTAGGCTTCCTGGAAGTTGGAGTAGCAGTGGCCGAGTGTTTTAGCAGTGCGAGTACTACAGTCAATGTGTTGATAGAACTTCGGTAGTGTTTTCCTCAAATTTGCTTTGTTAAAATCCCCAGCTACAATAAATGCGGCCTCAGGATATGTGGTTTCCAGTTTGCATAAAGTCCAGTGAAGTTCTTTGAGGGCTGTCGTGGTATCAGCTTGAGGGGGAATATACATGGCTGTGACTATAACCATAGAGAATTATCTTGGGAGGTAATACGTTCGCCATTTGATTGTGAGGTATTCTTGGTCGGGTGAACAAAAGGACTTAAGTTCCTGTATGTTTTACCACAATCAAACCATGAGTAGTTAATTATGAAACATACACCCCTGCCCTTGTTCTTCCCGGAGAGATATTTATTCCTGTCTATTCGATGAACTGAGAACCAAACTGGCTGTATGGACTCAGTATATCAGACAGTATATCCAGAGAGAACAGAGTATATTACAATCTCTGATGTCTCTCTGGAAGGTAATCCTCGCCCAGAGCTCGTCAACTTTATTATCCAGAGACTGAACAATAGCGAGTAATATACTCGGAAGCGGTGGGTGGTGTGGGCTCCTGAGTCGGACTAGAAGTCCACTCCGAGTACCTCTTCTCCGCTGACGATGTTTTGGATCAGCCTCAACAGGGAGTGGGACCCTTCAGGCAGCCTTTGTCAGGCATACTGTAGGTTGTCAACCATATACTGTAGTGATAGCCTCTGGAGGCAAGCGTAAAGCAAAGTAAAATCTATAGAAAGTTATTCTGCAACAAGCCCAGCAGACACACCACCTGTATGTCCAGTATGTTAGTCTTGTGTCATCTTACGTTAACAACATCTATACGTTGATCTTTCTCCCTGTAGGATCCTACCCCCGACTCTCCCTCAGCTTCAAGCTGAAGAGGAACATTGGCTACTTTATCCTGCAGACCTACATGCCCTCTATCCTGATCACCATCCTTTCCTGGGTCTCCTTCTGGATCAACTATGACGCTTCCGCTGCCAGAGTGGCTTTGGGTAGGGACTTGTGTGTTATGGATTTGTCATGTGACCTGTGACTAAGCTAATGACAACCTTAGCCAAAACACAAGTTTGAAGCATGGTTTCGTTAGTGGGAATCCATAGTGTAACACTATGTCATTCAAATACATGATGTTGTGCTGTGTTCTTTTTTTATATCTATATTGGTTTCGAGTCTAATCTATAATCATCTCACCTTACATTGCCAAACTATACTACTTGAATTCAGGAAGGAGAAAAAATATGTTTGTTTTATTTTGGAGTTTGATTTTAGCTTTTTACCAACGCCATGGGAGAAAAAGGCATGATGTAGCAGCAATGCAGAACACAACAACCAAGACACTTCCTAAAGGAGAGTGATGGATGACTGAAGTGATTTGTTTCCACTTTGATTTGAGTGCCTCTGCGTTTTTTGTTCCCCTTTTTTTTGGAAGTCACAATTTCTCGCTGTCATCCTTCATTACGTAAGTCTGGACCATGAGGTCCGTGTGCGTGGGATGTAGGAAGCTCCCCTCTCTCTCACCCCTCCCTCTGGCTTGCACCCTCGATAAGAGCAGTACTCTCAATGATTGGAGACTGACCTGCATATATTTCTCCAAGAGGGAAGCATGTGCGGGATTTAATGAAAACCAGAATTAATGCTTAATAATGGAGTCGGCTGGACAGGGAGCTACAGGGTCAACCCAGATCAGACCTCTGTTTATGAACCGTTTGACCCTGTCATGCTTTCAGGCATTATAGGCACTAACTCTACAACAAATACAGGTATGGGAGGTGCATTGCAATTGTGTATGGATGCAAGGCTTAGTTTATATCAGAATCAGAGGTGGACAATAAAGTATGACATTTACAGATTGCAAACAAGAATAATCTGTGTCATATTAAAATAGTTTAAACAAGATATCAGTAAGCTTCAACATATAAATAGAAAACACCAACAAACCCCTTTTAACAGTGAGTTGACTTCCAATTTGACTGTCACGATTCATTGAACAGCAATGGTAATGAAAGCCAGCAGGGCTTTTCTTGTCAGTCACAGCAGCCTACTCAGATCTGAGGTCAAGGTTGAATTTCTCTCTCTGTGGGAGTCCTCTGCAAATGAGGTGGATTGTTGGTCTCCTGTGACGATCTGTGATGGTGATGATGGGCAGGTTATTTTCCCAGGAATCACCACTGTGCTGACCATGACCACCATCAACACTCACCTGCGGGAGACCCTTCCCAAGATCCCCTATGTCAAGGCCATTGACATGTATCTTATGGGTTGCTTCGTGTTCGTTTTCCTGGCCCTGCTGGAGTACGCCTTGGTCAACTACATCTTCTTCGGCAGAGGACCCCAGCGCCAGAAAAGAGCGGCTGAGAAAGAAGCTGTCGCCAACAACGAGAAAATGAGAATGGATCCAAACAAGGTACAGTAGACACCATGCACCTAGACAGCATTTTCCTGTACAGAATACCCAGTACTTTAAAGAGTAGCCCACTGGATAGATGATACAAGTTAGGTCAGGCCTCTCCATCCCTATTTCTGAAGAGCTACTGTCATGTAGGTTTTTGCTTCAACCCTAATCTAGCACACCTGATTCATCAATTAGCTGTTTGATAAGCTGAATCAGGTTAGTTACAACTGGGGTTAGAAAACCTACAGGATGGTAGCTCTCCAGGAACAGGGTTGGAGTGAAAACCTACAGGAGGGTAGCTCTCCAGGAACAGGGTTGGAGTGAAAACCTACAAGAGGGTAGCTCTCCAGGAACAGGGTTGGAGAGCCCTGCTCTCTGCAGTGAATCACCTTTGTGCGCATTTAGAGAAATTGACTACGTACTTGATAGAAATATGACTTAACGTAAATATTCACAAACGGTATAATAATAACACGTGTAGTCTTTTCCTGTATTGTGAATCACTGTTGTTCCTGTCCAGTCTGTTTTCATAACTCCACTGTGATTTCACTGTGAACACACACACACATACATTTTAACGCTGACATTTTCAGATGAAAGTAGTGCCATGACTTGACTCTACAGCTTATATGAATTTTTTTTCGTCTTCACTTTATGAAAGTGAATTTAATTATTGAAAGGACTGACTGTGAAGACAAGCAAGGTAATCATGATGGGGAATAGTTTCACCACTTCAAATGGGGGGTTGGATTAATGCTACTCTGCCTTACCGTCAAGGAGAACAAGCCTTAATGAGCCTACATCAGTCCTGTGAGAAATCCAAATAAGGCACTTTGCCATCTGAAACACAGGCAGACAGAGCACATCTGTCACTGCGTTTTTTTGTTCAAATGAATTGAAATGAAATGCCAGGAACCCTTTAGAACCCATGGGAGAGCCTAGAGAGATGTGAAGTGAAGAATACCGTGATGTGTATTCTTCCTATTACATTTACCTGTTTTGTAATGTCCCGAAATGGGATGGAGAATTTCAAAAGCTTTTCTCTTATCTACATGGTAACTGGGTCAACTCAATGAACTCACGGTGTATCTGGGTCTGTACTGTTTTCAGGTTCACTCATACAACAGAAAAACTTGCTTTGGATAGAGATTTGGATGTTGTGGATTGCATTAAAAAAAAGAGATGAATAGTAGTTTATTGTTGTATTCAACTGTGAGTAAAAGACACAAAAAAAGTGATAGTTACAGCAACTGCCTCTCTGACCATGTTTACATAAAACATAATTGTCTATTTTGTGTTGCCTCTCCTGGCAGCTGACTCATGTGAGCATAATTATTTTTTATGCTTGCAGTGGTTGGTGGGAAATGTAGTTCAGAGAGACGATACTCTGTATGCCAGAATGAAACAGAGGGATATTGACGCTCATGACTCGATGTGGGAACCAATCTTTGTGGACGATGCAGCGATAGGACTAGGCGAGGAAAAGAATAAGGTACTGGATTAACAACCAAGAGTGACAATTTACAGTACAACGCATTAAATATTTACAACCCAACTAGTGTCAATTTTATAGTTTGATTTATTAAATTGTACCTACAGTTTTCATCACAAACATCATTATCATCATCATCGTCTTCCCCTTATCCCTGAACTCCACTTTTAGACACTGGTTTGCACATTCTAAACAAATGTAAATGTTATGTACATATCTGCAGTACTCTATATGGTAACATCTAGCAAATAATAGCTTCCCATTTTGGTGAATACATTATACCTTTCAGTAGCTATGTTTCCATCCAATTGGTGACAGATTGTCATGCGAATATTCTCACATATGCATAAAAACATTTTCCCACCAGAGATGTATTTGCATTAAATGTACTTGATAAAAGGCTGTGTGCGTGATGATGTAGTGCACCTAAACATTTTGCGGTTAAATTCCAATGTACTGAATGAAAAATACAAGTTAAAAGGGATTCTATCGCATTTTCAACTCTACTGATGGTTTTCTCACAAACAAATGTGTGTTATATTCTTATATAATTACCGCCAGGGGCGGCAGGTAGCGTAGTGGTTAGAGCGGTGGGCCAGTAACCGAAAGGATGCTGGATTAAATCCCTGAGCTGACAAGGTAAAAATCTGCTGTTCTGCCCCTGAACAAGGCAGTTAATACACTGTTCCCCAGTAGGCCATCATTCTAAATAAGAATTTGTCATTTACTGACTTGCTTAGTTAAATAAAGGTTAAATGTAAAAAATAATATATATATATAAAGCGAGTGTGCCCACTCTGGTATTTGCACGTGCGCTCTAGCCAACAGCTCGCAGATAGAGTGCAGGTATAGCCTACACTACATGATGAGATATTATGGATAAACGGCAGCCAAGCATCGATGATCATGTCACCAGAATAAGACCCTCAATATTTATTGGAAAGGAGCATCAAGATCACCATAACTTATTTCATCTGTAGCATAATTTACTGCATGCTTTCCCCGTGAGTTTTCTTCCATATGATGGTTATTTTGTCAATATTTGCGCAAAAAAGCGTTTCCACTGACATTTCTCGCATAATACATTTTACAGAAACAAAAATATCCCACCTTGCCTAGCATATTTTGTTTTGTCAACATTTGTAAAGTGTACCGACAAATGTTCTCTTTCCATCAGGTCTGTCATTACATTTTTTATCTGACGTACTTTACTCGCATAAAAACATTGGATGGAAACCTGGTTAGTGTGTTATTAATTTTGGAATATTATGGTATGGATGATTAGGTTGTAATACAGATGTAGAATCTTAGTTTGATCACCCAGTTGCAGGAGAATTTTCCAGGAAATGTAAAACTTGTAGTGTGTTTGAGGTTTAAAAAGGCTTCTAAAATGTGTAGTTTCCACTTTGAAATTTCACACATTATTTTCCCTTACGAAAAATGTATCAACCCCTACAAACATGAACATAAATTATAATTCACATAATAATTCACATTTTCTATAGCAAACTGGCACAAATTAAGATCCTACATCTGTAAGGTCACCATATGGTTGGTTCTGTGTTCACACTGAGAATGATTAAAACGTCACCTTACCCTCTCTATCCTCCCCTCTCTACCATACATTATTGTTTACACCAACACTGGCGTTGTTATCATCTGTTATCGCCATCTTCTGTTATCGCCATCTTTGTTTACACTTTGTGTTATATCAGTTTTTTTTAGTCATCCAATTATAGATTTAACAATTGTGCCTACTATTTTGTTCATTCAACTCAACATTGTCAGTGAGTATAACTCACTACAAAGCAGTAAGTACAGTATGCCTTTCACATTCAAGAGAACCCACAGCTCCCTTTTACCCAAAAAAACATGGGTTTATCTGTTTTTTCAAGTTTTGTTTACATGCCATTCCACATTATGAACATATTTATGTTAAAAGACAATAAGTACTTGAATTATAAACTGTGTTGACACTACAACATAAATCTGATATGTTGTTTTAGAAACCAGGGTGAGTAAAGCAAAACGAGTTGTTTTCTAGAACAAATACGTCATCCCAGATTTAACAAGAATTGAGTTCAGGGGCTCTTACAAAAAGACAACTTTGGTGGATACTAAGTATTTTTTAAACCTCCGCTTTGCGCTAGATGTGTCAATGTGTAGTTCATACATGTATAATCTATGAGCAGAATTACTTGTCTTACCTCAATTAGCCACGAAATCCCTAGTTTGAAAACGACTGTTTTCTGCACCATTCCCCATTTCCCTAATTTCCCCCCACGTGGGCCAGCCCCCTAGCAATTCCAGTTCAACCAATGAGCTTCAGCTCCTTGCCATATGAGTGACAGCTAGAAAAAGGCACATGATGGAGAGAGAGAGAGAGAGAGAGAGATGACATGGTGCACCTTTCAGAACTACTGGCATAAAAAGTATACAAAAGTACAGAATAATCTCTTTAAGAGTGATGTCTTGGCATGGATAGTGAAGACATTAAGTGTTAAGTTGTAGCATAACATGTAGCATAACTAATAATGCATTTAATTTCTCACCTTGTAGATGGACCCTCATGAAAATATTCTACTGGGCACCATAGAAATTAAGAATGAGATGGGAGCATCGGAGCTGACCCTTGGTCTCAGTGACCCCAGGAGCACCATGTTGACTTATGACAGCTCCGCCCTGCAGTACCGCAAAGCAGGGCTGCAGGCCAGGCACAACTTTGGACGCAACACCCTGGAGCGCCACATGCCTCAGAAGAAGAACCGGCTACGGAGGCATGCTTCACAGCTGAAGATCAACATTCCCGATTTGACTGATGTAAACTCTATCGACAAGTGGTCGAGAATGATCTTCCCCACTGTCTTTTCTTTGTTCAACATAATCTATTGGCTCTACTACGTCAACTAAATGGACTTCAGCAAGGGCAGAACTAAACAAACAACAAAAGAAATGTTGCTTGTTTTTCTCTGACTAGTTATCATTTTGCTGTTTGTTCTTGCAACACAAGACTGAATTACTAAAACAAAATCAGGACTGACTCCATTTTACCTTGGAACACCTTAATTGCTGGCTAACACATGAAAACCTTAGAGGAGAGAGAGAGAGAGAGAGAAATTCATAATATATACTGTATGGTGCCTGTACCAGAGTTTTTGTTTATAATTTTAGAATATTTAGTGAATTTAGTATTTTATCATTTTTAAATGTTTGTTTGCATATATTTGTATGTTTTTACTTTTTAAAATCTTTATATATCTATCTAATTTGTTTCCAAAACATAGTTAGAAATATTAATGATATATTGATTTTAGAATTTCTCAGACCACAAAGACACTCCTTAAAACAGTTTCAAGCATGTTCAGGTCAATCTTTTCTAAGATTCATTACTTCAAAGAGACGTAATGTTATTTATCCTAGAATTTATTTGGTCTTTATATTGTGAAGTTTCAAATTTTCATAGTATTAATATATTAAGTCATAGTAAGAGGGTTTTACGATTAACCAACCTTTTCTACCTTCATATAGTTGATAAATCATATTATTTATTTTGAAGCATTATTTCAATTCTATGAAAGTGTTTGATAGTGTAGTAGATACTATTTTAGACAACAGAAACTAACATAATTCCAAAACTTGACAGAAGAAACTAGAAAGTAAAGCTTATCGGCCGTTGACATTGAATGCTGTAGCACAGCTAACAGATAAATGCATCACAAAGCCTTTTAATGATTTGACATTTTTTTCTAAAAGTATTCACTCAGAAAAGGTACAGAATATTAACTTGAACTGAGAAGTTAAATATATTGCAAAAAAAGAGAAGAAACTGAGAAAGAAATGGAGAGAGAGAATGTTGCATTAGTCATCAAAGCAGTTTAAGAGTCAGTGATACAGTGATAGATCATGTAGAAGATCAAATATATCTTGAAGAAAAATACACAAACTTGTACCTGAAAAATTGTCCTTTGTGCATTTCAGTCCTTTGTTCACATATCTGGAAGATTACACGATAATATGATGTATTTGCTCATAATTGCTCTTCACATGGATATACAGGAACAAACATTGGCTCTAGTTTGTTAAGAAACATCAGATGGCGAATTCCTAATGACATTGAGCCAGCAGTATTATATGATAGGCATTTCATGATGCATCAAAAGCCAATCTTTCCTGTCACCATGATGTGTAAATATCTCTTGTATATGATTATTTAAAAAGTCATGATATCTAGCACAGTTCCAGCAAGGACTCATCCAGAATTTGTCCATTATATAATTATCTTCAGGAAGCTGGAAGGGTTTGAAAGACAAAGGTTTTGAACAGCTCCACATGATACAATGACATTACTGCCATTTCTTTTTAAAATATCCAGGTTTTGGTATTAACCATACAAAAAAAGAGTATGATAGAGAAAAAAGAGAAACCACAATACACGAAAGCACAATGCTGCTCTAAATCTCAATTGAATATGGACTGTCGTCTTAAAATAATATGTTTCTTTCTGGTGAAAGAAACATTCCATTACTCTACTTTCCTGCCAAATGATTACTACAAGTATACTGTAATAATACTCCTTTCCTGCCAATGCATTCCATTACTCTACTTTCCTGCCAAATGATTACTATAAGTATACTGTAATAATACTCCTTTCCTGCCAATGCATTCCATTACTCTACTTTCCTGCCAAATGTTTACTATACGTATACTGTAATAATACTCCTTTCCTGCCAATGCATTCCATTACTCTACTTTCCTGCCAAATTATTCTATAAGTATACTGTAATAATACTAATTTCCTGATAATGCATTCCATTACTCTACTTTCCTGCCAAATGATTACTATAACTATACTATAATAATACTCCCTTCCTGTCAATGCATTTTTACTCTACTTTCCTGCCAAATGATTACTATAAGTATACTGTAATAATACTTCTTTCCTGTCTGGTTGTTTACCTTATTAGTAATACTCCATGAAGGATCACCCTATGGCAACACTGCCAGTGGTAGAGTCAGCATTCAATGTAAATTATGAAACGTCATTAACATTTTGGAACCCGAAACACACAGTAGTACATCGTACAACTGTTGCGCATACCATGTTAGACCACTGACTTTGTAAAATAACATTTTGCACACAAACAGATCCAAAAGCCATAGTGTCTGTATAGTAGGTGGTGCAACACTTCTTGGTGCTCTTGAGACTGCTCCCTCCAAACAGAGATATAGTTACAAGAGAGAGACTAGAACATTACAATTTGTCTCGTATGTTTCTTGAAAATGTATGTAAACACACACAGGGATAACTGCACAAATATTATAAATGATTTATTAGTGATTTCTGATCATTTTAGTGTTTGGTGACTCCCTTATATGATCGGTAACAATTAAATATAGAAACAAGCCCATGAACATATGATTTATCATTACATGCAGATGTTGTGACATCACCTCAAGTGCAATTGCATGTTTTCAACATAATTGGTATTCACCCCAAAGAATCCTATTGCATTTTCTCTTCAATCTTTACATCTGCATGCTCTTTTCTCAATAATATCAACGGGAAAAAAGTCCACTTGCTTCTCTTTTTTTGCGCTTTTGATTAAGTCTTCTAATGCTTACTTTTCCACCATCCAATCAAAGATAGCCATCGCACTCGTGTTGTGACGTGATGAACATCAAATGTACAGTATAAGGATGAACAAGTAATGGTTGAAAGTAAAGGTTCGTTTAGGAATTTTTTTTGTGTGTTTTTGCAGTGTTAACATTCTATTATGGTTTGAAGTGGTGATAGAAATACAGCCAACTCATTATTAAGGTAATAATTATAAAGTTGATGAGTGACACAGGATAAACATGAGACTAAGGCTGGAATTCAGTCAAACCCGCACAGCAGAAAAACAATATAAAAATTTTTACATACATTTTCTGGCAGAAAAAGTAAGGAAAGGGTGCATTTTTACAAGACATGACCTAAGGGTTTTAACCCCCCATGTGGTTTTCTGCGGTAAAGGTTTGATTGAATACACCCTTAATAACCATGCATACTAAATATTTAACCTAATCTATATCTATATAATGATTTGGCTATTTGGGCTATTTTTACTTTTCACTCATGTTTCATTTATCATTACAATATTGTGTTTGTGTAATTTATTTCTATATACTCAGATGGCCCTGCATTACATTTTCTTTAATGCTCACTCACTCTATTTTATGATGTTACCAGATCATTTACATGTACATTTGTAGAAGCTTGAATATGATTAATACGTACATTGATCTACATAAATGTCTTGATATTGGTGTTGTACAATTTTTCACAGGGTTGTGGCAGGGCTTTAAATACTGTGTTCAAAAACCTGTTTCTAGGTGTACATATAATATATTGTTAGTAAACATCAATTGGAGCCTGATATTCCTGTAAATAGAAGACTAACATCAATTTTTAACTTACTGATTTGTACTTTACTGTAAGACGAATGCAAAGCAATTTCATGGTTTCAGCTGACATGACAACGATAATGTAAATATTATGAAGAGTACCACTTAGTAAAACAAACATTTGTTTTCATTGTGTTTTAATGACTCAAATCAAAATGTCTTTAGTTTTTGCCAAATTGTAAAGTATTATCAAAGGCAAGAATGTAGTTGATGTAATTTTGCAGCACATGCCTGAGGTAGCTGAGACATGTAAGCAGGAGAATAAGCATTTCTAGTTCCACTGATTGGAAAGATACACATACATGTGCGCACACACACACACACACACACACACACACACACACACACACACACACACACACACACACACACACACACACACACACACACACACACACACACACACACAGGTCAAGTATAAAGGAGCTTAATGGGACTCTAATAGCTAACGTTGTCACCCATCTCAGGTTCGCACAACTAACCAGTTCACTACTGAAATGTTACAGAGACGTATTAATCTGCCCAATGATGCTACAATACAACTGTTTGTTGATTTCTATATTTGCAGTGTATTACATGTATGTGTGTGTTTGCGTGTGAGAGTGTGTACGTATGTCAGCCAGTGGGATGTTTTGAAAGCACATCTGTAACTGGCAAAATGTCGACTTCATAAAATGGCTTCACTTTGAAAAATGTGTTTGTACCTCACAGTGCTTTTTCTTTCATATATTTTTATATTTGTATAGTCCTATGAAAAGATTCCTCTGAATGAACCATCTTGGTGACAGTGTATGTTAGCACACACTCACAGATGAAGCCTTAGCATCTTGCCCTGCTCTGGGCAGTCCCTCCAGTGTCACATCAGAGAGCAGCAACCCCTCCCTCTTCTTCACAAAGAGCACCTTCAGAACAAGATCTATACTGAAATCTATGAACCTATGAATAATGTGTTTTTAATACATGAAAACCTGTGGAGAAAAAACTTCAATAAATATTGTATATAGTTCTATGAATCTATGAATCCACATGTTTATTGCCACTGCTGTTGGGAGTAATCTATGATGTGTCCATGTTTATTCACCTTCTCTGTAGGCTTCTGATCATTTTCCTGTTATTCATCCATTCATCTAGAATTCAGCTTCAGTCAGTTTACCAATCTGCTGCATCATTATATAGTTTCCTATTTTGTTACATTCTGTATGAAGTTATGGTATATGGTATTGAACAATTTAGTCATGCATACATGCATAAAGAGAAATGACGGTAAATGCACAGTGTTCTCACTCCATTACATAGGCCTACGTAGATGTTCAGGTTTTCCACTTGATTGCTTGATGGAAAAGCTTTATTTGAAACCTTGTAGAACCACTATTCATGCCTTTATCATTTTAATGTCTGTGAGATTCCTACCTTTTGTTCTTAACCTGCCTCCACTACACACACACTCTTAGGAAAAAGGGTTCCAAATGGGTTTTATGATTGTCCCCATTGGATAACCCTTTTGGGTTCCAGGTAGAACCCTCTGTAGAAAGGATCCTATTTCGATCCCCTAAAAGTTCTACATGGAACCCAAAAGGTTTCTACCTGGAACCAAAAAGGTTCTACCTGCTACCATAAAGGATTCTTCAAAGGGTTATCCTATGGAGACAGCCAAAGAACTCTTTAAGGTTCTGGATAGCACTTTTGTTTCTAACAGTGCACCCTTTAACAGACAAATGTATGTTACGTCTAAACATACTCAGTCCCTGTATAGATGCAACTGCCAGCATGTGGATAGTTTGGAATCAAAGCATAATATCAGTATTCAAAGTTTAGTGTTTTCACCTCACATTCCTACCTTTTTATCTTCTTGAGAACTTTAATTGTTTTTGTAACTTTCTTATTTAAGAATTAATCATTTAAAATCCAATATGAGTGGTACCTTGTTACCTTTTCTCTGTTTTCCCTTACGAACTGGGTGGAGTGGATAACTTCTATACATACAACCTCGCTGGCTAAATTCATAAGAGTTGAAGAAAAGCGACATGGCAACATGTTGACAGTGAACGATTTGTGTGATGAAAGATATTTTCTCTAAAAAACAAATAACATCTTATAAAGAAATGATATATATGTATACACATTTAATAATATATTGCAGCCAATCTCTGCGTGTAAATATTAACAACTGTTGACTAGTGTGTGGTTCTTGAATTTGAAATAATGCCATTATGAATAAACAATATAATTACTGAATGTGGTTTTGTTACAATTGAGCACTTATTCGTGTTTTCAGATGTAACGAAATAAAACTCTTAGTTTAGTCCTATCAGCAGCAGTACCAGCCTGTCCAAGTCACTAACCTTACACTTAACTCATATCTAATGACAATACATAGGCCATTCAAGATAAACTGGATAGAGCATAGTATGAATTACAGTACTTGTCCACGGCCATGATAATGTTAGTTTATGTAATTGAGTATTGGTTGACTCTGTACTGTGAAAGAAAAGTATGCACATCATGCTTTAAGCATATAAATATACATGCCAGCTATATTTGGATGCAGCTGTATAACCATATGTGCATCAGAGCCAGTAGAGCTTTGTTTGGTGTCCCCAAGCGAACGGTTTGAAGCCATATTGTATAGACACCTTGTGTTACTTCCTATTCATTGGAGCGATAGAAGCAGTTTGATGATGTGTGTGATTTATGTTTATCCGAAAACACTCAATGGATCAAAACCTGCACATGTTCCCCAATGACTGGAAACATACAGAACGATTAAACCGATCATGTTATTGCTTAAATTCCAAATTACCTCCCAAGAGAAACACATATTTGTTACATCTCAAACCGATCTTGATGAAAGTGATTGACAAGCAGACACAGACATGGAAAAGAAACACTGTTTGTTTTTTCCAGGGCTTGATCAGGGGAACTATGTACATTATTACATCCACATGCTCTATCCCAGCTTGTGAACCAGAAATCCCTCACAGAGCCCATTCATGTCTAATGACAATGGGGAAAGTATTTCAGTCTGATGGAAAAAATTATGTAGTCACAGAGTGTATGTACTTTTCAGGAAGAACTAGAAGGTGCAGTGGTCCGGAAGCCTAAGGAAACTTTGTAGTATTTTGTTAGAATGCGATGAAAAAGCTGGAACTGTGCTGGCTGTACATTTATACCTGACCGGAGAAGGTAACCTTCGACATGAAAAACCTCAAAACCTATTCCTTTCTTTGAGGATCATTCAGCCTCCTTTCTAATGGGTGATGTCACATTCTCCCCAGTGGTATAGAACTCCGTTAGAAACATTTTGAGTAGTGATGCCCACACCCCCACATGTTGATTTAACATGTTCAAACACATACAGTATGTGACTCGTTTCAGGAAACTAGGTGTATGTCGCACGTAACTACTTCACAGGAGAGGCATTTGAACATAAACATAATTTTTTTTTTTACAAAAAAGCCTTCTGGAATGTGAACTTTCATGTGCTTTAATAACAAACTTGTATTCCATCCATAAATACGAATAAAATGATTAAATTACGAGTCTAGTTGGTTTATCCACGGAAAAAGTCAGGAACCTTCCCGCTAGCCATGATGCCAGGAGATGAGTTTCGATTGGTCTGCCATCTAGCATGCTTCTGTCTATGACGTGAGCTGCTCAGTATGTGTTGATAGTCCTTCCTAATGCACCGTTTTTGAAAAATATAACGTTAGCCATCAAGAACTACAAAAGTTTTGCTACTTTTCTCAACAACATTTATTCCCTGAATTTAGCAGGCGCTATAAAACAGATCAGTTGGAAAAAGTGATACTTTCTGCTTTCTGCACAGGAGTTAAATGGTTCCAGTCTGCCTTGTGTCTGCCAAGTGTTTATCTATGTATACGGGCAAGAGTCTAGCTACATTTTCAGATATTATACATTTCTAATTTTGTCAGACAGTCGTTTTCATTGCAAGTTAAAGCGTCTGTTCACAAGCTAGCGAACGTTAGCGTGTACGTTATGATCTGTGTAGTAATTTATTTTGAATCAGAAATCCATTTGCATTGCTAGTTATGGCCTAATATTAGTTAGCTAACATTGAACCTAGTTGGTTAGCTCTTTAGCTACCTGCAGATTCATACTACAGCTATGACAATGTGTACACGCCTAGACAATAGTGACCCACCCACTTAGCTACATGTGGCTGGGGGGTGGTTATAGCATTTCCTTCACATGACCCATCAATTTAGTGCGTCGGGTATGTGTCATCTAATAATTATAAAATATTTATATGGACACTTTCTGTTTTTGATATTGCAACCATGCAAGAAACCATTTCACTGTACTGTTTACACCTTCTGTATCCTGTGCATGTGACAGATAAACATATATTTTATTTGATTTAGTGTGTGTTTACCAGAGACGGTGATGGGAAGAACAACATGACCTGCAACAAAGTGGTACATCATACACTCCAGCTGCAGTGTGTGATATACCATTTTCTAGCTCTGAGTCTCTACTTTTATCACTTATGTGACAGACCGGCTCGATTCGGTCTTATGTAGCAAAATTTGAAATTGTGTTTTCTACATTGGATAAAAGTAGAGACTCAAAGCTAGAAAATTGTATATCATACACTACAGTTGAGGAACAATGGGAAAGTAATTTTGCTTTGAAAGTTGATAAACTTAAAATGTTTTGTTACACCTACTGTAGAGCTCTTCTTTGTCTACACCCATTCAGCATCGTTCACACCCTCTTAAGCCCCACCCATCTCTTTAAGGATTCACATATGAGGTCATGTACTAAACAACCAAAGATTTCAAGAATAAAGGCTGGTTTAATTCTTAGGGATCGGTGGGAAACTAGCGTGCCACCTAGGACAACATCCGGGGAAATTGGAGCGCGCCAAATTCAAAATACAAAATCGTAATATTAAACATTCATGAAAATACAAATGTCATACAGGATTCTTTAGCTTAGAATCTTGGTAATCGAACCGCGTTGTCCGATTTACAATAAGCTTGACGGCGAAAGCAGAACATTCGTTTGTCTGAGGACAGCACCCCACTTCCAAAATATTATTCAAACCAGCACTGGCATTACAAAATCAAATATAGCGACAAAATAAATCACTTACTTGTGAAGATCTTCCTCTGTTTGCATTCACAAGGGTCCCAGCTACAACATGAATGGTCGTCTTGTTCGATAAAGTCCTTCTTTATATAAAAAAAAGTATGTTTATTTGCCATGTTTGATTCAGTAATCCACCCGTTCAACTTGTTCAACATGCAGTAAAACTAATCCCCCCAAAATACTGGTAAACTTTGTCAAACAACATTTCTAATCAATCCTCAGGTACCCTAATATGTAAATAAACTATACAATTTAAGACGGAATGTAGTTTGTTCAATACTGGAGATAATTAACGAAGAGCGCGCCCTCATTCACGTGTACCAAAACACTTGTGTCCACTTCATGGGCCACTTGGAAGAACTACAATTTCTTGTTCATTTTTCAAAAAACAAGCCTGAAACCTTATATAAAGACTGTTGACACCCAGTGGAAGCCATAGGTACTGCAACCTGGGCGCTATTTGTTTAATTGAATTGGCCAGCATAGGGAAGGTATGGGAGCTCAATTTTTTTTATTCAGGATGGATTTTCCTCTGGTTTTTGCCTGCCATATCAGTTCTGTTATACTCACAGACATAATTTTAACAGTTTTAGAAACGTCAGCGTGTTTTCTATCCAATACTACCAATTCTGGGCCTGAGTAAGAGGCAGTTTACTTTGGGCACGTCAGACTCTCCGTACTTCCGAACACCCAGCCTTAAGAAGTTATACTACGTCTATTGACAGTTGTCGCAGTCACATCATGAACATTCTACTGTCATATGACGTCAAGCTTGTTGTTGTCGTTATGAAAAAGTATAAACACAAAAACTACAGGCTGCATGACAGCCTGGTGGTCCCAATTTTTATTTATTTAGTATATGTCAATCTAGCAAACCAGACAACTAAAAGCAACTTTCTAAACAATGTTTCCCTTTCTAGCTAGCCAGCTAACTTAAAGTTCAAATAGCCAGTTCAAATAATGACCACATCATATAGCTGACAACTTCTTCACTTTAGCTAATTTGTATACATTTTTACAGGATAAAAAACTCACAACAAATCTTCCTTTACAAGTTAATAGCAAGCCAATTACAGAAAATAGCGTATTGTTGTGAGTGTGATGAAATAAAAGCAGGGCGTTCTACCGGATAATTTTCTAACTGTCTCGTTGTTCTAACGTCTCTGGTTGACAGTAATAAAATCACAGTTTATTTATCACATGCACATGATACAGAATGTGTAAACGGTACAGTGAAATGGTTACTTGCATAGTGGAGTCCCTTGTTTAGACATGTAGCTAGCTAGCTAGCTAGCTAAACAATTAACCATAATCTCAACTCATAACGTTACTACCCTGCATGAATCTGTAGGTAGCTAACCAACCAGGTTCAATGTTAGCTAGCTAGCTAACTTTAGGCTATAACTAGCAATACAAATGGCTCTGAGATACGTATAATATTACTACACACATCATACACATAACGTTATCTAGCGAGCCAGCCATTTTGCGTTAGCTAGCTAGCTAACAGTATGCTTTAACTTGCAATGAAAATGACTTTCTGACTAAATGTAGCTAGCTAGACTCTTACCTCTCTGTCACGGAGGCCATGGTTACCCTTAATTTGAAAATGTAATCAGGAGACAGGTGTTTCATGCAATTGCCTTCTGTGTTTTCTTTTTTCGACTCCCTCTGCATACTTGCAATCAAACGCCATATTTTTCTCCATCTCCTTAGCTATCATACTCTAATTACACCAGGCAGTGGGGAGCAACATTTTGCAGTTCTACTACATGATATCTTTCAAAAAATCTGCTTTAGAAAGGATTACCTACACATACTGACCAGCTCATGTTATAGACAGAAGCGTGCTACACAGCAAACCAATCCAAACTCATCTCTCGGCATTGATTATCTCAGCCAATCATGGCTAGCGGGAAGGTTCCAGACTTTTTCCGTGGCTAAACCAACTGGGCTCGTAATTCAACAATTTGATTCGTATTTACAGATGGCATCCACATTTGTTATTAAGGCACATGGAAGTTCACGTTACAGAAGGCATTTCTGCCCCCAAAAATGCTGTGTACGTTCAAAAATCTCTCCTCTGAAGTAGTGACGTGTGACATATGCCTAGTTTCCTGAAACAAGTTAAAAAAAAATTAAGAGGATAAATGAACATTGGTATTAAAGTTATTCTGCCTGCAGTTGGAGGTCATGGGAGAGAGTCCTGAGGGATGTAACTCAACAACACATTTTCAATTTGGTTTTGGTAAAACATGTAAAATGGGCACTCAAACAAATGTAGCGGTTCAATCAGTGAGGTGTGTGAACCCTCCGAGACCCTGATCCTTATGCAAATAACTTCGCCCTGACGTTTTATTTTCACAAATGCATCACAATCATAATACATGCTTCATAAATGTGATTTGATTTGATAATCCAAAATTTGCATCTGAAGCAGTTTTCACACCCCAATAAATCACTGTATTTTTATTTATTTTTTGCTTGGTCTTGGGGAAAGACGTGATGAGTGCATAATAATGGTGTGGGGTGGCCCAGGGGAGAGCCGGAGAGGAAGAGCGAGGAGTGGGGATGTGGAGATCTGCTGGAAGAGTGCTTTTTGGTCCTGACGGCAGAGGCAATTCCCGGGTGAGGGGAGACCCATGTGTGTTCTTCCACTTCTGGGGCCCAGGCAACATAGTTAGTAGCGTTCAGCAGAGCGCTCATAATTGAGCATGTAGGAGTGCACACAAAATGTTTGGAGATTTTCTATTAAAAGTTCTATTAAAAGTTTCAATCATATTATCCTGTCTCATCAATTAATCTGAAGGCCATAAACGAAGAGAGTCAGGAGAGGTTACTGGCAGCTTGGATGTTGTTGGCTCGTGTTTCTTTATGTTTTCCAGTGAAGCCTACATTAAAACTGAAGCTCAAGGAAGCTCAACTGATGCCTGAGAGTAGTTCTCTCTCCTGTCAGACAGCTCAAAGAGTCTTGGTGTCACCTGGGTGGCGCACACACACACCAATGCTGCCTGGCAGGTTACACCACACTGGGACTGACACATCGCCGGCGGGTGCCTTATCTGCCCTACCCGTCAGCTGAAACTTGGCCATATCCCTTGGGTTGCTTGAGGAGGGAAGAAGAACGGCATGACTCATGACACCCGTATGTGGGCATGTTTGGCAGGGCCAAGAGAACTCTCTTTCCTGTGTTCCTCTTCACCCACAACCCCTGGTCCTGGATTACAGTACCGAGCATTTCAGATTACACATAGAAGGGTTGCTGAGCCCAGATAACATAGAGAAGATATTGTTGCAGGGTGAATCACTCACAACAAGAACACTTCATATTTTCATCTAAGGCAGATGGAGATTTCTCATTATCTGGAGGATGGACCCACACTGGAAAGAGGAGGCCGCTTCACCCCCCTGTGTTTGGGAACAGGAGGGAGCTTCACCCCTGTGTGTTTCGGATGAGGAGGCAGCTTCACACCCCTGTGCTTGGGAACAGGAGGCAACCTCACCCCCTGTGTTTGTGTGTGTTTCAAGATTTATTAGTTTTACAGTATGTACGGGATACAAATGATATACACCGTCCAACGAAATGCTTACTTGCAGGTTCCTTCTCGCCAATGCAACAACAATAAGAAATAATACAAGATAAGAATACGAACATAAATTAAATGGCCCAGTAGAATAGAAGAAACATTTTAGCATAAGTATAATTGAAAAAACAGCTAGCTGGTGCTCCTCTGAGCTGTTGGCTTCTGAGCCTATCTACTTAATGCTAATTTAATGCTGATTCTGACTTGGGTTCTGACCCTCTACAGGATGTCCGGTAAGAAGGCGGATGCTTCTGATGTTTTTATTGCTTTTCTTCAACAACACCACAAATTTGGCACACACACACACACACACACACACACACACACACACACACACACACACACACACACACACACACACACACACACACACACACACACACACACACACACACACTTTGGTTCTTTACAATGGATCTTGATTGTAATGACTTGGAATTGTTGAGGTTCTATAAGGCAAAGATATGCACATATTTAAACAGTATTAGTATACAATATACATATATGTACATGAATAAATGGCATATTTCATTACACTTATAACACGTCTATAAAAGGCTATAAACACAGCATAAATATATATCTAGTCATTAACCTCTTGCTGGAGAAAGATAAACGAATTACTGAGATTAACAAGGGGGCAAAATTTATGGCACCCTCGCCCTCTGACCTTGTGAAGCTGTCATCTGAATCTGCAGGCTGAAGATCTTATCTGATCTGCCCTGCGCCAAAAAGTCAAAAATTACTCAGCACATGCGTGAGCTCTAATAATTTTATAAGCTTGGCCATGGCAGCTCAATAAGACACTAGCAAAGGACACCATGAAAAGCATTGCAGTAGCGTGCTCATACAACAGACTATTTACTAATATGAGCAAATAACAACTTCTGCGCAAGCAGTTGTGCAACCAACGCAATAATGGCACTTAGGCATTTAACTATACACAATATGCAAAGCAGTATCGGCACACGAACATTACAGAATAGTTGGTTTAATTATTTATTTACTAAATACCTAAATAATCACACAGAATTACATATACACAGAATGGATCATACATGAAAAACATCCCTGGTGGACGGAACCGATTTGACGGCTGGTTACTCAAAGAGAGGGGGTTGGGCTTGAATGAAAGCGCGGGAAGACTGAAGAACTAAAGGGAAAGCTATGCTATCATAAATACAGAATCTTATGCCTTCTAAATAACCGCCGATTTGGAAAAGGAAAATGCAAGGAATATTTACTCTGAGCTGCACTTCGGGAGGTTGGTCGTAGATGGAAGGCCGGGTTGCCCAACAGAGATCTTCCTTGTCCTTTGAATAATGTCTCTGGTGGTAAACTGTGTGTTAGACTGAATACGTCGGGCGTCCTTTCCTAGCCCACGTTTACAGTGGCTGCTGCTAACTCAACGGCTAGGAGGTATCCTTCTGGAGTGAACAAGAGTTCAAAGTTCATACCAAGTTGCCATACTATAAGCTCATGCTATATTCTGGCTGGTATAGTCGAAATTCATCCTTCCTGCGTGTAGATCGTCACCTTCACTTAGACCACAATGCTAATTTCGTTAGGTTATTATCTTAGCCCGTTTAACGTAGGACCGTTGTCCTAATGTCCTCGGAACACAAAGTTGAATTTTCGTCAACGGGCTTCTATATTAGTGGGAGACAGGGGCGTTTTTCATAGTTTACAGCCAATATCTGTTCACTTAGGCGGGGCCACGGAGTGAGCAGAGTTTTTACTCCATGAAAATCATTCTCTCATTTCATCTTTTCACAAATAGTTTCATATTTAACCTGTTTGAGCTAGGGGTCAGTATTTTGAAGTTCGGATGAAAAACATGCCCAAAGTAAACAGCCTATTACTCAGGCCCAGAAGCTAGGATATGCACATAATAGTAGTATCGGATAGCAAACACTCTGAAGTTTCTAAAACTGTTAGAATAATGTCTGTGGGTATAACATAACTGATATGGCAGGCGAAAACCCGAGGGAAATCCATCCGATAAAATGTGATTCTGTGAGCTGGCTCATTTTCCATTGAGTTGCTATTGGAAATGCTTAAATCCAGCTCCCAGGTTGCAGTACCTATGGCTTCCACTAGATGTCAACAGTCTTTAGACAAGGTTTCATGCATTTACCTTGAAAAATAAGGCAGTAGAAGAAGTGTATCCAAGTGGAGTGAGGAAGTACCTTTTGGGTTTGGCGCGCGGGACTGTGAACGTACGCCTCGGTTTTTTCATTTTCTATCGGCCAGGTTGTTATCCGTGAGAAATATTATAGTTAATATATATAATATTGTACCTAAGGATCGATTATAAACGTTGTTTGATTTGTTTGGATGAGTGGACAGTGGATTTTCTGAACAAAACGCGCCAACCAAACGGAGCTTTATGGATATAAAGAGGAACTTTTTCGAACAAAAGGAACATTGATTGTCTTGCTTGGACACTTCAGATTGCCATCAGCAGAAGATCTTCAAAGGTAAGCGATTTATTTGAGCTCTTTTTATGTGTTTTGTCACACCCGTGCTGGTTTTATTATTATGCTAATGGAGGAAGTACATGGGGTGCTCTCCTCAGACAATTAAATGTTATGCTTTTGCCGTAAAGCCTTTTTGAAATCTGACAATGCTGTGAGATTTTAAGCTTTTGAAGAGTGTGCAACACTTGTATTTTCATGAATGTTTGAAATGAGTATTTCTGTAATTTGAATTTGGCGATCTGCAATTTCACCGGATGTTGTAGATGTGGGACGTGACCGTCCCACCGTGTGCAGAGAGGTTAACTTCTTGGGGATTGCTGGGGCGCTAGCGCCCCAATCCCGACACTACCAGGTGAAATGCAAGGCGCCAAATTGAAAATCCAAAAGTTGAATTATTAAACATCCACCAATATACAAGTGTTCCATACTCATCAAAAGCTCTGTTTCTTGGCAATATCACAGCGTTGTCAGATTTCAAAAAGGCTTCACGGCGAAAGCAGCACATTTGATTGTTTGAGGGTAGCACCTCACATATTTTTCCCATGACCATAATTTCATAATCCATCACAGCACACACATAACACATTTCACAGCGAAAACAAATCAATTACCTGTGGAAGAACTTTTGCTGAGGTCTTCCTAAGTGTCCAACGAAGACAATCCATGGTTCTTTTGTTAGAAAAAGTAATGTATTTTATCCATAAATCTCCATTTGGTTCGCGCGTTATAATCAGAAACGACAGCTTCCACTACTCCATTGAAGCGTGACGCAAACTCGTTCATCTTATACCTATAAACTTGTCCAAGAACAATCAAACATAGTTTTAAATGTATCCTTAGGAACACTTTTACATATATTTACTATTATAAATCAACCGGAATATAAACTGATCGATAAAGACGGTAAAAACACACAGCGCCTTTGTCGGGATCAAGCAAGATTCCCTTGTGTTGACGTAAATGAGACACTTCCTGGTTTCCTCTTCTTCTCTGGTCTAATTCATCCAAAATGAAAATGAATACTGTCTCGAGACTGTTGACATCCAGAGGAAGCGATGGGTACTGCATTCATATGCCCTTATAAGGGCATTTTCATGAGGGAGGGGTTCCAAATGAGCAATGTGTCAAAACCACTTTTTCCAGGACAGAAATTCCTCTGGGTTTCGCCTGCCATATGCGTTATGTTTTACTCACAGACAAATGGTTAACACTTTTGGAAAATTCAGAGTGTTTCCTATCCAATGGTACTAAATATGTGCATATCCTATTTTCTGGGCCTGAATGGGAGGCATTTTACTTTGGGCACGCCAGGCTCTCCAAAACGGTCACCTCGTGCGCCGATCCCTAAAAAGTGAACTTGTGAGGTTTCTAATCCTCTTACTGAGTGTTGCTGGACTGACTGTGGTATTGGTACTGGTACTCAAGGGGACCAGTTATTCTGAAATGTTATCCTACAGGAATACATGATTAGAGCATTTTACTAGTTGTCTTGTAGTGGCTACTACACATGGCAAGGAATGATTATTGTTGCCATTTGTTTTGGAGGTGGACAAGTCCACTGGACTTCCTTTACGACCAGTGTGATACACCTCAGTACTATCTTCGATGTGTTCTAAGATAATCCCTGTCTAGGGGCCTGTCTCCTCACTGTTCTCATAGGGGAGTTTACAACAAGATTTGATTTATGCTCTAGCGGCCTCGTACGGTGTTGCCCATAGTCTCGACCCCCCCACCGGCCTCGATGAGGCTCTTCATGGGTCTGGGCTACTATTCCCCCCTTTGTGTCTCGGGACCCCCCTACCAGCGGGTGGTGTTGGTATCTGATGTGTAAACGAAAAGTTTGGACCCTATGTACGAGTTTTCAGTGGTCGCATTATTATGAGAATGGCAGTAACCTTTCAACCAAATCTCCTGGTGTTTGTCCTTCAAAACGCTCAGTGGCTGTCGAGGCCCGTCAGTCACCACCGCGTCCGCGTTTGGCAATCTCTTCAGTACCTGTGAACTGAGACAAGGATATCGGTCTGTGATATCGCAGTGTTTCACCAGTGGGATTCATCGGGTCAGATGCTGGACTGATGCCATTAGTGTCATTGTAAGGGGTTACAGTCCCCCACAAAGAGGAAGGTGTATCATCGGAAGCAGAGTATACTCTGCGCATCGATGTTTTTCTTGCTGAGACGGCCGCATTGCTTGCGGAAGTGTCCGAAGGGCAATGTGTCGAGATATCTTAATATCTCCTTGGATCGGATTCTGCACCAAGAGGTTTCTAAATGTCTTTTTCCCAAGGGGTGCTTTCGACAGGTACCCCTCGTGAATGACTGCGTTGCAGCTAGCATTAGGGGAAGACAGTGTGGTTAGTGGAGAAGGCACTGTGGCCTGTGACCATACCTGGTTGGTTTTCTAATCCATCAGTGGGAGTAACCGATCCATCAAGTCTGCTCGAAGTAGCAGTGGTACAGATTCGAGGCTGGTAACATACACAGGGTGAATGAGCGATACGTCCTGGAAGTATAGTTTCAGCATGACTTTCAATGTAGTCTGAGTGACCCCTCGAAGTGTAGTGTCGCATCGTTCCACTTTTAACCAACGTTTAGTTGGCTTCAAAGCTCTTTTGAGATCATCGAACAATGTTTAAGAGATGAGTGATATTGTCGCGCCCGAATCAATTAGCGCATGACAAGTTAAGCAGTCCTCCAGGTCTGTTTCCAGGTATGGGCATTTAGATTTGTGTTTAGTGGACATATTCCCCACAAAGTGAAGTGGTCGTTCGCAACGACGTGATGTGCCATTTCTGTTCAAGGTATAAGCAGATCGACTTTTTGTTTCTTGATCAAGCGGGCCCTGGATAGGGTCTCAAATGAGAGCGTGAGAAATTTGAATTTTAACATCCTTGCTATGGGTGTTAATTCCTGCGGACCTGGTGTCCGGTAATTCCCCATTTAGTCCTTGTGACTTATCTTTTACCCTTTTCTCAAATGTTTCTCGCTTTAGTTCACGTATTGGAACTTCTGGAGAACATTGGGCTACGTTTTGATTGTCCTTCAACCCTTTGTTACCCTTGTGCTCTGACACTTTGTGTGGGTTGGGTGCAGGAACGTAGCGAACAGGTCGATTGTAGCGCTAGTCGTTTTGATGGTGACATACTTCACGGTTATTTTGACCCCGGTGGTTATTGGAATCGTGGTTTCGTGATAGAAACCGTTGTTGTGCGTCATCTCTCAACACTCCAATACCTGATAATGCAGCCTCTAACTGGAGTGAGTGCTCCTGGTCAAACTTCAAAACTGAGTGGTCAGGGCTCTTAGCATTTCGAGCTTTTAATGCCTCAAAAGCTGTGCTTGCAAGCTCTCTGAGTTGTAAGATAGGCAAGCCAACATGGGCTGCAGGGCCCAAGTAGGTAATGAAGGTGGGATACATGTTCGACAGAAACATTTGTTTGAATGGTAACAGCTCTTCCATTCCTGTTTCAGTGAGTAGGTCAAAGTAAGCTGAACGAAGCCTGTGATAGTAAGCTTGTGGGTGTTCGTTCCGAGCTTGTTTGACAGTGTTTGCGAGTCGCAGAACCACTGAATTCTAATTTCAAAGCTGTGGCAAGTTTAGCGTTGTTATTTAGCACATGTTGTTGTTGTACACGAATGAACTTCATCACGTGTCTATTTGACGTTCGCTTCAACAGGTAAACCCTGTCAGAACCCGTAGCGTTCGGGTAGCCATCCAATGCGTCCTCTATGTCAGCTAGGAACGTCTCAGTATCGTTTGGCTGACATGGAACGTGGTCAAAGGTGGGGAAATTCTTGACGAGTTTGTCAAGGTATTCCGCGCCAAGCGGGCGGAGAGGGTTGGCTTCATCCTGTGGGGAAATTGGGGCCGAAAGGCCAAGAGGAGAAGCCAAGCTTTGGCTTTGTTGGCCAAGAGGCGCCATATTACTCAGTGCCGAATGGCCAAGAGGAGAAGACTGAGGGACACTTGAGGGAGGCAATGTCTGAAACCTATTGTCTTCACTCCTTTGAATATCGGGCTCCGGTTGCTTGGATGGAGGGTCACGCTGTAGAGCGGGACCATTCTGGACTTCCTCAAAAGGTTTTCCTATTTTTTTTTTCTGTTTGGAATTCGTTTGAAGCTTCGAAGACTAGTTTAATCTATTTATAGATGTTAACAAACCATCAGTACTGTACCAGTAATGTGGAAGTTGGACTTGAACGAATTTGCAAAAGCAAATTGAATTAATTAATCAATGATAATGATTAATCATACCTGGATAGGCTATCGGGGAATTCAACTTTAATTAACCTGAGAAGTTGGTTCATCCAGGTTAATATGGAATGTTTAAAAGTGTCTCATTTGATTGGACGAACATTAAGGTATGTTTAACAATTTAACTTATTAAATTGAATGAGATGACAATCCATACAATATCCATTGATTGGATATCATAAGTGTAAACAGTAGTTCAAATGTTGGGGTACATTCACCACTATGGTACACTTCTCCCTAAGGCCGAAGCTACATGGGATTCCCGCTGGAGGTTACTGATTGTGTTTTGCCAAAACAACATTTTACTGATTGATCAATTGGATGATGAATCAAACCTGTGTAGGTAATTTGGGAATTAAACTTGAATTATCCTGAGAGGTTTCTTCATCTAGTTTGATTTGGAAGTGTCTCATTTAGAAAACTAATCAATGTGGATATTATTTAAAAGATCCACTTGAGAATGTAAATGTGGCAATATTACTTACTAGTTAAATTGAATGAGACATCGATATCCGTCAGGATATCATAAGTAACCACTTGAGTGTCACTGATAGCACACGCTGAAATCAAACGGAAGTACACAGGGCGGGACCTCCGTTCCACAAGGCGGAGGAATTTCACCGTGCCACAAGAAAAACAAAATGGCTGTATTTTCTTTGTTAGCTAAGCATCTAATGCAAGCTAATCCTACTTTGTATACTTTCAGGCATAACATAGGATCCCCTTTAGCAAGGGAAAGGTTTTACTGATAACGTATTATGTTCAAACCCTTTTCGGCGTTATTTGATTATGTTTTAACCGGAACGCACTGCAAACAACGAAATGCACGGTGGTCTACTCGCGTGGAAATGGGCGCGCGCGCGAGAGAGAGAGAGAGAGATATATATCGCTGGTCAAGCTAATATCTACTCAATTTCAATCGGCTGGCAGTTTGTCCACGCTTGAGAAATTAATAAAGACCGAGCCTACCCGCGTCTGAAACACACAAGGCAGAAATAGCCCTGCGTTTTGCCAAACGCTCTATTTCTCAAATTTATATAATTAGCTTTATCAGCCCTAATACAGAAATGTATAGCTTACGCTACCCACCGACTATGTCAGAGAACAACACGGAGGCAGTCTCCAGATATATACACGCCATCAATAATTCCTGTCTACAACTCGAATAATGTGTATAATAAACTGGGTGTTATATGTAATCTGCTTTTCAATTTTATATAGGCTGAATCAAAATGAAAGCATCATCTGATTTTATATTCCTCGCACAGGGCTCCAAATATGTTGTGTCTTTGGCTATGCCGGATTAAGTGATATGACATGCTATTCTATAAAATAATTTCTCTGAAATTAATATTACCTGATTAAACTAATCATGTAAATGTAATGAACTAGAAAGTCGGGGCACCCCAAAATAATGTTTATAGAGCTGTTATCTTCCGAATAAACTCTTAAAGACCTAGTATCTTTTACATCAGTAGCAGTCAATCATTAATCATCACCTTATTTCAGTCTCATCGTAGAGTTCTTGGTTATCTTCACAAACCCTGGCTACCAAGTTGAATCAGCAACACAAAATGTGGTTTAATGATTTATTTACTAAATACCTAAATAATCACACAGAATTACATATACACAGATGGATCATACATGAAAAACGTCCCTGGTGGACGGAACCGATTTGACGGCTGGTTACACAAAGAGAGAGGGTTGGGCTTGAATGAAAGCGCGGGAAGACTGAAGAACAAAGGGAAAAGCTATACTATCGTAAATACAGAATCTTATGCATTCTAAATAACCTCCAATTTGGAAAAGGAAAATGCAAGGAATATTTACTCTGAGCTGCGCTTCGGTAGGTTGGTCGTAGATGGAAGGCCGGGTTTCCCAACAGAGATCTTCCTTGCCCTCTGAAGAATGTCTCTGGTGGTAAACTGTGTGTTAGACTGAATACGTTGTGCGTCCTTTCCTAGCCCATGTTTATAGTGGCTGCTGCTAACTCAACAGCTAGGAGGTATCACTTCTGGAGTGAATAAGAGTTCAAAGTTCATACCAAATTGCCATACTATAAGCTCATGCTATATTCTGTCCGGAAAGTCAAAATTCATCCTTCCTGCGTGTAGATGTCACCTTCACTTTGACCACAATGCTAATTTTGTTAGGTTATTATCTTAGCCCTTTTAACGTAGGACCTGCGTCCTAATGTTCTCGGAACACAAAGTTGAATTTTCATCTACTGGCTTATATAGTAGTGGGAGAGAGGGGCGTTTTCATAGTTTACAACCAATGTCTGTTCACTTGGGCGGGGCCACGGAGTGAGCAGAGTTTTTATTCTCTCATTTAGGAGCTAAAATTACATTTCATCTTTTCACAAATAGTTTCATATTTACACATTTAAATTGCGCAACAATTCCATGTGAATCTGATAACTAGAATGTGTAGACTTTCCAAGATACAGCTTATGTCATCCTATCATCAGTAATAATGTCTCAGTCGACAACTGATCTGACATCATATTCTTTATATACCAACACATATTTTCAGCTGGTTGGATTACCGAAATATGGTTCCTTTCCCCACCCTTTTGATGTTACCATACTCTCTCTATGTTAACAAAAGGATGTTCAATAGTCAACTCTATAGAGTAGAGAGAGGAAAGGGGGAAAGGTATTTATGGGGGTCATAAACCTCACCAACAGGCCAACGTCATGACAGGGGACTTGGAACCTACTACTAAGATTGAGGACTGTAAACCAGGTATGGCGTCAGGCTGCGAAACTAGCTGAGCAGGGAACTTGTAGCCTAACGCTAGAAGAGGTGATTGGGCGCTGGCTGAGGCTGGGGGCTGCAAACTGGTTAGGGGCAGGGACTGCACACCTAGAGGAGCAAATAACTCAGAGCCTAGCGGGACAGTAGACCCAGGGCCTAGAACTAGGGCAGAAGGTTTGGCATGTAGCACTGAGGGAGCTGACTGCTTGCAGACAGAGGCTGCAGACCTAGTGGGGCAGAGAACCTATAGCCTAGCGGAGTAGTGGACTGAGGGCCGACTAGAGCTGGAGACAGAAAAACTAGAACAGCTGGAGCCTAGTGCTGATAACGTTTGAACCTGAGAGTGAGAACAACTCTGAACCCGAGAGGGAAACTGACTCTGAGCCTGATAGGGAAACTGGATGAGCGCAAGGAGAGTGGTAGAGCTCTGTACCTATTAGAGGAACTGGTAACTGTGAGCGTAGCATGGTAGGAGCCTTATGACCCAGCTGGGCTGGGGACTAAGAGCCGACTAGTGCTGGAGACAGCAGGCCCAGTATAACTGGAGACTGAAGACCTAGTGCTAGGGACTGAGAGCCGACTAGGGCTGGAGACATCAGACCCAGCACAGCTAGAGCCTGAGGACCTAGTGCTAGGGACTGAGGGCAGATGAGGGCCGAGGACTGAGAACCTAGCGCAGGTAACTTGTGGCAGGAGGCTCTAAGCCTGGTGGACTAGGCAACTGCCTACCTACTAAAGCGGGGGACTGTGATCTCAGCAGGGAAAGAGACAGCAGACCTGCAAATGGGCCAGCTAACTTAGGATATAGCATGGAAGGAGGCACTAAGCACGGCAGGCTAGGATGCTCACGTCTCCTGCGCCACAAGAGGCGCTAACACTCTGGACCATTTTTACTCTACCCACACAAACGAATACAAGGCCCTGTCTTGCCCTCCCTTTGTAAAATAAGACCATGACTCCATGCTCCTGTTTCCTGTTGAGGAGCAAAAACAGGAAGTACCAGTGATGCGCTCAGTACAATAGTGGTCTGACGAAGTGGACACTAAGCTACAAGACTGTATCGCTAGCACAGACTGGAATACAGTATGTTCAGGGATTAATTCGATAACATTGAGGAGTCATGGACTTCATCAATAAGTGCATCGACGACATCGTCCCCACAGTGATTGTACGTACTTACCCTAACCAAAATCTATGGATTACAGGCAGTATTCACACCTGGCTAAAGGCTGGAGGTACCACTTTCAAGGAATGAGACATGGAAATGTACACTTAGAAGAAAGCCTGCTACGACCTCTGACGAGCCATCAACCATATAGCATTAAGATATAATCCTACTACACCGGGCACCAATGCTCATCTGATGTGGCAGGGTTTGCAGACTATTACAGATTACAAAGGGAAACACAGCCGTGAGTTGCCCAGTGACGAAAACCTCACAGATGAGCTGCATGCCTTCTATGCTCACTTCGAGGCAAACAACACTGAGCCAGGCATGACAGCCCCTGAAATGCTTTGAAAGGCTGGTCATGGCACACATCAACACCATCCTCCCAGACACCCTGGACCCACTACAATTCTCTTACCGCCTCAACAGTCCATAGTCCCCTCCAAGCTCATGACCAAGCTCCGGACCCTGGGACTGAACACTTACCTGTGCAACTGGATCTTGTAACAACCCATCTGCCACGCTGACCCTCGACACAGAGTCCCTTCAGGGGTCTGTGCTTAGTCCCCTCCTGTACTCCCTGTTCACCCACGACTGTGTGGCCACGAAAGACTCCAACACCATCATAAAGTTTGCTGATGATACGACGGTGGTAGGCCTGATCACAGACGATGATAGGAGACAACAGCCTCTCCCTTAACTACTTACGGAGTGGTGGGGCGCTCTCGACACTACCCGGTGAAATGCAAGGCGCCAAATTCAAAATCCAAAAGTTGAATTATTAAACATTCATCAATATACAAGTGTTGCATAGTCATCAAAAGCTCTGCTTCTTGGAAATATCACAGCGTTGTCAGATTTCAAAAAGGCTTTACGGCGAAAGCACAACATTTGATTGTTTGAGGGTAGCACCTCCAATATTTTCCATTAGCATAAATTCATAAACCCCATCGCGGTTCACACAAAACCCATTTCACAGCAAAAACAAATCCCTTACCTTTTGAAGAACTTCTGCTGAGGGCTTCCCAAGTGTCCAACAAAGACATCCAATGGTTCTTTTGTTAGAAAAAGTAATTTATTATATCCATAAATCTCCGTTTGGTTGGCGCGTTATGATCATAAAATACAGCGTCCATTCGCCAATTGAACCTGAAGAGAACGCGTTCAACCTATACCTATACACTTGTCCAAGAACAATCAAACATTATTGATAATGTATCCTTAGGAATACTTTTATGTATATTTACTATAATATTTCAACCAGATTATAAACTGGACAACGCGCATCCTCTTCTGTTTACATCCGATGACCAGTTCGAAATTCTTCTTCTATTACCATCCAGAGCAACCTAACATCATCAAACACTGTCTAGAGACTGTTGACATCCAGTGGAAGCAATAGGTACTGCAATCTTACTCCCAGAAATGGCTGTTTTCAATAGGGAGGGGTTCAAAATGAGGCAATGTGTCAAAAACACATTTTCCAGGACAGAAATTCCTCGGGTTTTTGCATGCTATATCCGTTCTGTTATACTCACAGACATTATGTTAACACTTTTAGAAACCTCCGTGTGTTTCCTATCCAATAGTACTAATTATGTGCGTGTCCTATTTTCTGGGCCTGAGTGGGAGGCATTTTACATTTTACTGTCATCCAGGACCACTATGCCAGACGGTGTCAGAGGAAAGCCCCAGCCACCCAAGCCATAGACTGTTTACTTTGCTACCGCATGGCAAACGGTACCGGAGCGCCAAGTCTGGGACCAAACGGCACCTGAACAGCTTCTACCCCCACGCTATAAGACTGTTGAACAGCAACCCGGACTATTATATTGACCCTTTTTTGCACTGATTCTCTTACACTGACTCTATGCACGCTCACTGGACTCTACCTACACACTCACACATACTTACACAGATACTCAACCACACACATACACACACACTCACACACATAAAACGCACACATGTATGTTGACACACACATGCACACACTTTCACGCTCTCCACATACGCTGCTGCTACTCTGTATATTATCTATCCTGATTGCCTAGTCACTTTTACCTTATATGTACATATGACCTTAATTACCTCGTACCCCTGAATATTGACTCGTACCGGTACTCCTTGTATATAGCCTCGTTATTGTTATTTACTGTGTTACTATTTTCTCATTTTATTTGCTACTTTTTAAAAACCTTTTAACAATGCATTGTTGGAAAAGGGCTCTAAAGAAAGCATTTCGCTGTAAAGTCTACAGCTGTTGTTTTCGGCGCATATGACAATTATTATTATTATTTGTGTGTGTGTGTGTGTGTGTGTGACTGTGTGTGACTGTGTGTGGCATGCTGTAATATAAAGCAGGTTGTTTGGATCCTGGATGCTGATTGGTTGATAGCAGGGAGTTATTCACCACAATCCCCCGGGTAATTCCTGCTAACAGTTCCATTTGATTTATCAATGAGCATCCACTGTCCCACAGCCCCACCAGACATGTTATAAACTCTCCTCTGGAAAATAATATTTGGGGTGGCAGGTAGCCTAGTGGTTAGAGTGTTGGACTAGTAACCAAAAGGTTGCAAGATCAAATCCCTGAGCTGACAAGGTAAAAAATTAAAAAATCTGTCATTCTACTCCTGAACAAGGCCGTTAACCCATTGTTCCTAGGCCATCATTGAAAATAAGAATTTGTTCTTAACTGACTTTCCTAGTTAAATAAATAATTCCCCATGCTAGTAGCCAGCATTTTTTTGCAATCTCCCCGTGCCATGCATATGATGACGTGTCGAGACTGACAGTTTCTCTGAGACAGGTAAATTAATTTATCAGGGTCTTTATAATGGATATAGAAACAAAGGTAAACAAATTAAAATGCACATAGTTTGCTGTCATTTCAGCTGCTTGATATGATTGTGTGTTAGCTTAAGTTGGCTAGCTAGCAAAGGAAAAGTAGCCTAGCTAGCTTCCATAGCTTTCTTATGGACTCGCCAATTCGCTGGTTGTTACCTATTTATAAATTATTTATTAAATCATTATTTAAGGAATCATTTTACCTCTTTTAGCTAGCTACATGACAATTATTTGTTTAGCATAGCAACATTACACATACTGTGGAATTAATATAACTAACGACCAGCCTGTTTGGCTAGCAACTTCAGAACCTCAGAACTAACAACTGGATTTTGCCCGGGCTATATCGTCTAGTGGAAGAATGAAATAAAACAAATGCACTCAATAAAATATATATTTGAATGAAAACATGTAATTAATATGTAACTCGTTATATGTGACTCGTTTCAGGAAACTAGGCGTATGTCATTACTTCACAGGAGAGCCATATGAACATATATATATATATATTTATTTTTCGAAATGCATTTTTCGGCAGAAATGCCTTCTGGAACAAGTAAACTTTCATGTGCCTTAATAACAAACGTGTATGCCATCTGTAAATACAAATACAAATTGTTAAATTATGAGCCTAGTTGGTTTAGCCACAGAAAAGGTCAGCAACCTTCCCGCTAGCCATGATTGGCTGAGATAATGAGTGGGCTGGACATGCCGAGAGATCGAGTTTTGAAATTAGAGTATGATAGCTAAGAAGATGGAGGAAACACCTGTCTCTGGATTACATCTTCAAACTAAGGGCAACCATGGCATCCGTGACAGAGAGGGAGAAGTGTCCATCCATGTATATGGTTAAGATAGTTTAGCTAGCTAAATTTTCAGATATTACACATTTCTAATTTAGTCAGAAATGTGTTTTTATTGCAAGTTAAAGTGTACTGTTAGCTAGCTAGCTAATGTTATCTGTATGATCTGTGTAGTAATATTATATTTATCTCAGAGCCATTTGATTTGCTATTTATAGTCTAATGTTAGCTAGCTAACATTGAACCTGGTTGGTTAGCTACCTGCAGATTCATGCAGGGTAGTAACGTCATGAGATGGGATTATGGTTGATTGTTTAGATAGCTAGCTAGCTAAGGCCATTTTCTCAAAAGTGAGGTTACACGTTTAT
Organism: Brachymystax lenok tsinlingensis; assembly: GCA_030435695.1. NCBI lineage: Eukaryota > Metazoa > Chordata > Actinopteri > Salmoniformes > Salmonidae > Brachymystax > Brachymystax lenok. The sequence goes on along the minus strand of CM059792.1, from coordinate 41,773,940 downwards.
CAACTTTCAGCAGAAATACTTTCCCATTGTTCCTCAACTGTAGTGTATAATATATCATTTTCTAGCTCTGACTCTCTACTTTTATCGAATATAAAAACACAGTTTCACGTTTTGCTACAAAAGATCGAATCGAGCCGGACGGGTCACATATGTTCGGGTTTGGCAGGGGTAGGTCGTCATTGTAAATAAGAATTTGTTCTTAATTAACCTCTACAGGATTGGTGGGTCCCCCGCAGGATGGTTGAGCTAACGTAGGCTAATGCGATTAGCATGAGGTTGTAAGTAATAAGAACATTTCCCAGGACATAGACATGTCTGATATTGGCTTAAATTCTTGATAACTTCTTAGGGAGCGGCGGCATAGATGACGGTTTTGGAGAGTCTGGCATGCCCAAAGTAAAATGCATGCCACTCAGGCCCAGAAATAGGATATGCACATAATTAGTACTATTAGATAGGAAACACTCTGAAGTTTCTAAGAGTGTTAAAATAATGTATGTGAGTATAACAGAATTGATATAGCAGGCAAAAACCCGAGGACAATCCATTCGAATTTGCAGTTTGTTTTTTGTAAATGAGCATCTTCTCCATTGTGCCTATTGCATACAACTTTATGTAGGGCTGAGACTGCAGTACCTATGGCTTCCACTAGATGTCAACAGTTTATATACAACGTCTGGGAATTCTAGGAGTGACCAGAACAGATATGAACAGGAAATTGTCAGGTGACCACTTTTGTAAACAAGGTTGTGAACGAGATTGTGAACGCGCACCACTTAATTTTTCTTTCCTATTGTTCACGTTATCGTCCGGTTGAGATATTTCAGCAAATATACCCAAAAGGATACCTAAGGATACATTAAAAATGATGTTTGATTTGTTTGTAGAAAGTGTATAGGTATAATTTGAACGTGTTCTCTTCATGGTTTAATGGTGGATTTTATGATCATAACGCGTCAACCAAACTGAGATTTATGGATATAATAAATGACTTTTTCTAACAAAAGAAGCATGGATTGTCTTCGTTGGACACTTGGGAAGCCCTCAGCAGAAGTTCATCAAAGGTAAGCGATTTTATATTAGCGATTTTATGCGTTTTGTGAGACCCGTGTTGGGTTATGGATTTATGCTAATGCGTAAATATTAGAGGTGCTACCCTCAAACAATCAAATGTTGTGCTTTCGCCATAAAGCCTTTTTGAAATCTGACAACACTGTGATATTGCCAAGAATCAGAGCTTTTTCAGTTGCTATGCAACACTTGTATATTGATGAATGTTTAATAATTCAATTTTGGGATTTTGAATTTGGCTAGCGCCCCACCACTCCGTAAGTAGTTAATCTAATTGCACTGTCCAATTTACAGTAGCTATTACAGTTAAATAATACCATGCTATTGTTTGAGGAGAGTGCAGTTATGAACTTGAAAAGTTATTTATAAACCAATTAGGCACATTTGGGCAGTCTTGATACAAAATGTTGAACAGACATGCAATGGTTTATTGGATCAGTCTAAGACTTTACACACAAAATCTAAATTGCGCCTAGGCTGGAATAATACATTATGACCTTTCTCTTGCGTTCAAATGCCTCTCTTGTGAAGTAGTGACGTTAGACATACTCCTAGTTTCCTGAAACGAGTCACAGAAGTAAATGTAAAATGTACACTATATAGGGTGTCATTTCCTGCAATATTCCACAATTTGGGCAGCTTTCACTGATAAAAACATGAATGATTAACTCACTTGTTAACTAATGCCACCCCATGAAACATACAGTACCAATCAAAAGTTTCGACACACCTACTCATGCAAAGGTTTTTCTTTATTTTGACTATTTTCTACATTGTAGAATAATAGTGAAGGCATCAAAACTATGAAAAACACATGTGGAATCATGTTGTAACCAAAAAAGTGTAATATATTTAATATTTGAGATTCTTCAGTAGCCACCCTTCGCCTTGATAACAGCTTTGCACACTCTTGGCATTATCTTAACCAGCTTCATGAGGTAGTCACCTGGAATGCATTTAAATTAACAGGTGTGCCTTGATTTATTTAGAATTCAAGGCACACTTAACCAGCATGGCTACCACAGCATTCTGCAGCGATACGCCTTCCCATCTTGTTTGCGCTTAGTGGGACAATGACCTAAAACACAGCTCCAGGCTGTGTAAAGGCTATTTCATCAAGGAGAGTGATGGAGTGCGAGAGCCCTGAGGTGAGGGCCCTAGGAGTGTGGTGTCAGGAAAATAACCTTTCACTCAACGGCACAGGAAGCAGCAGAGGGAGCACCCCCCCCCTAACCCTTCCACATCAATGGGACAGTAGTGCAGAAGGTGGAAAGTTTCAAGTTCCTCGGCGTACACATCACAGACAAACTGAAATGGTCCACCCACACAGACAGCGTGATGAAGAAGGCGCAACAGCGCCTCTTCAATCTCAGGAGGCTGAAGAAATTTGGCTGTATCACCGCCTGGTACGGCAACTTCACTGCCCTCAACCGCAAGGCTCTCCAGAGGGTAGTGCGGTCTGCATAACGCATCACCGGGGGCAAACTACCTGCCCTCCAGGACACCTACAACACCCGATGTCACAGGAAGGCCAAAAATATAATCAGGCGAGGTCAGTACAGGTGCATCAAAGCTGGGACCGAGAGACTGAAAAACAGCTTCTATCTCAAGGCCATCAGACTGTTAAACAACCATCACTAACATAGAGAGGCTGCTGCCAACATACAGACTCAAATCTCTGCCCACTTTAATAAATGGTCTTAATAAAGGTATCGCTAGTCACTTTAAATAATGCCACTTTAATAATGTTTGCATATCTTACATTACTCATCTCATATGTATATACTGTATTCTATACCATCTACTGCATCTTGCCTATGCCGCACGGCCATCGCTCATCCATATATTTATATGTACATATTCTTATGCATCCCTTTACATTTGTGTGTATTAGGTAGTTGTTGTGAATTTGTTAGATTACTTGTTACATATTACTACATTGTCGGAACTAGAAGCACAAGCATTTCGCTACACTCACATTAACATCTGCTAACCATGTGTATGTGACCATTTTTTTTTAATTATTATTATTTGCTGCGTCAGATGACCTGGCCTTCACAATCACGGTGGTTTAGGATGAGTTGGACCACAGAGTAAAGGAAAAGCAGCCAAGAAGTGCTCAGCATATGTGGGAACTCCTTCAAGACTGTTGGAAAAGCATTCCTCATGAAGCTGGTTGAGAGAATGCTTACTACATGATTCCATATGTGTTATTTAATAGGTTTTATGTCTTCACTATTATTCTACAAAGTAGAAAAACCCTTGAATGAGTAGGCGTGTCCAAACTTTTTACTGGTACTGCATCTCTGATGTAGGTGGCAGGGCATAATGAAAGAAAAATTTAAGTGTTTTTGGCGACAATGCAAAGGTTCTGTCTTTTTCCCTGCCCTTGTTTATTTATGTCCTTATTTCTCACTAAGATCATCAAGCAGCTTCTTATAATTCCTCTGTACCTCTCTAATTAAGAAGAAAACATGTTGATGGGCTGCCTCCAGCGGAATAATTAAGATTGTGATTAGAGCACAGATACTGTCTGCCAGAACATGTCTGGTGCTGGGGTAATCATCCAGACGCTGACATTTACAGCAGCAACATGACGTCAACTGGATGCTTACAGGCAGAGTTTCTACTAAAAGGAAAAGATGAGACATGATTCACATCGTTTGTCCGTCATGTGTTGTATCAACAATTTTAAATGTTGTAAGAAAAGCAGGTGTTTCAAACCTGGTGGTGAAATGTAGTTAACAATGTAATGTTATCCTTTACAGTTTAACGTGCCATTGTAAAATATGACTGTATATCATCAGTTCAACAATATTGAAAATCCATGCACTCAGCAACTGCATTTTCAAGTCAAGAGTAGTGGTATGTTAGGCTCTTCCAGATTTCTCTGTGAATTGCAGTTTTCTCAATTCTCTCAATTGCATTCAAGTCTGCCTTACATACTATATAATCTGGTGAATTAATTAATTAGATTGAGATGATATATACATAAATATACTGTATGTAATTTGTGAGAACAGGGAAAACAGAATTCATCAGTATCGAAGTGATTATGAGTGAGTGTGTGTGTGGCACCCCGGGTAAAGCTTGTTCAAACAACGAGATGATATTATATAAGTGATCATCAGTGCATCATGGAGACAGTAGCCCTGTACTGCCTCCTAACGAGATGTGGAGCTACCTTAGTCACATTGCTGTGGAGGGAGGGTGTCACATTGGGTAGAGAAGGCTGCAATGTGCAGGCAGACCACGTTTCCTCCTACTAATGAGAAATTCTAAGGTTTCTCCCTGATAAAGCCAGCATAGCAACAGTAGAAAAAAAGCTGCCTGTCTCAGATTATCTCTCTTATTCTCTCTCTCTTATTCTCTCTCTCTTATTCTCTCTCTCTCTCTCTCTCTCTCTGCGCCTTCGGTTTAGTTTGTTTCATCATGTTTTTCACAGTCTGATGGACTTCTCCTATTTTCTACCTTCCGTGGAAATTCAGTAGTAGAAGTATTGGTTTATTCGGATCCCTATTAGCTTTTGCGAAAGCAGCAGCTATTCTTCCTTGGGTCCACACAAAAACATAAAACTTGACTAGTAACAAAACATTGATACATTGTGTGGTGGCCAGAAGGAAACACAGTCCCTCACCACACAGCACAGTCACCTGCAGCACCATGGAGAGCACCATCAGAGGTCGACACAAGGTCTGGGCTAAACAGAGATGTTCAAGACCAAGGACAGCCCTAACCCAGGTGTGCACAATTTCCCCTCTGACAGGGAGCCTCGGCTGCAGGCTGTTGGGCCCAATTAGTAGCCACATTAAAGAGGACAAAGAAGCCACAGTGAGGGGAAGCCCAGGCTTTGGACCAGTCAGAACCCAACCACCCTCTTGGAGATAGAGGCCTAGTGGAGGACGTGAGTAGAATAATCCACCTTGTCTAAATCTACACCTCTTCTGCCTCCCTTCCAGAAGTAGACGGACGCCACAAGGAGCAGCCGGCAGAAAGAAGAGTGACCTGAGTTACAGTTTCCTCCCTTTTCCCTTAAAGAAACCTAAGTTTGCCCCACTGAAACTCTGCCCAGTGAATGATTTTCTGCAACCTCCGGAGTTAAACCCTCCCAGTCCTGAGAGGGGAGGTTACAACTGATAGACAAGAAGTCACACAAATTTTAAATAAAACAATAAAGTTGAAACATGTAGTGACACGTGTCTGTGCTGCTTGGAGTTAGTCTTCAGTGGTCTACAGGGGCTGCCACTCCTCTCCCTTAAGGCTTCTCATCTGCACACTGAAGATCCAGAACAATGCTTCTGGGACAACTGCAAGGCCCTCCCCACCCTCCCTTTGGCAAATCAGATCATGCCTCCATTCTGCTCCTCCCTTTCTATGTTTGCAGACGACACAACCGTGGTAAGCCTAATTACCAATGATGACGAGACGGCCTAATTGGAGGTGAGGGTCCTGGTGGAGTGGTGCCAGGAAAATAACCTCTCCCTCAATGTCAACAAATTAAGGAGTTCATTGTGGACTTCAGGAGACAGCAGAGTGGTCACGCCCCCATCCACATCAACGGGGCCGCAGTGGAGAAGGTGAAAAGCTTCAAATTCCTCTGCGTATACATCACTGACATTCTGAAATAATCCACCCACACAGACAGTGTGGTGAATAAATTGCAACTTCGCCTCTTCAATCTCAGGAGGCTGAAGAAATTTGGCTTGGCACCTAAGACCTCACAAACGTCAACCCCATCGAACACCTTTAAGATGAATTGGAACACTGACTGCGAGCCAGGCCTAATCGCCCAACATCGGTGCCCAACCTCACTAATGCTCTTGTGGCTGAATGGAAACAAGTTTCCACAACATCTAGTGGAAAGCCTTCCCAGAAGAGTGGAGGCTGTTATAGCAGCAAAGGGGGACCAACTCCATATTTATGCCCATGATTTTGGAATGAGATGTTCGAAGAGCAGGTGTCCACATATGTTTTGTCATGTAGTGTATATATTGTGTGTATATTCGTTATGTATCTTATTTATCACACACATACAAATACAGAGCCTTTGAGGGGAAAATCTGTCAGACAGCGCTCGTATAATCCCACATTGGGCCCCACCACCACAGGCCACACCAACCCTGCGTAATTGCTGTAACCACACACCTCCAGAACCCAATCGACCCATTTAAAGCTTTAAATAACTCTACCATTGCAGGCTTTCAACTCTCTTGTAGTCCAATATTTACTGACAGTGAGCTGTGAAAATAAAACACTGTGCAGACATACATGCAACATTCTGCATACAATGGAATTCACTATTTGATGCAAGACTTATACCGGCTATAATGTGCTAAAGGACATCTTTTACTGTCTAAATGTAATTTTAATGGTAACATTTTTTTATGGAAAATTCTCTTAACATAAATGAATAATTTTAAATAAATATCACTTAAATATACATTAACCTCTTCAATTAAAATAAATTAAATGAATTCAGATTATCATCTATAGAATGATATAACAAACAAAATAATAAAATCAGCAAAACAAATTTTATGGCAATCCAGCCATTACTTTGAGATATATCTTGTTCTCAGTCTTATCAGCCTGTGGGCATCATCTGTGTAGTAATCCAGTATCCATAGCCATGCCATTTAACAGTTATCACTGACCCTTGCTCAGCCTTACTCACCAAGAGCCCAGGCCGAGCCTTCTTGCTAGCAAAGTCACTGATCAAGTCTTTGAAGTACAGCTTTCTAGCTAACTGACTTTCAATGGACAGCATGACAAGACTGCAATGCCTGTCCTGAGACATAGTGGACCTCAAATCGTTTTTCATCAGTTTTAGCTTACTGAAAACTGTCTCTCAAACAGCAACAGTCACAGGCAATGTGCAAAATATACGTAAAGCAATGCACACGCAATGCTTTGCAGCTGCATCTTACAAAGTGTGTTCAGGACACCAAGAGGGGACAAGTTAGGGGGGAAAGTGGCAGCATACAGATGAAGTTGGAAAGTTACATACACTTAGGTTGGAGTCATTAAAACTAGTTTTCAACAACTCCACAAATTTATTGTTAACAAAATATAGTTTTGGCACGTCGGTTAGGACATCTACTTTGTGCATGACGCAAGTAATTTTTCCAACAATTGTTTACAGACAGATTATTTCACTTATAATTCAATGTATCACAATTCCAGTGGGTAAGAAGTTTACATACACTAAGTTGACTGTGCCTTTAAACAGCTTGGAAAATTAAAGAAAATTATGTCATGGCTTTAGAAGCTTCTGTTAGGCTAATTGACATCATGTCAGTCAATTGGAGGTGTACCTGTGGATGAATTTCAAGGCCTACCTTCAAACTCGGTGCCTCTTTGCGTGACATCATGGGAAAATCAAAGGAAATCAGCTAAGACCTCAGAAAAAAATGACCTCCACAAGTCTGGTTCATCATTGGGAGCAATTTCCAAATGGCTGAAGGTATCACGATCATCTGTACAAACAATAGTATGCAAGTATAAACACCATGGGACCACACAGCCATCATACCGCTCAGGAAGGAGACGCATTCTGTCTCCTAGAGATGAACGTACTTTGGTGCGAAAATTGTTAATTAATCCCAGAACAACAGCAAAGGACCTTGTGAAGATGCTGGAGGATACAGGTACAAAGGAATCTATATCCACAGTAAAAGTCCTATATCGGCATAACCTGAAAGGTCGCTCAACAAGGAAGAAGCCACTGCTCCAAAATCGCCATAAAAAAGCCAGGCTACAGTTTGCAACTGCATATGGGGAGAAAGATCATACTTTTTGGAGAAATGTCCTCTGGTCTGATGAAATAAAAATATTTCTTTGTTTGTATCTCTTTGTTTTGGCTCTCAATCAGGGACAGCTGTCTATCGTTGTCTCTGATTGGGAACCATACTTAGGTAGCCCTTTCTCCCTCCTTTCTTTGTGGGAAGTTAACTTTGTTTGTGGCACTTATGCCCTGTAAGCTTCACGGTTGTGGTTGTGGTTGTGGTTGTGGTTGTGGTTGTATTGTTTTTGTCTGCATCATCCAAAGAAAAAAGGAATATGTACGCTCACCACGCTGCGCTTTGGTCTACTTCTTTCGACGATCGTGACAATGCCACAGATGTCTCAGGTTTTGAGGGAGCGTGCACTTGACATGCTTACTGCAGGAATGTCCACCAGAGCTGTTGCCAGATAATGGAATGTTAATTTCTCTATCATAAGCCGCCCCTAATGTCGTTTTAGAGAATTTGGCAGTATGTCCAACCGGCCTCACAACCGCAGACCCTGATTAACCACGCTAGCTCAGGACCTCCACATCCAGCTTCTTCACCTGCCGGATCGTCTGAAACCAGCCACCCAGACAGCTGTCTGTCTGGGTGGCTGGTCTCATTCTGATTGCTGGGCCTGGCTCCCAAGTGGGTTGGCCTATGCCCTCTTTGGCCCACCCATGGCTGCACCCTTGCCCAGTCATGTGAAATCCATAGATCAGGGCTTAATGCATTTATTTAAATTGACTGATTTCCTTATATGAACTGTAACTCAGTAAAATTGTTGAAATTGTTGCATGTTGTGTTTATATTTTTGTTCAGTGTATAAAGGTGATTTTTGTTCTCGTGCTTTCCGGTACCTCAGAGCTCCCAGGTCACCCCCATCTCGCATTCACTTTTTTTCCAGCACCTCCTGATTTACGAATTAAGCACGGATTATTACATGTCCCTCTTGTGTTCGTATAAAAAAAAGCATTGTAGATCATTTCACAGTACTTTGAAATATAATAGAACCTTTCCTCACTGTATCATTGTAGTGGCTCTACAGCAGCTCTTGGTCGGAAACAAACGCAGGAGAACAGTTACACGCTCCTTAATTTATTAAGGCACACAATTATCACTGAACGTAGAAAACGGCTACTCGCACACCGAGCCACAAACATGAAACAATCACGGACAACACTGATGGGGGGAACAGAGGATAAATAACACATGTAATTAGGGTAATGATGACCGGGTGTGAATGATGACAAGACAAACAGAAACTGAGAAATGGTCTGGACTTTCCACCGTAGTCGCACCGATGGAAACACCTACACACCTGCCCGAGCACCCTCGTGACCACCCCTTGAGAGCCCTCTGTTGCCACAAAATATTGGGGTCATGATAGGCCAACCAGGGTATGCCCAGCACCACAGGGAAACCAGGAGAATCAATAAGGAAAAAACTGATACGTTCCTTATGATTCCCCTGCGGCCTCCCTTAATCAGCCCTGACCCCAATGGACGACTGTCTAAGGCATGCACAGGAAATGAACATCAAGAGACACAATGGGAATCCCTAAACTAAGTGCAAAGGTACGGTCTATAAAATTCCCAGCTGAACCTGAATCTACTTGCGCCTTATGCTGGGAATGCGGGGAACACTCATTAAACTCTATCAACACAAACATATGAGCAACAGGGAGCTCTGGGTGAGTTTGGTGCTTACTCACCTGGGGTGACACAACAGTGCTCTGCCTGCCTCCTCGACTCCCTGGAAAAACCCCCCAACACCGACCAGCAGTGTGTCCTCTGCGGCCACAGCTGGTGCAGGGAGTGGCTCCTCCTCCGGTCCCCCTTAGCGCAGTACCTCCTAGCTCCATCGGAATCGGAGCGGAAATGCTAGAGGATGGAATCGGCAGGCCCCGATCTGGACGTCCGCAGGTAGCCAGCAGGTTATCCAAACGAATGGTCATGTCCACCAGTTGGTCCAGATTGAGTGTATTATCCCTGCAGGCCAGCTCCCGACGGACGTCCTCCCGCAGACTGCACCGGAAATGGTCGATCAGGGCCCGCTCATTCCATCCTGCGCCTGCGGCTAAGGTACGGAATTCCAGGGAAAAATCCTGTGCGCTCCTCGTCCCCTGTCTTAGGTGGATGGTCGAAAACCGTCCGGAAACGACGAGTGAACTCCTTATAGTGATCCAACGCCGCGTCCTCCTCTCCCCATACGGCGTTGGCCCACTCCAGAGCTCTCCCGGACAAACAGGAGACGAGGGCGGAAACACTCTCTCGTCCCGAAGGAGCTGGATGAACGGTTGCCAGGTAGATCTCCAGCTGGAGCAAGAACCCCTGGCACCCGGCAGCCGTACCATCATACTCCCTCGGGGGAGAGAGACGAATCCCACTGGGACCAGATGGAAGAGGGGCCAGTAGTTGGGTAGGTGGTGGTTAAGGTAGGGGTGCTTGCAGTCCTCCTCTCTCCAAACGCTCCAGGCTATGCAGCACGCGATCCATTGCTGAGCCGAGACTTTGGATCATCCTTGCATGCTCACTGACACGCTCCTCCATCTGAACCGGAGGGCTGTTTTCTCCTGCTGCTTCCATAATTTGGTCCGCGATTCTATAGTGGCTCTACAGCAGCTCTTGGTCGGAAACAAACGCAGGAGAACAGTTACACGCTCCTTAATTTACTAAGGCACACAATTATCACTGAACGTAGAAAACGGCTACTCGCACACCAAGCCACAAACATGAAACAATCACGGACAACACTGATGGGGGGAACAGAGGATAAATAACACATGTAATTAGGGTAATGATGACCGGGTGTGAATGATGACAAGACAAACAGAAACTGAGAAATGGATCGGTGGTGGCTAGAACTCCGGTGGCGTCGACCGCCGGTAGACGCCCGACAAAGGAGAGGGACCAACTTCAGCTGAAGTCGTGACAATCATATTCCATTCCAGGAAATTCACAATGTTAATTTCAGTCAATGATCAGTGCGTAAACAAGTGATGGACTGGACTTAGACGATGACTAAGAGTATCTCTTTGGAGGTAACCATGTCCAACAGTTCCAGGTTAGAGGTATACAATCTGAGGAATGTAAATAGAGTGTTCACTCAAACACCCTGCTAAATCCATCTGCCTGACACACTCAGCCATTACACTATTGAACCCTCTAAGCATCCCAATCTGTTTTCCTTCCAAGGCTGAGGGAACTTTATAAACCACTGCAACCCCAGGGAATCCTCCTCATGGCCGAAGAACAAGAGAACCACTAGAGCTTCACATCCCGTTGGAAACCCGGGATAGATAGTGATGCTTTGAATTAGTGATTCTGTATACAGTGAGGGAAAAAAGTATTTGATCCCCTGCTGATTTTGTACGTTTGCCCACTGACAAAGAAATGATCAGTCTATAATTTTAATGGTAGGTTTATTTGAACAGTGAGAGACAGAATAACAACAAAAAAATCCAGAAAAACGCATGTGAAAATTTTTATAAATGGAATTGCATTTTAATGAGGGAAATAAGTATTTGACCCCTCTGCAAAACATGACTTAGTACTTGGTGGCAAAACCCTTGTTGGCAATCACAGAGGTCAGACGTTTCTTGCAGTTGGCCACCAGGTTGGCACACATCTCAGGAGGGATTTTGTCCCACTCCTCTTTGCAGATCTTCTCCAAGTCATTAAGGTTTCGAGGCTGGCGGCAGCAACTCGAACCTTCAGCTCCCTCCACAGATGTTCTATGGGATTATGGTCTGGAGACTGGCTAGGCCACTCCAGGACCTTAATGTGCTTCTTCTTGAACCACTCCTTTGTTGCCTTGGCTGTGTGTTTTGGGTCATTGTCATGCTGGAATACCCATCCACGACCCATTTTCAATGCCCTGGCTGAGGGAAGGAGGTTCTCACCCAAGGTTTGACGGTACATGGCCCCGTCCATTGTCCCTTTGATGCGGTGAAGTTGTCCTGTCCCCTTAGCAGAAAAACACCCCCAAAGCATAATGTTTCCACCTCCATGTTTGACGGTGGGCATGGTGTTCTTGGGGTCATAGGCAGCATTCCTCCTCCTACAAACACGGCGAGTTGAGTTGATGCCAAAGAGCTCCATTTTGGTCTCATCTGACCACAACACTTTCACCCAGATGTCCTCTGAATCATTCAGATGTTCATTGGCAAACTTCTGACGGGCATGTATATGTGCTTTCTTGAGCAGGGGGACCTTATTTCAGTCCTTCACGGCGTAGTGTGTTACCAATTGTTTTCTTGGTGACTATGGTCCCAGCTTGCCTTGAGATCATTGACAAGATCCTCCCGTGTAGTTCTGGGCTGATTCCTCACCGTTCTCATGATCATTGCAACTCCACGAGGTGAGATCTTGCATGGAGCCCCATGCCGAGGGAGATTGACATTTCTTTTGTGTTTCTTTCATTTGCGAATAATCGCACCAACTGTTGTCACCTTCTCACCAAGCTGCTTGGAGATGGTCTTGTAGCCCATTCCAGCCTTGTGTAGGTCTACAATCTTGTCCCTGACATCCTTGGAGAGCTCTTTGGTCTTGGCCATGGTGGAGAGTTTGGAATCTGATTGATTGATTGATCTGTGGACAGGTGTTTTTTATACAGGTAACAAACTGAGATTAGGAGCACTCCCTTTAAGAGTGTGCTCCTAATCTCAGCTCGTTACCTATATAAAAGACACCTGGGATCCAGAAAGTTTTCTGATTGAGAGGGGGTCAAATACTTATTTCCCTCATTAAAATGCAATTCCATTTATAACATTTTTCACATGCGTTTTCCTGGATTTTTTTTGTTGTTATTCTGTATCTCACTGTTCAAATTTACCTACCATTAAAATTATAGACTGATCATTTCTTTGTCAGTGGGCAAACGTACAAAATCAGCAGGGGATCAAATACTCTTTTCCCTCACTGTATGATTGTTGTCTGAGGTATGGGCTTGTTCTGGTGGATAGGAGGGGAGATGTGTTGTCCTCCTCTGCACATACAGCACTTGGCTCACCTGGGAACAAAGCGTCAGTTCAGATTCCGATTGGTCATTCTACACCCTTAAAAAAAAGGGTTCCAGAAGGGTTCTTCGGCTGTCCCCAAAGGAGAACCCTTTTTGTTCCAGGTAGAACTCGTTTGGGTTCCATGTAGAACCCTCTGTGTAATGGGTTCTACATGGAACTCAAAAGGGATCCACCTGGAACCAAAAAGGGTTCTTCAAAGGGTTATCCTATGGGGACAGCCAAAGAACCCTTTCAGGTTCTAGATAGCACCTTTTTTCTAAGAGCATATTACTATACATCTGACATCATTAACCATCGGTAATTTAAACCCGTATATTTGCATTTGCAGCACACTTCAATGCATGTACAGAACACTTCTATCAACCAGACATTTTAGTCACCCACACATTATACCGAATATGGAAATAGAGCCTTTCGCCTGTACGTTTGAAGTTAAATGGGATCCACCTCAAAGCCATTAAAGTCAGGACTTGGTGTGGGAGAGAGAGACTGAGAGGACACTGATCCTACCCTGCCTGGGGGCTTGTTCCTCAGGGGACCTGGGGAGGTAGGGACCCCCTGCTGGTCTCCTCTCATCATAATCACACCCCAGAATTCTCCCCACATATCCGACAATTGTTCCTTCCACTCCAGAGACAGGGGCTGACACAGAAAGTCTTGCCGTCATTAAGCAGCCGCATGCTTTTGATGTGAGCTCACATACCATGTGTTCTTCTCCACCCCACAGGTCTTCAGCTTTCCTGCCATGTGTGTATGGCACAGAAGAAACCTCATGAACGTCAAGTAGGTTTTATTTTACTAGGGGTTCATACTGTATGCCACTTATACTTAAATCTTGATATCACCAAAGGCCAAGAGGACATTTAATGTGTGGATCATACTCAATTACTTCTTAGATCAACTAATAGCCATTTTTGCCAAATCAATTTATGGGATATAAGGCTTGGGGGAGTTGGGATATGCAAAAAAGCCCATTTCCATTAGACACTTTTGTGGAACAGGACAAATACAAGAAGCCCCAAAATTAGTATCATCATCATCAACTCAAAGTCATGATGTTACAGAGTTCAAACTGCCTGTGAAAACTTTGACAGTGTAAAAGCAGCCACGTGTGACCTCATCCCAGAGCTTTAAACTCCCATGGTGCACTGGGGGGAGGATGAGGTCACTCTGAGACATGGAGTCCATATGCTGCGTGAGCATGTGAAAGGAAGAGCGATGCTGTGGGGTGGTATATGGCCAATATACCACGTCTAAGGGCTGTTCTTAGGCGCTACACAACGTGGAGTCCCTGGATACATCACTTAGCCGTGGTATATTGGCCATATACCACAATCCCCCAAGGTGCCTTATTGCTATTATAAACTGGTTACCAACGTAATTAGAGCAGGTATACCCCTGGTATACAGTCTGATATCAGCATTCAGGGCTCGAACCACCCAGTTTATAATTAAGTGTTAATCTGACAAAGCGGAAAGGAGGCAGGACTCTAACTAACCTGTCTGCTCTGCAGAGGCCAGGAGCCTGGACTCCTGACATGTGAAATGACTAAGAATAGCCATCTGTCCTTCTTAATACGGCAGCAGTTACTCATGTTTACAAAACTGATGTCATGCATGGAATTGTTCCATTTGGCTCGTTTTGCTGGGAGATGCTGGGTGTCCAACCATGTTCATTTACAGTAAACAAAATAAAATATTTGACAAGTGACATATTTACCCTCCTAAAGTCCCATCACGTACAGTATGATATGGATGTGGCCTGATTGGTTCATTCTATAATGAATCAAAACAGAATGAAGGAAGTTCTGAATGGAAGCTTCCCTATATGCACTGTCAGAGCTAGAAGCACAAGCATTTCACTACACCCGCAATTACATCTGCTAATCACGTGTACAGTACGTGACCAATAACATTTGATTTGATTTGATTCATATGGTTAGCCTATTTTCATTTTCGAGAGAGGAGAAGAGAACAGATCCATTATAACAGAAGTGAGTGGGAGGAAATCTCTGTAATCTCTTTGCTTAACAGGGTATCCACATGCACTAGTAAGACCATGCACGCACACATGCATACAGTGGGGCAAAAAAGTATTTAGTCAGCCACCAATTGTGCAAGTTCTCCAACTTAAAAAGATGAGAGAGGCCTGTAATTTTCATCATAGGTACACTTCAACTATGACAGACGAAATGAGAAAAAGAAATCCAGAAAATGACATTGTAGGATTTTTAATTTATTTATTTGCAAATTATGGTGGAAAATAAGTATTTGGTCAATAACAAAAGTTTATCTCAATACTTTGTTATATACCCTTTGTTGGCAATGACAGAGGTCAAAGGTTTTCTGTAAGTCTTCACAAGGTTTTCACACACTGTTGCTGGTATTTTGGCCCATTCCTCCATGCAGATCTCCTCTAGAGCAGTGATGTTTTGGGGCTGTCGCTGGGCAACACGGACTTTCAACTCCTCCAAAGACTTTCTATGGGGTTGAGATCTGGAGACTGGCTAGGCCACTCCAGGACCTTGAAATGCTTCTTCTGAAGCCACTCCTTCGTTGCGGCGGTGTGTTTGGGATCATTGTCATGCTGAAAGACCCAGCCACGTTTCATCTTCAATGCCCTTGCTGATGGAAGGAGGTTTTCACTCAAAATCTCACGATACATGGCCCCATTCATTCTTTCCTTTACACGGATCAGTCGTCCTGGTCCCTTTGCAGAAAAACAGCCCCAAAGCATGATGTTTCCACCCCCATGCTTCACAGTAGGTATGGTGTTCTTTGGATGCAACTCAGCATTCTTTGTCCTCCAAACACGACGAGTTGAGTTTTTACCAAAAAGTTATATTTTGGTTTCATCTGACCATATGACATTCTCCCAATCCTCATCTGGATCATCCAAATGCTCTCTAGCAAACTTCAGACTGGCCTGAACATGTACTGGCTTAAGCAGGGGGACACGTCTGGCACTGCAGGATTTGAGTCCCTGGCGGCGTAGTGTGTTACTGATGGTAGGCTTTGTTACTTTGGTCCCAGCTCTCTGCAGGTCATTCACTAGGTCCCCCCGTGTGGTTCTGGGATTTTTGCTCACCGTTCTTGTGATCATTTTGACCCCACGGGGTGAGATCTTGCGTGGAGCCCCAGATCGAGGAAGACTTTTGTTATTGACCAAATACTTATTTTCCACCATAATTTGCAAATAAATTCATAAAAAATCCTCATTTTGTCTGTCATAGTTGAAGTGTACCTATGATGAAAATTACAGGCCTCTCTCATCTTTTTAAGTGAGAGAACTTGCACAATTGGTGGCTGACTAAATACTTTTTTGCCCCACTGTATGTACAAGCTTAAGCATGCACATGCACACACACATACACGCGCACACACACAGACAGGAATGCACTCATGCAGTGACATACACATGCACACATATAATTTCCTGTAGTGGTGATTGAATGTTTTTTTCTCTTCAGAAACAACATCATGAACATGAGAGATAATCAGTCACTATCAATGTACAGGCTGGGACAATTCCTCTCTTGATGACATCCTACTGCCCTTTGCAAGTCATTCAATATTGTGATACTATATTTTACCATTGTTTTCTTGACAGATTTAAGCAATTATTCCAAACTGGAACAAGCTAGCTATTTTTTGAGAGGGTTGACATGTATGAACATTCTCTGAGGAAATAGTGTCTAGGCAATGACTGATGTTGTGTTGCAGCATAAAACACACATATTGAATTCCTGCAATTCATTGCCTTGTTTGATTTGATTTGCACTGTCTCCTCCAGCCAGTCATGTAGCAATCATGTAGATTGAATTTAAACAACTATTAATAGTTTGAGCATTGTGCAGGGAGAATGAGAAGCGAGGATAATGCACAACAATGCAGAGTTCCATGCACAGACTGATTGTTGATACAACCCATGAGGTGCATGTAAACAGTTACTGTTACATTTACAATCCGGGTTGGACCTGTCTGAAAGCCTTGGATATGCATCCTTATTCCCCATGTTACCACATGTTAATAACTATACTTATTGAGACCTTACAATCTTAGGCTCATCTATTTCTGTTTTCTTTCTAATTGTTAAAACAGATTTCATTGCTTTGCTACAGGCCCTAAAATAATCATTTACCTCTTGGATTACATCAGTGGATCACATCAGTGGATTACATCAGTGGATCACATCAGTGGATTACATCAGTGATCCTCTGCTGATACCAGACCCATGATATTATTTGTGTTACTATGGTGATGTGTCCATTCCATGCATGGGGACTTTGACTGATGCAAATGTTAATCGGACATGTTTTCTACCCGTATTTGTCTCCTCTGATGAAACCTTTAGTGATGAGTCAGACCCTGTTGGCTCTTACTAAAGGCCATATTGGTTGTGGGGCCTGACCATTTTGGATGTTTCCCAATGAGTGTGTGCAGCAGCAGGCTCTCTCTCCACACATCATGACCCCTATGTTGTTCACTCTCCACATGCTGATTCATTTATGATTCATGACACTGTCACACGAACAAACATTAAATAGACTTGTACACATTCACGTAGGGCCTGGACAATGTAATGGAATCTTATTGAAATGTCATTGATAGCTGCTCCCCAGAGACTCAGATCGCACTGCCCTAAAGACTCAAAGCTACGATGGACCTACACTCTTAGAAAAAAAGGTGCTATCAAGAACCTAAAAGGGTTCTTTGGCTGTCCCCATAGGAGAACTCTTTGAAGAACACTTTTTGGATCCAGATAAAAAACCTATTGGGTTCCTATGTAATCCATTTTTCTATACAGAAAAAATGATGATCGAAGCATGTAAAGTGTTGGTCCCATGTTTCATGAGCTGAAATAAAACATTGAAGAAACGGTTCACATCCACAAAAAGCTCAGAGACCAGCCACCCAGCCAGATGATGAAACTGAGTATTTCTGTCTGTAATAAAGCCATTTTTGGGGAAAAACGTATTCTGATTGGCTGGGCCTGGCTGCCCAGTCATGTGAAATCCATAGATTAGGGCCTAATTGATTTATTTCAGTCATTAAAATTGTTGAATGTTGCGTTCATATTTTTGTTCAGCATAAGAGTGTACAGACAGGAGCAGAGCTAGCAGTGTTGTTACTTAGGGACTCCCGACACTACCCGGTGAAATGTAAGGCGCCAAATTCAAAATCCAAAAGTTGAATTATTAAACATTCATCAATATACAAGTGTTGCATAGTCATCAAAAGCTCTGATTCTTGGCAATATCACAGCGTTGTCTGATTTCAAAAAGGCTTTACGGCGAAAGCACAACATTTGATTGTTTGAGGATAGCCCCTCTCATATTTTATGCATTAGCATAAATCCATAACCAAAGCGGGTCTCATAAAACGCATAAAATCGATAATATAAAATCCCTTACCTTTCAAAGAACTTCTGCTGAGTGCTTCCCAAGTGTCCAATGAAGACATCCAATGGTTCTTTTGTTAGAAAAAGTCATTTATTATATCCATAAATCTCTGTTTGGTTGGCGCGTTATGTTCATAAAATACAGCGTCCACTTGCCCATTGAACCGTGAAGAGAACGCATTCAACCTATACCTATACACTTGTCCAAGAACAATCAAACATCATTGATAATGTATCCTTAGGAACACTTATGTATATTTACTATAATATTTCAACCGGATTATAAACTGGACGATAGGAAGGAAAAAACCACAGCGCGCGTGAGCCTGTGAACGCGCCTCCTCTTCTATTTTACATCCGGTGACTAGTTCGAAATTCTTCTTCTATTACCATCCAGAGCAACCTAACATCACCAAACACTGTCTAGAGACTGTTGACATCCAGTGGAAGCAATAGGTACTGCAATCTTACTTCCAGATATGGCTGTTTTCCATAGGGAGGGGTTCAAAATGAGGCAATGTGTCAAAAACACTTTTTCCAGGACAGAAATTCCCCGGGTTTTCGCCTGCTATATCAGTTCTGTTTTACTCACAGACGATATTTTAACACTTTTAGAATCTTCAGAGTGTTTCCTATCCAATAGTACTAATTATGTGCATATCCTAGTTTCTGGGCCTGAGTGGCAGGCCTTTTACTTTGGGCACGCCAGACTCTCCAAAACCGAAGTTTCATAGCTTGTTGATTAGGAGCCACACCCGTCTGTCCGCCTCCATGGACAAGGCGAGGTTCCAGCCGGTAGTCGGGGCTGTCTCTGGTAAACACACACTATGTAAAATAAAATCAAAGTGTATTTGTCACATAGACAGGATACAGAAGGTGTAAACAGTAGAGTGAAATGGTTACTTGCATTGTGGAGTCTTTTGTTTAGACATGTAGTTAGCTAGCTAAACAAGGAATCATCGTTCAAACTCATACTGTTACTACCCTGTATGAACCTAAAGCTAGCTAAACACTAATCAACTAGTAGGTTCAATGTTAGCTAGCTAGCTAACATTAGGCTATAGATAATCTTAGGGATAGCCCCCTTTTTTTTCAATTTTCGCCTAAATGACATACCCAAATCTAACTGCCTGTAGCTCAGGCCCTGAGGCAAGGATAGGCATAAGCTTGGTACCATTTGAAAGGAAACACTTTGAAGTGTGAAGAAATGGGAATTGAATGTAGGAGAATATAACACAATAGATCTGGTAGAAGAAAATACAAAGAAAAAATAAAACAAAAAACCCTACCACCATCTTTGATATGCAGCAGAAAGGTCCCTGTTCCAGCCATCACTCTGGTTGTAATTCCGATGGTGTCCACAAGATGGCAGCAGTGTATGTGCACAGTTTCAGGCGGATAACTTGAAGTATAAGCATTTTACGACAGATACATGGTTTCCTGTAAATCCCAGCTCATTGGCTATCTAGCTAGCGTTGTTTGACCCCAATTGGTGCTTATTTGACAAAGTTAGAGTCGTCCATGAAGGCATCGCTCTCTGACCAAATATGGTGTCCTATAGGATATACTACACCCCTAATGATATAGTGAAGTCTCGTTACGTTCTAGGATCTCTGAGGAATACATACGAATGTGATTTGATTGGTTGAAACAACGTTTAGGGTGAGATTTTCACAGATTCCTTTCTTTGCAAATTGAATGAGTGGAAACACAAAATCGATCTTACATGCTATATGGACCTTTTTAGGATATGAAAAAGGATTTTAGCTAACAAAACGACACTTCATGTTATCTCTGGGACCCTTTGGATGATAAATCAGAGAAAGATTTCAGAATGTAAGTATACATTTCACCTTCAGAGGTGAATATATCAAACCTATCGCGGTGAAAAAAGGTTTTTGTTGTTAGGAGCTTTCCTCAAACAATAGCATGGCATCTTTTCGCAATAATAGCTACCGTAAATTGGACAGTGCAGTTATATTAACAAGAATTTAAGCTTTCAGCCGATATAAGACACTTATGTGTACCGACATTTGTTGTTTCTCTAAAATCTGCAATGGTGACACAAGGCGCTGCATGATTTACAACTGTCCCATTGATGGGACGCCGATCCCTAAGAAGGCTATAACTAGCAATGCAAATGGCTCTGAGATACGAATAATATTACTACACAGATCATAAACATAACGTTAGCTAGCGAGCCAGCAAGCTATTGAGCAATCAAGCTAACGTTAGCTAGCTAGCTAACCGCACGCTTTAACTTGCAATGAAAACAACTTTCTGACAAAATAAGAAACATATAATATCTGAAAATGTAGCTAGCTAGACTCTCTTACCTGTATACATGGATGAATGCTTCTCCCTCTCTGTCACCAATGCCATGGTTGCCCTTTGTTTGAATATGTAATCCAGAGATAGGTGTTTTATACAACAGCCTTCTGTGTTCTCTTCTCGACTCCATCCGCATTTGCAATCAAATGCCTGAATCTTCTCCATCTCTTTAGCTATCATACTCTGCTTCCACCAGGCATTCCACTGATTTCAAAGCTCCATTCTCCAGAAAGTGGAGAGCTATAAAAAAAAAAATGTGTGAGAAAGGATTGCCTACACATGCTAAGCAGCTATGTGGCAGAACTATCCGAACTAAACCAACTAGGCTCGTAATGTTTTTTTTTAAATTCATATTTACAGACTGAACACGAGTTTGTTTTTAAGGCACATGAAAGTTCACATTTTCCAGAAGGCATTTCTGCCAAAAAATGCATTTTGATAAAAAACAAAA
Source organism: Brachymystax lenok tsinlingensis (assembly GCA_030435695.1). Lineage (NCBI taxonomy): Eukaryota > Metazoa > Chordata > Actinopteri > Salmoniformes > Salmonidae > Brachymystax > Brachymystax lenok. The sequence continues at coordinate 41,752,897 of CM059792.1, read as the reverse complement.
GGTTTACATTCAAATGCCTAACCTGCGAAGTACTGATGGGCGACATACGCCTAATTTCCTGAAACGAGTCACAATTGTTGATGCTACTACTGGATTAGCCAACGTGAATAATGTTTTAGGTTGCCAGTGGAGAGCCAGAGTAGGAGATAGGGTGCTCTTAGCTTAGCATCAGCAGGTTTTTTCTCTCCTCACATCACGACCCCTATGTCCCCTCAACGTGCTGATTCAGTCATGATTCATGACACTACATAAAAAAAGAAAAAAAAAACACGGTGAGGCCTAAAACGAATTTACTGTCAGGTCCAAAATGATTGCCAACCTTGATAAAGATGAGCAAAAAAGACTGTATGAAAAAAACATATTACAAATATTGAGCTATATTGTATGCAATATATATTATTTTATGCTAATACTATTCTAATACAATTGCTCAGAGAAGGAGATGTTTAACAAGTAATACAATTAAATCTGAAAAAGATACTGGGAGAGTGCCCGAGTATAATCTTGAAAACCCTTTTTTCAATACTCCTTGCGCGGATAACAGCACAGGGCCTTTTTCAAAAATGTTTTCTGAGATTGGAGAACACATTGGGAGGGACCATTCCTCCAAACAGAATCTTTCCAGATCCTTGATATCCTTCAGTCTGCGCTTATCGACTGCCCTCTTCACTTCAAACCACTGGGTTTCAATGGGGTTCAAGTTCATAGACTGAGATGGCCTGTCACGCCCTGGCCATAGAGAGCCCACCGGGTTTATCTATGGTGTGTTGGGTCAGGGCGTGACTAGGTTATCTAGGGACCTCTATGTTTGAGTTTGAGTTGGTTCCCAATTAGAGGCAGCTGGTTGTCGTTGCCTCTAATTGGGAATCCTATTTAAGTTGGTTCCCTTCCCCACCTGCCTTGTGGGTTATTGTTTCTGAATGTGTTTAGTTAGTGCCAGTGTGTTACACACAGTTAGTGCCGATTGTTGTTCTTGCATTTGTAAGTTTCACTTCGTTAATTAAACATGTGGAACTACACCCGTGCTGCACTTTGGTCCAATCCTTCCAGCGATCATGACATGGCCATTGTACCATTTTTTATTTTGTGAATAATTAACAATTTCTTTGAATTTTTATGTATGCTTGGAGATATTGTCTTGCTGGAAGATCCACTTGCGGCCAAGTTTCAACATCCTGGGAGAGGCAACCAGGTTTTAGAAAAAGTTCCTGGTACTTAGTAAAGTACCGTGTGGCTCAGTTGGTAGAGCATGGTGCTTGCAATGCCAGGGTTGTGGGTTCGATTGTATGCACTCACTATTGTAAGTTGCATCTGCTAAAATGTAAAGTTTATGATAATGTTCACCTTAACAAGAGCACCAGGACCAGTGGAAGCAAAATAGCTCCATAAGATCCACAACCATATTTTACAGTAGGTATGAGGTTATTTTCTGTAAAAGGTGCTATCTAGAACCTAAAAGGGTCTTCGTCTGTCCCCATATGATAACCCTTTGAAGAACCCGCTTCGGTTCCTGGTAGAACCCTTACATAACCCCATGTTCTACATGGAACCAAAAAGGGTTATGGTATTGGAACAGCCGAAGAACCTTTATGGAACCCTTTTTTTTTTATTTGGCCCTTGGATTTTTCTTTGCCTCCTGAACCATCTTTCTCACTGTACGTGGGGATAACATAGACATTGCGTCCATTACCAGGCAAGTTTACCACTGCTCCAGTGGTTTTAAACTTTTTCTTTTATTTTTTACTTCTTATTTGTTGCCCTAATAGTGGTAAGTGGTATACATATTTCCTTTTTTTCCAATTTTTTTTTTACCCATTGTCTGACTTATGAAGGTCAGCCAACCAATTGACTCTTTTTGTTTTTGACTTTGTAATCCATCACCATGGGAAAAGCCAAAGTGATTTTGCAGGTGTGTTACCTCATTTCAATACCCCATTGAAACAGATAACCATGGAAATTCACAATATAGTTCCTTATTAAGCTGAGATTAACTTTAAAAAGTACAATGTTAATGCAGATGTAATTTTGTTTGATTTTATTTATAAGAATTGTTAGGGGTGCCAGTAAGTTTGATTTTTAATCATTTTAAAATGCTAATTGATCATTAAAAAACCCTTTTGCAATTATGTTAGCACAGCTGAAAACTGTTGTTCTGCTAAAGAAGCAATAAAACTGGCCTTCTTTAGACTAGTTGAGTATCTGGAGCATCAGCATTTGTGGGTTCGATTACAGGCTCAAAAGGGACAAAAACAAATAACTTTCTTCTGAAACTCGTCAGTCTATTCTTGTTCTGAGAAATGAAGGCTATTCCAGGTGAGAAATTGCCAAGAAACTCAAGATCCTGTACAACGCTGTGTACTACTCCCTTCACAGAACAGCGCAAACTGGTTCTAACCAGAATAGAAAGAGGAGTGGGAGGCCCCGGTGCACAACCGAACAAGAGGACAAGTACATCAGTGTCTAGTTTAAGAAACAGACGCCTCACAAGTCCTCAACTGGCAGCTTCATTAAATAGTACCCGCAAAACACCAGTCTCAACGTCAACAGTGAAGAGATGGCTCCGGGATGCTGGCCTTTAGGCAGAGTTGCAAAGAAAAAAGCCATATCTCTGTCCAATGTCTGTGTTCTTTTGCCCATCTTAATCTTTTATTTTTATTGACCAGTCTGAGATACGGCTCTTTCTTCGCAACTCTGCCTAGAAGGCCAGCATCTCGGAGTCGCCTCTTCTCTGTTGACGTTGTTAAACAAAATCTCCTTCTATTAGCACTTCTATTAGTATAAAATAATATAATCTCCCCCTATTTCTTTTGCATAAAATATAGATTTTTTATTTTATACAGTATTTTTGCTCATCTTTAGCAAGGGTACCAATAATTTTGGACTTGACTGTATGTAGTTACCCAACTACGTACTTACTTAAGGTTTGTACAATTAAGTAACACGTTACATGAAATGTTTTTATTAGAGCTGACTGGATATGCCATGTACAGTACAATACGTTCTCTCTTCTCTCTGTTTGAGAGTAGCAAATAGCAGGTGCTCTAGACATTGACCTGCTGTATAGATCTGTATGTAGGAGAATGGCAGGGCATTGGGGTTGATCTGATAACGCTCTCTGTGACTTGCTATCCCGATAGATTATAGAGGAAACAATTAGGCCTGTGTAGAATGTGGTTTCAGGGCATGGCTTAAATGACAATGTTCACTACCAGGGCCACACTGTCGCTAAAGCATTTGAGCCACTAGGGCTAAAGGAGTTTCCATGACATGGTACGACCTGACTGTAACAATGTCTCTGAAAATCTATAGTAGCCAAGCTATACTCTGAGAAAAGTATCTGAAGTCCTATTTAAAGATTGCGCTCCCTCTGGAGGTCTGTGATCGGCAGGTCCTCTTTTAAACCTGGTCTTTACTCTCCACAGAGCCAAGAGTGTTCAGAATGCTTTCAGACGCTTTTTACGTAATTAGCCTGTCACTATAGGGAATCAGTCTGCCATGGTTGCAATATACTGCATATAACACTGCATTGTGCCATTCCTTGACCTTAGATAACTGGCAAGGCAGGCCAGAAAGACCCATAGAAGCTAGTCAAAACACAACAGTCCCTCTCCCATCCCAATTTTAGTCTAAGTCTGAAAGTGAAATAATGTTTTCAGTAATACGCTTAGGGTGTTGTGGGATTGGAAATGAAAGTCTGGAGCAGAGGTTTTCAATAAGACATCTGGCACAGAGCAAATCCCTCTCTGGATTGTCAATTATTTTTATTGAAGCCCGCTTTTATGGGATGGCTTAACTGAAATGTTTCTCAAACAGTTGTTCTAACAGTAATTATACTGAGCTGGAACACAGTCATAGAGAAGAGCTGGAGAGGTTTTTACAGAATCTACAGTATTGCTTTGTTAGGATCTGTCAAATCATTCCCTGTTTGTTTTATTTTGCCTAGCCTCTTGTGTGGTGAGGATATACTATATGTATATATACAGTACCAGTCAAAAGTTTGGACACTGGTTTCATTTAACCAAATAATCTTGTTTCTCATGGTCTGAGAGTCTAGGTGCCTTTTGGCAAACTCCAAGCGGGCTGTCATGTGCCTTTTACTGAGGAGTGGCTTCCATCTGGCCACTCTACCATAAAGACCTGATTGTTGGAGTGCTGAAGAGATGTTTGTTCTACTGGAAGGTTCTCCCATCTCCACAGGCGAACTCTAGATCTCTGTCAGAGTGACCATTGGGTTCTTGTTCACCTTTCTGACCAAGTCCCTTGTCCCCCGATTGCTCAGTTTGGCAAGGCGGCCAGCTCTATGAAGAATCTTGATGGTTCCAAACTTCTTCCATTTAAGAATGATGGCCACTGTGTTCTTGAGGATCTTCAATGCTGCAGAAATGTTTTGGGCCCCTTCCTCAGATCTGTGCCTTCGACACAATCCTGTCTCGGAGCTCTACGGACAATTCCTTCGATCTCATGGTATTTGCTCTGACATGAACTGTCAACTGTGGGACCTTATATAGACAGGTGTGTGCCTTTCCAAGTCAAATCATGCCCAATCAATTTAATTTACCACAAGTGGACTCCAATTAAGTTGTAGAAACATCTCAAGGATGATCAATGGAAACAGGATGCACCCGAGCTCAAGTTTGAGTCTCAGAGCAAAGGATCTGAATAATTATATAAATAAGGTATTTCTGTTTTCGCTTGGTAGTTATGGGGTATTGTGTGTAGATTTCGGGGGTTTCTTTTATTTAATCAATTTTAGAATAAGGCTGTAACGTAACAAAATGTGGAACAAGTCAAAGGGTTTGAATACTTTCCGAAGGCACTGTATGTACAGTACCAGTCAAAAGTTTGGACACACCTACTCATTCAAGGTTTTTTTTTCTGTATATATAGATATACACTACCGTTCAAAAGTTTGGGGTCACTTAGAAATGTCCTTGTTTTTTAAAGAAAACACATTTTATGTCCATTAAAATAACATCAAATTGATCAGAAATACAGTGTAGACATTGTTAATGTTGCAAATGACTATTGTAACTGGAAACGGCTGAATTTGAATGGACTATCTGCATAGGCGTACAGAGGCCCATTATCAGCAACCATCACTCCTGTGTTCCAATAGCACATTGTGTTCGCTAATCCAAGTTTATCATTTTAAAAGGCTAATTGATCATTAGAAAACCCTTTTTGCAATTATGTTAGCACAGCTGAAAACTTGTGCTGATTAAAGATGCAATAAAACTGGCCTCCTTTAGACTAGTTGAGTATCTGGAGCATCAGCATTTGTGGGTTCGATTACAGGCTCAAAATGGCCAGAAACAAAGATGATCAATTAGCCTTTTATATGAAAAACTTGGATTAGCTAACACAACATGCCATTGGAACACAGGAGTGATGGTTGCTGATAATGGTCCTCTGTACGCCTATGTAGATATTCCACAGCTATAATAGTCATTTACAACATTAACAATGTCTACACTGTATATCTGATCAATTTGATCTTATTTTAATGGACTTTTAGCTTTTCTTTCAAAAACAAGGACATTTCTAAGTGCCCCCAAACTTTTGAACAGTGTATATTATAGATATCCTTATCAATAACACAGAGAACAGTTAATAGGCAGCATAATTTCAACAATGCATTAAGTTACAATGATTGTACTAGCGGAGGATTGTATAAAATTATCATATCATTACTTGGCCTCTTTTAAATCAAACTGTATAAAAGAGAGTATGAACAAATGTTCAAATCAATGATTGATGGTGTGGAGAACTGCTTAATTTACTGAAACATACATCTCATTATTTGATGTGGCGCCTTTTCAGATTTTTTATGACTAGCACTAATGGAATGAACATGACTTTTGAATAGATCAGGCCAAACCTAATTTCCTCTTGTCACAATCCTTTATGAGACAAAGGTGACCTTCAGCTTTCCACTAAGGGCTCTCATTGGCTGTGTTTACACAGTCAGCCCAATACAGATTTTTGCCACCAATTGGTCTTTTGATCAATCAGATTAGATATTTTTCCCATAATTAGGCAAAAAAATCGAAATTGGGCTGCCTGTGTAAATGCAGTCTCAGTGCTCTTACAGTTTTTTTCAATTGCTAACATGCGTTGGTCAAAACTGAAGTCACATTGTCAAAACTCTTCACACAGTCAGCGAAACAGAAGTGTTTGTGGACCAAACTGTGAATAATTTTTCATTGCTTTCACACAAAATGCATTCAAAGACCACATTCTCCGAAATCCATGAACTCTTTTCTCATTCATACTTCACCGCCTGCAAAACTAAACATTTGCACAACATGTTTTCAAATGCTAACACACTGTTTCCAAAACTGTTAAAAACACATTCAAAACAGAATAATGTCAAATGTCGTGCATTTCTGCAGTAACCAGATTGAAACATATAGAAAATCTCTGCAGAATATTTAATCATTCCAAACACAGCTGATTGCAATTTCAGCTGAAAGCCTACCCAAGTGTCCTGTTTTTAGTCTCGTTACAAAACAGAATTATTTAGTTTGGAAACATGGATCAAGGAAGACAGGTTGGTGGGGAAAGAAGAGTGGCAGGGAGAGGGAGAATGCGTGGAGGACAAAGGAGAGGAAGACCAAGAGCGGTGGTCTCTATGGGATAAGGGCCCCAGTTATTGACCATGTTGTAAACCATGGTCTCTCTTTGAGAGAGGCCGGTTTAAGGGTGCAACCAAATCTGCAGTGTTCAACAGTTGCATCAATAGTACACATTTTCAAAACAACAGGTGAGATGTGCATCCTTCAATGATAATTGAACTACATATTACAGTACAATACAGTATGATGACATTTTGAAATATATTGATTGTTTTGTGTTTTTCAGTAGGATCCAAAGGTTGGCTCCCACAGGAGGGAGAGGCAGAATATTATCAGATGAGCAGGAAATTGTCTTTGTTGACATTGTAACTGGCAACAATGCAATAAAACTGCGGGAAATTTGGGACAGAGTTCTGGCAGACAATATCACTTTTGGGAATGTGAATACGGTCAGCACAACGACAATTGCCAGAGTCCTAGAGGAACATAAAATAAGGATGAAGCAGTTGTACACTGTACCCTTTGAGAGAAACGGTGAATGTGTGAAAGAACTCCGTAATCTAAATGTCCAGGTAAGATGTCTGTTCAATAACCAAACAGGGTACATACACAGCTATGCGTAATGTAAAGTACCGTACAACTGTGGATTTACTGTATTCTAGAGTAATGGAGAAGGAAGCCAGGTGAACTGCACATACATTCATCTTTGTGGATGAAGCTGGTTTCAACCTGGCAAAACACGCCGCAGGGGAAGAAATGTGATTGGACAGAGAGCAACCACAGATGTCCAAAGCCATTGAGGAGCTAACATCACAATGTGTGCAGCACTGTCCAATGATGGTTTGCTGTTAGACAAACCACTCATTGGCCCCTGCAATACAGAGAGGCTCATTTATTTTCTGGATGACCAGCATAATGGACTTGTGCCAGCGGAGGAGAGGGGCAAGAAACTCCCCTACCTTCGTTGTTGTGTGGGATAATGTGGCATTCCTCTGCTGCAATCCGACTGGTTTGCTGCACATCCCAGGATGTCAGTACTATTCCTGCCTCCATACTCCCACTTCCTAAACCCCATAGAGAAGTTTTTCTCTGCGTGGAGGTGGAAGTGGAAGGTTTATGACCACCATCCACATGACCAGACTGCCAGGGTTGGATTAGACATTCCAGGAGATACTTTCCAAGATATATCGACAGAGAAGACATAAGATGTGATGTTGATGAGAACTTGCGAGAGAGAGGGAGAACTAGAACCCTCACAGTACTGTACAGTTTAAGTGATTATACTATACATGTTGTTGTTTCTTGATAATTATTATTGCAACCCTGGAATTTCAGGAATTTGTTTAGTAAATTACTATATGCAAAGATATAGAAAAATAAAGGCTATTGAAGCAAATTGCTGCATTTCTGATTCATTCTTGTTACATATACTTTAGTACAGTCAATAAAGTGAAAAGGTGTTATTCTTATTCAATAATGATGTATTGATTTATGTAAAAAATCTTTCAAACTTCAACGAGAAAAGTTCATTTATGTGATGCTCCCTGTTAGTGTGTTTTAGGTCAGTGTGTTATGAGTGACACTGTTTGCTTTCTGAATGAGAAGTGTTGCCAGTGTTATGGTTGAACAAGCTTATTTTGAGACATGTATGAAGTGATTTGGTGGTTTGAGTGAGTTTTGGAGGTGAGTTTAACTGTTTGGCCAAGATGCATGTTGGTAACGCAGACTGTGTGAAGAGTTTTGAAAAAGTGGCTTTAGTATTGATCGATGCTTGTTAGCAATTGAAAAAAACTAGTATCTGTGCCGAGAGAAAACCGCAGCCTTTTGTGACTAGACTAATTCCTTCTGGTCACATGGAAATTTGGTTCTGCAAAAAAAGATGATGCATGTCACACACACTGTTTTGCAAGAAAAATAAAAGTCTTACTGTTGTGCATAGCTCTACTCAAAAGCTATTTGGTTGATTTAAAATATTCAGGGATTTTATTTGAGGTGCCACATCAAATAATGAAATGTACATTTCAGTAAATGAAGCAGTTCTCCACACCATCAATCATTGATTTGAACATTTGTTCATGCTCTTTTATACAGTTTGCTATTGTATTATTGACTGTATGTTTGTTTTACTCCATGTGTAACTCTGTGTTGTTGTATGTGTTGAACTGCTTTGCTTTATCTTGGCCAGGTCGCAGTTGTAAATGAGAACTTGTTCTCAACTTGCCTACCTGGTTAAATAAAGGTGAAATAAAAAAAATAAAAAAATTATATACAATCCTGATGGGTAAATGTGTAAGTTCACAGCTGTATGTTCTTGCTATTTTTCAATTAGAAAATCCATGATGTTCTCCCATAACATAACTTGGTCTTAACTAGACCTACTCTGAAGGTGAATCAATATGTAATACAAGGTGCTGAAAATGGAATCTTAAAAACAGCTTATTCCACAGAGACTCTAACTATGTACAGCAACTCAAGGAGATTTAATTGGACTCTTTAATATTGGTATAAGAGGGGAAAATAATATATTACAGTTTCTCAATTGCTTAGACACAATTCCTTGAACAACTCACCATTTTCTCAAATCTTCACACACAATTTTAAAAACCCACACCCAACGGTACAAACATCTAACTGCTGGGTCCCAATCCAAACTTTGCCCTCAGACAACACACACAAGCTGTCAAAAACACAGACTACATGACTGCTTGTTACACACTGGAGGGATTAATTCAAAACACTGCTACCAACATGTTTAGAATAGGTTTTCAGATAAATAATTTTGAACTTTGTAAAATCACAGCATTGACCATCCAGATAACCCTTTCAGGAACACCCTGGAGAGAGAGATTCAAAACAGTACTGTAATAAATACCTCTTACATTAGTGGGTAAGGGAATACTACTGTATATGCTGTTTTGGTCAAAAACCTGACCTTTGAAATGTCACACTGACAAAACATGTAAGGAAGAGTTCATGCACAGTAACCCAATTTCCAAAAGCTTTATTTCCAAGTGCAGCAAATGTACAGGTTACTCAGCATCAGCATCAGCGTTCTCATCATCTCGTCTCTGGTCTGGGTCAGGCCATAATATCTCAATATGCTCTTGCCAGGCAGCGTGGGAAAAATGTTCTTGTGTGCCTTAGAAAACCCTGGATAGACTCCACAGACACATCACCGCAGGAGTCCATCATTGCCTCCAGGAGGTTTTCCTGTGTGTAGGTGTTGCGGTCATACACTCTCCACCCCCATGCTGAGAAAAATTACTCAATCGGATTCAGAAATTGGGAATATGCTGGTGAACCTGGGGTCGTCATTGAACCAGGCGCAAACCAGAGCAGCCCGATGGAAACTCACGTTAACCCAAATGACAATATATTGGGCTTGCTCTGGATGCCTTGGCTCCCCTTCCTGTTGAAGAATGTTATTGTGCAGTTGATTGAAGGAGTTGTGCCGTGTTGTGTGGACCCACTTTGACATGGCGGTGGAGGACTCCACGATTGCTGATGGCTGCACATGGGGTGACGTTGCCTCCCCTCTGGCCAGGAACTTGTATGATGGCACGGTGACCAATGATATTACGCCCCCTTTTGCTAGGTTGAACCCTGCCTCGTCGATGAAGATGTACTCCTGTGGGTCAGCCATGGCATCCATCTCAAAGATTCTCTACAGAAGTCCAAAAACACACATTTTACTGTACTACAGATACAGTACTGCAGTGTACTACTGTACTGGAAGGAAAGATTGTGTACTGCAGTTACTGTAACACATTACTATACAGTACTGTATTGATATGCTGGAGAGATGGGCCATACTCTACATACTGTAAGAATTCTGTACAGTATAGCAATTACCTGCACATATTGGATTTGTTGCTCCTAACTGTTTGAATTCCATTCAAAAGGCACACGGTACAGCTGCTTTGTCCTTATGTGGTTCTTCTGAACGATCCGATCAATGGTGGAAAGGCTGATGCTGTCAATTCTTTGGAAGACTACCTGGTCTTCAACGATTTGGCTTTGAATTTCCCTCAAACGGATGGCATTATTGGCAATCACCATATTCACCAGGGCAGTCTCCTGCTCAGCTGTAAGAAGTGTCCGCTTACCGCCAATAGATGGCCTGCCTATCAGTTCTGCAAAAATGAAATTTTACCATTACTGATCTATGGTCATTCATTACTGTGGTAAAAACTACACTGAGAACAAAGTGGAGATTCAGTCTATATGCACTGCAACATTACATGTATCATAGTAACAACAAGGCAAATGACCTGTTTTCCCTTCTGAAAGTACGGACAATGGATGCAACCGTGTAACCACTTAGGTTGGGTTGCACTAGCTGTCCAGCTTCTCTCATAGTCCTCCCATGAATGAGCACATGATGAACTAGGGTGGCACGGATTTCATCTGAGATTATTTGTCTTTGTTGTTGTTGTTGTTGCCGTCCTCTTCCTCTTCCTCTTCCTCTCTGTTGTCTTGCAACTTCGGCATTGTTAGGATCCATTGTTCCAAAGCACATGGACATGCCTCTAGGCCCTATTTATTGATCCTGCAGTTCTGATTGGTGTGTTAACAATTTTGAGGCTTAGTGTTTGCACCTGGAGAAAGGTGTGCTCTTTGAGTTTAAGTTGTGATGACTTGAGTTAATTATATTGAGAGCATGTGTTTGCTGAATGAATATATAGTGCAATGAATTATTTATTTGGCCACTTTTGTGTTAGGTTTTGCAGAAAGAGTTTTGAATATTGAAACGCGTGGAAACAGGTGAATAGTGTTTACGGTAATGGGAAATGTGTGTGTGTATTTGGGAATGACGTAAGGGTATGGGTTTTTGTTCTACAGGAACCAGTTTTTGTTTTTAAGCAAACGATAAAAACTGTAATAATTGAATCAATGCAAATTTGCTTGATATGTATAGTGTTCAAAATATCATTTGAAATGCATCATAATATTTGAATGCGTGTCTACAGTAAGGCACAACATGAGGCCATTAACCTAGGGTTTTCACAGAACTACATTACCCATGAAAAATAAAAGCCAATCTACAAGGTAATTACAACATATAACCTAGTAGGCATGAGACGATCAACAGAGACAAGGAAACATTGGTAAAAAAATATATGCATTAGAGACTCTTTTTAATTAAGATAAATGTGGTGGAAATTCATCAATCATCAAGTAGCGATCTTTGACTAATTAGCAACCCATACCTTTAATCCTGAGTGGCCAATGGTCAGAATGTAGGCTACACTACAGACAATGGGAATTATTCACATATGAGCAAACTGTTTCAGAACATGTGGGATTTTACCATTCAGTGTCATACATTATGCAAATTAGTCTGGGGACCAGTGTTGATGTAATATATCAAAATACAGAATATCTACCCTGACAAAGTAATGGGAAAATGTTGCAGGTGGTGTACAAAACTTTGTTCTAATACCACCAATAATATCATCAAAGTGACAGAAATCAAACCACACGTACTGTTTCAACAAGAACTATAAAGGAGGTCCCTCTTCAAACATGGGCAGACTCTCTTAAACAAAAGGTTAAGTGCACTGCAACTCTAATATTCTATTCAGGTGTTTCTGTATGATGCGCAGGTTAATTTGAATCTACGTGTATTTTAAATGGAATGCAATGTTCTGGCATGCTTTTAAATATGTGCTGTCTCTGTCCACTCAGTTGTTATGACCATAATTAAAACAAAATGTTCAGGCTCTGCACCATCTGCAATACAGCTGGGGAAATCATCACATGTAATTCACTTCCATAAATTCATAGCACATTCAATGAAATGATTTAAGAGAGGGACACCAACAACGTGGATATAATGTGCAGTAAATAGCTATAACTTGTAGGAGATGAAGCATGTTTCCATTTCAGGCATGCCGTTCCTCTGGGACTTGTGGTCGTGACTCGTGTGTTGAAAGGCGACAGCTGGGCATGCGATCCAATTATCCTCTGACTTGCTCTCATACCTGACCGTTGAAAAGGAAAGACTGCAGCCAAATGAAAGTGTGACAATTTGGCCAGTGTCTGGTTGCTCTCGTCTGATTTTGAAAACGGTGAAGACAGAATTGTTGACATCTAATGCCATTTATTTGCTAGAGTGAGACCTACAATTATACCATGGATGCCACTAGCCAGGTGCGTCTGATGTGTGTGCATGAGTGTATGTGAGTGTATGTGAATGTGTGTGAGTGTGTGTGAGCGTTTAAGTGCGCTTGTGTGTGCGTGCGCGTGTGTGCGTGTGTGTATGTTTGTGTGTGTATGTTTGTGTTTGTGTGCGTGTGTGTATGTTTGTGTTTGTGTGTGCACTTGTGTGTACAGTGGGGAAAAAAAGTATTTAGTCAGCCACCAATTGTGCAAGTTCTCTCACTTAAAAAGATGAGAGAGGCCTGTAATTTTCATCATAGGTACACTTCAACTATGACAGACAAAATGAGGAAAAAAAATCCAGAAAATCACATTGTAGGATTTTTATGAATTTATTTGCAAATTATGGTGGAAAATAAGTATTTGGTCACATACAAACAAGCAAGATTTCTGGCTCTCACAGACCTGTAACTTCTTCTTTAAGAGGCTCCTCTGTCCTCCACTCATTACCTGTATTAATGGCACCTGTTTGAACTTGTTATCAGTATAAAAGACACCTGTCCACAACCTCAAACAGTCACACTCCAAACTCCACTATGGCCAAGACCAAAGAGCTGTCAAAGGACACCAGAAACAAAATTGTAGACCTGCACCAGGTTGGGAAGACTGAATCTGCAATAGGTAAGCAGCTTGGTTTGAAGAAATCAACTGTGGGAGCAATTATTAGGAAATGGAAGACATACAAGACCACTGATAATCTTCCTCGATCTGGGGCTCCACGCAAGATCTCACCCGTGGGGTCAAAATGATCACAAGAACGGTGAGCAAAAATCCCAGAACCACACGGGGACCTAGTGAATGACCTGCAGAGAGCTGGGACCAAAGTAACAAAGCCTACCATCAGTAACACACTACGCCGCCAGGGACTCAAATCCTGCAGTGCCAGACGTGTCCCCTGCTTAAGCCAGGACATGTTCAGGCCCGTCTAAAGTTTGCTAGAGAGCATTTGGATGATCCAGATGAGGATTGGGAGAATGTCAGATGAAACCAAAATAGAACTTTTTGGTAAAAACTCAACTCGTCGTGTTTGGAGGACAAAGAATGCTGAGTTGCATCCAAAGAACACCATACCTACTGTGAAGCATGGGGGTGGAAACATCATGCTTTGGGGCTGTTTTTCTGCAAAGGGACCAGGACGACTGATCTGTGTAAAGGAAAGAATGAATGGGGCCATGTATCGTGAGATTTTGAGTGAAAACCTCCTTCCATCAGCAAGGGCATTGAAGATGAAACGTGGCTGGGTCTTTCAGCATGACAATGATCCCAAACACACCGCCTGGCAACGAAGGAGTGGCTTCGTAAGAAGCATTTCAAGGTCCTGGAGTGGCCTAGCCAGTCTCCAGATCTCAACCCCATAGAAAATCTTTGGAGGGAGTTCAAAGTCCGTGTTGCCCAGCGACAGCCCCAAAACATTACTGCTCTAGAAGAGATCTGCATGGAGGAATGGGCCAAAATACCAGCAACAGTGTGTGAAAACCTTGTGAAGACTTACAGAAAACATTTGACCTCTGTCATTGCCAACAAAGGGTATATAACAAAGTATTGAGATAAACTTTTGTTATTGACCAAATACTTATTTTCCACCATAATTTGCAAATAAATTCATAAAAAATCCTACAATGTGATTTTCTGGATTTTTTTCCCTCATTTTGTCTGTCATAGTTGAAGTGTACCTATGATGAAAATTACAGGCCTCTCATCTTTTTAAGTGAGAGAACTTGCACAATTGGTGGCTGACTAAATACTTTTTTTCCCCACTGTATGTGAGTGTATTGGAGAGGCCAGACCTCCAGTCCTTCTGACAGCTCTTCATTTGTATGCTGTGACTCAGAGCTCCACAGAGGCCAGCTCCCCTGCCTGCCAAACATTCATGCTTCTCTGAGGGTCTCTGTGCTGCCATGCAACGGGACGCTCCCAATGATGTAGTGGTAAAAAAATGTTGGGGTAAAAAGCATTTACCACTACACCACAGGATGATCCTGACCATCCAACAGGCCCTTTATATGCATGAAGAGCAAGTTAAGGTAAATTAGAGGCCCTATTGGCATTCCAATCTATTGAGCACCAGCATGAAATACCAAGAGATTGCACAAATTCATTAAAGAGGGCTAATTGTATGGGGAACTGGAGAGACAATTGTTATAAATTCAAGGCTGCAAAAACGACATGTTTAGAACATGGGAAAACTGAACAAGCAAACCTTGGAGCTACTGCAGGTATAATTATCTGTATTTGCAAGGAGTTATGGTGAAATTATTGAATAATGTGATTAGAGTGGAGTTTTAGAAAAAAAATGTCTTTAAAAAAAAGAAACCCAGTTCCATGCAAAGTAGGGGCAAATCAATACACATTGCAATGTGCCCAGTAAGAAATCAATAAGACCCAGCGTCTCCCCCACCGGCCCCGCCCTGCTGTTCGACTTTAGCCAAGTTTGATAAATGGTCCTGCTGATTATCACAAATCGTAAAGCTGTTAGGGCAAGCCCATTGGTAGGATTTATGTTGTTCGGTTACATTTCTCCTGGAGTGACCTCAAAAGACACAGACAGTTCCTGCACTTTCAAAGTTCTGGTGGTGGAAGATTTAGCCACTTATGTGCTATGTGAACTGCATGTACGTATCTATCACCAATCACTTTCTGCACAACGTACCTTTGGAGTTTTACCAAATTTAAGTTTTTCAACTTTTTGAGAGATAGGCAGGCCTACTTAACTTCATACTCTACACCACAACATTCATCAGAAGTGAAGTTTGTCAGGCGTAAATCATAGTCAGGCAGCGGAGAAACCAAACCAATTCCTACTCTCTGATGACTCGGAGACCGACAGAGACCCACAACAATCAGAATTGAAAACAATGAGAAGACAATTCAAAGAATGTAGAACAGTGTGAAGAACTGAGACCAGCACTGGCAGATCTTCAGAGCATCCCATAAATGTGTCTTGATTGATCTTTTTATGACCACAGTCTCATAGTGAATAGTAATAACCACCTCAAAGGCCATAAAGAATAGTAAAGTAAGCTCATAAAGGAGGGGCTGGTCATTTGGTAAAATGTTATTGTATTCATTCCCATCTAATGTGTCTGTGGGTTAGTATATTGTTATCCTCTAATCATCACAAACACATATCACAGACACAGAGTCTTTCATCTCCTGAATGTCTTCTGTTGTACATGCACAACCGCCTTCTACACAGTTCTTTCTACAGAAAGAGAGAGCTGTCCATGTTGAGTAACCTCAAGCTTCAGGACTGCATGTCAGTTGGTTGTACAGGACAGTGATTCCCGGCAGAGGTACTTTTATTTCGTATCTGACATGCATTGAGATGGTTGAACAGGACAGTGAGTCCCGGCAGAGGTACTTTTATCTCACATCTGACCTGCATTGAGATAGATGACTAGTGGGTTCTCTTTACTGCTGTTACAAACCTGGCAGCTGCAGTGATCTGAAGGTCTCTCTGCTCATTCTGTTATTTTTCCTCTCTGTCCTACTGCAGCAAACATCACTCTGGACACAATGAAAGGGATAAGGAAGATGATGAGAAGAAGCGGGGATAAGAATGGTGATAACGACGATGATGATGACAGATCTGATGATGATGATGACAGATCTGATGTGATGTAGAGTCTCTCTCAGTATCAACTCTCAGTTTGTTACTGCGGAAACAGGACGTTCTGTGAGTGGATTGTAACACAACTATTGATTTGTTTTTCCTTACAGATCTCCACATGGAGCTACAGTTTGCATTGCTTAACGTTTGTGTCTTTGTGTGTGTGTCTCTGTGTGTGTGTCTGTGTGTGTGTGCGTGTGTGTCTCTGTGTGTGTGTGTGTGCGTGTGTGTCTCTGTGTGTGTGTGCGTGTGTGTAAGCATCTGCCTCACCTCCCTTGATAGAAAAATGAAATGATCCGAACCATATTTTGTTATTTAACTAGGCAAGTCAGTTAAGAACAAATTCTTCTTTACAATGGCGGCCAACTCCGGCCAAACCCGGACGACGCTGGGCCAATTGTGCGCTGCCCTATGGGACTCCCAATTACTGCCTGATGTGATACAGCCTGGATTCGAACCAGGTACTTTAGTGACGCCTCTTGCACTGAGATGCAGTGACTGTTAGACCATAGACTGTTGTGGAACTCAGGGGCATATAAAGTACCTTTTGATATGTACAACTATCTATTTCAAATGCATATTTTTTAAATGGGGTCTCTTGTATAAATGCAGCCCCATGACTCTAGAATGCTTACAAAAACATGCTCATGGGAAATGAGGATAAATATTGGACTCGCATGTATGTTACATTTGAACTCATACAGTGTTCATCTTAGTAAATGTACAGTATATAGGTCTATGTGGGCACTGTGGAAACATACTGCCTGTAAATGTATGTTAGACAAACAAACAATTCCCTGGTTTAAGTCCAATGCACATGATCTATATTCTTACAACAGGTTACCAAAGCATCACTGAATTTTTCAGAAAAGCAGAATTGTATTGTTTAAACATCAAAATCAAGCCTTCCCAATGGGCACACACTGGTTGAATCAATGTTGTTTCGGCGTAATTTCAATGAAATGACGTTGAACAGACGTGGAATAGACATTGAATCAACCAGTAGGTTGATTCTCATCTAAAAGCTTGGCCAGAGATGCTAATACAGTCACAACGGACAAACAGACGGAAGACCTGGAAAATCACTCCAGCTTTCGTCACCAGCATGGCAGGACCTGAAAATACATTACTGTTGCCCATGAAGCCTGGGACTCATGGTGTAAATTCAATTTACCCGACCAATACAACAGGGAAGAACCACTGGCTTTGCTGCTATTAAGAAGGTACAAAAGTAATTTATGGGTGTCCTGGGATGAGAGAATAGTCATTTTTACTATTTGAGCTTGATGGGTTCTATAAACATTAGCACTGAAGTATTCTGTGGAAGTAATTATTCTTCATCTGTCTTCAGTCTGTTCCTCTCAAGTCGAGGCACATGATGCCAATACACAGTTTGCAGGGAACATGACTGAGAAAACGTCAGTCATTTGGGAGAAAAAACATTACGCTGGGCCCCCGAAAGACTTCACCACTCGCAACCCATACATTTTGCCTCTGATAATGCAGTTGATGTATTGAGTGAGAGTAGTGTACTGCGCAGCTCTCTCTGTCTCTCTCTCTCTCTCTCTCTCTCTGTTTCTCTCTCTCTGTTTCTTGTGTTTTTCCCGTGCTCCTGCTTTTGCTATTCTCTCTTTTGCTAGTCCTCCCGGTTTTGACCCTTGCCTGACCAGTCTGCCTGCCAGGACCTTCTAGAATGGAACCATAAGTTCTTGAGACTCCAGCAGAGTGTTGAGAGATCACTATTCTCAGTAACCTTGTGGATTTAAATTACTTGACTCGGTACCGGTACCCCCTGTATATAGCCTTGTTATTTTCTTAACTCTTTATTTTCTTAAAACTTTATTGTTGGTTAAGTGCTTGTAAGTAAGCATTTCACAGTAATGGTACACCTGTTGTATTCGTTGCGTGTGACAAATATCATTTGATTTGATTCGAAAAGCATGGTACTTGTGCATTATATGCACGCTACTGCATTGTATGCCGACGCTGACGACCTACAGCTGTTTAAATGGGAAGAACATTTTCCTGCTGTGATATAGTGAGGTAATTTACATTATATGGCATCTATGAATTAGAGCATAATTGAAGTGTGGTAATTTGCCTATTCTCATTGTTTCAATATGCGCATTGGTGGAAGTAAATGTGGAGTAGCACGCAGTTGTATGGACGTATAGATTTACTGTCATCCAGGAAAGGCATCACCATAAACTATATGCCACAAGATGCATGTTTGTATATGAAGAGGTAGACAGCGACCGGGGAGGTAATTTACCTGTAGGTCATGCACAAAGCAAAAGAGAGAGCCATATCTATCCATGGGTCCTGCTCAAATGAGAAAACTTCGCACCTTTCAAAATAAGTCAGAGAAAAACAGACGGAAGGAGGAAAAGATGTGAATAGATGAAGAATGACAACAAAGAGAGATTGAAAATAAACACTGTAACATATAGTCAGCCTCACTGTCACAGCAGATCTAAAGATAACATGTAATGTTGCTGAGGTCGTTTTGCGTCACCATGGTAACAACATTTAACTCTGAACTCTTATCACTTTGTGATCCATAAACATGTCATATTACCGTAGAGAAATGTTTTCCGCTTCTCACCACTGAGTGTTGGAGGTAAATCTAATATTACTGTTTCATATATACAGTAGCTTCTATCTCTTGGAAGTACAGATGACATATGACTCTAACCTGTTGTCAGTCAACAATATGCAATACATTGCTGCAAAACAAGAGAAGTATAGGTACACATCCTATCCAATAGAGACTTGTATGTTAACCAAAACCCTGCAGACAAAGGGGATTCTGTGGTGTCCCAGGTCCATTTACAGTGACCCTGATAAATAGTGAGCGATTACAATTGCTTGACATCGATTTACAACAAGTGTGATTCCTGATTATGGGAATGGAAAGCATCTGTTTGTTCCCTCAAGCAGAGTTCCTCACTGTGATCAGACCCCGTTCTACAACTGTCTAATTCACAACTAATTCCCTTCCATGAGCCAAGAACGAAATGAAAGCCATTACTGTGTGGCAGGACCTGATGGGCTTGCAGAGTGAAAAACAACACCATTGATTTTTGCTCGGTGCCTTGGCCCAGCCTGCTCCACAGATGCTGGCATATATGGGTAATTCATTGCTCATTATACATAGCCAGGCTCAGTTATCATATGGAGTTAATGAAGGTATCAACTGAAAGTATGGATGAAGATACTGTACATGTCATTAGACATAGATAGAGATACATGGAAATGTTCGAATCAAAATGTCATTTATGTGGCAAAAGAGGGTTACGGTGTCAATTTCATGCTATTGACTGTATTCTACAGTATAGTACAACATTTTATAATAAGTATACTACAATATGTAGTATAGTACTCTACGCCTCCCGAGTGGTGCAGCGGTCTAAGGCTCTGCATCGCAGTGCTAGATATGTCACTACAGATCTGGGTTCGATCCTGGGTTGTGTGGCAGCTGGCTGTGACCGGGAGACCAATGAGGCAGCACACAATTTGCCCAGCGTTGTTAGGGGAGGGTTTGGCCGGCCGAGATGTCCTTGTCCCACTGTGCTCTAGCAACTCCTGTGGCGGGCCGGGTGCATGCAAGCTGACACACTTGCCAGTTGGACGGTGTTTCCTCTGACACATTTGTGCTTCTAGGTTAAAACGAGCAGTGTGTCAAGAAGCAGCGCGGCTTGGCAGGGTCGTGTTTTGGAGGATGGCTCTCGACCTTCGCCTCTTCCGAGTCCATACGGGAATTGCAGCGATGGGACAAGACTGTAACTACCAATTGGATATCACAAAATTGGGGGGGGAAATGTAAAGTATAGTATACTACAGTTTACTACAGCATTCTATGGTAAGTACTGGGTGAACAGTGTGAGCTCCCACCAGAAACTGTGTCGTATGGTTAGGCAGAGCTCCTCACACTATAGTTTGAACCTGGGGTGGCGTAGAATCGGCTACACTTATTTTCTCTACCGCCTCACAAAAATACATTAATAAGGGAAGAAATCTCCATTTGACATCAATGCATGATTCACATAAGAAATCGGAAGTTATGCACACAGATCACAAAGTTGGTATTCAGCCTAAGGCATTTCTTCTAATTAGCATAAAAATGCAGAGGCATACTCGCTTTACTTAGAAATTAAGTCATGCAGGATAAACATTTAATCAATTATGTTCTTTAAAAATTGGTGTGGTAAAGAGATACTGTAGTAACTTCAACCTTTAGGGAGGTACATTATCTATCGGTTTTCAACTGGTGAAGTTTGTATTTGTATTTGTATTTATTATTGATCCCCATTAGCTGCTGCCAAAGCAGCAGCTACTCTTCCTGGGGTCCAGCAACATTAAGGCAGTTTTTACAATTTTATCTGTGCCAATGTTTGTGTTGCCTCACAGTCCCCACTGTTCCATAAGATGTTTTTTTTTGTCTGTTTTTTTAAACCAATTTTTACTGCTTGCGTCAGTTACTTGATGTGGAACAGAGTGCCATGTAGTCATGGCTCTATGCAGTACTGTGTGCCTCCCATAGTCTGTTCTGGACTTGGGGACTGTGAAGAGACCTCTTGTGGCATGTCTTGTGGGGTATGCATGGGTGTCTGAGCTGTGTGCCAGTAGTTTGGACAGACAGCTTGGTACATTCAACATGTTAATACCTCTCATAAATAAAAGCAGTGATGAAGTCAATCTCTCCTCCACTTTCAGCCAGGAGAGATTGACATGCATATTATTAATATTAGCTCTCTGTGTACATCCAATGGCCAGCCGTGCTGCCCTGTTCTAAGCCAATTGCAATTTTCCTAAGTCCTTTTTTTGTGGCACCTGACCACACGACTGAACATCAGTCAAGGTGTGACAAAACTAGGGCCTGTAGGACCTGCCTTGTTGATAGTGTTGTTAAGAAGGCAGAGCATCGCTTTATTATAGACAGACTTCTCCCCATTTTAGCTACTACTGCAGCAATATGTTTTGACCATGACAGTTTACGATCTAGTGTTACTCCAAGCAGTTTAGTCATCTCAACTTGCTCAATTTCAACATTATTTATTACACGATTTGGTTGAGGTTTAGGGTTTAGTGAGTGTTTTGTTCCAAATACAATGCTTTTCGTTTTATAAATATTTAGGGCTAACTTATACCTTGCCACTCGCTCTGAAACTAACTGCAGCTCTTTGTTGAGTGTTGCAGTCATTTCAGTCGCTGTAGTAGCTGACGTGTATAGTGTTGAGTCATCCGCATACATAGAAATTACTCAAAGTCAGTGGCATGTCGTTAGTAAAAATCTAAAAAAGCAAGGGTCTTAAACAGCTACCCTGGGGAATTCCTGATTCTAACTGGATTATATTTGATAGGCTTCCATTAAAGAACACACTCTGTGTTCTGTTAGACTGTTTATCCACATTATAGCAGGGGGTGTAAAGCCATAACACATATGTTTTTCCAGCAGTAGACTACGATACATAATGTCAAAAGCTGCACTGAAGTCATCCCCCACAATAATTTTATAATCAATTTATCTCAGCCAATCATCAGTCATTTGTGTAAGTCCTGTGCTTGTTGAGTGTCCTTCCCTACATGCATGCTGAAATTCTGTTGTCAATTTGTTTACTGTAAAATAGCATTGTATCTGGTCAAACACCATTTTTTCCAGAAGTTTACTAAGGGTTGATAACAGGCTGATTGGTCAGTCAGTAAAGGGGGCTTTACTATTCTTGGGTAGCGTAATGACTTTAGCTTCCCTCCAGGCCTGAGTGCACACACTCTCTAGTAGGCTTAAATTGACGATGTGGCAAATAGGAGTGGCAATATTGTCTGCTATTATCCTCAGTAATTTTCCATCCACATTGTCAGACCCTGGTGGCTTGTCATTGTTGATAGACAACAATAATTCTTTCACCTATTCCACACTGACTTTACGGAATTCAAAAGTATAATTCTTGTCTTTCATAATTTGGTCCGATATACTTGGATGTGTAGTGTCTGCGTTTGTTGCTGGCATGTCATCCGTAAGTTTGCTTATCTTGCCAATGAAACAGTCGTTAAAGTAGTTTTCAATATCAGTGGGCTTTGTGATGAATGAGCCATCTGATTCAATAAATGAAGGAGCCGAGTTGGCTTTTCTTAATTTGCAGTACATTTTCCAATCAGTTGGGCTGCCAGACTTAATTGCCATACATTTTGCCTCATCCCTCTCAACCATACCATTTTCAATTCCTCTTAAATCCCCTTGAATTGATCAGTTTTTACAGTAACTTTCTTAATGGGTGTGTGCTTATTAGTAACTGGAATACATAGTTTCATAAAATGTGTCAAGTGCAGTTGCTCCTCATTACACACCACAGACCAGCAAATATTATTTACATCATCAACATATAAATCACTACAAAACGTATTGTATGACCTCTTATACACTAAATTAGGCCAAGCCTTTAGAACTTTGGTTTTCCTAGATATGGCTATTATATTGTGATCACTACATCCTATGGATTTTGATACTGCTCTAAAGCAAAGATCTGCAGCGTTAGTAAAAATGTGATCAATACATGTTGATGATTTAATTAGTGCTGTTTGTAACTACCCTGGTAGGTTGACTGACAACCTGATCCAGGTTGCAGGCACTTGTTACAGTTAGATTTTTGAGTGAATCCTGAGTGGGCAGCTTGATGATAGCCAGTCAATATTAAAATCACCCAGAAAATATACTTCTCTGTTGATATCACATACATTATCAAGCATTTCACACATATTATCCAGATACTGACTGTTAGCACTTGGTGGTCTATAGCAGACGATAAATGACTCTTCTCTTCCTCCATTTACTTTCTTGCTGGAGTAGAATGTGAAATTCAACAATGATTCACCATTGTTAGGTGGTTTTGCAAATGGAGTGCATGAAAATGAGTCAATGATGAAATATATACCTGCCCATGCTTATTCAATCTCAGATTTGTGACAGGTTAGGGTTACAACACTAAAAGAGATCACATCTACAATTAATGTTGCAAACAAACAAACACACACACACAACAAAACAAAACCCAACCATAATGACTAAAACTAAACCCACTGGGTGGTTATCCTCTCCTGTGAAGGATGGATGTAACTTCTCAATGGCACCTCTCCTTGATGATTCTTATGAAGCATTTCCGACAGCCTAATGAGATAAGAAGGAAGCCGGATCCAGGGGAGACATGTTACGCCTTTAAATGAGACGGAATGATAGTCTCTAAACTATTCATCAGCTGGCTGTGTAAGTGCCAGTCCCTGGCCCTCCCTCGACACCTTACTTCGTGTGAAAGCATTCCAAGCATCCGTGTTGGAGTGGGATGGAGCTTCCGGAGACACATAATTGCCTGCTACTCCAGTTCCAAGATGAGTGTTACCCTGCGGAGTTTACCTCCAGAATGGGACCACTGTAATCTATGCACAGGTCTCCCCTTCCCCATCAGTGGAGATACAAATTACTTAGGATGAAGCTGCATTTGACCAAAGAAACATTGGAGTTGTACCATTTGCTTAGGGGGGCTTGCATTGCCATGGTGTGTGTTTGAATAAAGCATGAGGCGACTAAAAGGAAAACATTAACTAATGTAGTTGACTTGTGTCTCAGGTTTTTACTTTGCATTTAGTTATGTATGTGCTTTGTGCTATGCTACAGTCTTGTTACTTGTGTACGCATTCACAAAAATATTTTTGTAGTACAATGGAAATTAACAAGTAAACTATTGTAGTGATGTTAACTCCCCTGTGGAATGTATCACTGAAAATCACAGTTTTCATTCAGCATATTACCAAACAGATGTTTATATAAGTACTCATTCAAATCTTACACATAGAGGCTATATTCATTGGCTGGTCTCAATTGCATTAAAAAGCTTTGAGGAATATACTGAATGTATAAGGGCACAAGGTGAGACCCAAATGCAGACACAGGAGGCAGATGGTTGAGCTCCGATATTTATTAAACCAAAAGGGGTAGGCAAAAGGCAGGTCGGGGACAGGCAAGAGTTCATAAACCAGGTCAGAGTCCAAACAGTACCAGAGGATAGGTAGGCTCGAGGTCAGAACAGGCTGAGTGGGTCAAAACCAGGAGGGCTAGGAAAACCAGAGACTGGGGAAAAATACGAGCTAGGAGAACCGCTGGTTGACTTGGCAAAACAAGACGAACTGGCACAGAGAGACAGGAAACACAGGGATAAATACACCGGGGACTAATAGGGAAAACAGGAGACACCTGGAGGTGGGTGGAGACAATCCCAAAGACAGGTGAATCAGATCAGGGCGTGACAGAATGACTGCCAATACACCTCAAGGGTAATAAAGTGAAAAACAGTTGTATGTGGCTCCACTCCACAGAAGAGCAATGTATTATTGTTTAGCACAATATTTCCCCTTTTTGTTGCTGATTCTTTCCAAAGTGACAGAGTTTGTAATGACATGTTGCTCATGAACCACATAGAGTGAGAATGTTCAGAAAGAGTGAGTGAGAATGTTCAGAAAGAGTGAGAATGTTCAGAAAGAGTGTAATTAACATTTCATCGGTGAGTGACCACAGTGGGATGACCTGACCTTCAAAACGGAATGGAATTGGACTGGGAAACTGTTTTACATGACCAGAAGCTTGGCAAGAGGGGGAGAGGGGGAAGCCTGGAGAAAGAGAGAGAGGGGGAAGCCTGGAGAGAGGGAGAGGGGGGGAAGCCTGGAGAGAGGGAGAGGGGGAGAAGCCTGGGGAGAGGGGGAAGCCTGGAGAGAGGGAGAAGGGGAAAAGCCTGAGGAGAGGGGGAAGCCTGGAGAGAGGGAGAGGGGGAGAAGCCTGGGGAGAGGGGGAAGCCTGGAGAGAGGGAGAGGGGGAGAAGCCTGAGGAGAGGGGGAAGCCTGGAGAGAGGGAGAGGGGGAGAAGCCTGAGGAGAGGGGGAAGCCTGGAGAGAGGGCGAAATGTTAGGCCGACCGGACTGTTCCTCACCTTCACCTCCTCACCCTTCATCTGTCCCCCGGCCCGGTCTCTGGCAAAGAGGTATTTTATTGTAATGGAAGGGGTAGTCCACTGGACCTATACTAAAAGAGCCTTAATGAAATGTGCTGTGACGTATGGCTGTAGGAACACAAGCACTGGAGGTAACCAGGGCAGAATGAAATGTAGGTAACCCCTGCTTTGGAACACAGAGTTATTAAGAGTTGATAGGTCAGCGTTATTTGCCGTTGGATGAGAGTTACGTTTCTTAAGCAGAAATCAATCATGTTAACTGACTATTAATTAAGTACCTTCGAAAACATCTGCCCCGGGTCCCTTCTCCGGTTTATTCTTTATGGAAAATCATTGAAGACAATCACATTTGAAAATCAGAGAGGTTCTCTGTTGTCTAAAGGGAACAGTGTCACCTACTGGTCTACTTTGAAACACCTTGGATTCCAGGATGAAGCGGACTCTTGATGTCCAAACAATCCGCTTTAGCCACAGGCATAAAGCTACCTCTCGGAAATGAACAAACTTGTTGTCAGAACAACAGGGGAACCAACTTCAATTCTGGTTTGAAGTGAATGCATTCTCAATTTAGCTTATTAAGAGGTTTCAATCGCTAATGAATATCAACTGCCAAAAAACACCTTGTGGTACAAATTCTCAAGGAAAAACCAGTGAAAAGGACTTAATAGCTCAATTATAATGATGTTTTTTACACATTTTTCAAGCATACATTCAAATATTCAGATGAATCATAAATAGACAGTATAATTGAATGTTTGATTAAATATGTATAAAACGGGTACAAATCTTTGTACAAATAATGAATTTATTTTCTCAACCTGTTTTGATGATGATAGATCCCAGCTATTTCTCCACAGTGCATTTGTCTTGCAAACAGAACAGCTGTGGTTGAGCAGTGCCCTGTGGCATCTGATGTGAGAGAGAAGGAGAAACATTCACCTCACTGCTCTGAAAATACAAGAAGACTGGTATTCATGGTAAACTATGCATATGTCGGCTCTATCGGAAATTACCTTTTAATGGTGCACTGAATCCTTGCCTTGGTCTGACTGGTGGAAAGATGGTATCACAATCACATTGAGTTTATACAGCACTACCCATCTTTAAGAGTCCTTGGCAGCCCAAGGTGGATGACTTAGAATCAGGTGGCTGGTTCCAAGTCAAACACAGTCACTATGGTAACGCTTCAACCAGCTTCAAACTCCGCAGTGCGTTTTCTTCAGAGTTATATCAACATTGCTTTTCAGACTGCAAAATGTATCTGTTTGTACTGTATACTTATACTGACTAATAATCATTTTGAGTGACTTCCATCTCTCTTATATCCTAAAAAGTGTTCATAATTAGCCAATCATCCTTGGGAGATTTCTATGACATGTTGACGTTCTCTTTCCAGTTCTTCCGTCCAGCCTCTGTTGTTATCTCCATACCGCTCAGCACACCTACAGCGCCATGCATGAGCGGATAGATATGAGAGACCAATGTTAAGAGTTACAGAGCATCATACAGTATTAATTGCACATTTCAGTGGTCCCCTTACTGGGGTTCGAGTCGGGACTCGGGATAGTGTGGGCGATATTGGATCCTCCCATGCGGACCAAGGCAACGGTCGCCCAGTCTCTGTGCGATGGGCTGGAAGCCCGAGTTTCGCCTGCTCCATATAAACAGGCATGAACCATTGGCCCAATGTTTCCAGAACCACGCTGGCCAGGTCACAGCGCGATAAGCCCTCAGAAGCGGCGCCAGTCAGAACCTATAAGCCTTGAACACCATCTGTTTCTGGACTCATCCAAGAGAAGCAAATCCCACTGTGGGAGAGGAAAGAGGAGGAAGAGAAAAATAGAGTGGGAGATAGAGGGAAGTAAGTGAAAGGAGGAAAGAGTGGGGGGAGAGAGGTAGCCTATATTCTACACTGAGAAAGACAGATGGGGAGATGGGTAGGCTATATTCTACACTGAGAAAGACAGATGGGGAGATGGGTAGGCTATATTCTACACTGAGAAAGAGAGATGGGTAGATGGGTAGGCTATATTCTACACTGAGAAAGACAGATGGGGAGATGGGTAGGCTATATTCTACACTGAGAAAGAGAGATGGGTAGATGGGTAGGCTATATTCTACACTGAGAAAGACAGATGGGGAGATGGGTAGGCTATATTCTACACTGAGAAAGAGAGATGGGAAAATAGAGTAGAGAGAACGTGGGGTATTCTGGAGAGCCGCCGTGACACCTGTTAATGTTAGCCTACACTCTCCACTGAGTTTTGTCTTCACCATCTGATTTCCTGGTTAAATGAGGGACACATTCTGTTCACGCCTTATGGCAATTTCACCAATATAACTAAGTCAATTCATTACACATCCTCTGTATTAGGCTATCAAAGTGTTTTGTAAGGTAATATGGGATTAGGGATATCATCACAATGAGAAATTCTTAAAATTAACACCACCTAATATTCAACGGGTGCTAAATGTAGAGTTCACTGGAAAGGAATGACGCAACGCTCGCTCACATTGCTAAATGTAGAGTTCACTGGAAAGGAAAAGCGCAACGCTCGCTCACATTGTCAAATGTAGAGTTGATTGCTGAATACTGTATGTGTATGTGACAAATAAAATGTGATTTGATTTGAATTAAGAGCCGAATCCTTATATGGAGATTCATTTTCAATCCCTCGTTAAACAGTGACTACAAACCCTGACGTTTCCATGATCCCACTATATCCTGGGTCATTCCTCTATCTGGTTGCTGTACACAATCACCCTCCCTTCAACAGGTCCAACAACACACACACACTTGCATTCTTGCACGCACGCAGGCATCAGTGTCCAACATTCTGTGCAACCCTGACCTCTGAACTTTTTCTTGACTCATTTAATTTTTTTTTATGGATTCTTACAGTTACAGTGCTGCAAGTAAGGAATGCTGTGCAGTACATTCTATATGGCATATCATATATGTACTGTAAACTTCTTAAATTAATACATTTAGCACAGAAGGTGTGGGGGAGGGGCTGGCCTTGTTCACCTTTAATCTGTCCACATCCCAGCACATGAATCAACCTCCCACGGCTAAAACAGAATGATGGCTTTACACTGGGCCGTACAGGCCAGTAGGCTCCGTTTGACATAGGGATGCTGCATCAGATCTACTCAGTCTGAAGTTGCAGCAGTGATCTATTGGGGATGACCGTTTTCCTGACACACATTGTCCTGGCCAGTCATTTCAAAGGGTCTCAGGGGAAATATTAGGCAGTTATAATTACCAGCTCAAAGATGAGAGAAACCGATGCACAGCATTCATCATGCCTGCTTTGCTGCACTGATAAATAATACACACCTCTCTTGACACAGGTTGGCCTCTTGACACAGGTTGGTCCAAAGATCTATTGACACAGGTTGGCCTCATTATATTTTGACACAGGTTGGCCCCATGATCTATTGACATAGGTTGGCCCTATGATCTATTAACACAGGTTGGCCCCATGATCTATTGACACAGGTTGGCCTCTTGACACAGGTTGGCCAAATTATCTATTGACACATGTTGACCTCATGATCTATTGACACAGGTTGGCCCCATGATCTCTTGACACAGGTTGACCTCTTGACACAGGTTGGCCAAATTATCTATTGACACATGTTGACCTCATGGTCTATTTACACAGGTTTGCCTCATGATCTATTGACACATAATGGCCTGATGATCTACTGACACAAGTTGGCCCCATGATCTATTGACACAGGTTGCACCATGATCTTTTGAAACAGGTTGGGCTCTTGATCTACTGACACAGTTTGGCCTCATGATCCCTTGACACAGGTTGCCCTCTTGACACAGGTTGACCTCATGATCTATTGAAACAGATTTGTCTCATGATCTATTGACACAGGTTGGCCCAGTGATCTATTGACATCGGTTGGCCCAATGATTTGTTGACAGGTTGGCCTCATGATCTATTTACATAGGTTGGCTGGAAGATCTATTGACACATGTTGGCCTCATGATTTATTGACAGAGGTTGGCCTCATGATCTACTGACACAGGTTGGCCTCATGATCTCTTGACACAGGTTGGCCCAATTATATTTTGACACATGTTGACCTCATGATCTATTTGCACATGTTGGCCTCATGATCTATTGACAAAGGTTGGCCCCATGATCCCTTGACACAGGATGACCTCTTGACACAGGTTGGCCAAATGATCTATTGACACATGTTGACCCCATGATCTATTGACACATGTTTGCCTCATGATCTACTGACACAGGCTGGCCCCACCCATGATATATTAACACAGGTGGCCATACAATCTATTGACAGGTTGGCCTCGTGATCTATTGACACAGGTTGGCCGCATGATCTATTGACTGGTTGGTATGATGATCTATTGATACAGGTTGGTCCCATGATCCATTGACACAGGTTGGCCCCATGATCTATTGACAGGTTGGCATGATAATCTATTGACACAGGCTGGTCCCATGATCTTTTGACACAGGTTGGCCTCATGAGCTATTGAAAGGTTAGTCTCATGATCTATTGACAGGTTGGAATGATGATCTATTGACACAGGTTGGTCCCATGATCGAATGACACAGTTTGGCCCCATGATCTATTGACAGGTTGGCATGATTATCTATTGACACAGGTTGGTCTCATGATCTATTGACATAGGTTGGCCTCATGATCTATTGACACAGGTGTGCCTCATGATCCATTGACACAGGTTGGCCTCTTGACCCAGGTTGACCCAATGATCTACTGACACAGGTTGACCTCATGATCTATTGAAACATATTGGTCTCATGATCTATTGACTCAGGTTGGCCCGATGATCTATTGACAGGATGGCATTATTTTCTATTGACACAGGTTGGCCCCATGATCTATTGACACAGGTTGGCCTCATGATTCATTGACACAGGTTGGCCTCTTGTCCCAGGTTCTATTGACAGTTGACCCAAGCTATTGACAGTTGGCCTGATGATCCATTGATATAGGTTGGCCTCATGATATATTGACACATGTTGTCCTCATGATCTACAGACAAAGGATGGCCCCATGATCCCTTGACACAGGTTGGCCTCTTGACACAGGTTTGCCAAATTATCTATTGACACAGGTTGACCCCATGATCTATTGACACATGTTGGCCTCATGACCTACTGAATCAGGTTGACCTCATGATCAATTGACACAGGTTGGCACCATGATCTATTGACACAGGTTGCACCACAATCTATTGACAGGTTGGCCTCATGATCTATTGACACAGGTTTACCTCAAGATCTATTGACACAGGTTGGTACCATGATGTTTTGACACATGTTGGACTCATGATCTATTGACACAGTTTGGCCTCATTATCTATTGACACAGTATGGCCCCTTGATCTATTGACACTGGTTGGCCTCATGATCTATTGACAGGTTGATCTTATGATCTATTGGCACAGGTTGGCCTCATTATCTATTGTCAGGTTGGCATGACGATCTATTGACACAGGTTCGTCCTTGTGATCTATTGACACAGGTTGGCCCCATGATCTATTGACAGGTTGGCATGATTATCTATTGACACAGGTTGGCCCCATTATCTATTGTCAGGTTGGCATGATGATCTATTGACACAGGTTCGTCCTTGTGATCTATTGACACAGGTTGGCCCCATGATCTATTGACAGGTTGGCATGATTATCTATTGACACAGGTTGGCCCCATTATCTATTGACACAGATTGCCCCATGATATATTGACAGGTTGGCCTCATGATTTGTTGACACAGGATGACCTCATGATCTATTGACACAGGTTTGCCTCATGATCTATATTCACACATTGGCCTCGTGATCTATTGACACAGGATGGCCTCGCGATATATTGACAGTTTGGCCTAATGATCTATTGACACAAGTTGGTCCCATGATCTATTGACATAGGACGACCTCATGATCTATTGAAACAGATTGGCCTCATTATCAATTGACACAGTATGGCCCCTTGATCTATTGACACTGGTTGGCCTCATTATCTATTGACAGGTTGGCATGATGATCTATTGACACAGGTTGGTCCTATGATCTATTGACACAGGTTGGCATCATGATTTGTTGACACAGGATGACCTCATGAACTATTGAAACAGATTGGTCTCATGATCTACTGACACAGGATGACCTCATGAACTATTGAAACAGATTGGTTTCATTATGTATTGACACAGGTTGGCCCTGTGATCTATTGACACAGGTTTGCCCCATGATCTATTGACATAGGTTGGCCTCATGATCTATTGAAACAGATTGGCCTCATTATCAATTGACACAGTATGGCCCCTTGATCTATTGACACTGGTTGGCCTCATTATCTATTGACAGGTTGGCATGATTATCTATTGACACAGGTTGGCCCCATGATCTCTTGACACAGGATGGCCTCATGATCTACTGACAGGTTGGCCTCATGATCTATCGGCACAGGTTGGCCTAATGATCTATTGAGAGGTTGACCTCATGATCTATTGACACAGGTTGGCCTCATGATCTCTTGACACAGGATGGCCTCATTATATATTTACATATTATGGCCCCTTGATCTATAGACACAGAAAGGCCTCATGATCTATTGGCACAGGTTGCCTCTTGATCTATTGACAGGTTGGAATGATGATTTGTTGAAACAGGTTGGTCCCATGATCTATTGATACAGGTTGGCCTCCTGATCTATTGACAGGTTGGCATGATGATCTATTGACACAGGTTGGTCCAATGATCTATTGACACAGGTTGGTCCCATGATCTATTGACACATCTTGGCCTCGTGATCTATTGACACAGGTTGGCCTCATGATCTACTGACAAAGGTTTGCCCCATGATCCCTTGACACAGGTTGGCCTCTTGACACAGGTTGGCCCAATGATCTACTGACACAGGTTGACCTCATGATCTATTGGCACAGGTTGGCCTCATTATCTATTGACACATGTTGGCCTTGTGATCTATTGACACAGGTTGGCCTCGCGATCTATTGACAGTTTGGTCTGATTGTATATTGACATAGGTTGGCCTCATGATACATTGACTTAGTTTGTCCTCATGATCTATAGACACATGTTGGCCTCATGATCTATTTACACAGGTTGGCCTAATGTTCTACTGACATAAGTTGACCCCATGATCTATTGACACAGGTTGGCACCATGATATATTGAAACAGGTTGCACCACAATCTATTGAAAGACACAGGTTGGCCCCATGATCTATTGACACAGGTTTGCCTCATGATCCACTGACAAAGGTTGGCATCTTGACACAGGTTGGCCTCATGATCTATTGACCCAGGTTGGCCCCATGATTTGTTGACAGGTTGGTCTCATGATCTATTGACACAGGTTGGCCTCATGATCTATTGACAGGTTGGCATGATGATCTATTGACACAGAATGGCCCCTTGATCTATAGACACAGATTGGCCTCATGATCTTTTGACACAGGTTGGCCCCATGATCTATTGACACAGATTGGCCCAATGATCTATTGAAACAATCTGGCCTCGCGATCTATTGACAGTTTGGCCTGATGGTCTATTGACATAGGTTGGCCTCATGATCTATTGACACAGGGTTGACTCATGATCTATTGACACAGGTTGGCCCCATGATCTATTGACACAGATTGGCCCAATTATCTATTGAAACAATCTGGCCTCGCGATCTATTGACAGTTCGGCCAGATGATCTATTGACACAGGTTGGCCTCGTGATCTATTGAGAGATTGACCTCATGATCTATTGACACAGGTTGGACTCTTGACACAGGTTGGCCCAATGATGTACTAACACAGGTTGACCTCATGATCTATTGACACAGGTTGGCCTCGTGACCTATTGACACAGGTTGGCCTCATGTTCTGTTGACAGGTTTGCATTGGCATGATGATCTATTGACACAGAATGGCCCCTTGATCTATAGACACAGATTGGCTTCATGATCTATTGACACAGGTTGGCCCCATGATCTATTGACACAGATTGGCCCAATTATCTATTGAAACAATCTGGCCTCGCGATCTATTGACAGTTCGGCCAGATGATCTATTGACACAGGTTGGCCTCGTGATCTATTGAGAGATTGACCTCATGATCTATTGACACAGGTTGGACTCTTGACACAGGTTGGCCCAATGATGTACTAACACAGGTTGACCTCATGATCTATTGACACAGGTTGGCCTCGTGACCTATTGACACAGGTTGGCCTCGTGATCTATTGACAGTTTGGCCATGATGATCTATTGACATAGGTTTGCTACATGATATATTGAGTTAGTTTGTCATCATGATCTATTGACACATGTTGGCTTTATGATCTACTTACAAAGGTCTGCCCCATGATCTATTGACACAGGTTGCCCCATGATCTATTGACAGGTTGGCCTCATGATCTATTGACACAGGTTTGCCTCATTATCTATTGACACAGTATGGCCCCTTGATCTATTGACACAGGTTGGCCCCATGATCTATTGACACAGGTTGGCCTCATGATCTATTGACACAGATCCGCCTCGTGATCTATTGACAGTTTGGCCTGATGATCTATTGACTTAGGTTGGCCTCATGATCTTTTGACGTTGTCTGTTCTCATGATCTATTTACACAGGTTTGCCTCATGATCTATTGACACAGGTTGGTCCCATGATCTATTGACATAGGTTGGCTTCAAGATCTATTGTCACAGGTTGGCCTCATGATCTATTGACACATGTTTGACTCATGATCCATTTATAAAGGTTGGCATCTTGACACAGGTTGGCCCCATGATCTATTGACACATCTTGGCCTCGTGATCTATTGACACAGGTTGGCCTCATGATCTACTGACAAAGGTTTGCCCCATGATCCCTTGACACAGGTTGGCCTCTTGACACAGGTTGGCCCAATGATCTACTGACACAGGTTGACCTCATGATCTATTGGCACAGGTTGGCCTCATTATCTATTGACACATGTTGGCCTTGTGATCTATTGACACAGGTTGGCCTCGCGATCTATTGACAGTTTGGTCTGATTGTATATTGACATAGGTTGGCCTCATGATACATTGACTTAGTTTGTCCTCATGATCTATAGACACATGTTGGCCTCATGATCTATTTACACAGGTTGGCCTAATGTTCTACTGACATAAGTTGACCCCATGATCTATTGACACAGGTTGGCACCATGATATATTGAAACAGGTTGCACCACAATCTATTGAAAGACACAGGTTGGCCCCATGATCTATTGACACAGGTTTGCCTCATGATCCACTGACAAAGGTTGGCATCTTGACACAGGTTGGCCTCATGATCTATTGACCCAGGTTGGCCCCATGATTTGTTGACAGGTTGGTCTCATGATCTATTGACACAGGTTGGCCTCATGATCTATTGACAGGTTGGCATGATGATCTATTGACACAGAATGGCCCCTTGATCTATAGACACAGATTGGCCTCATGATCTTTTGACACAGGTTGGCCCCATGATCTATTGACACAGATTGGCCCAATGATCTATTGAAACAATCTGGCCTCGCGATCTATTGACAGTTTGGCCTGATGGTCTATTGACATAGGTTGGCCTCATGATCTATTGACACAGGGTTGACTCATGATCTATTGACACAGGTTGGCCCCATGATCTATTGACACAGATTGGCCCAATTATCTATTGAAACAATCTGGCCTCGCGATCTATTGACAGTTCGGCCAGATGATCTATTGACACAGGTTGGCCTCGTGATCTATTGAGAGATTGACCTCATGATCTATTGACACAGGTTGGACTCTTGACACAGGTTGGCCCAATGATGTACTAACACAGGTTGACCTCATGATCTATTGACACAGGTTGGCCTCGTGACCTATTGACACAGGTTGGCCTCATGTTCTGTTGACAGGTTTGCATTGGCATGATGATCTATTGACACAGAATGGCCCCTTGATCTATAGACACAGATTGGCTTCATGATCTATTGACACAGGTTGGCCCCATGATCTATTGACACAGATTGGCCCAATTATCTATTGAAACAATCTGGCCTCGCGATCTATTGACAGTTCGGCCAGATGATCTATTGACACAGGTTGGCCTCGTGATCTATTGAGAGATTGACCTCATGATCTATTGACACAGGTTGGACTCTTGACACAGGTTGGCCCAATGATGTACT
Organism: Brachymystax lenok tsinlingensis; assembly: GCA_030435695.1. Classification (NCBI taxonomy): domain Eukaryota; kingdom Metazoa; phylum Chordata; class Actinopteri; order Salmoniformes; family Salmonidae; genus Brachymystax; species Brachymystax lenok. The sequence continues at coordinate 41,717,333 of CM059792.1, read as the reverse complement.
AACACAGGTTGACCTCATGATCTATTGACACAGGTTGGCCTCGTGACCTATTGACACAGGTTGGCCTCGTGATCTATTGACAGTTTGGCCATGATGATCTATTGACATAGGTTTGCTACATGATATATTGAGTTAGTTTGTCATCATGATCTATTGACACATGTTGGCTTTATGATCTACTTACAAAGGTCTGCCCCATGATCTATTGACACAGGTTGCCCCATGATCTATTGACAGGTTGGCCTCATGATCTATTGACACAGGTTTGCCTCATTATCTATTGACACAGTATGGCCCCTTGATCTATTGACACAGGTTGGCCCCATGATCTATTGACACAGGTTGGCCTCATGATCTATTGACACAGATCCGCCTCGTGATCTATTGACAGTTTGGCCTGATGATCTATTGACTTAGGTTGGCCTCATGATCTTTTGACGTTGTCTGTTCTCATGATCTATTTACACAGGTTTGCCTCATGATCTATTGACACAGGTTGGTCCCATGATCTATTGACATAGGTTGGCTTCAAGATCTATTGTCACAGGTTGGCCTCATGATCTATTGACACATGTTTGACTCATGATCCATTTATAAAGGTTGGCATCTTGACACAGGTTGGCCCAATGATCTTCTGACACAGGATGACCTCTTGATCTATTTAAGCAGGTTGGCCTCATGATCTATTGACACAGCTTTGCCTCATCATCTATTGACATAGGTTTGCCTCATGAGCTTTTGTCACAGGTTTGCCTCATGATCTATTGACACAGGTTGGCCACATGATCTATCTACACGGGTTGGCCTCATGATCTATTGACATAGGTTGGCCTCATGATCTACTGACACAGTTTGGCCTCATGATCTATTGACAGGTTGGCCTCATGATCTCTTTACACAGGTTGGCCTCATGATTTATTTACACAGGTTGGCCTCCTGATCTATTGATACACGTTGGCCTCATGATCTATTGACACAGATTGACCTCAAGATCTATTGACACAGGTTGGCCTCACGATCTATTGACAGTTTGGCCTACTGGTCTCTTGACAAGTCGGCCCCAAGATCTCATTGACAGATTAGCCCCAAAATCTATTTACAGGTTGGCCCCATGATCTCTTGACAGGTTGGCCCCATGATCTCTTGATAGGTTGGCTCCATGATCTCTTGACAGATTGGCCACGTTATCTATTCACAGGTTGGCCACATGATCTATCTACACATGTTTGCCTCATGATCTATTCACATAAGTTGTCCTCATGATCTATTGACACAGGTTGGCCTCAAGATCTATCTACACAGTTTGGCCCATTGATCTATCTACACAGTTTGGCCACTTGATCTATCGACACAGAATGGCCTCTTGATCTGATGACAATGTTTGGCCCCATGATCTATTGACACAGAATTGCCTCATGATCTATTGACACAGGTTGGCCTTCATGATTTATTGACACTGGTTGACCTCATTTATCTATTGACACAGGTTGGCCTCTTGATCTATTGACACAGGTTTGCCTCATGATCTATTGACACAGGTTGGCCTCATGATCTGTTGACAGGTTGGCATGATGATCTATTGACACAGAATGGCCCCTTGATCTATAGACACAGATTGGCCTCATGATCTATTGACACAGGTTAGCCTCATGAACTATTGACACAGATTGGCCCAATGATCTCTTGAATCCATCTGGCCTCGCGATCTATTGACAGTTTGGCCTGATGATCTATTGACACAGGTTGGCCTCGTGATCTATTGAGAGATTGACCTCATGATCTATTGACACAGGTTGGCCTCATGATCTATGACCCAGGTTGTCCACATGATCTTGTGACACAGGTTGTCCCCTTGGTCTATTGACACAGGTTGGCCTCAGGATCTATTGACACAGTTTGTCCTCATGATCTATTGACATCTGTTGGCCAACCTGTGTTAATAGATCAATGGGCCAACATGTGTCGCTAAATCATGACCAAAAAAACAGCAACAGAAGGCTTTTTATATAAGTCCATATGTGAAGTAAAGCAAAATGCTATCCATAGTTGTTGTTTTTTTCTCCATATGAGAATAGCTGATGTGAAATAATACATGCTTCTGGCTTTTGATGTAGTATCTGTGAGCATCTGCTCTCTGCCTATACCACAAACCATGCCTACACTCACTGTGTCCATTTCCACTCTGCTGCCTGCCACACTATATATCCCTTTCACATCCAGGACTGTGACTTCTTTTCAATGGTGAGCCAGAACAGAAGAGTCCTGCTGTCCAGAGAGAGGGCTTGTTTGCCCATTGTAGTGAAGTTCAGCTGGCCCCATGTTATGCCAAGATGACGCCCTTATATTCGTCTCCTAATCACTGTAGCTCATGTCAATGTAATGCAATTTCCCCCATCTGCAATTGTTTGTCTCCAGTGGATCCCACAGTCCCCCTACCTCTCACCCCTACCTCTCACCCCTACCACCACTCCCTGTGGTAGTAACAGGCAGCCAGTGGTGGTAACAGGCAGCCAGTGGTGGTAACAGGCAGCCAGTGGTGGTAAGAGGCAGCCAGTGGTGGTAACAGGCAGTGAGTGGTGGCAACTGGCAGCCAGTGGTGGTAACAGGCAGCTAGTGGTGGTAACAGGCAGCCAGTGGTGGTAAGAGGCAGCCAGTAGTGGTAACAGGCAGCGAGTGGTGGCAACTGGCAGCCAGTGGTGGTAACAGGCAGCCAGAGAGGTAGTAACAGGCTGTAAGTGGTGGTAACAGGCAGTCAGTAGTGGTGGTACGAGCCAGTCAGAGAGGGTAAATCCTCCCTCTCTGCTCCCAGGGCCTAAGACTGATTTGCCTAGCTCTAGGTCACTAATCCAGCTGGAGAGAGGCACTGTGATATTCCTTCCGCATCCCTAACAATTCCCCCCAATTTTCCACTCTCTTGAATCACAATGCAAGGCCTGCAGTGCGAAACACAGCCAACAAAACAGATACCTGCGTGATGGCCAAGGAAATTCAGCCTTGTCCAATTGTCTTTTTTTTCTCTAGGAATGACTGTCAGCTCTGTCAAGAATCCCCAATCTCATGCTAATTGAAATGATACGATATTGTGTCACGTGATTATTTCACCCCAACACTATAACGTGTGATTGAAATATACACATTCAGGACAGTATTGTGGGAGACTTGAATGTTATTTCAACCTATGGTTGGTAATAGCAACCAAATGGAATTGATGCTTATTGGCAACATGAAACAAAGACAATGAACTGTCATCTTGAAGGCAAACTAATTCTGTGAAGTGTACCAATACACAGCAGAGATTTGCAACAACACATCCCTCAGCAACAGTTGAAGCCTGAACTACAGTGCCTTGCAAAAGTGTTCATCCCCCTTGCCGTTTTTCCTATTTTGTTGCATTACAACCTGTAATTTAAATAGATTTCTATTTGGATTTCATGTAATGGACATACACAAAATAGTCCAAATTGGTTAAGTGAAGTTTGTATGTATTCACCCCCTTTGCTATGAAGCCCCTAAATATGATCTGGTGCAACCAATTACCTTCAGAAGTCAGAGTGGCCAGAAAAATGTCATTGCTTAAAAAAAAAAAATAAGCAAACACGTTTGGGAGACTCTCCAAACATATGGAAGATGGTACTCGGGGTGATGAGAGCTTTTTGGCTATCATGGAAAACACAATATCTGGCGCAAACCCAACACCTCTCATCACCCCGAGAACATCATCCCCACAGTTTAGCATGGTGGTGGCAGCATCATGCAGTGAGGATGTTTTTCATCGGCAGGGACTGGGAAACTGGTCAGAATTGAAGGAATGATGGACGGCACTAAATACAGGGAAATTCTTGAGGGAAACCTGCTTCAGTCTTCCAGAGATTTGAGACTGGGATGGAGGTTCACCTTCCAGCAGAACAATGACCCTAAGCATACTGCTAAAGCAACACTCGAGTGGTTTAAGGGGAAACATTTAAATGTCTTGGAATGGCCTAGTCAAAGTCCAGACCTCAATCCAATTGAAAATCTGTGGTATGACTGCAGAAATCCCAGTGGCTAGATGTGCCAAGCTTATAGAGACATACCCTAAGAGACTTGCAGCTGTAATTGCTGCAAAGGGGGGAAGCGGGGGGGTGAATAGTCAAAGTCACAAAAGTCACCATTATTAGTCAGTTGTACAACCAAATGCCTTCAACCGAAATGTGTCTTCTGCATTTAACCCAACCCCTCTGAATCAGAGAGGTGCGGGGGGCTGCCTTAATCAACATCTACAGCACCCAGGGAACAGTGGGTTAACTGCCTTGTTCAGGGGCAGAATGACAGATTTTTTTCCTTGTCAGCTTGGGGATTCAAACTTGCAACCCTCCGGTTACAAGTCCAACACTCTAACCACTAGGCTACCTGCCTAGTTATGCATGCTTAGGTTTTCTGCTTTTTTTGTCTTATTTATGGTTTGTTTCACAATAAACATGATGAAGGTGGTAGGCATGTAAATGTGATATGTAAATCAAATGATACAAACCCCCCAAAAATCTATTTTAATTCCAGGTTGTAAGGCAACAAAATAGTAAAAATGCCAATGGGGGTGAATACTTTCGCAAGCTGCTGTAAATGGCTAGTAAATCTGAACCCATCAGTGGATGAAAGTGAAGGCACTGACTCTGTTTTACCAGCTTCAGAGAGTCCCAACAGCAACATGTCAAGGAAAGCAACACTTTCCCTAATTTAACTAGCTTAATCCAGATTTGGAACGCACAGATATTCTCCCGGCAAGAGGTGTCAATGCAAGTCAAGCCTTCCCTGATGTAGGCCAGATTGAATTCATAACCCAGGGACATCATATGCTCAATACGAACTGCTATAATTATGGCCGTGTCTTCTTTTTAATTGGTTTTAAATGAACAGCATTCGTTTTAATTAGCTCCTGTACACGCACATGATTTGAAAAAGGTGTCTGTGGGTTCATCTTTCTCCGTCTCGGTTAATGGAAATTCGTAATCTTGCCTTCCTTGTCAGTCTGTTTTATATGTTGAGATGAAGAGGGAACACTAACGTATAATATATATTGCAGCACTCGGCAAACTGTGACACTTTTTTTCTCAGTCTTGACACATCTCATTTCCTCTCAGACTTGGGGAAGTCAAACACGGCTAGATCTGTCAGTAGATGATGCAATAGCTAAGTGATTAAATACTTCATTGGTCTTGTTTAAGTGTTAAGCATTTCCATAGTCTGATTCTCATGGCTTACTCGTGTTCAGAAGCTTGTCTAACAAACATAATGTAGCCTATCTATCAAACAAAATGAATCAGTAATGTAAGGCTCATAATATGCACAATATGGACCATTCAAAGCTTTACAGTATGTATTATCAACTGTGTTAAGTATTCTATTTCCTTTTCCTGAGAAAACACTTCAGAGAATATGTCCTTGGAATCCCAGGTGATTATTGTCCTAATACTATGCATGGGCACTGTCTAATATTTTAATAAACTAACACTTATAGAAACTGGAACCAAAACTTGACAACAATACAATTATAAGGCAACAGAGTAAATAAAATAAAATGGTATTAGTCACATGCGCCGAATACAACAGGTGTAGACCTTACAGTGAAATGCTGATGAGCCCTGAACCAACAATGCAGTTTAAAAAAAGTATGACTAAGAATAAGAAGTAAAAGTAACAAGTAATTAAAGAGCAGCAGTAAAATAACAATAGCGAGACTATACACAGGGGGGTACCGGTACAGAGTGAATGTGCGGGGGCACCAGTTAGTTGAGGTAATATGTACATGTAGGTAGAGTTATTAAAGTGACTATGCATAGATGATAACAACAGAGAGTAGCAGCGGTGTAAAAGGGGGGGCAATGCAAATAGTCTGGGTAGCCATTTGATTAGATGTTCATGAGTCTTATGGCTTGGGATGGCAGAAAGCTTGGCCCCAGTGATGTACTGGACTGTACGCAATACCCTCTGTAGTGCCTTGCGGTTGGAGACGGTTACCGTACCAAGCAGTGATGCAACCAGTCAGGATGCTCTCAATGGTGCAGCTGTAGAACATTTTGAGTACCAATGCCAAATCTTTTCAGTCTCCTGAGGGAGAATAGGTTTTGTTGTGCCCTCTTTACGACTGCCGTGGTGTGTTTGGATCATTCTAGTTTGTTGGTGATGTGGACACCAAGGAACTTGAAGCTCTCAACCTGCTCCACTACAGCCCTGTTGATGAGAATGGGGGCGTGCTCGCTCCTCTTTTTCCTGTAGTCCACAATCATCTCCTTTGTCTTGATCACTATAGGCTGTCTCGTCGTTGTCGGTTATCAGGCCTACCACTGTTGTGTCATCGGCAAACTTAATGATGGTGCTGGATTCGTGCCTGGCCGTGCAGTCATGAGTGAACAGGGAGTACAGGACGGGACTGAGCACGCACACCTGAGGAGCCCCTGTGTTGAGGATCAGCGTTGCCGGATGTGTTGCTACCTACCCTTACCACCTGGGGGCGGCCCGTCAGGAAGTCCAGGATCCAGTTGCAGAGGGAGGTGTTTAGTCCCAGGGTCCTTAGCTTATTGATGAGCTTTGAGGGCACTATGGTGTTTGAAATCTGAGCTGTAGTCAATGAATAGCATTCTCACATAGGTGTTCCTTTTGTCCAGGTGGGAAAGGGCAGTGTGGAGTGCAATAGAGATTGCATCATCTGTGGATCTGTTAGGGCGGTATGCAAATTGGAGTGGGTCTAGGGTTTCTGGGATAATGGTGTTGATGTGAGCCATGACCAGCCTTTCAAAGTACTTCATGGCTACAGTCATTTAGGCAGGGACTATGGTGGTCTGCTTCAAACATGTTGGTATTACAGACTCGGACAGGGAGAGGTTGAAAATGTCAGTGAAGACACTTGCCAGTTGGTCAGCGCATGCTCGCAGTACACGTCCTGGTAATCCGTCTGCGGCCTTGTGAATGTTGACCTGTTTAAAGGTCTTACTCACATCGGCTGCGGAGAGCGTGATCACACAGTCTTCCAAAACAGTGCTGCTCTCTTTCTCCGGACACTATGTGTATTGTAATCCACTGCTTTGATAAAATAACAAACTGTATTCATGGTTTATTATTTATAAGGTAGTGTTTCGTGTTCTAGCCTTTGATTTCATAAAGTTTGTATGACAATGTAAAGGTCTCCGCCGAAGTCGGTCCCTCTCCTTGTTCGGGCGGCGTTCGGCGGTCGACGTCACCGGTCTTCTAGCCGTCGTCGATCCACAAATCATTTTCTATTTGTTTTGTCTTGTGTTCCCACACACCTGGTTTCAATTCCCAAATGAAGTGTCATGTATTTAACCCTCTGTTTCCCCCATGTTTTTGTGTGTGATTGTTCATTTTTGTTCAGGTCGGTATTGTTCCGGCTGGTTTGTGCCGGGTGCCATTTATTCACCCGTGTGCTGTGGCAACCGTTCTTTTAGCACTTTGTTTTATGTGCTGTCTAAGTAAAGTGCGTTTGGTTCACTCATCTCTTCTCTCCTGTGCCTGACTTCATACACCAGCTACACCCACCCGTCTGACAGTCTGAGACAGGGATTTGGAATCATTGTTACTGCACTCCATGGAAACACACAAACGCACACTGAGACTGGCACACACACAAAGACGTGCACATGCATGCAAGCACAAACACACACAAACACATAAACACACACAGACACACACACATTTTTTACTTGAAATTTCAGGACTGTTTGGGGATTAAAAATGTATTCCCATTCAATATTCTATTTTCCCTAACCCCTCATCCTAACCCTAACTTTAACCCTAACCCCAAACTCCTAACCCTAATTTCTAACCCTAACCTTAACTCTAGTCCCAAACCCTAAACCTAACCCTAACTCCTAACCCTAACCTTAACCTTAACCCTAGCCCCAAACCCTAAACCTAACCCTTAAATGGGCAATCAGCAGTTCTGGTCCTGATAATGTAGGAATACATGTACACCCTCTATCTCTCTCACTCTCACACACACACAACTCTCTTTCACTATTTATCTTTATCCATCTAAAGCACTGTAACTATGGTTACCCCAATTGGAAAGATTTTGTGAAGAGTATCTCAGTTGGTTGTCTCTAACGTGTTCTCTACCCTCCCCACTCCCCACTCTGTTTTTGGTTTCATAATGAGCAAGCAGACAATCTTGGGATGTCTGACAAACATATGCTACTTTAGATATTACCCACTGGGTACACTCTGGTTGAATCAACGTTGTTTCAACGTCATTTCAATGAAATGAATTGACGTCTGTGCCCAGTGGGTACCAATTATGTATGTAATTATACTGGAGATTTTACTAATGCAGTAATTGCCAGGAAGGGTGCATGCGTCACACAGAAAACGTATAGTAGGGTGATAAAGGAACAGTGCTTTTTTCCCACTCAACTAGAGCCAAAAACGCTCTTATCAAGTTGTGGAGAGGCGGTGTGGGTGTGCATACATTGTGCTGTATTAATAATTAGTTAAGGACGGCATGTGCCTCTCCTGAATGAATGTAAAAGCATCATGGGTACACGGGCGTCTTGATGAGCTCTCAATCAAATGTTCGCTCTGAGTAGCATTTGAGAGGGTGGAGTTGAAGTTGATCTGAGGTAACTTAATGACACATACAGTAAGAAGAGTTGTTTGTGCCAAGAGAGTATTTGTTAAGATAACTTTTTTATTCTTCCACTACAAGTCATCTTAGGTATTTTTGTTTCATTTGACACCAGCTCTGATAATTTTTTGACATTGTAAAAACGGTGTCCTTTATATGCCATGGCACGCCCTAACTAAGCTTTATTTTCTCCTATTTGGTTGTTTTATATCCCTCTGCAATTATACATGGTTTTAGATTTATAATGAAATTGCCTGTACTTGTCCTGGCAACTCTGGCATCACTCTCTCTGTAGCTTCTTCACTTGAGAGTTTCCTGTCTTCGAGTTGCTTACGGTTGCTTATGGTGATAGAGTGGGTAGTCCTGGGAAATTACATTTTGCTGTTCTATATTTCTGTTAGATCAAAGTTGCAGTTATTTTTTCTGCTTGATGTTCTCCTGTATGTTCTGATAGCAATTCTTGAAGACATTTTTTGTCTTTAGTTGAAAATGTTTGATAATGTAAGAACATCTATCTAATATAAAAGCAAACAATCAATCAAATGTATTTATGAAGCCCTTTTAACATCAGCCGATGTCACAAAGTGCTTTACAGAAACCCAGCCTAAAACCCCAAACAGCAAGCAATGCAGGTGTAGAAGCACGGTGGCTAGGAAAAACTCCCTAGAAAGGTAGGAACCTAGGAAGAAACCTAGAGAGGAACCAGGCTCTGAGGGGTGGCCAGTCCTCTTCTGGCTGTGCCGGGTTGAGATTATAACAGTACATGGCCAAGATGTTCAAACGTTCATAGATGACCAGCAGGGTCAGATAATAATAATCACAGTGGTTGTAGAGGGTGCAATAAGTCAGCACCTCAGGAGTAAATGTCAGTTGGCTTTCATAGCCGAGCATTCAGAGTTAGAGACAGCAGGTGCAGTAGAGAGAGAGAGAGAGTTGAAAACATCAGGTCTGGGACAAGGTAGCACATCCGGTGAACAGGTCAGGCTTCCATAGCCGCAGGCAGAACAGTAGAAACTGCAGCAGCAGCACGACAAGGTGGACTGGGGACAGCAAGGAGTCATCAGGTCAGGTAGTCCTGAGGCATGGTCCCAGGGCTCAGTCCTCCGGGATGGGAGGGAGAGAGAGAGAATTAGAGGGATCATACTTAAATTCACACAGGACACCGAATAAAACAGAAGAAATAATCCAGACATAACAGACTGACCCTAGCCCCCCGACACATGAACTATTGCAGCATAAATACTGGAGACTGACACAGGAGGGGTCGGGAGACACTGTGGCCCCATCCGACAATACCCCCGGACAGGGCCAACTGGGCAGGAAATAACCCCACCCACTTTTCCAAAGCACGGCCCTCACAACCACCAACTTACTACCCTGAGACAAGGCTGAGTATAGCCCACGAAAATCTCCCCCATGGCACGAACCCAAGGGGGGCGCCAAACCCGGACAGGAAGATCACGTCAGTGACTCAACCCACTCAAGTGACGCACCCCTCCTAGGTACGAGATGGAAGAGCACCAGTAAGCCAGTGACTCAGCTCCCGTAATAGGGTGAGAGGCAGAGAATCCCGGTGGAGAGGGGAACTGGCCAGGCAAAGACAGCAAGGGCGGTTTGTTGCTCCAGTGCCTTTCCGTTCACCTTCACACCCCTGGGCCAGACTACACTCAATCATAGGACCTACTGAAGAGATGAGTCTTCAACAAAGGGCTCCTAAGTGGTGCAGTGGTCTAAGGCACTTCATCTCAGTGCACAGAGGTGTCACTACAGTCCCTGGTTCAAATCCAGGCTGAATTACATCCGGCTGTGATTGAATCCCATCAGGTGGTGCACTATTGGCCCAGCGTCATCTGGGGTAGGCTGTAATTTTAAATAAGAATTTGTTCTTAAAGGTTGAGACTGAGTCTGTGTCTCTCACATGAATAGGCAGACCATTCAAAAAAAATAGCTCTATAAGAGAAAGCGCTGCTTCCAGCTGTTTGCATAGAAATTCTAGGGACAATAAGGAGGCCTGTGTTTTGTGACCATACTGTACGTGTAGGTATGTACGGCAGGACCAAATTGGAGAGATAGGTAGGAGCTAGTCCATGTAATGCTTTGTAAGTTAACAGTACAACCTTGAAACCAGCCCTAGGCTTAACAGGAAGCCAGTGTAAGAGAGGCTAGCACTGGAGTAATATGATCACATTTTTTGGTGCTTTATCCGGGTAGCCGGAAAGTAGAGCATTGCAGTAGTCTAATCTAGAAGTGACAAAAGCATGGATTAAATTTTCTGTATCATTTTTGGACAGATAAGTTTCTGATTTTTGCAATGTTACGAAGATGGAAAAAAGCTGTCCTTGAAATAGTTTTGATATGTTTGTCAAAAGAGAGATCACTGTCCAGAGTAACGCCAAGGTCCTTCACAGTTTTATTTGAGACGACTGTACAACCATCAAGATTAATTGTCAGATCCAACAGAAGATCTCTTTGTTTCTTGGGACCTAGAACTAGTATCTCTGTTTTGTCAGAGTTTAAAAGAAATCTAGAGGTGAAAGAACACATATTTAGGCGAGGTGCTGGCTAGCGGAGTGGAACACTTGAAAATAAAGGAGAGCTGCACACTCTAGGAGCTCAGATGCAAAAATGTAATGTTATACCCTGATGAAGACAGCTTGTCTGTTGAAACGTTGGACATTAGAGTTTAAAAGTAAAACATTTGCCACCATCCACTTCCTTATGTCTGAAACCCAGGCTTCCAGGGAGGTCAATTTTGGAGCTTCACCATGTTTCATCGAAATGTACAGCTGTGTATCGTCCGCTTAGCAGTGAAAGTTAACATTATGTTTTCAAATGACACCACCAAGAGGTAAAATATATAGTGAAAACAATAGTGGTTCTAAAACGGAACCTTGAGGAACACCAAAACACTACAGTTGATTTGTCAGAGGACAAACCATCCACAGAGACAAAATGATATCTTTCCGACACATAAGATCTAAACCAGGCCAGAACTTGTCTGTGTAGACCAATATGGGTTTCCAATCACTCTAAAATAAAGTGGTGATCGAAGGTGTCAAAAGCAGCACTAAGGTCAAGGAACACGAGGACAAATGCAGAGCCTTGGTCTGACGCCATTAAAAGGTAATTTACCACCTTCATGAGTGCAGTCTCAGTGCTATGATGGGGTTTAAAACCAGACTGAAGCACTTCATATACATTGTTTGTCTTCATGAAGGCAGTGAGTTGCTGCGCAACAGTTTTTCTAAAATGTCATTTTTCTAAAATGAAAGGTCACATTATGCTTAGTCAGAACCTCATGAATTTAATTCACAACGTATCTACCTAGACGTTTATAATGTGTTTCTGACCTTTTGGAATGGCTGTAATACTTGTATTCTGTATTCTCGTTCATGATCTATAACCATGATATTTCCTTTTCATATGCTATTTTCAACAACTCATGAATTTTCTTTGAGTGTGTGGGGCTTTGTAAAGGCCCCTTAACCACCATAGTTTTATCTGAGTTTCAACTGAACATGTTCCTTTTGGGGATACGTTTTAATGTTTATTTTAATGTTTACTGTACCCGTCAAAAGTTTGGACACACCTATTCATTGAAGGATTTTTCTTTATTTTTACTATTTTCTACAATGTAGAATAATAGTGAAGACATCAAAATTATGAAATAACACATATGGAATCATGTAGTAACCAAAAAAGTGTAAAACACTTCAAAGTAGCCACAGCTTTGCACACTCTTGGCCAGCTTCATGAGGGTAAAAGTTCATTGTGGAATTTCTTACCTTCTTAATGCGTTTGACCAATCAGTTGTGTTGTGACAAGGTAGGGGTGGTACACAGAAGTTAGCCCTATTTGGTAAAAGACCAAGTCCATATTATGGCAAGAACAGCTAAAAAAAACTAAGAGAAACAACAGTCCATCATTACTTTGAGACATGAAGGTCAGTCAATACGCACAATTTCAAGAACTTTGAACGCTTCGTGCAGTCGCAAAAACCATCAAGCACTATGATAAAACTGGCTCTCATGAGGACCGCCACAGGAAAGGAAGACCCAGAGTTCCCTCTGCTGCACAGGATAAGTTCATTAGAATTACCAGCCTCAGATTGCAGCCGAAATAAATACTTCACAGAGTTCAAGTAACAGACAAATCTCAACAACAACTGATCAGAGGAGACTGCGTAAATCAGGCCTTCATTGTCAAATTTCTTCATTGTCAAATTTCTGTCACCACTGTCATGATTTATTTAGAATTCAAGGCACACTTAATCAGCATGGCTACCACAGCATTCTGCAGCAATATGCCATCCCATCTGGTTTGCGCTTAGTGGGAGTGACATCTGTTTTTCAACAGGACAATGACCCAAAACACAACTCCAGGCTGTGTAAGGGCTATTTGACCAAGAAGGAGAGTGATTGTGCTGCATCAGATGACCTGGCATCCACAATCACCCGACCTCAACCCAATTGAGATGGTTTGGGATGAGTTGGACCACAGAGTGAAGGAAAAGCAGCCAACTCAGCATACGTGTGAACTTCTTCAAGACTGTTGAAAAAGCATTCTTCATGAAGCTGGTTGAAGGAATGGCAAGAGTATATGTTATTTTACTGGACAAGTAAAAAAAAAAAGGACATTTCTAAGTGACAAGGACATTTCTAAGTGACCCAAACTTTTGAACGGTAGTGTATATATATTTTTGGGGTTCTACATGATTCCATGTGTGTTATTTCATGTGTTATTTCCTATTTTGATGTCTTCACTATTATTCTACAATGTAGAAAATAGTAAAAAATAAAGAACATCCCAAGAATGAGCAGATGTGTCCAAACTTTTGACTGGTACTGTACAGTATATACATATACTTCCATCATTTTTTTTCAACTGGTACCAGGGGACCTTCAGACAAGTCTTGTGAGGCCAATATGTACGTGTCCGTGAGTGTCTCACCTTTACACAGCGGGGTCATATAAGTGTGTATCTCAAACTGTTCGGACACTACAGACAGAAGTTGGCAGACTGTAATGAGACGCTTGTGGGGGCCGTAGAGCAAAACTGAGAACACCATTGTGTTTATGGGAGTCTCATCTTTCCATTGAGGTGTCAATAGTTTGTAGGCAAAGAATTCGGACGCTACAGACAATGTTGTGAGAAGACCGATCTTTGGGATGGCTCATGCTCTGACAAACATTACTCTACATATCTCTGACAGATTGTTATGGTGATTTTAGTATTATGCTAATTCGATTTCCATGCGGGCGTGGACATTGACCTCAGGGGATTTTAAAGGATTGATAGTGCATCCTTTGATGACACATTGTGGAAAAAAAGTTCACAATTCGCTACAATCCAGTGCCTTCTTAGGTCATAATCAACCATTGTCATTCTTAGTGACCATTATAAAAGCCTTTTGCAGCCTATACTGCATGTCAAGACATACATCACTGAGAGCTTGCTTTAGTGTTGTAAACTTTTCATTTTATCTTAATATACATTGAGTGTACAAAACATCAGGAACACCTTCCTAATATTGAGTTGTACGCCTTTTGCCCTGAGAAAAGTCTCAATTCGAAGGTGCATGGACTCTACAAGGTGTCAAAAGTGTTCCACAGTGATGCTGGCCTACTCCAATGCTTCCCACAGTTGTGTCAAGTTGGCTGGATGTCCTTTGGTTGGTGGACCATTCTTGAAACACACAGGAAACTGTTGAGCAGTTCTTGATACACTAAAACCAGTGTGCCTGTCACCTACTACCATACCCCATTCAAAGGTACTTCAATCTTTTCACCCTCTGACTGGCACACATACACAATCCATGTTGAAATTTTCTCAAGGTTTAAAAATTCTTCATTAATCTGTCTCCTCCCCTTCATCTGGACTGATTGAAATGATATCAATAAGGAATCTTAGCTTTCACCTGTATTCCCCTGGTCACTCTATGTCATGAAAATGTCATGTTCCTAATGTTTTGTCCATACAGTGTATATAGACTTCTGCATTGTCTGGAAATTCCTGTCAGATTATGCTTCATGAAGTGCCAAACCCTCATTTTGGGTCCAGTAATTAGTTACTGTACATGTGCCACCTGCAAATACAGCATTATTTCTGCTTCTAATTAGATTATTTCTTCCACAGCTGCCATCTCCTACATAAACAATTAAGTCACCCAAAATAATTAGGGCAGTTTGTCATGCTTGTGAAAAGTTTTGCCAAACATGTATATTTTCAGTTCTAGTCAATAAGGTTTTAATTAATGACTATAATGTTTTAATCAATTGTCATTAAAATCCAAACTGAGATCTTAAATTCAGCCCAATGGGTGAATTTGTTGACACAACGCATGCTATTTTGCAGGTCTGGTGGAAAATGTTTAATTCTCAACCAGGGGAAGCATCTCAAGATCTCATTTAATATACAATCTGAATGTTATTATGCATTGTGCAATCACATTTTGGTGATAGAGGTTCCCAAGTCATTAAGATTCAAAATGGATACCATGCCATAATGTTGCATTTATGCAGCAGCTCAATGATATCCCAGTGTTTTGCATAATGTGAAGCTTGAACAGAATCACTCAATCAAGGAACATCCACCCCCGACACACACACCAAATTATTACTATTATTCTCAGGAGGTTGATAAAACCTACGGCACCTTTTCTACAAAACAAAAACTGGCCAAATAAAATGATGGACTGAATAAATCAAATAGGGAAAAGGGTGTGATGGATTTAAATGCATTGCTCGTTGAGAAGCAATTCAACGTAATCACACATTCAGTGAATCACTCCACTGCGCAAACGATCAAAGGTGCATTCCAGCAGCTTGCATGCAATGGTTTGCATGTGGACTCACTCATATCTCTTTGGACATGCGGGATGGTGAGCATGCACAAAGTGAGTGTGTAATGTGTATATAATTATTGCTTGCTGTTCTTTATAGTTTTTACTATTGCCTATTGCAATATGCCTCTGTGTACATTGTTGTTGTAATATAGTAGCGAATAGTAACTTGTCACAATATAACCGAAGAAGAAACCGTCCAATCCCCTAGATGTAATAAGCTTCAAAAAGGGGTTTTGGTTCAGTATGCATCTTAAACACTATTTTAGATCTATGTCAAGTCTAGTGACACCCACCCTTGATTTTAACAAGCATTATCCAAATGGCTTTAGCGCAGTAAGTGTTAAGATCAATAACCTAAAAAATTGACAGCTGTGCCCTAATATAGCTGTGCCACAAAACGACGCCACATTCGACGCGCAAAACAACGCCAGATTTTTTATTTTGTATTATTATACATAATTCTTGCAACCAATAGAATGTTATGTATTTGGGGGATACAACCTTCCCAGCTCTGCAGATTTTGGTACTGTCCATATGTAGCTTGTTTTTGGTCACAGGTCCAGGAATGACTGAAGAATTGCAACATTTACCCCCCCGAGCTAATTCTGTAGATAGCACAACTGGATGATTTTAAAAGTCATAGTCAATCGATCAATAATATAATTATACTTATAGCAAAAATGTGTATCTTTATTTCACAGTCTGTAGAAACTATGAGAATAGAAAGGTTCAGAACTTCTGTGAAGCATCACAGCACAGTTGAACAATATATGGCAAATAGAAATCCAATATGGATGGAGTTTGGGGATAGATGGGAGAGGTTGAATAGAGCTGAAGGGTGGGACTAATAACAAGGTAACTAATATAAAATGTACTGTGTCCGTAAAATGTATATGGGTTGAGCACTTTTGTGAAACAGCACAGTTAAAAATGTATGGCAAATAGAAATCAAACTGGATGAACATCAGAAATAGATCAGAGAGTTTGAGGGTAGAGGATGGACAGAACTAAAAACAAACAAAATATAACTATTGTAAAATAGATTGTGTCCATAAATTATATATAGTATGTATCAGCTGGAAGTAGAAGCCTAAGTGTTATTGTTTATTAGTTTACTCCAAGTATGGGAGGGGTGGTAGGAAAATAGTGGAAAATAATGAAGGAAAACATATTTTTAAAAAGATGTGTACATATATTTCATATTTACAAGCAAATATATGGGGGATTGGAAATGATGCAGGCAATTACATTGATGGAAGCTACAATCTATCTGCAATATTAAAGCTGATCTACCCCCTATAAAATAAATACATAATTATTTTGTTGGAAGTGAAATGTATGTCAATCTAGCATTGCCTCTGGGTTTTATAATGTGCTTTTGTATTCTCTAGTATATGGTTTCATAAATAGTGGTTTAGAGATGTATATATCCTCTTCTATTAGTGGGTAGAGAACAGATTGGAGAAAAACATTAGCTTGTTGAAACATTGTATTTCCCTCTCACTTATCATTATCATCAACGTTATGGATGACACACCTCCCTATCAGCTTGGAGGACTTCCTGCCACATCCCTGCCACAACTTCTGCTTCTGCACTCAACTGTGGTTTGTCTGTCATCATCAGAAATGAAAATGAAAGGGAAGAATATGTTCCCCATCCAATGCAGAGAGAGAGAGAGAGAGAGAGAGAGAGAGAGAGAGAGAGAGAGAGAGAGAGAGAGAGAGAGAGAGAGAGAGAGAGAGAGAGAGAGAGAGAGAGAGAGAGAGAGAGAGAGAGAGAGAGATACAGAGACAGAGACAGAGACAGAGACACAGAGAGCGTGCGTGCAGTCTTTCACAGGTAGTGGAGATCAGCACTCCCCCCTGCTGGCTGCCAAGCAGACATACTGTTGAGAGCGTCTGTATGGAAAACCTCAGTGGCATAATTGGCATCTCAAAAAGAAAAATTATTATTAATCTTTTGGTAATTATTATCAAAGTAACTGTCTCGCATTCCTCCTGAGGGAGTGCAATTGCAGGCCTAATTTACATTCTACATCCACTTGGCCAATAACAGCTCAGTGAAGTAGTATATTAAAAGTGCTTTGTGACTTTCTCTTTAGAGAAAAATGAAACATAGTTATGTTGGTGCTGATGCTGTGTACTGCGCTAGTCATTGGAGCATGTGCACATACTGAACAGTATGACTGACAATACACAACTTCTTGGGATTGAATTAATTATTAATACTTTTACAGTACCTTGTCAGTATTACTAACAGAGGATATCCTTGTCAGTATTCCTAACTGAGAGGATATCCTTGTCATTATTCCTAACTGAGAGGATTTACTTGTCATTAATTCTAACTGAGAGGATATCCTTGTCATTAATTCTAACTGAGAGGATATCCTTGTCATTATTCCTAACTGAGAGGATATCCTTGTCATTATTCCTAAATGAGAGGATATCCTTGCCATTATTTATAACTGAGAGGATATCCTTGTCATTATTTCTAACTGAGAGGATATCCTTGTCATTATTCCTAACTGAAAGGATATCCTTGTCATTATTTCTAACTGAGAGGATATCCTTGTCATTATTTCTAACTGAGAGGATATCCTTGTCATTATTTCTAACTGAGAGGATATCCTTGTCATTATTTCTAACTGAGAGGATATCCTTGTCATTATTTCTAACTGAGAGGATATCCTTGTCATTATTTCTAACTGAGAGGATATCCTTGTCATTGTTAATAACTGAGAGGATATCCTTGCCATTATTCCTAAATGAGAGGATATCCTTGCCATTATTTATAACTGAGAGGATATCCTTGTCATTATTTCTAACTGAGAGGATATCCTTGTCATTATTCCTAACTGAAAGGATATCCTTGTCATTATTTCTAACTGAGAGGATATCCTTGTCATTATTTCTAACTGAGAGGATATCCTTGTCATTATTTCTAACTGAGAGGATATCCTTGTCATTATTTCTAACTGAGAGGATATCCTTGTCATTATTTCTAACTGAGAGGATATCCTTGTCATTATTTCTAACTGAGAGGATATCCTTGTCATTGTTAATAACTGAGAGGATATCCTTGCCATTATTCCTAACTCAGAGAGAATTTAATTTCAAATGCTGTCAGCGAGTAAATTAATCTGTGTAGATGGAGAGACAAGTATGGATATAATTAGCGCAATTACACATTTTTATAGGACCATTACAGGATTTAGGGATGGGTTATGATCATGGGGCATAAAGGCATTACGCCTCTCAATGGCATGAAGAGCTACAGTGCATTTGGAAAGTGTTCAGACCACTTGACTTTTTCCACATTTTGTTACATTACAGCCAGATCTGTGCCTCAACACAATCCTGTCTCGGAGCTGTACGGACAATTATTTAGACCTCTTGGCTTGGTTTTTGCTCTGACATGCACTGTCAACTGTCGGACCTTATATAGACAGGTGTGTGCCTTTCCAAATCATGTCCAATCAGTTGAATTTACCACAAGTGGACTCCAATCAAGTTGTAGGAACATCTCAAGGACGATCAATTTAAACATAATGCACCTGAGATCAAAGGGCCTGAATACTTATGTAAATAAGGTATTTCTGTTTTTCATTTCAAATAGATTTACAAAAATGTCTAAAAACCTGTTTTCGATGTGTCATTATGGGGTATTGTGTGTAGATTGATGAGGAATAAATGAATACATTTTATAATAAGGCTGTAACATAGCAAAATGTGGAATAAGTGAATGGGTCTGAATTATTTCTGAATGCACTGTATATGACCGTATGGCATGCATATCAATGCACTTCATAAAAGAACTGAGGAGCGAGAATGAGAGAGAGAATGAATCAGAGATAGATAGAACAGATAGAGAGAGAGGTGTGGGGGTGGAAAGAGTGGTGGTGTGTGTGTGAGAGAGAGCTTTATGTGCTTTATGCTCCAATATTGCAATTTCATATGTGAGTCTTATCTAGGCAAACCTGAAGGTGCACTCTAACAGAGCCTCGCACGGATCCTGTCGCTCCCCTGCCTCGGTCTCTGCTCCATCCAGAATGAGAATCCACATGTGGGAGCTTATTCAACTCCACATGGCCCCCAGACCCAGCCATCACTCACAGAACATACTCCTCGCCTCGACTTTCTCCAATGTACACAAATGTGACCGAGATGCAGTGTCTCAAAATGGTCACAGTTTCTGTAGGTCACACTTCTTAGAATTCCTAATAGTGATGACATCTGAGGTCAAACAAGCTAAAACAAGATAACACAATTCATGCATTCGCCCCTGGATAAGTCCTAGTTATGTAGTAGTAGGTTAACTGATATGTTTTGTTTTACAACAACGGCAAATGATTTAAATAAGCACTTAAACTGCACTTGGGCTCTGAGAGATCCCTTTTTCTAGTGATCAGATGACTGTCTCTCAGAATGACCCCAGAATGACAACATGACCTCAGACATGGCAGTTTTGTAGCGGTACGTTTGAGAGAGATTGACAATGAAGTCAGAAGAGGGGTCTTGTGCAGGGAGGAAGATCAAGCTTCGGTCACAGAATTTGAATTTCATATATGCAATGCAGCCTAGAGGACCTTCTTTGTAAAAGCTCCTGTTACAGGGTCCTCAAGAACTGAGTTAAACTGAGTTGTGAACAACTGGAGCACTAGTTGGTTCTGTCTAAAAACAATATTATGTTATATAAAATATTATTATATTTTATGTATTCTCCCATTCTTTGTGTACCAATTTCAACTTATTCTAAAAGTAGGCATCTGGCTCTAAGGACCAATCTAGGATGATGAACATCACCCGTGATCACCTGTAATGATGACTGAATATTCATAGAGAGAGGTACACACTTCACAGGAAAACTAGACTGAATTCCAATAAAGGTCATTACAGTCCATCCACTTCCTGCCTGGGTGACTGATGAATGGATTTAAGCGGACAGACGCATTCTCTTTCTCTATCAAACTGTGGCTCAGAAAGGGTTGGACATAAGCACCCTTTCACTAGACCACCTATTCATGGCTAAATCCAGATGTTTGTAATTGGCAAAGTCATACAATGTATCAAATTTAAACCAGACATACAATTCAGTTAGTAAATAGTTTTTAAATGGTAGCCAGTATTTCTATGATATTTCTACCCTGGTTGAGAATAAAGAGCAGCACCAATCAATCTATTTTTCTTTTATTTAGGGTTGAGTGTGTTGAACTTTTTAAGACTGTCATTTGATCAGTTACACATGGTATTGTTTTTCCTCTCTTGTCAACTAACTTTAATTTGCAGCTCTCAGCTCTACTGTTACTGAGAAACCTTAAAGAATTGGAAATATTGATTCCTAATCTCTGTGTAATTACTAACCCCAGCCACAATGAAGACCAACTATTGTGATTCCAGGTCTCAGAGGGTAGAATGACACTTTGGAGTGAATGATCCACCTTGATTCTGTACGATCATCCTTATTTTTTTATCTAGGATTTCGCTCCGGATTAAAGACAGAACATTTCAAATAAAGAGAAACTTACTTCTCCATACTGCCTCTAGACAATAACATTTTCAGCAGAATGACAATAGCACGTCTTGCCTAGTCTGCCGTAGAATTTAAAAGTAGATTAGATGGGAACCCACACACAACTGACAAGGCTTTACTGTACAACATAGGGTCTTACTGCTGTGTAAAAAACAATGGGCCATATTCAAACAAGCTCTGCTTTGTAAGTACTATAGTTGACTATAATATAGTTTATATATTATTTTAATATTGTTTATTTGTATTTATTCAACTATTTATTTTCACAAATTACCTTTAGATTTTTTTGTTCGTTGTTTTGTCTACAAGACAAGGATGCAAATTTGCATTAATAAAATGGCATGTTTTGGACTAGCGAATTTAAATGCAAAACTGACATTCACAGATATGAGGATAAGAAAAATAAGATGCTTCACAATATGCTTCACAACATTTTAAACAGCACAAACACTTCATTATTATCTGTTTGTAAGCAATTATCTCTACGAGAACACTTTGTCTGTATAATAAACATGTGCAAACAAATAAAGATGTGATTATGTGCCATCCATATCAGTTATCTCAATAATCACTAGTGGTGATAGGATTAAAAATGAATAGGCAGTGCCAGAGCAATACAGTATATACAGTTAGCTCCAAAAGTATTGGGACAGTGACACATTTTTGGTTGTTTTGGCTCTGTACTCCAGCACTTTGGATTTGAAATGATACAATGACTATGAGGATAAAGTGCAGACTGTCATCTTTCATTTGAGGGTATTTTCCTCCATATTGGATGAACCGTTTTGAAATTACAGAACCTTCTGAACATATTCCCACTATTTTAGGAGACCAAAAGTATTGGGACAAATTAACTTACAGTACACATGTATTAATATTACATTACATCGTGCTTGTGACTACAAACTTGTTGAATGCACTTGCTGTTTGTTTTGGTTGTGTTTCAGATTATTTTTGTCACGACCTTCGGAAAGGACAGACCAAGGCGCAGCGAGGTATCCAGTATACATCCTTTATTAAGTAACGTAACTGGGACAACAAAACGAACAAAACGAACAAAACGAACAAAACGAACAAAACGAACAAAACGAACAAAACGAACAAAACGAACAAAACGAACAAAACGAACAAAACGAACAAAACGAACAAAACGAACAAAACGAACAAAACGAACAAAACGAACAAAACGAACAAAACGAACAAAACGAAGATCGGGATACTGACCATAACATGTAAATTAACCAAGCTATGTACAAACAATAACCCACAAACCCCTAGTGCAAACTACAAACATATATATGGTTCCCAATTAGAGACAACGACACACAGCTGCCTCTAATTGGGAACCATTACCCAACATAGAAACACAACACCTAGAACAGAAAAAACCCTACACCAAAACAAAACAAAACACGCCAGCCTGTCTTCTCAGGCCTGGACGTGACAATTTTGTACCCAATAGAAATTGATAGTAAATAATGTATTGTGTCATTTTGGTGTCACTTTTATTGTAAATAAGAACAGAATACGTTTTTAAACACTTCAACATTCATGTGAATGCTACCATGATTACGGATAATCATGAGGGAATCTTGAATAATGATGACTGAGAAAGTTACAGACGCATAAATATATGTACAAGATCTTCAGTTTCTTGTCAATTTCTCACATGAAATAGCCTTCATTTCTCATAACAAGAATAGACTGACGAGTTTCAGAAGAATGTTCTTTGTTTCTGGCCATTTTGAGCCTGTAATCGACCCCACAAATGCTGATGCTCCAGATACTCAACTAGTCTAAAGAATGCCAGATGTATTGCTTCTTTAATCAGAACAACTAACATAATTGCTAAAGGGTTTTCTAATGATCAATTCGCCTTTTAAAATTATAAACTTGGATTAGCTAACACAACGTGCCATTGGAACACAGGAGTGATGGTTGCTGATAATGGGCCTCTGTACGCCTATGCAGATAGTCCATTCAAATTCAGCCGTTTCCAGTTACAATAGTCATTTACAACATTAACAATGTCTACACTGTATTTCTGATCAATTTGATGTTATTTTAATGCACAAATAATGTGCTTTTCTTTCAAAAACAAGGACATTTCTATGTGACCCCAAACTTGTGAACAGTAGTGTATATTATTTTCTTAGTTACAATAAAAGTGACTCCAAAATGACACAATAGATTGTTTACTATTAGTTTCTACTGAGAACAACATTTTCTGAAACACAACCAAAACAAACAGCAAATGCATTCAACACATTTTTAGAGTCACAAGCGTGATGTAATCATTGAATGATAGGAATATGGGACCAAATGTCTACTTTAATTTCTAAACAGTTCCCCCTTTATGAATGAAAAGACCCTAAAATGTAAGCTGACAGTCTACACTTTAACCTCATGGTCATTGTATCATTTAAAACCCAAAGTGTTGGAGTATAGAGCCAAACAACAAAGGAAATTGTCACTGTCCCAATACTTTTGGAGCTCCCTGTATATAGTGTTCATGGCTCTGGGCAGCGCAACGTTTTAGCATGCACCCACACAAACAGTCCTCTCCAGGACAATATCAGCAGTCTGCATAACAATGTAATTGTAATCCTCCTGATTTCCACTCTATTCCCAGCACATTACCGCAGAGCAGCAGTGAATCTGTTCTTGATCGTTTTGGCAGGACTTTGATTATTACACAAGGTAAGTGACTAATGGCCACTTAAAAAACCCAAAGCACTAATCATCAGATAATTGGATTGAAGATTAGAGCGATGTTTTCCGCTTCCACTTCCTCTATTCCGACTCCCTCTTCTTTTCCTGCATTTCAGAAAGGGTATATGAGGGTGGGCTGAAATCACTTATCACTGTATGAAGGGCTTCAGTAGCATCCTCAACAGGTACACTGACCTAGTCATAGTGATGAATATTCTCAATTTGTTTTCACAGTGGGATACAGCAGTGACTAGATGTGTAAGGGACCACCCTCTTGTTCAGTCATTTCTCAAGCATCATCTTGTCTCCTCAAATCAAGAGTCCACTCATTTTCAGCATTCCGGTCCCCTCTTCCCTTCTCTCCCTTCCTCTCATGTGCTGGCAGTGATCTCACCACGCTAGGAACGCAGCTGTGGCTGTAGATTTGAAGGACTCTTTATGTGAATGGTCTTTAGCATGTAAACTAGGATTCTGGAGTTGAAACGTTGTTACAGTATTTTAAAGGGCGTGAAACGTCACCATCATCTGCGTTGATTGAGTTCCATCTATACGTTGTGAGTTTCGTAAGTTGGAACAACTCAACATAAGAAACCATTAGTGGGGCAATTCGTTCCGCATTAATAAGTAGCTGTTGAAATGTTGTCAAAGACACACAGCTCTCAGGTAAAAAGTGGCTGTAAAGGAACCACAATAGAAACGTCTTCCCGTGAAGTGGTTGGCTTTCTGTAAAACTAACCGTGAGAGCTCGGTCAAACACTCAACAGTAATTGATATTGCACCAATATGTGATACTGTGCATGTCCATTCTTCTCAGCAATTATTTTCAATCTTTTTTTTTTCTTTTTTTGCACCAGCTACAGTATATTACTTTTTCATCACTTTAAATTGGATATCCTCGAATAATAGTGGAGCACTCTATTATTTATTAGAATGAATTCATCAAGCTGGTGAGTAAGGTTGCAGGAACCATGAAAGACCTGTCGGGCTGGGGAACCAATGGTTTTTACTTAGCCTGCTTTCTTCTGTTTGAGTGGGTGTGATAAGAGATAGATTAATTTGTGAGCATTGTGTGAGCCTTCTCAGCCTCCTTGGAAATGAACTGTTCTTCCCAGACTGCTACTAAAAACGGTGTACTTCAGAGATTACACATGCTGTACATGTCGGGAGGAGGACAGCTCCTGCATATGCTTTCCAATATGACATATCCCACAGGTGTTGAGCCTTGACATCCTATTATTACATGTGCCTTACAAACCTGGGCTGTGATTCATCTCAAAATGGTGCCCAGAAAAAAATGCTCTTCCTGCCCAGTAAAGAGGTATGCTGTATTTGAACCAATTTTGTTTTTTGTTTCAGTTCACAAAGTTTCCTTTTTCTAAAGCACATGCCCACTCCCACCCATGAGGTACTGTGATTGTGCCTCTTGGTGAGTCAGTGAAACCTCTTGGTGAGTATTATGAGGAAATTCTGCAGACTTATTATGTTTAAAAGCAAAATAAGAAATGAACTCACTTCACTGTATTTAGCTACACTTATTCCACAAGTTGTTGTGTTACAGGCTGAATTTAAAATGTATTTACTTTAGATTTTGTGTCACTGGCCTACACACAATATCCCATAAATGTCAAAGTGGAATTCTGTTTTTAGAATGTTTTACAAAATGTAAATCTGAAATGTCTTGAGCCAATAAGTATTTGACCCCTTTGCTATGGCAAGCCTAAAAAAGTTCAGGAGTAGAAATGTGCTTAACAAGTCAAATAATAAGTTGCATGTGTGCAATAATAGTGTTTAACATGATTTTTGAATGACTACCTCATCTCCGTACCCCACACATACAATTATCTGTAAGGTCCCTCAGTCGAGCAGTGCATTTCAAACACAGATTCAACCACAAAGACCAGGGAGCTTTTCCACTGCCTCGCAAAGAAGGGAACCTATTAGTAGATGGGTATAAATAAAATAACAGACATTGAATATCCCTTTGAGCATGGTGAAGTTATGAATTACACTTTGGATGGTGTATCAATACACCCAGTCACTGCAAAGATACAGGCATCCATCCTAACTCAGTTGCTTGAGAGGAAGGAAACCGCTCAAGGATTTCACCATGAGGCCAATGGTGACTTTAAAGAGACAACTGAGGATGGCTCAACAACATTGTAGTTACTTCACAATCAGTGGCGACCCGTCATTCAGGGCAGGTTTTAAATCCCACCTGTTTAGCTAAAAAAAGTATTTGATCCCCTGCTGATTTTGTACGTTTGCCCTCTGACAAAGAAATGATCAGTCTATAATTTTAATGGTAGGTTTATTAAACAGTGAGAGACAGAATAACAACAAAAAATTCCAGAAAAGCACATGTTAAAAATGTTATAAATTGAGTTGCATTTTAATGAGGGAAATAAGTATTTGACCCCCTCTCAATCAGAAAGATTTCTGGCTCCCAGGTGCCTTTTATACAGGTAACGAGCTGAGATTAGGAGCACACTCTTAAAGGGGAGTGCTCCTAATCTCAGTTTGTTACCTGTATAAAAGACTCCTGTCCACAGAAGCAATCAATCAATCAGATTACAAACTCTCCACCATGGCCCAGACCAAAGAGCTCTCTAAGGATGTCAGGGACAAGATTGTAGACCTACACAAGGCTGGAATGAGCTACACGACCATCGCCAAGGAGCTTGGTGAGAAGGTGACAACAGTTGGTGCGATTATTCGCAAATGGAAGAAACACAAAAGAACTGTCAATCTCCCTCGGCCTGGGGCTCCATGCAAGATCTCACCTCGTGGAGTTGCAATGATCATGAGAACGGTGAGGAATCAGCCCAGAACTACACGGGAGGATCTTGTCAATGATCTCAAGGCAGCTGGGACCATAGTCACCAAGAAAACAATTGGTAACACACTACACCGTGTGTAGTGCTCAAGAAAGCACATATACATGCCCGTCAGAAGTTTGCCAATGAACATCTGAATGATTCAGAGGACATCTGGGTGAAAGTGTTGTGGTCAGATGAGACCAAAATGGAGCTCTTTGGCATCAGCTCAACTCGCCGTGTTTGGAGGAGGAGCAATGCTGACTATGACCCCAAGAACACCATGCCCACCGTCCAACATGGAAGTGGAAACATTATGCTTTGGGGGTGTTTTTCTGCTAAGGGGACAGGACAACTTCCCTGCATCAAAGGGACGATGGACGGGGCCATGTACCGTCAAATCTCGGGTGAGAACCTCCTTCCCTCAGCCAGGGCATTGAAAATGGGTCGTGGATTGGCATGACAATGACCCAAAACACACGGCCAAGGCAACAAAGCAGTGGCTCAAGAAGAAGCACATTAAGGTCCTGGAGTGGCCTAGCCAGTCTCCAGACCTTAATCCCATAGAACATCTGTGGAGGGAGCTGAAGGTTCGAGTTGCCAAACGTCAGCCTCGGAACCTTAATGACTTGGAGAAGATCTGCAAAGAGGAGTGGGACAAAATCCCTCCTGAGATGTGTGCAAACCTGGTGGCCAACTACAAGAAACGTCTGACCTCTGTGATTGCCAACAAGGGTTTTGCCACCAAGTACTAAGTCATGTTTTGCAGAGGGGTCAAATACTTATTTCCCTCATTAAAATGCAAATCAATTTATAATATTTTTCACGTGTTTTTCTGGATTTTTTGTTGTTATTCTGTCTTTCACTGTTCAAATAAATCTACCATTAAAATTATAGACTGATAATTTCCTTGTCAGTGGTCAAACGTACAAAATCAGCAGGGGATCAAATACTTTTTTGCCTCACTGTATATAAATATATATATATACAGTAACAGTCAAAAGTTTGGACACACCGACTCATTCCAGGGTTTTCTTTATTTTTACTATTTTCTACATTGTAGAATAATAGTGAAGACATCAAACCTATGAAATAACACATATGGAATCATGTAGTAACCATAAAACAAAGTGTTAAACAAATCAAAATATAATTTTGATTTTAGATTCTTCAAAGTAGCCACCCTTTGCCTTGATGACAGCTTTGCACACTCTTGGCATTCTCTCAACCAGCTTTATGAGATAGTGGAATATATTTCACAGGTGTACCTAGAAAATAGTAAAAATAAAGAAAAACCCTAGAATGAGTAGGTGTGTCCAAACTTTTGACTAGAACTGTATATTAATTATTGTTTTTTCCTGTTTTGCATGTTGTTTTGGCATTAATACATGTCACATCATAAAGTCGCATACAAACATGGTCTATTTTTTGCTTTCTTAAGGAAGGCAGCTCCAAAATGCAGGTGTTTCAGCCAAGCTCAGTGCTTTCTGTGGTGGAGGGGCATCCAGCGGAAAATACAGAGCTTAGGGGTTGGTAATCTTCTCTAGTTGCACCGTGATTGGCTCAGCGTTCTGTCAGTCATGGGGAAACTACACCACTGCAAAATCTACAGGGAGAGCTAGAAAGTTCAAGCCCCCTTGGGTGTTACCATAGATTCACGTTAGAAGTGCCCATACAAGAAGGTAATTTGCCACAGATAAAATACAATCAAATCACGTTATATCTAATGTAGCTTTGATTGGAATCTTAGCTAGCAAGCTAGACAAGCAGTCATCATCATGAATCACTTCGACAATCTACAGTGCTGGGAAATCCTTTTCAATCCATGTCATATGAAGAGAAATTATAGATAAAACGTTTCAGTGCTCATCGGCCATTGGACATAAACATTACACAACAAGTTGGAAATTGCAAATTTAACAATGAGTGGTAAGGAAGGAATCACTGGCTAACTCCAAGCGTTGCAAAGCAATCACTATTTTGCTTCCCCTCCCTGCTTTTCAGTGGAAGGGTGTGTGGTCCAAGTCTGGGTCTCTTTTCAAAGCTTAAAAGGATAAACATTCAACACCATGGGTAAGAAAAGGTTGAATGCATTGGCCATGCTGTCAATCCAGCATGACTTCTACCAAGTTCCAAACAATTGGAAACTCGCAACTGGGAAATCACAGACTTCAGTGAGTTCAAGACAACTGGGAACTAAGAACAAAACGAGCTCCGACTGGGAAAATATGTTTTGAACGGTCATCCAACTCCAAGTCAGGAACTTTAGCCTCTTTCTAGAGCTCCGACCTGAAGATCATGGACATCATGATTCGACCTTGTTTTTTTCAGATTTCCCAGTTGTCATGAAAGCACCATAAATCCAGAGAATGCCAGACTTTACTGAAAAAGTTTCATAAAAAAATTTGCCCACAAGAAGGACTGCCTCGTCACCTTCCTTTTCAAGTGAGCACAGCACAACGGAGGGTAATTTTTTCATTGAATGCTGCTTCATAAATGATGTAATATGCCAGGGAGATACAGTTGAAGTTGGAAGTTTACATACACTTAGGTTGGAGTCATTAAAACTTGTTTTTCAACCACTCCACACATTTCTTCTTAACAAACTATAGTTTTGGCAAGTCGGTTAGGACATCTACTTTGTGCATGACACAAGTAATCTTTCCAGCAATTGTTTACAGACAGATTATTTCACTTATAATTCACTGTATCACAATTCCAGTGGGTCAGAAGTTTACAAACACTGTGCCTTTAAACAGCTTGGAAAATTCCAGAAAATGATGTAATCAATTATCAATTAAATGACATAATTTGAGTAAATTGGAGGTGTACCTGTGGATGTATTTCAAGGCCTACCTTCAAACTCAGTGCCTCTTTGCTTGACATCATGGGATGAACGAGTCCTATATCAACATAACCTGAATGGCCTGAAAGGCCGCTCAGCAAGGAAGAAGCCATTGCTCCAAAGCCGCCATAAAAAAGCCAGACTACGGTTTGCAACTGCACATGGGGACAAAGATCATACTTTTTGGAGAAATGTCCTCTGATCTGATGAAACAAAAATGTTGTGGGGGTACTTTGCTGCAGGAGGGACTGGTGCACTTCACAAAATAGATGGCATCATGAGGAAGTAAAATTTTGTGGATATATTGAAGCATCATCGCAAGACATCAGTCAGAAAGTTAAAGCTTGGTCGCAAATGGGTCTTCCAAATGGACAATGACCCCAAGCATACTTCCAAAGTTGTGGCAAAATGGCTTTAAGACAACAAAGTCAAGGTATTGGAGTGGCCATCACAAAGCCCTGAACTCAATCCTATAGAACATTTTTTGGGCAGAACTGAAAAAGTGTGTGTGAGCAAGGAGGTCTACAAACCTGACTCAGTTACACCAGCTCTGTCAGGAGGAATGGGCCAAAATTCACCCAACTTATTGTGGGAATCTTGTGGAAGGATACCCTACACGCTTGACCCAAGTTAAACAATTTAAAGGCAATGCTACCAAATACTAATTGAGTGTATGTAAACTTCTGACCCACTGGGAATGTGATGAAAGAAATAAAAGCTGAAATAAATAATTATCTCGTCTATTATTCTGACATTTCACATTCTTACAATAAAATGGTGATCCTAACTGACCTAAGACAGGGAAATTAATGTCAAGAATTGTGAAAAACTGAGTTTAAATGTATTTGGTTAAGGTATATGTAAACTTCTGACTTCAACTGTATGTATACTGTAGCTAAGAAAGTAATACTAGTAAGCTATAAGCTGTTAGTAGCCCATGTCCCTCACTCTAATAATTTGGTTCCTTTCCAACTCATAACTTAGCCTACTGTTCTGACTTGGTGGTGCACATGTAGTCTGAAGCCTGTTTTAAAGAAATGTCATCATCAATTATTGTAAGAGCTTTCATTGTCCGGTTATATGCCCCCTTTATTTATCCTATGGTTCTGACTTGATGTACAGGGAGAATACTGTAAGAACGGCCCATGTTTTGAATTTTGTCGCTCTACATTGAACAAATAGTTATTGTTACTGCGTCCGTCTTAGCTCGTTAATTAATGTCCTTGCTGTCATCAGCAAGGGAGTTTTTTATGATAAAAAGAAATGGATAAAGGTAAGCATAGGCAAAATCCTAGGCAAAAATAAGACACTGGGAGACAAATTCACCTTTCAGCAGGACAATAACCTAAAACACAAGGCCAAATATACACTGAAGTTGCTTACCAAGACAACATTGAATGTTCCTGGGGTGGTCTAGTTAGAGTTTTGACTTTAATTGTCTTGAAAATCTATGGCAATGCTTGAAAATGGCAGTCTAGCAATGATCAACAACCAACTTGAAAGAGATTTTTTAAAGAATAATGTGCAAATATTGTACAATCCAAGTGTGCAAAGCTCTTAGAGACTTACCCAGAAAAACTCACAGCTGCCAAATGTGATTCTGACTCAGGGGTGTGAATACTAATGCAAATTAAATATTTCTGTATTTCATTTTCAATAAATTTTCAAAAATGTCTAAAAACATGTTTTCACTTTGTAATTATGTGGTATTGTGTGTAAATGTGTGAGAATTATATATTTTTTTTAATCCATTTTGAATTCAGGCTTTAACACAACAAAATGTGGAATAAGTCAAGGGGTATGAATACTTTCTGAAGGCACTGTATACAAAGATCCCATCTACCATTCATCAGGTTGTCACCTCCACTGAATTGCTTCGTTGCCATTCGAGAACTTTAAACGGAGAGTGAAGAAGTAAGAACTCAATAAGTATTCACAAAGAAAAGTGTAAAAAACTATACTTGAGTTATATGCTCTGTTCTTGACAGTATTCCTGAATAACCAAGTGTTCTTGTACAATGTGTTCTTTCTCCCATCACATAATTATTTTGCCATTTCTTTAATCCAACAATCCAGAGACATTTTGAGTTGAAGAATGCCTCACATCATCGTTGACCTTTTAACAAGTTTGTGGCAGATCTCTGTGAGGTTGACCTTTACATTCCTGAGCTGAGGGTTGAGCCTCCTTTATTGTATAGGACCCTCATTACCAGCTAAATTATAGCTGTCAGACTCCCACCTGCCGGAGGAGACGAGCAGCATGGCAGGCAGCACAGGGCTTCCCTTTACATGGAAGGTACACGTCTTGATGGTTCTAAATTAATCCAACTAGTTTTACTTTGCTAAGGTAAAGCCGGACTGAGGGAGAGGAATATGATGCATGCTATGGGACATGCTTAGGATCTGAGGTGGAGGACAGTGCCATCGTGCCATCCCACTGGGCACACACTGGTTGAATCAACATTTCAATGAAATTACGTTGAACCAATGTGGAATAGACGTTAAATTGACATCTGTTCGCAGTGGGATGCGTCATTAATAAGAAGAGCGTCCATGGGGCTTCCTTCTTGTCAGACCTCAGTTATGATTACAAATGTCTCACAATTCAACAGGTGGACAAGCTCGGCAGATCCTTGAATATATTACTCAAAGGCTGAGACAAAGTAGCAGTCTAAAATGGCCATAATCCTGACAGTTGTTTCATGCTTTCCCATTTCTCATCTGTGTAAGTACCAGTAAAAGAACTTGACTTGGCAAGAGTGGCATGGCTGTACAATAATGAAGACAGTATATCTAGCCTCTGTTCCAAACAGGATGCACATTTCACAAGCTTTGGCCATAAATGTGAATTATACTCTGTGTGCAGGGTATACAGGGTTTGTCTGGCTCATTATAGAGCCCTATCTGTGTGTTGCCACTTTCCGACCAGACAGACATCGCAATTGAGGACCTTGTTAGCATTTACCAGGAAATACAAGTAAGCGTTGGGTAATTTTCCTCTGGCTTAGAGAGAGAGAGAGAGAGAGAGAGAGAGAGAGAGAGAGAGAGAGAGAGAGAGAGAGAGAGAAACAATAAGACATTTGAGGCAATTCTGTGGCCTAAACATTACTTTGAATCCCTTAGTTCTTGCATCTGTTCTTTAGACTCTGCAGACGTTCCGTTCCGTTCCAAGCACATATTTTTTAACAGTATGCCAAATCACAGAGAGGTAAATGTAAAGTTCAACAAAATGAAAGGATGGTTTGCTTATCTTCCATACGTCCAGATGGTAGACCTCCTCACAGACTGACCATGGTGTGCTGCAGATAAATGGTTTTCAAGTGCATGTATGGCCAGATACGAGGAGACAGTTGTGAGACATGGGCAGGTGTCTCCCACCCGGCAGTATCATTGTTGATGTGTGCTGGCATCAACCATGGAAAGAGGAGAACAGATTATTATCAGCTCATGACCCATGGTTGGTGGTGCAACACAGTGATAGCTGTTTTTATTTACCTAATGTTCGTTAAACTCTTGTTGTAACGTCCAGTTATTTAGATTGCTTATGTTTATAAGAACTGAGGTCGGGGCGTGCGTATACTTTAGTTTAACTTTACTCAGAAGTCAGCTGACATTACATATGTGCCATGTGAACTCCCTCCCGCCGTCTGGCTACTCTAAAACATGGAACTGGAATCCCACAGTACGAATACACGGACTGGACTATGGCATAATGTTCACTACATTACACCTGTCTGATTCAAATGAAAATATACTGTTTGTTGTTCACCATTGACAATGACACTGTTCATCATTGACAGGAGTTTTACAGATTTTTACGCTATCGTTCTATGATTCAGTTTGTTACTTTTATCTCTTTCCTTTTTTTAGGTATTTTCTTAAAGCTGCATTGTTGGTTAAAGAGCTTGTAAGTAAGCATTTCACTGTAAGGTCTACACCTGTTGTATTCGACGCATGTGACAAATAAAATATAATTTGATTTGATATATTCAATTGTCTGTGGGAAGCTAACATTTACCAACAGGGACATTGAACATGTCGCTCCTTTATTGATATACACAGCACTGACTTCATGACCTGAAAGTACTACACTGTTCACTGTGGGGTCAGAGGTCAGCTTCTCTTAGTTTAGTTTGGTCTCTCTGCATTTCTCTCTGAATAGTGGTAAATGTGTTTTTTCCTCCT
This sequence comes from Brachymystax lenok tsinlingensis, assembly GCA_030435695.1. Classification (NCBI taxonomy): domain Eukaryota; kingdom Metazoa; phylum Chordata; class Actinopteri; order Salmoniformes; family Salmonidae; genus Brachymystax; species Brachymystax lenok. The sequence goes on along the minus strand of CM059792.1, from coordinate 41,683,790 downwards.
CCTCTACTGTTGTGATAAAACAGACTAATTCACCCAGGCAACACAGCAGCATCAGCCACTCTCTTCTCTTTCACTAAAGACAAGTCAGTATAGTCAATGCCATTCCAACATTGCCCATCCTAATATTTATATATTTCTTAATTCCATTATTTTACTTTTAGATTTGTGTGTATTGTTGTGAACTGTTAGATACTACTTCACTGTTGGAGCTAGGAACACAAGCATTTTGCCACAACCGCAATAGCATTTGCTTAATATGTGTATGTGACCGATACAATTTGATTTTATTTGATTGATAAAGGACCCATAGAGACAGCTTTGCAGTTTGCATGACCACTTTGTTTACATTTGGACAACATCAATCCAGCAATCCATTGCACTCACACTACAGCTGCTAAGGAAGGTATATTTGACAAAACAACTTTCTCTAATTATCCTTACAGAAAAATAACAAAATACAGTAGAATTTGGGTGGAATGACCCTTTAGGAAACCCCTAAAAATTTGACTTAAAAAAAAAAAAAAACAGACATTGCATTAAAACCAACACTTAATCCTGCATTTTGAGAACAAAGCCTTTTCACAAGAAGCACGAGTGACAATACATGAGCAGTCGCTGTGTGAGTCTGTGTATCTGTGCATCTGTGTCACTTGTTGTATTAACAATGGTGTTTTATGTTTTTTACCAGTTTTTCAAAGCCCCATGGGGATTAATGACCTAGAAATGGCGATTGTGTGGGTGAACTTTACTGTTGCTAAGCATCAAAGTCTGTCTTTTGTGTTGTATTGGTCTTTGTGGTGCTTGTGTACATTTTGGTTCAATCTTCCTATGCCAAACCCATCAGTGTCCTTAATGCATCAGTGTGACTTTCGTGCTACCAGGGAGCTGAACAGGGGGCTTCACTCTCCTGACGAATACAAAACAACAACAACAACAACACAAAAATACCTGGAAAGGACAGATAGAGCGTATTGACATGTCACAAGACTTATGGTTTCTATAGCATCTGTGGAGAAAAATACGTATTAGTGCGTATTCTAAAAAAGGAATCTGTAAACAACTCTAGGAAGCTATTCTTGCTCTCGGCTACCCATCACACACTTCTTTCTCCAAACCCTCTTGTCAAAAACACAAATTCATTTTATTCAGTCTGTATTGGAACACTGTGTGCTCCAAGTTTCTTCTTTAAAAGTCAAAATGTGTGCTTTGTTGTTGATGTTCCCAGGGAGAATCCACAGGAAAAAGCCTGTGGGAGCTGTGGGAACCTAACCGCTGGCGCTGGATCCCTCAGGATGCCTTAACTGCTGAGGCTCATGGGAATTAGGAAGCCAGGCTGTTTGGCTGCCACACCTAAACAGAGCTGAGATTCCTCAGTGTGTCATTGTACTGTCTGAGTGCTGATGATTCAACAGACTGGATGTGCTACCTTTACACTCATAGTTCTACTGTTGGATGTTCCTTCGATATTACAGCTGACAAAGGAATGCCATGCTCATGGAATTTTGACGGCTCATTCTTTTCGAGTGCAAGCGTCTCTCCCAGTCATTGTCTATTGACTTTACCTCAAACTGTGCTGTCTTGTGCAGTTTTGGTTATTCGACAAAACAACAATGACTGAACTTAGAACTTTTCATCTCTGAGGTCACAGACCGATCAAGTTCAAGTGAAGAAATGGCACAGAATGATGTTGGACTGCATCATGCAAGGGAACTTACTGATGCGTAATATAAACAAAAATTGAATCCATGGGAACCAACTTTGGTGGCCATAATGTAGCCTCATAGGGGTTAGCGTGCTAAATACTGTACAGTAGGTACTGTACGTGTGATGTGCAGCCCACACCATCTAAATTAGCGTTAGTCAGCGCTGTCCCTCATCAAAGATCTGTCCTATCAGAGGCCCTCTGGCTTGAAACTATTTAACTGGGTTTGATCATAGGACAGCTAGACCTACGCAGCACAGGGACCTTGGCAACACTCCCCGACTGGCATTTCCCACAAGGCTTTGTTAGAGCGACACATCTCTTGCACTCATTCTACACATAGTCCGACTATAACTACACTCTCAGAAAAAAGGGTTCCAATCGGGTTCTTCGGCTGTCCCCATAGGAGAACACTTTTTGGTTCCAGATAGAACCCTTTTGGGTTTCATGTAGAACTCTCTATCAACAAAAATAGTTTTAAATAGTTTGTGTGTTTAACTAGCTGACTAGCTAGCTTAAAACCATACACTTCTTTCTAGCTTATGACTATGAAGTTACTAAATCTAGTTATCCTTATGTCTACATAGCTGCTGAATTTCAGTACAGCTGTGGCAGTCAACAGGCAATAACAAGTTATAGGAGATGAGTAAATACGTTTTTTATCGATCTATGCTTCATATGAAATGTATTATTCTTGTTGCTCATTGCTCATCATTGCTCCAGTGTCTCATACTCCTCTCCATTGCCAGCAACATTGCGCTGCAATATTGACCCCCAAAATTGCCAATGTATCATGGCCTTTCGAGTGTACAGCATAATCAGATGTAAATTAGACTATGTCAAATATCAACTAGATTCAGCGGATGGTCAGGGGGCTGAAACATAATGACAAATAATTTTTAAACTGCAAATTGACCGCAACAAGCTAAAACAGATATAATACTGGACTAAAACATAATCATTTCAAATCTTGCTTACATTTGTATACGATCACATATATCTCTCAATTATGCATGGGAATACTTTGTAACAGATTTCAACAATTAAAATCACTTGGAGCCGATTTTCTGGTGTTTTTACAGTGTCCAATTAATGTCCAATTTATTTATTTTTTATTCTGAAAACTTGGGGTGAGGTAAATAAAATCACCCGCAGGTTGAATTCGGCTCACGGGCCACCAGTTAGGGAAACCTGATATATACAGTGGGGAGAACAAGTATTTGATACACTGCCGATTTTGCAGGTTTTCCAACTTACGACTTAAAGCATGTAGAAGTCTGTAGTTTTTATCATAGGTACTCTTCAATTGTGAGTGACGGAATCTAAAACAAAAATCCAGAAAATCACATTGTATGATTTTTAAGTAATTAATTTGCATTTTATTGCATGACATAAGTATTTGATACATCAGAAAAGCAGAACTTAATATTTGGTACAGAAACCTTTGTTTGCAATTACAGAGATCATACGTTTCCTGTAGTTCTTGACCAGGTTTGCACACACTGCAGCAGGGATTTTGGCCTCCTCCATACAGACCTTCTCCAGATCCTTCAGGTTTCGGGCTGTCGCTGGGCAATACGGACTTTCAGCTCCCTCCAAAGATTTTCTATTGGGTTCAGGTCTGGAGACTGGCTAGGCCACTCCAGGACCTTGAGATGCTTCTTACGGAGCCACTTCTTAGTTGCCCTGGCTGTGTGTTTCGGGTCGTTGTCATGCTGGAAGACCCAGCCACGACCCATCTTCAATGCTCTTACTGAGGGAAGGAGGTTGTTGGCCAAGATCTCGCGATACATGGCCCCATCCATCCTCCCCTCAATACGGTGCAGTCGTCCTGTCCCCTTTGCAGAAAAGCATCCCCAAAGAATGATTTTTCCACCTCCATGCTTCACGGTTGGGATGGTGTTCTTGGGGTTGTACTCATCCTTCTTCTTCCTCCTTTAATCCATGACGGCGTAATGTGTTACTAATGGTTTTCTTTGAGACTGTGGTCCCAGCTCTCTTCAGGTCATTGACCAGGTCCTGCCGTGTAGTTCTGGGCTGATCCCTCACCTTCCTCATGATCATTGATGCCCCACGAGGTGAGATCTCTTTTCTAATAATTGCGCCAACAGTTGTTGCCTTCTCACCAAGCTGCTTGCCTATTGTCCTGTAGCCCATCCCAGCCTTGTGCAGGTATACAATTTTATCCCTGATGTCCTTACACAGCTCTCTGGTCTTGGCCATTGTGGAGAGGTTGGAGTCTGTTTGATTGAGTGTGTGGACAGGTGTCTTTTATACAGGTAACGAGTTCAAACTGGTGCAGTTAATACAGGTAATGAGTGGAGAACAGAAGGGCTTCTTAAAGAAAAACTAACAGGTCTGTGAGAGACGGAATTCTTACTGGTTGGTAGGTGATCAAATACTTATGTCATGCAATAAAATGCAAATTAATTATTAAAAAATCATACAATGTGATTTTCTGGATTTTTGTTTTAGATTCCGTCTCTCACAGTTGAAGTGTACCTATGATAAAAATTACAGACCTCTACATGCTTTGTAAGTAGGAAAACCTGCAAAATCGGCAGTGTATCAAATACTTGTTCTCCCCACTGTAGGTTAGCCTAACAGTGTAACCCATAGAGGTGTACAAAGCACATTGTTTCTCTATCTGCCATTTGGCAATCTAAAAAAGCCTCCTACACTACCTTGATTGTTCATTACTTCATAGAGAGATGGCTACTATTCAAAATAACCTTTCCCAGGGATTAAATAATCAGTTCAATTTACACACACATTTCCGTATACTGTATATAATGATTTATATACTGTACAGTTTAGCCAGTTGTTGTAGTATTATTCTGCTTCTCTTATTTTATGCTGTTGTTTTTAAAAACAATTTTCAGCATTATCTGTTTTAGAAGAACCATTACATGACAAAAAAATTCAAGAAGAGGCAAATTCACAGTTTCTCAGAATCAGCCTTCTAAGCTCTGATTTAACGGTGTCTGATCATGTAATGGCAGCAATCCAGGTACCTTATTATAATCCATTATATGTTACTCCTTGCAGTTTAATGCACCGAATCAAAACAGAGCACCTGTTGGGCCTGAATTTGCATTTTACAGTGTATTGAAAACTAAACTCAGCAAAATAAGAAATGTCATCTCACTGTCAACTGCATTTATTTTCAGCAAACTTAACATGTGTAAATATTTGTATGAACATAACAAGATTCAACAACTGAGACATAAACTGAACAAGTTCCACAGACATGTGCCTAAAGGAAATGGAATAATGTGTCCCTGAACAAAGGGGGGATCAAAATCAAAAGTAACAGTCAGTATCTGGTGTGACCACCAGCTGCATTGTCATGGCATTGTCATGTTGGAGGGTCATGTCAGGATGAGCCTGCAGGAAGGGGACCACATGAGGGAGGAGGATGTCTTCCCTGTAACACACAGCGTTGAGATTGCCTGCAATGACAAGAAGCTCAGTCCGATGATGCTGTGACACACTGCCCCAGACCGTGACGGACCCTCCACCTCCAAATTGATCCCGCTCCAGAGTACAGACCTCGGTGTAATGCTTATTCCTTCTACGATAAATGCGAATCCAACCATCACCCCTGGTGAGACAAAACCGCGACTCGTCAGTGAAGAGCACTTTTTGCCAGTCCTTTCTGGTCCAGCGACGGTGGGTTTGTGCCCATCGGCGACGTTGTTGCCGGTGATGTCTGGTGAGGACCTGCCTTACAACAGGCCTACCAGCCCTCAGTCCATCCTCTCTCAGCCTATTGCGGACAGGCTGAGCACTGATGGAGGGATTGTGCGTTCCTGGTGTAACTCGGGCAGTTGTTGTGGCCGTCCTGTACCTGTCCCGCAGGTGTGATGTCCGGATGTACCGATCCTGTGCAGGTGTTGTTACACGTGGTCTGCCACTGCGAGGACGATAAGGTGTCCGTGGTGTCTCCCTGTAGCGCTGTCTTAGGCGTCACACAGTACGGACATTGCAATTTATTGCCCTGGCCACATCTGCAGTCTTCATGCCTCCTTGCAGCATGCCTAACGCACGTTCACGCAGATGAGCAGGGACCCTGCACATCTTTCTTTAGGTGTTTTTCAGAGTCAGTAGAAAGGCCTCTTTAGTGTCCTAAGTTTTCATAACTGTGACCTTAATTGCCTACCGTCTGTAAGCTGTTAGTGTCTTAACGACCGTTCCACAGGTGCATGTTCATTCATTGTTTATGGTTCATTGAACAAGCATGGGAAACAGTGTTTAAACCTTTTACAATGAAGATCTGTGAAGTTATTTGGATTGTTACGAATTATCATTGAAAGACAGGGTCTTGAAAAAGGGATGTTTCTTTTTTTGCTGAGTTTATGTGAGAATGTGAGGGTCTTTTTGTGTCACTGTCGACCTGTGAAGTGTGAGACAGTTCACAAAAACATCCATTACATCATCTTGCAACAATTCACTGGAAGGTCTAAGGGCCTGGGGTTGAGTTTCTACTAAGCTAACATCTATTGTTTTAATTGTTTTAAGATAGAAATACCATGGATCATTTAGCTATTTTATTTTTCAATTTTAGGACCCCTGTAGGTATACAAAAGATATATTTACAAAAATTATTTGATTAAGCATTTAATTTGGCCTTACTGCTATTGGCCCTTAGAAATGCATCGCATAACAGATTCAAATCAAATCAAGTCAAATTTTATTGGTCACATACACATGGTTAGCAGATGTTAATGTCAGTGTAGCGAAATGCTTGTGCTTCTAGTTCCGACAGTGCAGTAATATCTAACAAATAATCTAACAATTTCCCAACAACTAGCTAATACACACAAATCTAAAGGGTTGAATGAGAATATGTACATATAAATATATGGATGAGCGATGCCCGATTGGCATAGGAAAGGTGCAATAGATGGTATAAAATACAGTATATACATATGATATGAGTAATGTAAGATATGTAAACATTATTAAAGTGGCATTATTTAAAGTGACTTAGTTTAAAGTGACTAATGATCCATTTATTAAAGTGGCAAGTGATTGGGTCTCAATGTAGGCAGCAGCCTCTCTGAGTTAGTGATTTCTGTTTAGCAGTCTGATGGCCTTAGAAGCTGTTTTTCAGTCTCTCCATCCCAGCTTTGATGTACCTGTACTGACCTCGCCTTCTGGATGGTAACGGTGTGAACAGGCAGCGGCTCAGGTGGTTGTTGTCCTTGACAATCTTTTTGGCCTTCCTGTGACATCAGGTGCTGTAGGTGTCATGGGGGGAAGGTAGTTTGCCCCCGGTGATGCGTTGTGCAGACCGCACCACCCTCTGGAGAGCCTTGCGTTTGAAGGTGGTGTGGTTGCCGTACCAGGCAGTGATACAGCCCGACAGGATGCTCTCAATTGTGCATCTGTAAAACTTTGTCAGGGTTTTGGGTGACAAGCCAAATTTATTCAGACTCTTGAGGTTGAAGAGGCGCTGTTGCGCCTTCTTCGCCACACTGTCTGTGCGGATGGACCATTTCAGTTTGTCTGTGATGTGTACGCCGAGGAACTTAAAACTTTCCACCTTCTCCACTGCTGTCCATTCGATGTGGACAGGGGGGTTGCTCCCTCTGCTGTTTACTGAAGTCCACGATCATCTCCTTTGTTTTGTTGACGTTGAGTGAGAAGTTGTTTTCCTGACACAACACTCCGAGTGCCCTCACCTCCTCCTTGTAGGCTTTCTCGTCGTTGTTGGTAATCAAGCCCACTAATGTTGTGTCGTCTGCAAACTTGATGATTGAGTTGGAGGGGTGCATGGCCACGCAGTCGTGGGTGAACAGGGAGTACAGGAGGGGGCTGAGTACGCACCCTTGTGGGGCCCCAGTGTTGAGGGTCAGCAAAGTGGAGATGTAGTTTCCTACCCTCACCACCTGGGGGCTAGGATCCAATTGCACAGGGCGGGGTCAAGACCCAGGGCCTCCAGCTTGATGATGAGTTTGGAGGGTACTATGGTGTTGAATGCTGAGCTGTAGTCAATGAACAGCATTCTTACATAGGTATTCCTCTTGTCCAGATGGGATAGGGCAGTGATGGCAATTGCACCGTCTGTGAACCTGTTGAGGTGATATGCAAACTGAAGTGGATCTAGGGTGGCCAGTAAGGTGGAGGTGATATGATCCTTGACTAGTCTCTCAAAGCACTTCATGACGACAAAAGTGAGTGCTACGGGGCGGTAGTCATTTAGTTCAGTTATCTTTGCTTTCTTGGGTACAGGAACAATGGTGGCCATCTTTAAGTATGTTGGGACAGCAGACTGGGATAGGGAGCGATTGAATATGTCCGTAAACACACCAGCTAGCTGTTCTGCGAGTGCTCTGAGGACGTGGCTAGGGATGCTGTATGGGCCAGCAGCCTTGCGAGGGTTAACACGTTTAAATGTTTTACTCACGTCAGCCACGGAGAAGGAGGGGAGGGCAGTCCTTGTTAGCGGGCCGCGACGGTGGCACTGTATTATCCTCAAAGCGGGCAAAGAAGGTGTTTAGTTTGTCTGGAAGCGTGATGTCGGTGTCCATGTCATACATGGTGTTAGGTTCTTATTTTTCAGAGTAAATAACTCACGGACACTAGAGAAGCTTTAGCCAAGTTTTAATTCTTCCCAAAGGTTCTGTACAGCTGTAATCAGACAGCAAAACATTCCTCCCCATCACAGTTATACAAGTTCGGCTGAAGACACTCCCTCCCTCCAATCATTACAGTTTGTGCCCAACAGGAAGAACATACTACACCCTGATTACTCCCTTAAGGGGAACTGACCTCACCCCTCACCTCCTGACCTCAACCCCTCCTTCACCTAATCCACAGCTATCCACCTAATCCACAGCTATCCATCTGTCGCTCTCCTCTCCTCCATCAAGCACATTCCGAAGCCTTCTGTCTTTCTACAAAGAACCCTTAACTTCTGACATAAAAGTTAATATCTCAATGTTCAAAGTTTTAGCCAATTCCAACAATGGAAAAGCCGATAGTTCAAATATAAATGAAATGGAAGTATGTTTGGAAGTGTCTGTCCTACATCTGAGCGATATACAAATAAAAGCTCCGATTGTTTGTTTTTTTACTGTGGAAATATCCGTATACCTTTGACATGGAAATGGCCCATTCACTTCCATTAATTTTGGCCCAGTACCGGGTTACCTTCAGACAAGTCCCGTGACACTTGTGTGGGTCGTAGACCAAAACAGAGAACACCATCATGTTCATGAGAGTCTCATCCATCTATAGAGGGGTCATATTAGTTTTTAATATGACCCCTCTATGGAAAGTACAGACATTTTTGTGAAAAGACAGCTTTCCGGGGTTTGTTTCATGGTCTGACAAACAGTGCTGTAGCTCTGCCACCTTCCGACATCTGCGGATGCGGTAGATTGAGACACAGCCCATGCAAAAAACAGATACTGTATCTCTAGTTTAAACAGACAGATATTTATGGGATTTTTTTTATTATGCTAATTAGATGTTCGCGGGGGTGCGAACATTGACTCTAAGGGGTTTTAAGGAGGCCTGACCAACTGTTTTCTGGTACCATGTGGAGGAAATTGGTGCTGTGACATTTTAGGCATCCCCAGTGTAATGTAAGTGCTTATTAGGAGAACTGCAAATCAGCTACGCATACAGTGTAAGACAGCAAACCTTTTAGTAACAAGGATTTGTTAGCCTTGTTAATTATGGGAGAGAAACGTTTGTGTGACAAAGTGCCCACAGAACAAGACTGCATCCCTTGACCTTTAGGTTGGTGTGTTAATCAGAATAAATCTCCTGTGTAAGTGGTTTTGTGGCCTTTCTCTTAGATGGTCAGCAATGACAAGGGAGATGGACTTTCACATGACAGCAAGGATTAAGAGAATCCCGGCAGCTTTCAAAATGAACAGTGTGCAGAACCCGCTCGCGTGTATTCATGTGTCAAACTGACCCTCTCAGAGCCTTCAAACAGGATCCAGCCATTGTGTGTTACATACTGTTGGTGTCATAGAATATGTCCACAGCTTATATTGACGAGGTGCCACAGTTGGCATTCTCAACTGTAACAAACACCATAGCGTGGGGTTCAATGGTGTCTATTTACGTGTTTGATGTGACACTTTTCTCATGCTCTGTAGCCTATCCCCATAACAAACTGCAGTACCACGTTTAGCCAACCGTGAATACTTCACCAACACCCCCTCTCCCATTACAGCTACCCACATCTCACTGTACTCAACCAGGGCTAGAGTTTAAAGTTAAGACACCGTTTCAGACAGTTGCACCCAGAGGAGAAAATAGTATCTGTCTGAGTATAAAATTTACAAGTTTAATGAGTAAAAACAATCTGACCATATTTAGGATGACTATCTGAAGTACATGCTGGAGTACAAAGGCTCTGCGCTGACACCCAGCAAGGGCGTTCAAACACTGATGAGCAGAGTCCTAAACTGACTATCCTACCAATCCTTGACTTCGGCGATGTCATTTACAAAATAGCCTCCAACATTCTACTCAGCAAATTGGATGCAGTCTATCACAGTGCCGTCCATTTTGTCACCAAAGCCCCATATACTACCCACCACTGTATTCTCTCGTTGGCTGGCCCTCGCTTCATATTCGTCATCTGTAAGTCTTTGCTAGGTAAAGCCCCACCTTATCTCAGCTCACTGGTCACCATAGCAGCACCCACCCGTAGCATGCGCTCCAGCAGGTATATTTCACCCCAAATCCAATTCCTCCTTTGACCACCTTTCCTTCCAGTTCTCTGCTGCCAATGACTGGAACGAACTGCAAAAATCACTGAAGCTGGAGAATCATATCTTCCTCACTAACTTTAAGCACCAGCTGTCAGAGCAGCTCACAGATCACTGCACATAGCCCATCTGTAAATAGCCCATCCAACTACCTCATCCCCATACTGTTATTTATTTATTTATTTTGCTCTTTTGCACCCCAGTATCTCTACTTTCACATTCATCTTCTGCACATCTATCACTCCAGTGTTTAATTGCTATATTGTCATTATTTTGCCACTATGGCCTATTTATTGCCTTACCTCCCTTATCTTACCTCATTTGCACACACTGTATATATACGTTTTCTATTGTATTATTGACTGTATGTTTGTTTATTCCATGTGTAACTCTGTGTTGTTGTTTGTGGCGCACTGCTTTGCTTTTTCTTGGCCAGGTCGCAGTTGTAAATGAGAACTTGTTCTCAACTGGCCTACCTGGTTAAATAAGGGTGAAATAAATAAATAAAAAGAGTCAAAAGAATCCTTCCACAAAGTTGAACCCCAGCTAGCCTGAGGAAATAGAATGCCTTTGTTGTTGCATACCAAAGAGAGGGAAGGTCTGACTAGGTGAAACTGTACGTCAACAAGGTCACACTCTGGAGCATAATACACTAAGGCCACCAACAACCTGTGTGATGGGCTCTCCCCTTAGCAGAACGGCAGGATCTCTCAAATGCCATACTATGACGGCACGTAAGCATCAATACCAGGTTCAGCATTCACCTAACATCATTGTTGACTAGGCGGAGTGAGAGCCAGGGGTCATAGGGGTACCATAGAATTTAGTTGCTGAATGTTCCCTCCGAATAACATCCCAAACTCAATGTATTATTGCTTGGAGAGAAACATTACAAGTGACACTATTCCATTTCACAATCCCTATGGAAATTGTTTGGATGTACGTATTATTACATACATTTTTTTTACGAGTAACGAGTCCTGTTTTGGATGAGCATATGCTAATGATATTACTTTCTACCCTGGGTGAATTCATAAAATTAAAGTCACTGCAATATTATGTTAATGTCATGTTTAAAATGCATTAGCTAGAGTGAAAAATACTGTGTGCCTGATGGCATGTCATCAACTTGCACATCCTAATCACTGGAAATCTATTCCATTCTAAACATTTTTATCATTTTTAAATAGCGAGGACTAAACATAACATTAAATAAAGAAATACTCTCCCAGAGGATTCAATCAGTCTGGAATGGGTGTGTGGTTATTCGTGGATTAGCAATGGGAGAGGCGTGTAACGCTAATTGTCTTTGTTACATTATCGCCCCCCGTCACATTGGCAGCCGGCCGTGTAGAGTGGGGAACAGCATGGCTGCGTTTTGGTGGGCAGAGTCAGTACAACCACGTAAATATTTATCTGTAGACGTTCAAAACGGTTACGCTGCTGGATTCTAAACAGGTGTATCCAGACATGGGCAAACTAAATCACTTAAACTATCCAGGTGTTGCGTTGCACAACAACCTCAAGATTCATGCCTGTACAGACCAAGGAGATGGGGCCACTCCAGAAAGTGTAGGCTGTATAACACGTGTTTAAGTTTGCAACCCTTTTTTCTAAGGATGTTCCGAATGAATGACCCTGCTTGGAAAGACATCTTCTCCAGGATGTGCATCATCCCTCTTTCTCTCTTCCACAAAAACTCAGTATGCCTCTCGTTGTTTTTCTGACAGGCAACTGGACAAGCTGCTTTGCATGATAATAACAGTGTGAAAATCCCACTCCTCCGCATTCCCCCACACACCTCCTATTTATTCCTTAAATCAATGTTCATGTCTAATTTTAAACAGTGAAAATGTTGAATAGATGTGAGCACAGAGGAAGATGACGTGATGACATGTTCCTCATCCCCATTTACCAGTGTAAAGTTTTGAGGTTTTTTTTGTCACTAATTGCTATCTAGTTTTTGACATATATGGAATGTATATCACCAGTTTAGTGAGTGAGCGATGAAACCACATGTTTTGTCAGTTGCTATGCAGGCTCCAGGAGGTAGGTGCTAAATGCTCTGGCCCCAGGGTGTGATTGACAAATTGGCTGTGTATGCTAGTGTTAAATCAACACTTAAAGAGTTAATTTTAACACTATCTCAAAGTACATATGGTCCCACTCTACAGAGTGGCCAATTTGCTATGTAGGTCAGCTTTCTGCATCTGGAGCTCTGGCTCTTATGTAAGATCACAGCTATCCGGGTGTTGTCAGTCGCCAGGGCGACAGAAAAATAATATATCCCCTTGCTAATTAATAAATGAACACTGTTGTGTACATTCCCTGACTGGATTGTATGTTGTGCAGTGACACAATCCTAGAAGTAGGATGCAGCAGCAGCAACCAAGTACCCCTCACTGCAGCACATGGAATGGCCGACTCCGCCCACAGCCAACACCATCCCGTTCCCTAAAGGACCCGTCGGCGGCAAAACGTCCTCAAACTTTCTCAAGTTGCGAGCGATGATCTGTGATCCTGTAGGTTTGAAACTGGTACTGATATCAAATTTAATTCCACTCACTTTTTAGCTGTATAGTCCATTTGTTATTTCATTCACAGCTGTGGTAGGCCTATAGAGCTCGCTAGCTTGAAGTCCTAAAACTGTCACACCGTAGGGCATTCCTATGGGGAAATTAATGAGAGGAAAAATTGGATTTTGGGATACACTGTATGCTGCAAATAGGCTTAGGAGATCTTATACTCTATGTTTTGTTCCATGAGATAATATCAGTCAGTTATGACCATTATGAATTATGATGGCTTTATGTGCTCAAAATAAGTCAGTTTCTAACAAGTCGCTAAGTGAAATGGAACAACAACATAAGTCACAACAATTTTGTTTTATTTATTTTCGTATTTGTTTTGTATTTTCCCCCATTTTTCTCCCCAATTTCAATCTTGTCTCATCGCTGCAACTCCCCAACAGGCTCGGGAGGTGAAGGTTGAGTCATGTGTCCACCAAAACATGACCTGCCAAACCGTGCTTCTTAACACCGGCCTGCTTAACCCGGAAGCCAGCCGCATTGTGTCAGAGGAAGCACAACTGCCCGGCCCGCCACAAGGAGCCGCTAGAGCATGATGAGCCAAGTAAAGCCCCTCAGGCCAAACCCTCCCCCTAACCCGGGCGATGCTTGGCCAATTGTGCGTCACCCTATGGGACTCCCGATCACGGCCGGTTGTGATACAGCCCAGGATCAAACCTGGGTCTGTAGTGACACCTCTAGCACTGCGATGCAGTGTCTTAGACTGCTGTGCCACTCGACTGCTGTGCCACTCGACAGAAAATAGTTTACTCTACAGTCCACCAAAAAGCTAGTTAGCTTAATAGGCTTTCTGCTTAACAGCTTAAACAAAAACGCAAGGATGGTATATTGTTTTGCTCCAGGCTGCAACCATATCTCTTCAGCGGCAAGATGCTTGTTTTATCCATTCCCGAACGATGTTGTCCAGAAGAGATTTTGTGTCCATCTGATAAGGTAAGCTAAGCCGGTCCTGTTTTATTTGAAGTGCATCTTATGAAGGCTTCATAAAGCATTCATATATGCTTCTTAAGCACTGCATATGGTATGTGGCGCCAATTGTGCTATTTTATGTGTTTTTCACATTGCTTGTAACTTATTTTGTACATAATGTTGCTGCTACTGTCTCTTATGACTGAAAAGAGCTTCTGGATATCAGAACAGGGATTACTCACCTCGAACTGGACAACAAATTTTTCTTTAATGAGTCTGATGCAAATGATATAGTGCTTCTCTGAGAACAGGCCCAAATCCCCATCATTCGTGTGAAGAAAAGACAGGAGGAGGAGATTGGGGTACCTTGTGAGAATTCGTCGGCGAGTAGGTAACCCGCATCTACCATCTGTTCTATTGGCCAACAAGCAATCACTGGAGAATAAACTGGATGATCTCCGTTTGAGACTATCTTACCAACGGGCCATTAAAAACTGTAATATCTTATGTTTCACAGAGTCGTGGCTGAACGACAACACAGATAATAAAGTCAAAGTCACCATTATTAGTCAGTTGTACAACCAAATGCCTTCAACTGAAATGTGTCTTCTGCATTTAACCCAACCCCTCTGAATCAGAGAGGTGCAGGGGGCTGTCTTAATCGACATCCACAGCGCCCGGGGAACAGTGGGTTAACTGCCTTGTTCAGGGGCAGAACAACAGATTTTTACCTTGTCAGCTCGGGGATTCAAACTTGCAACCCTCCGGTTACAAGTCCAACACTCTAACCACTAGGCTACTTGCCGCCCCTAATATACAGTTGGCTGGGTTTTCCGTGCATTGGCAGGACAGAAAAGCTACATCTGGTAAGATGAGGGGTGGGGGTGTGTGTCTATTTGTTAATAACAGCTGGTGGCTGATTCTTATGGATCGGAGTCCCGTCAATGGGACAGTTGTGGCTCAGTATGCATAATGTTACTAAAACATTGTTTTAAGCAACTACAAAAACATTTTGGTACATATAAGTGTCTTATATGGGCAAAAAGCTTACATTCTTGTTAATAATCTAACTGCATTGTCCAATTACATTGAAAAGATACCATGCTATTGTTTGAGGAGAGTGCACAACAACAAAACACTATTATCACGGCGCCAGGTTTGATACATTCACATCTGAAGGTATAACTTACTATTCTGAAATCCTGCTCTGATTTGTCTTCCTAAGGGTCCCAGAGATAAAATGTAGTGTAGTTTTGTTTGATAAAATCCTTTTTCATATCCTAAAAAGGTCCATATAGTATGCACGATCGATTTTGTATTTCCACTATTTCAACTTGCAAAGAAAGAAATCTGTGAAAATCAAACGCTAATAGTTGTTTCAACCAGTCAAATTATGTTTGTATTTATTCCTCAGACACTCTAAAAAGTAACCAGCCTTTGCTATCTCATTATGCATTCAGTATATCCATTGGAAAGCCAATTTTAGCCAGGAAGGCATGACATCATTGAGCGCCGATGACACGGGCGGTGTATCTTTGACTGTATCTTTGTCAAATGACCACCTATCGTTTTGGAACCTAGCTAGCTAGATAGCCAATGAGCTGTGCTTTGCGAGAGTAGATTGAAACCCTTTGTGTGAAAAAATATCTTACAGCTAACCTCGCACGTATGAGTCGAGTGACATTTGGGCATTTATGCAAGAGCCTGTCGAAGCGTGTTACGCATATCTGTGATTTATGAAAACTAAGTGTTTTGTAAAAATGTTACTTACAATATGGCTACTAATACTGGTATACAGTCCAGGTATACATATTTATGACAATATTCTAGCAGAAATATACTGGGAAAATGTCATAGACAACAGCTAAAGGAGAGGACACTACCTTAGACTGGTAAGTGAAATACCAGTCTTTAAATTTATATTATTTTATATTGTAAATCCTAGCTAATGCAGTTGTTTCAATGGTTGCATAGTATTCATTTAAAATATATTTGAGAAACATTTGATTGCTATAAATTTATGTGTATATATATATATATATATATATACAGTTGAAGTCGGAAATGTACATACACCTTACATTTCAACTCAGTTTTTCATAATTTCTGACAGTTTATCCTAGTAAAAATGCCCTGTCTTAGGTCACTTAGGATCACCACTTTATTTTAAGAATGTGAAATATCAGAATAATACTAGAGAGAGATTTATTTCAGATTTTATTTCTTTCATCACATTCCCAGTGGGTCAGAAGTTTACATACACTCAATTAGTATTTGGTAGCATTGCCTTTAAATTGTTTAACTTGGGTCAAACGTGTCGGGTATCCTTCCACAAGCTTCCCACAATAAGTTGGATGAATTTTGGCCCATTCCTCCTGTTAGAGCTGATGTAACTGAGTCAGGTTTGTAGGCCTCCTTGCTCACACACGCTTTTTCAGTTCTGCCCACACATTTTCTATAGGATTGAGGTCAGGGCTTTGTGGTGGCCACTCCAATACCTTGACTTTGTTGTCTTCCAAGCCATTTTGCCACAACTTTGGAAGTATGCTTGAGTCATTGTCCATTTGGAAGACCCATTTGCGACCAAGCTTTAGCTTCCTGACTGATGTCTTGAGATGTTGCTTCAATATATCCACATAATATTTCTCCCTCATGATGCCATCTATTTTGTAAAGTGCACCAGTCCCTCCTGCAGCAAAGCACCCCCACAACACGATGTTGCCACCCCCGTGCTTCATGGTTGGGATGGTGTTCTTCGGCTTGCAAGCCTCCCCCTTTTTCCTCCAAACATAACAATGGTCATTATGACCAGAGGACATTTCTCAAAAAAGTACGATCTTTGTCCCCATGTTCAAACCGTAGTCTGGCTTTTTTTATGGCGGTTTTGGAGCAGTGGCTTCTTCCTTGCTGAGGGGCCTTTCAGGTTATGTCGATATAAGACTTGTTTTATTGTGGATATATATACTTCTGTACCTGTTTCCTTCAGCATCTTCAGGTCCTTTGCTGTTGTTCTTGGATTGATTTGCACTTTTCGCACCAAAGTACGTTCATCTCTAGGAGACAAACGCGTCTCCTTCCTGAGCGGTATGATGGCTGCGTGGTCCCATGGTGTTTATACTTGCATACTATTGTTTGTACAGATGAATATGGTACCTTCAGGAAATTGTTCCCAAGGATGAACCAGACTTGTGGAGGTCTACAATTTTTTATCTGAGGTCTTGGCTGTTTTCTTTTGATTTCCCCATGATGTCAAGCAAGGAGGCACTGTGTTTGAAGGTAGGCCTTGAAATACATCCACAGGTACACCTCCAATTGACTCAAATTATATCAATTAGCCTATCAGAAGCTTCTAAAGCCATGACATCATTTTCTGGAATTTCCCAAGCTGTTTAAAGGCACGGTCAACTTAGTGTTTGTTAACTTCTGACCCACTGGAATTGTGATACAGTGAATTATAAGTAAAATAATCTGTCTGTAAACCATTTTTTTTTTAATTATTTGTTTCATGCACAAAGCACATGTTCTAACCTACTTGCCAAAACTATAGTTTGTTAACAAGAAATTTGTGTAGTGGTTGAAAAATGAGTTTTATTAATGACTCCACCCTAAGTGAATGTAACCTTCCGACTTCAACTGTATAATTGTCACGTCCAGGCCAGAGTTTTTAGGCTGGCGTGTTTAGTTTAGTTTTTGGTGAAGGTTTTTTTAGTTCTAGGTGTTGTATTTCTATGTTGGGGAGATGGTTCCCAATTAGAGGCAGCTGAGTGTCGTTATCTCTAATTGGGAACCATATATATGTTTGTAGTTTTCAGAGGGGTTTTGTGGGTTATTGTTTGTGCATAGCTTTGTTGTATGTTTAGTTATGTTCAGCATTACGATCGTCGTTCGTTATTTTTGTTGGTTTTGCCCAGTTACGGATTTAAAAAAAGATGTATACTGGATGCCTCGCTGCGCCTTGGTCTGTCCCTTCAGGAGATCGTGACAGAATAATCCACCATAAAAAGACCAAGCAGCGAGAGACCCGGGAGTTCTGGACTTGGGAGGAGATATTGGCTGGTAAGGGACCTTGGGAGAAGACGGCGGAGCATCGTCACCCCAGGGAGAAAAGTGGAGCAGCGAAGGCGGAGCGGGGGAGTTATGAGGAATTATACGGAGCGTGGAATCCAGAGAGAGAAACATTTGTTGGAACTCGCCTGGCTAGGAAGCCCGAAAGGCCGGTTCAGGATGGACTCCTGAGCCAACTCCTCGTGCTCTCTGGAGGGAGCGTTGGAGGGAGCGTCGCACTGGTAAGACGCCGTGCTATGCAGTTTTGCGCACGGTGTCTCCAGTGCGCGTTTACAGCCCGGTGCGAGAGATTCCAGCGCCACTCATCTGTCAGGGGAGGGTGAGTGTGCAGCCTGGAAGAGTGGTACTGGTCTCCGGTGCGCCTCCTTGGACCAGGATATCCTGCACCGGTTCTGCATACAGTGTCTCCGGTGCGTGTCCAGAGCCCGGTGTGTGAGATTCCAGCTCCACTCATCTGTCAGGGGAGGGTGAGTGTGCAGCCTGGAGGAGTGGTGCCGGCTCTTCGCGCTAGGTCTCCAGTACACCTTCTGGGACCTAGATATCCTGCACCGGTTCTGCGTGTGGGGTCTCCGGTTCGCATCCACAGCCCAGTGCGTGATATTCCAGCTCCCATCATCCGTGAGGCAAGGGTGAGTGAACAGCCGGGGAGAGAAGTACCACTGGCTTCTGGTGTCACTGGCTTCTGGTGCCGTGGCGGAGATCTTGTGGGCTATACTCGGCCTTGTCTCAGGATGGTAAGTTGGTGGTTGAAGATATCCCTCTAGTGGTGTGGGGGCTGTGCTTCGGCAGAGTGGGTGGGGTTATATCCTGCCTGTTTGGCCCTGTCCGGGGGTTTCGTCGGACGGGGCCACAGTGTCTCCCGACCCCTCCTGTCTCAGCCCCCAGTATTTATGCTGCAGTAGTTTATGTGTCGGGGGGCTAGGGTCCGTCTGTTATACCTGGAGTATTTCTTCTCTTATCTGGTGTCCTGTGCGAATTTAAGTATGCTCTCTCTAATTATCTCTCTCTTTCTTTTTTTCTTCTTTCTCTCTCTCGGAGGACCTGAGCATTAGGACCATTCCTCAAGGCCTACATGGATGTCCCGAGTCCACCTGGCCGTGCTGCTTCTCCAGTTTCAACTGTTCTGCCTGTTTTATGAACATTTTAAAATCTTGTCCATGTTCTGTTATAATCTGCACCCGGCACAGCCAGAAGAGGACTGGCCACCCCTCACAGCCTGGTTCCTCTCTAGGTTTCTTCCTAGGTTTTGGCCTTCTAGGGAGTTTTTCCTAGCCACCGTGCTTTTACACCTGCATTGCTTGCTGTTTGGGGTTTTAGGCTGGGTTTCTGTACAGCACTCTGTGACATCAGCTGATGTAAGGGGGGCTTTATAAATAAATTTGATTTGAAGTACCGGCTCCGCGCACCAGGTCCCCTGTACGCTTAGATAGCCCAGTACGTCCAGTCCCTGCTCCGCGCACCAGGCCCCCTGTGCGCTTAGAGTCCAGCACGTCCTGTTCCGGCTCCGTGCACCAGGCCCCCTGTGCGCTTAGAGAGTCCAGGATCCCTGTGCCCGTCGTGGACTCAGCACGTCCTGTCCCTGTTCCACGTTCCAGGATCCCTGTGCGCGCCGTGGACCCAGCACGTCCATCCTGAACCGGCCTTTCGGGCTTCCTAGCCAGGCGAGTTCCAACAAACTTTTCTCTCTCTGGATTCCACGCTCCGTATAATTCCTCATAACTCCCCCGCTCCGCCTTCGCTGCTCCACTTTTACTTCCAAGGCAACAAAATAAGAAAAATAGGAAAAATGCCAACGGGGTGAATACTTTCGCAAGCCACTGTATGTTAATTCGACTTCCTGAAAATGTAGGCTTAGGGTTAAAGCACAGATGGATAGATGAATAATTATTTAATTTAAACAAATAATGAGCTTTAGCCGGAGCCCACATGGGCTGACCACATAATACCTCCTAATACTCCTGCAGATCGCCCGTCACACCATGGAAAATGGCATCATGTCAGCAATCATGCAATGTTATGCAAAGATGAGAATCGTTGTGACAACAAACACCAGGCAAAGTAAATCACTTCCAGCTGTCTCTCTTGCGGCTGTGTGTATGCCTGTGTGTGTCAGTGTGTCTCCGGGTAGATGGTGGATGAATATCAGATTAAATTAAACCTGGAAGAGTGTAATTGGAGGCCATTTCTGATTCATCACGTCTCTCGTCACCCTCTACTCCTGCAGCTTGTTTGCTATGATTCTCTCACAGTGTTGATTCAACAATCATTAACGCTGGCGACCATTTTTCCTCTTCTAATGTAATCTTGTTTTCACACTTATTATTAGCTACGGTAAAGCCTACATAGCAGCCGCATCTATGCACTTTGAAAAGGTTACTTGCAATTACAGAATTGTTTATTAATTGGGCCTTGCGTGGGCCGCAGTGTGAAACAATGATTAAGACAGACGGAATATGATGATGTCATTAAAGGCTCAGTTATAAAAGGTATAACTTTGTTATGTATCTTTTGTGTAAGCCATAGTGTCTGTATTATCCCTTGGGGTAAATCATACTCCACGAAGGCTATACACTGTCTATTTATAAGATTGATAGTTGAATGAGAGCCTCATTAATTCAACAGGAATAGGTGATAGACATTCTCAGACATTTTTCATAGAACCCAGAGTGCCTGTATGGAAAAGGTTAGCCTACCATAAAAAAGTCAGATGACTTGATAGTCAAGGCTTTCATCTGTGTTTCATCTATTAATCTCATAGCAATGGAAACATAGGCTATATGGTTTTTCTTTCAATCCAAATCCAGGTTGACTGATATGGTTGAGTGTCCTTGCTATTATGTATCCTTGGGATGTCACTACCCCATTGAAGTTTACATTAAAATGGTTAAGGTAAGCGTTGAGGTTAGGGTTAGCTAAGGGTTATGCTTAAGGTGAGGGTAAGGGTTAAGGTTAGGGTTTAGGGTAGGGATGTCCCAAGGACCCAGGATAGCATTAGCCTATGGTTTAGCCCCAGAGGGTTGAAGATCGTTGTCCTAGAGAAGACAGACTGGACTGTCAGCAGAGCCTTCCTACCCAGAGACACATAGCCATATAAGTCCAGTCAGAGCCTTGGGCTCTCCCTCCCCTCAGTCATATGTATGTATGTATAACAGGTAAGTTTACCTTGTCCGAGCCATAACTGTTACTGATAACACAGAACAGAGGCTGTGTCCTCATGAATGAGACATGCAAAGTAACACTGCTCTCTTTCTGTTTGTTTGAGTTATCGTCATCATCCCCCATTAGGTGGCAGTCACCTGGTCCACCCTCAGGGAGGCCTGACCCTCAGTCCCTATCATGGTGAACACTGACCTAAATACAATCCTGCAACCAGGGAAATAGGTTGAGCCCTAAGTGGGATAGACATGGAACTTAAGACATTGACATTACAATTACATAGAACACATGCACATGAACATGCATACACACACACATAGATGGGCACACACACACTAATATCTACCCATTCCCCATACACATGCACACCAGAGGATAAAGCTGTATGCAAGCTGTCTTAATTTCTTTAAAATCAAGTTCAATATATATAAACCAAGACTGATCTTCAGGAGGTCAAACCTTGCTTTGTTAGATGGCAATAGCCAACCCCAATTAATTAACTGAAATGTGGAAAGCCGTTACATTTTAGGAACAATGGTGCAGGAGGATGGGATAGAGATTAATGGAACAATGGACAAACGGACTGGCTCTCTGTGCTTTCATCGTTGGCAAACTCTCTAAATAGCTGCAATAGCAGAACAGAGTATACGCAGGAAGGTGTCTGCAATGAGTTGACCATGGAATTTGTAGTAGTCTACCTCTGCCAAGTGCTTCATTTCACAACGAATCTCCGTAAGTGATTTGAATTCCAATTATTTGTGTTTGCATCACAATTTGTATTAGCTCTCAGTGAGTTTCTCCTCTCTCTACCTCTCTCTCTACCTCTCTCTCCACCTCTCTACCTATCTCTCCCTACCCATTGTGTTGACTCAGCCTAATGACTGGAAAGCCTTGGAAGTTGCTCTGTGCAAAAGTCTGTTGGATCCGATTTGAAATGACTTTGGAATTATGAGCCATTGGGTGGTAATGGAGGGGAGCCTGGCAATCTTTATGCACATCATTAACTGTGTGACCATGCATTATTTATGTACTTCTTTGTTTATTTATTTGTCTGCCAGTTGGGCTTTGGTGGCTGTGGCTCTGCCAGTTAGGCTAATCCCAGGATGCATCATACCGGGCCCCATGCTATTCGGTAAGCAGAAAAGTAGTTTCTATTGAATTGTTATGAATATAGAATGCATATTTCTTAGGAAATTGTTTGGAATTGTAATGAGTTGCTGATAAGTGAATATGCCCAAAAGGTTTAATATTACTATAGTGTACTTCCCCAAACGTAAATAATTAAAAAAATTATTAAAAAAAAACGTTATCAAACGTTTTTAGATCCAACATGGGGTTCCTTTAACATTTCTGTTTCCCTTTTATCATATAGATTTGATTAGATTAGATTTTATTGTCATTGAACAAGTATAAGTACAGTTAGCATCTGACCAGAAGTGCAAATAAAAGAAAAATGTACAAGTCAAACAATTAAGTACAAGGTATGTTATTAAGTGGGATGTATAAATGTGCAATGAAGGCAAATTGAAAGTGCAAGTGCTACGCCTGAAATACAGGGATAGCAGCAATGAGGTTACCACGGTAGACATGTACAGTGAGGGAAAAAAGTATTTGATCCCCTGCTGATTTTGTACGTTTGCCCACTGACAAAGAAATGATCAGTCTATAATTTTAATGGTAGGTTTATTTGAACAGTGAGAGACAGAATAACAGCAAAAAAATCCAGAAAAATGCATGTGAAAAATGTTATAAATGGAATTGCAATTTAATGAGGGAAATAAGTATTTGACCCCCTCTCAATCAGAAAGATTTCTGGCTCCCAGGTGTCTTTTATACAGGTAGCGAGCTGAGATTAGGAGCACACTCTTAAAGGGAGTGCTCCTAATCTCAGTTTGTTACCTGTATAAAAGACACCTGTCCACAGAAGCAATCAATCAATCAGATTCCAAACTCTCCACCATGGCCAAGACCAAAGACCTCTCCAAGGATGTCAGGGACAAGATTGTAGACCTACACAAGGCTGGAATGGGCTACAAGACCATCGCCAAGCAGCTTGGTGAGAAGGTGACAAATTGGTGCGATTATTCGCAAATGGAATTAACACAAAATAACTGTCAATCTCCCTCGGCCTGGGGCTCCATGCAAGATCTCACCTCGTGGAGTTGCAATGATCATGAGAACGGTGAGGAATCAGCCCAGAACTACACGGGAGGATCTTGTCAATGATCTCAAGGCAGCTGGGACCATAGTCACCAAGAAAACAATTGGTAACACACTACGCCGTGAAGGACTGAAATCCTGCAGCACCCACAAGGTCCCCCTGCTCAAGATAGCACATATACATGCCCGTCTGAAGTTTTCCAATGAACATCTGAATGATTCAGAGGACATCTGGGTGAAAGTGTTGTGGTCAGATGAGACCAAAATGGAGCTTTTTAGCATCAACTCAAATTGCCGTTTTTTGAGGAGGAATGCTACCTATGACCCCAAGAACACCATGCCCACCGTCAAACATGGAGGTGGAAACATTATGCTTTGGGGATGTTTTTCTGCTAAGGGGACAGGACAACTTCACCGCATCAAAGGGACGGGGCCATGTACCGTCAAATCTTGGGTGAGAACCCCTTTCCCTCAGCCAGGGCATTGAAAATAGGTCGTGGATGGGTATTCCAGCATGACAATGACCCAAAACACACGGCCAAGGCGTGGCTCAAGAAGAAGCACATTAAGGTCCTGGAGTGGCCTAGCCAGTCTCCAGACCTTAATCCCATAGAAAATCTGTTGAGGGAGCTGAAGGTTTGAGTTGCCAAACGTCAGCCTCGAAACCTTAATGACTTGGAGAAGATCTGAAAAGAGGTGTGGGACAAAATCCCTCCTGAGATGTGTGCTAACCTGGTGGCCAACTGCAAGAAACGTCTGACCTCTGTGATTGCCAACAAGGGTTTTGCCACCAAGTACTAAGTCATGTTTTGTAGAGGGGTCAAATACTTATTTCCCTCATTAAATTGCAATTCCATTTATAACATTTTTCACATGCGTTTTTCTGGATTTGTTTGTTGTTATTCTGTCTCTCACTGTTCAAATAAACCTACCATTAAAATTATAGACTGATCATTTCTTTGTCAGTGGGCAAACGTACAAAATCAGCAGGGGATCAAATACTTTTTTCCCTCACTGTACATGTACAGCTAAATAATGTCCTTAATCAGACTTTGCAAAGCAATATCAGAATCCAGTAGTATCGTGAAGAGTGCAAGAGAGTAGGGCAACAAGGTCCCTGAGAGGCAGTACTAAGCAGTGGGCAGGTAGATATGGCTAGTGCCATGTCACAGAGTTCAGCAGGGTTACAGTAGCTGGAAAAAAAACTGTTCTTGAGCCTGCTAGTGTGAGAACGTAGAGACCTGTACCGCCTGCCTGATGGTAGGAGGGCAAACAGTTTGTGGCATGGATGTGAAGGGTCCCTGATGATGCCGCACGCCCTACGCAGACACCGCTTGCGCTGGAGGTCTACGATGGCAGGGAGCTGGGCACCAGTGATGTGCTGGGAAGTTTTCACCACCCATTGCAGGGCCTTCTGGTCGGCCACGGAGCATCCGCCAAACCACACTGTGGCGCAGTTAGTCAGAATGCTCTCGACCGTGCAGCGGTAAAAGTTCACCAGGATCTTGGGAGACAGACGGGCATTCTTCAGCCTCCTCAGGGTTGAGGTTTTGAGGGTCCAGGAGAGGTCCTCGAAGATGTAGACACCCAGGAATTTGAAGCTGGGCACACACTCCACCTCAATGCCATCAATGAGAACTGGGGCATCGCTGCAGCTTTTAGATTTCCTGTAATCCACAATGAGCTCCTTGGTTTTCTTTGCATTGAGGACCAGGTTGTTGTCAGCGCACCATGCAGCCAGGTGCTTGACCTCCTCCCTGTAGGCTGACTCGTCATTGTCACTGATCAGACCTACCACTGTGGTGTCGTCTGTGAACTTGACGATAGTGTTGTAACCGTGTACAGGAACACAGTCGTAGGTGAAGAGGGAGTAAAGGAGGGGGCTCAGTATGCAGCCCTGTGACACACCGGTGTTCAGGTTTAAGGTTGAGGAGGTGAAGTTGTCTAACCTGACAGACTGGGGCAAAGTCCAGTTACAGAGGGGCTGATCCCTAGGTCATGAAGTTTGGTGACCAGCCTAGAGGGAATGACCATATTGACTGCCTAGCTAAAGTCTATGAACAGCATTCTCACATAGGTGTTGGTTTTGTCCAGGTGGGTCAGGGTAGAGTGTAAAGCTGTGGAGATGGCATCCTCTGTAGACCTGTTCGGTCGGTAGGCAAATTGGTCGGGATCCAATGTTGGAGGGAGGCAGGAGATAGGCACTTCATGATCGTGGGTGAGTGCAACAGGTCGGAAGTCATTCAGGCTTGATGCGGTTGGCTGTTTCGGCACTGGCACAATGGTTGCGGTCTTAAAGCACGTGGGGACAACCGCCTGGGCCAGTGACAGGTTGAAAATGTCAGTGAAGACCTTGGCCAGCTGCCCAGCACATGCTCTGAGCACACGACCGGGGACGCCATCAGGACCAGCAGCCTTGCGTGCATTCACCCTGCTCAGTGCAGACAACACATCTGCGATGGATAGTCTGAGGGGGAGTTCGTCTGGGGGCAGCTCAGCTTTGATGGCTGGATCTATATTGTCCCTGTCGAAGCGAGCATAGAATCTGTTTAACTCGTCTGCGATGGAGACGTCGCTGGCTGTGGGGGTAAGGTTTTTTGGCCGGTAGTCTGTGATGGCTTGGATGCCCTGCCACATGTGTCGAGGGTTCGATTTGTTGTTGAAGTGCTCCTTAACATGTTGTGTTTAGCCATCTTGATGCCCTTTTTCAGGTTGGCCCTGGATGAGCTGTAGGCTTCCGCATCGCCGGATCTGAAAGCAGCGTTGCGTGCCTTTAGCAGTAGTCAGACCTCTCTGTTCATCCAAGGCTTCTGGTTGGGGAAGGTTTTTATTAGTTTATGGGTGGTAACATTGTTGATGTAATCTAGAACGGAAGAAGCATATGTTTCAATGTCCGTATGGGAGTCAAGGGTGGCCTGAGTGACAAACAATCTCCAGTCTGTGTTGAAACTGGTGCTGTAGCAATGAGTCTGACCCCTCTGGCCATACTTTGACTGTCCTCACTGATGGATTCACGCATTTAATAAGGGGTAAATACTTGGGGAGTAGGAACAGTGAAAGGTGATCAGACTCTCCCAGGATGGGGGAGGGAAATGGCTTTGTAAGCCTCCGGAATGTTTGTACAGTCGTGGCCAAAAGTTTTGAGAATGACACAAATATTAAGCTCCACATATTTTGCTGCTTCAGTGTCTTTAGATATTTTTGTCCGATGTTACTATGGAATACTGAAGTATAATTACAAGCATTTCATAAGTGTCAAAGGTTTTTATTGACAATTACATGAAGCTGATTCTTTTTCAAGACCTCTGCAATCCGCCCTGGCATGCTATAAATTAAGTTCTGGGCCACATCCTGACTGATGGCAGCCCATTCTTGCATAATCAATGCTTGGAGTTTGTCAGAATTTGTGGGTTTTTGTTTGTCCACCGCCTCTTGAGGATTGACCACAAGTTCGCAATGGGATTAAGGTCTGGGGAGTTTCCTGGCCATGGACCCAACATATCTATGTTTTGTTCCCCGAGCCACTTAGTTATCACTTTTGCCTTATGGCAAGGTGCTCCATCATGCTGGAAAAGCATTGTTCGTCACAAAACTGTTCCTAGATGGTTGGGAGAAGTTTCTCTCTGAGGATGTGTTGGTACCATTCTTTGTCTTCTTTATTCATGGCTGTGTTCTTAGGCAAAATTGTGAGTGAGCCCACTCCCTTTGGTTGAGAAGCAACCCCACACATGAATGGTCTCAGGATGCTTTACTGTTGGCATGACAAAGGACTGATGGTAGCACTTACCATGTCTTCGCCGGACAAGCTTTTTTTCCGGATGCCCTAAACAATCGGAAAGGGGATTCATCAGAGAAAATTACTTTACCCCAGTCCTCAGCAATCCAATCCCTGTACCTTTTGCAGAATATCAGTCTGTCCCTGATGTTTTTCCTGGAGAGAAGTGGCTTCTTTGCTGCCCTTCTTGACACATGGCCATCCTCCAAAAGTCTTCGCCTCACTGTGCGTGTAGATGCACTCACACCTGCCTGCTGCCATTCCTGAGCAAGCTCTGTACTGGTGGTGCCCCGATCCCGCAGCTGAATCAACTTTAGAAGACGGTCCTGGCGCTTGCTGGACTTTCTTGGGCGCCCTGAAGCCTTCTTCACAACAATTGAACCGCTTTCCTTGAAGTTCTTGATGATCCGGTAAATGGTTGATTTAGGTGCGATCTTACTGGCAGCAATATCCTTGCCTGTGAAGTCCTTTTTGTGCAAAGTAATGATGACGGCACGTGTTTCCTTGCAGGAAACCATGGTTGACAGAGGAAGAACAATGATTCCAAGCACCACCGTCCTTTTGAAGCTTCCAGTCTGTTATTTGAACTCAATCAGCATGACAGAGTGATCTCCAGCCTTGTCCTCGTCAACACTCACACCTGTGTTAACGAGAGAATCACTGACATGATGTCAGCTGGTCCTTTTGTGGCAGGGCTGAAATGCAGTGGAAATGTTTTGGGGAATTCAGTTCATTTGCATGGCAAAGAGGGACTTTGCAGGTAATTGCAATTCATCTGATCACTCTTCATGACATTCTGGAGTATATGCAAATTGCCATCATACAAACTGAGGCAGCAGTCATTCTCAAAAGTTTCTGCCACGACTGTATACACGTGGTCTAGTGTATTGTCTACTCTAGTGGGGCAGGAGACATTTAGGTGGAATTTGGGAAAAACAGTTTTCAGATTTGAGTGGTTAAAATCCCCTGCAACAATAAAAGCACAGTCAGGATGTGCAGTTTGCCTTTTGCTAATAGCATCCTGCAGTTCTTTCATTGCTAGTTTAGCATTAGCATCCGGAGGTATATAGGCCACAGTAACAACAATGGATGTAAGCTCCCGAGGCAAGTAGAAAGGTCTGCACCTAATCATCAGGTGCTCCAGATTGGTTGAGCAGTGACTCCCGATTATGTTACTGTCTGTACACCATACTTTGTTTACATAAATGCACAGACTGCCTCCTCTGGTCTTACCAGAGTCCTCTGCCGTATGATCAGCCCTCAAGACATCGTGCACCTCTAGCCTAATAGCGTTGTCGGGTATGCTGTTGTTAAACCACGTTTCCTTGAAAATCATGATGCTGCAATCCATAATCCTTTTTTGTGAGATGATTCTTAGTCATATTTCGTCCATTTTGTTCGCCAGTGACCGGACGTTAGCGAGGAAAAGGCTAGGTAGTGAAAGCCAATGTGGGGTTAGCTTTTGCCTAGCCCGGAGGCCACCCCACTTCCCAAACCTTTGTTTTTACGAACTAGACGCCGCCTCCGGGCACTTCCTCTCGGCGATGTTTCAGTCTCCCGGGCGTCTTACGTTACAGCCATATCCTAAAATTGTTTAAATTGTGTTTTTTCCCCTCCTCAATCTACACACAATACCCCATAATGACAAAGCAAAAACTGTTTTTTTATACATTTTTGCTAATTTATATATATATAAGGGAAATATCACATACATATATATTCAGACCATTTACTCAGTACTTTGTTGAAGCGCCTATGGCAGCATTACAGAATCAAGTCTTCTTGGGTATGACGCTACAAGCTTGGATCTCTCTGTACTTTGCTCATCTTTGCCTCGATCCTGACTAGTCTCCCAGTCCCTGCCGCTGGGAAAATATCCCCACAGCATGATGCTGCCACCACCGTGCTTCACCGTAGGGATGGTGCCATGTTTCCTCCAGACGTGACACTTGGCATTCAGGCCAAATAGTTCAATCTGGGTTTCATCAGACCAGAGAATCTTGTTTCTCATGGTCTGAGAGTTTTTAGGTGACTTTTGGCAAACTCCAAGCGGGCTGTCATTTGCCTTTACTGAGGAGTGGCTTCCGTTTAAATATCTGACATGCTACAGGTGTCTTCTTTTATTTAAACCCATAACCATGTTGTGAGGTGTATACATTTGTTTTAAGTAGATTTGTTAAAATTACCAAGAAACACTGTATAACCCTGATTTAGCTCACTGCAGTAAAATGTTATTTGCACTTTCTACATGCAGTAGTTAGTTACATATAGCAATTATAAGGTACAGTATATCTACTGTATTCAACTAGTGTTGCCTTCAAACCCATAAATTCTCATTTAGATTTAAGATAAATTATGATAAACTAGTCACACAGAGCCATAAGACAGCAATGGGAACTTAGTGGTATAGCATTGCATGTCATGTCATCTTGTGTCATCATGTCTCGATCCTGTCACGTGCAGTCTAGTCACTGTATGTTATAAGGATAGTTGCCATGCTCCCTTCATCTGCCAGGTACAGATGGCAGACCAATATTGTTGCAGCAAAATAATCCTGCCGCAAAAGGATTTGAACGTTTAGTCTATAATGTTGCTTGATCGTTGGTTAGTGTATTAGCTGGCCAAAGTGAGGATACATGAAAAGTGTAATACAGTTAAAATAGCCGTGTGTTAGTGCGCGCTTTCAGTTAATTTATGCAAATCATGAAGCTCATCTGCATTTCTTGAGGTGCAGGAAAATTCTCCGCAACAAAAGAGTGATCAAATTAAGATCCTGCATCTGTAGAGTGAAAGTTGAGGCTACAGGTCAAAATAAGTGTATGGAATAGAGTGCCATTTGGGACGTAAACTTAATGTTTCCTGTTCTGGCACTACTGATCCTCATGGCCGTGCATTCAAATGTAAAAAAAACTGGAATGATGTGCCACAACACTGCCTCACGTCTGACAAAGTGCATTAGTTTAATTTAAACCTCTCCAGTGAAAGCTGAAAGTTTTTTACTTTAAAGTCATCACACGTGACTGTACATGGGAAAAGGGAGGCTTAATCCTAAACAGAGATGGGCGTAACTCCAAATGCATGACGAGGGTGAGAGTCTGAGGTAAATTTGTTTGTTTCTTGTTTGGTTTGTGTTATGAATAAATTCATATGATTTATGTTTAATGACTAAATTATTATATGTTTAAAATAATATGTTTAAGTAATTACTAAGAATATTAAATCCTGAAAATATATGTAATAGGTGTTAGAGGAATAGGTCTAGAACTTTTTAAAAAGACTAAGACATCGTGTTACTATTTTGCAACCTAAGCAGGATGGAGTTGAGATAACAGGAGAACTGTCGACAGACGATTAATAACTGGACCCTATAACAGGAAAACGGTTTCTTCACCCAGGGAGGGGAGAAACGGTCATAAAGCTGGTAGAAGTGATAAGATGTAAGTTGTAAAACACAGCCCATCTAAAGTGGGTTGGAGTTAAATTGTATGTACATATAAAGGACTGTGTTCTTATTGTGATTTGAGAATTCTCGGTGAATAAACATTTGACATAATGATCTCTGCAGCTGGGTCTCTGTCTGTTTCATCTTAACCAAAGCTTTACGACCTTTGGGTTACAGACAGAGTAGGTCAATTAATTGAGAACAAAATTTCTATAACAGTTTGGCACAATAGTGACATAGGGACTTTTTTTGGCATTCTGACATACTTTATTAAACCAAGTTTGACCAAATCTGTGTTAGTCTGTATTATCTGATTTTTCATGCAAAGCATGACTAGCCTGCCACTGTCATACATCACGTAGGATGGGGAGCGGATTTCTAGAATAGAATTAAACTAATTAAGATCATCAAATTATGATAAATTATGATAATTCCAGAGGAAACAGGTGTGTTATGCATGTCAATGTCTGCCAAATTAAAGGTTATGCTGTTTAAGTGATGCCAAGTTGTTGTTTTGTCCCCTTCAATGGTTATAGATGTACTGACAGACAGGCATAATTTAATAATAATTGAGTTTGTCAGTGCGGACATTGGTTTATATTCTCCTGAACAGAGCAATCTCTACAGTAAGACTGGCATTTCATTTCAAATGCTAACCCCTTTGGGACCAGATGGGAGGAAAAGGGGATATGGCAATAATAACGGAGCTATGGAGAGGCAGCCTATACCGTCCTCCTGACCCCGGGACCACTGCCCTGATAAGGCCATGTATAATACGAGGCGGAATTGGTTACTGTGGCTCAATGTCTCTCTGAGTGACTCCAGTGACTCCAGACTATGTCAAAGTCAATCAACCCCAGAACATCTACACATGACGCAGCACAGTCTCTGTAAAGACACTCAATCACTCTCAGAAAAGTCCGCACACAAAAACTAACCTATCTTGTCCCCATCCATTCGTCCTGTTTTGGCTTGTTTGCATTCAGACTTTTTCCATATTTTGTTACGTTACAGCCTTATTCTAAAATGGATTCAATGTTTTTCCCCTCCCCAATCTACACACAATACCCCATAATGACAAAGCAAAAACAGGTTTTTAGATTTTTGGGCAAAATATTTTTAAGCAATTGGCAGCAATTACAGCCTCAAGTCTTCTTGGGTATGACGCTACAAGCTTGGCACACAGAGCTCCATCCTGTAGCACAAACTCCAAAAAGTTCTGGGACACTGTAAAGTCTATGGAGAATAAGAGCACCTCCTCTCAGCTGCCCGCTGCATTGAAAGTAGGAAATACTGTCACCACTGACAAATCCACTATAATTGAGAACTTCAAAAAACATTTTTCTACGCTGGCCATGCTTTCCACCTGGCTACCCCTACCCCGGTCAAAAGCCCTGCACTCCCCACAGCATCTCGCCCAAGCCTCCCCCATTTCTCATTCACCCAAATCCAGATAGCTGATGTTCTGAAAGAGTTGCAAAATCTGGACCCCTACAAATCAGCCGGGCTAGACAATCAGCCGGGCCCCTTTCTTTCTAAAATTATCTGCCGAAATTGTTGCAACCCCTATTACTAGCCTGTTCAACCTCTTTCGTATCGTCTGAGATTCCCAAAGATTGGAAAGTTGCAGCGGTCATCCCCCTCTTCAAACGGGGTGACACTCTAGACCCAAACTGCTACAGACCCATATGTATCCTACCCTGCCTTTCAAAGGTCTTTGAAAGCCAAGTTAACAAACAGATTACCGACCATTTCGAATCCCACCGTACCTTCTCCGCTATGCAATCTGGTTTCAGAGCTGGTCATGGGTGCACATCAGCCACACTCAAGGTCCTAAATGATATCATAACCGCTATCGATAAGAGACATTACTGTGCAGCCGTATTCATTGACCTGGCCAAGGCTTTCGACTCTGTCAATCACCACATTCTTATTAGCAGACTCAACAGCCTTGGTTTCTCAAATTATTGCCTCACCTGGTTCACCAACTACTTCTCTGATAGAGTTCAGTGTGTCAAATCAGAGGGCCTGTTGTCCTGACCCCTGGCAGTCTCTATGGGGGTGCCTCAGGGTTCAATTCTCGGGCCGACTCTCTTCTCTGTATACATCAATGATGTCGCTCTTGCTGCCGGTGATTCTCTGATCCACCTCTACTCAGACGACACCATTCTGTATACTTCTGGCCCTTCTTTGGACACTGTGTTTACTAACCTCCAGACGAGCTTCAATGCCATACAACTCTCCATCCGTGGCCTCCAACTGCTCTTAAATGCAAGTAAAAGTAAATGCATGCTTTTCAACAGATCACTGCCCGCATCTGCCCGCTGGTCCAGCATCACTACTCTGGACAGCTCTGACTTAGAGTATGTGGACAACTACAAATACCTAGGTATTTGGCTAGACTGTAAACTCTCCTTCCAGACACAGATTAAATATCTCCAATCCAAAATTAAATCCAGAATCGGCTTCCTATTTTGCAACAAAGCATCATTCACTCATGCTGCCAAACATACCCTCGTAAAACTGACCATCCTACCGATCCTCGACTTCTGCAATGTCATTTATAAAATAGCCTCCAACACTCTACTCAACAAATTGGATGCAGTCTATCACAGTGCCATCCGTTTCGTCACCAAATCCCCATATATTACCCACCACTGCGACCTGTACGCTCTCGTTGGCTGGCCCTTGCGTCATACTCGTTGCCAATCCCGCTGGCTCCAGGTAATGCACAAGTCTCTGATAGGTAAAGCCCCGCCTTATCTCAGCTCACTGGTCACCATAGCAGCACCCACCTGCAGCACGCGCTCCAGCCGGTATATGTCACTGGTCACCCCAAAAGCCAATTCCTCCTTTGGCCGCCTTTCCTTCCAGTTCTCTGTTGCCAATGACTGGAACGAACTACAAAAATCACTGAAGCTGGAGACTCATATCTCCCTCACTAGCGTTAAGCACCAGCTGTCAGTGCAGCTCACAGATCTCTGCACCTGCACATGGCCCATCTGTAAACAGCCCATCCTACTACCTCATACCCATACTGTATTTATTTATTTATTTATCTTGCTCCTTTGCACCCCAGTAACTTGCACATTTATCTTCTGCACATCTACCATCCCAGTGTTTAATTGCTATATTGTAATTACCTCGCCACCATGGCCTATTTCTTGCCCTACCTCCCTTATCTTACCTCATTTGCACTCACTGTATATAGATCTATGATTTATTTTTTATTTTTTCATTTTTCTACTGTATTATTGGCTGTATGTCTGTGTATTCCATGTGTAACTCTTTGTTGTTGTATGTATAAAACTGCTGTGCTTTATCTTGGCCAGGTCGCAGTTCTAAATGAGAACTTGTTCTCAACTAGCCTTCCTGGTTAAATAAAAGTTTTAAAAAAATATATAAAAAATTAAAAATAAAGAAATTTGGGGAGTTTCTCCCATTCTACTCTACAGATCCTCTCAAGCTCTGTCAGGTTGGATGGGGAGTGTCACTGCACAGCCATTTTCAGGTCTCTCCAGAGATGTTCGATCGGGTTCATGTCCAGGCTCTGGCTGGGTCTCCCAAGGACATTCAGAGACTTGTCCCGAAGCTACTCCTGTGTTGTCTTAGTTGTGTGCTTAGGGTCATTGTCCTGTTGGAAGGTAAACCTGAGCTCTCTGGAGTAGGTTTTCATCAAGGATCTCTCTGTACTTTGCTCCGTTCATCTCATCCTGACTAGTCTCCCAGTCCCTGCCGCTGAAAAACATCCCCACAGCATGATGCTGCCACCACCATGCTTCACCGTAGGGATGGTGCCAGGTCTCCTCCAGACGTGACGCTTGGCATTCAGGCATTGTTGATTCTCATTGACTGAGAGTCCTTTAGGTGCCTTTTGGAAAACTCCAAGCGGGCTCTCATGTGCCTTCCACAGAGGAACTCTGTAGCTCTGTGGAAGACCAAGGCCCTTCTCCCCCGATTGCTCAGTTTGACCGGGCGGCCAGCTCTAGGAAGAGTCCAAACTTCTTCCATTTAAGAATGATGGAGGCCACTGTGTTCTTGGGGACCTTCAATGCTGCAGACATTTTTTGGTACCCTTCCCCAGATCTGTGCCTCGACACAATCCTGTCTCGAAGCTCCAAGGACAATTCCTTCGACCTCATGGCTTGTTTTTTGCTCTGACATGCGCTGTCAGCTGTGGGACCCTATATAAACAGGTGTGTGCCTTTTCAAATCATGTTCAGTCAATTGAATTTACCACAGGTGGACTCCAATCAAGTTGTAGAAACATCTCAAGGATGATCAATGAAACAGGATGTAACTGAATTTTGAGTCTAATTGCAAAAGGTCTAAATTCTTATGTAAATAAGGTTTTTCAGTTTTTTTTTTTTTTACCGTTTTCGCTTTGTCATTATGGGTTATTGATGAGGATTATGTTTTGTTTAATCCATTTTAGAATAAGGCTGTAACGTAACAAAATGTGGAAAAAGTAAAGGGGTCTGAATACACTGTACATGAAGGATGTATTTGTTTTCGTTCCTCTTATGCCATGATTAAACACTGCTGTTTCCTGACATGTTGTATTTTACTAACCCTGATTGACTTTGACTCTGAGCTGTCATGGCAATGGAGGACGGTGGATGTGTCAGATGTGAAGAGGAAGATGAACAGTGACATGCTTCATCTATAGCATGCCTCATCTCTATTTGTCTCACTGGATTCAATTGCCACATGTATTGCACTCAGGTGTCATATAGACACAGAGAGTACACAGAGAGAGTCTGTGTCAACCCTTTACCTTTTACAAGTGATACATATGGATGGGGAGTGGGGACACTTGTTTCTGAATTAATCCAACCTGCAATGTCATCGGCTGCATGCTCTCTGGAAATTGGCAAGCCATTATTTATACATGCTAGTCGCAAATAAATAACACAGTGGGTCAAATGAACCAAGACCTTGCCACTATTATTTTCAGTATACAGTTGAAGTCGGAAGTTTACATAAACCTTTGCCAAATACATTTCAACTCAGTTTTTCACAATTCCTGTCATTTAATCCTAGAAAAAATCTCTTTCTTAGAT
This sequence comes from Brachymystax lenok tsinlingensis, assembly GCA_030435695.1. Taxonomy (NCBI): domain Eukaryota; kingdom Metazoa; phylum Chordata; class Actinopteri; order Salmoniformes; family Salmonidae; genus Brachymystax; species Brachymystax lenok. The sequence goes on along the minus strand of CM059792.1, from coordinate 41,648,192 downwards.
CAGTTAGGATCACCACCTTATTTTAAGAATGTGAAATGTGAGAAAAATAGTAGAAAATTATTTCAGTTTTTATTTCTTTCATCACATTCCCAGTGGGTCAGAAGTTTACATACACTCAATTAGTATTTAGTAGCAGTGCCTTTAAATTGTTTAACTTGGGTCAAACGTTTAGGGTAGCCTTCCACAAGCTTCCCACAATAGGTTGGGTGAATTATGGCCCATTCCTCCTGACAGAGCTGATGTAACGGAGTCAGGTTTGTAGGCCTCCTTGCTCACACATGCTTTTTCAGTTCTGCCCACAAATTTTCGATGCAATTGAGGTCAGGGCTTTGTGATGGGCACTCCAATACCTTGACTTTGTTGTCCTTTTGCCACAACTTTGGAAGTGTGCTTGGAGTCATTGTCCATTTGGAAGACCCATTTGCGACCAAGCTTTAACTTCCTGACTGATGTCTTGAGATGTTGCTTCAATATATCTACATAATTCCCCCTCATGATGCCATCTATTTTGTGTTGTGCACCAGACTCTCCTGCAGCAAAGCACCCCCACAACATGATGCTGCCACCCCCGTGCTTCACGGTTGGGATGGTGTTCTTTGGCTTGCAAGCCTCCCCCTTTTTCCTGCAAACATAATGATGGTCATTATGGCCAAACAGTTCTATTTTTGTTTCATCAGACCAGAGGACATTTCTCCAAAAAGTAACAATTTTGTCCCCATGTGCAGTTGCAAACCATAATCTGGCTTTTAAATGGCGGTTTTGGAGCAATGGCTACTTCCTTGCTGAGTGGCCTTTCAGGTTATGTCGATATACGACTTGTTTTACTGTGGATATAGATAATTTTGTACTTGTTTCCTCCAGAATCTTCACAAAGGTCCTTTGCTGTTGTTCTGGGATTGATTTGCACTTTTCGCACCAAAGTATGGTCATATCAATGAGACAGAACGTGTCTCCTTCCTGAGCGGTATGACGGCTGCGTGGTCCCATGGTGTTTATACTTGCGTACTATTGTTTGTACAGATTAACGTGGTACCTTCAGGCATCTGGAAATTGCTCCCAAGGATGAACAAGATTTGTGGAGGTCACCAATGGTTTATCTGAGGTCTTGGCTGATTTCTTTTGATTTTCCCATGATGTCAAGCAAAGAGGTACTGAGTTTGAAGGTAGGCCTTGAAATACATCCACAGGTACACCTCCAATTGACTCAAATTATGTCAATTATCAGAAGCTTCTAAAGCCATTACATCATTTTCTGAAATTTTCCAAGCTGTTTAAAGGCACAGTCAACTTAGTGTATGTAAACTTCTGACCCACTGGAATTGTGATACAATGAATTATAAGTGAAATAATCTGTCTGTAAGCAATTGTTGGAACACTTCTGTCATGCACACAGTAGATGTTCTAACCGACTTACCAAAACTATAGTTTGTTAACAAGAAATGTGTGTTGTGGTTAAAAAAATGAGTTTTAATGACTCCAACCTAAGTATATGTAAACTTCCGACTTCAACTATATATGGCATGGAGCCAAATGGCTGGAGAAAGCTAACTCCATGCTTCCTGCAGATGCAGTTTAGCCTATTCCATGATCATAGTTCAACATGCTCTTCACCATGATCATAGCAGATCTGAGTGGGACTGGTGAGTGGTGGGTGATGCTTTAATAGCCACTCCAGGGCTGAATATAGGCCATGGATTTCCCTCAGAGTGAACTGTATTTTAGTGCCGCCCCCACTGTGTACTGCATTCACTCTCCCAGGTCCAACTGCAGCCAAACACAATCACATTCCCAGCTCTGACGCCGAGCTCTGGCTGCAGCCAAACCCAATCACATCCCCAGCTCTGACGCACAGCTCCGACTGCAGCCAAACCCAATCACATCCCCAGCTCTGACGCCGAGCTCTGGCTGCAGCCAAACCCAATCACATCCCCAGCTCTGACGCACAGCTCCGACTGCAGCCAAACCCAATCACATCCCCAGCCACTGCTTTCACTCTTTGTGTGTCTTATTCTGGTCTGTGTGAGTCTACTCTCCTGCCACATGGAGTCACTTTGAACAGATAGTGTTTCATGTGGTAGGTCATGCTGTGCCAGGATCTCTCATACTTCACAGCAAGGACCCATGTTCTGGATGAACTAGACAAGACGAGGCTGCCCTGAACCATTTTCTCCTCAGGTGTTCATTGTCCATATTTCTGTTCAATATTGATGTTAAATATATGTGTGTGTGTCAAGTCCTACTCTTGTTCAACTTCCAAAAGGACACAAGGACAACTCAATTTTCCAACTCAATCACTTTTATTTTGGCTTTGTCAGTTGATTGGTCTGTTCAGTGAAATAGGTTGTAAACCTTTAAAGACAGAGAACAAAAGTTGCCATTTTAATTAAACATTTTTAAATGAAATCTTTGATGAATTAACCACTTAAGCCTTTTACATTCAATAAAGCAAAAGAATTTCATGAATTTGTTAGTAAAAGTTAAAAATGTAAACATTCTTATTAAATGTTAACTTTGTACCATGCTTTTGTATCTTATTTTTTCAACTCAAAATGAAATATTATTCTAGCAAACCCATTTAACACAAAATCAATGAAGACAATGCTTCAATGTGTTCCATGACCAATCTACAAAGCAGTTAACATAGCTCAAACATATTAAACAGCATTTCAATCACCATGAAAGTAAATAAAACATTTCACTGACCATTGGCGTCTCTGGACTGAACCTACAAGTGAACTTGGAGCGTCTTCTCTCTGAAGTTTGTTTCCCTAAATGAGTGAGGACCTCCAGGTTTTCACAGGTGCTCCAAATCAGTGAAACTGACTGATCAGGTGACAAGCAGCCGGTTTGCTGCTGCTGCACTCTGGGAAGTGTAGTTCTTTAACACTCATGAGATTCAGCTCAACAGTGTGTGTATGTGTGTGCGTGTGCGCAACCATGAGCACTAAGATCTCCTATAAAAATACACAATCTGGGCCCAGTTTTTCAAACGTTACCAATCTGGATTTCGCACAGAAATGTAATGAATAGAACATGAGTCCCCATTCAAGTCAATGATTCGTCCATTCTATTACTATGCATTCAATCCTATTTGATAGGCGAAATCGAGATAGGTCACTTTTGTAAAACTGGGCCCAGAAGACTTGTAGTTTGCATAGCCACTTTTCAAAATACCTTTTTTTCTTAATAAGCAAAAACTTTTATTAGGGGCTTGTTTCATCTGCATCTTGTAGACAGTCAACGTCCTGATTGCATTGAAGAACAAGATGTGGCTGTTCAAAGCAAACACCAGTTTCTCTATCTTCTCCGTTTATCTGTTTCCATCAGTGCAAGCAGCCCATACAAGCCTGATTCAAATGAGAATGAACCATTATCTAGTGCTGCATAGCCTCAGCGGGAGGCCTGGGGAAGCCAGAGCCAGTCGGCAGCTTGATTATGCAGTAGTACCTTACATGCATGCAAGATGGCGTCTCCCCTGGCAGTCTAATGGCCCCTGATTCAGGTATGCTACATCGCTGCTGATTATACTTTGCCATTTTCTACAACTGTGAATCTTTTTCTTTTTTCTTATTTTTTTACAATGGAGGATACTGAAGACAGGGCCATTGCATAGGGCTAGCTGTCATTCCCTGCTTGTTCAAATACAGTATGGACATTTGGTTTAATGGCTGGCTGTAGATTGTGTTGATTGCGTTACGTAAGTGCTCTGTCGCGTTTAGTGTCTGCCTCAAGCTTTTCGTGACCTTGGGACTATAAGATTCTATATGTGCCAAGCATAGTTTTGAGATATTGAGCATCAAAGTTTTCACATCCCAGATCTCAGAACTGTTTGGTAGTGAATGCTTCTTTCATAACCCATTGAGGTCCTGGCCTTAAAAGGTACCTAAAGTGCAGAGTATCAAAATCCTGAGACATTTTTTAAGGGGGGTACAATCGCAGATAGATCATTATGGCTCTGAAAAGTCAATCTGGGTTCAGCCATAAGGTTCTATCAGACACTTCTGAATTGGACATTTTCAGTTTTTATGAAAACTGTAGCTATTTGAATACATAAATGATAGAATAACACTATTTTACCAAGATAGATTTAGAACACATCATCAAATATATTAATAAATGTATTATATGATCATCAGATAAACTGCTGTCATCGCTGAACAACGATGTGACAAGATTTCTGACAGTGTGGTTTATTTGTTTGCGTGCCATTATTGCTGGCTAGAACAGCTAGACCATACTTAGAAGGAGATGGCTGTCATGGTTCCACCTGTCATCAGAGGGCGCCAGAGACCGTCTTAGAGACATTAACGGCACTCAGGTGTGTCCTATTTACTCATTATGATTTCCCTGTTAAAAGAGGTGTGTTTTCTGTTGTCCTTTGTTGAAGATTGAATTATGCACCGTGTGTGTTTGTCTCCTGAGTGAGTGTTTGTCTCCTGAGTGAGTTTTTGAGACATAGTGTTTCTGTGATCCTTCCGTTACCGTTTATCAGTAAAGTATTATGTTTATCCTTAACCACTGATTCCTCATATAGTCTCTTCTCTGCACCTGGGTCCAACCTCATCATGTCACAATGGCAAAGATGTGTTCTGATTGGTCCGTCTGTATTTCTTCAGGCTTGTGGTTGGATTGCAGACAACCTTGTAGCACCAAGTTCAAATGGGTTTATGCAAAAGATAGAACATTCTAGTATTTTTTTTTTTACTTAGAAATATATATTTTTAAATATCTGACTTCACAGACATATGAAGAATCATCTAAAGATCAATTATATATGACAAAAATGTCAGAACCGTATGATTATTTTCCCCTGCACGGCCATGCCAGGTCGTAAATATCACGGTTCGTATTTATTTTCCATTTACCCATGATTCCTGAAACAAGCTGGATATTCACCCTCATTTGATATCTGGTACTAACCTCAAACCAAGAAGGCCGGTGGGTGGGGTTACAAATGGCGGTACTCAATGATTGGTCTCACGCAAAGTCACAGTGTCGCAAATGTTAATACTCATGCACGAGTCACTGGCACCATTCTTATAAGAGAAGTTAAATCTGACTACTAACGGTACAGGTACACTAATGAATAACTCTAATGCTAAAAAATGAATAATGGAGGCAGCAAATTGGTCAGTTGGAGATGTCCAAGTGCTTTGAGCAAATACATTAGCGGAAATGGGAATCCATCGGATTTTTTTGAAACTCAACAAGAACATAAAAAGATAAGACCATAACAACAAAAGTGGATCAGAGTCCGACTGCGATATTTGAAGTCATGGTGATGCCGAGCAGCACTATCTAGTTAGCTACCAATGTCTTCAGGGTAGTCCACACAGCTACAAGGATGTACTGTCATTGTAGCTTATAGAGACCAAACTGGTGTACAAACAATCCTAAAACTATATACAGATACAAGCATAATGAAACCTATAACACAATACATTAATTTGACTTTGTGAAGATCTGTTTTCTGAACCTAACTTGCTTACCACTTTTTCCATGTGGTTCCTTCCTTCACAGACTCCATGAAATGATGACCACTACCTAAATATTCGGTCACATTATTTAATGTTGTGTTTCCTAGAAACAAGGGGTGGCTCAACTCACCCCTTGACTCAATTTACCACACTCTCCCTTAAGCAGGTGACGCACGTTGCTATTGTACACACAGGAGTACTGACGACTCAGTATCAGTAGCATCTCCTCTGACTACAAGAGACAGAAAAGAAGGGGGGGAGATTGAGACGAGAAAATAGGTGAGAGTTGCTTAAGGGTCCTGAGCGGGCAGACGCTGCCACCCAATCTGCCAGTCCATCATGCCGTCTGTTGTGCCCAGCCCGAGTCCTGACGTCACCCACTCAGGGCCCAGCTTCCTGCCTCTGCCTGCTTCCCCCTCTTCCCCACACTCCCACCCTGGCCTCCATATGGCCAAGCAGTTTGGAGCCAGCGATGGGCCCCAGCACCCCGGCTTCATGGCTCTGTGGCTCAGCCTCAGCATGGACATATGGCCCTGCTGCGGTCCGATGACAAACGATCCACTGATGCCGGCTACTACGCACATGGCCAGCCAACAGACGTTTTATCCCGCACGGAGGACGTAGGTTCTACTGGGGTACCAGCGTGTTTTCTCCATTTTGGTCATGTGGTTACTCTCATGTTTTCGTTTATTTTCCTTGTGCGTCTGCCCCTGCGACGCTGTCATGGTTGTGATGTGATGTGTCTGTGTGAGTGAGCTGAGGAGTGAGGATGATCTGATGATCGCATGTAGCTCTACAGTGTACCTCACCAATCCTCTATATGATTCAGAGGACAAGAACCATACAGTTGCTGTGCCCCATATTAACCCTCGTTGCTCGAGGTAGAGGAGGTTTCTGCTGGGGTTAGAGGAGGATGTTGCTGGGGGTAGAGGAGGATGTTTCTGGCAGTAGAGGGGGATATTTCTGGGTGTAGAGGAGGATGTTATAAGTAGTAAAAATAAAGAAAAACCCTTGAAAGAGTAGGTGTCTCCAAACGTTTGACTGGTACTGTATATATATATATCTACAGATGTCAGAAGTTCACATACACTTAGGTTGGAGTCATTAAAACTTGTTTTTCAACCACTCAATTTTTTCAACCACTCATAATTTTTTCAGCCACGAACATAATCTTCTTGTTAACAAACTATAGTTTTGGCAAGTCGGTTAGGACATCTACTTTGTGCATGACAAGTAATTTTCCAACAATTGTTTACAGACAGATTATTTCACTGAAAATTCACTGTATCACAATTCCAGTGGGTCAGAAGTTTATATACATTAAGTTGACTGTGCCTTTAAACAGCTTGGGAAATTCCAGAAAATTACGTCATGGCTTTAAGAGCTTCTGATAGGCTAATTGACATAATTTGAGTCAATTGGAGGTGTACCTGTGGATGTATTTCAAGGCCTACCTTCAAACGCAGTGCCTCTTTGTTGTCATCATGGGAAAATCAAAAGAAATCAGACAAGACCTCAGGAAAAGAAATGTAGACCTCCACAAGTCTGGTTCATCCTTGGGAGCAATTTCCAAATGCCTGAAGGTACCATGTTCACCTGTACAAACAATAGTACGCAAGTATAAACACCATGGGACCACGCAGCCGTCATACCGCTCAGGATGGAGACACGTTCTGTCTCCTAGAGATGAACGTACTTTGGTGCGAAAAGTGCAAATCAATCCCAGAACAACAGCAAAGGACCTTGTGAAGATTCTGGAGGAAACAAGTACAAAATTATCTATATCCACAGTAAAACAAGTCGTATATCGACATAACCTGAAAGGCCACTCAGCAAGGAAAAAAACGCCATAAAAAAAGCTAGACTACGGTTTGCAACTGAACATGGGGACAAAGATCGTACTTTTTGGAGAAATGTCCTCTGGTCTGATAAAAATAAAATAGAACTGTTTGGCCATAATGACCATCGTTATGTTTGCAGGAAAAAGGGGGAGGCTTGCAAGCCGACGAACACCATCCCAACCGTGAAACACGGGGGTGGCAGCATCATGTTGTGGGGGTGCTTTGCTGCAGGAAGGACTGGTGCACCTTACAAAATAGATGGCGTCATGAGGGGGAAATTATGTGGATATATTGAAGCAACATCACAAGACATCAGTCAGGAAGTTAAAGCTTGGTCGCAAATGGGTCTTCCAAATGGACAATGACCCCAAGCATACTTCCAAAGTTTAAGCTTAAGGACAACAAAGTCAAGGTATTGGAGTGGCCATCATAAAGCCCTGACCTCAATCGCATAGAAAATTTGTGGGCAGAACTGAAAAAGCGTGTGTGAGCAAAGAGGCCTACAAACCTGACTCAGTTACATCAGCTCTGTCAGAAGGAATGGGCCAAAATTCACCCAACTTATTGTTGGAAGCTTGTGGATGGCTACCCGAAATGTTTGACCCAAGTTAAACATTTTAAAGGCAATGCTACCAAATACTAATTGAGTGTATGTAAACTTCTGACCCACTGGGAATGTGATGAAAGAAATAAAAGCTGAAATTAATCATTCTCATGAATCATAAAATAATGTGGTGATCCTAACTGACCTAAAACAGGGAATTTTTACTGGGATTAAATGTCAGGAATGTCGGCTTTATGTCGGCATGTTAAATGTCGGCTTTATTACTCAATGATAATTTGTTTATATTGTTTGCAAACTGATATGTGACACGTATTAATGCCAAAATAGCATGCAAAACAGGCAAAAAAAATATATATACAGTATATATACAGCTCTGCCCCACCAGCCCTGAATGACGGGTCGCCACTGGCATTTCTATCTGCAATGTTCCAAAACTTTTCGTAGTGAACATGCCCATGATGTGAAAATATGTGATTGGTCAAAACCAACATATTTTGTACAGTAACTCTTGACTTGCCAAGGATTCCAGCACTCTGTTTGTGTCATGCCCTGGACATAGAGAGCCCTCTAGGTTTCTCTATGGTGTGTTGGGTCAGGGTGTGACCAGGTTTTTCTAGGGAACTCTATGTTAGTTTTGAGTTGGTTCCCAATTAGAGGCAGCTGGTTGTCGTTGCCTCTAATTGGGAATCCTATTTAAGTTGGTTCCCTTCCCCACCTGCCTTGTGGGTTATTGTTTGATTTTATGGTTTGTTTAGTATGTGTGCATGCTACACACAGTTATTGCCGATCGTTGTTGTTTCTTTTGTTTATTGCATATTTGTATGTTTCACTTCCTCTATTAAACATATGGAACTACACCCGCGCTGCACCTTGGTCCAATCCTTCCGACGATCGTGACAGTTCGAGATATTCTTTGATAATGAGTGACTTCTACAAGATACAATAACGCATTCAGGGGGTTGTACTCCTGCTAATTAGTGCAAATCTTTATGAATAATCCCGATTAACTCCTGAAGTGGATCAATGCAACCAACAATAGCAATTAATATCATAAGCTCTTAAATTCACTCAATGTGTTTTGAGTCGTGAGCTTTCACAGTTCAAACAAAAATCTCTCAATTATATGAGAGTATGGGATACTTATACAAAAATAATATTACAATACTTTCAAAAGTCACTATATAAAGAGGAAAATAAATTCAGAGCCACAAAGAATTATAATTACAGTGGAATTACCTGGATTTCTGCATAAATTTGCCATAATCTAATCTGATCTTCATCTTAGTCACAACAATAGACAAACACAGTGTGCTTGAACTAATAACACACAAATGATTGTATGTTTCTTGTCTATATTGAATACATAATTTAAACATTCACAGTGTAGGTTGGAAAAAGTATATGAACGCCTAGGCTAATGACTTTTCCAAAAGCTAATTGGAGTCATGAGTCAGCTTACTTGGAGTCCAATCAATGAGACGAGATTGGAGATGTTGGTTAGAGCTGCCCTGCTCTATAAAAAACACTCACAAATTTTGAGTTTGCTATTCACAAGAAGCATTGCCTGATGTGAACCATGCCTCAAACAAAATAGATCTCAGAAGACCTAAGATTAAGAATTGTTGACTTGCATGAAGCTGGAAAGGGTTACAAAAGTATCTCTAAAAGCCTTGATGTTCGTCAGTCCACAGTAAGACAAATTGTCTATAAATGGAGAAAGTTCAGCACCGTTGCTACTCTCCCTAGGAGTGGCCGTCCTGCACATCCGAAGTTCACAAAAGAGCAACTTTCTGTCAAAATATTCAGTGGACAGATTTAACTAAAGTTGAGTTGTTTGGAAGGAACACACAATACTATGTGTGGAGAGAAAAAAAGACACAACAACATCAAAACCTCATCCCAACTGTAAAGTATGGTGGAGGGAGCGTCATGGTTTGGGGCTGCCTCAGGGCCTGGACAGCTTGCTATCATTGACGGAAAAATGAATTCCCAAGTTTATCAAGACACTTTGCAGGAGAATGTAAGGCTATCTGTCCGCCAATTGAAGCTCAACAGAAGTTGGGTGATGCAACAGGAAAACGACCCAAAACACAGAAGTAAATCAACAACAGAATTACTTCAACAGAAGAAAATACTCCTTCTGGAGTGGCCCAGTCAGAGTCCTGACCTCAACCCCATTTAAAATTCTGTGGCATGACCTCTAGAGCGGATCACACCAGACATCCTAAGAATATTGCTAAACTGAAACAGTTTGTAAAGATGAATGGTCCAAAATTCCTCCTGACCGTTGTGCAAGTCTGAACCGCAACTACAGAAAACATTTGGTTGAGTTTATTGCTGGGTCAACCAGTTATTAAATCTAAGGGTTCACATACTTTTTCCACCCTACACTGTGAATGTTTACACGGTGTGTTCAATAAAGACATGAAAACATATAATTGTTTGTGTGTTATTAGTTTAAGCAGACTGTGTTTGTCTATTCTTGTGACCTAGATGAAGATCAAATTTATGGAGAAATCCAGGTAATTCCAAAGGGTTCACATACTTTTTCTTGCCGCTGTACTTGCATGGTATTATTGAACTATCATGAGATAAATATTTAGTTTAGAACGTATTGATGTACACAGCCCTGTATTGGTTGTTTTCTAAAATAAGCTTATTTCCCTTAAAAAGTGAATACTTATTTGAAGTATTTTAGTTCACATAATTTGAAATACAATTATGATATTTCACTCAAAAATATGTTTAACGCAGCCGCATGTGGATAAAAAAGACAGACATATACTGACAAAAAATATGATACAATAACATCCCTCTCTCTCTCTCTTACACACACACACACACATGCACTCACACACACACCTTCCCACCCTACTATCTGTGCAGTGTTTGGCATCAGCTGCAGTCTGGTCACGTCCTCTGTGGTGGGTGCAGTTCAAAGAGGTGTGCTCAACTGCTCGCTGTGTGTGTCCCACCCTGTGCCCCACCTGTTCCTCTACCCCGCGCCACGCTACACTGGCACTGTCCCCTTCCCCCCCACCCCACAACAGCTGCCACAGCAGGAGGTTGTACGAGTAAAATAAATTACAAACATCTGCAGCACACAGATTAATGGGGCAAATGATCTGTAAATTGGGCCTGGTGGTCCTCGGTCTGTTCGTCCAAACATATTGATGTGACAGAGGGAAAGGAACCGGGAACCAACAATATGACAGTCATCTCTCAAAACATGAGGCATAAAAAAATTAAGATTTTCTTCCACTTCTAATTTGCTATGTTTTTTTCCCATGAAGACAATTTCAATTGTAGTCTATATATTTTCGGTAACAGCAGCCAGAATTAATATGACTTGAAATAGTCCCATGCGGCAGGTAGCCTAGTGGTTCGAGTGTTGGACTTGTAACCGGAGGGTTGCAAGTTCAAATCCACGAGCTGACAAGGTAAAAATCTGTCGTTCTGCCCCTGAACAAGGCAGTTAACCCACTGTTCCCCGGGCGCCGTGGATGTCGATTAAGGCAGCCCCCCGCACCTCTCTGATTCAGAGGGGTTGGGTTAAATGCGGAAGACACATTTCAGTTGAAGGCATTCGGTTGTACAACTGACTAATAATGGTGACTTTGTCTTTGAATAATTTTCTTATAAAATTATTATGTTGTTATGGGTAATGGAGGAATCAATTAATTCAATTCACCATAAAGTATTTTGAATGAGATTTTTATTTAAAATATATATATTTGTTTTTTTATTCAGAGGGATACAGACTTAGCAGCACAGGATTTATAACCCATATCCCATACTCATGAATATCATTTTGAGCTAGTCTTACAGTACTATATTACAACCAACCCTTGTGGCTAATTGCCATATAGTGACATTTAGTGAAGCCCGTTCCAATCTTTCCATGCCAGACCTCACTGCCGTCCCCAAAGTTAAAGCCATAGTTAAGGAGTCTATTACTTTGATTAGGACACGTTTGTGATTTCTGTGTTAATCAGAACAGGGAATGCGATCATCAGCGGCCAGGGACCCCTGATGACTGTGCCATCTGGGCAAAAAATATCGGAAACTTTCTGAAAGCCTTAATCATAGTTGCCCTGTCAGAGGTCTCTGTGTGCTGTAGCTAGCTGCAGGGATCTGCTGAAAGACGGACAGACAGAGGAGAACTGCTCTGAAGGCGACGCCCAGTCTCTGGGAGTTCAGGAAGGGCCCCGTTCATCTGCTGATAAAGGCTGGTGTGCTCGATGGCTGTGGCTAGCCGTTTGCTCACCTCCACCGAGCCCTCGGTGTGGAAGAGGAAATTGAATAATAAGCTCATCTGGAGATCTGCTTTCAAGCGGGGAACATGTGCTCCCAGGGCCCAGAATGTAGGTCATGTTTAAAACGCTAATCAGGCAGCATGCAGCCAGAGAGCTTGTGCGTTTTGCTGGTGCAATGGAAGAAAAATATAACAGGCATCAACTGTTTTTTTTTTGTATATTATTTTATTTGGTGTGGGGGGGTGAGTGCTTCATATATTTTTTGACAGTCTTGTCTTCCCGTTCCCGTAGTCTTTCATAGATGACAATGTTTAAAAGGCAAACTTGGTGATTGGAGGACATGCACATATAGAATACATACACAGATACCGCCTTCATCTCATACGGCACAGGGCGGAGAAATGGTCATGTTACATCCCGTCAATACATTCACTCCTCTTTCAATGGATGAATATTGCATATCACCAATACTGTCAATGGCATTGTACAACAAGCAACCAAACAGTTGAGTGTCAAGGGGACAGAAATGCAGCTAAGGCCCCTGAAGCTAAACATGACTTAGTAAATAAAGGTCAAGAGGGGGTTGACTAGTATAGTTGGAGGAGGAAAATAACTGTAGAATCAGTATGATCCTGTGGAAAGAATCATGTCCTTGGTTACGCCAGACGCAGGGGGAGAACATAAAGATCCTATTAAATTACTAGAGCGGCTATGCCATAAACCCTCAAAGTTCCAGAATATGGTGAAAATTTCAGCCATATTGGTCAAGGACAAAATCCAAACCAGTCTAATTGGAATGAATGGCAATAGAGGCATAATCCTGATTTTACTTATGCTGGAAAAGATTGTCTGTTTACTAAAACATATGATGCCGAATTATTTCCCTATGGAAATGAGCAGTGGAGAGTTTAAAGGTCAAGTTAACATGGTCTTTATTAAATTCAGCACATGTAGAGGGTGAGATAAAGCTGCAGGCAGACAGGGTCCTTTCTCCTGACGTCATCACACCGCCTCACCCTCACTCTCTGATTCCAATCATGGGACTCAGGTCTGGTGAGGGTTGCATTAGTTCTGCACCATTGGCCACAGGCACCGCTCCTGCATAGTTATGGTACCTTTCACTAGTCATATTCCTCTCTATAAAGACTCCCCAGAATTACTTTCCCTCCCAATATCAGGATTATGGCTGGTGGAGAAGAGTCCCTTGCCCTCAGATGATTTGGAAAAGACAGACTTGGATGAAAGGCAAAGCTCAGCACTGAGTGGAAATTATCTTCAGAGATACTTTTTTAAAGTAGCTTGATTTTTTTTGTTCAATTGTAATTAACGTCAGAGACAAACAAAGCCAATTTATCAGTCTGGTAACGTGAAAATCAGAGCCCAGAACAAATGGGTCACAAAGCCAAATTATGAAAAAATATATATTTGTTAGCTTTCAAAACAACACAGTTCCAATAATTTTTCCAACTCTCAAGAAAATGTCACTATAATCCTAGGGCGTTGAGTACTGTAAGTGTTCAGAAAAAGCCTTGTGTGCTCAGCCTAGAATGACCCCTCTCCTTTAACTCAGCTTCATCACAACTATATTTTTGGGGAGAGAAACAAGGACACAGAACATTTGTAGAGCTTTATAGACTTAAAGACTATCTCTCTGTTGTTTTCCAGAGACAGACATTGAATCAATTTCACCCAGTAAAGTAATACACTCTGACAGACTTTGAAAACAAAATACACTAAAGTCTAATTATTTACAGTAGACAAACGCAGCTTTTTAAAATATATCCTCACAGCTATTGGCTCCAATGAACATAAGATTGCTTGTGCAATTGATAGGAATTTAGTCATGAAATAATAACATATTGATTTCTGTAGATGCAATTGCATTCATGGCTTTCCATTGCAAAATGTCCAATGGAGGGTAAATCATTAGGTGCCCATCTGGGTAGAACCCAGCTGACATAATGAATGTTGATTATTTTCAAATGATTTCATACAACATTAAACCCAGAGATGGAGAGTTCTCACTGGGGCCTGGTGGGATGTTAGGATACTAACATATGAGTTTACATCTCAGAGTGCCAGAGAGAAAGAGAGAGTCAGGACTCAGGAGTAAGTCTAGCATGTCCTCACACTCATCCAGGCCATATAATAAGAGAGTTCGGCTAGGTTTTAGAACGGTCGCCATGTTAGCGCCTTTATTCTAGAAAATGTTGTAACAATATGAGAGCACCTCCGACAATTCCCTATCAAATGACCCGCTGTAAACAAACAAACCAGAGCAGCAAATTTAACAGATGTTTTCATTGATTAGCATTCAGGATAATGTGTATCCAAGTCGATACTGTGTTGTGGTGTCAACAAATTGCATATCTGCTTTCACTGGACATCTTCATAGGTTTTGAAAACTGTTGGTCAATTTCTTCAACAGATGATCAGGTCAATATAATTATCAAACATGCATTAGTAATGGAAAGGAAACAGACTCTATTGTTTAAGTATTACAATCCTCTTTTAGTAATGCAATTGTAGGCAGAAGTTGGTACAGAGTACAGTATATAATAGCTCTTCCCAGGTTCTGCAGAATGTCTAAGACATCCTGTAACTCATATAGCCTCTCCCAGTCTTCCTTGCGTGAGTTTCCCTGTCAACAACATTTTAATAAATCTAACCTCCCCCTGACAGAAGAAACCATCTTGTCAGCAATTAAAAGCTCAGAAGTGGGTTTGACCAAAACTTGACCTTTCATCACAAGTATAGGGTCATAACAAGGTGAACAAGACCAAGCATCTTCTGATAGGTGGCTGTTTTCACTAGGCCTGCGGCAGCCTTGTGTTCTCAAAAAAACAGTCGTATTCTCAGAACCTCAGATAGCCAGGTGGGGCCCAGACAGGAGGAGTATGTATGAATGTAGGCGGTTTCCGCCTTCTGATAGTGTCTGAAGGGCACAACACTCAAAACAGGTGTTAATACACACACAGAGGTCTCCTAGAAGAGGAGACCTTACAGTTTATCATAACACAATTTATGAACTCTTTAAAAGGTATGAGGCCTTGGTTTATACCCTTCAAAACTATCAGAAATAAACAGCACAACGCAGAAGCATAAATTATCATTTAGCAACAGCTATGACGAGAAAGTGGCGCACTCGGGACGGTCAGACAGAAACCGCAATGACCCAACTTTATATGACTCCGCACACATCCATTCACACTGCATGTATGACTACCTTTATCACTGTTGATCACCCACACTTGCTCCACTTTACATGCACAGACTTCATAGTGCAATGAAGATTACAGAAATTAAAAGCTAACTTTCCATTGTCCTTTATCCTTTTATCAAACAGTGGTTGAATGTAATTGCCTGCTAGTGAAAGATGTCTGTGTGTCTGGGTTTCTTTCATTTTTTATTTCTTTTTTTTGTGAGCGGGTGGTCTATAGGTTTTACAAATATGTAACATATGTCGATATTTTAACAGCGTAAAAAAGACCCTAGATAAGTTTGTTCTGGCTGTGAAAAGAAGAGGGACTAGAAAGTCTCATTATAATGTAGATGAGTTCATGAATTATGAATTATAGAAGTATTAATAACGTCTGTTTTTAGTCTCCACCTTGGAGTCAGCCACTGCAGCCTCTTCAACATTTATCTTTTACGCCCAATCCCCCTGACAATACAGAAATGTCTGATCAATTGTCAAATGAGGACAATGGATCCAGAATAACTCAACTTCTCATGATATTGCCATTACAATAGTCAGGGCAAGCCCTCGCCTTTTGGGGGACTTAAGCTAAAGCTTTTGATGGCACAAATAAAAAAGTTTTAGACTTCTTTTCTTGCAATTCTAAAATTGTTTCAATGGGGACGCAGAGAAAATGTGACAGTTTTAAAGCAAGTTTGCTGCAATTAAAAAGAAATGCCATGGGGTGGAGAGATCATTTTTGAAGTTTATTACTACCAGAGACAAAAATTCAGTTTTACAGCTAATTTCCTGCAATTCTATAGATTTTGCCATAGGATGGAGAGAAATGTTTAGCTGTCACGTATGTCGATTAGTGGCTAGGGCCGACCCTGACATTAGTGCTGTACTTGTGTAGACTTAGATTTTCTCACAAAGAACTCTGTCTGCAATGCAGTGAGTCTGAGACGGACTAGCTTTATTGTTACTGACTAAACAAATCATCCTCAAACCTTCTTTGTTCTCTGAGTGTGCATATAATAACCTGTTCACCCTTCACTTCCACTGGGGTGCAGATATAAGGACACTCATGCTAAACCATAAATGCTTGCATACCTCAAGTTGTACCATCATTATGGTAATGATTTAGATTGACTTAAAAGTGAGTCTGAGATTGTGAGTGTGTTAGTGAGTGTTGGTGAGAGTATTAGTGGTGAGGGTAGAGACAGTAATTTGTCAATAGTTGGTTTAATTGATTTTGTGCATCTAGTGCACAAAAGTCTTTATTAGTTTTGCCATGTAATTGTCCCCATGGCTTGCCCTCTGAAAATGAGCTCCAAGTGCAGCGATGGCCCGTAACCAGTCTCTCTTTCAGGGAGAATAGTCGCGTTGCCAGGGGCCAAGTCATCAACATTAAATTAATTGACATTTCATTTCATGCCATACATTTTCTCGTAACAAAATAATCGTAACCAAAGAATATGAGTCACTATCTGCGGAGACAGAAGACACCTTTGATGATGACGCTTGTAACTCAGAATCATTGTATCTGGCCTGTATATACGTAGACGTGGGCATACGTAGATAGCCAACGAAGAAGGACATTTCATTCAGGTTTCTATGTTTTCATGTTCAAAAGCCATGCTTAATCCCTAGTCTTGCCATGTCGGGTGAGTCTTAATCATAGTAATCAGGCAAAATTAGGTTAACTGGTATAATGGTGGTGCACTGAACTGAGTGACCTAATGAGAGTTGTTTTATGTCCACTTCAGTCAGGTAAGGGCAGTCCACCATGCAGCCTCACTGTCATGGTGTTCAGATATTTACAGAGATATTTACAGCGATATCAAGAGATATTGACAGGGATATTGAGACAGATTAGAGATGAAAATGGAGCCGACATAGATGGTCGCCTCACTTCGCCAATGTCCAGTCTCTTGACAACAAGGTAGACGAAATTCGCGCAAGGGTTGCCTTCCAGAGAGACATCAGAGATTGTAACATTCTCTGTTTCATGGAAACATGGCTCTCTCGGGATATGTTGTCGGAATCGGTTCAGCCACCGGGCTTCTCCATGCATCGCGCTGATGGTGATAAATACCTCTCTGGGAATAGGAAGGGAGGGGGTGTATGCTTTATGATTAACAACTCATGGTGCTATCCTAACAACATACAGGAACTCAAGTCCTTCTGCTCACCCGACGTAGAATTCCTTACAATCAAATGCCGGCCATTTTACCTACCAAGAGAATTCTCGTCAGCTATAGTTACAGCTGTGTACATTCCCCCTCAAATGAACACCAAGGCGGCCCTCAAGGAACTTCACTAGACTCCATGTAAACTGGAAACTATATATCCGGAGGCTGCATTTAATGTAGCTGGGGATTTTAACAAAGCAAATTTGACATCAAGGCTACCTAAATTCTGTCAGCATATTGATTGCACACAGGGCTAATACTCTCGACCACTGCTACTCTAACTTCTGAGATGCATACAAAGCCCTCCTTCGCCCTCCCTTCTGAAAATCCGACCATGACGCCATCTTGCTCGTTCCGTCTTATAGGCAGAAACTCAAACAGGATGTACCAGTGACGAGAACAATTCAAAGCTGTTCTGACCAATCGGAAGCCACGCTTCAAGATTGTTTTGATCATGCGGACTGGAATATGTTCCGGTCAGCCTCAGAGAATAACATTGACCTATACGCTGACTCGGTGAGTGCGTTTATAAAGAAGTGCATTGGAGATGTTGTACCCACTGTGACTATTAAAACCTACCCTAACCAGAAACCGTGGATGGATGGCGGCATTCGCACAAAACTGAAAGCGTGATCCATCGCACTTAACCATGGAAAGAGGTCTGGAAATATGGCTGAATATAAACAGTGTAGTTATTCCCTCCGCAAGGCAATCAAACAAGCGAAATGCCGGGAAGGGAATACCCCCATGAAATGGACAAAAATGAATGGCAACATATTGCCATTGGAACAAACATACACACGATGGAAAAGAGTGCCCAAATGGACGCCATTTCGTGTATTTCTTATGGCAAACGGCATATGGCAAATGCCAAGTGTAATAACTCAAAATTACTATAGGTGGCGAGCGCGTTCCAACAGGGCAAAACATATTGCAAATGTACATGAAGACAAGACCCAAGGGTCAAATTTTGACATTTCCCAAAAAAATATCAGAATAACTATACCCCCTAAAAAAGTGCTTTCTGGGCCGTTTTTAGCGATTCTAACGACTTTTCGTTATAATCTCACGCATAGAAAGATGTGTATAAACATATCCTTGTCTAATTTTAATAAAGTTATTTTTATTAACTTTTTATTGTCCATTTGCAATATGTTTTGTCCATTTGCAATATGTTACCATAGGAAGTCAAAAGTCATGATGTTATGTCCATTTACATATATCGTCATAGGAAGTCGGCTTCGAACCCAAAAGTCAGTGAGCAATGTCCAAATGGCATTTAAACTGACAAAATGATATATATCACTATGTTAAGCCCTCAATCATCCTATAGGGTCTATTTTTTGAAAAACGTCCAAAATGACCAGGGGTGCCTACATTGGGATCGTGATCTTAAAAGCCCATTGAAACATATTGCAAATGTACAGTGAAACATATTGCAAATGTACAGTACATTTACCAGGTCCATATTTTCAAAGGGTTTTAAATGACTTTAGGGGCTGCTCCTGGTCTAGGATCTTTATGGGAGTATCCCACTATGGCCCTAAGTCAGTGGGAGAAGCCCCTGCTCATTTATGGAGGTTTTCAAAAATGTTCAAAAAAATGACAGAGTCCACACTCTCTTCCATTGCTTTGTACAGTACATTTGCAATATGTTTCACTGTACATTTGCAATATGTTTCAATGGGCTTTTAACATCACGAATATGACAAGCTCTAAAATACTGCAGGAATGCCCAATTGACTGCCCGTTGATCTAAGGATGGCCAGGATTGATAGTGGTACCTCTCCATCGCTTGTTGGTGTTGATTTCAACATGTCAAATTCGTGATGTTAACAGCCCATTGAAACATATTGCAAATGTACAGTGAAACATATTGCAAATGTACAGTACATTTACCAGGTCCATATTTTCAAAAGGGTTTTAAATGACTTTAGGGGGCTGCTCCTGGTCCAGGATCCGTATGGGAGCATCCCACTATGGCCCTAAGTCAGTTGGAGAAGCCCCTGCTGATTTATGGAGGTTTTCAAAAAAAAAGTCCACACTCTCTTCCATTGCTTTGTACAGTACATTTGCAATATGTTTCACTGTACATTTGCAATATGTTTCAATGGGCTGTTAACATCACGAATATGACAAGCTCTAAAATACTTCAGGAATGGCCAATTGACTGCCCATTGATCTCAGGATGGCCAGGATTGATAGCGGTACCTGTCCATAGCTCATTGGTGTTGATTTCAACATGTCAAAAAAAATCCCATTGAAACATATTGCAAATGTACAGTGAAACATATTGCAAATGTACAGTACATTTGCAATATGTTTAAATGGGCTTTTAACATCACGAATATGACAAGCTCTAAAATACTTCAGGAATGCCCAATTGACTGCCCATTGATCTCAGGATGGCCAGGATTGATAGCGGTACCTGTCCATAGCTCGTTGGTGTTGATTTCAACATGTCAAAAAAAATCCCATTGAAACATATTGCAAATGTACAGTGAAACATATTGCAAATGTACAGTACATTTGCAATATGTTTCAATGGGCTGTTAACATCACGAATATGACAAGCTCTAAAATACTTCAGGAATGCCCAATTGACTGCCCGTTGATCTCAGGATGGCCAGTATTGATAGCGTTGATCAATCCTGGCCATCCTGAGATCAATGGGCAGTCAATTGGCCATTCCTGAAGTATTTTAGAGCTTGTCATATTCGTGATGTTAACAGCCCATTGAAACATATTGCAAATGTACAGTGAAACATATTGCAAATGTACTGTACAAAGCAATGGAAGAGAGTGTGGACTTTTTTGAAAACCTCCATAAATCAGCAGGGGCTTCTCCAACTGACTTAGGGCCATAGTGGGATGCTCCCATACGGATCCTGGACCAGGAGCAGCCCTAAAGTCATTTAAAACCCTTTTGAAAATATGGACCTGGTAAATGTACTGTACATTTGCAATATGTTTCACTGTACATTTGCAATATGTTTCAATGGGCTGTTAACATCACGAATTTGACATGTTGAAATCAACACCAACAAGCGATGGAGAGGTACCACTATCAATCCTGGCCATCCTTAGATCAACGGGCAGTCAATTGGGCATTCCTGCAGTATTTTAGAGCTTGTCATATTCGTGATGTTAAAAGCCCATTGAAACATATTGCAAATGTACAGTGAAACATATTGCAAATGTACTGTACAAAGCAATGGAAGAGAGTGTGGACTCTGTCATTTTTTGAACATTTTTGAAAACCTCCATAAATGAGCAGGGGCTTCTCCCACTGACTTAGGGCCATAGTGGGATACTCCCATAAAGATCCTGGACCAGGAGCAGCCCCTAAAGTCATTTAAAACCCTTTTGAAAATATGGACCTGGTAAATGTACTGTACATTTGCAATATGTTTCACTGTACATTTGCAATATGTTTCAATGGGCTTTAAGATCACGATCCCAATGTAGGCACCCCTGGTCATTTTGGACGTTTTCCAAAAAATAGACCCTATAGGATGATTGAGGGCTTAACATAGTGATATATATCATTTTGTCAGTTTAAATGCCATTTGGACATTGCTCACTGACTTTTGGGTTCGTAATGTTGAGAAAAATATTTTTTTTCCCCAAAAAAGTTATGGATCCAGATGCTGCGTGTTCAGACGGATCCGTTAAAGTGGGTTTCGGAGCTCTACGTGATTTCTGTGATTTTCTGTGATTTTCTGAAATCACACACATGCACAGTCAATGGGGAATGACACAGTGAGGGGCTTACAGACACACACTGCCTGCAATAGTTACTTTTGTTCGAACTATTAAAGAACCGTCAGACCTAGAGCTCTGAAACTTTAGAAACCCATTCTAGACCTTTAGTCGATCGTGCACGGTGAGCTACGGGGCTCTAGAAGGTTTTCAGGCCGAGAAACAGCCTCGTACATTTGCAATATTTTCAATTCATTTTTACATCACGAAAATGACAAAATTTCTAAAAGTCCCAGGGACACAAGGCTAGGTGCATTAGAACCGCCTCGGCCCATAGAGACGGACCCTAACGTTTCTGTCCGATAGCTCATTCAAGGACCCCGTAGCAACGCGCCGGAAAACGTGGATTTTCAGCACCAATTAAGGTCGCTGCTCGGACTCCAAATGACCTATCGAGCGAAACTTGAGATTCGGGTCGCCTCAGCTAGGCCGACACATAATGTCGAACTGGACCCAGCTAGAACGTAACTAGGTGTTTTACATTTTTACTATGATTTAAACAGAATTTTGAGCCTGCCCTGATATATGTGATTGTTGGCTTCTAAATGAGATGGGAAAAGTGGGTTTGGTGTCAGTTTTTATCAGTTTGGTGTCAGAATGATATCTAATTGATTGATTGACGCTGACTTGCTCGTTGACTTTTGTACATTTGCAATATGTTTGAATAGGGCTGAAACATCACCAAAATGACAGACTGAAATCAACACTAAAAGGGCATCACCATAGTCTCTAGGCCGTGCCGAGTTCAACGAGACGCCCCACTTGACTGTAGCTCGCTCTGACCTCATAGACCGTGCAAAAAGTATCGCGCAAAATGAAGCCTGGCCCTAAATGTCAGCTGATTTTGGGTGACAGCAGCAGACCCGTTTGGGTTAGAAGCACAATTCAACTTCAGGAATGTTCCTAAGGTCCTCCCGATCTGAGCAAGCCTAACCGTGACTGTGTGGCATTAACCTTTAACAGTGAAAACAGGGTATTTACATCAAACCGTTTGCTATGAAATCTCTCCCCATAGGAATACATTGCCTGCTCCCTAAATTCAACCTGGTGCCTATGTGGGTTATGAATGTCTTATGAACCTGTCTTCGATAGCAATCCATCAGACCACTATGAGGTCTACCTGTGTTGATTCTAAGCTTCCTGGAGCAACCGGAAGTGGTAAAAATCACCCTAAAGGTGTTTTGATAGACCCAACCTGCAGTTTGTGAAAAACAGACTTTCAACCCTGTGTAAATCAGTCATTTCTTAACCTAAAGACTTAAAACTCAGGATTCTGTTAAAGCATACCCCAATGAGGATATGTGTCTACCTACAGCTTCCTGTGACAACCGGAAGTGCTTTAAATAGGGGTCATAGGTGCTGCTTGAAGGGTTAAAAAGGTCACATCTTTCCAAAACTTCACATGTGTGATTAGGCAACCCCAATGAACTGTAAATCAGTCATTTCTCCCATCAGAATCCCTTGAAAAACTCACACATGCACACAGTCCATGGGGAGTGACATAGTGTGGGGCTTACAGACACACACTGCCTGCAATAGTTACTTTCGTTCGAACTATTAAAGAACCGTCAGACCTAGAGCTCTGAAACTTTAGAACCCTTTTCTAGAGCTTATGTCGATAGTGCACGGTGAGCTACGGGGCTCTAGAAGGTTAACAGGCCGAGAAACAGCCTTGTACATTTGCAATATTTTCAATTCATTTTTACATCACGAAAATGACAAAATTTCTAAAAGTCCCAGAGACACAAGGTTAGGTGCATTAGAACCGCCTTGGCCCATAGAGACGGACCCTAACGTTTCTCTCCGATAGCTCATTCAAGGACCCCGTAGCAACGCCGGAGCGTGGATTTTCAGCACCAATTAAGGTCGCTGCTCGGGCTCCGAATGACCTATCGAGCGAAACTCGGGATTTGGGGTCGCCTCAGATGAGCCGACACATAACGTCGGAACTGGACCCGCAACTAGAACGTAACTAGGTGTTTTACGTTTTCATTATAGTGACTTTATGGCAGACGTTTGTCCATTTGCAATAAGTTAAAACCGTCAAGCCCGGCCATCCTGAGATCAACGGGCAGTCAATTGGGCTTTCCTGCAGAATTTTAGAGCTTGTCATATTCGTGATGTTAACAGCCCATTGAAACATATTGCAAATGTACTGTACATTTGCAATATGTTTCACTGTACATTTGCAATATGTTTCAATGGGCTTTTTTTTGACATGTTGAAATCAACACCAATGAGCTATGGACAGGTACCACTATCAATACTGGCCATCCTGAGATCAACGGGCAGTCAATTGGGCATTCCTGAAGTATTTTAGAGCTTGTCATATTCGTGATGTTAAAAGCCCATTGAAACATATTGCAAATGTACTGTACATTTGCAATATGTTTCACTGTACATTTGCAATATGTTTCAATGGGCTTTTTTTTGACATGTTGAAATCAACACCAATGAGCTATGGACAGGTACCACTATCAATACTGGCCATCCTGAGATCAACGGGCAGTCAATTGGCCATTCCTGAAGTATTTTAGAGCTTGTCATATTCGTGATGTTAACAGCCCATTGAAACATATTGCAAATGTACTGTACAGGTTCATAAGACATTCATAACCCACATAGGCACCAGGTTGAATTTAGGGGAGCAGGCAATGTATTCCTATGGGGAGAGATGTCATAGCAAACGGTTTGATGTAAATACCCTGTTTTCACTGTTAAGGGTTAATGCCACAGGGCCACGGTTAGGCTTGCACAGATCGGGAGGTCCTAAGGAACGCTCCTGAGGTCGAATCGTGCTTCTAACCCAAACGGTTCTGCCGCTGTCACCCAAAAGCAGCTGAAATTTAGGGCCAGGCTTCATTTCCGGCCTACTTTTTGGCACGGTTGCTGCGGTCAGACCGAGTGAGCTACGGTCAAGCGGGGCATCTCGTTGAACTTCGGCAAGGCCTAGAGACTATGGTGATGTCATTGCAGGCTCTGTGTGTCTTTAAGCCCCCCACTGTGTCACTCCATCCCATATCTGTGTTTGTGTGTGTGTTTGAGGGTTTTCTTGTAAATCTGATGGGAGAAATGACTCATTTACAGTTCATGAGGGTTGCCTAATCACACATATGAAGTTTTGTAAAGATGTGACCTTTTAACCCTTGAAACAGCACCTATGACCCCTATTTAAAGCACTTCCGGTTGTCACAGGAAGCTGTAGGTAGACACATATCCTCATTGGGGTATGCTTTAACAGAATCCTGAGTTTTAAGTCTTTAGGTTAAGAAATGACTGATTTACACAGGGTTGAAAGTCTGTTTTTCACAAACTGCAGGTTGGGTCTATCAAAACACCTTTAGGGTGATTTTTACCACTTCCGGTTGCTCCAGGAAGCTTAGAATCAACACAGGTAGACCTCATAGTGGTCTGATGGATTGCTATCGAAGACAGGTTCATAAGACATTCATAACCCACATAGGCACCAGGTTGAATTTAGGGAGCAGGCAATGTATTCCTATGGGGAGAGATTTCATAGCAAACGGTTTGATGTAAATACCCTGTTTTCACTGTTAAAGGTTAATGCCACACAGTCACGGTTAGGCTTGCTCAGATCGGGAGGACCTTAGGAACATTCCTGAAGTTGAATTGTGCTTCTAACCCAAACGGGTCTGCCGCTGTCACCCAAAATCAGCTGACATTTAGGGCCAGGCTTCATTTTGCGCATACTTTTTTGCACGGTCTATGAGGTCAGAGCGAGCTACAGTCAAGTGGGGCGTCTCGTTGAACTCGGCACGGCCTAGAGACTATGGTGATGCCCTTTTTAGTGTTGATTTCAGTCTGTCATTTTGGTGATGTTTCAGCCCTATTCAAACATATTGCAAATGTACAAAAGTCAACGAGCAAGTCAGCGTCAATCAATCAATTAGATATCATTCTGACACCAAACTGATAAAAACTGACACCAAACCCACTTTTCCCATCTCATTTAGAAGCCAACAATCACATATATCAGGGCAGGCTCAAAATTCTGTTTAAATCATAGTAAAAATGTAAAACACCTGGTTCACGTTCTAGCTGCGGGTCCAGTTCGACATTATGTGTCGGCCTAGCTGAGGCGACCCGAATCTCAAGTTTCGCTCGATAGGTCATTTGGAGTCCGAGCAGCGACCTTAATTGGTGCTGAAAATCCACGTTTTCCGGGCGTTGCTACGGGGTCCTTGAATGAGCTATCGGACAGAAACGTTAGGGTCCGTCTCTATGGGCCGAGGCGGTTCTAATGCACCTAGCCTTGTGTCCCTGGGACTTTTAGAAATTTTGTCATTTTCGTGATGTAAAAATGAATTGAAAATATTGCAAATGTACGAGGCTGTTTCTCGGCCTGAAAACCTTCTAGAGCCCGTAGCTCACCGTGCACGATCGACTAAAGGTCTAGAATGGGTTTCTAAAGTTTCAGAGCTCTAGGTCTGACGGTTCTTTAATAGTTCGAACAAAAGTAACTATTGCAGGCAGTGTGTGTCTGTAAGCCCCTCACTGTGTCATTCCCCATTGATTGTGCATGTGTGTGATTTCAGAAAATCACAGAAAATCACAGAAATCACGTAGAGCTCGAAACCCACTTTAACGGATCCGTCTGAACACGCAGCATCTGGATCCATAACTTTTTGGGGAAAAAAATATTTTTCTCAACATTACGAATTGGACATTTGACAATTAATCGAAAATTAAAAAGAGATAAATGTCTGGTTCTTTTTCCTTACACCGTAGGTTCATGTACTTTGACGTAAAGCTGTCAAATTAGTGCTCTATTTCCATTTTTCACCTTTAATCCCAGAAAATGGGCCTTATCTCAAAAACCGTGAGTCCCTGACGCCATTCTGTTTCGGGCCAACTGCCCATATGGCCAAACCCATGCCCACCAAGTTTCGTCTTCAAAGTGTTTTCGGTTTAGGAGAAAAAGCCAGGTCAATTAGGTGTATGTTTTGTACATTTGCAATATGAAGGCATTCGCCATCTGGTGGGATTAACATGAAGAGGCGGAAAAATGAAAAAATGAATTTATTTTATTAAACGGACATCGAAAGTCCGAGAAAGTTCGTTTGATGACTTCCTGGAAGATTTGGCCCCTCACGGCGTCGGCGTCGACGCGCCGGGCTTATTTTAGAAACAATTTGGACGTCTAGTAAGGAGCGTACATTTGCAATATGCAGTTTCTCATCAAACATACAGCAAATGCCATCTGCGTCCCTTATGTAGGTACAGGGACACGGTGGAGTCGCAATTCAATGACTCAGACACAAGACGTATGTGGCAGGGTCTACAGGAAATCACAGACTACAAAAATAAAAACAGTCACGTCACGGACACCGAAGTCACGCTTCCAGACAAAATAAACACCTTCTTTGCCCGCTTTGAGTATAATACAGTGCCACCGTCGCGGCTCGCTAACAAAGACTGCACACCCCCCTCTCCTTCTCCGTAGCTGATGTGAGTAAAACATTTAAACTTGTTAACCCTCACAAGGCTGATGGCCCAGACGGCATCCCTAGAATCAGAATTCAACACCATAGTACCCTCCAAGCTCATCATCAAGCTGGAGGCCCTGGGTCTCAACCCCGCCGTGTGCAACTGGGTCCTGGACTTTCTGACGGGCCGCCCCCAGGTGGTGAGGGTAAGAAACAACATCTCCACTTCGCTGACCCTCAACACTGGGGCCCCACAAGGGTGTGTGCTCAGCCCTCTCCTGTACTCCCTGTTCACCCACGACTGTGTGATCATGCACGCCTCCAACTCAATCATCAAGTTCGCAGACAACACTACAACGACGAGACAACATACAGGGAGGAGGTGAGGGCACTCGGAGTGTGGTGTCAGGAAAACAACTTCTCACTCAACGTCAACAAAACAAAGGAGATGATCGTGGACTTCAGGAAACAGCAGAGGGAGCACCCCCCTATCCACACCGAAGGGACAGCAGTGGAGAAGTTGAAAAGTTTTAATTTCCTGGTCGTACATTTCACAGACAAACTGAAATGGTCCACGGTTTCTGGTTTTCAATCCACGGTTTCTGGTTGGGGAAGGTTTTAATAGTTTTAATAATTGACAGTGATACTGATCAGGGATCTTGGCAGAGATATTGATCAGGGATATTGACAGGGATAATGACATAGATATTGACAGGGATATTGACAGGGATATTGACAGGGATATTGATTCGGGATATTGATTCGGGATATTGACAGAGATATTAATCAGAGATAATGATCAGGGATATTGACCAGGGATATTGACAGAGATATTGACAGAGATGTTGATCAGGGATATTGGCAGAGATATTGACTGAAATATTGACAAGGCACTTTGACAGGAATGTTTATCAGGGATATTGACAGAGATATTGATCACGGAAATTGATCAGGGAAATTGATCAGGAAAATTGATCAGGGATATTGATCAGGGATTTTGACAGAGATATTGACAGGGAAGTTGATCAGGGATATTGACAGAGATTTTGACAGGTATATTGACAGAGATATTGATCATGGTTATTGACAGAGATATTGATCAGGGAAATTGATCAGGGATATTGACAGGGATGTTGATCAGGGATATTAATCAGGGATATTGATCAGGGATATTGATCAGGGATATTGATCAGGGATATTGACAAAGATATTGATCAGGGATTTTGACAGGGATGTTGATCAGGGATATTAATCAGGGATATTGATCAGGGATATTAATCAGGGATATTGATCAGGGATATTGATCAGGGATATTGACAGACATTTTGATCAGGGATATTTACAGAGATATTGACAGACATTTTAACAGGGATCTTGACAGAGACATTGATCTGGGATATTGGTCATGGATTTTGATCTGGGATATGTACAGATAGTGACAGGAATATTGACAGAGTTATTGACAGTGATATTGATCAGGGATATTGATCAGGCCTATTGACAGTGATATTGACAGAGATATAGACAGCGATATTGACAGAAATATTGACAGAGATATTGACTGGGATATTGACAAGGATATTGACACAGATATTGACAGGGATATTGACAGGGATATTGACAGGGATATTGACAGAGATACACAACAAAAATGTCTCTATTATATTGTGTAGACTCCTCTGCCTGCTCAGCACATTTGTCCTGAACTCAGACAAGTATGGAACATACATTCATCATCTACACGTCTGCTTCCAGGCCCAATTACAGCAGCAAGTTCAGCTGGGAGAGAAGGTCACGTGACCAAGGTCAACATCAGCAGGACATTCTAGTGCAATAATAATAATACCATTATTAGTGTACAGCTCAATATCATCATTAAATGCAAGGTTGACAACGAACATAATCATATGACAATTTTGAAGAAACCCTACATCACTTCATAAGGGATAATAATGATTTGAAGGGGTCCTTGGATGGTGGAGGTGAGGGGCAAGTTAATTACATGGACATTGAACATATTGATCTGACTGGGCAACCCCTTAATCATTAGGCTCACAGAAACAGACATGTAGTGAAGCTAGCAGTTCCGTCTCTAAATCTCTTGTTCCATTGTGGAATTGTCCATGGGTGGTCACCTCATTCCGGAAGACTTTGCTCCCCCAGCGATGGAAACAACTTGAGATGTTGTTTTAGGAAAAATGTAAACTTGATTAAAACATTTTTTTATGGAAACGAATAAAAGCTTGACAACTGTTCTTGCTCCAGTGATAATAAGATACATGAAAGTACAGCAAAACATTGTCCTTCAAGCAACCCCCAAAAATAAAATGGATTCACCTAAAAATGGTTATATGAAATGTTCTGCCTCCTGACTCCACCATGTTCATGCTGACCTTTATTCAATCCCAGCTCATATTCTCTGTCTGCTCTCTTCATTATTTGTCTTGCACCATTTGTCACTGGGGGTTAAACGTTCAGTATTAGTATATTTCTGTAAAAAAATCTCACATGAGCAAAGGAGCTATGATGAGCATGAAATGAATACTATAGTATTCACTGTAGTGTTTTTGCAGAATTTACTGTTAGTCTGTAGTTTTTACTGTAGTATACTATAGCATTTACTGTAGAATTTACTGTAGTATATTGTAGTATACTGTAGTATTTAGTATAGTAATTAATATAGTGTTTTGATGATTGTAGTATACTGTAGTATGTACCGTCGTGTTTTTGTTTTATTATCTTTTGGCATAGAATTGGAGGCTTTCTCCTTCAGGAAACCTACTGGAGAAATAATAAAATAGCACATTTTCCATAACCTGTAGACAGGTAGGACTGGGTTCTGAATGGATATTTCAGAGATTCTTCTCAAGTAGTGGTGTGTTGGTAAAATCGCTGGGGAAGCCAATCCAGAAGAAAATGCCATTATCTATTACAACCAATGTGTTTGCGTTGTTTGCTCTACAACCTGTTAGTTCGTATGCCTTGCGACCATGATATATACGCCTAAGGCAGAGGCAATAAGAAAACACAGTGGCAAAATAAATTCTATCAAGCCTTTGTTTCATCACAAAATCGGATAGCAACCTCTGTCCAGTGAAGTCGACCTACATGACCTACAGCATGGTTAAGGAAGTTAATGTTTCTGCCATTTTCGGATTACTAAAGAACTATTGATTTAGAACCACAGAGAGTTACCGCAAGTTTCAAAGAAAACAGGAGCTGACTCCACTATTCCAGCACCATTTCAACTTCAACGTTTCAACAAAATCAAATCACCTCTGCTTAGTCTAATACAGTGACAACCAAAAGATACCAGAAACGATATAGTCCAATCAACGTAAGCTAACTATGATGTGGCTGTCCATGGTTCTGATGTGTGTATGTCAATAGGTCAGACAGGTGTGTGTGTGCGTGTGTGCGTGTGTGTGCGTTCGTGCAAGTATAAAAAATATGTTGACTCACCCTACTTGTAGACTAAAGCAAATGCCAGCCTCCTCTCTTTCATGTTGATGAAACGGTCTATGACTGTCATACAGTAGACGCTTTTTTGTTGTCCTAGTCTACCTGGCTAAAATACTTGCAGTCCAGGGACACAATGTATACATTTATTGTTGGATCGGAATCGCCATTATAATCATTGGCCAGTACGGAGAATTAAGTAAAACCACAAGTCCAAATACCTAGCTCCATACCTGGCTAATTTAGGAAAGGGACAATTTTAACTAGGTAGCAAGCCACCGGAGGACAACAACACAACGAGATGCAACAATTTGTTTATGTCAATGACGTATTTCTCTTGATGCGATGTGATAGAAGAGAAGCCAAGTCCAAACTGGCTTCCCTTGAAAAAAATGTGGTGTGTACCAGGACCACAGTTGAGCTCAATCCGTTTGCTCAACGCTGATTGGCTATTATTATTTACTTTTTCTTTCTATCGAGGCCAAATGCTCATTGGCTTCCCTTGCAGTCAATGCTACAGGCAGCAATAATGTCATACTCTTTCTGACCAGACAGTATCAGATAGATGGCCTACAGAGAGTGCTGTGCGGTGCTGTTTCGATCGCTCGGATACTGTCTCCAGTGAGATATAGTCAGCCTCTTACAAATTTAAGGAAAATTACACTACATGACCAAAAGTATTTGGACACCTGTTAATCAAACATCTCATTCCAAAATAATGGGCATTAATATGGAGTTGGTCCCCCCCTTTGCTGCAAAAACAGCCTCCACTCTTCTGGGAAGTATTTCCACTAGATGTTGGAACATTGCTGCAGGGACTTGCTTCCATTCAGCCACAAGAGCATTAGTGAGGTCGGGCACTGATGTTGGGCGTTTAGGCTTGTTTCGCAGTCAGCATTCCAGCTCATCCCACAAGAACAGCACTTACAGTTGACCAGGGCAGCTCTAGCAGGGCAGAAATGTGACAAACTGACTGTTTGGAAAGGTGGCATCCCATGACAGTGCCTCGTTGAAAGTCAATGCCCTTCTACTGCCAATGTTTGTTTATGGAGATTGCATGGCTGTGTGCTCAATTTTATACACCTGTCAGCAACTTGCTTCCATTCAGCCACAAGAGCATTAGTGAGGTCGGGCACTGATGTTGGGCGTTTAGGCTTGTTTCGCAGTCAGCATTCCAGCTCATCCCACAAGAACAGCACTTACAGTTGACCAGGGCAGCTCTAGCAGGGCAGAAATGTGACAAACTGACTGTTTGGAAAGGTGGCATCCCATGACAGTGCCTCGTTGAAAGTCAATGCCCTTCTACTGCCAATGTTTGTTTATGGAGATTGCATGGCTGTGTGCTCAATTTTATACACCTGTCAGCAACGGCTGTGGATGAAATAGCCGAATCCACAAATTTTAAGGGTTGTCCACATATTTTTTGGCATGCAGTGTATTTGTTAATTGCATTGGAAGTCTCAATCCACTACATCTGCCAATGTCGCACTTCCACATCTGCAGTGAAAGCCTACAAACTATTATGACCCCTCTATGGAAAGATAAGACTCTCACAAACATGATGGTGTTCTCTGTTTGGGACTCGTCTGAAGTCAGTACAGCCGATCTGCCCACAAGACTCGTCTGAAGATCCCCCAGTACCAGTTGAAAGAATTAATGGAAGTGTATATAGGGAGATTGTTCAGTGCCAAAAATAAAGCACACAGCTTTCACCTACTACAGTAGCTATGTTGAGAAGGTTTGAATCCTAAGCAGCCTGCCTACACAAGTACAAACCCAACATAGCTACTGTAGTAGGTCAAAGTTGTGTGCTGGAAAACCTT
Source organism: Brachymystax lenok tsinlingensis (assembly GCA_030435695.1). NCBI lineage: Eukaryota > Metazoa > Chordata > Actinopteri > Salmoniformes > Salmonidae > Brachymystax > Brachymystax lenok. Next base: position 41,616,189 of record CM059792.1, on the reverse strand, counting down.
GGTAGAGCATGGGTGGAATAGGCATTGTGGTGCTCATATGAATTTCCTTTATTTTCCGGCTTCAGACCAATTCCTATTCTCACCTAAAACATATTTTTTTGTTTTTAATTCTATAGTAAGTACTGTAGTGTTTTATAGTAAACTGTAGTATTTTTATGTGGGAATGAAATGCAAGGTACAGTTGAAGTCGGAAGTTTACATACACCTTAGCCAAATAAATGTACCTCCGTTTTTCACAATTCCTGACATTTAATCCTAGTAACAATTCCCTGTATTAGGTCAGTTAGGATCACCAATTTATTTTAAGAATGTGAAATGTCAGAATAATAGCAGAGAGAATGATATATTTCAGCTTTTATTTCTTTCATCACATTCCCAGTGGATCAGAAGTTTACATACACTCAATTAGAATTTGGTAGCGTTTCCTTTAAATTGTTTAACTTGGGTCAAACCTTTCAGGTAGCCTTCCACAAGCTTCCCACAATAAGTTAGGTGAATTTTGGCCCACCCCCACAATATGATGCTGTCACCCCCGTGCTTCACGGTTGGGATGGTGTTCTTCAGCTTGCAAGCCTCCCCCTTTGTCCTCAAAACATAACGATGGTCATTATGGCCAAACAGTTCTATTTTTGTTTTGTCAGACCAGAGGACATTTCTCCAAAAAGTACGATCTTTGTCCCCATGTGCAGTTGCAAATCGTAGTCTGGCTTTTTTTATGCCAGTTTTGGAGCAGTGGCTTCTTCCTTGCTGAGTGGCCTTTCAGGTTATGTCGATATAGGACTTGTTTTACTGTGGAAATAGATACAGTGAGGGAAAAAAGTATTTGATCCCCAGCTAATTTTTTACGTTTGCCCACTGACAAAGAAATGATCAGTCTATAATTTTAATGGTAGGTTTATTTGAACAGTGAGAGACAGAATAACAACAAAAAAATCCAGAAAAACGCATGTGTAAAATGTTATAAATTGATTTGCATTTTAATGAGGGAAACAAGTATTTAACCCCCTCTCAATCAGAAAGATTTCTGGCTCCCAGGTGTCTTTTTATACAGGTAACGAGCTGAGATTAGGAGCACACTCTTAAAGGGAGTGCTCCTAATCTCAGTTTGTTACATGTATAAAAGACACCTGTCCACAGAAGCAATCAGTCAATCAGATTCCAAACTCTCCACCATGGCCAAGACCAAAGAGCTCTCCAATGATGTCATGGACAAGATTGTAGACCTACACAAGGCTGGAATTGGCTACAAGACCATCGCCAAGCAGCTTGGTGAGAAGGTGACAACAGTTGGTGCAATTATTCGCAAATGGAAGAAACACAAAATAACTGTCAATCTCCCTCGGCCTGGGGCTCCATGCAAGATCTCACCTTGTGGAGTTGCAACGATCATGAGAACGGTGAGGAATCAGGCCAGAACTACACGGGAGGATCTTGTCAATGATCTCAAGGCAGCTGGGACCATAGTCACCAAGAAAACAATTGGTAACACACTACGCCGTGAAGGACTGAAATCCTGCAGCGCCCGCAAGGTCCCCCTGCTCAAGAAAGCACATATACATGCTCGTTGAAGTTTGCCAATGAATATCTGAATGATTCAGAGGACATCTGGGTGAAAGTGTTGTGGTCAGATGAGACCAAAATGGAGCTCTTTGGCATCAACTCAACTAGACGTGTTTGAGGAGGAGGAATGCTGCCTATGACCCCAAGAACACCATCCCCACCGTCAAACATGGAGGTGGAAACATTATGCTTTGGGGGTGTTTTTCTGCTAAAGGGATAGGACAACTTCACAGCATCAAAGGGACGATGGACGGGGCCATGTACCATCAAATCTTGGGTGAGAACCTCCTTCCCTCAGCCAGGGCATTGAAAATGGGTCATGGTTGGGTATTCCAGCATGACAATGACCCAAAACACAAGGCCAAGGCAACAAAGGAGTGGCTCAAGAAGAAGCACATTAAGGTCCTGGAGTGGCCTAGCCAGTCTCCAGACCTTAATCCCATAGAAAATCTGTGGAGGAGCTGAAGGTTCGAGTTGCCAAGCGTCAGCCTCGAAACCTTAATGACTTGGAGAAGATCTGCAAAGAGGAGTGGGACAAAATCCCTCCTGAGATGTGTGCAAACCTGGTGGCCAACTACAAGAAACATCTGACCTCTGTGATTGCCAACAAGGGTTTTGCCACCAAGTACTAAATCATGTTTTGCAGAGGGGTCAAATACTTATTTCCCTCATTAAAATGCAAATCAATTCATAACATGCGTTTTTCTGGATTCACATGCGTTTTTCTGGATTTTTTGTTGTTATTCTGTCTCTCACTGTTCAAATAAACCTACCATTAAAATTATAGACTGATCATTTCTTTGTCTGTGGGCAAACGTACAAAACCAGCAGGGGATCAAATACTTTTTTCCCTCGCTGTACTTTTGTATCTGTTTCCTCCAGCATCTTCACAAGGTCCTTTGCTGTTCTTCTGGGATTGATTTGCACATTTCACACCAAAGTACGTTCATCTCTAGGAGACAGAACGCGTCTCCTTCCTGAGCGGTATGATGGCTGCGTGGTGCCATGGTGTTTATACTTGCGTACTATTGTTTGTACAGATGAATGTGGTTCCTTCAGGCATTTGGAAATTGCTCCCAAGGATGAACCAGACTTGAGGAGGTTTAAAGTTTTTTATCTGAGGTCTTGGCTGATTTCTTTAGATTTTCCCATGATGTCAAGCAAAGAGGCACTGAGTTTGAAGATAGACCTTGACATACATCCACAGGTACACCTCCAATTGACTCAAATGATGTCAATTAGCCTATCAGAAGCTTCTAAAGCCATTACATAATTTTCTGGAATATTCCAAGCTGTTTAAAGGCACAATCAACTTAGTGTATGTAAACTTCTGACCCACTGGAATTGTGATACAGTGAATTATAAGTGAATCAATCTGTCTGTAAACAATTGTTGGAAAAATGACTTGTGTCATGCACAAAGTAGATGTCTTAACCAACTTGCCAAAACTATAGTTTGTTAGTGGTTAAAAAACGAGTTTAATGACTCCAACCAGTGTATGTAAACTTCCAACTTCAACTGTATATATATATATATATATATATATATATATGGAGAGAGAGGGGTAGTGAGCTCATGGGCTCCTGAGTGTTCAGTTCTTCTGCAAAAAGATACAATTAGAGTTGGATAAATATAGATACACTTTTATTTATACAGGGTACTAACCTCAATAGCAAAACCTTCAATCCTATTCAAAATTCCATACCTAAAACCTTGATTTTGGACAAAATTACATGAATTGACTATTGCTACCCAGGATTATCAAGAAAAAACTTCTAACAAACCAAAATCGGCAGAAGAATCACAGCGGAACCTGGAAATACCATCCAACACAAAGCTGTGTGAGTTATGTTCAGTCTGAACCTACTTCTGTAAAAGACAATAATCTCTAGGTCATTTTGTTATATAACGCTTAATAAAGAAGGCTACTAAACTACCAAGCTGCTAAAACAGAACGTATCTGGCTGCAACTTCAATTAGCACTGAAGTGTGAAGTGAGACGTGTGAAAATCCTTGAGCCTTACAATGGCAGGAGAGTTTCACAGCCCACCCACCCAAATGCAGAGGCCTTTGAAGTCCCCATGGCTTATCCTTGTGGAAAGGTCAATACAGTACAGTATCCCATGGATATTAAAAATAACACTGCACGGAATAAGTACAAAAAAAGCTCCTCAAGGACAATCCAGGGACATTATTTGCTGACTGATACGAAGAGGGGAACGTAAGCAACTTAATTTTCCACACAGACCATCCCTTGGCAGGGCATAGTGCTATAAGAGCACACTACCACTATGTCAAATGAGAGGGTATTGGCCCAGGGTGGAAACTCAGAATACTAAACACTGAGGAAATTGAAACAACCTGTCAACGTGTACAAGTCTAGGACAGTAATGGTGCAGGACATCCTCATGCAGTTCCAACATGACTTTTACAGGATCAAAGAGAGAGCACAGCAGGAAAAGCTCTCTCTCTGTGACGACTCCCCCATCCTGAGTGAGTCTGATCACACCTCTTCAAACTGTCCCTCAGACGAGGATAGTCACCCCCCCAGCACAGGTCCCCCAACTGCACTGCTCCTCCATCATTGAGAGGGATGAATTCACAGAGTTGGAGAGAGACATGGTGGAGCTCAGAGAGCAAGTCCACACAATCCAGACAGAACAAACCCACCAGACAGACCAGCACAACAACACCCCCCCAACAAGACCCGTAGGGCAGAAAGTAGAGATGGACGGCTATCTGAGAGAGCTGGCTGCTCTAAGGACTGAGGTGAGAGAACTTAAAGAAGCACACATGGCACTGAAGGAGGAGGTGACAAAGCTGAGGTGTGACAGAGAGCAGGACACTCCCCCAGAGAAGCCAGCAGAACAGCCCACCTCAGAACCGGACCACAACCTCTACACCACAATGGGACAGGCAACACAGGACCCACCAACCCAACAGACCCCACCCCCTCCTAACAGCCCCCCTCTCAGCTCCCCTGATAGCTCTCTTGACAACCCCCACACATCCACTGAGGACACACAAAAGCCAGAGATTGTGCTCCTCATTGACTCAAATGGCAAATACATTCGAGGATACACTTTTTCCCAAACACAAAGTGGCTAAACTCTGGTGCCCAAACACTAGGCATTCCCCGGAGCTGTTGTCAGAGGACAGACTAGGGTCCCACAGCCACATCATAATTCACATAGGCACAAATGACCTGAGGGCCCAGCAGGAAAGGGTGGCCATAGCACTCAAAGGAGTGATTGAAAAAGCTTCTTCCACTTACCCCAATGCACATTTGCCAGGACCCTGAAGGACATCACCCTCAACCATAGCCCCAGCACCTCACACAGGAGCAACAGAACAACGGACATCACACCCAGACCAGCGAGACACCCTCCCAGACCTGCACTGAGAGAACCCCCGCCAAGAGAACCTACACCCAGACCACAGCATCACCAGCCACACCCCAACTAGGTAAGACCACCCCAAGCAAACCCTGGCCACACCCTATATAGACCCCCCATATCAGATCTATGCCCCTTTCTGCCCACCCCATGCCCCTCGTCCCTGTGGCAAGGACCTCAAAATTACAGCAGGACATATGCCCAGGCTGTGAGCAGAACCACAGGCACAACCTCTAGTCTTACACCCGCCCAAGCCCCATCCTGCGACCTAAGAGGTATGTATCAGATGCTCAACATGCTCTGCTCACAGCTACTGTGATGGTCCGGACTTAAACCACACAAAAACAACACTAGAGTCTATGGATCACAAAGATTGTACTATCTCATCCTGGAATATACAAGGTCTGAGGTCATCTGCCTTTGGCCTAAGGAGCAGGAACTCAGACTTCATCAAATAAATTGGAAATACAGACATTGTCATCCTACAAGTAACATGATATAAAGGAGACAGACTCACTGGTTGCCCTCTAGGTTACAGAGAGCTGGTAGTCCCATCCACCAAACTACCAGATGTGAAACAGGGAAGAGACTCAGGGGGTATGCCAATTTGGTATAGAGCAGACCTAATCCACTCTATTAAATTAGTCAAAACAGGAACATTTTACATCTGGCTAGAAATTAAAAAGGAAGTATCTCAACAGAGAAAAATGTCCTCATGTGTGCTACCTATATTCCCCCAATAGAATCCCCATACTTTAACGATGACAGCTCCTCCATCCTAGAGGGGGAGATCAACAATTTCCAGGCCCAAGGACATGTACTACTCTGTTGCGACCTAAATGCCAGAACTGGACAAGAACCTGACAACCTCAGCACACATGGGGACAAACACATACCTAGAGGTGACACCATTCCCTCCCCCACATGCCCCCCTATACACAACTACAATGACATAACCAACAAAAATGGGTCAAAACTAATGCAGCTCTGTCGGACGCTGGTATGTACATAGTCAATGGAAGGCTTCGAGGGGACTCCTTTGGTAGGTACACCTATAGCTTATCTCTTGGCAGTAGTACTGTAGACTACATTATCACCGATCTCAACCCAGAGTCTCATAGAGTGTTCACAGTCAGTCCACTGACACCCCTATCAGATCACGCAAAATCACAATCTACTTGAACAGAGCTATTGTCACGACTTCGGGCGGCTTTCAGCGGTCGACGTCACCGGTCTTCTAGCCGCCACTGATCCATTATTCATTTTCCGTTGGTTTTGTCTTCCTTTTTCACACACCTGGTTTTAATTTCCCATCATTACATGTTCCTTATTTAACCCTCTGTTTCCCCCATGTTTTTGTGCGTGATTGTTTGTTGTATTATGTTCCGTGTACGAGTGATTGTTTTTCCACTCGTTTGGTATATCTTGAGTAAAGTTTAACACAAATTTTTGTTGTCCTGCGCCTGACTCTGCCTTACCGGCATCACGGAGACCTTTACAGAATCACGCACCAACCAATCACGCACCGCCTTCAGCAGCATGCAACAATGTTGCAGAGTCTCAGCACAGCCATGGATCGCGTGCTGAACAATATGGAGCGATGGGAGAGAGGAGTTTTTTCAGTGCCTTTACCATCATCACAACCTCCCACTCCATTACACAAACAGCTGTCCACCCCTCCTTCACCTGGTCCCAGTGGGATTCGGCTCGCACTCCCGAGGTAGTATGATGGGACGGCTGCCGGGTGCCAGGGGTTCCTACTCCAGCTGGAGCTCTACCTGGCGACCGTTCACCCGGCTCCTTCGGGACGCGAGAGCATGTCCGCCCTCGTCTCCTGTCTATCCGGGAAAGCCCTGGAGTGGGCCAACACCATATGGGGAGAGGAAGAAGCGGCGTTGGACCACTACGAAGAGTTCATCCGCCGTTTCCGGGCAGTGTTTGACCATCCACCTGAGGGTAGAGCGGCGGGTGAACGCTTGTTCCACCTCAGACAGGGGACAAGGAGCGCACAGGACTTTGCGCTGGAGTTCCGAACCCTGGCCGCCGGCGCGGGATGGAATGACAGGGCCCTGATCGACCATTATAGATGCAGTCTGCACGAGGACGTCCGGCGGGAGCTGGCATGCAGAGACAACACCCTTTCCTTTGACCAGCTGGTGGACCTGTCCATCCGGCTGGATAACCTGCTGGCCACCCGTGGACGTCCGGATCAGGGCCTGTCATTTCCCCTGCACCTCTGCTCCGACGCCTATGGAGTTGGGAGGTACTGTGCTTAGGGGGGCCAGAAGAGGGGCCATTCCCTACACCCTCTGTGGCCGCAGAGGGCACACTACTGGTCAGTGCAGGGGGGGGTTCCTCAGGGAGTCGAGGCAGCAGGCAGGGCACTATCGGGTCACCCCAGGTGAGTAGGCACCAGACTCACCCAGAGCTCCCTGTTGCTCACATGTTTTTGTTTGTAGATTTTCCAGATTTTTCCCCGCATTCCCAGCATAAGGCACTAGTCGATTCAGGCGCAGCTGGGAACTTTATTGATCGTTCATTTGCTCATAGTTTAGGGATTCCCATTGTTCCTGATGATATGCCTTTCCCTGTGCACGCCTTAGATAGTCGACCATTAGGGTCAGGGCTAATTAGGGAGGCTACCGCTCCGCTAAGCATGGTTACGCAGGAGGGTCATGAGAAGGGATACAGTTTATACCTCATTGATTCTCCTGTGTTTCCCGTGGTGTTGGGCCTACCCTGGATGGTCTATCATAACCCAATTATTTCCTGGCAACAGAGGGCTCTCAAGGGATGGTCACGAGAGTGCTCGGAGAGGTGTGTAGTTGTTTCCATCGGTGCGACTACGGTGGAAAGTCCAGACCATGTCTCCACCGTGCACATCCCCTCTGAATATGCCGATTTGGCTCTCGCCTTCTGTAAAAAGAAGTTGACTCAATTACCACCCCATCGACGGGGGGATTGTGCGATAGATCTCCTGGTAGACGCAGCACTTCCCAGGAGTCACGTGTATCCTCTGTCACAGGAGGAGACGGAGGCTATGGAAACATATGTCTCCGAATCTCTGGGGAAGGGATACATTCGGCCCTCCACTTCACCTGCCTCCTCGAGTTTATTTTTTGTGAAGAAAAAGGATGGAGGTCTGCGCCCGTGTATTGACTATCGAGGTATCAATCAGATCACTGTGAGGTACAGCTACCCACTGCCTCTCATAGCCAGTGCGATCGAGTCAATGCACGGGGCGTGCTTCTTCACAAAATTGGATCTCAGGAGCGCATACAATCTGGTGCGTATCCGGGAGGGGGACGAGTGAAAGACGGCATTTAGTACCACATCAGGGCACTATGAGTACCTCGTCATGTCGTACGGGTTAATGAATGCTCCATCAGTTTTCCTGGCATATGTAGACGAGATTTTCCGGGACTTGCTCGGGCAGGTGTGACTGCAGTGGTCAGCTGAGCCGGACAGGGCTTTTGGTCACCTGAAGGCTCTGTTTACCTCGGCTCCCGTGCTGGCTCATCCGGATCCCTCTTTGGCATTTATAGTGGAGGTGGACGTGTCCGAGGCTGGGATAGGAGCTGTGCTGTCTCAGCGCTCGGCTACGCCACCTAAACACCCTTTACTCATCTGGACCGACCACCGCAATCTGGAGTACATCCGGGCAGCGAGGAGACTTAACCCTCGCCAGGCAAGGTGGGCCATGTTTTTCACCCGTTTTGTTTTTACCCTATCCTACCGACCAGGTTCCCAAAACACTAAGGCAGACGCACTGTCCCGGATGTTTGACTCAGAGGAGCGGTCCATAGATCTCACTCCCATACTTCCGGCCTCTTGCCTGGTGGCACCGGTGGTGTGGGAGCTGGACGCGGACTTCGAGCGTGCGTTATGTACAGAGCCCACTCCACCTCAGTGTCCAGCTGGGCGTATGTACATTCCGTCTGCTGTCCGCGACCGTCTGATCTATTGGGCCCACACGTCACCCTCCTCTGGTCATCCTGGCATCGGTCGGACAGTGCACTGTCTTAGTGGGAAGTACGTGAGGGTTTATTTTTCCTCCTGCTCGGTGTGCGCCCAGTGCAAGGCGCCTAGGCACCTGCCCAGAGGGAAGTTACAACCCCTACCCATTCCACAGCGGCCTTGGTCACACCTGTCGTTGGACTTCTTGACAGATCTTCCGCCGTCACAGGGTAACATCACAATCCTGGTCGTTGTGGATCGGTTTTCTAAGTCCTGCCGCCTCCTTCCTTTGCCCGGTCTCCCTACAGACTGCGGAGGCCCTGTTCACCCATGTCTTCCGGTATTACGGGGTGCCTGAGGATATAGTTTCTGAAGTTTCACTGGTACTGTACATGATCAAATACAAATCCTAGAATCAACTATTAAAGACTACCAGAACCCACTGGATTCTCCAATTACAGTGCCTTGCAAAAGTATGCATCCCCCTTGGCGTTTTTCCTATTTTGTTGCATTACAATCTGTAATTTCAATCGATTTTTATTTGGATTTCATGTAATGGACATACACAAAATAGTCCAAATTGGTGAAGTGAAATTAAAAAATAGTGGAAAAATAGTGAAAAACGGAAAAGTGGTGCATGCATATGTCTTCACCCCATTTGCTTTGAAGCCCTTAAATAATAAATTACCTTCAGAAGTCACATAATTAGTTAAATAAAGTCTGTGTGCAATCTAAGTGTCACATGATCTGTCACATGATCTCAGTATATATACACCTGTTCTGAAAAGTCCCAGTCATCAACACCACTAAGCAATGGGCACCACCAAGCAAGCAGTACCATGAAGACCAAAGAGCTCTCCAAACATGTCAGGGACAAAGTTGTGGAGAAGTACATATCAGGGTTGGGTTATAAAAAATATCTGAAACTTTGAACATCCCATGGAGCACCATTATATCCATTATAATTTTTTTTAAAGAATATGGCACCACAACAAACCTGCCAAGAGAGGGCCGCCCACCAAAACTCACAGACCAGCCAAGGAGGACATTACTCAGAGAGGCAACAAAGAGACCAAAGATAACCCTGAAGGAGCTGCAAAGCTCCACAGCGGAGATTGGAGTATTTGTCCATAGGACCACTTTAAGCTGTACACTCCACAGAGTTGGGCTTTAAGGAAGAGTGGTCAGAGAAATGTCATTGCTTAAAGAAAAAAATAAGCAAACACTTTTGGTGTTCGCCAAAAGGCACGTGGGAGACTCCCTAAACATATGGAAGAAGGTATTCTGGTCAGATGAGACTAAAATTGAGCTTTTTGGCCATCAAGGAAAACGCTATGTCTGGTGCAAACCCAACACCTCTCATCACCATCCCCACCATGAAGCATGGTGGTGGCAGCATCATGCTGTGGGGATGTTTTTAATCGGCAGGGACTGGAAAACTGGTCAGAATTGAAGGAATGATGGATGGCGCTAAATACAGGGAAATTCTTGAGGGAAACCTGTTTCAGTCTTCCAGAGATTTGAGACCGGGACAGAGGTTTATCTTCCAGCAGGACAATGACCCTAAGCATACTGCTAAAGCAACATTCGAGTGATTTAAAGGGAAACATTTAAATATTGTGGAATGGCCTAGTCAAAGACCAGACCTCAATCCAATTGAGAATCTGTGGTATGACTTGAAGATTGCTGTACACCAGCGGAACCCATCCAACATGAAGGAGCTGGAGCAGTTTTGCCTTGAAGAATGAGCAAAAATCCCAGTGGCTAGATGTGCCAAGCTTATAGAGACATACCCCAAGAGACTTGCAGCTGCAATTGCTGCAAAAGATGGCTCTACAAAGTAGTGACTTTGCGGGGGTGAATAGTTATGCACGCTCAAGTTTTCTGTATTTTGTTTTATTTCTTGTTTGTTTCACAATAAAAAATATTTTTAATCTTCAAAGTGGTAGGCATGTTGTGTAAATCAAATGATACAAACCCCCAAAAAATCAATTTTAATTCCAGGTTGTAAGGCAACAAAATAGGAAAAATGCCAAGGGGGTTGAATACTTTCGCAAGCCACTGCATGTAACCTGTGAGATGGAGAGCGAGAGAGAGAAAGATAAAACATTTTTACTGATTGATGATCCCCTGAAATGTTCCAGCTATTGTTGACAGACGTGTTTGAAGTCTCACGGGGAGGGTGGGAGGGTGTGAGTGGCCAGAGTCACCTCTCTGGGACCAGAGGATCTGCTGTGTGGAACATGTGTTCATGTGTCTGAGAGGATAAGGATGTTTGTCCCTCACCTTCTACTCCCTCTGTGGAACATCTTTGTTAAAACGCATGGTTCTTGGTCCCATACCCTTGGCAGTTCAGAACAACACGGACAGTTTTGACTTTTTATGAGTGGCATTCAGGGAGTGTTTTAGTGTTCTTCAACAGAGCTATCTTTTGAGTGTCCCTCTGACCAGTAGATAACTGTCTCCATCACTTTCTTGTTCCAGGAGTTGGGAAACTTTTTCAGCTGTGTTGCCATCGGATTGAGGTCAGATTAATCAGTGTTTGATAGATTAAAATGTCTACTCCTCAATCTTTTAGATTCATCAGATGTATCCAGTTTGGTTCATGATCTGAATGGTTTTGAATAAAAATAAATAACAGTGTTTACTGTTTAAGGAGACACATGGCAATTATAATGATTGTTGGGAACGGTGAAACCATTATTGTGTGTTGACCTCAAAACATCTCTTTAATCTACGTATCCACCAGATTGTTCATAAAATATCCATGATTTGCAGATGTTACATAATGTGTTTTTTCTCTTCATGTACAGTATGAGTGCGTACTATCGGGGAACATGATGTTCTTTTTTCTCCATTTATTCCATTCGTTCATTCTTAGTAGAGAATGATAAGGACAAGGGAGGTGAATAATTAATCAGAGTATCTTAAGGCATCTTCCTCTGCTTTTGGAACAAGGATCTTTATTTTAGTGCTTCTTAATTACATTTGTGTTGCTGGGGGGTTGTACATTATTGATTGGCCTTGGCTTTGATGTTTGTGCCATGTAGTACTACCTGTTTCCACTTCCAGACAAACATGCTCTTCTCCCATGGGACGCGGCATCTAAGACAACGCTAACAGTTGTGCAAATGGCCCAATCACAGTCACTACAGCACTCCTGCCTTTTGAATAGGCCACCAGAGTAAATTTTTTAAAATCATATTACACTGTAACTTTTTGTCTGAAAATGGCCACCTTACAGTGGGGAAAAAAAGTATTTAGTCAGCCACCAATTGTGCAAGTTCTCTCACTTAAAAAGATGAGAGAGGCCTGTAATTTTCATCATAGGTACACTTCAACTATGACAGACAAAATGAGGAAAAAAAATCCAGAAAATCACATTGTAGGATTTTTTATGAATTTATTTGCAAATTATGGTGGAAAATAAGTATTTGGTCAGTAACAAAAGTTTATCTCAATACTTTGTTATATACCCTTTGTTGGCAATGACAGAGGTCAAATGTTTTCTGTAAATCTTCACAAGGTTTTCACACACTGTTGCTGGTATTTTGGCCCATTCCTCCATGCAGATCTCCTCTAGAGCAGTGATGTTTTGGGGCTGTCGCTGGGCAACACGGACTTTCAACTCCCTCCAAAGATTTTCTATGGGGTTGAGATCTGGAGACTGGCTAGCCACTCCAGGACCTTCAAATGCTTCTACGAAGCCACTCCTTCGTTGCCAGGCGGTGTGTTTGGGATCATTGTCATGCTGAAAGACCCAGCCACGTTTCATCTTCAATGCCCTTGCTGATGGAAGGAGGTTTTCACTCAAAATCTCACGATACATGGCCCCATTCATTCTTTCCTTTACACGGATCAGTCGTCCTGATCCCTTTGCAGAAAAACAGCCCCAAAGCATGATGTTTCCACCCCCATGCTTCACAGTAGGTATGGTGTTCTTTGGATGCAACTCAGCATTCTTTGTCCTCCAAATACGACGAGTTGGGTTTTTACCAAAAAGTTCTATTTTGGTTTCATCTGACATTCTCCCAATCCTCATCTGGATCATCCAAATGCTCTCTAGCAAACTTTAGACTTGCCTGAACATGTACTGGCTTAAGCAGGGGGACACGTCTGGCACTGCAGGATTTGAGTCCCTGGCGGCGTAGTGTGTTACTGATGGTAGGCTTTGTTACTTTGGTCCCAGCTCTCTGCAGGTCATTCACTAGGTCCCCCCGTGTGGTTCTGGGATTTTTGCTCACCGTTCTTGTGATCATTTTGACCCCACGGGGTGAGATCTTGCGTGGAGCCCCAGATCGAGGAAGATTATCAGTGGTCTTGTATGTCTTCCATTTCCTAATAATTGCTCCCACAGTTGATTTCTTCAAACCAAGCTGCTTACCTATTGCAGATTCAGTCTTCCCAACCTGGTGCAGGTCTACAATTTTGTTTCTGGTGTCCTTTGACAGCTCTTTGGTCTTGGCCATAGTGGAGTTTGGAGTGTGACTGTTTGAGGTTGCTGCGTCACATTCCACATTCACACATTCACACATTCACACTATTGTCATAAATATAACGGTAGTGTGGACAACCTGATGGCATGTGTATTCAGAAAAGCTTCTCACTGAGAGCAAACAATCTGCAGCCTCCTGCTGATAGCAGTCTGTTCTGCGCACCAATTAGGGATGCCTAATGTTATCCTTAAAAACAACCCAAGTTGTCCCCTACCTATTTATAGCTAACACCCTGAGCGGCTAGTGGAGAGAGAGAGCCTGTGGTCAGCAGCTGGCCAGGGAACTGACTGGTTCTAGAAGAGGTCAGGGACCTGGTTGCACTATCAACCTTAATCACACATCTCCTTAGCATGTGGCATGTGGCGCAAAGTCGACCGTGTCCGCATTCCCTCAACTTGTTCAACCCTTTGTTCAATCACACTTGTCTGATCCAAATCACCTCTAATTTATTTGTCTTGCAAGTGGTGCCGCAGTTGTACCTGACTCAGCTTAATCTCAGTGGAGACAGGATCGATCGATCTCGCGTTCTTCTCATCTTAGTTTGCCCGATGTAAGAGAGGCGCACTGACGAAGCTAGCTGCTATGGTGATCACTCCATGTCGTTAACAAAGGCTCCTGACATCATTGTAATCTGCTACAAATAAAGTCTTACAAGGAGAGCCATGCAGGCACCTTGGAATTACACATAGTAACACAACATCTTTTAAACGATATGTCAGATATTACTGATTTGAATGATCTATTCTATTCAATGGCCTGCTTGTGATCGACCAGCCAGGAAATGTGTTATTGACGTTGGGTCAGACGTCTATGCAAGGGTCATCAGTCGATACAGCATACAGACCGAAGACAAAATGAGTTTTGCATATATCTCAGACCAAGAAGCTGAGGTGCATTGTGATGGCTTCCCACATTCCCCTGTCATTCCTTTGTGCGGTTGTCATTCTAGAATGATGTGTGTGTGTGACACAATGCAGCTGTAGACAGGCTCTGAGATCTCATGTGAAGGTCTTAACATCTGTCTCATTTCAGCATGACGTTACAATCCCCTATCAGAATGTTTGTAAAAATGATGACAACCTTTACAATTTACTCTCATATGATTTTCAAGATGTACTGTACATTGAACATTACCTGTAGTTTGTTGTGAACACTCACACACCTGCCTGCCCTATTGACACACACACACACACACACACACACACACACACACACACACACTTGCCTGCCCTGCATAAGCCTCAGCTAGGGGGAGTGGGGGAATCTATCAAATAGCGCACCTCTAACTTTGTACAGTACTAATGTAATTAGTCAAATCCGTCACACTACACTTGAATATATAGTTTCACAGACATATTGTTGCATTTTTTTATATTTGAGTTTTATTTTTGTATATATTTTTATATTTATATAGTTTTAAATGTTATGATTATTTATTTGTGTTGTCCCAAATGTCTGAATAAAAATTGCAGTTAGTGCATGATGGTGCCTTTGGGGCCACTGATCTGCCACTGATCACTCATGTCACTCAACATGCAGGTAGGTGACCCATAATAGGTTCAGCTTGTGAGCGATACTGTACTATATCCTATAGAAGCTGGCATTTCTTTTCATTTGTTGTGAAGGGACATTCACAACATTCAGTTGAAGATTTTAATGCAATATTTCTGTAGTATATGATAGGTCCCAATTTCTCCTCTCAAAACGTTGCATTATTTTACAGTCCCAATTGGTCTTTGTTTTGCAGTTACAGTATATAGCCAGACAAGGGACAGCTTAGCCAAAAAGCTCCCAGCCAACCAAATTACAATTTAATACCAACCATTTTCCTATTGTTCTGGACATTTCTGTAGTGTAATCTATGCATCACATGTGGCCAAAATTAACTTCCGTCGTTGGGTCCACCTGACGGATGGAGCTTGTGAGTCCCCCCCATAGAGGTCCAATTAGGAGAGGGCCTGGGGTGTGCTGTGCGCCCAGCAATACTTCAGCCTGACAGGCCCCACTGGTAGGAGCGCAGGGAGGACCACACCACTCTTCATTTGCAGCACAAAACACTAGTTTTGAATGCTGCCTGTACTGTACCTGTGGATTCATTACCTGTGAGGATAAACGTGACCACAGAGTATTTTCAAGAGGAGATTCTTAGGGATGTCCAGTATTTCTCTCAACTAGTCTGGCGGATTACATAACATGAATTTGATACCCTTTGATTACATTTGAAGTTATACTTTAAAGCGCTAAAGAATGGAACATTTACCAAGTTCCCCAGGTGTATGAGGGGAAAAGACTAAAAAGAAGACAGCAGGAAGCTCACTATCCCAGTCTCATGTGAGCTAACTATTACACTCTGTCTAGGCTGAACCTCCTACTGCTGAGGGACACGTTTGGTCATCAAACAGCTATAGTACTTGGTGATAACTCCTGGGCTAATACCAAAGGCTATGGATTTCTTGTCAGGTCACAGTATTCTCCACAGAGCTTCTTGGGCTAGTTTTCTCTGAGCTGGCTGTCTGCATGTGCGCATACCATTGGCTGGGATATACAGCTTAATAGATTAACCTCACCCAGATGCCACAGTCATTCTCACTAGCGTGGGAGCAAGAACACAAAACCAATCATCCACCTCAGTGAGTGTTCTGAAACGCTAAGCTCTGCATGCTTCTAGCATGGTGTTCAAATGATCAAAGTGGACGTTGTGGCGCTTTACTTGGAAAGCGCTTTTGTGGCGCTTTACAGCCATCCATGGTGACAAGCTAGCGCCTGTAGGATTAGGATGTCCTTAACATTCAATCACAGCTTATTGTCTGTGCTCTTTACAGAAGGCATTGGATGTATTAGTACTCAGCAACAATCACACACACAACTAGCTGAGAGCAATGGTCATTCAATTGTGCTTATTTATGACGTTTTATGGTCCGACTTAACGCCGCTGACTTCCATGCAGACTCAGTTGTTTGTAATCACTCCATAATAACTCAGCAGTTGGTAAGCAATTAAGAGCCAAATTCTTAAGCCTCAGTGAAAAAAAAATGACTGGAAGAATGCCTATTGTGGTACAGTCTTCCTGCTCACTGGCCTCACTTCATAGAAACTTTTGATGAGCTCTGACGATACTTTTGTCAATACAATAGTTGACCTGTTTTTAGAGTGGCCATGGTTTCTACTTGTTCTCTCAGACAGGAAGGATAGGTTGCTGAAATCACTCAAAAGGTCCTTCGTGATTTCAACTTGAGCATTCAAAGCACAGCTGAGTTCCGTCTTTTATCGATTTCTAAGTTCTATAGGCCAGGTTGCCATGGTTGCATCACTCTTTAGAACATGTCTATATCCATGGGGGAAATTCAATGCAATGTGCCTTTTAATTTCAATCACATCTCAGTGTACTTCCATCACAGTGAAGTAGATATGCTATACTCTCCAAGACCTGGTTGCTGTTTTATTTTGGACCCTGGAGTGCACTCCACTGTGGAATGTGAATCACTCTAGCTTTTCTTTGTGTTGGTTATAGTGCTGGAAGTACGAGAGATAATGCTAACACAGATCTATCCCTCATTTCGTTTATAGGCTGATTTTGAGGCAACATGAATAATGTTTGTGAAACAGACCATTGCTCTGTTTAGTAATCCTACAAATGCATCAACACAGACTAAATTATTAAGTGTTTTAACCAAGTGTGATGCAGAACAATATAGCGTGTGCTCTGTTGCTCATCTATAAAACCACTTGAGTAGCGTTAGTCCTACAACTCCTGAGAGGCTACAGTACACTGCTTTAACCTGAAGTCATTTCTTGATCACGGTAGGTGGATGAGCAGATTATTAGCCCGTATCTCCATTACTGTAAATACAAACTTACACATAGCACCATGGGAGTCTGCAACAGATTCACAGAGGCTGGCACCGCAGATGGCTGCACCACCAGGGACAACAAAACGGTTTAAGGAAGCCCATCTCTCAAGGGAAATAGGTTGTCTCAGTCCACAGTACAAGACGAGAAACAGAGTGTGAAGACACAGGGGGGATAGTGATGATTTATTTGCTAGTTCTATGTAATGACCACTTCTCAGGGTCTTCCTACTCTCTTTAATTGTGTTGCTTTCTCAGGTGTTGTGAGCGGTGGGCCAGTGGCCACAGGAGAAACAATAACCAGTTTAAAAGTTAATGGTCTCTGAAATGGTCAATAAACACTACAGCCATCCCCAAAACGCTAGAACAAAATATTGGACGATTTTGGCAGGAAATGAAATAGATTTTTCCCACTTAGACGTCTCGCTCCTCTGTGATGAGATAGCTGGCTGCAGCGCTAGAGTAAGAGAGGAGGGTTGCATATGGGTGTTTCCCCCTCGGCTGTCAGCTTTAGTATGTATCACAGTTTGGTCAGTGACAGTGACGAGAGGCTGTCAGAGGTAAGCTGATGCTCTGCTCTCCTTCATGACTCAAATAGGCCATGAGACTCAGCTAGAGCTAAAACGTATCTATCAGGACTATAACGTTCTGTTAGGGTGAAGGTATGGGGGACAAAACTGTAATTTGTTTTGATAACTTTACATAGGATTATCGAATCTCATGTTGCTCACATACGTTTTTGACTAATAGCCTACCATCTTCAGAGCTAATTCCCACAAAAACCACTAGGTCTACTGTCTACTATTCTCAGAAAATATTACAAATGACAAGTTCTTGGAAACATGCTTTTTATCCATTCCTATTATATAGGTCTCTTTGTGGTCTTTACAATGTGTAAACCGGTGCTGTTGTCTGCAGCCGATCAGTAATGTGTAAATGACTTGAAATGGTCCACAGTGGAGCAGAGTGTTGTTGTGCGTTCCACCCGCAGTGAGATGATGGATTGTCTGGGATGGCACTATATTCCTTCACACTGTCTGGGATGGCACTATATTCCTTCACACTGTCTCCACAGCAGCACTACTCACAGCAAGCAACAGGCAAGACCAACCTGAACACAGCCTAATGACAGTCCTGTATGAGACTCAAAAATAGAAAGAGAGAGAGAGCGATTGATGATCCCCTGAAATTTTCCAGCTACTGTTGACAGACGTGTTTGAAGTCTCACAGGGAGGGAGGGTGTGAGTGTGAGAGAGAGAGAGAGAGAGAGAGAGAGAGAGAGAGAGAGAGAGAGAGAGAGAGAGAGAGAGAGAGAGAGAGATAAATGGAGAAGAAAAAGAGGTAGCAGAAAGACCATTGTGAACGAGAACATCCTACACAAGAGAATAACAGAGTGAGAGTGTTGCAGAGAGAGAGAGAGAGAGAGAGAGAGAGAGAGAGAGAGAGAGCTGTTTAGTTCTACAGCCACCTAAAAGAAAGCGATGCCCAAACATTCCACCACAAAGCCCTCACCTACAGAGAAGAGTCCCCTCAGCCAGCTGGCTCTGGGGCTCTGTTCATTTTAAACCCCACAGAGCACCAGGACTAGAAAGACATTTAGAAACAACCAAAATTAAGAAATTATTGACTTTGTACAGACTCAGTGAGCATAGCCTTGTCACACCCTGATCTGTTTCACCTGTCCCTGTGATTGTCTCCACCCCCTCCAGGAGTCGCATATTATCCCCGGTGTATATATCCCTGTTTCCTGTCTCTCTGTGCCAGTTCGTCTTGTTTGCCAAGTCACCCAGCGGTTTTCCTTGCTCCTAATTTTTCCCAGTCTCTTTTGGTTCTAGTCCTACTGGTTACGACCCTTGCCTGTCCTGACTCCGTACCCGCCTGCCTGACCTCTCTGCCTGTTCTGTCTTCAAGCCTGCCTATCCCCTTGTACTGTTTGGACTCTGGTTACTGAACCCCTGCCTTGCCTGACCTCGAGACTGCCGTTCGTCTGGTACTGTTTTGAGCTGGTTTCCGGTTTATGAACTCTCGTCTGTCCCCGACCTACCTTTTGCCTACCCCTTGGATTAATAAATATCGGAACTCAACCATCTGCTTCCTGTGTCTGCATTTGGGTCTCGCCTTGTGTCGTTATAACCCTTGCTATTGAAAGAGGCCACGATAGGCAGACTTGGCTGAGCGACACTTCCTAACCTCTTGCCAAATGTATCACATTAGAAACACATATTTTCCACAGATCACACAGACTCGCAAAGAATTTGAAAACAAATTAAGCATTGATAAACTCCCATATCTGTTAGGCGAAATATCGCAATGTGCAATCACAGCAGCAAGATTTGTGGCCCTTTTGCCATGAGAAAAGGGCAACCAGTGGAGCACAAACAACATTGTAAATACAACCTATATTTATCTGTTTATTTATCCTTCAACTATTTGCACATTGCTACAACACTGTACATAGCCAATAATATACCATTTGAAATGTCTATATTCTTTTAAAACTTTTGTGAGTGTAATGCTTACTGTTAAGAGAGAGAAAGGGAGACATAGAAAGAGAGACCGCTGGTGGCGAGTCACGATTACGTGACAACCAATATATGTTCCTCCAAAATGTGTCCACCTCTTCTAGCCTGTCTCCCCTATTCCCAACAGTAGTCAGTTAGCTTTAAGTGTTCCTGGGGCCTTTGTAATCTCAATTTACAAAGCCAGGAAAAGTGCTCATCGCAATCTGTCTTTGACTATCCATGATGACAGGCACTCTTGTCTGACGCGAGGAATGTTCCCAGAGAATTTGAATGTGTGTATCACAGCACTAACAGACACTGAGAGGAGATGAGGGCAGGTGAGGAGAGAAAGAGATTTTCTGTGCCAGCAGGGTTCAAGCATTACATTGTTACTGTGTGTTTGACTGGGATTTCCGCAGCTGAGCTGGGGACAGATGGTGAGTCACTGACCTCTCCATTAGGCTATTGACTCGTCATTGATGTTTGACTGGGAGGTGAGCGATGTGGGTAGTGACTCCTCTGTCCTACCTGAATGGATCCACAGACAAAAACGCAATGGGACATTTCACCCATGCAATGAGTCACCCACAAAAGAATGTCATAGGGAGCTCCAGACTTTTACAGCCAATGATAGATTGTAAGGACTCATAGACAGAGAGTGTAAATGAAAGCGACATGGCACACTTGAGACTGAGGGATGGTTAGGGACAGAGAGAGAGAGGATGATGGCTGCCACGTCCCTCTGGATGTCATCCTCTGAGTGATGAAGGTCATTTCAGCTTACAGCAATGATGACATCTCCCCCTGCCCAATGTCAAATCCATCACACTATGCCAGCGCCTCATCAGACAGCACTGTGGTAGTGTGTGTGTGCGTGTGCATGTGTGCGTGTGTGCATGTGTGCGCGTGCGCGCGTGTGCGTGTGTGTGTGTGTGTGAAGGGAGAGGGTTGGTGTGAAGATTTATTTCTTAGTATTTCTCTTGCAGGATGTGTGAATGGACTTGTCATGTTTCAACTACACCCAGTAAGCACGTCAAGTCCAGGGGCTTCCATGTGTCTCTGTCCCTCTGACGTGTCTGGGTATGGAGGGAGTCCTGTTCTTACTCTCTACTCTCATCACTGCACAAACACACACTCACCACTGGGGCAGTGTGACACAGGGACACATTCACAAGGGCAGGGAGGTGCTGTTGGTTCAGACTGGAGGAGGAGGAGGTGGAGGATGCTGGTACTGTAGTTGGTTGTTATTGTGTTCCTGCTCCCAGTTATCTTGTCTCATCCTATTACGGTCCTAGAGGGGGACTAATGCACATCTCCACCGTGGATGATTTTTGGGGAGGAGAGAGAGCGCCCACTCGCTTGATGACGAAATGAGTTGCCCGGTCACCCTGGCAGATGAGTTGCCCGGTCACCCTGGCAGATAAGTTGCCCGGTCACCCTGGCAGATGAGTTGCCCGATCACCCTGCCAGATGAGTTGCCCGGTGACCCTGGCAGATGAGTTGCCCGGTCACCCTGGCAGATGAGTTGCCAGGTCACCCTGGCAGATGAGTTGCCCGGTCACCCTGGCAGATGAGTTGCCCGGTCACCCTGGCAGATGAGTTGCCCGGTCACCCTGGCAGATGAGTTGCCCGGTCACCCTGGCAGATGAGTTGCCCGGTCACCCTGGCAGATGAGTTGCCCGGTCACCCTGGCAGAGCAGAGCTGATTCTCCCCTCCAGTTATTGTTGTGTTCATTTTACTGAATGCTCTTTTCCTCTCCCCACATTTGGTTCTACAGTATGTGTTAGTCCACACCCAGAATGAAGTGCAGGGACACGCTCTGTACAGTTAGTCCGTGGCGTTATCCAGGGGAACAGCTGCCAGTAGGCATCGCATGTCTGAGCACCATCCAGGTGATTTCCCCAACACCTGGACCATGTCAGCGCACCCCACCACGCAGAAGAGACCACCGCTCCACCCCCGGGAGGCTGCCCCACCCCTTCCCCAGCTCCTGCGGCGTCACTGACCTGTTTTGCAGAAGACAGGGTTCTGAGCAGAGCTTTTGCAGTTTTTTTTTTTTTTTTTCTGACAAGCCATAGAGGCATGTGTAATCGTGTGGAACGGGATACAGTGGAGGGAGGTAGGTTGATGGGCAGAGAGGCAGGCAGGGAGGCAGGCAGGCAGGGAGGCAGGGAGGCAGGCAAGAAGGCTCTCGGTTGCCAACCCCAAAAAATCCAGCCAGACCCATAAACTTGTATGTGTCACACAGTGTTAGGGGCCTGCCCTGGGTGACCGGGGGTCAGACAGTCTCTTCCCATCCCATTACTGACAAACTGACCGTGACTCTGTCCCCACGAACTGGAGTCACGTCCTGTGTTTCTGCTATTCACCTTCACCATGATTTCATTGTCCTCAAGTCATGACTGAATCATTGTATTGTTGTACAGTAACTGTATTCCTGGAATTGAGGGAGTATTGAATAAAATGGTTTATTTATGCAGTACCTGCCTCAAAAAAGGACTTGTGTGACAGTATACATTCATATTGTGCAGTGGGTAGCAACATAGTGAATTATTTCTGAGCATCATAAAGTATTTCTAAAGGATACTGATACAGTGCACGATATCTGATTTTACCCCTTTTACACAGGCCATGATTTTTATGGCAGAATAATTCCCTGCTAACCTTTTCTGCCATAGTAAGCAATTTACCTGAAATAAATGACAATTTATGTAAGTCTAACCTCTGATACTGTGACTCTCTAGAGGATACTGGAAAAAAATAGCTTTTTGGTTTTACATCAAGGCAATAATTATTTTACAAATAATTTACAACATCCCCACACACACTCACACACACACTCTCTCTCTCCTCTTCCCCCCTCTCTCTACAAAAATGCAAATGAGAGGCTTCTGCCTATCAAACAGCTGCTTTCCCCATGGCAACCGATGGATCTTTTCCCTGTGATAAGACTGGAGAATATTTCTAGCATAATATAACAAAAAGACAGACTGTACAGTATATTGGCACAAATTGTCAGAACAAATATTCCCTAGGCCATTCAACAACTTCTGTACACTTAGTTACTAGATCTGTTGTTGTCAGAGTTTGTAAGCCGGTCTATCCTTGACTGCATCAACCTCCAAGCAGTTAGCATTCCTACAACAGCATCTCGTCAACCTGGATCCTTATACATGTAACTAGCATCTCGTCAACCTGGATCCTTATACATGTAACTAGCATCTCGTCAACCTGGATCCTTATACATGTAACTATCCGTGCATCAGAAAAGGGACCCTGTTTAGGGGAGGGTTCCCAGACAGGTTTTTTGTCATGAATCTTGTTCTGGAGGCAGCTCTGCAGTGGGCACTAACTGGCACAGCCACAAAGTCATAATGTCTGATTATAAACCCAACCCTATCCTTAACCTTAACCTTAACCACACCGCTAACCCTAATGCCTAACCATAACCTTACATTAATCTTTACAATATAGCCAATTTTTACTTTGCAGCTGGCCCATCTAGCAGAAATCGCTCAGTTCTGCCTCCAGGACAAGACTCATCCCAATAAACGTCAACCACTGGAGGCAAGCTGAGCTAGCTATAACCCTGTGGTGGCAGATGGTGATGGAGATGGGCTTTGGCACAGAGGCTCAAAAGGGGCCCTCTCACTGGGGCAGCTGCCACACATCCGCACCGTTTCCTGTACCGCACCACCCTCTGGAAGCCTTGGGAAGGCAGGTCACCGTGGCCCCATGATGAGGGGCAAGAAGTAGGCCGAACCAGATGGTGGGGGGGAGGGTGTGGAACAGTGTGTTTCCCCCCACTTAAATTAGGTCACGTAGGACGCGATGCATTTGTCATGTATGACAGGCCTATTAATCATAGGCCTGTCATACATGACAGGGGCCCCATGGGCCAGCTCTGCAGGTGGGATGTCCCTCCGGATGCCTTAGCCTTGTATTTTGTCCCTGCTCTCTCCTCCCAGGTGTTTTTCTCCTCATATCCCATCAGTGTACCCAAGTCGCACTCTCTGCTACTCTCTCTCTCTGTCCGCCAACCCCCCCCCGATTCTGTCTAGTCTGCTGTTTTTAGAATGTCTCTTGCTGTAGTATTGCAGACTTTGTTGTAATATTTATTGTATTTTTGCGGACATGACAGTAGTATACACTATAGTATTGATACTGTATTAAGAAACAAACTGTAGTATATAATTTAGTAATCACTGTAGTGTTTTTGCGGAATATATTATACTGTACTATTTACTGTAGTGTTTTTGTGGACTCTACTATACTGTAGTATTTACTGTAGTACTTCTAAAGATTTTACTGTAGTATTTACTATAGTGTTTTGTTATCTTTGTCCTTGAGGAAACGTAACAGGACAAAATACTCAAAAGTGCAAATATCAGTTCAAAGCTTCTGCTCTTTTTCCATAACCTGTAGGGAACACCCAACCCTATCCCTTATGGTCTATACTTGGGATGTAGGTTTCTCACTTATGGGTGGCACAGATTGGGATTCGCCGGGAGGGGAATGGGTAGGGTATATGCAAATTAAATACTGTAGTATATACAGTGGGGAAAAAAAGTATTTAGTCAGCCACCAATTGTGCAAGTTCTCTCACTTAAAAAGATGAGAGAGGCCTGTAATTTTCATCATAGGTACACTTCAACTATGACAGACAAAATGAGGGAAAAAAATCCAGAAAATCACATTGTAGGATTTTTTATGAATTTATTTGCAAATTATGGTGGAAAATAAGTATTTGGTCAATAACAAAAGTTTATCTCAATACTTTGTTATATACCCTTTGTTGGCAATGACAGAGGTCAAATGTTTTCTGTAAGTCTTCACAAGGTTTTCACACACTGTTGCTGGTATTTTGGCCCATTCCTCCATGCAGATCTCTTCTAGAGCAGTAATGTTTTGGGGCTGTCGCTGGGCAACACGGACTTTGAACTCCCTCCAAAGATTTTCTATGGGGTTGAGATCTGGAGACTGGCTAGGCCACTCCAGGACCTTGAAATGCTTCTTACGAAGCCACTCCTTCGTTGCCCGGGCGGTGTGTTTGGGATCATTGTCATGCTGAAAGACCCAGCCACGTTTCATCTTCAATGCCCTTGCTGATGGAAGGAGGTTTTCACTCAAAATCTCACGATACATGGCCCCATTCATTCTTTCCTTTACACGGATCAGTCGTCCTGGTCCCTTTGCAGAAAAACAGCCCCAAAGCATGATGTTTCCACCCCCATGCTTCACAGTAGGTATGGTGTTCTTTGGATGCAACTCAGCATTCTTTGTCCTCCAAACACGACGAGTTGAGTTTTTACCAAAAAATTATATTTTGCTTTCATCTGACATTCTCCCAATCCTCATCTGGATCATCCAAATGCTCTCTAGCAAACTTTAGACGGGCCTGAACATGTACTGGCTTAAGCAGGGGGACACGTCTGGCACTGCAGGATTTGAGTCCCTGGCGGCGTAGTGTGTTACTGATGGTAGGCTTTGTTACTTTGGTCCCAGCTCTCTGCAGGTCATTCACTAGGTCCCCCCGTGTGGTTCTGGGATTTTTGCTCACCGTTCTTGTGATCATTTTGACCCCACAGGGTGAGATCTTGCGTGGAGCCCCAGATCGAGGAAGATTATCAGTGGTCTTGTATGTCTTCCATTTCCTAATAATTGCTCCCACAGTTGATTTCTTCAAACCAAGCTGCTTACCTATTGCAGATTCAGTCTTCCCAACCTGGTGCAGGTCTACAATTTTGTTTCTGGTGTCCTTTGACAGCTCTTTGGTCTTGGCCATAGTGGAGTTTGGAGTGTGACTGTTTGAGGTTGTGGACAGGTGTCTTTTATACTGATAACAAGTTCAAACAGGTGCCATTAATACAGGTAATGAGTGGAGGACAGAGGAGCCTCTTAAAGAAGAAGTTACAGGTCTGTGAGAGCCAGAAATCTTGCTTGTTTGTATGTGACCAAATACTTATTTTCCACCATAATTCATAAATTCATAAAAAATCCTACAATGTGATTTTCCGGATTTATTTTCCTCATTTTGTCTGACATAGTTGAAGTGTACCTATGATGAAAATTACAGGCCTCTCTCATCTTTTTAAGTTAGAGAACTTGCACAATTGGTGGCTGACTAAATACTTTTTTCCCCCCACTGTACTATATTAATTACTGTAGTGTTTTTGTGGACAGTAGTGTTTTGTGGACAGTAGTGGACATTACTGTAGTATTTACTGTAGTGTTTATGTGGTCTGTAGTATGCTGTAATATTTACTATAGTATTCTACAACATTCTATAGTAAATACTACACATGATCGAGGTATACTACAGTGTGTAGTATAGTATTATATACAATACTACAGTTTACTACAGAATTCTATTGTAAGCACTGTAGTATTCTTTCATGTGGGTGCCGTCAGATGGTCAGAGTCTCCTGGCTTTCTCCTGAGCTCTGACCAGCAATCTCTACCCAGGCCTCACCTACTGTCTTCACACCTCTACCCCACGTAGTGTGTCTGGAACGTGGTGATGGGGTGGGGGTGTGGATGGAGAAGCCTGTCTGACAGGGGATCTGACCAAACAGAGGGGGTTCAAGTTTCTGTAGAAGAGTGCTGGAACGCAACGATACAAAATTAAGACGTAGTCAGGTGTTTCATTTCAATGTGTACTCTGACTGTGAGAGAATCTGCCTCTGCTTATGGACGTGTGGGTGGTTGTGTGCGGAGCTATATGCAATTTGTATTTGTGGGCATATGTTGACACAGAATGTGGGTGTTTGAGAGCGAGGCATTAGCAGACCTATGTGTACAGTATGAACATGTGAGAGTATGTGGGTGCATCTGTGTGGTCTGTGTATTCGGCCTGGGGGTTAGGTGTGTGTGTGTGTGTGTGTGTGTGTGTGTGTGTGTGTGTGTGTGTGTGTGTGTGTGTGTGTGTGTGTGTGTGTGTGTGTGTGTGTGTGTGTGTGTGTGTGTGTGTGTGTGTGTGTGTGTGTGTGTGTGTGTGTGTGTGTGTGCGTGTGTGTGTGTGACGAAGTTGTTTTTCATCACTCATCATGTGTTTTGTTAAGATATATCTTGCTCTTGTTTTCCTGTAGAGAGAAAAACATCCCTCTCTGTGTCCCTCCAAATGGTAGGCCATTTACTTAGTGTATTATTCTCTTTGATAGCCATGTTGGTTATATTTTGGAAAATAGTCTAAAATACTTTCTGTATTCAGAGGATGGGTCTACAGTAAGTGAGCTATATTTTGAGCTATGCAAACTTTGTGGACACAGGCCCATTGTAAATGAAGGGGCATTACTGAGAAAGGTCCAATTTATAAAAACAGAAACAAGAGACCCCAGAAAAACACAGTCATTATTCACAACAACTATGGGTATTAGAAAGTACAACAAGTAGACCTACGTTTCCATGGTGATGGTGGTGGGCCACAGTTGGCTGTGCAGAGAGCTGATCATGACGATGATGATGATGAAGCACACATGACTCCACTGAGGGGGATCTGGCTGTCTGGTTTGTCTACTGATAGCCCTGTATACAGTATATATACAAAAGTAGGTGGACACCCCTTCAAATTAGTAGATTCGGCTATTTCTGCCACAATTGCTGACAGGTGTATAAAATCGAGCTCACAGCAATGCAATCTCCATAGACAAACATTGGCAGTAGAATGGCCTTACTGAAGAGCTCAGTGACTTTCAACGTGGCACCATCATAGGATGCCACCTTTCCAACAAGTCAGTTCATCACATTTCTACCCTGCTTGAGCTGCCCCGTTCAACTGTAAGTGCTTTAATTATTATGTGGAAATGTCTAGGAGCAACAACGGCTCAGCCGCGAAGTGATAGGCCACACAAGCTCACAGAACGGAATCGTCTGTCCTCGGTTGCAACACTCTCTACCGAGTTCCAAACTGCCTCTGGAAGCAACATCAGCACAAGAACTGTTCGTCATATATTCTACATATTTCAGTGTGATTCCACAGTCCTATATCTGGATGCGTTTGAAACACCAGAAATAAAGAGAATATTTATGATGCCAGTCCTGCCAAATCAGGGTGAGCTGTCAAGATATACGGCCTGTGTGAGGAGCTGAGGAACGAGCTCCCTGTAGATGTGTGGCGCGTGTGAGGAGCTGAGGAACGAGCTCCCTGCAGATGTGTGGCGCGTGTGAGGAGCTGAGGAACGAGCTCCCTGCAGATGTGTGGCACGTGTGAGGAGCTGAGGAACGAGCTCCCTGCAGATGTGTGGCGCGTGTGAGGAGCTGAGGAACGAGCTCCCTGCAGATGTGTGGCACGTGTGAGGAGCTGAGGAACGAGCTCCCTGCAGATGTGTGGTGTGTGAGAGGAGCTGAGGAACGAGCTCCCTGCAGATGTGTGGCGCGTGTGAGGAGCTGAGGAACGAGCTCCCTGCAGATGTGTGGCACGTGTGAGGAGCTGAGGAACGAGCTCCCTGCAGATATGTGGTGTGTGAGAGGAGCTGAAGTCTGTCTCCCGTCATAAAAGTAAAACGCCCCTCCCATTAACTTCTTAGGGCTAGGGGGCAGTATTTTGAAGTTCGGATGAAAAACGTGCCCAAAGTAAACTGCCTGTTACTCAGGCCCAGAGACTAGGATATGCATATAATTAGTAGCCTTGGATAGAAAACACTCTGAAGTTTCTAAAACCGTTAAACTAATGTCTGTGAGTATAACAGAACTGATATGGCAGGCAAAAACCCGAGCAAAATTCGTCCGGGATGTCTGAATCAGTCATGCCACACTGTTTTCAATAGGCCAGCTATTCAAAGCCTCATAGTTTAACCCCCAGATTGTAGTTCCTATGGCTTCCACTAGATGTCAACAGTCTTTAGAAAAATGTTTGAAGCTTCAATCATGAAAATCAAGGGAGTAAGACCACTTGTTCCTGAGTTCACGTCAAGTGGATTTTGCGCGTAACAGGGAATGCGCGCTCAGTTCTTTTTCTCTTCTATTCAGCAGGTTATATTCCATCTGAAATATTATAGTTTATATTCATTTTAGGGTATCTGAGTATTGATTACAAATTCTGTTTGACTTTTTACAAGCTTTACGGGTACTTTTGGGATATTGTTTGTCTGCATGGATGAAAGCCTTTGGGCAGATGGATTACTGAACAAAACGCGCCAACCAAACGGAGCTGTATGGAGCTGTATAACCTGGATGCTTGGGTATGCCATCAGAGGAAGATCATCAAAGGTAAGCCATTTATTTTATGCTATTTTTGAGTTTTGTGACACCTCTGCTGGTTATGTTATTATGCTAGTTGAGTTTTTGAGTGGGGCGCTGTCCTCAGACAATCAAATGTTCTGTCATTCGCCGTAAAGCCTTTTTTGAAATCTGACAACGCTATTTTTGTATTTTGAATTTGGCCCTCTGCATTTTTCTTGATGTTGTCGTAGGTGGGTCACCTGTGAACCACTGCTCCGTTAGAAGTTTTAACCTGATACGGATCCAATCCCGTGAACGGGATCGATTTTGACAACATCCGGTGAAATGCAGAGCGCCAAATTCTAATTACAAAAATACTAATTTCAAACATTCATGAAAATACAAATGCTGCACACCCTTCAAAAGCGTAGACTGTTGTTAATCTAACAGCATTGTCAGATTTCAAAAAAGGCTTTACGGCGAATGACAGAACATTTGATTGTCTGAGGACAGCGCCCCCCACTCAAAAACTCAACTAGCATAATAACATAACCAGCAGAGGTGTCACAAAACTCAAAAATAGCATAAAATAAATGGCTTACCTTTGATGATCTTCCTCTGATGGCATACCCAAGCATCCAGGACAGCGCCCTGCATACATATTCAATTAGCATTATAACATAAACAGCACGGGTGTCACAAAACTCAAAAATAGCGTTAAAATACATTTTTTACCTTTGAAGATCTTCCTCTGATGGCAATCCAAAGGGTCCCAGCTACACAATAAATGGTCCTTTTGTTCGATAAAGTCCCTCTTTATATCCCAAAAGCGATGTTTGTTTGGCGCGTTTTGTTCAGTAATCCACTGTTCCACTCGTTCAATATACAAGACATAGAAAACATAAAATAGTTACCGATAAACTTTGTCCAAACAACTCAAACAACGTTTCTAATCGATCCTCAGGTACCCTAATATGTATATAAACGATAACATTTCAGACGGATAATAACCTGGTCGATAGAAAAGGAAAAAAACTAACAGTACAGGCCACTCCTGAGTCCAATTGGAAAAACAGCTCTTACTCCTTGGTTTTTCAAAGAACACGCCTGAAACCTTGTCTACAGACTGTTGACATCTAGTGGAAGCCATAGGAACTGCAATCTGGGAGCTAGATCCCCCTGTTTTGAATAGCATGTCAATGGAAAAAGTGTGACATCACAAAATCCAATTTTCCGGATGGATTGTCCCCTGGTTTTTGCCTGCCAAATCAGTTATGTTATACTCACAGACATTATTTTAACAGTTTTAGAAACTTCAGAGTGTTTTCTATTCAATACTACAAATATATGCATATCCTAGCTTCTGGCCCTGAGTAACAGGCAGTTTACTTTGGGCACACCAGACTCTCCGAACTTCCGAATTCTGCCCCGGAGCCTAAAAGGTTTTAATATACTAGCCATGCAGACCAGTGATGGGATGGGGTAGGTACAATACAGTGACGGTCGTTTTTGTTAAAGATGAGGGAGGATGATTCTTTTTTTTGGAGCCTGGCCTTATTTCTATTACAGCATTTTGGATGACTGTCATTCATATTCCATTCACCCAGCTCAATGTAACATTGATAGGTTTAGGCTATCACAGGATACTAGTATTTTCCCTGTACCCATCATGAGGTTGCTACAACCTAGCCTATTAATTAAAGTTTACAATGTAGGTGCACAGGTCGAGAGAATTTTGAGTAATGAAGGTGACTGACAGTGGCACATTCAATATTGCCTTGCACACTCTTGCCTGCATCTAGCTGATCTAGGGTGGAAGCATTAGTCTAACAGTTGCAAATTATTGTTCCTATTGGACAAATTCAGGTATGTTTATCCCCGTTTCATTCCGTTTGCTTCTGTTTAAGAAAAGTTTTTTAACCAAATCGGCAGAATGAATACACCTCTGATCACACGCAAACACAGTTCACTTTCATGGGAGCCACATAAAAACAACATGATCACTTTGCTCGTTGTATATATATTTCCTTCTCGCAACTATCTACGGGCTCTCCTCTCACCTTTTCCCTTCACATGTGGACTTCAGTGCACAACACATCAGCTGTCTGACCAGACGTAAAAAAACTTTCAAGCCAAACCTTCATATCATGACTGCTAACCTCAACATTACAGCCTACATTATTGTCAGGTCATAGTTAGTTCAAGTATATTAACGCGTTAGTATCCCCCTACAATTATGCAGTACAGTGCACAGTCAGAAATCAGTTTAGCAGTTACAACGGCGGGCCCTGGTGGCAATAAATGAATAAAACCAAAAGCTTACTTTGACTTGGAAAAATTCCAGTGTTGGATAGCCATGGCCAGCTAGCTAACATAGCATCCCTCTCTGTTTGAGCTGGGTGTTTGAGTAGGATAAACTAGGTAGCTGCATTCGCTAGCTAAGTGGAAGTGAAAGTTAAAAAAAAAAAAATACAAGCAAATATAGCTAGCTCTCTATCTCTTTTTGTCTCTCTCTCCCTCTTGCTTCTCCTTAATATTGAAAAAAAAAATGTTTAAAACTGTGCAACTGTTGTCTTTCTCTTTCTTTGAGTCAACTACTCACCACATTTTATGCACTGCAGTGCTAGCTACCTGTAGCTTATGCTTTCAGTACTAGATTCATTCTCTGATCCTTTGATTTGGTGGACAACATGTCAGTTCATGTTGCAGGAGCTCTGATAAGTTGAAGGATGTCCTCTGGAAGTTGTCAAATTTACTGTGTAAGTCTATGGAAGAGAGTGAAAACCTTGAGCCTCCTAAGTTAGACGAGGACAGATGCTAGCTGTCCTCCGGCTACACCATGGTGTTACCCTACAGAGTGCTGTTGAAGCTACTGTAGACCATCATTGCAAAGCAATGTGTTTTATTACATTGTTTGGTGACATGTGAATATAGTTTTATCTAAAAAGCCTAACTTTTGTAATGTTTCAGAATTAAATTTTTTATGAAATTCACTGAGGAGGATGGTCCTACTTTTCCTCCTCTGAGGAGCTTCCACTGGTACAGTGTATTGTATAGTAAGGGCATCCTGGTCTCATTCTCCCTCTACACATCCTCAGAACCATGCAGCGGCAATGCTCACACATGGTGGTTCGTTATTTTTTTATTGGAGTGTGTGTTTGTTTGTGCGTGCAAGTGTGTGCTTGTGTGTACCATTCTCTGCGCGTATGTGTTTGCGTGCCTGCCTCTCTGCCCGTGTCTGTGTGTGTGTCAGATTAAATGAAACCATTCTCAGAGGTGAATGTTTGAACAGAGACTCCAGTGCTTTCCTGGAGGTAGCTCATCTAGTCCCAGTCACAGATGCAGCCAGCCGGGGGAGAGCAGTAGCCACATAAGTCTCTCCTGGGCGTGGCTACCTCCCTGTCCTGTCTATCTGCTGGCTGCTGTGTGGCTGATGGAGATCATAAAGCTACAGCGATGCAGTTCCTGCCCTTCTTTCTTCCTGTGGAGTGTATGTTCTTTAACTTCAGTGAGGCTGTGTGAGGCTCTTTCTCCATAACCACCTCAGAGCATGCAGCAAATACATCTGCTCTCACTAGGGTGGGACTGACTGCAGTCACAGACATATCTCTATTTGCCCAAAATAAGACTCACATGAACTTGTTGTGACATCAAATCAAAGTGTATTTGTCATGTGGTGTACAACAGGCGTAGAGCTTACAGTGAAATGCTTACTTACGAGCCCTAGCCAACAGTGCAATTTGTAAGTTAAAAATAGGTATTAGGTAAACAATAGATAAGTAAAGAAATAAAAAAAACTGTCAAATGACAGTGAAAAGAACAGTAGCGAGGCTATATACAGGTGGTACTGTTACAGAGTCAATGTGTGGGGGCAGCGGTTAGTCGGGCTAATTGTGGTAATATGTACATGAATGTATAATTAAAGTGACTATGCATATATGATAAACAGAGAGTAGCAGCAGCGTAAAAGAGGGGTTGGGGATTACCTGTTCAGGAGTCTTATGGCATAGGGGTAAAAGCTGTTGAGAAACCTTTTTGTCCTAGACTTGGCACTCCGGTACCGCTTGCCATGCGGTAGCAGAGAGAACAGTCTATGACTGGGGTGGCTGGGGTCTTTGACAATTTTTTGGGCCTGCAGTCTGTTCGTTAAGAAGATCCTACATTATCTATAATTACTGTATTTTCACATCACGCTTGGCTGATAAAAGTCATTCGGTGCAGACTTGATGTATAATTACACTTTGTGAACACCGATAGCACACATGATTAAAACCAAATTGTTGTTTGAACACCCGTCAGCCACTCTGAGAAAGATCTCATTGAAGATACAGATATGGGTGCATTCTCTCTGTTCCATCTGTGCTCATCTCATTGAACATACAGATATGGGTGCATTCTCTCTGTTCCATCTGTGCTCATCTCATTGATGATACGTTGTGATTCTGGTCTTTTCTTTTCTTCTACTTTGATCATCTCTGTGCTGCTCATTGTGTCGCACCATCTGTTTTTCTGTTGTTGTTTTTTTTAAGTAAAGAGGTCCTGGATGGCAGGCAGCTTGGCCCCAGTGATGTACTGGGCCATACGCACTACCCTCTGTAGTGCCTTGCGGTCGGAGGACGAGCAGTTGCCGTACCAGGCAGTGATGCAACCAGCCAGGATGCTCTCGATGTTGCAGCTGTTGAACGTTTTGAGGACTTGAGGACCCATGCCAAATCTTTTCAGTCTCCTGAGGGGGAATAGGTTTTGTCATGCCCTCTTCACGACTGTCTTAGTGTGTTTGGACCATTCTAGTTTGTTGGTGATGTGGACACCAAGGAACTTGAAGCTCTCAACCTGCTACACTACAGCCCTATCGATGAGAATGTCGGCGTGCTCGGTCCTCCTTTTCCTATAGTCCACAATCATCTCCTTTTTCTTGATTACGTTGATTACGGTGTCGTTAGATCTCTTCTGACTGCTGGGTCATTGAACACAGTGGGCCTTATGTGTACATCCCTGAACACCCATATAATGTGGCTGTTCTGTGTTTGTACTCATTTATCTCCATGCATGGGCGGACTGCCTGGCGTCCCACGTAGATAAATGCACGTTTACACAGATTTTTTTTCCTCCACCAGGCATTATGATGAAATATAAAGCAATGGAATTCCAACACAGAATTATAGCTACGTGAAAGAGTACCACATTATTATGCACAGTGGCATAAACATCTCTGAACAGCTGTGGCTAAATGTATTGACCACTTTTCTGCATTGTTTACTGAGGCAGTATTCTCTACTTTGCTCTCTGTTTGCTGTAGTAACATTAAGGTATCTAAACGTTAGATCTGTCAGATGGCAGGACGATGGAGAGGGAGGAGGTAGCTAGGCAGCTCCAGGCTATCATCATCAAACTCGCTCTGCTGCCAAGCCCTGTTTGTCACAGCCGAGACACACAGTTAAAATAAAATGCCATTTCAATACAGAATCAAATGAAAAGGGGGAAAACTGTGATAGCTCAGATTATTCATAAGCAAACACATTTTTTCTCTTCAGTTATTTCAATGATCACGTTCCCTGGAATGAGAAGTCAACGTGCCTCTTTCTCGCTCTCTCGCTCTCTCTTCTCTTCCCTTCTCTCTCTCTCTCTCGTTCTCACCAGCCAGTCAGCCTCCACCTGCGAGACATTTCTGCCATCTAGAGGACAATACAATACTATGTGCAGTGCTGTCATCCCAGTGGCAAAGCAAGGAAGAAGCCTCTCTCAAATCTTGTTCTTAATTTCAATCACTTATTTTACAGGATCTATCTTTTAATGATGACAGATCTTTATATCTACTAATGTCTTTGGTGATATTTTAATGCCCAGTAGAGAAATTGACTTTAGTGAACTAGCGGACCAACAGGTGGTCTCCAAATACAGATATGGGTGCATTCTCTCTGTTCCATCTGTGCTCATCTCATTTAACATACAGATATGGGTGCATTCTCTCTGTTCCATCTGTGCTCATCTCATTGATGATACGTTGTGATTCTGGTCTTTTCTTTTCTTCCACTTTGATCATCTCTGTGTTGCTCATTGTGTTGCACCATCTGTTTTTCTGTTGTTGTTTTTTTAAAGTAAAGCAGCCTCTTTCTCAGTGGCTGACGGGTGTTGTTTTTTGTTGTTGGTTTTAATCATGTGTGCTATCGGTGATCACAAAGTGTAATTATACATAAAGTCTGCACCGAATTACTTTTATCAGCCAAGCGTGATGTGAAAATACAGTAATTATAGGTAATGTAGGATCTTCTTAATGAACAGACTTTTAAATTGGATGTTGCTTGGATGATGGAGTCAGACTTGGGTAGATGTACAGTCTTGTGTAAATCCAAAGAGAGCATTCACTCCCAGACGCTCCAACTTTAGTAGCATCACTGCATCATAACTTTAGTAGCATTACTACATGATAACTTTAGTAGCATCACTACATCATAACTTTAGTAGCATCACTACGTCATAACTTTAGTAGCATCACTGCATCATAACTTTAGTAGCATCACTACATCATAACTTTAGTAGCATCACTACATCATAACTTTAGTAGGACCACTACATCATAACTTTAGTAGCATCACTACATCATAACTTTAGTAGAATCACTACATCATAACTTTAGTAGCATCACTACATCATAACTTTAGTAGCATCACTGCATCATAACTTTAGTAGCATCACTACATCATAACTTTAGTAGCATCACTACATCATAACTTTAGTAGGATCACTACGTCATAACTTTAGTAGCATCACTACATCATAACTTTAGTAGCATCACTACGTCATAACTTTAGTAGCATCACTACATCATAACTTTAGTAGCATCACTACATCATAACTTTAGTAGCATCACTACGTCATAACTTTAGTAGCATCACTGCGTCATAACTTTAGTAGCATCACTACGTCATAACTTTAGTAGCATCACTACGTCATAACTTTAGTAGCATCACTACATCATAACTTTAGTAGCATCACTACGTCATAACTTTAGTAGGATCACTACATCATAACTTTAGTAGCATCACTACATCATAACTTTAGTAGCATCACTACGTCATAACTTTAGTAGCATCACTACATCATAACTTTAGTAGCATCACTACATCATAACTTTAGTAGCATCACTGCATCATAACTTTAGTAGCATCACTACATCATAACTTTAGTAGCATCACTGCATCATAACTTTAGTAGCATCACTACATCATAACTTTAGTAGCATCACTACATCATAACTTTAGTAGCATCACTACATCATAACTTTAGTAGCATCACAACTTTAGTAGTCCACTGTTCTTAGAAGTCAGCTAACACAAGTTTCATTGCAGTGTAGATGGATTGACAATCAAATGTTTCGTTAGTAACCTCATCAATGTAAAAGCTGATGAATTTTGCACTGTTTTTCCTTCACAGGGCAGCTGGTTGGGTGAATACCTGTTCAGTAACAAATGTTGGGCTGAGAGGAGAGTGAAGGTCTAACTGTTAACTGTTACTGCAGGCTTCATGAACAGGGCAGAAATGTAATTTGTTCCTCTGGATGTGTGAACAGTAGGTTCAAAGGGTATAGACTACTTTGAGGTCCCTGCTGCCATTACGTTGTAATCAGGGTGACAAGCTGACTGAGATGTGTTGCTTCTGCTTCTATACTGAGCTGCTCCTCCTTCTCATCGTGCTGCTACACCGTACTTCTTCTTCTTCCTCATCAAAGCTCAGGGACGTGGCTCAGCTCTCCCGCTGTGATTCATATTCTCTCCGCCTCGCCGATCTATCATGATCGGCCGCGCTCTGCTTTGATCAATATCTGATTGACCGTGACATGTGTGACATTCATCTTGCCTGCTGTATGAAACAGCTGCCTTTCCTGCTCGTACAAAGCCACCGTGAAGACCGATTCATTTTTTACCGATGATGCGGTTCTCCTGAGAGTTAGACGTATTGCCCTGTTAACCTCAGCGGTCACCTTGCTAGTCAAAGACCGGAGACAGAGACATGAAGTTCATTTTGAATAAGTGCACAAAAGCGATTGACTTGACTTTTCATGTGCTCGGTTCAAGTCTCTTGAGACGACTTTAGAGCAAAATCAAAGAAAATTTCTTAAATGCTACATGAGTAAAACTTTTAAATGTCCCCATTTGTCTTTCCCTACTGGGCACAGACGCCGATTTAACATATATTCTGTATTGGTTTGACGTAATTACATTTAAATGACGTGGAAACTACATTAATTCAACCAATGTGTGCCCTGTGGGTCATGTTAGACAAAAGCAGTCAAATATACAGAGGTTAATGCACATTACTCAAAATGGTAGGCCTACCTGTTGTTAGAGTGCACCATATATTCCTGACTATGACACATTATCCAGAGTCAAATGTTACTCTCATATAGGGATATTCCACAGTTTTCCCACTCCCCTATCCTGGTATGTTCATTATGAAAGTGGAACAGTAGCCAAGGTTTACAAGGACATCATATATTATTTCATGATTCTTTTCACCATGAAAAGGAATCAATCAATCAACCCAGGCAAGTTAATTTACTGACATGAACAACATCGCTGAAGTCTACATTTTCTTGATTCGTTGGGTTTATATCCATTTGTACAGTGAATTTGGAAAGTATTCAGACCCCTTGACTTTTTCCACATTTTGTTACATTACAGCCTTTTTCTAAAATTCAATAAAAAGAAAAATCCCCTCATCAATCTACACACAATACCCCATAATGAATAAGCGAAACCAGGTTTTTACATATTGATTGGACATGATTTGCAAAGGCACACACCTGTCTATATACAGTCCCACAGTTGACAGTGCATGTCAGAGCAAAAACCAAACCATGAGGTCAAAGGAATTGTCCGTAGTGCTCAGAGACAGGATTGTGTCGAGGCACAGATCTGGGAAAGGGTACCAAAACATTTCTGCAGCATTGAAGGTCCCCAAGAACACAGTAGCATCCATCATTCTTAAATGGAAAATGTTTGGAACCACCAAGACTCTTTCTTAGAGCTGGCCAAACTTAGCAATCGGGGGAGAAGGGCCTTGGTCAGGGAGGTGACCAAAAACCAGAGCTCCAGACTTCATCTGTGAAGATGGGATAACCTTCAGTAAGGACAACCATCTCAGCAGCACTCCAGCAATCAGGCCTTTATGGTAGAGTGGCCAGACGAGAGTCACTCCTCAGTAAAAGGCACATGTCAGCCCACTTGGAGTTTGCCAAAAGGCACCTAAAGGACTCTCAGACTGATGAAACCAAGATCAAAGTCTTTGGCCTGAATGCCAAGCGTCACGTCTGGAGGAAACATGGCACCATCCCTACGGTGAAGCATGGTGGTGGCAGCATAATGCTGTGGGGATGTTTTTCAACGCCAGGGACTGGGAGACCAATCAGGTTCGAGGGAAAGATGAACGGAGCAAAGTACAGTGAGATCCTTGATGAAAACCTGCTCCAGAGTGCTCAGGACCTCAGACTGGGACGAAGGTTCAAATTCCAACAGGACAAGACTCTAAGCACACAGACAAGGCAACGCAGGAGTGGCTTCGGGGTCAAGTCTCTGAATGTCCTTGAGTGGCCCAGTCAGAGCCCAGACTTGAACCCGATCTAACATCTCTGGACAGACCTGAAAATAGCTGTGCAGTGACCCTCTCCATCCAACCTGACAGAGCTTGAGAGAATCAGTAGAGAAGAAGGTGAGAAACTCCCCAAATACAGGTGTGCCAAGCTTGTAGAGTCATACCCAAGCTGCAATCGCTGCCAAAGGTGCTTCAACAAAGTACTGAGTAAAGGGTCTGAATACTTATGTAAATGCGATATTTCAGTTTAATAAAAAATGAAAACCCTGTTTTGCTTTGTCATTATGGTGTATTGTGTGTAGATTGATGAGGGGAAAAAATATTTTATAAATTTTTGAATAAAGCTGTGATGTAACAAAATGTGGAAAAAGTCAAGGAGTCTGAATGTACTGTATGTAAGGGATTTGCCTTCCACGGAGTTGCATTCTTTTTCTGAGAATGCCCAGAGCCACGAGTTGATAATCCCTTTGATACCATGGCTATAATTTAACTCATTGCCACTAGAAATGTGTTCATTTTCCGCTAGAAATATGTTCAACATCCACTGAAGTAGCTACCAAGTTTACTAGATAGTAAAAGTAATGTAAACTCACTCACTTTTGTACATCGCGCTGGCCCGTACAATTGACCTTTTTTTGCGCCCAAAAAACATAACACTTCCAGATCAACTGTAATATCAATACCAATGTAAAGCACAATTTCTCCCCTTTCCAACAAAATCAATGACGAGACCCTCATGATGCCGTTCTCTGCATGATTCAAGAAGGCAATGAGCTCTGTCGGGTCTTTTTAAAAATGGCGGGTGGGGAAGCGAAACCTATTGGGTGATAGTGAGAAGTAGAGATGTCGTGTGGGGAAACGGCTTTTTTCACCCAATCTGTCCAACGTATCACCTTATCGCCTCTAAAATGTAAATAAAACACCATAAAGAGTTTATATAATGTGCCATTGAAGGTTTGTGTCGAATTTGAATCCGGTTTTTAGGGTGGTGCTAAAGTGATCTTCAGAAGTAAACAGCGGCTTTTGAGAGTCATGATAGCTTGCAGTGATGACGCAAAAAATGTGTAGGTTTCCCCTTGTCCCTGTCCCTTTCTTGTTTTTAAACGGTGAGAGAAGTGCTACACCTGGTGGAGAGAGGCTGTAAGACAGAATTAGTCGCTTTATGCGTGCTGTACGTTAAGCCATGACACATCTCGATGTAGCGTACAGTGTCAGAGGGTTCAGTTTTTTCAACTTTTCTCCAATACTATAGAGCCATTACCATGTCAATCAATGCTTGAATAGAAACGTAGTTCACACCCCAGATTTTGATGTCAACACAGTCGCTGCAGTCCCATTAGTGTTCTTTGTAGCCTCGTTTGAATGTCGCGGTTGTACACATTTGTACTGAATGGGGTTAGCCTATGGTAGTTGCCAAACAAACAGACTTTATAGTTTAGCTAACCAAACCATCAATCCTAGCTTGCTATTATGAAAATCAAATTCAATAATAGCAATGATGTTTTCAATTTGACTTTTGCTTTGAAAAGCAGCTCAAACATAGAACATGTAAAAATTCTATATAGCCATTGAATTCAACCGTGCAAACATACGGTACAGGGAAATAATGCATACTATAGAATGCCCTTCAAGCCAATCAGAAACGAATATTCAACAATGTCATGGTATAAATAGAGATAAAGTGTGAGAGGCCTTGTATCATGATGGGTGATGGGTGATGTCTGATGGCTGATGGGTGCAGACAGGCTTTCAACACTGTCCACGGGAGTTCAGGAATTCTGAAGGGCATTTCCCA
Organism: Brachymystax lenok tsinlingensis; assembly: GCA_030435695.1. Lineage (NCBI taxonomy): Eukaryota > Metazoa > Chordata > Actinopteri > Salmoniformes > Salmonidae > Brachymystax > Brachymystax lenok. Next base: position 41,575,886 of record CM059792.1, on the reverse strand, counting down.
GATTGTTGTGTGTGTTTTGAGAGACGATCAATACAAGACATTTCTGCAGGTGGTGAGAGCTAGCCATGTTACTAGACTGCAGTAGGCTACATTCCCTTCCTCTGAGAGCTCCCTGAAGTGCACACGGAAACCCTCTTAGTGGAACATATTAGCGTGCTGCGGCGCCCCCTGTTGGACACATCTGGGAATAACATTCCTCTAGTTTGACCTCTCTGCCCTGAGCAGTCTGCCTGAGCCCCCTCCCAAGTCCCTCAAATGTGTTTACAGATCAACTCGGCCAAGTGGGCATGACTTGGAGCTGTGTTGAGATAGCTAATTTACACAAAGCACAGCTCCAATCCATCATGTGCTTCAGTGTTTTACACCGGCCGGTTTGCGAGACAGCTCTGTTCCCCAGCTCTGAGAGAAGTCAGGGTTTGCCAAGAAGCTGCATAGCTTGTAAAGCATTGAAACATCACAGTCGTCCTTCTTCATTTTGTCTGCCAGCAGTTTGCGGCTCCCGCGAAATTGCTTCGCCTCAACCTTCAAAGGGAATGGTCCCTCTGTGTGCCTTTTGCTGAAAGATTGTGAGGCTTGAATGTCATTTGATGTTGCCCTACAGTTTGTGAAAGGGAGCGGGGAGTCAAGAAAATTAGAATGTATTCCAGGTTCTGGAGCAAGTGGTGCATTGCTGCAACTCAGGGAAGGAGGGAGGGAGTGTGGGTAGAGAGAGGAAAGGGGGGGTTGCTGCGGACACACTGTTGCTAGGAAACACTTGTGGCTTCTCCTCTTCTCTTTGTCTCCTTGAAGAACAAACTGACTGAAAGAAGCAGCCAGAGTGAAATGTCACTCGAATCATTCCAAGGAGTTTGGGGAATGTGGTACATGTATCCATTTAAGTACAAACGTTTACCAAAAGGCATTCTTTGAGCCAACGTACCCCCGTCTCTGCCCAGGGGGAAGTCTTCGTTTAAGGCACTGGCTGAGAGCTACAGATGTAGGATCTTAATTTGAGCCAGTTTGCTACAGCAGGAAAATAATCCTCCAGCAACAGGACATGTGAATTATTGTGTGGATTATAATTAATGGACGTTTTTTTATACATTTTTCGTTAAGGCAAATCAAGTCTGAAATTTCAAAGTGGAACTTTAGAAGCCTTTTTAAAACTCAGATACATTACAAGTTTGCATTTCCTGCTATGCAGGAAAATTCTCAGCAACAAAAGAGTGATCAAATTAAGATCCACAGCTACAGCTATATTCCTTCCTCTCCTCTCTTTTTTCCATCTGTCTGTCTAATTCCTTGCCATATGGTATATCAGCATAATCCCCCGTGCAGATATTTGATTATCAAAGCCGCCCAGCAGAAAAGGCTACGCTCTCTCTGCCTCCTCTCCTCCCACTACAGTACATTAAGATTCAGAGTGTGTCGTCACACCACCAGTGGTCTGGTCCAGTCCTATAATTCCCCCAGGGCAACCAGAGGGAGAGAAGGCGACTATCAACCAAGCTTTAAAAGGCCTAACAGCCTGACCGGTGCTGTGCTGTTGGACACACGGGTCATCAAAGAGGTTCTGTACAGAACCCATCACGTTGTATGTCCACGTGCCAGCATATGAATGTCCAAATTATATGAGGGTAAATTAATTGTATTGATTGACTGTAGTTGCATTGTGTGCTTGCTTAAAGCTAATTATTTATACTAGATGCTGGGCTGATGCTGGGTGAAAATGAGCTTGAGAATAATGAATTTTTTATCTTGTTAAGTGGAATCTCTGACAGGGGCATGCAGCGGTGAGACGTACTCACAAAACTCACAGGCTTCCATCCATACTAATGCTGACGTGGCACAGTCACATGCAAAACTGGATGAATACAGGATAAAACATGTGATTTTGAGATAAGATTACTCTGTAATGGTACTGAAGGAGACAAGTATGGTTTTGTTTCTGATGCCATACAGGAAGAGGGCAAGATGAAGATGAGGATGAGGATGGTAACGACGAAGATAACAAATCATACAAGTCATAGTAGTAATGGCATTGATCCAGGTTAGCCTGGTTAGAGTAGTGGATTTATGAGCGATAACACAGTGAAGAAGAGGTCTCTTCAAGAGAGAAAGACCGGCAGGGGGATATGTTTTTTTAAAGGCCAATATCTATATTGACTGTGGAACGTCCTGTGTGGTGGAACGTCCAGACTGTTTCACACAGTCTGTTCTTTGTGTTGACCTCACTACACCCACACAACTCCTTTATAGGACCTTTAAGCACTGGATACACTTTACTATCAATACCTAGTTCTACATTTTGGCTATAAAGTAAGTATTTGACCTATTATCTGAGATACATCTATTTGAGAATGTATTCAGTATTCTATTTCATTAGTTATTACAAATGTTACCTGTAAACATTCATTAAATCGCTCTCTTTCTGTCATAATTTTGCAGGTTTTAGAGTGCCAGTCCAAACTGTCAGAATGCTGTTGAGAATATTCTTTATTTTTGCATGCTGTAAGTATATCGTCCAGTAGTAAATACAGGCTACTTCAACAGCATATTAAAGCATTCACCACGTACCACGTAAGAGGAGTTGCATTTAAAAGTGCATTTCAATAAATAAAAAACAATACCCCAATCAGCCTCTTCCACAACAACTTTGCAAGTAGAGAGCCTTATTAAGTGGCTGCAAATTCATGTGCACAGAATCCTTGTGGTTTCAGCAGCTTATTGGTGGAATTACTGTATGAACATTTACAGCATGATGGTGTGTTTCATACAACATTAGATTCCTTACATCTAAAAGGGGTCTATGCTCTAGATGGAAGAGTGGCTCTGAAGGACTGTTTAGCAACATACAGACAGCACCCATCTTATTATGGCAATGAAACGACTCTTCTACTGTCTGTCATGGTTCTCTCTTCAGAGAAGAAAATAAGACACTCTGCCATGTAAATACATGTGTTGTCTAAGTGTCCCTGAACAGTGTTCCTGGTTGTATAAAAACTACCAGTGAGTGCTACCTAACCTAAAGACAAGTCCATGTGGACCTGCATGTGCAGTTAGTTGTGTCTGTGTTGTTTATTCATGTCAGGCTTGTCTGGGTAATGCATTAGAATTGATTTATCTACAAATGCAAACCCTACTGCGCTTGCTTTTTCTTGAGGTTACCATGGTGTCGTGTGTGCCAAATTGCTTTCTGTAAGGCCTGATTACGCCTTAGTGATAAGCAGTTAATTTAAATTACAAGGTCCGGCCTGCGTGTTCAGGTGCCTGGCGGACCAATTTAACATTCATTGTGGTGTTGAGGAAAATAGAGTTAATGAAGTTCAACACTGATGATCCAGCCTGCTGGTCAGAATACCCACAACCACACAACCTAATAATTATGTTAATCCTCATAATGATTTTACCTGTGATTGCCTTAGGCACATAAGTCAATCAAATGTCTATTCCATGTTGGTTCCACATCATTTAATTGAAATGACGTGGAAACAACGTTGCTTGTTGTGTGCCCAGTGGGTATGTTTTGCAGTGCAGTTTCAGTTTCAGTACAAGTGAATTAATTGAGTGCGATTAAGAACTCCTGAATTTTGTTCCGCACATTGAATATAGTTGCGGAGAGTCCCTGTAATCCTAGATTCAGCTCATTCAGGGGAGAAAAAACATCACCCAGATAGGTAAGTCGTGTGAGAAACTCGTCATCATGCAAGCGGTCAGACAAATGAAAATTATGGTCAGTAAAGAAAACTTTAAGCTTGTCTCTCAATTCAAAAATACTTTGCCCCTTGATAACCAGCGCACTTCTGTATGTTGTAAAAGCGTTACATGGTCGCTGCCCATATCATTGCATAATGCAGAAAAATACACAAGAGTTCAGGGTCCTTGCTTTAACAAAGTCAACCATTTTCACTGTAGTGTCCAGAACATCTTTCAAGCTGTCAGGCATTCCATTGGCAGCAAGAGCCTCTTGGTGGATGCTGCAGTTTACCCAAGTGGCTTGCAAGCGCGTTACCACTCCACTATGTCTCCGTGTCATGACTTTTGCGCCATCAGTACAGATACCAACATGAGCAGCAGCTACGTTTGGCTTAGTGGAATTCCTGCAAGAGGGTAACGGTTAATGTGATTGTATGTTAATTATTTGACTAGGCTACCTGTATTTGACATTGTGTTGTTATTTCGCTGAACACTAGAAGGTTTAATTTTACTTTTGGCCGTGAAACGAGGCTACTCAGGCGAGAAAAAAATCTCACCCAATTGTATAGCCCCGTTGGAAAATATAAATGGACTGTTTGAAAATGTGAAGAAGAAAACAATGTTCAAAAGAAAATGTGAATCACTTTTTTATTTGGCGTTCCCCTGACGGCATTGCGCGTACCCCTGGGGATACCAGGTCTATGCCAATGGCGACAGTTAGTCTTACTGGGGTCCGACACATAACGAAATAGACATTACAGATAGACATTACAGACATTACAGACAAAAATACATACATTTAAAAAACATTTAAAAATCATTCAAATGTAGATATTACAGACTACAACAAAAGATTTGCGTTTAAAGATAAATATATTTTGTATGTGTTCTCTTACAGAGATGGTGATGGATTAAAGTATTGTCAGCGCCCGCTTCTCAGGTATCCTTGGGGGGGCCAGTGGTCGGTATCCTGTACGATGGCATTAAACTCTCTAACTCTGGTGAGAACTTCATACTGTACGGTATACACTTGTAGCTTCATTGCGGTAGATCTCACATTCAGTGACAACCACACAGGAGACTCGTAACTCAAGGATGCTCCTACAACATGACTGTGAGAGCTTGAACAGCACTAACTAATGATTATAACCTGTCTCCATGATCTAGTAGCATGTAATGGTGCATTAGGTAGGCCTATGTTCTACCCAGGCTGATATCTCACTATGGAGGAAGTAACAAGTGATTTGGAGGGATTAGCCAAACCACTGGAGCAGGGCTGAGATTACACTAAACTCCCCTTTGACACTTGGACCTGGCTGCTCTTAAAATCCCATCAAAGACAGCTAACACATGAGGATCTGGCCGTCATTAAGGCCGCAGCCATGGGTCTGCATTAGCCATCTGCACCCTAGCCTGAAAAGCAGTAGTGCAGGAACAGCTAAACAACATTATTCTGCTCCTCGCTATCTCTAATTGAACTGCAGTATGGGAGGAACACATGTTCTGTCAGACCATTTCATCTGTGTGCAATCTGTAGCATGGTTACGCATCACAGGGAACAAACAGTCTCTAAGCTGACTGGAAGGCAGTGTGGATTCCATGGCGTCCCAATGTGTGTTAGCCTGAGTGTCAGTCTGTTTGTTACCGTGAATATGCCTGCTAGCTGTTCTGAACATGCTCTGAGAACGCGCCCTGGAATACCATCCATGCCCATTGATTTGCGGGTGTTGACATAATGAAAGACCCGAGTTCTCTGGGTCGGTGACGGCCCTCACACCCGGCTCGATGTTGTCTTTGTCAAAGTATGCATAAAATATATTGAGTTCGTCTGGTAGAGAGGCATCGTTGGGCAGATCATGGTTAGGTCTTCCTTTGTAATCCATAATGGACTAGAGCCCCTGCCACATCATAGCGGACCTTCGTGTACTTCTTCCTGTCCTCGGCCGTAGAATCAGGGTTGTCAAATCAAATCAAATCAAATTGTTTTTGTCACATACACATGGTTAGCAGATGTTAATGTGAGTGTAGCAAAATGCTTGTGCTTCTAGTTCTGACCACGTATCTAACAAGTAATATAACAATTTCACAACAACTACCTTATACACACAAGTGTAAAGGAATGAACATGAGTATGTACATATAAATATATGGATGAGCGATGGCCGAACGGCATAGGCAAGATGCAGTAGATGGTATAGAGTACAGTATATACATATGTAATGTAGGATATGTACACATGATGTAAAGTGGCATTGTTTAAAGTGGCTGGTGATACATTTATTAAATCCAAACTTTAATTATTAAAGTGGCTAGAGATTTGAGTCAGTATGTATACACTGTACTCTAAACCATCTACTGAATCTTGCCTATGCCGTTCGGCCATTGACTCAAATCTCTAGCCACTTTAATAATAACAAATTTGAAGAAATAACTGTATCACTAGCCACTTTAAACGATGCCATTTATATAATGTTTACATATCCTACATTACTCATCTCATACTGTATGTATACACTACTCTATACCATCTACTGCATCTTGCCTACGCCGGTCAGCCATCGCTCATCCATATATTTATATTTATATGTACACACTTTACACTGTGTGTATAAGGTAGTTGTGAATTTGTTAGATTACTTGTTAAATACTACTGCATGGTCGGAGCTAGAAGCACAAGCATTTCGCTACACTCGCATTAACATCTGCTAACCATGTGTATGTGACAAATAAAATTTGATTTGATTTGAATTTCTTCAGCCTCCTGAGGTTGAAGAGGCGCTGTTGCGCCTTCTTCACCACGCTGTCTGTGTGGCTGGACCATTTCAGTTTGTCCGTGATGTGTACGCCGAGGAACTTAAAACTTTCCACCTTCTCCACTACTGTCCCGTCGATGTGGATAGGGGGGATCTCCCTCTGCTGTTTCCTGAAGTCCACAATCATCTCCTTTGTTTTGTTGACGTTGAGTGAGAGGTTATTTTCCTGACACCACACTTCGATGATCCTCACCTCCTCCCTGTAGGCCGTCTCGTCGTTGTTGGTAATCAAGCCTACCACTGTAGTGTCGTCAGCAAACTTGATGATTGAGTTGGAGGCGTGCTTGGCCATGCAGTCATGGGTGAACAGGGAGTACAGGAGAGGGCTGAGAACGCACCATTGTGGGGCCCCAGTGTTGAGGATCAGCGGGGTGGAGATGTTGTTTCTTACCCTCACCACCTGGGGGCGGCCCGTCAGGAAGTCCAGGACCCAATTGCACAGGGTGGGGTCGAGACCTAGGGTCTCGAGCTTAATGACAAGTTTGGAGGGTACTATGGTGTTAAATGCTGAGCTGTAGTCAATGAACAGCATTCTTACATAGGTATTCCTCTTGTCCAGATGGGTTAGGGCAGTGTGCAGTGTGATTACGATTGCTTCGTCTGTGGACCTATTGGGACGGTAAGCAAATTGGAGTGGGTCTAGGGTGTCAGGTAGGATGGAGGTGATATGATCCTTGATTAGCCTCTCAAAGCACTTCCTGATTACGGAAGTGAGTGCTACGGGGCGATAGTCATTTAGCTCAGTTACCTTAGCTTTCTTGGGAACAGGAACAATGGTGGCCCTCTTGAAGCATGTGGGAACAGCAGACTAGGATAAGGATTGATTGACTATGTCCGTAAACACACCAGCCAGCTGATCTGCGCATGCTCTGAGGACACGGCCAGGGATGCCATCTGGGCCGGCAGCCTTGCGAGGGTTAACACATTTAAATGTTTTACTCACGTTGGCTGCGGTGAAGGAGAGCCCACAGGTTTTGGTAGCTGGCCGTGTAGGTGGCACTGTATTGTCCTCAAAGCGAGCAAAGAAGTTGTTTAGTTTGTCTGGGAGCAGGACATTGTGGTCCGCGACAGGGCTGGTTTTCTTTTTGTAGTCCGTGATTGACTGTAGACCCTGCCACATACCTCTCGTGTCTGAGCCGTTGAATTGCGACTCTACTTTGTCTCTATATTGACGCTTAGCTTGTTTGATTGCCTTGTGGAGGGAATAGCTATACTGTTTGTATTCAGACATTTTTCCGGTCGCCTTACCCTGATTAAAAGCAGTGGTTCGTGTTTTCAGTTTTGCGCGAATGCTGCCATCAATCCATGGTTTCTGGTTGTGGAAGGTGTCTGTGATAGCTCTGTGTGCGGTAGCCCTGTCCTTTAGTTTAGATAGGAGGAATACCTATGTGACAATGCTGTTCATTGACTACAGCTCAGCGTTCAACAACATTATCCACTCCAAGCTCGTCACCAAGCTTAGGACTCTGGGTCTGAACACCTTCCTCTGCAACTGGATCCTGGACTTTCTGACAGGCCTTCCCCAAGTGGTGAGGGTAGGCAACATCACCTCCACCACGCTGATCCTTAACACAGGGGCCCCACAGGGGTGTGTGCTTAGTCCCCTCCTGTACTCCTTGTTCACCATACTGTGTGGCCACGCACGACTCCAACACCACTATCAAGTTCTCTGACAACACAACGGTGGTAGGCCTGATCACTGGCGACAATGAGTCAGCCTACAGGGAGGTGGTCAGTGACCTGGCAGTGTGCTGTAGCAACAACCTCTCCCTCAACGTCAGCAAGACCAAGGAGCTGATCGTGGACTACAGGAAACAAGGTGGCGAGCACGCCCCCATCCACATTGACGGGGCGGCAGTGCAGCAGGTAGACAGCTTCAAGTTCCTTGGTGTCCAAATCACTAAAGACTTAAAATAGTCCAAACACACACGCACAGTTGTGAAGAAGGCGCGACAGTGCTTCTTCCCCCTAAGAAGGTTAAAAGAGTTTGGCATGGGCCCTCAAATCCTCAAAAGGTTCTACAGCTGTACCATTAAGAGCATATTGACTAGCTGAATCACTGCTTGGTATGGCAATAGCCCAGCCCTCGATTGCTTGGCGCTACATAGGGTTGTGAGGACAGCCCAGTACATTACTGGGGCCGAGCTCCCTGCCACCCAGGACCTCTATATCAGGCGGTGTGAAAAGAAGGCCCGGAAAATCGTAAAAGACTCCAACCACCCAAGCTATAAACTATTTTCTCTGCTGCTGCACGGCAAGAGGTACTGGTGCATCAAGTCTGACACCAACAGGCTCTTGAAATGCTTCTATCCCAAAGAAATACAACTGATGAATAGCAAACAAAATAGCCAGATGGACAATCTGAGTTAACCTCGTATCTTTATTGACCTTTTATTTCAGTATTTGCAGTATTTGTCTGAATGCACACTCCCAGGGCCCTACACACTCACACACACTGTCACTCCAACACTCACACATACACTCACTCCATCATTTGCTCCCTCACATGTAATTTGCACATACATTTATACTGACTCTACACACCCGCACACCCACCCACATACACATAAGCTGCTTATCTTATATCCTGTTGCCTAGTCACCTTACCCCTATACATATCTACCTCCCTCACTCCAGTATCCCTGCACATGTAAATATGGTATTGGAACTTACTTTTTCAATATTTCCTGTATATAGTATCCTTACTTACTTACTTACTTACTTTATTGTGTATTTCATATTTTTTATTCTTATTTCAATTTTTTTTCTAGTAATACATTGCATTGTTGGGTTTTGAGTATGTAAGAATGGCATTTCACTATACTGGCTCCAACCCATCTCTATACATCTGATACACTTCTGTCTCTGACCCATCTCTATACATCTGATACACTCCTGGCTCCGACCCATCTCTATACATCTGATACACTCCTGGCTCTGACCCATCTCTATACATCTGATACACTCCTGGCTCCGACCCATCTCTATACATCTGATACACTCCTGGCTCTGACCCATCTCTATACATCTGATACACTCCTGGCTCCGACCCATCTCTATACATCTGATACACTCCTGGCTCTGACCCATCTCTATACATCTGATACACTCCTGGCTCTGACCCATCTCTATACATCTGATACACTCCTGGCTCTGACCCATCTCTATACATCTGATACACTCCTGGCTCTGACCCATCTCTATACATCTGATACACTCCTGGCTCCGACCCATCTCTATACATCTGATACACTCCTGGCTCCGACCCATCTCTATACATCTGATACACTCCTGGCTCCGACCCATCTCTATACATCTGATACACTCCTGGCTCCGACCCATCAGCGTACATCAGATACACTCCACAGATACTGATGTTTTGTACTCCTAGATACCGCTCTTTTTAAAACTGAAATATACCAGATACACACTTTTTCGGAAACCCAAATACTGATGACCTAATCGGTGATGACAAAAACACTCTCTACACTCAGTGACTTTGACCACATCCCTGGCACCATAATTTGGGAGAACGGGCTCGTGGTAATGACAGGAGTGGCTTCAGTGGAATGGAATGAAATACATCAAACATGGTTTCCAGGTGTTTGATGCCATTCCAATTGCTCGGTTATTATGAACCGTTCTCCCCTCAGCAGCCTCCACTTTATGGATTAGTCTTGTATTCCTCTCTATGGTCCTCCCATGTGAGTGAATAGGCCTAGTACAATTGCAATTCTCCTTTGCACCAACAGAGAGCACTAAATAACAAAATGTTCCAAGATGCAGTGTTCACAATGTACCACAAGATGACGATACATCTTAACACAAACCATCAGTCTGAACTGTTTCATAAAAATAGCTCACAGATAGCAACATCAGAGAAAGTATGTTAAATGTTTATTTTTTATTTATTTTTTACCTTTATTTAAATAGGCAAATTAGTTAAGAAAAAAATATTATTTACAATGACGGCCTACCCTGGCCAACCCCTAAACCGGACGACTCTGGGCCAATTGTGGACACCTACAAATACCTAGGTGTCTGGTTAGACTGTAAACTCTCCTTCCAGACTCATATTAAGCATCTCCAATCCAAAGTTAAATCTAGAATCGGCTTCCTTATTTCGCAACAAAGCATCCTTCACTCATGCTGCCAAACATACCCTCGTAAAACTGACTATCCTACCGATCCTTGACTTCGGCGATGTCATTTACAAAATAGCCTCCAAAACTCTACTCAGCAAATTGGATGCAGTCTATCACAGTGCCATCCGTTTCGTCACCAAAGCCAATATACTACCCACCACTACGACTTGTATGCTCTCGTTGGCTGGCCCTCGCTTCATATTCGTCACCAAACCCATTGGCTCCAGGTCATCTATAGGTTCTTGCTAGGTAAAGTCCCGCCTTATCTCAACTCACTGGTCACCATAGCAACACCCACCCGTAGCATGCGCTCCAGCCGGCATATCTCACTGGTCACCCCCAAAGCCAATTCCTCCTTTGGCCGCCTTTCCTTCCAGTTCTCTGCTGCCAATGACTGGAACGACTGGAACGACTTGCGAAAATCACTGAAGCTGGAGACTCATATCTCCCTCACTAGCTTTAAGCATCAGCTATCAGAGCAGCTTACAGATCATTGCACCTGTACATAGCCCATCTGTACATAGCCCATCTGTAAATAGCCCATCCAATTTATTTGCTCCTTTGCACACCAGTATCTCTACTTGCACATTCATCTTCTGCACATCTATCACTCCAGTGTTTATTTGCGAAAATGTAATTATCTCGCCACTATGGCCTATTTATTGCTTTACCTCCCTAATCTTACCTCCTTTGCACACACTGTATATAGACTTTTCTATTCTGTTATTGACTGTACATTTGTTTATTCCATGTGTAACTATGTGTTGTTGTTTGTGTCACACTGCTGTGCTTTATCTTGGCCAGGTCGCATTTGTAAATGAGAACTTGTTCTCAACTGGCCTACCTGGTTAAATAAAGGTGAAATAAAAAAGAATAAAAAACAATGGTGTGCCGCCCTATGGGACTCCCAATCATGGCCAGCTGTGATACAGCCTGGAATCGAACCAGGGTCTTTAGTGAAGCCTCTAGCACTGAGCTGCAGCACCTTACACCACTGTGCTACTCTGGAGTAGTGGACTACTACTTGGATGGCACTGTAAATTAACAAACAAGAAGTCAAACACACTTAATTGAATAATTGTTTGTTTTTCTGCTAACTTAAACATTTGTGTCTTTCTAAATTAATTTGTTTTTCCATGAACATTAAAAAAAAATGATTAAAAAAAAGGCAAAACATACACTCTTTATAATGCACTCTTTCTGCACATCTGATCAATGCTTACCTGAATAGAAAGACTTTTGAAAGGGTTCCAAAAGTCTCTGTCACTGTCAACGAGGATGCCACTTCATCAACCTTTTGTCCTTTTCCTTTGTATTACATTCTGACACAGTCAACGCATTAAACACTGCATTCTTAGCTCAGAGGTTATATTGTATTTTACAGAGTGAAGGAGATTTGTACAGACACAATCCATCTGTTGGTGACACACAGCTCGGTTGCAGCTTGAAAGAGTGACTCTGTTTTGGCTCACCAGCACAACCTTCAGGGATGGCTCATCCATATCCAATGACGTGTCACCTATATTTAATGATGACAGAGACAAGAAGACCAGGCAATGATGTTGAGTGACAGATAAGAGCATTGGGTTTCTACGCCCTGCTGTTTGTCCAGAATTTGTGTGGGCATGAGGGAAACCTGCCATGAGGGAAACCTGGTGTGGCATTCTTGAAGTTGTGTCTTGCTATAGGCTAATTCTTTAGGATATTTATCGATATGGTTTACAGTGGGATTTAACATTTTTTAAATACACATTTTTAGTCATTTAGCAGGCGCTCTTATCCAGATATTATAATGTTTACAATATAAAATCATATCACATAATACATTAATCATCAGGGTGGCAAGTAGCCTAGTGGTTAGAGTTTTGGGCCAGTGACTGAGAGGTTGCTGAATCGAATCCCCAAGGTAAAAATGAGTCGCTCTGCCCCAGAACAAGGCAGTTTAACCCACTGTTCTTAGGCCATCATTGTAAATAAGAATTTTTCTTCACTGACTTGCCTAGTTAAATAAAGGTAAACAATAAATAAATTTAATAGCTTATACAAGTTTTATTATCAGTTAAATGGGTTAAAGGCCTACTAACTGTATAATTATAATAGTAAAAGCTGTTTATCAGTTCAAATCTGTCTCCTTCCCAAAAGCTTTGGGAACAATTTAACTTTATAAAGAAGTCTATCACAAGGAAAAGTTGCCCAAAGATATTCTCCCAGTAAACTTCAATATCAGATTTAAACATGCCTATAGTAGGCCTAGGCCTCTAGCCTAAATAACCTTTGACATACTGTACGGTAGCTCCTCTTTATTGCTGACTGCTCGGCGGTATGATTGACTGCCGGACCGTATGACTGACTACCGGACCGATTCTGTTGCAAACACGTTTCGTCTGTTGAAAAACGTTTTGCAACATAACCCGTTTACTCCAAACGAAACGAGAGTTTCTATTGGACAAATTCAAGTAGGTCCCTCCCCATTTTTTCCCGTTTGGTTCTTAAACGGTAAACAGTTTCCGTTGCAGGACGTTATGAATACACCCTTATTATGTGGTGGAAACCTTCCCGTTGTCAAATTAGAGTCGGTGAGCTGGGATAGACTGGGAGTTTGGTTCAGAGAAGGTCGCACATAGCCTACTGCCGGACAGGGCAAGAAGAGTAAAGACTGAATGTGGGACAGGAAATCTGACGTGAACCATCTACGGAAAAGACTCCCAATTGTTTCATCCAGCAATCAAGGATCTGACGAATGACAAAGATTGGCTTCGTACACTTTGGAATTCAGGTCTGATCGTTTCTAAACCGGCCTGTTGTTTTTAGTGGAGGCTCTGAAAGAGAACATCATGGCAAGGCGGACTGTGCACGAAGTAACAGTTCAAGATGTACAGAAGAGGAGAAATCCGAACAAACACTATGTAAGTCAACAAGTTTTATTTTGTACAGGAGAGGGCCGACCACGTCTGTACATTGTAGGAGTATATGTGCCACGCGTATTTTCTTCGATTACATTTCTTGTTTCGATAAAGTAAAAACAAAGAGAGTATCGAATTACATTTGACCAAAACAGTCGCTGGAAGAAAAAATCACAGTGCGACCATGTTGCATGCATCTAAAGAAAAGTGTAGTGAGTGATTGGCGGAAGGTTTAGCATTGAAAATGTCAAAAAAAAAAAATTCTTTAGATACCACATGTCAACATCTGGAAATAACGGAGCACCAGGCATGCGCTTTTTCTCAGACTCGGTGTTTGTTTTATTTTCCACTTTATTAGGCTACGTAGTCAAATAATGTTACTATTATAAGTTGTTGGTTTGGTTCCCACTTTATTAGGCTACGTAGTCAAATAATGTTACTATTATAAGTTGTTGGTTTGGTTCTCACTTTATTAGGCTACGTAGTCAAATAATGTTACTATTATAAGTTGTTGGTTTGGTTTCTGCTCAAAACCTTTGGACACTTTTGGAATGTAGGCTACACCTGGTTATATAACTTGAAGAACTATAAAAAATACAAGACCAATATAGAAAATAGTTATGTCCAAAACTGCCGCCACTTTATTTTGTTATTACTATTACAGTAAACTATACACAGAGTGAAATGATATGCAGTACGTTGTCGGAGGAACTATAAGGTCACCAGTGAGGTTCGTAATGCAGTGGAGGTCATGATTTTATTTTTTGTTTTATTTAACCTTTATTTAACTAGGCAAGTCAGTTAAGAACACATTATTAGGTGTATGTGTGTATAAAACCTGACAAAGACTTTTCAAAACATCGCGAAGATAGCCTTCGAATAGCTGTCATAGATTTTGATTGGTCTAATCTCTATTTCAGAATGGTTGAGAGACCATATTTCTGAAGCGGAGAAACTGCATGGTTTGAGTTACAGTGTGATTGTTTGGGTAGCCCATCCTGATGGGGTAAAACATCGATACAGTTGCATATCGATATATTATTTTTAATGATATATCATATCGTTTTCCAACTCCAGTATTTTTAACTTCATAACTTGTTCTCCATCTTATTTTTAAACGGGGAGCCTTATTTTCTTTTCATCACTTTTATTTTCATGACTGAAAACTGATCGTTTTCTCATGTCTCTTTATTGTCCCTTTGCAGAAGACATATGATGAGAAGAAATATGTTGCGAAAATCGAAATGCAATAAAATCACATTATCGAATTGCAAAACATAGAATCGTGAGAATCGCAAAACATATCATGTTGGCACCTAAGTATCATGATAATATCATATCTTAAGGTCCCTGGCAATTCCCAGCCCTACTGCCTACCAGGGCTTCATGCTCACCTATAGGCTACACACTGTAGTAGAAACCTGTGACCTCAGGTATTGGTATTTGTTGACCACGAAGCATACTACTCACTCATCTATTCCCAAGGTCATTGTTAGCTCAAAGTACACAAGGCCTTGTCTAAATGTTTGAACAAGGAATGCCCTTCTGCACACTTCTGTCCAGGACAGAGAGCAGAAGCAGAACATGCAGTTTCAGACTGTCTGGCATGAAGGTCTGGCCCATTTTTGTTTAGTCCT
This sequence comes from Brachymystax lenok tsinlingensis, assembly GCA_030435695.1. Taxonomy (NCBI): domain Eukaryota; kingdom Metazoa; phylum Chordata; class Actinopteri; order Salmoniformes; family Salmonidae; genus Brachymystax; species Brachymystax lenok. The sequence continues at coordinate 41,560,713 of CM059792.1, read as the reverse complement.
GACTACAACTTGTTGTGTTGCTCACTTCCTTTACAATATTACCTTATACAAATGGACAGTAGCCTTACTACAAAATTCCGGAGCCATCAGAATGATAATGAGAATGCCTTGTGTGCAGACTGCAAAACATGATGAAGCGTGCTTACAATATACAGTATTCTACTTTCTGATGTTGCTGTGATCAGTGCATCCCAACAGTTTTTGTCGCCTGTATCCAAGCATCCAAGCCACCTCAGGATTTTGAATGATCTCTAATGCACAGTGAAAGGGTTAGGAGCTGAGTGTGGGCTTAGGCAGATGGAAGAATGTTTTCTTATTTAGACAACCACTCCTCAGTCCCCATAAAGGGTTTGAGTTTTGAATGTACGATGATGATGTTGATGACTGGTTACGTTGTACAAAAATGCACAGTGAGGTGCAGGATATAAAGAGCTTGAGCACCTGTGCCTCCTTCATCTGCAGGTTTACTGGTTGTGTGCCCTGCGTTGAGCCCTGTGTTTAGCATCCTCCACAGCCTTGGTCTCCTACAGGGCAGGCAGGGAGTTGAGCCAGGCCGAGCTGGCCCGGCCTGGGACAGAGGCCAACAGAAGCACTCAGCCAGACACAATCACTGTGGAGTTTCCGTCCGATAACCTCTCTGACTCTCTTTCTCTCTTTCTCACTTTACAAAAAGGAAAGTGTTTGTTGCACTTGTATGTCAAGCACCAGCAGGCCATTATTGGATGTCGACAGCCTGCAAGATGCTTTATTTTCATTCACTGTCGGGTTAGTACTTCTTAGGGTGGGTGATGCAAAATATTTTATATTTACCCATGGTTGGTTTCACTGATGTTACAAGCAGAATACCCAAGCCTTTAGTATTTCATGGCACCCCTAAAGGCGTCAGCATGCTTCAGTTCTGCTGGCGCCTAGCTGAACTCATCGAACCAAACGAGTGTGCTCATATACTCCCTTAAAAGACCTTCGCTAAAAACAAATGGGGGAAAAAAACGGCAAAAGTACTGTTTGTCCATTTTGAGACGCCATAGCCAGTATACACTTCCTCAAAATAGTCAGAATTATTCTAAGACAGCTCAAGAAATCTGTCATTAGTTTAGACGTTTTTGCAGAGGAGATCTTAGTTTTACATCTAACTAAGATGTTTGGTGCAGTATTTCTCAATGATAAAATGTGCATGAAAACGTCTCTTGTTGAATGACAAAATGTTTTTACATTTTTAAAGAGTCCCTACTGCTGACCAATCACCGACGAAAGGGCGAAAACTTTGGCTACCAACTTCGGAAAAAATGTCAGCCAAGTCCAAAGTCCAAAATGCACAGTATTGACTCATGTAGTGTTCTGCTGTCACACAGTGAAAGTATTCAGACCCCTTGACTTTTTCCACATTTTGTTACGTTGCATCCTTATTCTAAAATGTATTACATATATTACATATGTATTACATAAAAAACCTGGAAATATTACATTTATATAAGTATTCAGACCCTTTACTCAGTACTTTGTTGAAGCACCTTTGGCAGTGACTACAGCCTCAAGTCTTCTTGGGTATGACGCTACAAGCTTGGCACACCTGTATTTGGCGAGTTTCTCACCTCCTTCCCTGCAGATCCTCTCAAGCTCTGTCAGGTTGTATGGGGAGCATCACTGCACAGCTATCTTCAGGTCTCTCCTGAGATGTTCGATCGGGTTCAAGGCCGGGCTCTGACTGGGCCACTCAAGGACATTCAGAGACTTGTCCCGAAGCCACTCCTGCGTTGTCTTGGCTGTGTGCTTAGGGTCATTGTCCTGTTGGAAGGTGAACCGTCACCCCAGTCTGATGTCCTGAGCACTCTGGAGCAGGTTTTCATCAAGGATCTCTCTGTACTTTGCTCCATTCATCTTTCCCTCGATCCTGACTAGTCTCCCAGTCCCTGCCGCTGAAAAACATCCCTACAGCATAATGCTGCCACCACCATGATTCACCGTAGGGATGGTGCCAGGTTTCCTCCAGACGTGACACTTGGCATTCAGGCCAAAGAGTTAAATCTTGGTTTCATCAGACCAGATAATCTTGTTTCTCATGGTCTTTAGGTGCATTTTGGCAAACTCCAAGCGCGCTGTCATGTGCCTTTTACTGAGGAGTGGCTACCATCTCGCCACTCTACCATAACGACCTGATTGGTGGAGTGCTGCGGAGATGATTGTCCTTCTGGAAGGTTCTCCCATCTCCACAGAAGAACTCTGGAGCTCTGTCAGAGTGACCATTGGACTCTTGGTCACCTCCCTGACCAAGGCCCTTCTCCCCCGATTGCTGAGTTTGGCTGGGCGGCCAGCTCTAGGAAGAGTCTTGGTGGTTCTAAACTTCTTCCATTTAAGATTGATGGAGGCCACTGTGTTCTTGGGGATCTTCAATGCTGCAGACATTTTTTTGGTACCCATCCCCAGATCTGTGCCTCCACACAATCCTGTCTCTGAGCTCTACGACAATTCCTACAACCTCATAGCTTGGTTTTTGCTTTGACATGCACTGTCAACTGTGGGACCTTATATAGACAGGTGTGCCTTTCCAAATCATGTCCAATCAATTGAATTTACCACAGGTGGACTCCAATCAAGTTGTAGAAACATCTCAAGGATGATCAATGGAAACAGGATGCACCTGAGTTCAATTTCAAGTCTCATAACAAAGGGTCTGAATACTTATGTAAATAAGGTATTTCTGTTTTTTATTTTTATACATTTGCAAAAATGTATAAAATCCTGTTTTGGCTTTGTCATTATCGGCTATTGTGTGTAGATCGATGAGGGAAAAATGTATTTAATAATTTTTAGAATAAATCTGTAACTTAACAAAATGTGTAAAACGTCAATGGGTCTGAATACTTTCCGAATGCACTGTATGTCTATTGTCCATGCATCCTTTGCAAGACTACAATAGTGTTATCCCAATGCGTGAGTAGTAGTCATGATCTTTTCCTTTTACACAGGAAATTATGATCTCACAGTGTGGGAAGGAAGTGAGATGCTATGAAAGGATGTCAGATCCATTCTGTAGAAAATGGTTGGCATGACACCAAATTAAACCATACGATGTACCTAGTAACTCCATTTATCTTCCCTTGAATCCACGTCATTGTGGACTAGGTGTGACCATGAATCAGAAATGAAATCATCAAGGGATTTCACCTTTGAAGCTATGATCGGTTTAACAGCATATTGAGGTTATTACACTGTTGTTACCATGAATATATGGATCCATTTGAATTAATATGGGTCCTGGTCGTCCCACCTATGCAGTAATAGTAACTATATGCTTTGTAAGAGTTAAAGGTTTAAAGGTAACCCCCTTTTTTCTTTCTATCAGGTTTACATCATCAAAGTGTCTTGGTCTGATGGCAGCACTGAGGTCATCTTCAGGCGCTACAGCAAGTTCTTCGATCTGCAGGTGAGTTGGGAACAGCTATGGGAAAACAACTTACAGTACAATCATACATCCACACTATATGGCTGCATTTTAAATGGCACCCTATTCCCTACATAGTACACTACTTTCTACCAGAGCCCTAAGGGCTATTATATACTGGGTGGTTCGAGCCCTGAATGCTGATTGGCTGACAGCCGTGGTATATCAGACTGTATACCACGGGTATGACAAAACATACATTTTTACTGCTCTAATTACGTTGGTAACCAGTTGACGCGATGCGTTGTGCCTAAGAACAGCCCTTAGCCGTGGTATATTGGCCATATACCACACCCCCTCATGCCTTATTTCTTAAATATACCATTGTACAGGCCTACCAATAAGAACACAGTCTTAGTGCCTGGGTCATTGAGCCATGTGACTTTGGTAATTACCTGCATATTAGTCGATTCGGAAAATGAACTAATGGAGCCCGAATAAGCTGAATGTTGATTTTAACAGATAACCACAAAAATAGAATAAAACGTCACACAGGCAGTTTATTGCATGTGGAAGGAAATCTCCTCAGAGTTTCAGTTCTTTTTTCTGTGGCAATTGATCTCTGATAAATATATCATCAATATGAATACTTAGTGTACATGGTCTGAGTGTAGATTAATGTAAGCAGGTAGGCCTATTGGAGATGCAGGGTCATATTGAGTCACTGTGTATTTTTAAAATGGGGCATTCCCTCGTATGCTTATCAGCTGCTTTCTTCTCTATTTAAAGCTCTGGGTGGGCTCTCAGAGTGGCGAGTGAAATTCAGATAACCCTTATGATTACACCAGATCACAGTCTCCTGGTTTGGCCCATTGGTTTGGCCCATTGGTTTAGCCCATTATTTTGGCCCTGGTACATGAAAAGGGGAAACTGTTCATTTACCATTAATTGAAATGGGCTCTTGTCAATTCCTGTAAAGCTGTGGCTCAGACTGCAAGCTGGCTGACCATCTATGACGGTGGCCGGTAGCATCATCTTCTGAGAACTAAGGCCTGTGCTCCATACAAAATGCAACCAACCCTATTACCTGTAAAGTGCCCTTTTGACCAGAGTCCTACACTCATGTCAAGGTACTATCTGTCCCCATAGGAGAGCCCTTTGAAGAACCCTTATGGCTGCAGGTAGAACACTTTTGGTGTCAGGTAGAACCCTTTTGGGTTCCATGTAGAATCCTTTCTACAGAGGGTTCTACTTGGAACCCAAAAGGGTTCTACCTGGACCCAAAACGGGTTCTCCTATCGGGACAGCTGAAGAACCCTTTCAGAACCCTTTTTTCTAAAGGTGTAGGCCCAGGTCCAGAATAGTGCACTCTCTAAAGATAGGGTTCCATTCGGGACATAGCCTGGACAGTGAAGGAATGATGAGTCATTTCATCTGGCTACTGCTCCTCTGACGGTACTGATCGTGATGAGTCATTTCATCTGGCTACTGCTCCTCTGACGGTACTGATCGTGATGAGTCATTTCATCTGGCTACTGCTCCTCTGATGGTACTGACCCACCTGGATGCATCTCTCTGAGAGCCTTCCATGGTTGCTGTCTGTTGGTAAGGACATATGACCAATAGGCAGGCCTGGGCTGGGCCGGCCTGGAATAGTGCTTCTCACTGTGGAACACATCACCTGTTTGGCTGCGTCACTACTGAACTCCTCTGGTGTTGTACTGCTTTGTAAAGGATACAAAATAAAAATGTGATCTCATGGCTCACAATGAGGAAATAATTATTTTGGAAACTATTAACACACACACACAGACACACAAACCCTGTTCCTCTCTTCCTCCCGTCCTCTGACTCTCGTTGGGTCATCATCCCTCACTCCTCTCTGATGTCACTGCTGTCCACCCTGCAGGAGACAGGCTTTGTTGGAAAGTAATGTTCAGATGAATAGATTGGCTGGCAAACAAAGAACGATGACATGATCATATGCCTCAATATTATATATAACCACAGAGACAGGCTGTCTCTTGCATCACATCCTATCAATAGTGGGTAATGCTGTTGGCAAACCTATGGCTGTCTAACAGCATGCAGGCCATAGGTCTGGGTTGATTCATGGTGCTGTGTTTGTCTTGTCCACAGTTCATATAGCTACAGTACGTATGCCGATGGGGCCCAGTGGAGTCATCATAATACTGTCCTCATACCTTTAACTAAGTTCCAAATTCTAGCAGAGAATACATTTTGTTGAGCTTCTCTGTTAGTCATTGAGTCTGTAAGACATTGAGGGAAGACAAGGCTGTTATTATGACTGGTCTAGATGTCGCCTCACATTCCGTCTACTTTAATCTACCTGGTCCACTGATGGCAGCGGAAGAGAACTGTTACCTGTTGGTGAGGGCATAAAACAACTGTAACGTAGTATTAGGCCAACTACATCAAATGGAGCCGAGTAAACAAGCTCTGCACGTTGTTGTGTTTACTCCTCTCTAATTACTAATGCAGAGTTAGTATGTGTCTTTAGATTCCTAGACTTGAAGCCAGAACAGTTTTGTGAGCCATTTGAGATACAGTAGAAATGGAAACACAGGGTAGCCTAAATAAAATTGCATGCAAATTTCATGATGTAGTGTAAATGCCTTGAACCAAAATGAATGATGTATTGCTTTGAAAAACGATGGAAAATACAGAGATTCTGTCGTGGGTTCATCCCAGTTGCTTTTCTAATTCTGTTTCCATGCCACTAAGTACTGTTTCCATGCTCTAGATCTGTCCATGTTGGACTTAATATGCCCTATCCTTGTGTCTAAATTCTAAAACCACTTTCGAATAGATACAAACTCCTATTCCTATGCATTGGTGTGATGTAAAGCTGATACTTGACTACTGTCTCCCTCGAAACTCACAGCTGTCACATATTTTCCACATGCGGTAATCGAGTATCAAAACCCTTTCATTGTGGAAAGAGGGCAATCCTCTGTTGAGATCATGGGGCTGCCTGTTGTGAGCAGCGTTTTGCACAAAAGCTAAAGAGGCTCTTATTCTCTGGTGAACAATAATTTGCTGGACCCTATTGCAATAAACTGGACCCCATGCTATACTTTTTGATCTGGAAACAATTAGACATAACATATGCCTTGACTTAGAAAATTCTGAACAGAAGATAGGTTGGTCTGTCAGTACATAGCAGTACTGTGCACTATGGAAATTAAATGCGTTTTAAATTTAGATTTGAGGGGAAATCCAGCAGTTGACAATTGAGTGGTTTTTAATCCTGCTGGAATGCTTTGGAAAGGGAAAAGGAGGGTTCAAGGACAACATCCATGTGGAAGACTTGTTCAGTATATGCATTAGTATGACTTTCCCATAAGTTAGCCTAATAAAATGGCAAAGCTTATACACCTTTTCAAAATTAATTAAAATTAATTCAATTTCCTGGTATAATTTGAAGACAATAACCAAGAAATCCAATAGGGTATTATATTCTCCTTGACTTAGAAGCTGATCTATCATCCATAGACAGATAGGCTAAACCTTGAGGACTTTTTACTTCAGCAGGACAAATGAGATTGAGTAGTATCTTAATTCGCTCCCCTCTTTTTCACCTAGCTGGCTTACTGGTGTCTCCTGCCTGTTTATGACTACTGAAAGTGTGTTTTAGGCAATGTCTGCCCAGCCGTCACTATGCCAGACTTGAAATGTGAGAGTTTAGTTTCACTGCTCAGTTTTTCCCTTTTTTTATTTCATTTTCTCCCTTTAACAAAGCATTCTGAAAACCATGTGCTGAGCCAGCACATTGCTTACAGGGCAGACCAACGCAGTGGCAGGAAATGCAAGTCTAAACCGAGGCTCCTCGCCTCACATGCTCTCTGTTGACATTGCTCAACAGCTAAGGAGAATGTTTTCAACAATTCCTATTGAAAACACATGATGTTGGTCTTTTTGATTGTGATTCACTCATTTAAACCACTATTTTCCAAAACCTTAATATATAATGACTCAAGTAAAAGTCACCCAGTAAAATTCTACTTGAGTCAGTCTAAAAGTATTTGTTTTAAAGATACTTAAGTATCAAAAGTAAAAGTATAAATCATTTCAAATTCCTTATATTAAGCAAACCAGATGGCACCATTTGCTTGTTATATTTTATTAATGGAGAGCCACAGTCCAACATTCAGACATAATTTACAAATGAAGCATGTGTGTTTAGTGAGTCCGCCAGATCAGATGCAGTAGGGATGACCAGAGATGTTTGGTTGATAAGTGCGTGAATTTGACTATTTTCCTGTCCTACCAAACATAAAAAATATAAGTACTTTTGGGTTTCAAGGAAAATGAATGGAGTAAAAAGTACAATATTTTCTTAAGGAATGTAGTAAGGTAAAATATAAATATTAAGTAAAGTACAGATACCCCCAAAAAACTACTTAAGTAGTACTTTAAAGTATTTTTACTTAAGTACTACACCACTGGAAATTCCAGAAAGAGATGTGGTTGTCGGAGGAGGCCTTTAACACTCATTCAGGTCCTGCTTCACACCTGGCACCCTACATTCTTTGTGATTTCCTTGTTTACTCATAAATGTATTAGTCATTAACAGCCCTTCTTTTCGTCTGAATTAGGTAGCTAGCTAGATTCGTCACACTGGTGCCAGTTTAGTAAAGGGAATTTACCATGGAAGTCAATTCTCATGTTATTCTCTTCACAGAAAATGTGTGATCAACCATCATGGTAATGCCAGCATTTATATGTCAGGGTAAATAACCTTCCTATCAGATCTAACTTTTAGTTTTCTGCCAGCTTCAATCTGCTCCGTGTACAATAGGCTTAAGTACAAAACACTTTAAAACTACCCACTGGGCACACACTGGTTGAACCAACGTTGTTTCCACATAATTTCAATTATATTACGTAGAATAGATGTTGATTTGATGTCTGTGCCCAGTGGGTAGTCCATCACAACTAAAGTTAACAGTACCTCAGTAGGCCTACCATTGCCAAGAAAAACTCTATATGTCAGATGAAGTCAGTATTTACTATTGTGTTGCTAGAACCCATTAAACTCATTTTCAAGTCATTAATGTGAGAGTTATGTGTACATGATGTAACTGGCTGTCTGCAGCAGAGACAAGGCTACATATTCACCTTAGTCAGATGGCTTTCCTCATCTGAGACAGCTCTGATTACAGGCAATAGACAGGGTGTTGGAGAGATGGTAGAGAGACAGAGTCAGTTAGGGTGTGGCTCCCCGCTAGACACATGGGAACAATTACAGCGTGTGTGGGGTATTCTCTCTCTCTCTCTCTCTCTCTCTCTCTCTCTCGCTGTCTGTCTCTCTCTCGCTGTCTGTCTCTCTCTCTCGCTGTCTGTCTCTCTCTCTCGCTGTCTCTCTCTCTCTCGCTGTCTCTCTCTCTGACTGTTGGTATTCCAAGTCTTAAAGTAAAAGGAGGATCTGTGAAACGAGGCATCTGCCTCTTTATCCAGACAGATGGTTGTCATGTGTAGTCAGTCAGCTCTTTTCCCTCTGCCTTCCATTTGTTCGACAGAGGAAGGAGTGGTGTGGCTGGAAGTTTGATGTAGAGCTTGGATCAATCAGAACCTCCCGTAATTGCCGTCTCCAGGACTGGTATTCTTGGTTTCCTGCTGATCTTCTCATTTTTCTACACTAGTCACTTCTTCTGTTGCTTTTGTTGGGTCACATTTGTAGAAATAGCTCAGTACATTTTCATTCCATGTCGTGGATATTATTGGGTCTATTGGGATATATAATGATTTAGTTAAAAATTGAATTAAGATGTACACTTCAATTAAAGATTTAGGATCTTAATTTGACCTACAGTGCATTCGGAAAGTATTCAGACCCCTTGACTCTTTCCACATTTTGTTACATTACAGCCTTATTCTAAAATGGATTACATGTATAAAAAAAATCCTCAGCAATCTGCACACAATTCCCCATAATGTAATTTTTTTTAGACATTTTAGCAAATTTATACAAATAAAAGAAACTGAAATACCTTATTTCCATAAGTATTCAGACGCTTTGCTATGGGACTCGAAATTGAGCTCAAGTGCTTCCTGTATCCATTGATCATCCTTGAGATGTTTCTACAACTGTGGTAAATTCAATTGATTGTATGTGTCTATATAAGGTCCCACAGTTGACAGTGCATGCCAGAGTAAAAACCAAGCCATGAGGTCGAAGGAATTGTCCGTAGCGCTCCGAGACAGGATTGTGTCAAGGCACAGATCTGGGGAAGAGTACCAAAAGAGCACAGTGGCACAGATCTGGGGAAGAGTACCAAAAGAGCACAGTGGCACAGATCTGGGGAAGAGTACCAAAAGAGCACAGTGGCACAGATCTGGGGAAGAGTACCAAAAGAGCACAGTGGCCTCCATCATTGTTACATGGAAGAAGTTTAGAACCACCAGGACTATTCCTAGAGTTAGCCGCCCAGCCAAACTGAGCAATTGGGGGAGAAGGGCCTTGGTCAGGGAGGTGACCAAGAACCCAATAGTCACTCTGATAGAGCTCCAGAGTTTCTCTGTGGAGATGGGAGAACCTTCCAGAAGGACAACCATCTCTGCAGCACTCCACCAATCAGGTCTTTATGGTAGAGTGGCGAGATGGAAGCCACTCCTCAGTAAAAGGCACATGACAGCCTGCTTGGAGTTTGCCAAACGGCACCTAAAGGACTCTCAGACCATGAGAATCAAGATTCTCTGGTCTGATGAAACCAAGATCTAACTCTTTGGCCTTAATGCTAAGCGTCACGTTGAGAGGAAGCCTGGCACCATCCCTACGGTGAAGCATGGGGGTGGCAGAATCATGCTGTGGGGATGTTTTTCAGCGGCAGGGACTGGGAGACTAGTCAGGATTGAGGCAAAGATGAACGGAGCAAAGTACAGAGAGATCCTTGGTAGAAGCCTGCTCCAGAGTGCTCAGGACCTCACTGGGGCGAAGGTTCAGCTTCCAACAGGACAACCACCCTAAGCACACAGCCAAGACAATGCAGGAGTGGCTTTGGGACAAGTCTCTGGATGTCCTGAGTGGCCCAGCCAGAGCCCGGACTTGAACACAATCGAAGCATCTCTGTAGAGACCTGAGAATAGCTGTACTGCAACGCTCCCCATCCAACCTGACAGAGCTTGAGAGGATCTGCAGAGAAGAAGGGGAGAAACTCCCCAAATACAGGTGTGCCAAGCTTGTTGTGTCATACCCAAGAAGACTCTAGGCTGTAATCACTGCCAAAGGTGCTCCAATAGAGTAAAGGGTCTGAACACTTATGTAAATGTTATATTTCAGTTTTTTATTTTCAATAAATTATCAAACATTTCTAAAGACCTGTTTATGCTTCGTCATTGTGGGGTATTGCTTGTAGATTGGTGAGGGGAAAAATGATTTAATACATTTTAGAATGAGGCTGTAACCTAACAAAATTTGGAAAAAGTAAATGGGTCTGAATACTTTCCGAAGGCATTGTATATTGTTACAGTAAAATAATCTTTGTCCAGTATGTTGCTTGATCGGTGGTTAGGCTATTAGCTGGCAAAAAGTAGGCTACATAAAAAGTTCAATACTGTTAATATAACCGTGTGTTAGTGTGGGTTTTCAGTGAATTTACAGTATGTAAATCACAAAGCTCTTCTGCATATGCGGTGCATAAAAATTCTCAGGAACAAACGATTTATTAAGCTCCTACATCTGTTTAATGATTGTCAGTTGGAGCATATATAGATTTCTGCATAATAATTAACTGGGTTCGTGAAGGCGTTTGCATCTCTCAAGAGCTTTCATAGATTATTCATGTAATAAACATGTTTAAATCTGATTTAATAGCCACTGGGCATTTGTAACATTAGGTGGAGCTTTAGTTTCTGGAGAGATGAAGGGTTGCATATTGTAGGAAAGCATAGAGGAGAATTATGGATATCGAATGAGGAGGTGCAGGAAGCAACAAATCAAATACATCTTTATTTGTCACATACACATGGTTAGCAGATGTTAATGCGAGTGTAGCGAAATGTTTGTGCTTATAGTTCCGACCATGCAGTAGTATCTAACAAGTAATCTAACAATTTCACAACAACTACCTTATACACACAAGTGTAAAGAAATGAATACGAGTATGTACATATAAATATATGGATGAGCGATGGCTTACCAGCATAGGCAAGATGCAGTAGATGGTATAGAGTACAGTATATACATATGAGATGAGTAATGTAGGATATGTAAACATTATATAAGTGGCATCGTTTAAAGTGGCTAGTAAAGTAGTCGTATATGACTACTAAGCAGGTAGGGTTTAATGTGATGTTAAAGTGAACAGTCAGGGATGTCATCAGTATAGTCAACAGACATGGTGCTATTAATTAAACATGATTGCAATCATGAGAGGGAGTGTGACATGGAGATGGGGATATACCAGTACTGATAAATCATGACAATACTTAACATGGTATAGAAGGTGCTTTTTACTCTGTGACTGAAACATTCTTCACCTCCTTGATATCCATCCTGTCTTTGCCAAACTGGATCCAAAGTATTGGAGCACTCTGCCATAACATTACTCACCTCACATGTCTTCAGTGCTCTCCCTTCTTTACTTTCTTTGGCTTCAGCCACCAACAGACTGTTATGGTTTCTTTAACTTCCACCGACAGCCATTTGCATTGTGACTATAGCTTTACGTTCAGTTAATTTACACAGCTGCATGTAGACTGTGCATTGAGGTCAAGAGCTCTCTGCTGGTGTCTGGTCCAAAGCCATACTGCTGAGTGTCATAGCAACATTATAGCACTGTATTAACAATGAGTTATATTATAGCACGTGATACTGAGAAAGCTTTACAGCTAACTTTACTGGATTTTAACTGGTAGTAAAGCCAGTAGTAAGACATGTGTTAGAGAATCATAGGAAATACCCCTTCTCTGTGCAAGTCAGATACAGGCCTTTTTAAACAAGCCCAAATCCACCCATCTATTTATCCAATCTCGACTCGGCATGGACAGGGCTCTAAACTGATCTTTTTTACAAGGCGCATGTGTGCGCCTAAGTTGAAAAATGTAGGCGCACACAAATACATTTTGGAGCACAATGAAAAATATTTGAGATATTAAAGCTAGAATCCTTAATTTTTCTAGGTGCTCTAAAATAAAAATGTCAGGTCGCACAGCAATATGCAAGTAAAATGGTCGCTCTGTAGAGCCCTGATGGAGAAGACAGGCCCATATGCCAGTGTTTCCATATGATGGGCCAGTAGTAATTTTCCATGAGTGCAGGAACCGAGATGCTCTAAACAGACTGTTTCGACATCACCAGCCCCACTGGCCAATCAGATCCCTGCTTGCTGCCCACACCATAAACCTAGTTGAATCATTAAACCTAGTTGAATCATTGTTTGTAGAAGAAGGAAAACATGAATCTAGTATTTGTGAGGTCTGTCTTTAATCTAATCTCCAACACAAAGTGAATAATTCCCCCCCACCAGGCCAGATATGTTTGGTTTAGTTAGTAATAGTATGTATGCCGTAATTTCTTGTCATAAAAACACAGTTGGTTCTGACACTGACATTCTTCTCTAAGTTTAATGTAATAGGAAATTAAGAACATTCCTCTTATCTGGCAGCACTTTTGTTCTCTTTGACCCCACTCGGCTTCTGGAGTACAGCCTAGTCGTCACGGCAGACAGATGCCATTATTCTATCAGGTTGATGTTAATGTACTTGTTTCATTTTTTTAAATCCAAGCTAGTCAATTAAGAACTAATTATTATTTACAATGAGGGCCTCAGTCACTGGTCTCACTATAGGGTGGCTGTCTTGAAAATCATACCCTGTCTTTCCCAGTACCTCTTCATTGACATTTCTCTGTATGCAGAGAAAGAGGGGTGTCCCTTAGAGACCTTTTCTCTTTGTGCTCCATGATATTTGACTCGTAGTTCCGGGTACTAGGCTTTAGGCTATTGGGGCGGCAGGTTTCCTGGTGGTTAGAGCGTTGGGCCGGTAACTGGAAGGTTGCTGGATCGAATCCCTGAGCTGACAAGGTAAAAATCTGTTGTTCTGCCCCTGAACAAGGCAGTTAACCCACTGTTCCCTGGATGGCTGTCATTGTAAATAATAATTTGTTTCTTAACTGACTTGTCTAGATAAATAAAAAATATCAGTAGATATGTAGAACAGTTGTCAGCTACTTTCCTCATTTTAATTGATAGACATTAGAAGTCATCATGCAGGAAGTTCAATAAATATTCTTTCTGAAGCAACATTGTGCAGAACGCCTCAAAACGAAAAACTGACGCTTATGGTAAACGCGAACCACCTGTGTTCTGTTGTGGTGGACCAGAGAGCAGAGGGTAGTTGATGGGTTGGCTCAGTCAGCAGGCTGGCCAAGAGTGACTGGACTGAACACTCCTCAGTGCATTGTTGCTGTGCTGAAAGAGAGGGAAGGAGAAAGGGCTTCAAGTTCATTGGCTGACACACCCAGGTGTCTTTTCACTCGCCTCCAGCTGCCAATAGAATGCAGCTGGGGCCTGGAACTTAAAACACAGACCTTCAGACTAGGGGTGGGGAAGGGGGAGGTTATTGGCTAGAGTGTAGGAAAATAACCTATAGCACTGTGGTGGGATCACTGGGAGACAGAGAGAAAGCTGCACACTGGACTTTAAAAGGAGAAAAGAGACAAAAAAAATGTCACTATGTCAGTGGGCCTTTGCTAACAGGCCACGAAGCATATGTAGCCTAGCTACCTCAACCAAGAAGAAATACCATCTGTTGTGTGGATTTCTTATCATTGGCAGAACCAGTCCTTTTAGGAATTGCTGAATTGTAAAAATGTACAGCCCTCCCCCCGCCCCATGCAGTGATGTTGTTGTGTGATAGCATGTGTTGTTTAACTCCCTGTGTTGTTGCCACTGTGCTTTCAGATGGAGCTTCTGGATAAGTTCCCTGTGGAAGGAGGACAGAAAGACCCCAAGCGGAGAATCATCCCTTTTCTACCAGGTAAGAGTGTAGCCCTTTCCTGCAGTGACCAAAAGAGCCCCATTTGACCTCATGGGTGGAATGTTCTTAATATTTTTTATAATTTCATAATTAATTAAAAAAACAATGTTTTAATTATCCGGTGTTTCGATGTATATAAAGTGTAATATTTGGATGCAAACTCAACATTTTCTACATTTCTATATCCGACATGGTACAGTGTCTTCTTTTTGTTAAGCCCATGAACATGAGTCTAAGGTGTATACTTTAGTTTCAAGTTAGATTTGTTTTAAGACAAATCAGTCTGTGTGACCTGATTTAGGTCACTACAGGAAAAGGTTCAACAACACACAGCTACTGACTGACAGTCCCAGCTCATGTGGTGCCGTCAACAAAGCAGCAGAGTTAACAGAGAACTAAGAAAGTAAGAGCTGCTACGTTGCACCCTGTGAAATCCACACCTCTCAGGAGCTCACTATTTCCCTTACCGAGCACGGCTTTGTTTTTCCGTTTATAAACTGAATGGCAATTTTGTAAATTGCTACTCGTTTTAGTTCCTCCCTCCAAATCAAATAAAAAATGCGAGTGTAGCGAAATGCTTGTGCTTCTAGTTCCGACCATGCAGTAGTATCTAACAAGAAATCTAACAATACTGTCCATCAAACACATGAGGTGCCCGGATTGAATTAAGACTGGTGACACGTATTAGCAACTCTTGAAACAAGGCCATTTACTGTCTCATGACAGTAATCCATGTGAGCCTTATGGGGAAGCCTCACATGGAGGTCTAGAACTGTAGAATTGGAGAACTGGGAGAGAGAGAGAGAGAGCGACAGAGAGAGAGCGACAGAGAGAGAGCGACGGAGAGAGCGACAGAGAGATGGGGAGAGAGAGGGAGAGACGGAGAGAGCGACAGAGAGAGAGGGAGAGACAGAGGGAGAGAGGAGGAGACGACCAGGGAGACTAGACCATATTACTCCCACAGTCTTTTCTTCTTCTCCGTTGATTCATATTGTTGTAAATGCTTCAGACATGTATGCTTATTGCTCATACATCTGTGAGGAAAGATTAATTCTGAGCACTCAAATCCCAAATAAAATAAAATTGTATTTATCACTTGCTTCAAAAACAACAGGTGTAGACTAACAGTGAAATGCTTACTTACTGGCCCTTCCCAACAAAGCAAAGAGAAAGAAAAACAGAAATAAAAATAATAACATCAGTTGCTTGGCTTTATCCAAGGGGTACCAGTACCGAGTCGATGTGCAGGTGTATGAGGCAATTGAGGTAGATATGTACATATAGGTAGGAATAACTAGGCAACAGGATAGATAAAACAGTAACAGCAGCGTATGTGATGATTCAAAGGGGTAAATGCAGATAACCAATAGCTAACTGGACTAACTATTTAACTAGCTATTTAGCAGTCTTATGACTTGGGGGTAGAAGTTCAGAACCACATTTAGGTTCTTTCTGTGTTCTAAACTCCCACTAGTTCTATTCCCACAGAGTAGATGTCAACATCCAGGCCTGCTGTTTGTCTCCCCTTCTTGAATGAAATGGAATTGAAGTGAGCAGCTCAACATTTTTTTCAGGTGGTTCCCATTTGAACTCCTACGTCTTCCCCTCCCTCCCCCCCTCCTCCCTCCTCCACCCCCTTGTCTTTCAGAACAGGACCAGAAAGACATTCTGTTAGCTGTCTTGTAGTCACAGACTGACTGACTTCTGCTCTTTACAAACTGTGGCATGGCCTGATTTGCACAGCAGATTTCTGTCTGCACTCACAACCACATGGTCAGGGCAAGCAGTCTCAGACCAACGGGACAATCTGGTCGACTCAGACCAAACCAACAAGACACGGAAGTGGTTTTCCTGTCAGGGCTTGGTTTGTACTTCAAGGCCTCTCATTTTGTTTTCACTTCTTTGGCCTCTTAGGATCAGCAAAGTGGTTCTGTTTGCGTCTGCAAAATGTCCGCTGAGGTTTTCCTGCCTCACTGTGGTTATGATTCTGGATATGAGTCGCCAGTCGACTTCTTCGACGTTGTGAATGAGAACAGTTGATCAACTGTTGTCAGAGGACTTCATGATGAATGTTTTTATATCCAGGCTGTCTGGATGGCTGACAACCTCAGTGACTTTCACAGCAGGAGCTTCTGTATGTCAGCCTCCACACACAGCTTAATTTATTCATATCAGGAGCAAACTTGCTCTTTTAACTTCAAACACGCCAGCTACACAAATGGTTCCATGGAACTGAATAATTCAATGAAACTAAAAAAATTGGGTCCTTCTATTGTCCCTGTTAAGCAGCCCATATTTATGTCCACTTGTGTAGCAATATCATATTGTACAACCGTTAGGGTGTACAGAGAAATACAAACATTGTATATTTTTTTATTTTACCTTTATTTAACTAGGCAAGTCAGTTAAGAACAAATTCTTATTTTCAATGGGCCTAGAAACAGTGGGTTAACTGCCTTGTTCAGGGGCAGAACAGCAGATTTTTACCTTGTCACCTTGGGGATTCGATCTTGCAACCTTTCGTTTACTAGTCCAACGTTCTAACCACTATTGTTGTACTTGAGTGCGGTGTGCCGGTAAACATACCAGGCCTTTCTACAGCAGCATATGAAGTGGCTGTAATCAAGAGTCAGCATCTGGGACCTCTGTAACTACTGAACACACCTGCCATCTATCTAGCCTTTCCTTGGAAATATCTCTTCCCAGCACTCTGCCTCAAACTCATTTCATGAGCCAACTCTGTAAACATTAGTGGTGGAGAATGATTGCAGATGTTTAATGATAGAAGAAACACACTCACTTGTTTGTGAGATCAAGTTGAACGACGTTAAACTGGGCCATACTTGGTTAGGGAAATGTCTTATTGGATGGATCTAGTCTCCCAAGAGGACAGATTTGTTGAATATTTAATATTTATTTATTTTTATCTCAGCTCTTAATGATTGCATCCAGAACAAATGAGACATCAACTAAATAAAGATTTTAAACGATGTATATAATCATCTGCCAATTCAATAGGGACATGAAAGTTTCCTGGCTGCCCTGACCTGGGGTGTCTTGTGTTGAGTAGAGAGCCTGAGAGAAGAGGCTCCTCCCTGTTCCAGCTCTCTCTTTCCAGACTTACAGTCTCTTTCTGGGCAACAAAAGCTGTTTGATACCCAGCTGGCCACTCTGGTCACAGAGTTGCAGTGAAGTCTGCCTGGCCCAGGTTTGAATCTGTACTGTAACAGCAGCAGACATTTTATTTTTCCCTAAACAGGCCTTTCGTCGACTGAGCATGTGGCACATACAAAATTGGTGGGAAGTTTTGAGTCAACACTTTTCTCTTGAACAAGAGAGCTTGGAATAGATCTCCTGTGGAATACTTATATTTCACTTTGTATGTCTTAGATGTGACCATGTTAGCAATCTTAACAAATACCATAAGCCCCTTGATGAGGAGATACAGTCATTTCTAAGATCTCTCTTTTTGACCTGATCTTTTACTGTCCTGAATTAATACCTCGGTCCCATGGCTCTGTAATGTAAAGCTCTCAGTAAATTTACAAGCGGGTCCTCCATGGTTAAAAGGAGAGAGAGAGGTCCCAGTCTGCTCCCAACTTCCTGTATACCAGAAAACTTAATAGGCTTTTTGAGACCAATTTGAATCCATATCTTGTTATTGTTCCAGTGACCCAAACCCAGACTCCCGGCGGTGGCCATTTTTGTGGCTGTGCGATAAGAACGGAATATAGATGTCATCCACTATGTGATAAAGAAGGCCAACAATTCACAGTGCACTTAATGACTTTCATTGTGCTGTCAAAGTTGGGTTATTGATGAGGCCAATGTATTGGCCTAAGATAGTAGCTGTGCAATATAATGGACTGGACTGGAGTCTCTACACAAGCCCACTCTATGTAGACAAGTCATTGTCCTTCACAACTGTAATATACATACTGTATGTAAGCCTACTGTTACCATTCCAAAGCTACCATGAGATAATTTGTTGGGAGTAAGGTGAATCAGTCTTTAGTCTAGATTAGTGTGCTTCTTTAGGAGCACAGTATCAGCTGGACCTTGAAAGGTTTTTGATAACATTCCTGAATGGTTAAATGTCCATGTAGCCAACATGTTATACTGCATGGGAAGGTATCCAGTGTAGGCTTTTTAGAAAAAGTCAGTACAGTATATTCAGGAAAAAACGAGTTATGGAGTATGTATCACGTTGTATGCCTACTTGTATAATTTCCGCAACTACTGTGAACGACACCATTGAAAAGGAAAACAAGTCATGAATACTCATACAGTTTTAGCCTTTATTAAAGAAAGTGTGAGGCCATGGTTGAGGACTGGGATAAGAGGGGAGGCTAGAGGGCTGGGTATCTTTGGTAGACATAAACTGTAGATCCTAAAGACTGATTTTCTTCTTCCTTCCAGGGAAGATCCTGTTCAGGAGAAGCCATATCAGGGATGTGGCCATGAAGCGCCTGAGGCCTATCAACGAGTACTGCAGGGTGAGTACTGGCTCAGCTGGTGGGGCAATTCAGTGGTATTAAAGCTTTCACACTCACCCGTCATGTAAGAAACAACAATAGGGCCCAGACCTGAATCCCTAACAGCAAGCTAAAACTTAGGAACAGAAATAAACCTGGAGGGGGGAACCAAATCCTTGGGTATTAGGACCATATCTCTGTGGTAGATAGAGGTCCAGATTAGAGCTAGGAATGCATAATTGAGCCTGCTTCCCAGAGCCTTCCCTCACATGGTTCACTTCACAGATCAAATTTGAAGATTTTAGTCATTTAGCGTACACTCTTATCCAGAGCAACTTACAGGAGCAATTAGGGTTAAGTGCCTTGCTCAAGGGCACATCGACATATTTTTCACCTTGTCGGCTCAGGGATTTGAACCAGCAACACTCTAACCAATAGGCTGCCTTTCTGCCACCCAAAACAATTGAAAAAGTACTCCTGTTGTTTAGAAATCCAAGTATGTGCTCTGTGATAGACACAGCAGTGAGGGCTTTCAGATTGCATGGCTGTCAGAGTGAGACTGTTTTGAATTCCATGCACCCACCAGCTATGATTCCCAGAGGCCAGAGTCACATCTAGTTTCACTGACCTGTCATATCCATTCTCTGCTTTGCTTTAGTTGATGTGTTTCTCTATACAAAGACCCAATACACTTGTAATGTTGGAAACATGCATATTCTCTATGTTTATCATTGCCCAATGGGAAATATAAGATAACAAACTCAGTCACCCTCGAAAATATATTTTATTCAGGAATTAGACATTGAGGAAACTGAAGGCAGTCTGGAACATGGCTGACTGAGACAAAACAAAGCAGAGTCTGTGTTTTGCTCTTTGTGGGAAGGGAAAGAAGAATCTACCTCTATGGCGGGCAGTAGTGGTGCTGTGGTATCTCTGTGGGAACCTATCTGTCCACTATGCAGGGCAGAGGTTATGAGCAGTGCTGAGCTAGCCCCAGTCAGCAACATCACCAGGCCTTGCGTTTCATTTTAAAGGGCTGCCCTATAAACTGCCTTTTTTGCTTGGTAACTGTTTTGCAAGGTGGTCAAGCTCAGTCATGCTCTTAAAAACAACATATTCCCTGGCATGTTGCAAGATTGCCTTTGTTTATGAAGCCAGGTCACTGTTGAGGGAGATGGGGTACACATGTCTTGGGAGGGGGAGGCCTAGGGGTCAGGATACCTCAGTGGGTTGTTTTGGGATATAGGAATTTAAGATGGGTGCAAGCAAAGCCAGGCGTCTGTCACAGATTTTAGTACTATAAATGGGAAACACAGGGGGGGAACTAAAGTCCTGAAGTTGATGTGTGAGTGTGGGTGCATTAATGTTTATATGAATCAGGTATGAAGGTAAGACCCAGATGCAGATAACGTCGAATTAACAACAGTTTAATAATCCAACAGGGGCAGGCAATAGACAGGTCAAGACAGGCAGGGGTCAGTAAACCAGAGGTGGGGCTAAGGTACAGGACAGCAGGCAGGGTCAGGGTAGGCAGAGGTCAATAATCCAGAAGTGGGGCAAAGGTACAGGATGGCAGGCTCAGAGTCAGGACAGGCAAGGGTCAAAACCAGGAGGGCGAGAAAAGAGAGACAGGGGAAAAGCAGGAGCTGAGACAAAACCGCTGGTTGACTTGACAAACTGGCAACAGACAGACAGAGAACACAGGTATAAATACACAGGGGATAATAGGGAAGATGGGCGACACCTGGAGGGGGGTGGAGACAAGCACAAGGACAGGTGAAACAGATCAGGGTGTAACAATATGAATAGTTTCAGACTTCTATGCAAGGTTATTATAGTAGACTAAAACAAAATAAAATAAAAAAACATCATGAATTATGCAAAAATCTAATGGGAGTTTTCAAGCTTTTGTGGGGTTTTCAAGCTACTGAAGCTGGTGGGTAAATGGGATTTTTTTTTTGTGGAGGTCATTGAGAGAGTATCGGATTTGGTCAATATAAAATGTAATTACTAATTTGCTACGTTATTTTATTGAATTTAAGTTTTGTAAGGTTTAGCCTGTTACGAATGTACTGATACAAGTAGGCACACGTGGCGTTCCGGCAACTTTGAGAAAAACATTGCGCCTGTTGTTCATAAGCGTATCTGCCCGTTCATTGGCTAGAATGTCTATCTAACCTATGATCTGACCTGACCCCTCACTTTATGTATTACTGCCCCCCAGTCTCAAGAAGTGACATCCCAAAAAACACACACAAAAAATCTAGTCTCTAAGTATTCTCACTGTCCCTCAAACTAAAACCAAAACTGAAACCAAATCATAAAAAAAACAAATATAAATCATTTTATACGACTAAAACTAAATCAAATCTGGTCTGAAAACAAACTGAAACTAAACTGAATTTCAAATACAAATCTAAAAACGAATAGAAATAAAAACAAATATGAAAACACAACACTATGCTTCTATTAAATAGAACTTCTGGTCTGCAGTCACGTTTTCCGTTGTTGTGGGTTCCATAGAGGACTATAATATAGACAGTGGCTTGCAAAAGTATTCACCCCCTTGGTATTTTTCCTATTTTGTTGCCTTACAACCTGGAATTAAAATACATTTTCTGGGGGTTTGTATCATTTGATTTACACACCATGCCTACCACTTTGAAGATGCAAAATATGTTTTATTGCGAAACAAACAATAAATAAGCCAAAAAAAACAGAAAACTTGAGCGTGCATAACTATTCACCCCCCAAAGAGCCAACTTTTGCAGCAATTAGTCTCTTGGGGTATGTCTCTGTAAGCTTGGCACATCTAGCCACTCTGATTTTTGCCCATTCTTCAAGCAAAACTGCTCCAGCTCCTTCAAGTTGGATGGGTTCCGCTGGTGTACAGCAATCTTTAAGTCATACCACAGATTCTCAATTGGATTGAGGTCTGGACTTTGACTAGGCCATTCCAAGACTCCCCTTAAACCACTCAAGTGTTGCTTTAGCAGTATGCTTAGGGTCATAGGTCCTGCTGGAAGGTAAACCACTGTCCCAGTCTCAAATCTCTGGAAGACTGAAACAGGTTTCCCTCAAGAATTTCCCTGTATTTAGCGCCATCCATCATTCTTTGAATTCTGACCAGTTTCCCAGTCCCTGCCGATTAAAAACATCCCCACAGCATGATGTTGCCACCACCATGCTTCACGGTGGGGATGGTGATGAGAGGTGTTGGGTTTGCGCCAGACATAGCGTTTTCCTTGATGGCCAAAAAGCTCAATTTTAGTCTCATCTGACCAGAGTACCTTCTTCCATATGTTTGGGGAGTCTCCCACATGCCTTTTGGCGAACACCAAAAGTGTTTGCTTATTTTTTTCTTTAAGCAATGACATTTCTCTGACCACTCTTCCTTAAAGCTCAGCTCTGTGGAGTGTACAGCTTAAAGTGGTCCTATGGACAAATACTCCAATCTCCGCTGTGGAGCTTTGCAGCTCCTTCAGGGTTATCTTTGGTCTCTTTGTTGCCTCTCTGATTAATGTCCTCCTTGGCTGGTCTGTGAGTTTTGGTGGGCGGCCCTCTCTTGGCAGGTTTGTTGTGGTGCCATATTCTTAAAATGTTTTAATAATGGATTTAATGGTGTTCTGTGGGATGTTCAAAGTTTAGGATCTTGTTTTTAACCCAAGCCTGATCTGTACTTCTCCACAACTTTATCCCTGACCTGTTTGGAGAGCTCCTTGGTCTTCATGGTGCCAGGGCGGCAGGTAGCCTAGTGGTTAGAGCGTTGGACTTGTAACCGGAGGGTTGCAAGTTTGAATCCCCGAGCTGACAAGGTAAAAATCTGTCCCAGGGCGCCGAAGACGTGGATGTCGATTAAGGCAGCCCCCCGCACCTCTCTGATTCAGAGGGGTTGGGTTAAATGTGGAAGACACATTTCAGTTGAAGGAATTTGGTTGTACAACTGACTAATAATGGTGACTTTGACTTTGACACTTGCTTGGTGGTGCCCATTGCTTAGTGGTGTTGATGACTCTGGGACTTTTCACAACAGGTGTATATATATACTTAGATTGCACACATAAGGACTTTATTTAGCTAATTATGTGATTTCTGAAGGTAATTGGTTGCACCAGATCTTAGGGTGAAGACATATGCACCCACCACTTTTCAGTTTGTTATTTTTTATAATTTTTTTAAACAAGTAATTTTTTTTATTTCACTTCACCAATTTGCACTAATTTGTGTATGTCCATTACATGAAATCCAAATAAAATCTATTAACATCCTCAATACAAATGAACACATTGAAGTAAAAAAATGAATATATCAAAATATGTTTTATTGTCACCTAAAATGTACCTGAAATATGTTTTAGGTGTTGTTTTGAAATGTGTTGTTTTACAAATACTTGAATTATATCTCCTCTCTTCTCTGTCAGAGAGGGCTGAAAGGGAAATGTCAAACATTTTCTACTTCCTATTTATCATCTCCAGCACTAGGAAGTTGAACATTTTAGAAATGTCCCTTTAACAAAATCATCTGGTAACACTGTAGCTTTGGATAATTAAATTTTTAGCCCTACGACCACCTGTATAGTATGATGTATCGTCTCCTTAGGCTCTGGTGACTGTGTTGGTGGCGTGCCCTTTTTCAGCTGCCCTAACCTGTATGATATACCCTACAACTCATACTGCTTCCTGTTAGTGAAGTGACAGGTGAATCATCCACTCCCTGGCTAGTCAGCCCCCTCCCTGGCTCTTTGAACCCCTGGGTGAGGGGCTTTGAAGGGGGAAGTGGGGGTCAGATCAAAGGTCTGTGGTTCTGCCTGGTCACGCTGGCTGGTTTGGAGGGATGAGGGTGGGGGGGAGACTCTCCCCTCTGCCTCGGCCCTGGTCAGGCTGACAGAGTGAAACGTAGAAGGTGTTTACTTTATGGTTCCTTTCATGTTTGGCTCGGAGGATCACCATTTGAACCTTTCTGTCAAGTGCTGAGTGAAGCATGATTCTGACTCACATGGAATTCCCCATGCTGGAGTTTCAGCTTTTAGGAAAGGAGAGGTTGATGCTTGGAAAATATACAAGTTTCAAGTATCAAGCTTCTGTTCTTACTTGCAGGTTCCTGCTCAACAATGCAACAACAATAAGACATAATACAACATAAGAATATAAACATAAAGTAAGTGGCTCAGTGGAGTATAATAAATATTTTAGCATAAGTATAATTCTGGAAGCACAATGTATACTCCAATATTTACTCCAATGTATGCTCCAATGTTTTGGGGAAGAGGGGATTGGGGAGCAAGTTAGATTTTATTTAACTTTTATTTAATCAGGGGAGCCCATTGAAACCAGGGTCTCATTTTCAATGAGATATAGTCCATCTGAAACAAGTGTTTAACTTGTGCAGTATTTAGCTATCATAATTAGTCTGGTAAGGTGCAGAGAGTCACAGCATGTGGTCAGTCCAGTTCAAGTGTTCAGCAGTCTGATGGCTTGTAGATAGAAATTGTCTCTGAGTCTGTTGATATCAGACCTCATGCTCCAATACCGTCTGCCCGACGGTAAGGGAGTGAACAGCTTGTGACTGGGGTGTGTGGGGTCCTTGATGGTGCTGCAGGCCTTCCTCAAGCACCGGTTCCAGATGTTCTGGATGGACCATATACAGTAGTGTTGCACTCCAGTTGCACCCTATTACCGCTATTTTACCCTATTACCGCTGTTGTACCCTATTATTGGTGTTGTACCCTATTATTGGTGTTGTACCCTATTATCGGTGTTGTACCCTATTATCGGTGTTGTACTCTATTGGTGTTGTACCCTATTATTGTTGTTGTACCCTATTATTGTTGTTGTACCCTATTACCGGTGTTGTACCCTATTATTGGTGTTTTACCCTATTACCGGTGTTGTACCCTATTATTGGTGTTTTACCCTATTATTGGTGTTGTACCCTATTACTGGTGTTATACCCTATTACCGGTGTTGTATCCTACTAATCTAATCTACTACTAATCTAATCTACTACTAATCTTCTACTAATCTACTCT
Source organism: Brachymystax lenok tsinlingensis (assembly GCA_030435695.1). Lineage (NCBI taxonomy): Eukaryota > Metazoa > Chordata > Actinopteri > Salmoniformes > Salmonidae > Brachymystax > Brachymystax lenok. The sequence continues at coordinate 41,535,827 of CM059792.1, read as the reverse complement.
AATCTACCACTAGTCTAATATAATCTACTACTAATCTAATCTACAACTAATCTACTACTAATCTAATCTACTACTAATGTACTACTAATCTAATCTACTACTAGTCTAAAATAATCTACTACTAATCTAATCTACAACTAATCTATTACTAATCTAATCTACTTCTAATCTACAACAAATCGAATCTACTTCTAATCTACTACTAATCTAATCTACTACTAATCCAATCTACTTCTAATCTAATCTACTACTACTTCTAATCTACTTCTATTCTAATCTACTACTAATATAATCAATTGCTAATCTAATCTACTATTAATATAATTTTATCTAATCTGTGTATACAGTTGAAGTTGACATACACTTAGGTTGGAGTCATTAACTTGTTTTTCAACCACTCCACAAATTTCTTGTTAACAAACTATAGTTTTGGCAAGTCGGTTAGGACATCTACTTTGTGCATGACGCAAGTAATCTTTCCAACAATTGTTTACAGACAGATTATTTCACTTATAATTCACTGTATCACAATTCCAGTGGATCATAAATTTACTGTGCCTTTAAACAGCTTGGAAAATTCCAGAAAATTATGTCATGGCTTTAGAAGCTGTTGATAGGCTAATTGACATCATTTGAGTCAACTGGAGGTGTACCTGTGGATGTTTTTCAAGGCCTACCTTCAAACTCAGTGCCTCTTTGCGTGACATCATAGGAAATTTAAAAGAAATCAGCTAAGACCTCAGAATTGTTTTTGTAGACCTCCACAAGTCTGGTTCATCATTGGGAGCAATTTCCAAATGCCTGAAGGTACTACGTTCATCTGTACAAACAATAGTACGCAAGTATAAACACCATGGGACCACGCAGTCGTCGTACCACTCAGGAAGGAGACTCATTCTGTCTCCAAGAGATTAACATACTTGGGTGCGAAAAGTGCAAATCAATCCCAGAACAACAGCAAAGGACCTTGTGAAGATGCTGGAGGAAACCGGTACAAAAGTATCTATATCCACAGTAAAACGAGTCCTATATCGACATAACCTGAAACGTCACTCAGCAAGGAAGAAGCCACTGCTCCAAAACCGGCATAAAAAAAGCCAGACTACGGTTTGCAACTGCACATGGGGACAAAGATCATACTTTTTGGAGAAATGTCCTCTGGTCTGATTAAACAAAATATAACTTTTTGTCCATAATGACCATCGTTTGGAGGAAAAAGGGGGAGGCTTGCAAGCCGACGAACACCATCCCAACCGTGAAGCACGGGGGTGGCAGCATCGTGTTGTGGGGGGTGCTTTGCTGCAGGAGGGACTGGTGCACGTCACAAAATAGATGGCATCATGAGGAAAGGAAATATATTGTGGATATATTGAAGCAACATCTCAAGACATCAGTCAGGAATTTAAAGCTTGGTCGCAAATGGGTCTTCCAAATAGACCATGACCTCAAGCATACTTCCAAAGTTGTGGCAAAATGGCTTAAGGACATCAAAGTAAAGGTATTGGAGAGGCCATCACAAAGCCCTGACCTCAATCCTATAGAACATTTTTGGGCAGAACTGAAAAAGTGTGTGTGAGCAAGGATGACTACAAACCTGACTCAGTTACACCAGCTCTGTCAGGAGGAATGGGCCAAAATTCACCCAACTTATTGTGGGAAGCTTGTGGAAGGCTACCCAAAACGTTTGACCCAAATAAAAGCTGAAATAAATAATTCTCTCTACTGTTATTCTGACATTTCACATTCTTAAAATAAAGTGGTGATCCTAACTGACCTAAGACAGGGAATTTTTAATAGGATTAAATGTCAAGAATTGTGAAAAACTGAGTTTAAATGTATTTGGCTGAGGTGTATGTAAACTTCCGACTTCAACTGTACATATATCTGTATTCTCTCCCCCCTTCATTGTCCTCTGTCTGACACACACACACACACACAATCATCTAAATGTTGTCCGCTGTAAAGTCCATTTGCTGTAATGTGCCTCCTGGCCTTCAGTCTCTAGGTAGAATACTAATGACTGGCAAGGTCACAGGCAGAGTGGAGTGGGGAGAAATCCAGGGGGAGGATGGTCATCCTAACCCCAGACACAGTGCACCAGGTTCAGTCACCAGGACCAGGGGATGAGGGATCCTCTGGAGGTCAACACTTAAAACCTTTCATCATCTGACTCTTAACCGATTGTATAATTTCAGCTGAATATCACATTTTTCTCCCATAAAAATGCATTTTAATCTTTAAATTAACCACTGGGCATTCATGCATGCACAGCGCACACACACACACACACACACACACACACACACACACACACACACACACACACACACACACACCCACACACACACACTACATACACACATTACACACACATACCACACACACACACACACACCCTGAGGTTAATGGAGAACATGGTTTCAGCTGAGTCTATGGCAATCCTCCCACACTTTTAGCATGACCAGTCCATTGGCACGGCTTCCCATACAGTGAGCCTAAAAGGGCAAGTTGTCACACCGGACAAGGGCACCTTGAACTCTGGCTGGCCTGTGTTTTATGCCCGCCAGGTTTGATATCATAATTCAGGCTGTGGGGAGAGAGAAAGAGAGAGAGAGCCGCCCCTCTCTGGGAGGACAGTACTGAGGCACTTAGTCTTATTAAAAGCAGACGTATACTGGCTCTGGGCCTGTGATTGCCTTGAGAAATGCCTCATGGCAGCGAGGAGTGTGCTGCATACTTACCTCTCTACACAGAGTGATAATAATGACTGTGTGGTCGGTGAGACCCACCGTCTGGTTCTGGGCATTGGATCAGTTGGATCACTGAGGCAATTCTCTTTGTTTGACCCCCTCAGTGCTGAGGCCTTTGAGGCTGGGCTGATAAAGAGAAAGAGAGATCTCAGGCCAGTTATCCTTTCATCTCCTGAGAGCCACAGCCCTGCCGGCCCCCACAGGGAAAAAGGATCAAAGATGTTAGATTAGAAACAGGAAATAGAATAGAATTAGGTGGAGTGCTGACTAGGCTCCATTTAGGTAGATGGGTTATTTATGTCAATGTGGGCTAGCTGGGTGATGGCTTGTGTGTATTGCGGCTCAAATCCCTGGGTAGAGGCCTACTGTATGTACTCAAGGGGACATGGTATGTGAATGTAGCACCTCTCATGTAGCATCTGTCATTCATCCTGCTGTATCATTATACCAGTATGTCAAATATGAAGTCCCCCTGGCAAACAGGCTAGATACAGATACTTCCTACTTAACACCACCACTCCCAAACAGACTGGATACTTCCTGCTAAACACTGTATAGAGCATATCGGACTGTTAGCTATTGAGGACCATCAGCCAATTTCTTGGGCTACAATACCTATTTTGGAACCTTTACTGCCTACACGGAGCCCTGCCAACCCAACACGACTGGTCTGCCGACGTACCCGTCCGATGGGGCTACAACACACTCTTCTGTCGCGACGTCCCCCTAAGGCCCTTCTGCTAGCCTGCTAGCCGCGGCCCACTAGCTGTCTGAATCACCGTGTCTCCAGCTCACCTAGCTTCCCACTGGTCCCTATGATCACTCGGCTACGCATGCCTCTCCCTAATGTCAATATGTCTTGTCCATTGCTGTTTTGGTTAGTGATTCTTGTCTTATTTCACTGTAGCGCCTCCAGCCCTGCTCAACATGCCTTAGCTAGCCCGTTTGTTTCACCTCCCACTCATGCAGTGACCTCACCTGGTTTAAATGGTGTCTCTAGAGACAAAACCTCTCTCATCGTCACTCAATGCCTAGGTTCACCTCCACTGTATTCACATCCTACCATACCCTTGTATGTACATTATGCCTTGAATCTATTCTTCCGTGCCCAGAAACCTGTTCCTTTTACTCTCTGTTCCCGAACGCACTAGACGACCAGTTCTTATAGCCTTTAGCCGTACCCTTATCCTACTCCTCCTCTGTTCCTCTGGTGATGTAGAGCTTCATCCAGGCCCTGTAGCGCCTAGTTCCACTCCCACACTCTGCCAACCCGGATGTCCTAGCCGTGCCTGAATCCTGGCTTAGGAAGGCCACCAAAAATCCTGAAATTTCCATCCCTAACTATAACATTTTCCAACAAGATAGAACTGCCAAAGGGGGGCGGAGTTGCAATCTACTGCAGAGATAGCCTGCAGAGCTCTGTCATACTATCGATGTCTGTGCCCAAACAATTTGAGCTTCTACTTCTAAAAATCCACCTTTCCAGAAACAAGTCTCTCACCTTTGCCGCTTGTTATAGACCACCTTCTGCCGCCAGCTGTGCCCTGGACAAAATCTGTGAATTGATTGCCCCCCATATATCTTCTGAGCTCGTACTGTTAGGTGACCTAAACTGGGACATGCTTAACACCCCGGCCATCCTACAATCTAAGCTAGATGCCCTCAATGCCCTTATCAATGAACCTACCAGGTACAACCCCAAATCTGTAAACACGGGCACCCTCATAGATATCATCCTGACCAACCTGCCCTCTAAATACACCTCTGCTATCTTCAACCAGGATCTCAGCGATCACTGCCTCATTGCCTGCGTCCGTAATGGGTCTGCGGTCAAACGACCACCCCTCATCACTGTCCAACGCTCCCTAAAACATATTTCTAATCGACCTGGCCCGGGTATCCTGGAAGGATATTCACCTCATTCCCTCAGTAGAGGATGCCTGGTTATTCTTTAAAAGTGCTTTCCTCACCATCTTAAATAAGCATGCCCCATTCAAAAAATGTAGAACCAGGAACAGATATAGCCCTTGGTTCACTCCAGACCTGACTGCCCTTGACCAGCACAAAAACATCCTGTGGCGTAATGCATTAGCATCGAATTAGGAAAGTTAGGAAGCAAAGGCTAGCTTTTTCAAACAGAAATGTGCATCCTGTAGCACAAAAAAAGTTCTGGGACACTGTAAAGTCCATGGAGAATAAGAGCACCTCCTCCCAGCTGCCCACTGCACTGAGGCTAGGAAACACTGTCACCACTGATAAATCCACGATAATTGAGAATTTCAATAAGCATTTTTCTACGGCTGGCCATGCTTTCCACCTGGCTACCCCTACCCCGGTCAACAGCCCTGCACCCCCCACAGCAACTTGCCCAAACCTCCCCCAACCTCCCCAAAATCTGGACCTCTACAAATCAGCTGGGCTAAACAATCTGGACCCTCTCTTTCTAAAATTATCCACCGCAATTGTTGCAACCCCTATTACTAGCCTGTTCAACCTCTCTTTCGTATCGTCTGAGATCCCCAAAGATTGGAAAGCTGCCGCGGTCATCCCCCTCTTCAAAGGGGGAGACACTCTAGACCCAAACTGTTACAGACCTATATCTATCCTACCCTGCCTTTCTAAGGTTTTCGAAAGTTAACAAACAGATCACCGACCATTTCGAATCCCACCGTACCTTCTCCGCTATGCAATCTGGTTTCCAAGCTGGTCATGGGTGCACCTCAGTCACGCTCAAGGTCCTAAACGATATCATAACCTCCATCGATAGAAGACAATACTGTGCAGCCGTGTTCATCGACCTGGCCAAGGCATTCGACTCTGTCAATCACCCCATTCTTATCGGCAGACTCAACAGCCTTGGTTTCTCAACTGACTGCCTCGCCTGGTTCACCAACTACTTCTCAGACAGAGTTCAGTGTGTCAAATCGGAGGGCTTGTTGTCTGGACCTCTGGCAGTCTCTATGGGGGTGCCACAGGGTTCAATTCTCGGGCCCACTAATTTCTCTGTATACATCAATGATGTCACTCTTGCTGCTGGTGATTCTCTGATCCACCTCTACGCAGACAACACCATTCTGTATACTTCTGGCCCTTCTTTGGACACTGTGTTAACTAATCTCCAGACGAGCTTCAATGCCATACAACTCTCCTTCCGTGGCCTCCAACTGCTCTTAAATGCAAGTATAACTAAATGCATGCTCTTCAACCGATCGCTGACCACACCTGCCCGCCCGTCCAGCATCACTACTCTGGACTGTTCTGACTTAGAATATGTGAACAACTACAAATACCTAGGTGTCTGGTTAGACTGTAAACTCTCCTTCCAGACTCACATTAAGCATCTCCAATCCAAAATTAAATCTAGAATCAGCTTCCTATTTCGCAACAAAGCATCCTTCACTCATGCTGCCAAACATACCCTCGTAAAACGGACTATCCTACCGATCCTTGACTTCGGCGATGTCATTTACAAAATAGCCTCCAACACTCTACTCAGCAAATTGGATGCAGTCTATCACAGTGCCATCCGTTTTGTCACCAAAGCCCCATATACTACCCACCACTGCGACCTGTATGCTCTCGTTGGCTTCATACTCATCGCCAAACCCATTGGCTCCAGGTCATCTATAAGTCTTTGCTAGGTAAAGCCCACCTTATCTCAGCTCACTGGTCACCATAGCAGCACCCACCCATAGCACGCGCTCCAGCAGGTATATTTCACTGGTCACCCCCAAAGCCTATTCCTCCTTCGGCCACCTTTCCTTCCAGTTCTCTGCTGCCAATGACTGGAATGAATTGCAAAAATCACTGAAGCTGGAGACTCATATCTCCCTCACTAACTTTAACTTCTTAGGGAGCGGTGGGGCGCTACCAGGTGAAATGCAAGGCGCCAAATTCAAAATCCAAAAGTTAAATTATTAAACATGCATCAATATACAAGTGTTTCATAGTCATCAAAAGCTCTGCTTCTTGGCAATATCACAGCGTTGTCAGATTTCAAAAAGGCTTTACGGCGAAAGCACCACATTTGATTGTTTGAGGGTAGCGCCTTCACTATTTTTCCATTACCATGAATTCATTAGCCTTCACGGTTCACACAAAACACATTTCACAGCGAAAACAAATCAATTACCTGTTGAAGAACTTCTGCTGAGGGCTTCCCAAGTGTCCAACGAAGACAATCCATGGTTCTTTTGTTAGAAAAAGTAATGTATTATATCCATAAATCTCCATTTGGTTGGCGCGCGTTAGAATGAGAACATACAGCCTCCAATCATCCATTGAAACGTGAAGAGAACTTGTTCAACTTATACCTATAAACTTGTCCAAGAACAATCAAACATCATTTTAAATGTATCCTTAGGAACACTTTTCTGTATAAATGGTATAATATTTCAACCGGAATATAAACTGGGCGATAAGAAAGGAAAAAACCACAGAGCGTGCCTGGCGGGAGCGTGCGTTTTCTTCTATTGACAGCTTTGGGGACACTTCCTTATTCCTCTTCTTCTCTTGCTCTAAAGCATCTAAAAAAAAATCTGAACACTTTCTTGAGACTGTTGACATCCAGAGGAAGCGATAGGTACTGCATTCATATGCCCTTATATGGGCATTTTCATAAGGGAGGGGTTCCCAATGAGGCACTCTGTCAAAACCACTTTTTCCAGGACAGAAATTCCTCGGGTTTTCGCCTGCCATATCCGTTCTGTTATACTCACAGACAACATGTCAACACTTTTAGAAAATGCAGTGTTTCCTATCCAATGGTACTAAATATGTGCATATCCTATTTTCTGGGCCTGAATGGGAGGCATTTTACTTTGGGCACGCCAGGGTCTCCAAAACGGTCACCTCGTGCGCTGCTCCCTAAGAAGTTCAGCTGTCAGAGCAGCTCACAGATCACTGGACCTGTACATAGCCCATCTGTAAATAGCCCATCCAACTACCTCATCCCCATATTGTTATTTCTTAATTTGTATGCTCCTTTGCACCCCAGTATCTCTACTTGCACATTCATCTTCTGCACATCTATCACTCCAGTTTTCAATTGCTAACTTGTAATTACTTCGCCTCTACGGCCTATTTATTGCCTTACCTCCCTAATCTTACCTCATTTGCACACACTGTATATATATATTTTTTTTTTCTTTTCTATTGTGTTATTGACTGTACGTTTGTTTATTCCATGTGTAACTCTGTGTTGTTTGTGTCGCGCTGCTTTGCTTTATCTTGGCCAGGTTGCAGTTGTAAATGAGAACTTGTTCGCAACTGGCCTACCTGGTTAAATAAAGATGAAATATACTACTCTAAAATAGGCTACATACAGAGTTCCTGCTAAACACTACTACATCCAAACAGGTTAGATACTTCCAACTGAACACTACTACTCCCAAACAGGCTAGATGCTTCCTGCTAAACACCACTAATCCCAAACAGGCTAGGTTCTTCCTACTGAACACTACTACTTCCAAACAGCATCGATACTTCCTCCTGAACACTACTACTCCCAAATAGTCTAGATACAGATACTTCCTGCTAAACACCACCACTCCCAAACAGACTAGGTACTCCCTGCTAAACACTACTTCTCCCAATCCCCTGATATTAATACAATAACAGCATTTGGTTCTGATTGATGAATTTTCTAAACTTCCTGTGTTTCTGTCTCTATGTGCAGGCTCTGATTCAGCTGCCTGTGTACATCTCCCAGTGTGAGGAGGTCCGTGTGTTCTTCGAGACCCGACCTGAAGACCTCAACCCACCCAAAGAGTAAGCCACGAATCACACCTTCTAGTTTAAGAAGCACGCTCTGTCGCTCAGTCGAATGCACAGCAGAAATGTGTCTGAGTGATATACACATCCCAACGTTCACACCAGTGCTGGGCCAACGACAAACACACTGAATAAAGAAAGACATGCATAGCATAATGCTGTGTGCAGGTTTCTTTCATGGAGTTGCTTTTTCACCTCCTGACCACGATGTCATGTTGAAACAAGCCAATCCATCAGTAATAGGTTCTATCAAATCAAATCAAATTGTATTAGTCACATGCGCTGAATACAACAGGTGTAGACCTTACAGTGAAATGCTTACTTACGAGCCCAAAACCAACAGTGCACTTTCAAAAAAATACGGATATAATAAGAGATAAGAGTACCCAGACATCCATTCATACTGGCTCTGGCCAGTATGAATGGCTTCTGTCAGGTCACCTCCGTAGATAGACAGACCAGAGCTAGAACAATATATACAGGGGGGTGCCAGTACAGAGTCAATGTACAGTCGTGGCCAAAAGTATAGAGAATGAAACAAATATTAATTTCCAAAGTTTGCTGCTTCAGTGTCTTTAGATATTTTTGTCAGATGTTACTATGGAATACTGAAGTATAATTAGAAGCATTCCATAAGTATCAAAGGCTTTTATTGACAATTACATGAAGTTGATGCAAAGAGTCAATATTTGCAGTGTTGACCCTTCTTTTTCAAGACCTCTGCAATCCGCCCTGGCATGCTGTCAATTAACTTCTGGGCCACATCCTGACTGATGGCAGCCCATTCTTGCATAATCAATGCTTGGAGTTTGTCAGAATTTGTGGTGTTTTGTTTGTCCACCCGCCTCTTGAGGATTGACCACAAGTTCTCAATGGGATTAAAATCTGGGGAGTTTTCTGTCCATGGACCCAAAATATCGATGTTTTGTTCCCCGAACCACTTAGTTATCACTTTTGCCTTATGGCAATGTGCTCCATCATGCTGGAAAAGGCATTGTTCATCACCAAACTGTTCCTGGATGGTTGGGAGAAGTTTCTCTCTGAGGATGTGTTGGTACCATTCTTTATTCATGGCTGTGTTCTTAGGCAAAATTGTGAGTGAGCCCACTCCCTTGGCTGAGAAGCAACCCCACATTTGAATGGTCTCAGGGTGCTTTACTGTTTGCATGACACAGGACTGATGGTGGCGCTCACCTTGTCTTCTCCGGACAAGCTTTTTTCCGGATGCCCCAAACAATCGGAAAGGGGATTCATCAGAGAAAATTACTTTACCCCAGTCCTCAGCAATCCAATCCCTGTACCTTTTGCAGAATATCAGACTGTCCCTGATGTTTTTCCTGGAGAGAAGTGGCTTCTTTGCTGCCCTTCTTGACACCAGGCCATCCTCCAAAACTCTTCACCTCACTGTGCGTGCAGATGCACTCACACCTGCCTGCTGCCATTCCTGAGCAAGCTCTGTACTGGTGGTGCCCCGATCCCGCAGCTGAATCAACTTTAGAAGACAGTCCTGGCGCTTGCTGGACTTTCTTGGGCGCCCTGAAGCCTTCTTCACAACAATTGAACCGCTTTCCTTGAAGTTCTTGATGATCCGATAAATGGTTGATTTAGGTGCAATCTTACTGGCAGCAATATCCTTGCCTTTGAAGCCCTTTTTGTGCAAAGCAATGATGACGGCACGTGTTTCCTTGCAGGTAACCGTGATTGACAGAGGAAGAACAATGATTCCAAGCACCACCCTCCTTTTGAAGCTTCCAGTCTGTTATTCTAACTCAATCAGCATGACAGTGATCTCCAGCCTTGTCCTCGTCAACACTCACACCTGTGTTAACGAGAGAATCACTGACATGATGTCAGCTGGTCCTGTTGTGGCAGGGCTGAAATGCAGGGGAACTGTTTTTGGGGGATTCAGTTCATTTGCATGGCAAAGAGGGACTTTGCAATTAATTGCAATTCATCTGATCACTCTTCATGACATTCTGGAGTATATGCAAATTGCCATCATACAAACTGTGGCAGCAGACTTTGTGAACATTTATATTTGTGTCATTCTCAAAACTTTTGGCCACGACTGTATGTAGGTAGAGTTATTAAAGTGACTATGCATAGATGACAACAGAGAGTGGCAGTGGTGTGGAGAGGCTACCCAGACTATGAAAATAGTCATAATTCCCACACGAGTGCTCTCCCCAGAACGCGCCGAAACAGTGTTTTTCTTCCGGGGCTCTCGTCTCTCCAAGTGAAAATACTTATTCATTTTCCAAAATACAAGCCCAAAGCCTTCAATAATAGACTGTTACCATATAGGGGAAGGAATAGGGAAATGGCGGACGGATTCAATGGTTTTCAATAGGTTTTCAAAATAAGAGCATGGGAGAATTTATTTGTATTTTTTCTGGTCGGATTTCCTTCGGGATTTCGCCTGCCAAATCTGTTCTGTTAAAGCCACAGACATAATTTTAACGGTTTTGGAAACTTCAGAGTCTTTTCTATCCAACAGTAACAATTATATGCATATCTAGCTTCTGGGCCTGAGTAACAGCCCATTTACTTTGGGCACGTCAGACAGGCGGAAACTAGGAATTTTGCCCCCCAGCTGGAAGAAGTTAAGCTATTGCTTGCCCAGGGACGACTGGTGTGCAAGACTAGGTTTTCTTCCCAGAAATATGTAAATGTGTCAAGCCAGATGCTTCTCAGATGCTCTCTGCTTCTCCCTCACTTTTTGACAAGACCTCATTTGTTTTTATATCAGTTTTTCTTCTATAACAGACAGCTTCTTATCTATGTCTGACTGGCAGTGTATAAGCCCAGAAGCTTTTAAATGCTCAAATGCATTTCCCACAAAGCCAGCCCCATGTGTTATATTTATGTATGCCGAGAGGTGTTCAACTCTCACATCTCAAAAAACTACTTCAGGGTTTATGGGAGAAATGTTTCAATCTCATCTATGCTGTCGAATCTTAACCAGACACTTTTCTGCAAAGGAATGCGCTTTCGCTTTTTTGCTGTGCTCCGTTTTACACTCAAATCCATAGATTGTGACTGAACATCAACTATATACAGTACCAGTCAAAAGTTTGGACACACCTACTCATTCCAGGGTTTTTCTTTATTTTTACTATTTTTTACATTGTATAATAATAGTGAAGACATCAAAACTATTAAATAACACACATGGAATCATGTAGTAACCAAAAAAAGTGTTTAACATATCAAAATATAATTTATATTTAAGATTCTTCAAAGTAGCCGCCCTTTGCCTTGATGACAGCTTTGCACACTCTTGACATTCTCTCAACCAGCTTCATGAGGTAGTCACCTTGAATGCATTTCAATTAACCGATGTACCTTGTTTTAAAGTTAATTTGTGGAATTTATTTTGTTCTTAATGCGTTTGAGCCAATCAGTTGTGTTGTGACAAGGTAGGGGTATACAGAAGATTGCCTTATTTGGTAAAAGACCAAGTCCATATTATGGCAAGAACAGCTCAAATAAGCAAAGAGAAATGACAGTCCATCATTACATGGTCAGTCAATGCAGAACATTTCAAGAACTTCAAAAGTTTCTTCAAGTGCAGTCTCAAAAATCAGAATGCGCTATGATGAAACTGGCTCTCATGAGGACCGCCACAGGAAAGGAAGACCCAAAGTTACCTCTGCTGCAGAGGACAAATTCAGTTACCAGCCTCAGAAATTGCAGCCCAAATAAATGCTTCACAGAGTTCAAGTAACAGACAAATCTCAACATCAACTGTTCAGAGGAGACTGAGTGAATCAGGCCTTCATGGTCGAATTGCTAAAAAGAAACCACTACTAAAGGACACCAATAAGAAGAGGCTTGCTTGGGCCAAGAAACACGTGCAATGGACATTTCCGGTGGAAATCTGTCCTTTGGTCTGATGAGTCCAAATTTGAGATTTGTGGTTCCAACCGCTGTGTCTTTGTTAGACGCAGAGTAGGTGAATGGATGATCTCCGCATGTGTGGTTCCCACCGTGAAGCATGGAGGAGGAGGTGTGATGGTGTGGGGGTGCTTTGCTGGTGAACCTATCTGTGATTTATTTAGAATTCAAGGAACACTTAACCGGCATGGCTACCGGCATTCTGCAGCGATACGCCATCCCATCTGGTTTGTGCTTAGTGGGACTGTAATTTGTTTTTCAACAGGACAATGACACAACACACCTCCAGACTGTGTAAGGGCTATTTGACCAAGAAGGAGAGTCATGGAGTGCTGCAGCAGATGACCTGGCCTCCACAATCACCTGACCTCAACCCAATTGAGATGGTTTAGGATGAGTTGGACCGCAGAGTGAATGAAAAGCAGCCAACAAATGCTCAGCATATGTGGGAACTCCTTCAGGACTGTTGGAAAAGCATTCCAGGTGAAGCTGGTTGAGAGAATGCCAAGAGTGTGCAAAGATGTCATCAAGGCAAAGGGTGGCTATTTTGAAGAATCTCAAATATATATATTTTTTTCATTTGTTTAAAACTTCTTTGGTTACAACATGATGTGTTATTTCATAGTGTTGATGTCTTCATTATTATTCTACAATGTAGAAAATAGTAAACATAAAGAAAAACCCTTGAATGAGCAGGTGTCCAAAGTTTTGACTGGTACTGTAAATCTGCACCGTTAATCAGCGATAGCTTTTGCACAGGGATGCTTATCAATCCTCTGTGTTTGTTGGCCATCGACATTATTGCAGTTGTGAGTACCTTAGTCGAAATCCAAGATGGCTGCCTGATTGTCTGTTACAATATGGTGTGTTCAGTGACTGCAGAGGAGATGGCTCTCTGTGGAAGGAGAAGAATTCAAGGCCTGTCACTGCTCTGGCCAGTATGAATGGCTTCTGTCAGGTCACCTCCGTAGATAGACAGACCAGAGCTAGTTCCCTCTGGCTGTTGTCAATGACACATACATTATTAGCTATGTCTCAGACAAACAAATTCCAAGCATCTGCTACTGGGGACAAGGGGAGGGGAGGATGGAAGGCGGAAGGGAGAGGCAGATGAATATAGAAAAGACCTTGGTTTATCTTTATTCAAATTGGATTACAGCTCTTTCCTAATACAGACTGTGTTCTGCTGACATTGCGCCAGCAGCCCCTCTCTCTTTGGGTCTCTATGGAGGGATGAAATACAGCCCTCTATAAATCTACCAGAGTAGGGAGGGATGTCACTGTTTGTCCATCAGAAAGATTGAAGTAGCAGGCATGGGAAAGTGGAGAGATAGAGGGGAGAGATAGAGAGGGGAGGGGAGAGATAGAGAGGGAAGGGGAGAGATAGAGAGGGGAGAGATAGAGGAGAGATGGAGAGGTAGAGGAGAGATGGAGAGGTAGAGGAGAGATAGATGGGAGAGATAGATAGATGGGAGAGATAGAGAGGGGAGTGGAGAGGTAGAGGGAGAGGTAGAGGAGAGATGGAGAGATAGATGGGAGAGATAGAGAGGGGAGTGGAGAGATAGAGGGGAGTGGAGAGGTAGAGGGAGAGGTAGAGAAGAGATGGAGAGATAGATGGGAGAGATGGAGAGATAGATGGGAGAGATAGAGAGGGGAGTGGAGAGATGGAGAGGTAGAGGAGAGATGGAGAGATATAGAGGGGAGATGGACATCCAGCCGACTTGACACATCTGTGGGAAGCATCCCCTGTGGAACACTTTCGACACCTTGCAGAGTCCATGCCCGACGAATTGAGGCTGTTCTGAGGGAAGGGGGGAGGGCAAGTCAATATTTATTAGGAAGGTGTTCCTAATATTTTGTACAGTCAGTATAGAAGAGAGGAATGGCTGGCACCCCATACAGCTAGCTCATTATTGGACCTTATTAGTCTGGCACCTGGTAGTGAAATGGTTTTGTTTTGGGTTTAGGGAGCAGCTGTGTTTTAGTTTTACAGGCCTAAAGCTCCATATTTGACCCAGTCCTATTCAATGTCTCCATGACCATGATTGGCTCATCCATGGTCCAATGAAAACTCATTTGGCGTGAGGGGAGGGCTGATTTGATCTGATGGAAAACTCTTTTTAATGTACAGTATACTGGACACTACCTAGTTGAGTCATCAGTGTGGTCCTGTCTATCCCAGTATGGCACTGCCTTTTTTTACCCTGTTCTGACTCCCAAACACAAAGCAGACCAAATTCTTTGGTCCTTTAAAAACCTGCTGTATGTAAAATATTGTGTGCTATAGCTTGGAAAATAAATAAATGTGACTGGATGACATGATGTTTGTTTCCAACATTAGGGCTGTTTTCCTAAAGAAGTTAACACGTTTAAATGTCTTACTCACGTCGGCCACAGAGAAGGAGAGCCCATAGTCCTTGGTAGCGGCTGTTTAGTTTGTCTCCCTATCCCAGTCTGCTGTCCCCACATGCTTCAAGATTGTCACCATTGTTCCTGCTCCTATGTATGCAAAGGTAACTGAACTAAATGACTATCACCCCGTAGCACTCACTTCTGTCATCATGAAGTGCTTTGAGAGACTAGTCAAGGATCAAATCACCTCCACCTCACCTGTCACCCTAGACCCACTTCAACTTGCTTACCTCCCCAATAAGTCCACAGACGATGCAATCACCATCACACTGCACATTGCCCTATCCCATCTGGACAAGAGGAATACCCATGTAAGAATGCTACAGGGAGGAGACAGCCTACATGGAGGAGGTGAGGGCTCTGGGAGTGTGGTGCCAGGAAAATAACCTCTCACTCAACGTCAACAAAACAAAGGAGATGGTCGTGGACTTCAGGAAACAGGAGAGGGAGCACCCCTCTATCCACATCAACGGGACCGCAGTGGAGAAGGTGGAAAGTTTTAAGTTCCTCGACGTACACATCACTGACAAACTGAAATGGTCCACCCACACAGACAGTGTGATGAAGAAGGCGCAACAGCGCCTCTTCATCTGCAGGAGGCTGAAGAAATTTGGCTTGTCACCTAAAACCCTCACAAACTTTTACAGATGAACAGTTGAGAGAATCCTGTCGGGCTGTATCACTGCCTGGTACGCCCACAACCGCAGGTCTCTCCAGACGGTCTGCACAACGATTCACTGGGGGCAAACTACCTGCCCTCCAGGACACCTACAGCACCCGATGTCACAGGAAGGCCAAAAAGATCATCAAAGACAACCATCACCCGAGCCACTGCCTGTTCACCCCACTATCATCCAGAAGGCGAGGTCAGTACAGGTGCATCAAAGCTGGGACCGAGAGACTGAAAAACAGCTTTTATCTCTTAAATATCCATCACTAGCACAGAGAGGCTGCTGCCTATATACACAGAATTGAAATCATTGGCCACTTTAAGAAATGGAACACTAGTCACTTTAATAATGTCACTTTAATAATGTTTACATACTTTGCATTACTCATCTCATATGTATATACTGCATTCTATACTTTTCTGCTGTATCTTAGTCTATGCCGCTCTGCCATTGCTTGTCCAAATATCTATATATTCTTAATTACATTCCTTTACTTAGATTTGCGTGTATTGGGTATATGTTGTGAAATTGTTAGACATTACTTGTTAGATATTGCTGCACTGTCGGAACTAGAAGCACAAGCATTTCGCTACACCCGCAATAACATCTGCTAAACACGTGTACCTGACCACTAACATTTGATTTGAAATCTACTTCGTGTTATGTTTCCTTAGCACGATACTAACGAGTATCATGATACTGGTATAGTCCCGGCCATACCTCTAGCCCTCTGCTTCCCTTTGATGAGCCAGGCTAGTGGTGGAGCTAGGGTTGTCTTGGCTGGAGACTCTTTTTCTCAGCTTGCTAATGGATGGGCAAACTAATGGTTTGAGATTTATTATGACTGGGCCAGTGCAATCAACATGGTTGCCAGGCGAACAATGCATTATGTGATTGAGAGTGTGACTTTGGAGGAAATAAGACGGACAGTTGCCAGGAATAAATGAACAAGAGACGTAGAACAGTGATGAAAGAAGAGAAATGGAGAGAGTGAGAAGAAAAGACAGCGGGTGTAGAGAGAGAGACAAAGAGAGACAGAGAGACAGAGAGAAAGAGACAGAAAGAGAGAGACAGAGAGGGAGAGAGTGAGCTCCTGAGTTCTTCTCACTCCTGCTTTGGGGTAGTGGAGGCAGAACTTAGGGGAGCAGTGTGTGTCAGACCCACCACGTAGGTAGAGCGTTGGGCCAGTAACCAAAAGGTTGCTGGATCAAATCCCTAATTGAATTGATTTGAGAGGCAGAGAGAGGCAGACAGACAGACAGAGAGAGCGAATAGAAAGTCAGTCTGAATTAGCCACTTCAGTTTTCACTAGCAACTGGACATTGAATTAGCTGCCTCCTGATGAGAATGGATGGAGGATTGCTGTCCTAGTGGATAAAACAGACTTAACAGATACAGTATCATGTTCTCATTCAACCCAGTATCAGAGACTCATCAACTATGGCTGGGCTATATGGTCCAGATAACAGTATGGATTTTTCCAGTATCGCCTAAAATTATATTTTGATACAATGGTAAATAAATTAAACATTTACAAATTGGATTACTTCACTGTCTGTTTTGTATCAGTTTGGTTGAGTATGAAACGGAATAGAGAAAGCCCATTAAAAGTTTAAAGTTTAAAGTTTTAATGTCACTTGCATAAGTACAGTGAAATTCCTTTCTTACAAACTCTAAACCCAACAATGCAATAATCAATAAAAATGTAATACTTGAAAAAAAAACACAAGAAATAAGAATAGGGAATATGAAATACACAATTAAGTAAGTAAGAAAGCATACTATATACAGGAAATATTTAAAAAGTCAGTTCCAATACCATATTTACATGTGCAGGGATACTGGAGTGAGGGAGGTAGATATGTATAAGGGTAAGGGGACTAGGCTACAGCATATAAGATAAACATAGTAGCAGCAGCTTGTATGTGAGCGGGTGTGCGGGTGTATAGAGTCAGTATAAATGTATGTGCAAATTAAGTGTGACTGAGCAAATGATGGAGTGAGTATTTGTGTGTCAGAGTGACAGTGTGTGTGAGTGTGTAGGGCCCTGTGAGTGTGCATAGAGACAGTGCAAAGATAGAAATAAAAGGTCAATAAAGATACGAGGTTAACTCAGATAGTCCATGTAGCTATTTTGTTTGCTATTTATCAGTCGTATTGCTTGGTGATAGAATCTGTTCAAGAGCCTGTTGGTGTCAGACTTGATGCACCAGTACCTCTTGCCGTGCAGCAGCAGAGAAAAGAGTCTATGGCTTGGGTGGTTGGAGTCTTTTACGATTTTCCAGGCCTTCTTTTCACACCGCCTGATATAGAGGTCCTGGATGGCAGGGAGCTCGACCCCAGTAATGTACTGGGCTGTCCGCACAACCCTCTGTTGCACCATGCGATTGAGGGCGGTGCTATTGCCATACCAAGCAATGGTACAGCTGTAGAACCTTTTTGAGGATTTGAGGGCGTGCTCGCCTGTAGTCCACAATCAGCTCCTTGGTCTTGCTGACGTTGAGGGAGATGTTGTTGCTCCGGCACCACACTGTCAGGTCACTGATCTCTTCCCTGTAGGCTGACTCATCGTCACCGATGATCAGGCCTACCACCGTCGTATCGTCTGCGAACCTGATGATGGTGTTGGAGTCTTGCGTGGCCACACATTCATAGGTGAACAAAGAGTACAGGAGGGAACTAAGCACACGCCCCTGTGGGGCCCCTGTGTTAAAGGTCACTGTGGTGGAGGAAGTCCAGATCCAGTTGCAGAGGGAGATGTTCAGATCCAGAGTCCTAAGCTTGGTGATGTGCTTGGAGGGCACTATGGTGTTAAACGCTGAGCTGTAGTCAATTAACAGCATTCTCACATAGGTATTCCTCTTATCTAGGTGGGTGAGGGCAGTGTGGAGAGCAATTGAGATTGCGTTGTCTATGGATCTGTTGGGGCAGTATTTTAATTGGAGTGGGCTATGGTGGCTAGTGTCGTGACGTGACTTTCATTAATCTGATGACTGTTATTTATTTAATCCACTAACTATGTTTAATTGTTACCCATTTAAATTAACCATGTATCAATTAACTCATTAGGAATTTGGGGCACCACAGAAGAAGTTGTTTAACGAAATACTATCTCCCGAATTAAACTCTAGAAGATATACATTATATATCCATAACAGTCACTTATTAATAATTACCTCATATCAGTTCTCATTCTGACCTTCTTGGATCTGCAAGAACCCCAACCTTTGCAGATTATTCAGTACTACACAAATTGGTTTAATTATTTATTTACTAACTAACTAAATAATAACATAGAATACACATACACACTTACATAAGACAAATGTCCCTAGTGGACTGGCAAGATATGACGGCTTGTTACAACATAAATGGAGGGAGATGAAAAGGATATTTATCGTGGTACATTCTATAACTATTCTCACATTAATCATATACCTTGCACATGAACCACCGCCTGTTTGGGATAAGAAAATAACGAATGTATTTACGTTTTGAATGCTTTTGTTCGTCGTCTATCTTGGTCAGAACCAAGCCCTCTCGGAAGGTTGTTTCGGTGGGCTTTCCCGTGGGTGTAAGGCTCTGATTGTCCTCCAGAGGTCACAATGTCCTTCTTCTTAGTTGTCTGTGCTTGTAGTGGAGTGATTTCAGAGCAGAAATTCAGATGCACCAATGATTATCTGAGATTGGATTTTCTCCTTCCCACCTCGTCTTTAGTCAGAGTTTGAAACACTTTACACGTGCAGCTGCAGACTGGCGGTATCCTAGTCTGGTAGATGAGGTTATCTTCTTCATCTTGTGTTGGTTCAATGTTTCAACCATTTCCCACATGTATCTAACGTGCCACACTTTTCTGGTCTGGTAGGTGAGGTTATCGTCTCATCTAGTGTTGAGGTTGAGAGTTTCAGTGTTTCCAACCATTTCAACGTGTGGACCATGGTCTCACGTCTTTAGGCCTCCTATTTTAATTCTTAGCCAGTCCTTTTAAGCACTTCGGGGCGTGTCTAGTAACTGTGCATAGTTAATATGAAAAACAATTATCTTATTAGAAAACTAAAATCACATTCCTATCTTAACAAAAATACTCACACCCTTAACCTCTCAGGGATTGCTGGGGCGCTAGCGCCTCAATCCCGACACTACCAGGTGAAATGTAAGGCGCCAAATTCAAAATCCAAAAGTTGAATTATTAAACATCCACCAATATACAAGTGTTCCATACTCATCAAAAGCTCTGTTTCTTGGCAATATCACAGCGTTGTCAGATTTCAAAAAGGCTTTACGGTGAAAGCAGCACATTCGATTGTTTGACAGTAGCACCTCACATATTTTTTCCATAGCCATGAATCGATTAGCCATCACGGCACACACATAACACATTTCACAGCGAAAACAAATCAATTACCTGTTGAAGAACTTTTGCTGAGGTCATCCTAAGTGTCCAACGAAGACAATCCATGGTTCTTTTGTTAGAAAAAGTAATGTATTTTATCCATAAATCTCCATTTGGTTTGCGCGTTATAATCAGAAACGACAGCCTCCACTCCTCCATTGAAACGTGACGCAAACTCGTTCATCTTATATCTATAAACTTGTCCAAGAACAATCAAACATAGTTTTAAATGTATCCTTAGGAACACTTTTACGTATATTTACTATTATAAATCAACCGGAATATAAACTGATCGATAAAGACTGTAAAACGTCGGGAACGCGCACTGGGTACTGTTGACATAAAAAGTACACTTCCTGGTTTGCTCTTCTTCTCTGGTCTAATTCATCCAAATTGAAAATTTACACTGTCTCGAGACTGTTGACATCTAAAGGAAGCGATGGGTACTGCATTCATATGCCCTTATATGGTCATTTTCATGAGGGAGGGGTTCCACATGAGCAATGTGTCAAAATCACTTTTTCTAGGACAGAAATTCCTCGGGGTTTCGCCTGCCATATGCGTTCTGTTTTACTCACAGACAAATGGTTAACACTTTTGGAAAATTCAGTGTTTCCTATCCAAATACTTATTTCCCTCATTAAAATGCATATCAATTTATAACATTTTTCACATGCGTTTTTCTGGATTTTTTTGTTGTTATTCTGTCTCACTGTTCAAGTAAACCTACCATTAAAATTATAGACTGATCATTTCTTTGTCAGTGGGCAAACGTACAAAATCAGCAGGGGATCAAATACTGTTTTCCCTCACTGTATCAACCATATCCCTTCCCATCTGGAGCAAAGGTCAACACAAAGGGTCGCTCATCTAGACTAGAGAGCCTGCATGGCTAGCATAACAAATGCATTACTGAGATTTGAACTTGCTTGAAAAAGGAGGGTATAGGAGGAGACCAAATTAAAATTAAAATTAAAAGTGAGTCCCAAAACTTGAAAAGACATGACTGAAATAAATATAATGTGTGGTTATTCATTCGGTTAACATTTTATATTTTCAGAGGTCCCAGAGACATAATCCATAGGAAGAAATAATTACAAAGGATTTCCATGTCATTAAAAGGTCCTAACTCCTCTGCTGGCTCTTTAAGTTAAGTACTTCTTCTAACAATTTGCTCTCTTTTACAGGGAACCCATTGGAAAGAAGAAGTCAGGTAAGTCCACTTTAGTATTCCATTTTGGAATAAGTTTTAATTGCATTTTATGTTTAACAGACATTCTTATCCAGAGCAACTTACAGTAGTGAGTGTATACATTTGCTACTAGTCCCGCGTGGGAATCAAACCCACAACCTTGGCGTTCCAAGCACCATGCTCTACCAACTGAGCTACACGGTACTACATCATAGTTTGTGGTATGTAGTTTATGTAGAACATATCATATGGATGAGCTCTGAAGTGAAATGGAAACATTAATTAGGATAAACATTTGCTGCACCAGCCGTAGCATCTTAGTACAGCTCACTACATTTCTCAATTGAGATTTGAGCAACCTCTAGCTGTGATGTTGCATATGTGCTCCATTATTTTCTAAAAAGATTATTATGTAAAGATTTAGGATCATAGTAAGACTGTAGTAATTAAATATTTAATTTCTTGAAGTTAGACATAGACTATTACTGCTAAAAATTGTTAAAAAAATAAAAATAAAAGTTTTTCCCTTTCTTTGTTAATCTAACCAACCCATCCATGTCAAGTTTCAATTTCATTTTCCTTCATTTCCCTCCATCAGGCATTGTGGAGAGAGCGACTACTTTCCTAAAGAGAGGTAGTAACAGACTCATGCTTGGCCGTGCTCTGTGTGTGGCCCCGGGTTGCTAGCCATCCGTTTGGCCCGTTCCTGGTCCCTGTCTGCTGGGCCTTTAGCTGGGACGTGGCTCTGAGGTGGGACTGGGCAGTGCGGAGTAGCGAGGTGGAAGGACCTGGTCCCAGATCTGTATGTGCTCAGCCAACGCCTCTGTTTCAGCCAATGCAAATACAGGTCTGGGACCAGGCTAGAGAAGGTTGGATTAGAGAGGGCAGGATGGGAAAAGCTTGGTGCTCACTGTGATGTGCTCACTGTGATGTGTGATGTGCATGGCAGTGTGTTAGCTTTGTCAAGAGAGCATCAAATGGTGTGTGTCTGACTGTACACCCAGCCCAACTCCCTTTGCTCCTATGCTGAAATCAACCCTGTCTTGGTTGTGGGAATTAACTGTCACCTTGATAGATGTGCATGCTGTACCCCAACAACAACAACAACCCTCCTCATTCTGTGTTGTTGTCTCATGGACAGACATGACAGTTTTAATAATATATAATATCTAGTAAGTTTGGAAGCAACTACTTGTACGGTTAATATAGAGACAGGATGGTGTAAATACAAGGCTCAATTTCTGGATGGAATCCTTTTTGGGAGTGTACAATTGTGAATTTAGAGGATATTATGAGTGAATTCCACTGTTAGCTCTGGTAATCATCCCACCAAGTGCACAACACAGAGCATGTCCTCTTGTTGTTCTAACTTACAGCGTTGTGTAAGTGTTGGGTGTCTTTGTGGCGGTTGTCTCTGTCTCTGTGGCAGCCATGTTTGTGATTGGCATAACCCTCCTTCCTGTCTTGTCCTCTCTCCAAACATCTCCCTCCCAGACCCTCCTTCCTGTCCTGTCCTCTCTCCCAACATCTCCCTCCCAGACCCTCCTTCCTGTCCTGTCCTCTCCTCCAACATCTCCCTCTCAGACCCTCCTTTCTGTCCTGTCCTGTCCTCTCTCCCAACATCTCCCTCCCAGACCCTCCTTCCTGTCCTGTCCTGTCCTCTCCTCCAACATCTCCCTCTTAGACCCTCCTTCCCTCTGCTCTCTGGACACCATTTTCTCCTCCCTGTCTCTAAAATCACACCTGCTTCGTCCTCCCCTTCCCCCTATGGCTCGCTCGGCTCTCTGTGGTGTGGTGGCAGGTAGAGAGGTCAGCGTTACATGTCTGTGTGCTCTGTACCTCTCCCTGCAGGAGACTCCAGCGCAGCTGACCCTCTGCTCCTGGACCAGTACGTGGCCGTCACTGACTATGAGAAGCAGGAGAGCTCTGAGATCAGCCTGCACGTGGGACAGACGGTGGAGGTCATCGAGAAGAATGAGTCTGGTACGAGATCTGGGTCAGAGGGAGGGAGCCTTTAGCTTAACGACTGAGGTTGTGTCACAAATGGCACTCTATTGCCTATAAAGTGGTGGGCCTATGGGCCCTGGTCAAAACTAGTCCACTATACAGGGAATAGAGTGCCATTTGGCCATGGTGGCCTTAACATAATTTATAAAGAAATCACACTGTCTCGTAACTGTTTTTGCCCTAATCAACTGAAAGAATGTTATCATACTTGAAGGAAAGCCTCAGATACAGGTGCTTTGAAGTTTACCAAGACAACTACATAATGCTATCACAATGTCTTCAGAATCTTCCACAGACAAGGCCAGTCCAAGACCCAGATAGAGCCTCTGCTGTGTGTCTGACTATTGTGTTTCTGTGTGTGTCTTGCTTTCTGTGTGCAGGTTGGTGGTTTGTTAGTTCAGACGAGGCCCAGGGCTGGGTCCCTGCCACCTGCCTGGAGGCCCAGGATGACCCTGATGACTTCTCCCTGCCCGGTGAGGAAGGTAACCCTCTCTATCTGTCACACTGCCCTAGGCCACATTCAGAATAAAAACAAACTGTAACTACAGATCAACGCTGGCAGCCTTAGGACACAGCTCACAGTCAAAACTCAAGGTTTGCTGCCTGAGAGTCAACAGCTCAAGGCTTGGTGCCAAGTCATAATGAGACAAAACAGCATGTGTCATTGATTCAGATCTAGAAGAAATTTGGAACTGAACTGTAATGAACAAATCTAGGAAACAGGATGCTCAGAAACTCTTGAAATCTGTACAGTACTTGTTTTGGTATTACAAAATACTCTTTCACACTGTGTGTGTGTGTGTGTGTGTGTGTGTGTGTGTGTGTGTGTGTGTGTGTGTGTGTGTGTGTGTGTGTGTGTGTGTGTGTGTGTGTGTGTGTGTGTGTGTGTGTGTGTGTGTGTGTGTGTGTGTGTGTGTTGTTGCAAGATAACAGTGGGAAGAGGACCCAGATAACCAAAGGAAAATGACCTCTGACTTTCCATCTGTTCACACTGTTCTAATCACCATCACCTGTCACTGTCTGTCTATTAGAACCTAGCGAACACATAGCAGAGTATTCACTTCCTGTGTACTTACTTCCTACTTCCTGCTGCCCACTGTGCTCTGCGTCAGTGTCCCGGAGATACTGGTCACTGCTGAGGCACGTGGGCCGCCGGCGAACATTAGGGGATCTGTTCAGCACAAGCACAGGGTTTGGGCAAGGTGGAACGCACGCCTCTTTTCCCCCTAATCTTCATGTGTATGTAGAATGTCATGTTTAGCATGCAAATCCCATGCATGACCAACCCAAGCACTGAGAGTGATGCAAGACGTGCATGTGTGTTGTGTGGCATGGATTAGAATGGATGCTACCGCTATGTTTGTATTATTTGTTTTCTCAATGGAATGCAGTGGGAAAAAGCTGTTTTTCTCACTTTGTTATTTTAGACAAATTAATATGATATATTTTAAATTGTTTGTTCCTTCTAAATACACTATCTGTTTAACAACACTTTAATTCTGTAGACTTTTAAAAACGGACCCGTTGTAGATTAGGTATAAAAACCTAATCTATTTGAAGTAGGTGTTAGTGAAGTCCTAATCTTAGTAATGCTGTCTTGTTTGTGTGTGCTTAATGTTGGTGGAGGATGGAGGGATGTTTTGTGTTGCATGATGTGTGTTACACATCTTCTCACTCCACATGATAGATCCTGCCCAGGCCCTGTCTACAAGGCCATACTTGTGGAGAGTTTTACCCTGGTTTAGACCAGTTACCAGTTTCTGATCTTGTTACCCTGGTTTAGACCAGTTACCAGTTTCTGATCTTGTTACCCTGGTTTAGACCAGTTACCAGTTTCTGATCTTGTTACCCGGGTTTAGACCAGTTACCAGTTTCTGATCTTGTTACCCGGGTTTAGACCAGTTACCAGTTTCTGATCTTGTTACCCGGGTTTAGACCAGTTACCAGTTTCTGATCTTGTTACCCGGGTTTAGACCAGTTACCAGTTTCTGATCTTGTTACCCGGGTTTAGACCAGTTACCAGTTTATGATCTTGTTACCCGGGTTTAGACCAGTTACCAGTTTATGATCTTGTTACCCGGGTTTAGACCAGTTACCAGTTTATGATCTTGTTACCCGGGTTTAGACCAGTTACCAGTTTATGATCTTGTTACCCGGGTTTAGACCAGTTACCAGTTTATGATCTTGTTACCCGGGTTTAGACCAGTTACCAGTTTCTGATCTTGTTACCCGGGTTTAGACCAGTTACCAGTTTATGATCTTGTTACCCGGGTTTAGACCAGTTACCAGTTTCTGATCTTGTTACCCGGGTTTAGACCAGTTACCAGTTTCTGATCTTGTTACCCTGGTTTAGACCAGTTACCAGTTTCTGATCTTGTTACCCTGGTTTAGACCAGTTACCAGTTTCTGATCTTGTTACCCGGGTTTAGACCAGTTACCAGTTTCTGATCTTGTTACCCTGGTTTAGACCAGTTACCAGTTTCTGATCTTGTTACCCTGGTTTAGACCAGTTACCAGTTTATGATCTTGTTACCCGGGTTTAGACCAGTTACCAGTTTATGATCTTGTTACCCGGTTTAGACCAGTTACCAGTTTATGATCTTGTTACCCGGTTTAGACCAGTTACCAGTTTATGATCTTGTTACCCGGGTTTAGACCAGTTACCAGTTTATGATCTTGTTACCCGGGTTTAGACCAGTTACCAGTTTATGATCTTGTTACCCGGGTTGAGACCAGTTACCAGTTTATGATCTTGTTACCCTGGTTTAGACCAGTTACCAGTTTATGATCTTGGAGTGGTGTACTGGGGGCTAATGCACTACGTTCACTAGCAGATAGTGAGAAGCTAGGGTTTTAGGATTTGCTATGAAGACAAAACACTATCAATTGTTTTCCATATGTGGTCAAAGAGATTAGTCCCAACTACTCGCTCTCAACATGCCATCATGTGCTGTCCCTACCAAGATGTTGATTCAATACGCTTGATTGACATTCTTGTGAAAGTTAGTATGCAAGACAGGATAAAATACATAACCTAATGTGATGTATTCTTTGACGTTTCCAGAGGAGAAATACACAGTGATCTACCCGTACGCAGCGAGAGACCAAGACGAGATCGACCTGGAGAGTGGCATGACAGTGGAGGTCATCCAGAAGAACCTGGAGGGCTGGTGGAAGATCAGGTAAAACACAAAACCCCAGAAGCATGTCTGTCCACCGGGGATGCAGGCTGTGTGTCCATGGGAATTTCATTGAGTGTATGAATGTCTATGTGTGTCAGAGTTGGTTGCTGTTGTTGTTGTGTTTCTTTGTATTGACGTAACCTCTCTGCTGCCCTCTACAGGTACCAGGGACAGGAGGGCTGGGCCCCGGCGTCCTACCTGAAGAAGGCCGACATCCTGAGCCAGAAGCTGGCGGCGGGCCACGCCAGCACCAACGATCTGGACGGATTCTCCAAGCAGCAGAACCAAGCCAAAGAGAGCAAAGGAGACAACAAGGACCAGAAAGACAAGGGCTTCTCCCCCTTTGCCAAGCAGCACAGTGAGTGGGAACTAAGAACTGTAAACTATAGTGACTCGTTTAACAACTAACAACTGTAACTCTACTTAATGGGAAATCTCACAATTTCTTTACTTCAAATTCATCATCTTCAGCACCACCCCAACATCAACATATGTGAAAATGTATGATGCTTTATAATGTCTTTGAATAAAGTTTAAAATAAATAAATCAACATATGTTAAAGTAACATTTAATAAATCAACATATGGTATGTGAAAACTGTGCTTTTCAAAAAAATATAGAGGAAGGTAATTGTTTCCAATGACATCATCAACCAACTGGTAGACATGTGGGCAAAGCCTCCTCACAATTGGTTAAAATCACATGATGCACGCCAATGATGTCAATGGAAACACATATCTTCCTCTATATTTTTTAGAAAAGCACAATTTTCACATACCATATGTTGATTTATTAAATGTTACTTTAAAGCCTGCAGGTAGGCATCTTTCTCTATATTTGTTACTACAGAACATAGAAACATACCATTTTCACATATCGTATGTTGATGTTGATATATAAAGTAGAACATTTTTAAAATTTTCCTTTAAAGCCTGCAGGTAGGCATTATTCAAAGACATTATAAAGCCTCATACATGCTAATAACAAGTAATAAAGCCTTATACATGCAGGCTTACGTTAAGTGTTACCAAGACATCTCATCTGTATGAGAGATGCCTCCTCAGTCTCCTCCCTCAGAGATGTTTCTCTGCAAAGCTCTCTAACTCAATGCCAGTAATGTAAAACATCCTCCTTTATTTCCTAGTAAGTCATTGAGGAGCTGAATGCCTCCCACAACTACACCTCCATTAGTGAGGATCCATTACAGAGCTCATCAGTCTGCATCGAACACACTGCTCTCTCTCGCTCCCTGGTTTCTCTCTCTCTCTCTGGAACTAATATCTTCTCCTATGAGGAGTTGATGTCAATGCAGGCAGTGTTTTGAGACTGATGGGCTGTGATGAGATGCGGCTCACTGGAGTCTGATTTCCTCTGCCTTTTCCCCTACAGAACAAGGGGCGAGACAGAGACCACCACCACGCAGGGATCTCACCATCGTAAGTACCCTCCACTAACCACTTAACCACACATCCTGCGACACCATCAACACTCGTTAACAAATACATTTGTCTTAATGAGTTTTGCATTGATTTGATGTTTTGATCTGCCACAAGTCAAACCTGATACTGACCCACTCTTTCTTCACACCCTCCCTCCCTCTCTCTCTCCTTCCCTCTAGCCGAGGGGGCAGAACCTGCCAAAGCCGCCCACCCCTCCTCAGGTGGAGGAGGAATTCTACACCATTGCAGACTTCCAGACCACCATCCCAGATGGCATCAGCTTCCAGGCTGGGGTCAAAGTGGAGGTGAAACACACATCACATCTCATCACACATTGGTAGATGGTTATTGTTTGATGGCAAACAGCCTACCATCTCCCGCCTAGAGAAACCTTTCAGATTTAATTGATACATTTTATTCAATAAGCAATACATTTGTTTACCACAAAAGAGTCAAAACTCAGAATGAAGATCAATTGTTTAGTACCAAAGATGCAACAGCTGTAATGTGTGCCCCTCGAATGACGGAGCTGAATACGTAGCTACCACTCAAGTGGCGCAGCACTCTCTTATCGCAAATCTCCCCCCACTCCCATACAATGTTATACTTCAGCAGTTTTCCACTGTGATTTACTTAGACCCTTCACCCTGATTTAAGACCTTTTCAGACATTTCAATAGTTTCAACATCCCTTGGCCCACTTCCTAATCTCGTCTGGGTTCCATAGCCCTGGGGCCCAGTTCCTTGTCTCGTCTGGGTTCTTTAGCTCTTGGGACCACTTTCGCTTCTTGTCCTATTGTTGCTCCAGATAACATATCGTGGGTCTCTGGTCACAGGGAGTGCATAGACGCTTCTTCAAACTGACACGTTAATATTCAGCACAACACTTTTCTCTACTTTCACAATGACTTTGTAAGGCAAAATATCCCAGAGACTTAAGACCTCATTCTACTTCTCCTTAATCACTCAAAAGCCAATCATTTCACAAACAGCAATTATTTACAATCAGAATAGAATGGGATTTTAATGATGCTTCGCAAAATCCACTGACTGAGTACCACCTGATTGACTCACTGGTCTCCTGTTTCTGTTGTCCAGGTGATAGAGAAGAACTCCAGTGGTTGGTGGTACATTCAGATTGAAGACAAAGAGGGCTGGGCCCCCATTACCTTCATCGACAAATACAAAAAGACCAGTTTGACCCCGCGCCCTAACTTCCTGGCACCTCTGCCCAACGAGATGGCCCAGCTGAAGCTGGAGGATGGCACTGCCAGCGGCACGGGGCAAGCGGACAGCTGGTCCAAACCGCTGCCAGACGAGCCCATCGCGAGCAGCGAGTCCGGAGCCCGGCCCAAACTCAGAGACTGGAAGTCCAGCGCCAGTAAGGGGGCATCAGCCTTCTCCGGACCCCTGCCCCCCGCCCCATCTGCCCCACCTGCTGAGGAGAAGCCAGCCTTGCCACCCCGCAGAGAGTCCATCAACAAGAGCCTGGACATTGAGATTACTGTGGAGAAACCCAGACCAGACCTATCCAAACCCATGCCTCCAAAACCCCAAGCCCCAGGTGTCATCATGCCCCTGCTCACCCCCAAAGCTGCCCCCTTCAAGCCCGACAAGCCCCCCGAGCCCAGGAGAGAGGTCGCGAACAAGCCTCTGCATCTGAAGAATGAGATGGGTCTGGAGTGTGGCCACAAGGTGTCCGCCAAGGAGGTGAAGAAGTTCAACCTGAAACCTGTGGCTAAGCAACCACCTAAGCCCAAGCCTGATCCACCGGAGGAGAAACCAGAGGTCGCTGGCCTTGCACTATTCATGAAGCCTAAACCCATAGTCCGGGCCCAAGCCCGTCCCAGCTGCCAAGCCAGAAGCGCCAGCTGAGAACAAGCTGGACATCACCAACCTGAGGAGCAAGCTGAAGCCTTCAAAGCCAGTTGAACCAGGCTCTGGATCAGCAGAGCCAAGCCAGCAAAACGGCACTGCAACCAACAATGCCCCTAGCAACGCTCTCCCCAAGATGCCGCCCCCCAACCTCCCCCCTAATAATGCTTTACCCAAGATGCCCCCTCCTAATAATGTTCTCCCCAAGATGCCGCTTCCCAACAGTCCCCCTATCAATGCCCTCCCCAAGATGCCCCCGGCCCCCAATGCTCTCTACAATGGCAAGGCCACGGACGAGCCCAAATTCCCCCACAAGCAGCAAAACGGCCACGGACAGGTGAGCCCGGACAAATGTGCTGTTTCCCCACACAAAGAACCTCCAGGTAGACCCGCCGTCCTCCCTAGGAGACCCCCTCCACCCAAAAAGACCTCTGAGCCGTCCAGCCCCACAGAAACCAAAGCCCCCCTGAAAGAGCTCCCAGACACAAAGCCTGCTCCCCCCCAGCTCAGCAGGCCCCCTCCCCCTAAACCCAAGGCCTTCGTACTACCCCCACCCAAAGACAAGGAGAAGGTGGTCCCAAAGCCCTTGCTTAAGAGTGAGAAACCAGGCCCTCCGAGGGACAAGCTGCCTCCTCTGATCAAGGAGCCCAGTAAAGAGGAGCTGTTCTTGGCCGTGGCGGACTTTGAGGGCGACGATCAGACGGCCAGCTTCAAGGAGGGCACCGTGTTCCAGGTGATGGAGAGGAACAGCAGCGGCTGGTGGTTTTGTAAAAATCTAGGAGAAGGGCCAATGAAAGAGGGCTGGATCCCCTCCAATTACCTGACCAAGAAACCCTAGGTACCAGGTTCTGTTGGCTTTTTTAATACATAAAAGATATCACTAATTGTATTTAATTAGCTTTTTATTTTATTTATAGTTACCTTTTTTAAATGTGTTTTTTGTTACTTTGTTACATTCCATTTGTTTAGCATTTGAGCGAGAATGAACCAGCAATGGCACGTTTCTGTTGCATATCTTTTAAAATATTTGTTTTACTTTATATCCTCGTTACAAATTATGCCTGGTAATTTCCGGGACAAGCAAATATCCCTTTCATGTTCACTTTGTGCCATACAGTATGTTACTCAAGCCTATGTCATTTTATGATATGTATCACAAGCTTTCTAATAGAACAACAAAATATGTCCTTCCAAGCCTTCTATGATATTGTTCCTCAGTATAATATTCAAAGTGCTTTAAGCTTAAATATATGCAATTTAGCTAGTTAGTGTCTCAGCTAGTTAGCATATCAAAGATGCTTCAGTCTAATGAGTAGAGTCGAAACTGATGGAAAATAAATCAGACCATACGATAGATGAACCAGGGTCCGTATTCACAAAGTGTCTCGTAGGAGTGCTGATCTAGGATTAGTTTTGCCTTTTAGATCATAATGAATAACATTACATGAACAAGGTGTAGCTGATCCTAGATCAGATCCTAGATGGTCATGTATACTCAGATACCTCAAAGAACAGCCCTCCTCCTACTATGGCTGCAACGGAGGTTACAAGGGAAGTTCAAGAGGACATTTTGTTTTTCAAGAACTAAAATAGCAACACTTCAAGAAGAGTTTTTGCCAAGTGATTCTAAGTGCTTATATGAAACATTTATACAGTTTTCATGTGTTTGTGAATGTGTTTCTTTATTCTTTAGGAACTGCATAATAATGTTGCGGTAGATTTTTTACAGATGTGCACTTTTCAGATTATTCAGACGGTTCGGACTGATTCAGATGGTTTAGACTGATTCAGACAGTTCAGGTTTCACACTGTGGCTTAACAGACAGACAGAGAGAACGTAGTGTACAAATGAAAGCCATAGCCATGTTTTAAAACCTCAAATGAGGTCTTTGCAAGATATTGGGAAATGTATACCAGAGTTAGAGTCTAGTTCACCTCCTCTCAGGATGGACTGAATTGACTTCATTGAAATGAAATGGACCCCTTCTCTGGTCTGCACAGTACAATGGTGGAAAATACAAGTAAGAATGACTGATTCAAGTAGAGATGACATCAGGCTGCTTCTGGTAAATACAATGTTCCATAATTATGCTGTAGGCCAAGGTCTACCAATACTACAGCCCCTAAATTAGGGAATTCACCTGTGATGTATGCAATGATACAGTACAAAATACTGAATCTCCAAAACAGTGCTCAAATATAAAACAGTATTATAAAGTGTGATCATTATTCATTGTTTTACATTAGTGCTTGACTGGTTTCAAGCACAGACTCAGCAAAATAATTATTGTACTTCCAGAATAAAGTAATGTCAGCTGTTGTCACTTTTTGTTTACTTTTCACCTCCTGCCAGGTCTGGTCTTTGGGAAATAGGGTCCAGTCAGTCATACAGTAGTGGAATTAAGTTTTTTTTGGATGTTGTAGTTGGTCATATGAAAAGGCTGATGGGTTGGTCTCCTAGGAGATGCACAGACAAGGCTAGGAGTGGCTGTAGCTCACACAGGTTCATTAAATCATCTTTGAATATGGTTGATCTGCTCCTAGTTGCTATGATAGTTGTTTATTTTTTTCCTCTCCCCATTTTCCCCTTTGAATCATCTTATGTTAGAGTACTACATCCAATGTCATTCATTGGCTGATGAATCAAATAAGTGCAATCAAGTGTATTCTTTTAAGGACTTAGTGCCCGTGTCCGGTCATCACCAACATTGCTAACAGTGAAATGATCAGTGAAGTTACTTGGGGTTTTCTGTCTTTTGGCCAGTGTGCATAGTGCACTTGAAAAGTAATGATATTCATGATGTCAGATTTGTAATGGTAATGATCAACACATGGAATAAGGCCTTACTTTGTGGAATGTCTGAGTGAAACGTGGATGGGTAAGGGTTAGAATGACAGTTGGATAAACTCATGTATTCTACAGTTTGTTTACTGAAGCATAAAGACAAAGGCAAGCAGGGATGTGAACACTGCAATGTAAGAAAACAGTATGGGATGTTAGTCTTATTATTACATTAAGTAAGGCTTTACCCTAAACAGGCCAATTGAATGCATTTCTTTATTCTTTGAGATATGCAGCAGGACATTTTCCCCATCAAATTGCCGATATCCCATCTTAGTACTGTACTGTTTTTTATTTTCTTATTCTTGTGCATTTCCTTTCATGGTCTCTTCTTTCATATTAAGTCAATAAACATTTGTCATTTTTGTATGGTGTCTTGGTTTTCCTTGGAAAGGTTTCTTAGTATTTTGAGTAAACAGATGCAACCTAAACATTAAAGCCATAATGCTATCAAAAGGAGAATATTCTAGAACTAGAACTTGCTTGAGAAGAAGCGTAGTAGACATAAGAACATTTGCCTTTATTAGACTTATGTACAACAGTGGTTCCTTCTGTTGAACAGTCACATTCACTCACACAAATACAGCTAAACAGGCAAACAGAGGAAAAGATGCAGTCATTACAAATGACAACAGAAGAGAAAAACATTGTTGGTGAGCGAGAGAGAGTAGATGTACCTGATAGTTGACCTGATTACTGGACATTAAACAGGTCTAGTTGGTCTGAAAACAAGGCCCATTTTCAAAAGCAGACAGATACCTATTAACTGCAAAAAGTATTTCAAAATAACAATTACAAAACAGAATCATGAAAAACTGATGCACTCCCTCAAAAGAACCTGGTATACCCTTCTCAGTGCAAAAAAAGGCACATTTGGTGGAGGAAAAATATCAGTTTAAAGCACTTTGGTTAGCTGACAGTGCATTTAATATAAACATCGAAACAAATCAAATCAATAACCCTAATAATACACATTTAATTAAATTCAAATCTATCTCTTAAGATTCCTTCAAAGACGACAGTATTCCGATTTGGCTTCGTTAGTTCCCATTCAGTGTACAAGTATCGCCTTTACAGTAAAAATGCAGCACAGAAATAAACATGTCGGAGGCATTCTAACTTTAAATGAGTCACAACCAGTCTTTCCTAGATCTCCTAGAACTCCAAAAACAATTATTTGTTCTTCAACATTTGAATTAAACATGACAACTTTTCCCTGACTTCTCCCACTTTCATAAGTTCACCTCATCCAAATAAAAAAGGTAAAAACTAACTAAGCAGATCTGTCAATCCACACAATCTGACAGACTTTTCAGCATTTTTAGGTTAATATGTACAGCGTTGAAAAATGATTTCACTATGTGTCCTCAGAATTCTGAAGATCATGCTCTGCTGATCTTTTTAAAGTAACATGAATAAATGTTTTTTTTTTTTTTTAATTATATAAATTTGGCAACTAAATACATCTGGGTTGTTCCACGAAATGAGTCCCTTTTGCGTCCCTTTGATATTTCAAGTACAAATTGTGCAAGTGTCCTTCAATATAGACCACATGTAACATTCAATAAATCCCATTTTTATTATGAATAAAGACTTGCTAAAGTGTCCCTCTGTGCACCTGTGACTTCTAGGAAGATTTTAACCCACTTAACCCCAAAACTTCTCCAGGTTTTCACCATCATTGTAAAGCCCTAGTTTTTGTGTTGCTTTGACAGTGTCATTTCTGAAGATAACATGAAATAAATTATCAGTGATTCATTGCAAAAAAAAAAAAAAAAAAAAGAACGTCCCTCATTTTAATGTCAACCCTGTTCTGTGAACTGAACTCTCGTTATAATATGGTGAAACTATTCCTTTAAAAAAATAATAATAATTTCAAAAGATACATTTAACATCTAATATTCAAATTGTAGTGTAAAAGCAGGTGAGATGGTTCTACTCTTTTTGGCCATTTTCTGGTGTTTTGTGTTGGAAAACTGAGCAGGTCGAGCATAACACGTCAACCTTGTTACCAATAGATAGACAGGCTAGACATTTTCTAACAGTAACATTTTGGGGTAAATCTTCCACTTGCCCCGTCACAAGGGGATTTATGGCTGATTTAAGATGAAGTCGTCAACCCCGCTACTTTAATAGGCTCTTACTATAGTTATTTTTGTATTTAACCTCTTTACTTTTTTTTTATTAAGTTGAACATTTGCTCTTTATGACAGAACGTTAAAATAAGTTTTTTTTTTTACCAAATTACACTACTCTGTGGAATGACTCATCTGCTTTGAACTAAAAGGCTGTTGAGCCAAGCCACACAATGGCAAAGTAAGGTAGATTGAATGGTCATATTTCAGTGTGTTCATTATGCGAGAGAATGTTCGGATGAAGAAAGATATTGCGGTGAAACAAAAATGCTTATTCATTGGCTCCTACCAACACAGCATTGTCTGAAGTACAGCTGACCCTCTTTGGGATATGGGATGCCTCTCCCCACCACACGCTCCTGACTAACTATAGGTTAGCCTCATGCTTACTGGTCACATAGTAAACCAATGGGGATCTGTAGACTATAAAAAAAATAGAGAATTAAAAAGGAAACACTGCCTGGATGAAGAAGATCCTATCAAGCAGCTTGACACACGTGGAATTAAAGACAATCTTCAAAATAAAATATGACCAAGCCTTGACATCTTGGTTTAATCAAATGATAAAATGTTATAAACATGACTTAAAGCATAAATATGTCTTAAAAATTAAAGAAAAGTTCGGAGGACTATCTAGTCAAGTTTTTCTGGTGAGGCTGAGGCATCTGGCAGTGGTCTTTCAGGTTATGATGTGGCATAAGAGGTTAGGGTTGGTCCTGACAGGGAGATAGGAGGGTGTTGAGAGGGGAAGAGATGACAGTCTACGTGGTAGAGGACTCAGAGTAAGGGAGGAACTTGGTGAGTTTGTTTGGGGAGCTGGGGCTGAGGCACTCAGAGTCCTCACTCATCTTAAAGAAGTCCTCCTGGTCCCTCTTTCTCTGGTTCAGCTCTTCCTCCAGAGCCTGGGAGAGAGGGCGGAGAGAGAGGGGGAGGGAGAAATAAAGAGGAAGAAATGGGGGGAGGGAAAGAGAAGAGAGATGGGTAGAGAGAGATCAAAGCAATGGCAACTCCAGTACTGGATATTAACGTAGACTTTACAACTTTTCAAGGTCAGCGATATTAACTGTCTGTGACTAAACCAATTCCATTGGATACCATTTTCCTGGGCTTGAGCTGCTCCCTCCACTCATTTAGCTGGTGGTTGTGCTGCTCATCCAGAAACTTGAGCCTCTGAGTCTCGTTCTCAATCAGCAGGTGGCACTTCTCATTCTGCGTGCGCACACACACACACACTAATATTAAAAGCAATATTTGTGGAATGTATTTTCTTTAAAAACGCACTGAATTTGTGGAGTTACACTTTATTGTATATTTATGCCCCCCCTCTAGGCATTACAGAGACAGACAGATGTACTGTGGGGGTGGGGTCACCTGTAGCTGCTGCAGCTCCCTGACATTGCCTTCACACTGGCCAATCATGTCCCTCATCTGGCTCTCATGCTTCTGCTGCTGGTGCAGCCGCTCAGCCTTCTGACGCTTCTCCTCCTGCTGGGCAAACTGGGGAGGCGCACACACACACACACACACACACACACACACACGAGGGAAAGAGAGGTAGACAGAGGGATGAGAGATTAATTTACAACCCTGAGTCCGGATACAGTTCTGTGATATGAATACACTACACGGCCAAAAGTGTGGGGACAGCTGCTCGTCGAACAAATCATTCCAAAATCATGGGCATTAATATGGAGGTGGCCCCCCCTTTGCTGCTATGACAGCCACCACTCTTCTGAGAAGAAAAAAAAATGGTCCACTAGATGAAGGACCATTGCTGCGGGGACTTGCTTCCATCCAGGGCGGCAGGTAGCCTAGTGGTTAGAGCGTTGGACTTGGATGTCGATTAAGGCAGCCCCCCGCACCTCTCTGATTCAGAGGGGTTGGGCTAAATGCGGAAGAAACATTTCGGTTGAAGGCATTCTGACTAATACAACTGACTAATAATGGTGACTTTGATTCATCCACAAGAGCATTAGTGAGGTTGGGCGAATAAGCCTGACTAGCAGTCGGCGTTCCAATTAATCCTAATGGGGTTGAGGTCAGGGCTCTGTGCAGGCCAGTCAAGTTCTTCCACACTGATCTCAACAATCCATTTCTGTATGGACCTCGCTTTGTGCATGGGGCTGGAATTGTCTAGAATGTCATTGTATGCTGTAGCGTTAACATTTAAGCCTGAACCTTGAAAAACAGCCCCAGACCATTATTCCTGGCATCTGCCAAACCCAGATTAATCCGTTGGACTGCCAGATGGTAAATCGTGATTCATCCACTGCCCCTGAGTCCAATGGTGGTGAACTTTACACCACTTCAGCACTCGGCGGTCCCGTTCTGTGAGCTTGTGTGACCTACCACTTCACGGCTGAGCCGTTGTTGCTCCTAGACATTTCCACTTCACAATAACACCACTTACAGTTGACCAGGGTAGCTATAGCAGGGCAGAAATTTTACAGACCGACTTGTTGGAAAGGTGAAAGTTGAAAGTCACTGAGCTCTTCAGTATGGGCCATTCTACTGCCAATGTTTGTCTCTGGTGAATGCAGGTCTGTGTGCTCGATCATTCTTCTCTAGCCATCACTTGCACACCTTTTCTGAGATAAGTATCCATTTGAATAGACATCACAGACAGCCAGACAGACAGTCAGAGAGACAAACTGTACTGTATTGTGTGTGTTCCTGCTGGTATTCATTGGGCTGGCTGGTTGGTTCTTCTGCCCCCTGGAGCCTAACCTTACTCCCGTTACTATCTACCGCTCTAACCTACACTTGACTTCATCCCATGGCTATACTTCAACAGTTACATTTTGTTCCTACATTTACAACCAGTCTTCACCCTCCTCCCCCCTCTTCCCTCGCTTCTCCCCCTCGGCCCTCGCTTCTCCCCCTCTCTCCACCCAGCCGTTCTGTAGTTCTCTTGTACCTGTTTGATCTTCTCGCGGTCCTCCCAGGCGCTGCCCGTGGAGTTGATGCGGAGGCTCTTCTTGAACATGACCATGCGGGTCTTGCCCTCACTGCGCTGGATCTTGGGCATGCGACCCTTCTCCTGTTGCTGCCGGGCCTTCAGCACCTCAATCATCCGCTGGTTATAGCACTGCATCTGCTCTTGTTCCTGGGGAGACAAAAATAAAATGACTATTTTTAACCTTTATTTATCTAGGCAAGTCAGTTAAGAACACATTATTATTTTACAATGACGGCCTACCCCGGCCAAACCCTAACGACACTGAGCCAATTGTGCGCCACCCTACGGGACTCCCAATCACGGCCGGTTGTGAAACAGCCTGGAATCGAACCAGGGTCTGTAGTGACGCCTCTAGCACCGAGTGCCTTAGACGGCTGCACCACTCGGGAGCCCATCAAAAGCATAGGTACGGATGAAGATGCGCGCACACACACACACACACACTGCAAAGGTCAGGGGTTGTTTTGAGGCTTTTCCAGCCACACGGACAGGGTTACTGTACTGTACCTTCTCATGCTTCTTGAGCAGCTGGTGGCGTTGGAGAAAATACTGGTCTTTGAGCTGCTGTTTCAGCAACTGGTGCTTCTCATGAAGGTTCTTCTCCTCTAGGTCCCAGATAGTAGCTTCCCTTTCTGAGGACGGAAAAGTAGAGAGAGGGAATGATAGACTTCTGAAAGCAGCTTAAATGAGAGAAAGAGTGATATTACATTGACCAATCGGAGGGGAGAGTGTAATCACTCTGAATGAGTAAGCATCTGTTAAAAGTTATTGAGGAGTAGAGGGCGTGAACAGAAGATCAAGGGTGTATAGTACTTTAACTGAGCTCAGGGAGTTGTATTCCCTGTGAAGGGGCTCTGACTAGACAACTCTCACTGGATCAGCTAACGTCATTGTGGTAAGCGTTGATGGCACCCAGACATCAAGTGTGTGACGCTGTACCTCTGACGAGATGTTGTTTCTTGTCGAGACACTGCCTCTCCGTCTCTGAGATATCCCTCTTGTTCTCTGAGATGATGCTCTTCAGCGTTGTGTCCAGGTGGTTCTTCTGGTCCGACAGGAAGTTCTGCTCCTGAAGCGATGAGACGTTAGCATTTGAACTGGATTTAGAGGTCAGTGTTCAAGTTGAAAGAGAAAGCAGTTTGTGTTTACCTCAGTTTGCTTCATCTGTGAAAAGCTGTTCATTCTCTGCTTCATGGCATCTTTCCGTGTCTTTCTGGGGAGCTTCTCAACCTCATTCTTCACCTGTAAAGATGATTGTAAAAGCCATGGACTTAATATTAATAACAATACCCCTTTCATTTTTAAACTAAATCACCCACACACTTGATACACACACGTCTTACTATACATGCTTGTGAGGACTTTTTGGGGAGCAACAATTTATTCCAACCCCTTAGCCAGAAATTGCCTTTTTTACAAGTGAGCTCATCACTTCTCTGAATTTGAGTTGGTTTAAGTATAGTAAAACGTGTACACACACACACACGCTCTCTCTCCCGCTCCCTCCTCTCACCTCCTTCTTCTTGTGCTTCATCTGCTCCTGGAACTTGGTGTAGTCGCTGTCCTGTTCGGCACGGGTGCGTTTGGTCTCGTCCCTGAGCCTTACGGCGTGGTCCGTCTCCATCTTCTCGATGGTCTGCTTCTGGTGCTTCTCCAGCGTCTCCAGCTCCGTGTCGTAGTACTTCTTCTTCGCCTGGGAGGAGCAGAGAAAGAAATTGAACACATTCACCATGAAATAAACCCATCACCATATTTATACCATAAGTAGCCATGATCCTGGTCATCCAGATGGGCTGGAAGGAGTTGTGGAAAAAGTAGAATGTACATTTTATATAATTTGGAAAATGTTAAATGTTGACACAACGCGGGGGGGACGTTGACACGACACGGCGGGGGGACAGGTTGATGTGACAGAGGGACAGGTTGATGTGACAGTAGTGTTTGGGTGTTAGTGTGAACTCAGGGAGTCCCTCCTTAAAATAAACAGAGTTGGAGAGATAATATCATGGTGTTGGTGTGGATGGAGGAATTCTGGGATTTCTTCCATTAGTGGTGGGAGGTAAAGGAAGACCATGGTGTGTGTCAGAGGCTTCTATCAGCGCAAACACTACATGAGGGGTGTGTGTGTGGTGTGTGTAGACCTACGTTCATCTCCTGGTCGAAGCGTCGCTGCATTTGCTCTCTTTGAGCGTCCAGCTTGGTGTTGAGTAACGCCTGAGCACGGTGCTCCTCCTTCTGCAGCAGACGCAGGTCCCGCAGCTCCTGACGCCTGCGCGGGCACACACACGAGACGCATACATGACACACACACACACACACAGTTCAAAATATTCTTACTGTCATAGGTCTTGACCTTCACATACTTTGACAGTAAAAACATTGGGCGATATTGCATTGCCTAACAATACTTAATAATGCAAATAAGATCTAATAAACAGTCAGTCACAACATTGTAGACTGAATCAGTTACAAACAGTCAGTCACAACATTGTAGACTGAATCAGTTACAAACAGTCACAGAATATATTCTCTCCATGAGATAAGAGGAGAGTTCGGGGAATAGTCTTGCTCCCTCCATGACAACACAGATTAGAGATGAGAGGAATCTGACTACCAGATAGCAAGTGTGTGAGTGACAGTGTCTGAACCATAGATTGAACTGATGAACCAACACAGGGTGTGGTGTCAAATTATCACAACTAGATGGCAGTGAGAACACTAGGCTACTGGCTCCAGATCTTCAAATCATGCAGCGTGTCAGGGAGAATGACTGTTCAGAACACTATGGGCTGATTGTAAACCCCTTCATTTCCAGATTAACCATTTGT
The DNA here is from genome assembly GCA_030435695.1 of Brachymystax lenok tsinlingensis. Taxonomy (NCBI): domain Eukaryota; kingdom Metazoa; phylum Chordata; class Actinopteri; order Salmoniformes; family Salmonidae; genus Brachymystax; species Brachymystax lenok. Next base: position 41,495,473 of record CM059792.1, on the reverse strand, counting down.
TGTCGATTGGGGGGGGATTTAGGGAGTCATAATAGTCATGCGAAATATTTGTCCCATATAAAACCAGTGACTGGTATACATTGTGTTTACTGGTAAACTAAATATCTTATCACTGTTAGGGATTTATCCCAATCCTTCCTTATCACTAAGGAATATAGAATGTTCCATGCCATGCTGTTCACACGACTCACACTGATCTGTGGCCATTGTCTCATCTATTGACGTTTGAAATTTTTCAGCTGAATTCTTTTTAGAAGAAGTCTAGCCACTTGTTGCTGTCACAAAGCTCCTCTTGTGTATTTGTGCACTGATCTCAAAGGGAAAAAAGCAGACCAGGATGCCCAAAATAGTCTGTTTACTTTAGGGACATCCGAACACGGCCCAGGCTTTCAACAACTCAGTGTACCAGAGATCCTGTTTTATACAGAGAGACGGAATAGACCCGGCCCTGACTTTGATTCAGAAGGGTTTACCAGGAAGCAGTGAGACTTGCCTGAGAAACCTCATCTCTTCATCTTTCTTCTCATCGTCGCTGATGATCTTGGACGTGGTCACACTGACCTGCACGCCGTCGATGACAAACTTCCTGGTACGCTTCAATGTCTTATTGGAAAAGCGAGAGTCCTGGAGGGGGGGGGGTAGAAAGAGGGAGTAATTTAACTATTTGCACATCGTTACAACACTGTATATAGACATTTGAAATGTCTTTATTATTTTGGAACTTGTGTGAGTAATATTTACTGTTCACTTTTTATTGTTTATTTCACTTGCAATAAAGCCCCTTGAAAATGATAGAGAGACCGAGAGAGAGAGACCGAGAGAGAGAGAAAAAGAAAAAGGAGAGTGATTAAGAGGCTACTATAGAGTGGGGCTTTGTGTGTTTAGTGACAATTGGGTGACTGACTGCAGCAGTGTTGTTTACACCGTTAAGACCATTCTGCTTCATGTTTAGTTTCCTTTCCACGATACATGAGAACAACACACTAGTGTCTTTAAAGGAGAAGATGGTGAATGGAGAACACTGTATAGCCTGCCTGCCAGTTGACAGGAAAGAGCAGTACTTGTGTAAGACTATGCGATCCTTCTGGGCAGGTTCCTCTACAATCACACTGCTCTGCTGCACAGGGAGGGAGAGCCAAGCAGGAAGTGAGATCCTCTCTGACAACAGAGCTCTGTCAACACCCAGTACAGTACAGAGACAGACAGGCTCCACACTGGGTCAGACCTACTCCTGTCTCTGCCCAGGAAGAGTAGCACGACCCTGGGTGACACACGGCTACCTTTCAAATTCTTAGTGTAAACAATAATCATCCTATTGATGACAAATGAAAGTGTGTAGGGTCAGCTGAACAAACTCTGTTCTCTCTATGTCTCTTACCAGAGAAGTAAACATGTCCTGCTGTAGCCATTCTAAACCTTTGACAGAGACACTGTGTGTGTGTGTGTGTGTGTGTGTACACGTGTTCATGAACAAGTGAGCACACATCCAGTGTTCTCAGAGGGCCCAGGGGTCTGTACGGCAGCAGCAGCTAAGCAGGGGCCTCTCATTTTGGCTATAGCCTCCCTCCCTGTGATCTGTGTTCTCTCATACATCTCCATTCATAAACCCCTGGTCCTCCTGACCTGCCCTGCCCATCTCTCCTGTACACAACCTCACACTGACTGTTACTGGGGCTAACACAAAAATCCCATTCATTTAGCCCAGTGGAAAATAAACTGCTGAATAATATGTTGTGGAAAAAAGACATATCACAAACGGAACACAAGTCCAACAATGAATAGATGGTCAGTCCATAAACAACCAAAAGCTACCCCGGCTACAATGTCCGCATAGAAAAGACTGAATAAAGCTCAAGACAAAGAGCCATTGGTCATAATGAATGGAAAATGGAGTCGCATTAGTTCAAACAGACTTGGCATTAAAGGATGGATGTGTCCATTTCCCAGAGAACAGTAGTTTGATTCCATCTCAGAGCCTTTTTTGCTAGAAATGCAGCTTTTTTTTTTGTTAATAAAAAATATTGGCTTGTAGTCAGTCACTGGAGTTCCACTGCTTGACAAGATCCAAAATGGATGAATGCAGGTTATGATTGTTTAAAAAGGGCCAATCTGCAGTTGCTACATCCATTTGTGGACTTCTAAATGATTGATATGTAACCATTGATTCTTGAAGAATATAACTTCGAAATGCCTCATGAGCCTAGTTCAGCTGTCGTACCCCATTAGAACCAAAAATATAAGCTTGTTTAAAGAAAGTACATTTAAACAAACACTGTAGCCTCAAAACATGGTTAAAACTATAATGTTGATATCATGGATGATCAGTCCTTGCATCCATAGCTCTGTCAATAAGCCCCATCCCTCAGCTTTTTACACAAACAGTGCAGGCAGTACGCTTCGTTATTGTTTCAACTGCTGATTTCCGCTTTAAAGCTGCACTATGCAGAAATCGCTACTCCATTGTCTGGTCGCAAAAATTCTAATAGTTTGCTTAATTTCAGTTTATGTAACAAAACAAGCCAGTAGAGTGTAGAGAATCAATGTACCATGTAAACCGCTGTGAAATATATTTTCCATAACCAAAAATATTATTTTCAGCTGGTGTACAAAACCGAAAGTAAAAGATGCAAAAACTGAACTTAATCGGAAGCATAGAAATAGCGCACATAGAACAGATTTATCATTTCTTAGACTTCCTTTGAATGAGAATGACAGATCTAAAACACACATTTCTATTTGAATTTGGTCAGGGCACCCTGGTGAGATTTTTTTTGTAGAATGACTATGGAAAGGTCACTTCTGCGGACATGGGGCAGAGAGCAAAATTAGCACAACTTTCTACACATTTTGCCATAGGGTGGAGAGAAATGTTTGCAGTTTTTTATATGATATCTGAGTGATTCTGACTTACAAAATCAAATGGGCCCCCGGCCGATAATTCGACGATGAGAACAAGTTTAGATAGTTAGTTTAAAGGCCAGCTAAGCAATTAAAAAATGCTGGCATGTGACTATCAGCGACTGACATAACTAGAGAAAAACTGCTGATGCACAACCACATGTTGAAATTCTACTATTCTAACTCGCAACAGTAAGCTGAGACCTCGGCTGAGCTCCTAAAATTTAACCCGAGGGCCATCAAAAGGAGACAGCCAGTTGCCCATCCCTGCTCTACTCCATCATACCATCTTTGAATGGTCATTTGTTCCTCTTTAGAAGTTCGGGTTTAACCAGTTTCATCTTGATGAAGAATGCCAAACATGTGAGAGTAGAACTAAAGCTTCACTAAGGCTAATTATCTCCAGGCCTTGAATAAAGTAACATAACAAAACTGAAGCTCACTCACTAATGTTTCCAGTGATTATGTTAATGAGAGCTCAACAACCTCTGCATACTCAAAACAGTTGCTTTGTGAGTAGCTGTTAACCGTGGAATGTGTTAACCATGTCCACAGGTAGCCATTGTTTTGTAAAATGCTGCCCAGGGAAGACCCAGCGGTTTCGCCCCAAGTCAGAGCAGGTACGCCAAGGCCATGGCTCAGTAAGCCACTGGAGCCTGGCCGTGGAGGTGGAAATAATCATACAAAAGTTAAAAAGTCTGGGACTTTTTGGTAAAAGACTGGGGTAAATCTTCAATGGAATGTGACATTAAACATGGGATTACTCACCACCCTGGAGGAGAGGGTCCCATCGTCCTTGTTGACTGACATGTCTCCTGACAGGTTGAGGCTGATGTCCATGCTCTCAGAGGCAGACATGCTTCCCGCGTCAGAGTACCTCTTGGAAATTCTGTCATTGGCATTGTGGTGGGGCATCAGGATGTCCATGTTAGCCCCTATAGAGGCTCTCTCCGGAGTCCCACTCCTCATGCTGCCATTCATCCCGGTCAGAGGTATGGGGTCTGGGGTAGGGGTGCTGCTGCCCTCCTCCTGGCTTTGGGGTATCTCTGGTACCTCTACCACCTTGGGCTGTGCCAGCAGGGGTGGGTTCTCTGTCTCGGGGGTGTCCACGGGCTTGCCCTCGTCCGAAGTGGGGGTGCTCTTCCCATCCTCGATGCCCGAGTCAGAGGCGGTCTTGCCGGAGGTCTCGCTCTCGGGCTTGTCCGAGTCCACAATGCTGATGCCATCGTCAGGGAGTTGTAGGTCCATCAGCTGGTCATCGACCTTGTGGGGCGGTCTTAGGGGGGGTTTGGCCTCGTCCACCACAGGGGTTTTGGAGGGAGTGTCTGTGGGTTGGTCCCCTTCTAGACTAGTCTGAGACGAGTCCTTGTCTGGAGGCTGGACAGAAGAGAGCAAAGGATAAGAAATCCATTGTTATTTGAGGCTGTCAGCAGCCAGAAGCACCTTCAGTGCCAATGTTGAAAGTTCTCTCTCTAATATGAGCCAAATTAAATGGATGCAGCCTTAATGCCTTAATGCCTAGTGTAGCTATTCCCTACGCAAGGCAATCAAACAAGCTAAGCGTCGATATAGAGACAAAGTAGAGTCACAATTCAACGGCTCAGACACGAGAGGAATGTGGCAGGGTCTACAGTCAATCACGGACTACAAAAAGAAAATCAGCCCCGTCGCGGACCACGACGTCCTGCTCCCAGACAAACTAAACAACTTCTTTGCTCGCTTTGAGAATAATACAGTGGCACCGACATGGCCCGCTACCAAAACCTGCGGGCTCACCTTCACCGCAGCCAACGTGAGGAAAACATTTAAATGTGTTAACCCTCGCAAGGCTGCTGGCTCAGATGGCATCCCTGGTGGGGTCCTCAGAGCATGCGCAGACCAGCTGGCTGGTGTGTTTACGGACATATTCAACCAGTCCCTATCCCAGTCTGCTGTTCCCACATGCTTCAAGAGGGCCACCATTGTTCCTGTTCCCAAGAAAGCTAAGGTAACTGAGCTAAATGACTATCGCCCGTAGCACTCACTTCCGTCATCATGAAGTGCTTTGAGAGACTAGTCAAGGATCATATCACCTCCATCCTACCAGACACCCTGGACCCACTCCAATTTGCTTACCGTCCCAATAGGTCCACAAACGACGCAATCGCAATCACACTGCCCTAACCCATCTGGACAAGAGGAATACTTATGTAAGAATGCTGTTCATCGACTACAGCTCAGCATTTAACACCATAGCTCCCTCCAAGCTCGTCATTAAGCTCGAGACCCTAGGTCTCGACCCAGCCCTGTGCAACTGGGTCCTGGACTTCCTGACGGGCCGGCCCCAGGTGGTGAGGGTAGGAAACAAAACCTCCACCCCGCTGATCCTCAACACTGGGGCCCCACAAGGGTGCGTTCTCAGCCCTCTCCTGTACTCCCTGTTTACCCATGACTGCGTGGCCAAGCACACATCCAACTCAATCATCAAGTTTGCTGACGACACTACAGTGGTAGGCTTGATTACCAACAACAACGAGACGGCCTACAGGGAGGAGGTGAGGGCCCTCGGAGTGTGGTGTCAGGAAAATAACCTCTCACTCAATGTCAACAAAAAAAAGGAGATGATCGTGGACTTCAGGAAACAGGAGAAGGAGCACCTCCCTATCCACATCGACGGGACAGTAGTGGAGAAGGTGGAAAGTTTTAAGTTCCTCGGCGTACACATCACAGACAAACTGAATTGGACCACCCACACAGATAGCGTGATGCTTAATGTGAGTCTGGAAGGAGAGTTTACAGTCTAGCCAGACACCTAGGTATTTGTAGTTGTCCACATATTCTAAGTCAGAACCGTCCATGCTGGACGGGCGGGCAGTTGTGGGCAGCGATCGGTTGAAGAGCATGCATTTAGTTTTACTTGCATTTAAGAGCAGTTGGAGGCCACGGAAGGAGAGTTGTATGGCATTGAAGCTCGTCTGGAGGTTAGTTAACACAGTGTCCAAAGAAGGGCCAGAAGTATACAGAATGGTGCTGTCTGGTAACATGGTTAGTTATTGAATGAGCGACGGATAAATGGTATAATAATATTGTTTGTGTAATGGTAATATACCTGTCATGTCAGAAAAGGAGAGACACGTCCTGCTATATGATTATGATTTAGGCCTATATACACTGCTCAAAAAAATAAAGGGAACACTAAAATAACACATCATAGATCTGAATTAATGAAATAATCTTATTAAATACTTTTTTCTTTACATAGTTGAATGTGCTGACAACAAAATTACACAAAAATTATCAATGGAAATCAAATTTATCAACCCATGGAGGTCTGGATTTGGAGTCACACTCAAAATTAAAGTGGAAAACCACACTACAGGCTGATCCAACTTTGATGTAATGTCCTTAAAACAAGTCAAAATGAGGCTCAGTAGTGTGTGTGGCCTCCACGTGCGGAATGACCTCCCTACAACGCCTGGGCATGCTCCTGATGAGGTGGCGGATGGTCTCCTGAGGGATCTCCTCCCAGACCTGGACTAAAGCATCCGCCAACTCCTGGACAGTCTGTGGTGCAACGTGGCGTTGGTGGATGGAGCGAGACATGATGTCCCAGATGTGCTCAATTGGATTCAGGTCTGGGGAACGGGCGGGCCAGTCCTTAGCATCAATGCCTTCCTCTTGCAGGAACTGCTGACACACTCCAGCCACATGAGGTCTAGCATTGTCTTGCATTAGGAGGAACCCAGGGCCAACCGCACCAGCATATGGTCTCACAAGGGGTCTGAGGATCTCATCTCGGTACCTAATGGCAGTCAGGCTACCTCTGGCGAGCACATGGAGGGCTGTGCGGCCCCCCAAAGAAATGCCACCCCACACCATGACTGACCCACCGCCAAACCGGTCATGCTGGAGGATGTTGCAGGCAGCAGAACGTTCTCCACAGCGTCTCCAGACTCTGTCACGTCTGTCACGTGTTCAGTGTGAACCTGCTTTCATCTGTGAAGAGCACAGGGCGCCAGTGGCGAATTTGCCAATCTTGGTGTTCTCTGGCAAATGCCAAACGTCCTGCACGGTGTTGGGCTGTAAGCACAACCCCCACCTGTGGACGTTGGGCCCTCATACCACCCTCATGGAGTCTGTTTCTGACCGTTTGAGCAGACACATGCATATTTGTGGCCTGCTGGAGGTCATTTTGCAGGGCTCTGGCAGTGCTCCTCCTTACACAAAGGCGGAGGTAGTGGTCCTGCTGCTGGGTTGTTGCCCTCCTTACGGCCTCCTCCACGTCTGATGTTTTTTTGAGCAGTGTATATACACTGCTCAAAAATAAAGGGAACACTTAAACAACACAATGTAACTCCAAGTCAATCACACTTCTGTGAAATCAAATTGTCCACTTAGGAAGCAACACTGATTGACAATAAATTTCATATGCTGTTGTGCAAATGGAATAGACAACAGGTGGAAATTATAGGCAATTAGCAAGACACCCCCAATAAAGGAGTGGTTCTGAAGGTGGTGACCACAGACCACTTCTCAGTTCCTATGCTTCCTGGCTGATGTTTTGGTCACTTTTGAATGCTGGCGGTGCTTTCACTCTAGTGGTAGCATGAGACGGAGTCTACAACCCACACAAGTGGCTCAGGTAGTGCAGCTCATCCAGGATGGCACATCAATGCGAGCTGTGGCAAGAAGGTTCGCTGTGTCTGTCAGCGTAGTGTCCAGAGCATGGAGGCGCTACCAGGAGACAGGCCAGTACATCAGGAGACGTGGAGGAGGCCGTAGGAGGGCAACAACCCAGCAGCAGGACCACTACCTCCGCCTTTGTGTAAGGAGGAGCACTGCCAGAGCCCTGCAAAATGACCTCCAGCAGGCCACAAATGTGCATGTGTCTGCTCAAACGGTCAGAAACAGACTCCATGAGGGTGGTATGAGGGCCCAACGTCCACAGGTGGGGGTTGTGCTTACAGCCCAACACCGTGCAGGACGTTTGGCATTTGCCAGAGAACACCAAGATTGGCAAATTCGCCACTGGCGCCTGTGCTCTTCACAGATGAAAGCAGGTTCACACTGAACACGTGACAGACGTGACAGAGTCTGGAGACGCCGTGGAGAACGTTCTGCTGCCTGCAACATCCTCCAGCATGACCGGTTTGGCGGTGGGTCAGTCATGGTGTGGGGTGGCATTTCTTTGGGGGGCCGCACAATTGAGCACATCTGGGACATCATGTCTCGCTCCATCCACCAACGCCACGTTGCACCACAGACTGTCCAGGAGTTGTGCTCAATTGAGGAGATGGTCTCCTGAGGAGATCCCTCAGGAGACCATCCGCCACCTCATCAGGAGCATGCCCAGGCGTTGTAGGGAGGTCATTCAGGCACGTGGAGGCCACACACACACACACTACTGAGCCTCATTTTGACTTGTTTTAAGGACATTACATCAAAGTTGGATCAGCCTGTAGTGTGGTTTTCCACTTTAATTTTGAGTGTGACTCCAAATCCAGACCTCCATGGGTTGATAAATTTGATTTCCATTGATAATTTGTGTGTGATTTTGTTGTCAGCACATTCAACTATGTAAAGAAAAAAGTATTTAATAAGATTATTTCATTCATTCAGATCTATGATGTGTTATTTTAGTGTTCCCTTTATTTTTTTGAGCAGTGTATATATATATATTCAAATAAATATATTAAGCGAGATTCTGCTATGCAAACTGGGTATGTATTTTCTTACCAACAGAAAATGCATATATTTTATCATTAGGCCTAGACGTTATTAGCCTGTGTCAAACTCCATTTCTCCCAACAACAATATTTGCATGCAATACAGTTGATCAACCACTAGACGTTGTGTATACACATGGTCTGGGATTTGTGTGGAGATGCACACAATTCCCATCAAGTTCAAAACATATAAATACCAAGCTTTGCAGGAAAACTAGCACACGCAAGGTTTAGTCTTTTTTGTGCGCACGCACCTTTGATAAATGAGGCCCCAGGCCCAGAGACGGCTGGTTACAACCTCTACACTCCGCCAATACACACGCTGTGGGTTCCTGCGCGTGTGTGTGCGCATGTTTGCAAAGGAGGGCTAAGGTTTCCTGAAAGGTGCACTCACAGGCCTCGAGTTTCCCTCTGGGGCGGGGGGTTTCTGTTTGTGAGGTGAAAGCAGTTTGGAGTGTGTGCTGATTTCGTACTATGTCAGCAGCAGCTATAAGGCTAGAGGACAAGACAGACAGCTGATATACTGATGAGCTAAGAGTAGCCAAAACAATGAAGACAACTGCTAGGGTCCACCCAAAATGACCGACCTGAAATTACCTCAGGTCCATATCACATAATATATATGAATAACTCATTACCACCTAGAAATAATCCTACCAGTCTAATGGCTTTAACTTCCTTTTAGTACAGTCTTATTAGAAAAATAAGGTAAGTGTATATGTTAACTTAAAGAATAATCTGTGGAAAAGGGGTCATGTCAAACTTTGAATAAGGAAGTTGTCAAGAGGAGAAGCTAAGGCGATATTTGTGCCGGTGTGCAGGACAAATAGCATGTATTTTTAGCGGTGGGTAAATGGGTGTGTGAAAGCATGTGTTCCGGTTTCTGTTCCTTTGTTTGGCTCCAGTGAGTTAGTGCCCTCTGATTTTCTCTCACTTTCTAATCCAGTCCCCCTATACATGCATAAACCACAAACCTATTACTCTGAACATCAATCACATGGCAAGTACACAGAAAAACTTAACTGGAAGTGTTTGATTAGTAGATCCGATAGGATTTGAATAGTAGATGTTTTAGGGGCTGTTCCCCTGACACAGAGGAACCCTTAACCTGAAAAAAACATTTTCTATGCAGATTCTCCATTGAGCTTGTTTTTACATCCTGGATGAGGCGCAATCTTTGTGCAAGAAATTGCCTTTTAGTGTTTGAATAGTAGAATGGCCATACATACAATTCTCATCATGGACATAGTAGAATGACCATACATACAATTCTCATCATGGACATAGTAGAATGACCATACATACAATTCTCATCATGGACATAGTAGAATGGCCATACATACAATTCTCATCATGGACATAGTAGAATGGCCATACATACAATTCTCATCATGGACATAGTAGAATGGCCATACATACAATTCTCATCATGGACATAGTAGAATGACCATACATAGAGATCTCATCATGGACATAGTAGAATGACCATACATAGAGATCTCATCATGGACATAACGGCAGCTGGGGGTCAAGGTCGCCTCGGGATTGTCCAGAATGTGCTTGAGTTTCTGTGTTTGTATTCTATCATCTCAGTGTGTAGTGTGTGCAGTGTGTGTGTGTGTCTCCTCGGCCCCATCTCAGTGTTTGCACTCCTAACACCACAGACACACCCCCACACTTTAGTGAGCGCTGTCCTGACCACCTCCCCTGCTCAGTCAATACACACCCCAGTTTGAGGCTAGACCACACACACACTGGTGCACAGGAAGCTGCAGATTGTGGGGTTTAGGGCGTGCTAGCAGAAACATTCTCAAGAAAAGTCAGCATACATAGAAACTGTCAACAGTTGATGTACTGTAATTCTATACAGCTGTTATTGAACGTAGACATTAAAATGACATTGCTACACACGTCCTCCTTTGATTTCCCTCCCATTATGATTGGTAATGAGATTCATTCTTGGTTGAATAATCCAAACTACTTTGAGATCTATTGTATAAGGCTAGTATGAAACAAGCATTTTGCTACAATGTGTATGTTATTTGAGATTGTGTAAGAGATAGCTATCTATCCACACACACACACACACACACACACACACACACACACACACACACACACACACACACACACACACACACACACACACACACACACACAGAATAAAAGACACAGTAGAGAGTTAGCAGTAAAAGTATTACCACTGGGACTGTGAGCTCAGCGGTGTCATCCTCCTCTCCTTCCTCTCTATTGTCCTCAATTTCCTCCATGACTTCAGCCTTCGCCTCGGCAACCAGCTCTTGCAGGGGTCTGTTGGTCTTCACCGAGCAGACAAAGGGGTGCTGGGGGGGGGGGCAAGAGAGGGAGTCAGGACAACCATGTCACAACCCAAGAACAGTGACCGGGGGCATAGAACAGTGACCGGGGCATAGAACAGTGACATAGAAAGCAAAGAGGGAAAAGGAACTTTCACTGAAGGGAGAAACTTAATGTGCCACCTGCATCGACCCTTGGCAAAAAATACCAGACACCAGGGTATGAGCTCACCCGGATGAAACAATGAAGAGTTAATCACCCCAAATCCACACGTGCTTATAATACCAAGTTCCTAGATTAGACGGAGCTAAAAAGAGAAGAATCATTTCATTAGAGTGAATGAATATGAGCCGGTTTAAGAGGGGATCATTTGACAGGCACAAACAAGGTTGTGAAAAGGTAAGTGCAGAGAAGATAAAAGAGCAAGTCATCCATTATTCAGGTGATTTGCACCATGGGTAATTTAATTGGCCCAGCTGGTGCAGGCAGGCAGGTAGGCATGTGAGAGGAGACTGGCTGAGGTAGAAAGGGACACTGGTCTGCCTGAGTCTGTGTGGGTAGCATTAGCAATAGCTTTTAACTTCTCCAATGACAGACAATTCATCAAGTCAGCAATGAGTCAGGAGAGAACAGAGTGCCAGCTATCACACAGGCGACAGGAGAACAACGCCAGGCAAAGTGCTGTACTTGAACACCACACAGCAGTGTTTAGGGTATCAAGTAAAACAGTGAAAAGCATTTTAAAACACATCACTAAGACGTATGGACTTCGCTCACTGGAAATCCAAGAGAAATGATACAGACATTCTAAAACACATCATCACTTCCTGGGTACACGGTACAAGCTACCTCTCTATAGCTGTTATAAAAACCACAAGCTTGGTTTCTCCTTTTCTGACAGTGTCCTTTTACACCGCAGCCCCTCTCTGAGACCCAGCACCTCGGAGTAGGAGTGCTGATCTAGGATCAGGTCCTCCCCAGTCCATGTAATCTGATTCATTATGATCTAAAAGGCAAAGCTGATCCTAGATCAACACTCCTACTATGGGACTCTTGACTCTGCCCCTTCCGGCATCAACATGCTTACTATGACATTTGAGCCCGGACAACCAGCGCTACACTAAGCCAACGTTCATTGGGGGAAGAAAGCAAACGGCTACAGCGGGGGTGCCTCACCTCCTCTCACCCAGGCCTGGCCTGGACGGCTGACGGGCCACGGTGTCAAATGCTTCATTGTCAACCAAATGGCCCATAGGTAGAGATACAGAATGGCTGGAGTTGGTTGAAGTTGCTCCCAACTGCTGGTCCAGTTAGGATTTGGGCATGGGTAATCTGATCCTAGATCTGCGGTTAGGCCCACATGGTCCCCACCAGATCCACCATCATGGCCGTGGGGAGTTAAGATACTTCATCATGTGGTTGTGTAGACAACATGTATACAACATTCCTCACATGGGATGAGGCGGCCACGGACATAAAATCAAAAGTTATGTCACATGCGCCGAATACAATACTTACAAGCCCTTTCCCAAAAATGCAGTTCAAAAGTAAGAAAACTAAATAAAATAAATAGTAAGAATAAAATAACAATAAAGAGACTATATAAAAGGAGTAGCAGTTTAGAGTCAATGTGCAGGGGACAAGGTAGTTGAGGTAATATGTACTGCACTGTCAGAACTAGAAGCACAAGCATTTCGCTACACCCGTATTAACATCTGCTAACCATGTGTATGTGACCAATACTATTTGATGTATGTTGGGGTAAAAGTGACTAGGCAATCAGGATAGAGATGCAGGCACTGCATCTCTACATTGCAGATGAGCTGAAGGCAGTCATCAATGACCTTGGACCACAGAAGATATTTGCACTGGTGACAGACAATGCTGCGAACATAAAGGCTGCTTGGTCTAAAGTGGAGGAGTCCTACCCTCACATCACACCCATTGGCTGTGCTGCTCATGCATTGAATCTGCTCCTCAAGGACGCCATGGCACTGAAAACAATGGATACACTCTACAAGAGAGCCAAGGAAATGGTTAGGTATGTGAAGGGTCATCAAGTTATAGCAGCAATCTACCTCACCAAGCAAAGTGAGAAGAATAAGAGCACCACATTGAAGCTGCCCAGCAACACACGTTGTGGTGGTGTTGTCATCATGTTTGACAGTCTCCTGGAGGGGATTGAGTCTCTCCAAAAAACGGCCATATCACAGTCTGCCGATATGGACAGCCCCATCAAGAGGATCATCCTGGATGATGTATTTTGGGAGAGAGTGGTAAGCAGCCTGAAACTCCTGAAACCTATAGCAGTAGCCATTGCACGGATTGAGGGAGACAATGCCATCCTGTCTGATGTTCAGACTCTGCTTGCAGATGTAAGAGAAGAAATCCATACTGCCCTGCCCACTTCACTGTTGCTCCAAGCAGAGGAAACTGCAGTTCTGAAATACATCAAAAAGCGTGAAGACTTCTGCCTGAAGCCCATACATGCCGCAGCGTAAATGTTGGACCCAAAGTATGCTGGCAAGAGCATCCTGTCTGGTGCAGAGATCAACAAGGCCTATGGTGTCATCACTACCGTGTCTCGCAACCTTGGCCTGGATGAGGGCAAGGTTCTTGGCAGACTGGCGAAGTACACTTCCAAGCAAGGGCTTTGGGATGGAGATGCAATATGGCAGTCGTGCCAACATATCTCATCAGCCACCTGGTGGAAGAGACTTTGTGGATCTGAGGCTCTTTCCCCTGTTGCCTCCATCATCCTCCAAATCCCACCAACATCAGCCACCTCAGAGCGCAACTGGTCCTAGTTTTGGAACACACACACTAAAGCACACAACAGGCTGACCAATAAAAGGGTTGAAAAATTGGTGGCCACCCAGGCAAATTTGAGGCTTTTTGAGCCTGACAACAAGCCATCCTCAACAAGGTTGGAAAGTGAGTGAAGATGAGGTCTCAGAGTCTGATGTTCAAGAAGTGGACATTGAGGAGGTCTAGGGAGAAGACATGGAAGCCTGAGAGGAAGACAACCAAAGCTTTAGTTGCTAGACTATCATTTTACAGATGTATGTTGAAAACGTTTTTGGGAGCAGACAAGTCGAACGCTATTGTGACGTTTTCCTGATAACAAACTATAGGCTGTCTCATCGTCATCGGTGATCAGGCCTGCCACCCTCGTGTCATCAGCAAATTGAATGATGTTGGAGTCATGCTTGGCCACACAGTCGTGGGTGAACAGGGAGTACAGGAGGGCCCCCACGTTGAGGGTCAGCGTGGCAGATGGGTTGTTGCCTACACTCACCACCTAGGGGCGACCCGTAAGGAAGTCCAGGATCAAGTTGCAGAGGGAGGAGTTCAGTCCCGGGTCCTTAGCTTAGTGATGAGCTTGGAGGGCACTATGGCGCTGTGATAACATGCCATAACAGAGAGGGGGAGAGAGGAGAGCTACAGTCATATTGACTAGACTTATGTTTGTCTCCTGACATACTATATAGCACATGGACACCGTCCAAGTTTTCACTGGAATAATGGATGTAATTAAACTGCCCTCTAATGAGATTTCCAGTCTCTCTATTAATTAACGATCCACAACACAGACCAAGTAACCCCAAGGCCTCCTCCCCCCTGTCATAATGTATGTCAGGGTTCCCCAACTGGCGGCCCACGGGTGACTTCATTTACCCTCCAAGTTTTCTGAGCCAAAATGTTTTTAGATAGATATAGGTGATTTTATATAAATGTAAGCAAGGTTTGAAATGATTATGTTTTAGTCAAATATTATATCTGTTCTGGCGGTCAATTTGCAGTTCACAAATTATTTGTAATTATTTTCTGGCCCCCTGACCATCCACCTGTCCCGCGACTGAATCTAGTTGATGATCCCTGATGTACAGTTGAAGTTGGAAGTTTACATACACTTAGGTTGGAGTCATTAAAACACATTTCTTGTTATCAAACTATAGTTTTGGCAAGTCGGTTAAGACATCTACTTTGTGCATGACAAGTCATTTTTCCAACAATTGTTTACAGACAGATTATTTCACTTAGAATTCACTGTGTCACAATTCCAGTGGGTCAGTAGTTTACATACACTGAGTTGACTGTGCCTTTAAACAGCTTGGAAAATTCCAGAAAATGATGTCATGGCTTTAGAAGTTTCTGATAGGCTAATTGACATAATTTGAGTCAATTGGAGGTGTGCCTGTGGATGTATTTCAAATGCCTACCTTTAAACTCAGTGCCTCGTTGCTTGAAAATCAAAAGAAATCAGCCAAGACCTCAGATAAAAAATTGTAGACCAACACAAGTCTGTTTCATCCTTGGGAGCAATTTCCAAATGCCTTAAGGTACCATGTTCATCTGTACAAACAATAGTACACAAGTATAAACACCATGGGACCACGCAGCCGTCATACTTTGGTGCGAAAAGTGCAAATCAACCCCAGAACAACAGCAAAGGACCCTGTGAAGATGCTGGAGGAAACAGGTACAAAAGTATCTATATCCACAGTAAAACAAGTCCTATATCGACATAATCTGGAAGGCCGCTCAGCAAGGAAGAAGCCACTGCTCCAAAACCGCCATAAAAAAGCCAGACTACGGTTTGCAACTGCACATGGGGACAAAGATCATACTTTTTGGAGAAATGTCCTCTGGTCTGATGAAACAAAAATAGAACTGTTTGGCCATAATGACCATCGTTATGTTTGGAGGAAAAAGGGGGGAGAAGAACCATCCAAACCGTGAAGCACGGGGGGTGGCAGAATCATGTTGTGGGGGTGCTTTTCTGCAGGAGGGACTGATACACTTCACAAAATAGATGGCATCATGAGGCAGGAAAATTATGTGGATATATTGAAGCAACATCTCAAGACATCAGTCAGGAAGTTAAATCTTGGTTGCAAATGGGTCTTCCAAATGGACCATGACCCCAAGCATACTTCCACAGTTGTATCAAAATAGCTTATGGACAACAAAGTCAAGGTATTGGAGTGGCCATCACAAAGCCCTGACCTCAATCCTATAGAAAATTTGTGGCCAGAACTGAAAAGGGGTGTGCAAGCAAGGAGGCCTACAAACATGACTCAGTTACAACAGCTCTGTCAGGAGGAATGGGCCAAAATTCACCCAACTTATTGTGGGAAGCTTGTGGAAGGCTACCCGAAATGTTTGACCCAAGTTAAACAATTTAAAGGCAATGCTACCAAATACTAATTGAGTGTATGTAAACTTCTGACCCACTGGGAATGTGATGAAAGAAATAAAAACTAAAATAAATAATTCTCTCTACAATCATTCTGATATTTCACATTCTTAAAATAAAGTGGTGATCCTAACTGACCTACGACAGGGACATTTTACTATGATTAAATGTCAGGAATTGTGAAAAACTGAGTTTAAATGTATTTGGCAAAGGTGTATGTAAACTTCCGACTTCAACTGTATGTCATGAGTCACAGATGGTTCTGATGAATGCTGTCAATGGGCCTTATTGCCATCAATGCTATCTAACCGGGCTAGAAACATAAGTATGATAGCCATCAAAACCTTCCGTGCGGCACTGAACACGACCACTCCTATCTCGCTCTAAACTTCCAGCAGGCTTTGGGTCTCTGTAATTGGCAAAGGGTGGAGAGAATAAGGAGAAATCCCAAAGTGCCATTCGTTGGAAACAGGAATGCAAGTTGCTAGCATTCCCTTCTGCTGTGGAACCCAGACAGGAAGCTGTGGCTCCTGCATTTTAATAGACGCCTCGTCTCTTTCCACGTTCTCTCTTGCCCTCTCTTTCGCGCTCTCCATCTACCCAATGCCCTCTGTATGGTACTGCTCATTTGCCTATCGTATCATGTCACCATTACTCTTGTGTCTGAAAGAACTGATGTTTTGGGAGGTTAAGATGGTGGACCTGTGAAGAGTGAGAAAGACAGAGGGGGAACATCCTCATACATCAGAGACAGAGGTATACAACAGTATAGTGTGTCTGAGGCTAGCTTACCTCCAAGAGCTGTGCGGCGTTTGGCCGACTCTCCGGATTCTTATCCAACGACTTTTTCAGGAAATCCTTAAACTCCCGTGACCTTAAACACACAGAATGCCGGGAACATTAATCAAAGAAGGGAGAAGGACTGATGGGGTAGTGGTGATATTTTCACTAGATAGGCACAGTCTGACTAGATAGACATCATTACTTTAATCACGGCTATATTTCTTTCGACAAATAAACTTTCACTAGCAATGCTCTTCTCATCTGGAGAGAGCTCTCAGCACCTGGGGGAGGGGGAAATAGGCCCGAGCTCTCGCATCTGCTGAGCAATGGAACGCACCGCCTCATAAAAACTGATTAGAAAAGCCACAGCTTGTGGCGGCTTAGTTTAAAGGACAGATGTAGACCTATACATCCACCTCGCGCAGGTAGCCTAGTGGAAGGTTGCAAGTTCGAATCCCCGAGCTGACAAGGTAAAAATCTGTCCCCTCTGCTCTGGCCCCTCCTCTGCTCTCTCCCCCGTCTCACCACTTGTTGGGTTGCTCCAGGGTAGGGGGCTCAGACTTGGCTATCTTCAGCAGGACCCTCATGGGGTTGAGTTCATGATGCGGGGGCTCGATCTGGGCCAGCTCGATCAGGGTGATGCCCAGGGACCAGATGTCAGCCTTGTAGTCATATGGAGCGTCCTTCATGGTCTCACACATCACCACCTCAGGAGCCATCCTAGAACACAACATAGTATAGTAGAGGACCTCTAATATGGTGGACACATTTCGTCTGGTGTTTTTTTAGAACAAAAAAAGTATGACGTTAATGTTTAGGTTTCATATGATGCATCTGAAACGTCCGTCACGTTTACTGCTGTTGGCTTATTGCGAAAGTTGTAAATACTTGTACACAGTTGTAAATAGTTCGCATTCCAAGCTCTGGAGATTTTATTTTATTTCACCTTTATTTAACCAGGTAGGCAAGTTGAGAACAAGTTCTCATTTACAACTGCGACCTGGCCAAGATAAAGCAAAGCAGTTCAACACATACAACAACACATTGTTTACTCCAATGTGTAACTAACACTCAGTCAATAATACAGTAGCAATACAAAAAAAAAATCTATATACAATGTGTGCAAATTAGGTAGGATAAGGAACACAAGGCAATAAATAGGCCATGGTGGCAAAGTAACTACAGTATAGCAATTTAACACTGGAATGGTAAATGTGCAGTAGATGAATGTGCAAAGTAAAAATACTGGGGTGCAAAGGAGCAAGATAAATAAATGGGGATGAGGTAGTTGGTTGGGCTATGTACAGGTGCAGTGATCTATGAGCTGCTCTGACAGCTGATGCTTAAAACTAGTGAGGGAGATAAGGGTCTCCAGTTTCAATGATTTTTGTAGTTTGTTCCAGTCATTGGCAGCAGAGAACTGGAAGGAAAGGCGGTCAAAGGAGGTGTTGGGGGTGACCAGTGAGATATACCTGCTGGAGTGAGTGCTACGGGTGGGTGCTGCTATGGTTACCAGCGAGCTGAGGTAAGGCGGGGCTTTACCTAGCAGGGACTTGTAGATGACCTGGAGCCAGTGGGTCTGGCGACGAGTATGTAGCGAGGGCCAGCCGACTAGAGCATACAGGTCGCAGTGGTGGGTGGTATATGGGGCTTTGGTGACAAAGCGGATGGCACTGTGATAGACTGCATCCAGTTTGCTGAGTAGAGTATTGGAAGCTGTTTTGTAGATGACGTCGCCGAAGTTGAGGATCGGTAGGATAGTCAGTTTTACTAATGCAAGTTTGGCAGCATGAGTGAAGGAGGCTTTGTTGCGAAACAGAAAGCCGATTCTAGATTTAATTTTGGATTGGAGGTGTTTAATGTGAGTCTGGAAGGAGAGTTTACAGTCTAGCCAGACACCTAGGTACAGTGGGGCAAAAAAGTATTTAGTCAGCCACCAATTGTGCAAGTTCTCTCACTTAAAAAGATGAGAGAGGCCTGTAATTTTCATCATAGGTACACTTCAACTATGACAGACGAAATGAGAAAAAGAAATCCAGAAAATCACATTGTAGGATTTTTAATTTATTTATTTGCAAATTATGGTGGAAAATAAGTATTTGGTCAATAACAAAAGTTTATCTCAATACTTTGTTATATACCCTTTGTTGGCAATGACAGAGGTCAAACGTTTTCTGTAAGTCTTCACAAGGTTTTCACACACTGTTGCTGGTATTTTGGCCCATTCCTCCATGCAGATCTCCTCTAGAGCAGTGATGTTTTGGGGCTGTCGCTGGGCAACACGGACTTTCAACTCCCTCCAAAGATTTTCTATGGGGTTGAGATCTGGAGACTGGCTAGGCCACTCCAGGACCTTGAAATGCTTCTACGAAGCCACTCCTTCGTTGCCCGGGCGGTGTGTTTGGGATCATTGTCATGCTGAAAGACCCAGCCACGTTTCATCTTCAATGCCCTTGCTGATGGAAGGAGGTTTTCACTCAAAATCTCACGATACATGGCCCCATTCATTCTTTCCTTTACACGGATCAGTCGTCCTGGTCCCTTTGCAGAAAAACAGCCCCAAAGCATGATGTTTCCACCCCCATGCTTCACAGTAGGTATGGTGTTCTTTGGATGCAACTCAGCATTCTTTGTCCTCCAAACACAACGAGTTGAGTTTTTACCAAAAAATTATATTTTGCTTTCATCTGACATTCTCCCAATCCTCATCTGGATCATCCAAATGCTCTCTAGCAAACTTTAGACGGGCCTGAACATGTACTGGCTTAAGCAGGGGGACACGTCTGGCACTGCAGGATTTGAGTCCCTGGCGGCGTAGTGTGTTACTGATGGTAGGCTTTGTTACTTTGGTCCCAGCTCTCTGCAGGTCATTCACTAGGTCCCCGTGTGGTTCTGGGATTTTTGCTCACCGTTCTTGTGATCATTTTGACCCCACGGGTGAGATCTTGCGTGGAGCCCCAAATCGAGGAAGATTATCAGTGGTCTTGTATGTCTTCCATTTCCTAATAATTGCTCCCACAGTTGATTTCTTCAAACCAAGCTGCTTACCTATTGCAGATTCAGTCTTCCCAACCTGGTGCAGGTCTACAATTTTGTTTCTGGTGTCCTTTGACAGCTCTTTGGTCTTGGCCATAGTGGCGTTTGGAGTGTGACTGTTTGAGGTTGTGGACAGGTGTCTTTTATACTGATAACAAGTTCAAACAGGTGCTATTAATACAGGTAACGAGTGGAGGACAGAGGAGCCTCTTAAAGAAGAAGTTACAGGTCTGTGAGAGCCAGAAATCTTGCTTGTTTGTATGTGACCAAATACTTATTTTCCACCATAATTTGCAAATAAATTCATTAAAAATCCTACAAT
Organism: Brachymystax lenok tsinlingensis; assembly: GCA_030435695.1. NCBI lineage: Eukaryota > Metazoa > Chordata > Actinopteri > Salmoniformes > Salmonidae > Brachymystax > Brachymystax lenok. The sequence continues at coordinate 41,475,213 of CM059792.1, read as the reverse complement.
GTGATTTTCTGGATTTTCTTTCCTCATTTTGTCTGTCATAGTTGAAGTGTACCTATGATGAAAATTACAGGCCTCTCTCATCTTTTTAAGTGAGAGAACTTGCACAATTGGTGGCTGACTAAATACTTTTTTGCCCCACTGTATTTGTAGTTGTCCACGTATTCTAGGTCAGAGCCGTCCAGCGTAGTGATGCTAGTCGGGCGGGCGGGCGGGTGCAGGCAGCGAACGGTTGAAAAGCATGCATTTGGTTTAGAGGCGTATACAGTGTTACCTTACGATCAAAAGTGACACGTTCCGTAATCTTGAGAAATGGTACACTGTTAACTGTTATAGGCCTATTTCTATGTTGCCCTGTTTATCAAAAGTGTTGGAAAAATAATCAACTGACTGGTTTTCTTGATGTCTATACTATTCTCACAGCAATCTGGTTTCCGCTCAGGTTATGGATGTGTCACTGCAACCTTAAAAGGTCCTCAATGATGTCACCATTGCCCTTGATTCTAAGCAATGTTGTACTGATATTTTTATTGACTTGGCCAAAGCTTTTGATACGGTAGACCATTCCATTCTTGGAGTATTGGTGTCTCTGAGGGGTATTTGGCCTGGTTTGCTAACTACCTCTCTCAAAGAGTGCAGTGTATAAAGTCAGAAAATCCTCTGTCTCAGCCACTGCCTGTCACCAAGGGAGTACCCCAAGGCTCAATCCTAGGCCACACACTCTTAATTTACATCAACAACATAGCTCAGGCAGTACGAAGCGCTCTCATCCATTTATATTCAGATGACAGTCTTATACTCAGCTAGCACCTCCCCGGATTTTGTGTTAAATGCTCTACAACAAAGCTTTCTAAATGTCCAACAAGCTTTCTCTACCCTTAACCTTGTTCTGAACACTTCCAAAACTAAGGTCATGAGGTTTGGTAAGAAGAATGCCCCTCCCGCACAGGTGTGATTACTACCTCTGAGGGTTTAATGCTTGAGGTAGTCCACATTCAACACCCGTTCTGCCAGTCACATTCTGTTAAAGGTCCCCAAAGCACAGTCCCTGGGTCGCTCGTCTTTTCAGTTTGCTGCAGCTAGCAACTGGAACGAGCTGCAACAAACACTAAAACTGGACAGTTTTATCTCAATCTCTTCATTCAAAGACTCAATCATGGACACTCTTAATGACAGTTGTGGCTGCTTTGGTGATATATTGTTGTCTCTACCTTCTTGCCCTGTGCTGTTGTCTGTGCCCAATAATGTTTGTACCATGTTTTGTGCTGCTACCATGTTGTGTTGCTACCATGCTGTGTGGTCATGCGTTGCTGCCTTGCTATGTTGTCGTTTTAGGTCTCCATGTAGTGTTGTGTTGCCCCTCTTGTCGTGATGTGTTTTGTCCAATATTTATATTTTATTTTTAATCCCAGCCCTGTCCCCACAGGAGGCATTTTGCCTTCTGGTAGGCCGTCACTGTACATAATAATTTGTTCTTAACTGACTTGCCTAGTTAAATAAAGGTTACATAAATAAATAAATAAAAAATAAGCTTCATATTCACAGCAGAATACACATGATCCCATCTGTATCTCATTTATGACGCTATCGAACATTGTGCAACACCCGGGCAGGGTGAGAAACTATCCCAGAGGGCATTGGATAACCTGCTATGGTCAATAGTTAACTTCAACCGAACCATGCTTATTGGCAGACCAGCCAGGCCCAGCTAAAGCACAAGTTCCAGAATCAAACTAAGACATAAGAGCTTTTCCAAGGGCCTTGTAAGGCTATGATCAAACCACACTGACTGAGCAGTGGACACTACTGTAAGGAATGCCATTATGCATTATGATATCAACCAGAACATAGAACTGGTTCACTAGATACCATGGGTAGTAGCAAGACAATTTTTGACATCCAGTCATGCAGTACGACCATAATCCCATTAAAGACATGTGCTTCACAAATGGCACCGTATTCCCAGCATAGTGCGCTACATTTTGACCAGAGCCCAATAGGGTACCATTTTGGACGCAATCACTGGCAGTGGCGACACCCAATAAGTAGAACATTGTCATTACCCTTTGTTTTCATGTGTATGTACTCACCAGTATGGTGTTCCTATAAAAGAGTCCCTTCTTTGCAGGGTTTTGGTATTTTTCGCTGACACGCCAAAATCCGCTGCAAGCATAGAGACAAAAACAGAAAAGTTCAGATGTTTTTCAGAATTCCATTTTTTTGTAGAGAGAATGATTGATAGGCCAGTGTTCTAAACTAATTTCTTGTTTTGGGGGAGGAATATGTATTTCTACACCGTAAAACTGCCATGACATCAAAGGCAAGACGCAAAGCTGACTGATTAAATTTACAGCACAGGGTATAACATCCCAAACGACCTTTCCATTTCCCAAACATGATCCAGCACTTACAGATATGTTATTTCTGCTTTAGCAACACGAGTCTTTCTCAGGATATTACCAGAGACCGCCTGGGATGAGACCAGGGCAATGTTAGCAAAGGTCTACAGTTCAGATTCTAGTCTTATACTACTACTACCACCATCTTTATTTACTAGGCAAGGCAATTAAAAACAAATTCTTATTAACAAGGACGGCCTAGGCTACCTGGGGCGGCAGGTAGCCTAGTGGTTAGAGCGTTGGGACAGTAAAACGAAAGGTTGCTAGATCGAATCCCCAAGTTGACAAGGTAAAAATCTGTCGTTCTACCCCTGAACAAGGCAGTTAACCCACTGTTCCTAGGCCGTCATTGTAAATAAGAATTTGTTCTTAACTGACTTGCCTAGTTAAACAAAGGTTAAATACATTTTAAAAAGTCATATTTTACCTTTTAACTGTTCCTTAAATCATGAACTGAGACTTCAGACTTCCCTTTGGTAAGTATAGGGTCTGATTTCTGTTAGGCCTTGAGGAATTCTTTAGGGGCCAATGCCTTTTCAGTGATGGTTGATTTGAGAATGGGACAACTCTATTTACTAGGATGAAAATACTCCACTTTCCCCAGACAGCAAGAGTATCTGTTGTCTGTTCCTGAGGAGCAGATCCAAATTCTACATCTATGGAGCAAAAGCCTTTTAGAAAAAAATGCATAACAGACTAGCTTCATATGATAGGCCATGAGAACTGTACTTTCCACGTCGGTCTTATTTGGGTAACTTTCCGTTAGAGGCTCTCCCAGTCATTAAAACAAAGCTCCGGCGTCTGTCCTAGTGAAACTATGTGAGGCACTGAAGAGGGCCTTGTAACATGACGAATCAGTCAGACTGTCTGAACTTCAGACAGCGGGTTAGAAGTCGCTGACTGCGGGAGTTCCCAGGGGGACCTTAAAAGTTCACAGGAGTTATCAGGCAGCCCTTTCGAGTGCAGTACAGCTCTCTTCCCTGCTCCTCCCTTTCTCTCAGACTGACATTTATAAAGCCATTATAGGCTCCACAAAGCAGCCGTATTGTTTGGCAAGTGGTGATCCAACAAAAATCTGATAGGATTTGGGTCCAAAAGGTCTCAGCACACAGAACTTCAGGAATACTGAAACTCAGAATACTAGGTATAAATCACATTTTTCAGAATACCGCTTTCCCACACATATGATTCTTCTGAGATGCCTCAGGGAAGGACTTTTTCTAACTGGGTCGATTTATGTGAACATTCCCATCACACACTGCTGTCCAACAAGATAACAGACACTTTTTCCAAAGACAACTGTGACCAATATACAATGTCCAATGAGAAGTATTTGTTGCTTATTGGAGAATTAGTCCAAATAGTTTAAGACTGTGGATAACATAGAGGAATATTAAGGGGGATGGATAGACCCAATAAGTAGGACACTGGTTCTAGCATTCTAGAGGTCTCCGTGTTCCAGAAGAATACATTCTATGGCTACAACACTGTGGAGGGAGAATATAGAGACTCACCTAGCTTGATGTCTCCCTCCAGTGTGAGAAGGACGTTCCCGGCCTTCAGGTCTCTGTGGATGATCTTGATGCTGTGCAGGTAGACCAAGGCCTCCAGCATCTGTTTACAGATCACCTGGATCTGGGGCTCTATCAGGCCCCGGTCCAGCTCTGCAGACCAGAAAGAGGCAAGGACACCGGTTAGGGGAACGGACATCACTTTAACTCACATCAACAACAAAAGTTTTACTTTAAATCCTCTCAACAGAAAAATGGTACAACCCATTTTTACTGGTAACAAGTCAGAACTCCCCCGAAGGCAAGGTGGTTTATTGGGTCACCGGAGTATTTCCTATGCAGCAGATAGGGCTTCTGCCAGTAGAAGATGTAAGTAGTCGTAAGAGGCCACTGCCCCCTGAGAGCCCAGAGAGTGTAAATTGACTTTGAGAAAACATTCACATGCTAAAGCAGGCTCTCTCAATTCTTTGTGTTTGGTTAGCTGTATTTGGGGCCAGCGACTGCTGTATGAGAAGCAGGAGGGCAATTCCACAGTACAGTAGAGCAGAGTTCAGTACAGTAAAGTAGAGTATAGTTCAGTAAATTAGTGTACTCAGATCTACTGTGCTCTACTGTACATACTTAGACTCTTTACTGCACCATCTAAACTTGTGAAGCCAACAGTTTTTTGCGAATACTATGATTTCCCATTGTAGCCAATTCCATTGCAGAAATTGCATTACTGATTTCTCTGAAATTCCATTACCAATTTGGTAACGATTAACTAAGTTAATTGTTTGTCCTTTGACAGCTCTAGTTGATGCATTTCTAATAACTTAAGACTTTTTCTAGTAGATGTTGTTTTCTAAGACCCTTTTTCCAACAGTTTGACCAGAAATCAAAGCCTTTGCTTATTCCCGATTTTTAGAATGGAAAATGGTTGAAAATGTATATTTAATATCTCTAAAATATAAACTCAGATTTCATTTGACACCCAATTCGACATGCTCCTATGAACTCATCGGTCCTTTTACATGGAAACGACCAGGGGTCTCCTCTCCATCTGCGCCTAGTGTTTTGCAACAATAGCAGATCCATTACAGCGTGACGTCACTTGGCCTTGTTCGCCAATTATTTCATAATAAAGCAATATTCTTAAGAGCAACAATGCCTTGGCAGTTGCAGCTATCGCCTCAGGTTTAGAATCTGAAACATCAAACGGGAGAGGCGGGAAGCTTATGAAAGCAATGTTCTAAGAGAGAGAGCACAGTAGAGCACATAACCATGAAGCACCACCCTGCCTACAGTACTGTTGGGTCCGGAATTATTGACACCCTTGATAAAATATGAGCAAAGAAATACTGCATAAAATCAATACAAATGCTGACCTATATTGTATGCATTTCTGGGGGGAAATGTATATTATTTTATGCTAATACAATTTCTCAGATAAAGGGATTTTGCTTAAGTAATAAAAAAAGAACATCTCTAAAAGATATGGGGGAAAAAATTATTATTGGATCCCCAGTTTAAAATACTTCAGCACCCTTGTCATGCATTGCGAGGATAATGACACAGCCTTTTTCTAAAATGTGTTATGAGATTGGAGAACACATTGGGAGGAATCATAGAAAATACATAATCTTTCTGGATCCTTGATATCTTTTGTCTGCGCTTATGGACTGCCCTCGTCAACTCAACGTTGGCCGTCAAAAAAACAATGCATGTGCAGAAAATACCTCATCTCTACTATAAAATATGGTGGTGGATCTTTCATGTTATGGGGCTATTTTGCTTCCAACATAGCATACAATACAGCTCAGAATTTAACTTATTTTTTGCTCATCTTTATCAAGGGATCCAATAATTCTGGACCCCACTACGTCTCCGTACCTAACATAGTTGCGTCCACGGCTCCTCCGGGGCAGAACTCAATCATGATCTGTGGGGAGGAAGAGAAACAGTCAGTATTGTGATTTACAGTCTTAAACTGAATACAAATGTATCAGGAAATACAAACTGAATATAAATTTAATACAAATATATCAGGAAATATACTAAATACAAACTTCCTAAGAGGGAAGAGGGATTCCATGGAAAGTCACATTTTCTAGAGACCCATCAACATGACGCACTTCAAAGTCACAGGCAGATGTTAGTAGCTTATGTTTGTTTGTTTACTGTGATCACTTCAAAAGCTTCCCAGAGAAAAGGACGAGGGGTAAAGAAAGAGAAGATGGATTAAATGGAGGGGGGCTGAGAGGAGACGACGAGAGGGAAGGTCCAGAGAAGTGACAGGTAGTAGCATAGCTGCCTTCAATCTTACTGAGATACACTGGTCTCTCTCTCTGCTATATCGCCCTGAGAGAATGTCTGAAATCTAGAGAAGAGAGAGAGACAGGAGTTGTAGGCAGTGAGGCCTCTTGGAACTCAGATAACCTATACAATAAAAGACAGCACATGTCAGCAGCAGACGCCTGACGCTGCCCAGTCACCAGGAGATTAACCAACAGCTCCCTTTCTAGTCGTACACTCCTGTCTCTGACATCTGTGTTGAAACCCCTCTCAAACACTCTACAATGCCTCGTGTCGCTATAGGCGATACTCACCGTGGCCGTACAGAACAGCACTACAGTCGGAGTGTGTTTAGCGATGGATGCGATAACAGACTGTCACTGTAACATAAACCAAATAGCATCCCTGCCAAGGTGAAACAGCAAGAGCTGAGGAAAGGCAGAAAAAAGCCCACTGAAAACAATCCCTTTGCATCTGCACTGTCAAAGGCTACTGATGAATGTGCCATGCAAGTCAACAGGGGGCTGAGCACAATAAAGCCAGAGTAGAAATGTGTTTTGATCATATTCCACATGACTCGAGGGTTAGTGGGGTACAGTAACTTTAACATGCCGGCGCTGTTTAAGGAATTCTGGGAGCACCTCAAATTTTCAAAGAGTTGTGTTGGCACGCACGTGCATGTTTCTTTATCCAAGGCACTCAGATGGCTTGTCACTGTTCAACAGCATACATATCTCACTGTTACATAAGCCCCTGACGATTGAGTAACAGACTAGGTCTTGTTTTGCCATAGCACAAAAGGCCCTCTCCATCCCATTCATTCACCTCTCTGCTATAACACCATTGTCAAAGCAACAAAACTAATGGAGGACTCATAGGTAGTTACAGAACATAAGTGGACACACACACGCACGACTCCATCCCCAGCCGAGAGAGGTGCCCATGTTCCGGTCAGTCTTGGCTAGCCTCCACAGTAAAACAAGGGCGTCTTATTTTAAACATTTTAAAAAGTGCTGTTTGTGAGGCCTTGTATTAACATTGGATCCACTGGAGTTTGAGGTTTATTTGTGGTTTTTCCAAAATCCCTACTTATCCTCTCATCAACAAATACTTTAGATGTGGATGACATGCTAGGTAAATAGACTTAAGAGGAAGGCATACCTGGTACAAACTCAACATTGTCTGTGTCCACTGAATGCCGTTCAAAGCACTTCATGGTAAGCACCTACTGTAAAATGCTTTATCAGCTTGAAGTGGTTTTATGCATAGACAACAGGAAGTTTTTAGTGGAATCTAATGATAGTTGGATCTATTGCTGCTACTGTAAGTAAATCACATCAGTTTTCTCCTTTTGAGGGAATGTTGGCATGGTTTCCAGATGACAAGAGCAATGTTGCACTGGGGAAAGATGTGATCCAACTGGTCAGACTGCATACAAACTACAGCCTGTATGTTCCTCTTGGAGAGAACTAACTTAATAATTGATGACTGTTAAAAAGACGCCGTTTCACTGGTTAAGCCTTCTCTGAATTTATGCCACTGACTGCTCAGTCGGGCAAGTTAAGTTGAGCTGATGCAGACTTGCAAGCACTGTGTTAGATATACAAGTAAACTGGCTTAGGTAGCACCTTGGCGACATTGACGTGGTGTTTAAGTTCATTCAACTGTGTATCGACACTGACAGTGATTTGCAACCTCATCTTCTAAGGAATCTCCCGGCCATCTTTTCTCCATCATGCACAGAATCAGCACTATTATGCATTGTGACACTTTGGGGATTGAGTAACGTTCCAGTGATAGATGGGTACAGTTCTAAATTGGTTTAGGACCCATTTAACAGGTCGAAAGTTTGTCACCCTTGGAGAACATAAATATCACGTGGCATTCTATAAGATTCGATTTTGGGTCCGGTACTGTTCAGTTTGTTTGTTTGAACATACACAAATCAAATCGTATTTGTCACATACACATGGTTAGCAGATGTTAATGCGAGTGTAGCGAAATGCTTGTGCTTCTAGTTCCGACCATGCAGTAGTATCTAACAAGTAATCTAACAAATTCACAACAACTACCTTATACACACAAGAGTAAAGGAATGAATACGAGTATGTACATATAAATATATGGATGAGCGATGGCTGATCGGCGTAGGCAAGATGCAGTAGATGGTACGGAGTACAGCATATACATACGAGATGAGTAACGTAGGATATGTAAACATTATATAAATGCATCGTTTAAAGTGGCTAGTGATACATTTATTCGATCCAATTATAATTATTAAAGTTAACCGTTCAAAAGTTTGGGGTCACTTAGAAAGGTCATTGTTTTTGAAAGAAAAGCACATTTTTCATCCATTAAAATAACAAAATTGATCAGAAATACAGTGTAGACATTGTTAATGTTGTAAATGACTATTGTAGTTGGAAACAGCTGATTTTGAATGGAATATCTACATAGGTGTACAGAGGCCCATTATCAGCAACCATCACTCCTGTGTTCCAATGGCACGTTGTGTTAGCTAATCCAGGTTTAGCATTTTAAAAGGCTAATTGATCATTAGAAAACCCTTTTGCAATTATGTTAGCACAGCTGAAAACTGTTGTACTGATTTAAGAAGCAATAAAACTGGCCTTCTTTAGACAAGTTGAGTATCTGGAGCATCAGCATTTGTGGGTTCGATTACAGGCTCAAAATGGCCAGAAACAAATAACTTTCTTCTGTAACTCATCAGTCTATTCTTGTTCTGAGAAATTAAGGCTATTCCATGCGAGAAATTGTCAAGAAACTGAAGATCTCGTACAACGCTGTGTAGTACTCCCTTCACAAAACAGCGCAAACTGTCTCTAACCAGAATAGAAAGAAGAGTGGAAGTACATTAGAGTGTCTAGTTTGAGAAACAGACGCCTCACAAGTCCTCAACTGGCAGCTTCATTACATTGTACCCGCAAAACACCAGTCTCAGTGACGAGGCAACTCTGGGATGCTGGCCTTCTAGGCAGAGTTGCAAAGAAAAAGCCACATCTCAGACTGGCCAATAAAAAGAAAAGATTAAGATGGGCAAAATAACAGACACTGGACAGAGGAACTCGGAGTCGCCTCTTCACTGTTGAAGGAAATGTCTAAGTGACCTCAAACTTTGAATGGTAGTAATATGTTATATATATATATATATATATATATATATATTACTGATTTAAATACTTGGATGGCTCACAACTTCCTCCAGCTAAATCAAGACAAGACAGAGGTACTTATTGTTGGGGCCAAAGCACAGAGAGAGAATCTTGTTGCACATTTTAATTCAAAGGCAATAAAGACCAAACAGGTAAAAAAAAAACGTGGTGTTATTTTAGATTCTGAACTAAATTTCAAAATCACACATCAGGAAGGTGACCAAATAGCTTTTTACCACTTGAGGAACATTGCCAAGGTGCAGCTGTTTCTCTCTCAGCCTGCTACAGAGAGACTCATCCATGTTTATTACAAGCAGGTTTGACTACTGTAATGCTCTCCTGTCTGGTGTACTCAAGAAAGCCATTGGTCAACTGCAAAACACATACAGAATGCTGCAGCACGGGTACTGACCAAGACCAGACAGAGAGCACACAATACACCAGTTTTAAAGTCTCTGCACTGGCTGCCTGTGAGTTCTAGAATGAATTTTAAGATTCTTATTTTGGTTTTCCACGATTGTGCACCCCAATACATGTCAGACATGCTTTTAAGTTATGTACCCAGTAGGTCCCTCAGGTCCTCTGGCACTGGTCTTTTAACTATCCCAAAGCCTAGGACCAAGAGGCATGGAGAGACAGCCTTTAGTTACCATGCCCCCAGCCTCTGGAACAGCCTGCCAGAGAATCTGAGGGGGGCCAAAACTGTGGACATATTTAAAATAGATCATAAAAGCTTTTTAGCTTTGCTTTTCTTCAGGGTGCTTTTTAGTTGTTCAGTTCGAATCATTCTTTTGCTTTTTATCTTGTGTAGTAAATATTTCAGCTTTTATTTAATTGTTTTTTGTTATTTCCTGTTAAGCACATTGCATTGCATGTCTGAAATGTGCTGTATAAATAAAGCTTGATTTGATGATACATTACAGTACGTCCTCAGGATGGATTCAGAATGAAGAACAGCAATAGACAGACAACCCGTTGCTCTACGTTATGTTGTACTGTAGCTCCACTGAGATGGTGGGTAGAAGGCAGTGAGATAGTGAACAAAAGAGGATGAGGGCATATTTACTGAAAACAGAGTGGCGCTGTGCTGGGGGGATAAAAACAAGAACAGGGATCCTACAAGGACATCATTCACCTCCTGTTTATTGGTCCCTCTACCGGTCTCCATCTCTACTTGGTATCAACTGAACAGAACACAACAGCATTTCTTTAGACTGAGAGGCCTCTCTTCGTCAAGAGGCAGCCTCAAGGAGATAGACTTATTCACAAGGAATAAATTATACATACCAATTACACTCGGTCTCACAGTGTGCAGTAGGGTTTTGTGTTGGCCCTAGGAGTGGCAGTAGACTACACTGACTGCACACTAAGACACACACCATCAATCTGTTAACACCTACTAATAGAGTTCTATAGTTTATTATTGGTTGATCTCCAGATGAAAACATTCATGGCTGGCTGCAGTCCCTCTCAACTAATAATGAAAAACGTAACTGGTCCTGTAAGACAGGGTCTGTTTGATAGATCAGAAGTTGGCTAGTTAGTCAAGATGGAGTGATTCCAGAAATAAACAAAAGCTTATAATGGTGTGTGTGTCTACTGTCTATGCCTGTGTGTGTGTGTGTGTCTACTGTCTATGCCTGTGTGTGTACTGTCCATGCTTGTGTGTGTTAATGTCAGCAGCCAATTAGCTACCCTACGGTAAAGGCCCCCTGTTTCTCACGCTGTGGCTGGAAAACAGATTGTTCCTAAATAAGAATAAACAGCCTTCTCTCTCTCTCCCCAGAGCAGAGTAGGTGGGCAGCGGAATGTGCTCTCCGGCTGAAAGAGGGGGGTTTCTGAGGCCCGCAGCCCAACTGCCGGTTCCGTCTGCAGCTTCTCTTCAGCAGAGACACCCCACCCAGCCTAGGCAGACAGGCATCCTCCAGGGATCACACATCTTTAGTCATCCCCTTGGCACTGGCCCTTGGCCAGGGAGAGGCAATACTGTGGTGCCAGTGTTTGTGTGGAGGTGTTATGGTCAGACGACAGAAACATATTGGGTAGTTCTGACAGTGGAGAGAGGTGAGGGAGAGAGAGAAGTGAGAGGCCTAACTATAACCTGATTCTTTCTGATGATATCCAAGTATGACATCTAAGTGGTGTAAGTGAGCACTGCATCTGGCTACTCACTCTGGATGGAGAAAATTTTATTTATTTTTCCTTAATTTTACTAGGCAAGTCAGTTAAGAACAAATTCTTCTTTTCAATGACGGCCTAGGAACAGTGGGTTAACTGCCTGTTCAGGGGCAGAACGACAGATTTGTACCTTGTCAGTTCGGGGAATTCAACTTGCAACCTTTAGGTTACTAGTCCAACGCTCTAACAACTAGGCTACCCTGCCGCCCCAATAACCTGAGCCTCTTGAATAAGATCACATTGAAGTCTGACTATACTGCCCGTGTACACTCAATGATAGACTGCGCCATTTTAAATGTAGAATTGTTGAGAACGAGATCAGAGAGAAAACTGTAACCCCACTAAGGACACACACAGACAGGAAATGTGTGGTTTGAAAGCTGTACGTGTATTTGCACACTGCCCTTTATCAAAACACAATGAGCTGACACTGTCTCGATGTAGAGGCCTTGTAGAAAGGATAATGTACCTTTCGCACTGTTGAATTCCAGCTATGCCCTAGCAGGGGTGTAACAAGCCTCTGGGTTTTGAACAGCTGGGGAGGGGGAGCTGCTGCTGCCATATCTGGTGTGGTGGGCCCCCCAATTATGGAGGTGTACAAGGTGCCCCAACACTGCACTAAAGCCGTATGATATCATACTCCACTCCTCTGTCTGTTAACCTTCTACTCTGAACGCTATGAGATGGAATAATTTGGTCTACACAACCATTTAAAAATCGGTATGAGGCTGGAATGAAACATAGAAAATGCTTGACGTCTACTTGGTCTGTAAGAACTACACTTAAAGCTGCACTATGCAGACACCGCACCAACTATTTCCTGGGTGCTAAAATTGAAATAGTTTGCTTAATTTCAGTTTAAACTGCTGTGAAATTTCGCCCCAAAAAGTTACATAATGCAGATTTATTATAATCTACACTTCCGCCTCTAGGACCATTTCAACTCAGCAGTTTTCTATCACTTTGGCTTTTAGCTGTTGAGTTTATACTGCACTTATATCCAGGTCATGGGTTCAAAGGTCACATTCAGTCATGCAATGATAGTCACAAAAATACTATAGTCAGATAAATAATATCAGAGTATCAGAGTAACATCATAAAGTGTTGCTGCAGTATGAACAGTGTGCTAGATTATTTGTTTTAACAATAACTTGTTGGCTTGGGACAATTTTCTTTTTTTGCTACATTTTGTAATTCCTAGGATACTTGATGTCCGGGACCAGCATACTACATAAGGTCACTAGTGTTTGTCTTGGAAGACACAGGCAGATTACAAAGTACATGCAAAACTGCAGTGTATTCAATAATGAGAGAGGAGAGAGAAAGAAAAGAAACTCTCCTAGCGGGAGGAAGTGAACAATCTAGCTAGATCCTCATAGAACCTATGAAGGTTCACCATCAGGTTAGGTCAGAACCTATTCTGTAATAGAGGGCTCTGGAATGGATCAGACCATTGATTTGTCTAACAGTTTTGGGTGTTCCAGTACAAACTCCACACGGTCCAGTTCCGGCTCACCGTCGGCACAGTGGCTCTCATGGGTGGCCCACTGTCGGCCCGGAGATCTTACCCAGAGCTTGGCGTCATGGTAGAAGGCGTCTAGCAGCTTGATGATGTAGCGGTGGTCACACTTGGCCAGGATGTCTATCTCCACCATGTAGTCCTCCAGCTCCTCTTCAGTCTTTGTCTCGATCACCTTGGCCGCAGCCAGTGCGCCAGTCTCCTTGTTTTTTACCTAGAAGATAAAGTCAACATTTACACCATCGTGTCCTCATTTAGTGTTCATGAGATGAAGGATATCGAGCCATTTATACATTCATTTAAAAAGTTTTCATGTTGCCTTACCATTTTTATTAATTTTGCTTTGAGATTCTATCCTAACAGGCGTTATTATCTATTGGGTGACTGTTAAATGTCAAAAAGGTCAGCACACAGGAAGTAGGCTACAGGAATAATTTCTGCACAGGGGGGCTATTTAAATAGGCTACTCGAGGACAGTGGATTTTATCTGAGAATATATTGGGTAATTATAACAAAAATCATAGGTGGGGCCCGGCCGTGGTGAACTAGTACGGGCGTTAGGAAGGAAATTGAACTTGCAAAAACCACCCCGTTTCGAAATGCACTTCTGTGTTTTTCTCATGTGACTACAATTGAAAGGTAGTGAACACATCGAGTCTCATATATTGCTAAATAAGCAAATGGACTTGGGGTTAAAGTTACTAGTCTTAGTGAATTAACATTATATTCCACACATTAAATACTGGAAACTAAATTTGACAATATAAATTGGACTTCAAAAACCATATCTGGGCCACCGCCCATCCAATGAATTAATCTGTGTGTGTGTGTGTGTGTGTGTGTGTGTGTGCGCGCGCGTGCGTGTGTGTGACAAAGACTTTCTCATGAAAAGAAAACTTTATCAAAACCCTAGCACAGACAAACACAAGAGTCTAATAAATGTTTTACTTAACGGCTTAAAAAGCACAACAGGAAAGGAACCTGCACACCCTGTAAGAGCTAAGGAGAAGGAGGTACCACTGTAGCCATGCAGTCAGCCAGACCATCCATCCACATTGACAAGGCACTACAAATGAGTTAGAAACACTGTCCCCAACTGCATTTTATTTATTTATTATTTTAACCTTTATTTAACTAGGAAGTCAGTTAAGAACAAATTCTTATTTGCAATGACGGCCTACCAGGGAACAGTGGGTTAACTGCCTTGTCAGCTTGGGGATTTGATCTAGCAACCTTTCAGTTACTGACCCAACGCTCAAACCACTAGGCTACCTGCCGCCCCATGATAAACCAGCATGATAAACCAGCATCAAAACAGGAGGGCTGAGTAAGTGTTGACCACATGACAACAGACAAGATGTACAGGTCTCTGTCAGAGGTTATAGTTCTGAGAATGAATACATCTAGGTTAAACAAGTTGTACTCTGGGAAAGGTGTGTGATCTCTACATAATAGTGTGTGTGTGTGTGTGTGTGTGTGTGTGTGTGTGTGTGTATGAGAGAGCAGAGAGAGCAGAGAGAGAGAGAGAGAGCAAAGACTGTGCGAGACAGAGAGCGAAAAGAAATGAACAGAGGAAGGATGTTGTGAGTTAACAACGGGAGAAAAAAAGTCAAGAGAGAGAGACTAGTCTGTCTATATCTACAGTATAGGCAGATATACACCGAGTATACCAAACATTAGGAGCACATTTCTAATATTGACTTGCAACCCCTTTGGCCACAGAAGAGCCTCAATTTCATCAGGGCATGAACTCTACAAGATGTCAAATGCGTTCCACAGGGATGTTGGCCCATGTTGACTCCAATGCTTCCCACAGTTGTGTCAAGTTGGCTGGATGTCCTTTGGGTGGTGAACCATTCTTGATACACACGAGAAACAGTTGAGCGTGGAAAAACCCAGCAGTGTTCCACAAATCGGTGTGCCTGGCACCTACCACCATACCCTGTTCAAAGGCACTTAAATATTTTGTCTTGCACATTCACCTTCTGAATGGCACACATACACAATCCATGTCTCAATTGTCTCAAGGCTTAAAAATCCTTCTTTAACTTGTTTCCTCCCCTTCATCTACACTGATAGTTTTGAGCAAGTGAGTGAGGATAGTTCAAGCTACTCCCAATGACCGGGAGATGCGAGGCTGCAGACTAAACAGCCTGGTGGGGTCCAGTGCCTGAGGGGTCTGTGGGAAAACATCTGGGTAAACAGTGCAGTCACACATACGCCTGGAGACACTAGCCTACCATATTCCATCTTCGGGAACCCTCAGGGTTGGAACTAACTCCAGGGCCTTTTTTAAAATGAGGACTCAGTTTTTCCTGGTGAGGTCACATGGTTAGGAAACCTAACCTAACCTTTGCATACAGTGTGTGACATGATAGTGTGTCTGACAATGCATTGCAGAGCGTTTGCATTTCATCACCACTTCCAGGAAACGTCTCTGCTCCCACCACGGAAACCATCATCTCAGAGTCACCAGGGGCCCCATTAGGTCACAATTCCTGCTTAACGAGTCTGCATTCGCTCTCTCGCTCTCTCTCGCCCTCTCTCTCTCCCTCCCTCCCTCTCTTACTGGGAGCCATTACCTCTTTTCCGCTCGCGTCTAGTCTGCCTTGTAAAAGGCCAAGGCCAATGCTCTGCAGCTCAGTAGGAATACGACCCAGGAATGTGCTTCTGGGCTTCAGTTGAGTTGGGGGTGGAGAGAGGGAGAGAGAGAGCATCTTATCTGTAAGTCTGTCTGTCTGTGGGGGAGGGAAGGGGCTGTACTGTACACAGAGGAAATGACACTGAAACGCCTTATTGTGCCTCACAAGGGAGCACTGACTTCCTGGAAGGCATAAAAAGGCTCTGCAGTCTCTCCACTGGAGGAGGAGGAGTAAGAGTGGTGCTGGGTGAGCATAGAGCTGTATACTCACACTAACCAAAATGTACAAACCGAAAGAAAAACTGGCTCACAACACCACCTATTCCTCCTCTCTTATCACAGTAGAGAAGAACAAAGCAGTACTCTCTCTAACCCAATCATCCCACTGAGGAACAACAAAGCAGTGCTCTCTCTAACCCAATCATCCCACTGAGGAACAACAAAGCAGTGCTCTCTCTAACCCAATCATCCCACTGAGGAACAACAAAGCAGTGCTCTCTCTAACCCAATCATCCCACTGAGGAACAACAAAGCAGTGCTCTCTCTAACCCAATCATCCCACTGAGGAACAACAAAGCAGTGCTCTCTCTAACCCAATCATCCCACTGAGGAACAACAAAGCAGTGCTCTCTCTAACCCAATCATCCCACTGAGGAACAAAACAACTGTTCGGTGGTTTGTTTTGCCCAACATTTCCATGAATGTCAGGGACAACTAACCGTCACAGACCCCTCTTTTGCTATAGCCCTCCTGTCTGTGACCGCCTGCCTGTCTGCCCTCCTGCGACCACCTGTCGGCATCCCTTCATGGGAGAAGTCGCTCGTCCTCTCAGTGCTCCACAAAAGGTCAAAGAGGTTAAAGCAGTAAAACGAGGGATCAGCTTCTTCTCCCCTGCCTCTGGGGTACGTGATGAGAACACAAACACACAGATCCAGTTAGTGGAGTGACGTTCACTGGGCAGATTACTACACCTGGCTGTGAAAAGAGAGGAGCAGACACACTGGGCTCAGTGGGTGGAGTGTGTCTGCTCTCTGCTGCTGCTAGCACAGCCTCTTGGGGCCAATCACTTCCAGGTTGATAGCAGCATACAGTAGAGTAACCATGAAGCGGTGTGCCGAGGCGTGGGCCTGCCTGCATGTACACTGTACTGTGCACTTTGCCAGAGTGCACACGCACACAGGCTGACAGGACACTAATCCCAGCCCATCTCTAGAGAACGTGTGCTTAACCTTTGCCCTGGCGTTAAGATGTACAACCCTGAACATTTCTCTGAACAGGAATGTCATGTCTAGAATTCTTGTTAACATTGGGCTGCCTAGTAAATCTTGATCTCCCTCTGAAGATGGCTCAAATCATCATTATGACAAATGAAAAAGACGTCTCAGGCAGCTTTGGGTTTGGGTCCTGGGAACACCAGACTTGTTTGTTTGATTCTCGTATAAGAAGCATATCAGGTACAGATAAGGCAGAGATGGGCAACTTTGATGGGGGTGGGCGCCACAAAAACAATGGAAATCATGAGGGGCCGCAGTGACTGGTGGGCATGCTTACCCACATCCATACACCCCACCCCCATTTTAGCACCACCCTCATGACAGCAAAGATAAATAATGTGTTTTAAAGTAATTTCATGCAATTCTACACATTTTGCCATAGGGTGGAGGCAAATGTTGCATTTTTAATATATGTTAACTGATGATCAATGGGCCCCACCCCGGTCGGTAATTCAACTATGCTTACTACAAGTTTAGATAGGTAAATTAGTCTAGCAGCCAGCTAACACACACACACACTTTTTTTTTTTTTTTTTAAACTGTTGATGCACAACCAAATTTCGAAATGGTACCCATTATAACTGTCGACAGTAAGTTGAGACCCCCGACTGAGTGTGTAATTAGTCTGCGGGCATACAAAAGGGGGGCAGTTGCTGTATGTGTTAACAGTCAGTCGATTGAGATAAAAGCCTTGATCATGCATGTGGCTATCATCCCATTCTATTTATCAAAAGTAGGTCTAGGATTCTGCATAAAGTCTGCCAGAGTTCTCTATAAGTACAATGAACATGATAATGTCTGAAATGCATTGTATCCTACTGAACAGAAATAACAGGATACTAACTAGCCTAGCTATTGATTAGTATTATTTGCTACTGTTACGTTGCTGCTGCACATAGATGTGTCCCAAATGAAACCCTATTGCATTTATAGGGTACTACATTTGACCAGGGCCCATAGGGCTCTGATAAGTACTGCACTATATAGAGGAAAACAAATCTATACAATTGCTTATTGCAATATTATTTTGGATGATATTGTATAGATTCTTTGACTCAAAGTATTGATTTGTAAAAATTAAAAAACCGTATGGGGTTTGAGAGCCCGCGCTTTGTACTTGCAGAGTATTCGTTGTGGAATTTCCGGGCCACCACGTTTTTTCGACATGGCATGTTGTAGTCTGGTTCTAGATAATGCCATCAGGGAATTGAAGCCAACATCCTCTACCATTGACAATGGCTGCATATCAACTACAATCATTTCTGTAATCAGCGCTGTCATTTTGTCACTCAGTCCCTTATTGCACCCCTTTGTGTGAAGCCGTCTAATGTCTGTTGTGTGGGGCCTGCAGTGCTGCCAGCAATGATATGGGTCTCACGGTGAGTCATTTTCAGAAAGCATTGCACCTGTACTACCATTACTGTACCTCAATTCCACCTCGCAAAGTTTGCATTTCACCACCTTCTCATGTAACGTCTCAAAAGTACTGCCATACAGGACTTTGTTGCTGTTGTTTGCCATTCTATTGCTTTTTTCATCGATAATGATGTGCGGAGTGCTTTATATCCGTGGTAAATAATTTGAAAGATGCATATCTCCGCATACTAACATTAAAGCATTGTTGCGTTAGTGATTTGTTTAATTTTTTCCTTTATGACGATTTGAACCTGTTAGTGATCCCAAGCTTAAACGTTCACACCCCTAGAAGACAGTGTTGTGCCATCTACCCCTTTTCTCTTTCCACTGGGGACATTCTATTTCTCTTGTGTTACATAAACTGAGGATTATACAGGGTTGAATTCTTCCTGTAGCTTTATTTACAGTTGTCCCACATGGGTGTAGGACACAGCAGAAGTTCAAACGTTGAACCCCAAGAGGAACAGTGCTGCTGTCTGAGGATGTGGTGGTTTCGCTGTGAGGTATTGTGAAAGGTTTCAGGCTCAAAACAACAGTGAAGAACTCGCTGCAGCACGTCTCTTAGGATAAGCTCTGAACATAGAGCTGTCGAGTCAATACGGATGTTGGATCTTCATTTGATCACCCTGTTGCAGGAGAACGTTCATGCAATGCAGGAAATGTAAAACATTTAGTGTATTCAAGGTTTAAAAAGGCTTCTGAAGTTTAGAATTTCCAGTTTGAAATTACAAACTAGATTTTCCCTTAAGAAAAATGTATCAACCCCTACAAAAATGTCAATTTATTATAATCCAAACTATAATTCACATTTCCTGTTGCTGCAGGATTATTTTCCTGCTGTAGCAAACTGGTTCAAATTAAGATCCTACATCTGTGGTGTTGGCTGATTACTTTAGCAGTGCTGTTACATCATGTATTGTGCTTTGCCTCTGATATAGCGTCAAAGTATTTCAAAACCAGTAAATCAGTTATGACTAGTTAACTCATGATGTTCTCACAAAACATTACTCCCTCGCCCACACTCCAACTCAGACAGTCACCAAGGCAACCTGCCACAGACATACCGACAGGGGGCTGGGAAGTCATGGGGGACGAGCCTCTACAGGAGAGCGTGGTGAGTGAGAGAGCGTCACAAAGGAGCATGCTGTCCACACCCACCCAGGAGAGCACTTATCAGCCAGGCAGGCCACAACTGGGCCCCACAGATTACCAGCCCTGGAGCACTGAAGGTCTATCACCACGGCACCCTAGTCCATACATAGTGCACTAGTACTTTGTGGTCAAAAGTAGTGCACTATATAGGAAAGAAGGTGCCATTTGGGGCGCATTACTCGGGTAATGCTAGGCTAACTAAGGCTATTAGGAAAACTTACAGTACAGTACCAAGCAGCAGCAGCCAGGAAGCCTGCACAGCGGCACATGTCCCATTAATAAGTAAAGGGAACCTTTCGGCACTTGTGCTTAAGGGTTTGGCGGCAGCCGTACAGATAAAAAACATCCTGTGACACACGGGTCAGCAGGAAGTGGGACATGCTCCTGTCTCAACAATAGCCTACATGTGGGGAGATTTATGTACAGTACCAGTCAAAAGTTTAGACTACTCATTCAAGGGTTTTTCCTTTATTTTGACAATTTTATACATTGTAGAATAATAGTGAAGACATCAAAACTATGAGATAAAACATATGGAAACATGTAGTAACCAAAAAAAGTGTTAAATATATTTACATTTTAGATTCTTCAAAGTAGCCACCCTTCGCCTTGATGACAGCTTTGCACACTCTTGGCATTCTCTCAACCAACTTCACCTGGAAAGCTTTTCCAACAGTCTTGAAGGAGTTCCCACATATGCTGAGCACTGGCTGCTTTTCCTTCACTCTGCGGTCCAACTCATCCCAAACAATCTCAATTGGGTTGAGGTCGGGTGATTGTGGAGGCCAGGTTATCTGATGCAGCACTCCATCACTCTCCTTCTTGGTCAAATAGTGTGTGTTTTGGGTCATTGCCCTGTTGAAAAACAAATTATAGTCCCACTAAGCGCAAACCAGATGGGATGGCGTATCGCTGCAGAATGCTGTGGTAGCCATGCTGGTTAAGTGTGCCTTGAATTCTAAATAAATCACTGACAGTGTCACCAACAAAGCACCCCCACACCATCACACCTCCTCCTCCATGCTTCACGGTGGGAACCGCACGTGGAGATCATCAGTTCACCTACTCTGCGTCTCACAAAGACACGGCGGTTGGAACCAAAACTCTCAGATTTGGACTCATCAGACCAAAGGACAGATTTCCACCAGTCTAATGTCCATTGGTCGTGTTTGTTGGCCCAAGCAAGTCTCTTCTTCTTATTGGCGTCATTTAATAGTGGTTTCTTTGCAGTTGTCACAATCTCCTTTAGTGATGGACCAAGACGCAGCGATACTTCCAGTATACATATTTTATTAAACGAAACTGGGAAAATAATAAACGAATGAAGATAGTATTATGTTCACAGTAGTTACGCTCAAATCATCAGTAAACAATAACCCACAAAACCCTAGTAAAAAGCACAAACATATATGGTTCCCAATTAGAGGTAACGATACTCAGCTGCCTCTAATTGGGAACCATAACCCCAACATAGAAATATGACACCTAGAACAAAAAAAAACTAATACCCAAAACTCAACCTAAAGACCAGCCTGCTAAACCAGGCCTGGACGTTACAGCAGTAATTCGACAAATGAACTTTTCCTCTGCAGCAGAGTTAACTCTGGGTCTTCCTTTCCTGTGGCGGTCCTCAAGAGGCTTCTAAACAGCTTATACCCCCAAGCCATAAGACTCCTGAACATCAAATGGCTACCCCTCTTTTACGCCGCCGGTACTCTCTGCTTTTATCTATGCATAGTCACTTTAATAACTCTACCTACATGTACATATGACCTCAATTACTTCAACCGGTGCCCCTGCACATTGACTCTGTACCGTTACCCCCTAATATCGTCTCGCTATTGTTATTTTACTGCTGCTCTTTAATTACTTGTTCCTTTTATTTCTTATTCATCTTTTTTAAACTACATTGTTGGTTAGGGGCTTGTCAGTAAGCATTTCACTCTAAAGTCTACACCTGTTGTAGTCAGCGCATGTGACTAATACAATTTGATGGTTTTTACGACTGCACTTGAAGAAATGTTCAAAGTTCTTGACATTTTTTGTATTGACGGACCTTCATGTCTTAAAGTAATGATGGACTGTCATTTCTCTATGCACATTTGGGCTGTTCTTGATATATGGACTTGGTCTTTTAACAAATATGGCTATCTTCTGTACACCACCCCTACCTTGTCACAACACAATTGATTGGCTCAAACTCAATAAGAAAATTTCACAAATTGACAAGGCACACCTGTTAATTGAAATACATTCCAGGTGACTACCTCATGAAGCTAGTTGAGAGAATGCCAAGAGTGTGCAAAGTGGTCATCAAGGCAAAGGGTGTCTACTTTGAAGAATCTCAAATATATTTGGATTTGTTTAACACTTTTTTGGTTACCACATGATTCCATATGTGTTATTTCGCAGTTTTGATGTAGAAAATAGTAAAAAATAAAGAAAAACCCTGGAATGAGTAGGTGTGTCCAAACTTTTGGCAGGTACTGTACTTCACCTCTAGTCATGGCTGTCTGTGACAGTGACTACAATGTCTTCCTTAGGCCAATAGGGCCATCAACCTGAGCATGATACCATGATAACCCCATGACACGGATAAAACCTGAGACCATGTCAACAAAGCCCTGTTGTTTACCCAGATGTGTACAGCAAACACAAATCATGAGGCCAAAGGCCCCTCAGACGTTCTTCTCCAATAGGTTTTGAGAAGGAGGCGAGAAGAGAGGATGTGAGGAATCTAGGATTCGTTGAGACAGAGCCTTAAGTCTACTCACTGTGGACGGAGACATATGATGAGTCCCTTCTCTTCCCAGACTGATTAGTCAGTAGCCTGACGGGCATACAGGAAGTGCTTCCATCACTCTCCCGGCCTACAGCTTCCCTCCTGACCCTGACTCCTAGTCATGCACTCCAGGACAGCCAAACTGTATGGGGGCTGGAGATCACATGTAGCCAGGGAGGAAGGGTGTAGAGACTGTCTATTATCACGTTTCCATTGTAAATTCCAGAGACGCCTTGTAGTTTACTCAATTTTATTCTCAGTCCTGAAGGGTAAGGAAAAATTAAGTATTTCCCGGACTGAAAACTGCTTAGTCATTAGCCACTGTCAAGGTATACCTGCTACTTCAGGAGGTGTATTTTTGTGGGGGCGTTAACTGAAGGCATCATTTATTTATATCAGGGTGGCTCATGCCACATGGTTCTCTCTCACATGCCGGTTCACAACGTATGAGTGTGTGCACTGTGCCCTGGCCCGGCCTCACTTCATCCACTGGCCCCCAAAGTCAAAGGCACTCACTGTACTACACTGAGCACAAGCAAATACTTATCCTGCCATGTCGCAAAGTGGGGGCTAAAAGAACCAGATTAAATAGCGATCCTAACACAAAACTCCAGTTGAGTTTGGACGAAGCAAACAGGGAAGGCTAATAGTGGGGTGTCCTGGGGGACCCAAATGGAGCCCAGTTAAGACAACAGCACAATAGGAGTTGATCTGTCTGTATTGGGCTTTTTTTTTTTGGTTAGTTTATTAATTCGACCATTTAAAAAAAAAGAAAACAAGCACACAAAGAAAAACATACATGCACATGAGTAAAATCATTTAGGATAACACACAATAAAAGCACTTATTTCCATTGTGGTCCTCGAGACAAGATGTCTAGGCAAGATGGAACAGGGTTGAACACAGTACGGCAGCAAGATAATAAACATAAAAACAAAGAATTGCGGCTACATCGTATGGTACATTCATATGGGCACAGAAGACATCAAACTGTTTTTTACTTTATTTTTAAAGCTGCCCAGAGAGGATGTTTTTATGCGCAGAGGCAACTCATTAGATCAGAGTGTGCTGCCCATTAAAATAAAGTAATCTCTCTCAAAGTTCACAATAAGTGGTGAAAACAATCAGCACAAAAGAACATAAAAATATTATCATTCTAGTTGTAGTCTAGCGTCAAAATGATGAAGTTAATGATGAGAGGTGACAGAGGTTAAATGTGCATTGAACTGTGAAAATCCAGGAACTCCCTACTGTGCGTACCTCAGCACTTAGTGAAGTGTTCATGTATTCAAGGCATTTCTCCTTCTGCCTACTGACAGTCCAAACATTTAGGGTGTGGTAAGTAACCATCTCTTACTCTTGATGATACCGAAAACCCACATGACACTTGTTCACATCAGAAAACTGAGTAAGCTACTTGTAGCACTGCCTTTACAGCTAGTGGTCTTCATATCGTAAAGCGAGGATGGGAAGTGTACACCAATAGGCAACTAACAGATCACCTAATTTACAGGAACTAGTAAGACCCGTAAGTAGGCAGGTCAGAATGCATCATTTAGTGAGGGGCCAATTTAATACTGTAGAAATAAAACCTAAAACAATAAAAAAACGTAATTTGCTGACATGGAAACATCTGGTCCAAGTGTTAACAGTAATACATCTGATGTCACACGCATTGGTATTTATGAGAAGCTGTGGACTGACTCAATCAACATTAATTACTCAGCCTTTAACTTTTTTTAACCTACAATCATGCTTATTTGCTCACTCAGATTAACTAAACACTTCACAAATGGGTTGGGTATAGCTACAGAAAGATCAGAATAAAGTCATTTTAAATGTCATTCAGAAATAGGTCACAGAATGTTGCTGGTAGTACGCATTTCAAAGGCAGGTGAAAGTCTCTGAAATTGCATAATTGCATTACCCCTATATTTGCATATAAACTTTTTTACCCTTGAGATTGATAAACCAAGTTGTTTGAGATGTATACATGAGTGAACCGGTTTTGACAGCCCAAATAAGAAAAAATCCATAATTGCCAGCACAGCACATCTGTTTTCATTTGATTGTGTGGTGCCTACAAATGATTTATAGACTGACAAATAGGCAGAGGTACTATCAGGAGAGTCATGCACCCCACAAATCTAAGGGGGCACAAAGTATGTGAGGATGGCTTGGGGGTGGACCAGAGGGGGGCTAGGCCTGACCATAGATTGGAGAATGTTGCTACTCTAACTTGATTGATAGCCTGAAATTATTTCTTGGCATCTAGTTAGGAGGTTGGGAACTATGTGGGCTAGCTAAAGCCAACTTCATAAAATTGCTAGATGGCTAGTAATATTACAGAGAAACAACAAAATCTATATTTTTAAAACGTTAAATCTGATGACCGGGCACGTGCCCCTGTGCCCCCTATGGGCTAGAAGATAAAACTCAAATGGAGTGGCGCCTACCCTCAGTGCGCAACAACTTGCCTATGATCATCTCTTTGAAGTTATACAAAATTATATGATCTTATAAAAAGAATAGATTATTGAAACAAACCCATAATGCTTACCTTGTAAACTTTTCCAAACGCTCCATCACCCAATTCTCCGATAATTTCCCACTGGTCATTAGGATTGATGTCTCGATGAACGTGTTCATATTGCTTTGCCTTCTTTTTTATGTCAAAAGAAGACAAGCGAAGTATTTGGCTGAATTTAGCAAAAGCCATAGTTTCTCTGCAAAATATAATAAAGCTTTCTGAAGACCGCAATTATTGAGTCTCACTCAATCGTGTTAAACTAAATAAGTATTCGTACAAAAAACGGCCTGATCTTTAGAAGCACGCACCCAACATTTGTCACACCTTTCACATAAGACAATAAGCCGTCAGTTCATATCAGTCCACGCGTTGTCATAATACTTCATATTTCCATATTCATTGACAGGGATTGTCCACTGCCACTCCGTGACCACCTGCTGCAGCAGAGTTACCGAGAATAAATTGTTGCTTCGATGTAAAAAGACAAGCCCCACCCTGTCGCTCCCGCGGCCGTAATGGAAATGTCGTTTTCTATGTCCAGATCCGTTATGTTTACGCACGATAAATGTAGTTGGAAGAACTTCACGTCCCGGTTTAGATAGATAGACGTGAATTTTTTTCAGTTACCACCCATTGCATGTGGCCACTGACAGGTGATCGAAGTTAGGACACCGTTTACACAGGCAGCCCAATTATTATATTGTTTCCACTAATTGGTCTTTTGACCAATCACATCAGATCTTTTCACATCAGATCTTTTTCAGAGCGACATCTTTTTTGGAGCTGATTTTATTGGTTTGCCTTTTTAAACGCAGACAAGGAGATATTTTAGTGCACTCTATAGCCCACAAGCGCCACTAGGTGGCATTTAATCATAGTACTGGTACATCAGCAGCACATACTGTCTGTTGTGGTCTTCTGGGTCTTGCCATTATGTGGTCCCTTTGGTCGTTTTTACACTATAATTCACAAGGCTATTTTATATTTATTTATACAATTCTGCAGTCCAGAAAGTTATGTTTTGTGAAGTCATATCACATCTGGAACAATGGATGATGGATCATACAGTGTATCATATTAGGCCGTCTTTTTGAAATAATTGCAGTCCAGGAAGAAACAAAAAAGCACAACATTTAGGCTTCAACTCTAACCCAGGCTTTCATAGATAGCAAGCAGCCAAGAGCATCAACGTAGCATAAACATGTCATCAATGTACTTTTATTTGTAGGCTAAGGCACTTTTTTGCAAAGTAATTTGTCAAAGAAAACGTACAGTGTAATTAAATCTGTTTGAATTCCCCATTGCAGGGTTTTGCATCGTACACAGTAATAACCAATGATCTCTCTCTCTCTCCCTCTTTCTCTCCCTCGATCTCTCCCTCTCTCTCTCTCCCTCTCTCACCTCCCTCTCCCTCTCCCTCTCCCTCTCTCTCCCTCCCATCAAACAGTGGCGTTGTCATTTCCGTCTCCAGCTCATCGGTGGGCGGTCCAAGGCTGTACAGTCATCAGTGGTGAAGACCAGCTCCTAAACACAGAGATATGAGGCGTGTGAGTGCCAGTGCCCTAAAATGCACCAGTAAATACAAAAACACAGTGCTCAGTGCCAGGACTATGATGCAACATGAGGAAAGTGACATAACAAAGAGCATACAACTATTCTGTCATTTCAGAGGATATGAGAGTATTGATTTTCTGAAAGGTCATTCAACTTTATGCATTTCCTTGACCAAATACAGTAAAATGGGAAAAAATCCCAGAGAACAGAATGTACTTTCAATCAGTTGTATCATGAAGCTCACTATTTTGACCCATAATAGTACTATATTTATGTGTTATTACTGAGCTTTGCTGTGGTTCTCCTCTGTTTCCCCATTCTGTTTCATGGAGTCTGAATGACAGGGAGCCTGGATCAAGGGCTAGTCTGTCTGTGGATGCTAGTCGTCGCTCTCTTACCCCGTGACACCTCTGGGACATGATCATGTGCAGTTGCCTGACCGCGAGACCCACCACCCGCACTTTCCTGGTGTAAGCACAGCGCAGTTCACGCAAGCCGTCCATCAGAAAGACGTACTGCCTCATCTTCGGCATGATGCAAGCGTTCTGTCAAGATTAATATAATTTCTGTTCTTATGTTGCAGACCAACAATTATCATGCGTAGAAATCATCAGGGAAATGTATTTAATGAAACAGACACAATACTGATCTCAAAAGTACACAGTGAAAACTGCAACGATACTTTCCACAATACAATAGTCATACTTACATGTACATCTAGGTAGAGATGTGGGACGTGCGCCATGCAATGCCTCTGGAAAACACAGAGAGAAATGAGGCATACTTCACTGCAATCAGTGCTCAGTCCCTCTATGGTAAGTGACTTACAGTTTCAGGTTCCATCTTAATCATCGCTGCCTGATGGGTGAGGTCTCGAGCCATACTCAACACCTTAGTGTAGCATGTCGGTGGGTTAGGGTAGCATAGGACCAGTGCTACCAGTGAAAGTGCTAGTAGTGTGTGTCCTAAAATGGCCATAGCTGATAGTTCACAGTGAAACACACAAGGAGGGCCTTTATATAACCAGGTAGGAATCCTCTAATGATATGTTACTATCTTAAGACAATTACACACTAGAATGTTTTTGGTTTCCTTTGTTGTTGTTGTTGTTGTTGTTGTTATTCTTGTTTGATTCTCTATTCTAATTTCTGTGTTGAAGGGGGGAGATTACACACACATAAATACACACCCACAAAATTTAACAATAAAGTTGCTTAAATCATTACTCACCAAAGTCTTTGTTAATGTTATGTGGTTCCAGAGTACCATGCCTGCTTAGGGGAAAGGAAAAATGTGTTCTTATTCTTTACTGTATGTGTAATTCTGTGGTGATGTTGAGGGGGACGGTGACCATTATACTAAAGTAAACACAGTAATTCCAGAACAGAATGGTGAAAAAGTGGTGGATGCTATCCCTGACTGGGACTTGGACCAAGGTACAGCGACTTTCAAGCCAACATCTTAACTGTCACGCCAAAAGGTCCAAACCCCTTGATGAAGTTGCTAGGTGTTGACTTAAGGGTAGTGACCCCCTTTCTTCAGGAGATCGTGTCCCCACGCTTTTCTATACCAAGTGCCTCACATGTACACACCTCTCCAATGGCCTCACGGGCACTATCCCACTTCTGATACCTGTGTAGCGTATTCAGGGGGTTTCAAACCCAGCTCCAGCAACTGTTAAGTCAACACGTTACCTGTTATGCCAAGAGGTCTGAACCCCTTGATGCGGTCGCTAGGTGTTCGATTAACGTCACAACAATATTTACCAATCACATCATTTTTCTTTTGTATAGCCATTATGATTGGTCCCTGAACCCATTTTAAATGTATAAAATTATCTTACATTTTTCACTCTGTAATTTTATAACCTGATGGTGGGCCGAAACGCACACGAAGATTTGATCACCTGCTGATTTTGTACGTTTGCCCACTGACAAAGAAATGATCAGTCTATAATTTTAATGGTAGGTTTATTTGAACAGTGAGAGACAGAAGAACAACAAAAAAATCCAGAAAAAACACGTGAAAAATGTTATAAATGGAATTGCATTTTAATGAGGGAAATAAGAATTTGACCCCTTTGCAAAACATGACTTAGTACTTGGTGGCAAAACCCTTGTTGGCAATCACAGAGGTCAGACGTTTCTTGTAGTTGGCCACCAGGTTTGCACACATCTCAGGAGGGATTTTGTCCCACTCTGCTTTGCAGATCTTCTCCAAGTCATTAAGGTTTCGAGGCTGATGTTTGGCAACTTGAACCTTCAGTTCCCTCCACAGATTTTCTATGGGATTAAGGTCTGAAGACTGGCTAGGCCACTCCAGGACCTTAATGTGCTTCTTCTTGAGCCACTCCTTTGTTGCCTTGACCGTGTGTTTTGGGTCATTGTCATGCTGGAATACCCATCCACAACCCATTTTCAATGCCCTGGCTGAGGGAAGGAGGTTCTCACCCAAGATTTGACAGTACATGGCCCCGTCCATCGCCCCTTTGATGCGGTGAAGTTGTCCTGTCCCCTTAGCAGAAAAACACCCCCAAAGTATAATGTTTCCACCTCCATGTTTGACGGTGAGGATGGTTTCCTTGGGGTCATAGGCAGCATTCCTCCTCCTCCAAACACGGCGAGTTGAGTTGATGCCAAAGAGCTCCATTTTGGTCTCATCTGACCACAACACTTTCACCCAGTTGTCCTCTGAATCATTCAGATGTTCATTGGCAAACTTCAGACGGGCATGTATATGTGCTTTCTTGAGGGCGCTGCAGGATTTCAGTCCTTCACGGCGTAGTGTGTTACCAATTGTTTTCTTGGTGACTATGGTCCCAGCTGCCTTGAGATCATTGACAAGATCCTCCCGTGTAGTTCTGGGATGATTACTCACCGTTCTCATGATCATTGCAACTCCACGAGGTGAGATCTTGCATGGAGCCCCAGCCCCAGGAGATTGACAGTTCTTTTGTGTAAATTCCATTTGCGAATAATCGCACCAACTGTTGTCACCTTCTCACCAAGCTGCTTGGCGATGGTCTTGTAGCCCATTCCAGCCTTGTGTAGGTCTACAATCTTGTCCATGACATCCTTGGAGAGCTCTTTGGTCTTGGCCATGGTGGAGAGTTTGGAATCTGATTGATTGATTGCTTCTGTGGACAGGTGTCTTTTATACAGGTAACAAGCTGAGATTAGGAGCACTACCTTTAAGAGTGTGCTCCTAATCTCAGCTCGTTGCCTGTATAAAAGAAACCTGGGAGACAGAAATCTTTCTGATTGAGAGGTGGTCAAACACTTATTTCTCTCATTAAAATGCAATTCCATTTATAACATTTTTCACATGCGTTTTTCTGGATTTTTTTGTTGTTATTCTGTCTCTCACTGTTCAAATAAACCTACCATTAAAATTATAGACTGATCATTTCTTTGTCAGTGGGCAAACGTACAAAATCAGCAGGGGATCAAATACTTTTTTCCCTCACTGTAGCTGTCATGGGTTAATATAGTTATATTTCTGAGACAGCTGTCCACTAGGTGGGGCTAATTTCACACACTACCTCTGCGTATGACTCCACTTCCAGGGAATCCTCTGTAGCTAGAGAGGCTCTTTTAAATTAACTACAGACTACTTACAGTTTTCTAACTGTGCCCACGGGTGAATGCTGATAAACAGCACAGTGAATACTGATAAACAGCACAGTGAATACCAATAAACAGCACAGTGAATACTGATAAACAGCACAGTAAGTACTGATAAACAGCACAGTGAATACCAATAAACAGCACAGTGAATGCCAATAAACAGCACAGTGAATACCGATAAACAGCACAGTGAATACCAAACAGCACAGTGAATACTGATAAACAGCACAGTGAATACCAATAAACAGCACAGTGAATACCAATAAACAGCACAGTGAATACCGATAAACAGCACAGTGAATACCAATAAACAGCACAGTGAATACCAATAAACAGCACAGTGAATACCAATAAACAGCACAGTGAATACTGATAAACAGCACAGTGAATACCAATAAACAGTACAGTGAATACCAATAAACAGCACAGTGAATACCAATAAACAGCACAGTGAATACTGATAAACAGCACAGTGAATACCAAACAGCACAGTGAATACTGATAAACAGCACAGTGAATACCGATAAACAGCACAGTGAATACCAATAAACAGCACAGTGAATACCAATAAACAGCACAGTGAATACCAATAAACAGCACAGTGAATACCGATAAACAGCACAGTGAATACCGATAAACAGCAGGTGTGGCATGACAGGGCATCATTATTCATGTAATCAAAAATATTATTTCTGATGTGCCAATTATTTAATGGTGATCTGGTCTGATTTTGATGAGTGCCAGTTGCCCAAGCAGCGGCGATTTTAGCATGTAAATCTTGGTGGGGCAAACAAAAAATATATACTGTATAATGTAGAGGCATGCCAGCAAAGCCACTACACAACACTAAACAATACATGAATTGCACTATAACGATGGCAAACGGTACTGCCAAACTGTTATGACCTACATAAAGAGTCGCAACAGAAGTTCCAACAGCAGTCCCAACACCTTACCACTGCTACACCTGGCTATCAGCGGAACCTTGTCTGGCAGTGAAACAGTTAATTCAGCCTCATTTACTGCCTTTAAAAAAAATTGCTGATATGGCTGACTTGCCTAAACAAATATGGTTTCTACTGACAATTGATATGTACAAACTATGGCATAATGGGACAACGAGTGGATAAGAGGCAATCTGTCATTTCGATTAAGACATTAATGAGCGAGCTAGAATGGACATAGTCAAAATAACTAATTGTTCAACACTTTTGAAATGTACGGTGACAGAACATGGGCCGTTCTTATAGTATTCTCCCTGTACACCAACACAGAACTGTAGGTAAATAAAGGGGGCATATAAGCAGACAATGAAAACTCTTACAATTTCGACAATGACATTTCTCTAAAACAGGCTGTAGACTACATGTGCACCACCAAGTTATGAGGTGAAAAGGGATCAAATTATTATAGTCAGGCACATGGGCTACTAACAGCTTAGTACACAACATATACTTAGTATTACCTTCTTAGCTACAGTATACATATCTCCCTGGCATATTACATTATTTATGCAGCAGCATACAAGACATTTGCCAAATCCTCCCCTGACCCGGAGGAGGCTGGGGGTCGCCCAGTCATGGTGACACAGCTTGGGATCGAACCCAGGGCTGCACTGGGGCCTCAGCACTCATTGTTGAATTTGTGATTTCCAACTTGTTGTGTAATGTTTATGTCCAATGGCTGTTGAGCACCGATACGTTTATCTATCATTTTTCTTCATTTGACATGGATTGAAAATGATTTTCCCGTAGATTGCCGACTTGAT
Organism: Brachymystax lenok tsinlingensis; assembly: GCA_030435695.1. Taxonomy (NCBI): domain Eukaryota; kingdom Metazoa; phylum Chordata; class Actinopteri; order Salmoniformes; family Salmonidae; genus Brachymystax; species Brachymystax lenok. The sequence continues at coordinate 41,443,416 of CM059792.1, read as the reverse complement.
GCATGATGATGACTGCTTGTCTAGCTTGCTAGCTAAGATTTTGAAAGTATGATGTTGACATGATCAGTCCAATCAAAGCTAAGGTAGATATAAGGTGATTTTAAGTCATTTTATCCATGGCCAATGACCTTAAGCTTTCTTGGATGGGCACTTCTGTTTATTTATTTATTTTATTTAACCTTTATTTAACCAGGCAAGTCAGTTAAGAACAAATTCTTATTTACAATGATGGCCTACCCCAGTCAAACCCTAATGACGCTGGACCAATTGTGCACCACCCTATGGGACTCCCAATCACGGCCGGTTGTGATACAGCCTGGAATCAAACCAGGGTCTGTAGTGACACCTCTAGCACTGAGATGCAGTGCCTTAGACCGCTGCACCACTCGGGAGCCCTAATGTAAGTCTATGGTAGCACCCAAGAGGCTTGAATTTTCGAGCCTTACCCGTACATTTTTCGGCGACGTAGTGTCCCCATGAGTGACAGAACACTGAGCCAATCACGGCGCAACTAGAGAGCATTACCAACACCTACGCTCTGTATTTTCCGCTGGCTGCCCCACCACCACAGAAAGCACTGAGCTAGGCTGGAACACCTGCATGTTGGAGCTGCCTTAATCAAGAAAGCTAAAAAGAGACCATGTTTGTATGTGGCTATAGTAACTCAATTCGTTTTTATTTATTTTACATTGTTTGCAAACTGATATGTGACACGTAATAATGCCAAAATAACATGCCAAACAGAAACAAAAATATATAAGGTACCAGTCAAAGTTTGGACACACCGACTCATTTTCTACATTGTAGAATAATAGTGAAGACATCAATACTATGAAATAACACATGGAATCATGTTGTAAACAACCAGCTTCATGAGGTATCCACCTGGAAAGCATTTCAAATAACAGTTGTGCCTTGTTTAAAAGTTAATTTGTGGAATTTCTTTCCTTCTTAATGCGTTTGAGCCAATCAGTTGTTTTGTGACAAGGTATTACGCACGAGGAGGGATACAGAAGATAGCCCTATTTGGTAAAAGACCAAGTCCATATTATGGCAAGAACAGCTCAAAAAAGCAAAGCGAAATGACAGTCCATCATTACTTTAAGACTTGAAGGTCAGTCAATCCGGAAAATTTCAAGAACTTTTAAAGTTTCTTCAGGTCCAGTCTCAAAAACCATCAAGCGCTATGATAAAACTGGATCTCGTGAGGACCGCCACAGGAAAGGAAGACCCAGAGTTACCTCTCTTGCAGAGGATAAGTTCATTAGAGTTACCAGACTAAGAAATTGCAGCCCAAATAAATGCTTCACGGAGTTCAAGTAACAGACACATCTCAACATCAACTGTTCAGAGGAGACTGCGTGAATCAAGCCTTCAAGGTCCAATTGCTGCAAAGAAACCACTACTAATGGACACCAATAAGAAGAAGAGACTTGCTTGGGCCAAGAAACGCCAGAAATTGACATTAGACCAGTGGAAATCTGTCCTTTGGTCTGATGAGTCCAAATTTGAGCTTTTTTGGTTCCAATCGGCATTTCTTGAGACGCAGAGTAGGTGAACGGATGATCTCTGCATGTGTGGTTCCCACCGTGAAGCATGGAGGAGGAGGTGTCATGGTGTGGGGGTGCTTTGCTGGTGACACTGTCAGTGATTTATTTAGAATTCAAGGCACACTTAACCAGCATGGCTACCACAGCATTCTGCAGCGATACGACATCCCATCTGGTTTGCGCTTAGTGGGACTTTGTTTTTTTGACAGGACAATGATCCAACACACCTCCAGGCTGTGTACGGGCTATTTGACCTAGAAGGAGAGTCATGGAGTGCTAGCCTCCACAATCACCCGATCTCAACCCTTTTGAGATGGTTTGGGATGAGTTGGACTACAGAGTGAAGGAAAAGCAGCCAACAAGTGCTCAGCATATGTGGGAACTCCTTCAAGACTGTTGGAAAAGCATTACAGTTTAAGCTGGTTGAGAAAATGCCAAGAGTGGGCAAAGCTGTCATCAAAGCAAAGAGAGCCACTTTGAAGAATCTAAAATATATTTTAATTTGTTTAACACTTTTTTGTTTACTACATGATTCCATATGTGTTATTTCATAGTTTTGATCAACTTTTGACATTAATTTGACAAAAGCTGGATCCCTTCTAGCCATGACAAGTTGCCCCTGAGCGTGGAGTGGTGAACCCTGGGAGTGCTGGATCTGGGATCAGGTCCCAACCTGTCCTTATAATCTTATTAATTATGATCTAAGACAAAACTGATCCTAGATCAGCACTCATACTCTGAGACACTTTGTAGAAGATGGATAGTTTGGACTGAAATCATTTTGCCATTTTCCACTAGTGGAAATAGAGTGTGCACTCACTGTAAGCAAGTCCCTCACCCAGTCAATCCCATGACCTTGGAAAGGACCACACAATTAGGAAGTGGAAGCGCCATGCTATTCCTAATGGTTGCACTTTATGGAGTTAATGCCACCTCAACTCACGGCTTGACAGATATTGGACACCGCACCAAAGTGTTACACAGGGAGAACTCTATCTGTCCCAAAGTCGTCCATTCCCACTAGGCACATACTGTTTGAATCAACATTGTTTCCACAACATTTCAATGAAATTACGTTGAACCAAAGTGGAATAGACATTGAATTGACGTTTGTGCCCAGTGGGTTCCTTTTTCTGCTATAATTGAACTTAAGATGTGAATAAGGTGAAAATGAGCATATTATCGTTAATGATCATCATAAGAACATGTAATCCATTTATGAAGAACATGCAATCCATTAGGCTATGAGGGTAACCTTATAAGGTTATCTTGAATGATTTGATTATAACATTGCATAGTCATGGGTGTGGTAGATTTTGGTATAGTATGCTAAATGGGTTGACTGCTCATATCAAATGTATTAATGGTTTATTACAGAATTAATTACATAATAAATTAATTATGAAGGTGTTCACCCCAAAATAGAATTACTTAACATAAATACTATTCACCTGAGAAAAAACGGTCTCATAAAAAGTATAAGGCGAGGGTGAGTAGCAGGGACGTGCACAGGGGGGTTGCTCAGGTTGCCTGGGCAACTGCCCATATGCCCTTCTCGACTCACGTTGCCCTTCCGAGGGAAAAAATAAATAAATAAATCGTACAATGGATGCAGAATTTCACGTAGGCCTAGATAAAAATCGCAGTCTCATTCACTTCCATTCGGGCACCGAAAGTGAAAGTCAGTAGGGAAGGGCAAACTCTGTTTACTTGGCTGCAGCGCTGCACGCGACCGGCACCTGAGCTGAGCCTGCATGAGCGGCCCTAGATGGAGATTGTCGCGGTTGTCGGGTGAGACGACTCAACGTTGTCGGAAAAGGTGAGTTTGTGATGTATAACAAACGAACGATCATTATCATCAAGTTTTATGAAATGAATTAAAATCTTCATAAATCCAGCCTGAGTTTGCCACGTTTAGCCTAAAAATCAGACAGATAGCTTGCAGACAAGCAGCCTAGGCTACTTTTTTGTAGGCATTAGGCAAACTAAGCTACATGTCTGCTGATAGTTAGTTTCTCACATTTCGTTTTAGCAAGAAGAATGAATGATGGAAGTAATGCATCACATTTTATTTTATTCAAAATGGTTAAATGCCTAAATCCTATCACTATTTTGGGTATTGTTTAGCCAAGATGCCCACTGAAAAGAGGTGGATTCAGGAGAGGGAGAGACAATTCAGGAGGCAGCAAAGGGCAGCACATCACTGCAGGGTTGGCTGCGAAAGAGCCAACCAGCAGGTGAGACAGAGACTTTGCACTGTGATAAAGATGACATGACATTGTGTAGGCGAATTGATTAATTAATCAGACTCATATTTTAGCCTACTAATGGCAATGTTTCATAATTACATCACATTTAAGATGAGGAGGAGCAGTCACAAGCCTCCAGACTATGTGGAGGAAAATGTGGACCAGGAGGAGGCACATAGGGCAGGTAGGCTTAAGTGATGATCACCAAATATGAGATGAGAGGACCATGCTAGAAAGTACAGCCAGGGTTAAATAATTGTAATCTAAAAACATAGGCTATTTTAGAGGTCATTTCAAAGATCTTGCCTGAGCAGAACATAAATACCATTAGTGGGCATTAAAATAATAATGATAACGGCAATAAGAATAATATGTAATTGGACAGATGATGAGCCCAGTGCATCAGCTGCATTCAGAGAGCCAGAGCCAGAGCCAATCCCAGATGAGATCAGGACAGACTGGCAAAATAGGGAAATGATAGATGAGATGAGGGAGACGAGAGCATCAGCAAGGGAAGATATTGAGATGACGAGTGGGCAGAGTCAACAGATTTAGATTTTTTGCTGAGGTTGGCTAATCCCACAGATCCAGCTCATGTACAAAGCAGCAATCTTAAATACGATCAGACCTTCATCACATTTTCCAATTCAGTCGGGCCTTTGCTGTCCTATGGTAAAGTTCCCTAAAAATCCAGATGGGCGCTCTTTCAAGCCCAATGGTATAACGATGACCCCTGGCTGGAATATTCTCCACTGAATGATGCCATGCATTGCTTTAGCTGCAGGAATTTTATGAATGAGGAAAGATTTCAGAGCAGGACAGGATGGAAGTCTGTAGGGATAAACTTGTGGAGGCAGGCCAAAGTGAAGATTAAGGAGCACTGCAGCAGTGAATTGCATATGCTAAGCATGATTAGGTGGAATGCCTTTACAAAAGATACACTGCAGAGGGTTTTGCATAGCTGATTCTCAGATGGAAGCAGCCAAAGAAAGAGAGAGAAAACAGAGATATTATGTTCCGTTTAATAGACATCACATTATATCTGGCAAAACAAGCTTTGGGCCTTTAGGGGAAATGAAGAAGGCTTGTCAAGTTCAAATAGAGGACATTTTTCTGAACATGGTGGATTTGCTTGGCCAATATGACAGCGTACTGGGCTTCATCTTGATGCAGTCAAGGAAAACAAGCATCAAAACCAAAGGTGCCAGGTGTCTCTCCTGTCCAATAGGACACAAAACGACCTCATAAAAAGCACTTAGTCTTTATGTGAAACGAATCATACAGAAGGAAGTGACAGAAGCATCACAATTTTTCTATTTTGCTGACGAGACCACTGTGTCACATATTGAGCAGGTGTCCTTTGTTGTGCGATATGTCCACAACATGACTATAAAGGAATGCTTTGTCCAACTATGTGATGTGGCATCAACAATGGGAGAGGCACTGGAGAATGTAGTGATGAAGCTACTTGAGCAAAACAACTTCAACATTCAAGATGTCTGTGGACAGGATATGATGGAGCTGCCAATATGAGTGGACGCTACAATGGGCTGCAGTCCCGGATTCAGAGACAAAATGAGAGAGCATTATATGTGCACTGCCATGCACATTGTTTAAATCTCGTTTAGTTGAGAGTGCAAAATCCAACAAGCACTTTGTGGATTTCTTCACAGTCGTTGAGAGGTTGTACACATTCATTGCCAACTCTACAAAGCGCCATCATGCTGCATTTGTGGATACTCAAAAGCCATGAATCCAGACCAACGTGTCCTGAACTACAGAGGCTTTCAGACACCCGTGGAGCTGCAGGGAAGATGCTTTAAAGACAATTAGGAAGGTCCTCCCTGCTGCCCTACAGTACTTGAGAGAGATCTGAGAGAGTGTGACTTCCGATCTGGCTGCAGGAGAAGCTAAAATGCTGTTGAGCAGCATAGATTTTGAATTTTTTGCTGTGTCTTGAAATAGCAACGCCAGTGTTCATGGAGACATCAGTTGCCTCAAAAGTACTCCAGCAGGATGACCTGGACTTGGCTGCTGCTTACTCTGTGTTAGATGGTGTCTTGAAGCAAGTAGTGGAACTGAGGAGAGACAACCACTCTCACAAATATACAACACTGCCACAACAATTGCAGAGGAAAATGACATAAGCATTCCCACAAATATTCCAGGTAGACAAAGAAAAGTCCCTGCAAAGCTGAAATACACTTCCAAATCAGCAAGAGAAGATGATGCAGTCCAGACCTTGGAGGAATATTACAGGGGAAGGACATACTATACCTTTCTGGACAGATTGAGACAGGAGCTTGAGAGAAGATTTTACGGGAAGGGAAGACTCCTGGGACATTGTGATGTCACTGCAGAGACTCACTGATGGTGTTGATACAGCACATTCACTATGTGAGTTTTATGGACTTCAGGGGAAGAGACCAACTCTTCAAACAGAGCTGAGAGTCTTCCATGCATCTTACAAGTGTCCCAAGAGTGACAGTCAAGTCTATGCTCAAGTATTCAAGGAAAACAATGCTAAATCATATTCCCACACTATTCAAACTAATCAAAATATATGCCACTCTACCCGTGTCCACTGCAGCGGTAGAACGTTCCTTTTCTAAGCTGAAGCTGGTCAAATCAAGGCTCATAAATCAGTGTGGTCAAGAGCGTTGTCTGACCTCCTCCTGCTGGCCATAGAGAAGGACATAGGAATCGCATGAAAGAAGTTCTGAAGATTTTTGTTGAAATGGCCCCTATTAGGCGGCTTCTCCTTTGAAGCTTTGCATGTTTAGTATGTAAATCTGAAGAAACCTATCAGTGACTTGATAGGATATTGATGTAGGGATTTTCATGACTCAAGTCCATGTTTTTCTGTGTTATTATTAGTAGTAGTTAAGGTGATTGAGTGCTGTATTTCAGTGTTTTACTTCTTTGTGTATATATATTTTAATAAAGACCCTGTTATTCTCAGTCTTTCATATAGCCCGTGAGTTTGTTTTGTGTTTTTTTGGGGGGTGGGAGGGGTGCCCTTTTTTTCAGGTCAGAGCAACTGCCCCTCAAAATTCCTGTGCACGTCCCTGGTGAGTAGGCTTGGCTACATTCACTTTGTGAGACGCGCGAGGAGGGAGTTCTAGCGCTTCGATCACACCGACAGCATATTTTATTGTGGAACACAATAATTACATTCATTTCCAATGAAACGCTCCGTTTGCCTTGAGACATTGCGTTCCAGAGGCAGTTGCAGTGCGTTCTGTATGGTGCATACGATGGATTTATCGAACGTATGCGTCAAACTGTATGCGTAGACGGCTTAACAGAAATAGTAGCAGAAGGTGAATGTTTAACTTTTGTTGCATACATATCCAGATGATGCTGCGTACTATTTTGCGCACGCCCTGTCGGTGCGTTCGAAACGTAAACAGCGTAGCGCCAAGTAGCCTGTGGTCCCGTCGAGAAACTGGTGTGTGAAGTCAGAACTGATGTCTGCCTTGTTCTGCCGTCTGCTAATCTCGTGCAACACGTAACAGTTTTCTGTTTCTGCTTCATGATACAATTGTATCCTCAGTGACAACAATAATTTTGAGCGAACAGTTTAGAAAATAAGACAACTTTCATGGCACTTTACATTTTTGGGGAATCAATCTGCGCATCTTTCCCTGATCGTTTCAGACAGTCCTGTTCGTGGGTTGTGGCAGGTATCCGCATGCGTCGTCCTCAAGCAATTGATGCCGTGAGCTGTTCTCTGATTTTTAAATAGGCTTACCTTTTATATTTTATCTGGACATGTTATTTCTCTCAAAGGCCCGGGGCATTTGAAGGTAGGTTGTGATGGTGTCTGCTTGAATGACTATTCAGCGCATGCTTTCTATTGTATCACTGGATACTAAGCGGAATGCCCTCCATCTACCCCGCTCAAAGTCGGCAATGCGGTTTCATTGTCTAGGCTACTTCAGCACCGTTCACTGGAAGTAGTTTTGAATATGTTTTTTAAATTGACTAAGATGACCTTATCAAGGATACCATATATGATATTCATATTGGACTGCAAAATCACAAATGTTAGTTTGTTTGTAGCCTACCGCTAGGCTACCACTCAAATGCAAAATTAAGTTTGCATTCAGCCTACAGCCAGTTATAATAGAGTGAGTGCAGTCTTTTTTTCTGAATGCCCAAGGTAGACTGAATCATACATGGGATGATATTGCAGTAAACTAGAAGAAGACAGGCGGCTTTGTGCTGTGCATACTAAGTCATTTTCACTATGTTCAATTTGAAACGAAATTATCGTTAGAATGACACATATATGGTCAGAAATGCCGTTTTTTAATCGGACTGCTTGTCGTACCTGTATGTATTTGACTCGCGCTATACCGCAGGGATGACATCGAACGGTGCCAGCAAGCTACGTACGTGGGAGCTGAAGTTTTGCGTCCTCCTTTATAGTTCTACAGTATACCTCCTGCCCTGGATGGTATGGGGACGGTGTGTGGAATTTCTATTATTTTACACCCTCAAACTATAAATCAAAGAAAGAAGCAGAAACCTAATGTTCTCCAATTTCATATTATTAATCACTTTGCTGGCTGCACAGGCGGGCGACAAGAGAGATGAGATGGCCCTAGTGAAAATAAAGTTGGCTTTTGTATTATCCTTCAGAAAGTTAACTATTTGTACTTACTTATTTTGTAGGCGGCAGGTAGCCTAGTGGTTAGAGCTTTGGGCCAATAACTGAAAGGTTCCTATATCGAGGCAGTTAACCCACTGTTCCTAGGCCGACATTGTAAATAATAATTTGTTTTTAACTGACTTGCCTAGTAAAAATAAATGAATAATTATTTTGTAGCATGTGGTAATTGAAATGTATTAAACGGAATAAAGTACATTTTTATGGAGGTCATTTAGCCTACTTGGGTAAAAATATGTATTGTAGGCCTACAGTTTGGGGGACTTTATAGGACAATTTTGAACTAGACCTATTTTCTGCCTTTAATCTATTACAAGTGTCTTTAATCTATTACTAGTGTCTTTAATCTATTACTAGTGTCTTTAATCTATTATTAGTGTCTAGTGACTGCATTTGATTCTGGGTGTCGAGATGAATCACTTACAGCCAGGGTTGGGGAGTAACTGATTATGTCCTGCTAGTGAGATCAGTTAATCTGATTAACTGTAACTAATCAGTTAGGTTAAGAGCTAAAATATTGTAAATCAGATGACAGATACTTTTGATAAACTAGATGATTACTTATTGGATTACTTTTAAATTCAGAAAGGATATTTGCAGAAAAATAATACTTTATTACACCTTTCTGTTTTCTCAATGACATTAAATGTAACATTTTAAAAAGTTACAAGTTTAAATTTGTTCCACCTTAGCAAATCTGACCACAAGTCAGACACCATTAGGATGACACTCCAAATGCATTTGATGGATCCTTTTTGTCTTCTTCTAATGCCTCTTAAGGGGAAAGTAATCAAACATTTTCTGAAAGTACTCAGATTATGTTACTAAATTTGGGTGGTAGTCTAATAAAGAGCATGAGCTGGCGCACACCCAGAGAAAATGATTTAGTGTAGAGCTGCTGACTAACGGTGAATAAACTGGAAGCTATAAAAACAAAGACAGACGCACACTCCATATGTATAACCTCCCATTAATTTAACTTGATTTGCCCTAACGAAAAATATAATCCACATAAGAATTCACATTTCCTGTTGCTGCCAAATTATTTTCATGCTGTAGCAAACTGGCTCAAATTAAGATCCTACATCTGTACCGTGCACTTAGCATGTACTTACACATTGTGCTGTCAATGTGCCTCACGGCTCTCCCCTGACCTACTGTAAAAAAAAAATGTATCAAGAAAAAAAAGAAGAATCTTACTGAAAGTATTATTCTCTATCCCCATATTTTATGTTATCCTCAAGAATGAATACTATACAATAATTAAGCCAGAGAATGTATTTAGCTTGTCTGATTCGTCAGCCAGTTTCCAAGGTGTCAGCTTCCTTATGGTTATATGAAAGTAGCCTATACTCTTTCGAAGAATTCGTCAAGTTCACAATCGGAAAGAGGATCACTTGACAATCTCTCCACTCAACACAAGTAGAGTATTACCGTGATGTGTTGTCTCAAACCATATGTGTTTGCTTTTCTCCCATATAGGTTGGGCTCCTGTTGAGGGCGGTCAGAGATAGAGTCACACCACTAGATGTAGTACAGAGAAGAGAGGCCAAGTTCCAATACACGGACTGGTGTATCTAGGTAGGGTGGTCCAGCCCAGGCTCCAGGCTATGTCTCCCTGGCTGTGGGAGAGCTATTCCATGCTGAGTTGAAAGGGACCTGCCTGGCTGGGGAATACAGGAACAGACATGGGGCTGGGACAGTCCAACAAGGCTCCTGTCACCGATGACACAGAGGAGAGTGAGTAATGACCAATGACTGTATATGAATGGACAAAGCTATTGATCACGTGACACCATTCATTCCTATGTGAAGACTAAATATTGCATTGAAGTCAAATGAAGTTGGTTATGGGGTCTCTTGAGACATAACATGCTCAGTTTGAGCTACTCTGGGAAGTGACTTTGAAGGCTACCTCAGTGCTGCTCCTACTCATTGAGTAACTCAATTATCCTTATAACTTTTTCTATGTGTGATTTTAAAATAATCTGTTCAAGAAGGACATACACTGAGTGTACAAACATTCCATGACATAGACTGACCAGGTGAATCCAGGTCAAAGCAATGATCCCTTATTGATGTCACGTGTTAAATCCACTTCAATCAGTGTAGATAAACGGGAGGAGCCAGGTTAAAGAAGGATTTTTAAGCCTTGAGACAGTTGAGACATGGATTGTGTATGTGTGGCATTCAGAGGGTAAATGGGAAAGACAAAATATTTAAGGGTCTTTGAATGGGGTATGGTAGTATGTGCCAGACGCACCAGTTTCCCGTGTGAATCAAGAGTGGTCCACCACCCAAAAGACATCCAGCCAACTTGACACAACTGTGGGAAGCATTGGAGTCAATATGGGCCAGCATCCCTGTGGAACGCTTTCGACAGCTTGTCCATGCCCTGGCGAATTGAGGATGTTCTGAGGGCAAAAGGGGGTGCAAACCCAATGTTTTGTACACTCACCTGGTGTATTAGAAGGCAATTATTGGTACCCTTAATGTCTTCCAAAAAAATCATTTACATGAAGATTCACCACGAAGATTGCAATTTTTCCATTTACAATGCAGTACCGCAGTCAGTTTTGAACTTCCATGGCTTCAATGAGAGGGGTCAGTCGTTCTCCCTTGGTAATGACCCAGGCCAGCCTGTTATAAAGTGGGCAATGGGGATTATTTGAAATTCATCCTGTTGGATCTGTCTTTGCCTGTATAAGCTTCTCTGAGTGTATTCCTGTAGCCTCTATACCAAAAATGAGTACGACAGATTGAACAAACAGATGAAGAAGATAAATGAACAGAAATGCAAGCGTCGATAAAGCCACAGTTACTAACATTATTTCTCAAAGTCTTAAACGTTAGCTATGTGTTTCTGAACAATGCAATGGTACAGGTGTAGGATGTTAATTTGATCACCCTGTTGCATTATAACTTTCCTGTAATGCAGGAAATGTAAAGCTTGTAGTGTATTTGAGGTTTAAAAGGGTTTCTGACGTTTCCAATTTGAAATTTCACACTTGATTTTCCATTTCAAAAACATTATCAACCCCTACAAAAATGTCCATCAATTATAATCCAGGTATGCAGACATTGTGTCAGAGATCCTATAGTATAATTCTTATAATATAGTGTTCTATGTGTAATTATATGCAATGTGTTGGGCTTACACCCTGAGTGTACAAACCATTAAGAAACCTTCCTAATATTGAGTTGCACCCATTTTGCTCTCAGAACAGCCTCAATTAGTCAGGGCATGGACTCTACAAGGTGTTTCACAGGGATGCTGGCCCATTTTGACTCCAATGCTTCCCACAGTTGTGTAAAGTTGGATGGATGTCCTTTGGGTGGTGGAAAATTCTTGATACACATGGGAAACTGTTGAGCGTGAAAAACCCAGCAGCGTTGCAGTTCTTGACACAAACCGATGCACCTGGCACCTAATACCATACACCAATCAAAAGCACTTAAATCTTTTGTCTTGCCCATTCACCCTTAGAATGGCAAACAAACACAATCCATGTCTCAAATATCTCAAGGCTTAAAAAGTGTTATTAAGATGTTTCCTCCCTTTCATCTACACTGATTGAAGTGGATTTAAGTGACATCAATAAGGGATCATCGCTTTCACCTGGATTCACCTGATCAGTCTGTGTCATGGAAAGAGCAGGTGTTCTTAATGTTTTGTATACTCAGTGTATACTAGCTACTGTAAGTGGAATTCAACATCTTTGAATATCCTCTAGATTCATTTCATTCACTGTGGCTAAACCCCAACGAGTCTACAGAGTTAGAGTACATCAGCTATTCAAGGTCTCTCACTGGGTCCCTCTTTAATTAAAGCCATTATGTTTTTCTATATACACTGCTCAAAAAAATAAAGGGAACACTTAAACAACACAATGTAACTCCAAGTCAATCACACTTCTGTGAAATCAAACTGTCCACTTAGGAAGCAACACTGATTGACAATAAATTTCACATGCTGTTGTGCAAATGGAATAGACAACAGGTGGAAATTATAGGCAATTAGCAAGACACCCCCAATAAAGGAGTGGTTCTGAAGGTGGTGACCACAGACCACTTCTCAGTTCCTATGCTTCCTGGCTGATGTTTTGGTCACTTTTGAATGCTGGCGGTGCTTTCACTCTAGTGGTAGCATGAGACGGAGTCTACAACCCACACAAGTGGCTCAGGTAGTGCAGCTCATCCAGGATGGCACATCAATGCGAGCTGTGGCAAGAAGGTTTGCTGTGTCTGTCAGCGTAGTGTCCAGAGCATGGAGGCGCTACCAGGAGACAGGCCAGTACATCAGGAGATGTGGAGGAGGCCGTAGGAGGGCAACAACCCAGCAGCAGGACCACTACCTCCGCCTTTGTGCAAGGAGGAGCACTGCCAGAGCCCTGCAAAATTACCTCCAGCAGGCCACAAATGTGCATGTGTCTGCTCAAACGGTCAGAAACAGACTCCATGAGGGTGGTATGAGGGCCCAACGTCCACAGGTGGGGTTGTGCTTACAGCCCAACACCGTGCAGGACGTTTGGCATTTGCCAGAGAACACCAAGATTGGCAAATTCGCCACTGGCGCCCTGTGCTCTTCACAGATGAAAGCAGGTTCACACTGAGCACGTGACAGACGTGACAGAGTCTGGAGACGCCGTGGAGAACGTTCTGCTGCCTGCAACATCCTCCAGCATGACCGGTTTGGCGGTGGGTCAGTCATGGTGTGGGGTGGCATTTCTTTGGGGGGCCGCACAGCCCTCCATGTGCTGGCCAGAGGTAGCCTGACTGCCATTAGGTACCGAGATGAGATCCTCAGACCCCTTGTGAGACCATATGCTGGTGCGGTTGGCCCTGGGTTCCTCCTAATGCAAGACAATGCTAGACCTCATGTGGCTGGAGTGTGTCAGCAGTTCCTGCAAGAGGAAGGCATTGATGCTAAGGACTGGCCCGCCCGTTCCCCAGACCTGAATCCAATTGAGCACATCTGGGGCATCATGTCTCGCTCCATCCACCAACGCCACGTTGCACCACAGACTGTCCAGGAGTTGGCGGATGCTTTAGTCCAGGTCTGGGAGGAGATCCCTCAGGAGACCATCCGCCACCTCATCAGGAGCATGCCCAGGCATTGTAGGGAGGTCATTCAGGCACGTGGAGGCCACACACACTACTGAGCCTCATTTTGACTTGTTTTAAGGACATTACATCAAAGTTTGATCAGGCTGTAGTGTGGTTTTCCACTTTAATTTTGAGTGGGACTCCAAATCCAGACCTCCATGGGTTGATAAATTTGATTTCCATTGATAATTTTTGTGTGATTTTGTTGTCAGCACATTCAACTATGTAAAGAAAAAAGTATTTAATAAGATTATTTCATTAATTCAGATCTATGATGTGTTATTTTAGTGTTCCCTTTATTTTTTTGAGCAGTGTATTTTACATAATGGAGTATGTCATCTGAGGGTGTTTTACATTTTGTGATGATACATTTATTTCAATGTTTTCTTACCTGTTTTCCTGTTAGAAAGGAAAAGTTACCCATTATGAACAAAGTCATCACCTCAGAAATAAAAGAAATGTCGGACTCAGAATCGTACTTGGGAGGTTAAAATAACTGGAGTGCTCCTTGACATTGTTGTTATGTCTTTGACATTGCAGTTGTGTGTTCATTTTTCCAATGCCACACATTTACTGCCTGGACACCTGGGATTGGTGTTGGCCAGAAAAATGACAGGGATAATGAGAGAGCCAGCGAGACATAGAGCCAGAGAGACAGAGACAGAGAGACAGAGACAGAGACAGAGAGACAGAGAGACAGAGACAGAGAGACAGAGAGACAGAGACTGAGAGCCAGAGAGCCAGAGAGCCAGAAAGCCAGAGAGCCAGAGCCAGAGACAGAGAGACAGAGACAGAGAGACAGAGACATAGACAGAGAGACAGAGACAGAGAGACAGAGAGACAGAGACAGAGAGACAGATTTAGTGCATCAACAGGACTGAGTGCTTTATGAGACTATTAAGAATGGGAACGAAGTGTTCCTGTTTACAGCAAACACACATTCAGTTAGTGATCACAACAATAAAGAAGTAAATTACTGGACGTGATTATTTATTGACTCACGCTGGGGTAATCTTCAAAACATCACTCGACAGTAGAGATGTGGTAATAATGGTCGAATATAACTGCAGCTGTCTGGGACTGATGATGTTGCTGTCGATGATGTCATGTAATACCTGGGACATTGATTGGTGGATTCAATGTGACATTGATTGCTGGATTAAAAAAAATAGTACTCAGTTGGCTATTGTCCCATGTAATGTGTATTACTTATTACAGGTAGGACATGACTTTGTCCTGTTAACCATCATGCTAAAGCTGTGCCCTGTCCTCCCTCCCTCCCCACCCTGGCTGTCTGTTTGTCCTCCCTATCTGTCTGTCTGTCTGTCTGTCCCCTGGACACGCCCGTCTGGTGATCATGCTTTATTCACGCTCCGGCTGACTGGGACCCATGTGTTCTGTTTCAGTCGCCACAGCAACCACATGACTTCCTCAGACATGGCTGTGCGGCAGCGTACGCGAGGCTCCGCTATAGCCTCACATACATCAGAGAGAGAGACAAAGAGAGAGACAGACAGCGATATAGACAGATAGACAGAGTAACTAACTGACACTGCAGCCTCTTTGCACCTTTCATGACTGCTCTGCTCTCTCCTCCTAGTCAGACCACAGCTGTCCTACCCTAAGCCCCCATCACAACCAGTTAGGCTCAGAGCCTGAAGCCAGGGATATTATGATATATCCACTCCAGAAAGGAAGCCCCATGTGCTTCTTTAATCGCAGGGCTGGTAAACAGTGAAGCACAACTAGCGGAGAGGGGAAGTGCCACTGATACATGACTAACGGAACATATAATTGACTGTCGCATCCAATCCATCTGCTCCAACGGGATGTGGGGTGTTGCTGCTCGGTGGGGGGTACACCGGCCAGGTCACATGAAGGGGGACAGAGAGTGAGAGAGTGGGCGGCAGCTGCACGGCACCCTAGGAGACGGTGGAAAGAGAGAGGGATAACCTTCTGTCCCTGTTACCATGGCTGTGAAATAGGCCACAACTGTCTCCAATTGGAGAGAGTGTAATCAGTGTACGTGTGGTGAGGAGAAATTTAAAGCTCAGTGCAGGAAAGTGCTGAAAGTCAACGGAAATGTTTCTTTTGTTCAGTGGAAAACATGCAGTCTTTACATTTTTTTTGTAAAAGCGTGTTGTCATCTTCTGGGCTATAATGTAAACTGCCTCTAGTTTCTCTCCCCATTTTTTATCAAGGGGGGCAGTCTGTCTGCACCTGATTGTGGCATTATTATAATGAGCTGAATGAAACAGCTGACTTCCTGTTTAGAACCTTTTACATATTAGTCTATAAGGCTACCTCACAGGCTTTTAAAAAGAACACTGACTGTAAATTGTTTTTAGTGTCATTTCATTGGCATTTGATATTCTCATACCTACTTTATTCATTATTCAGAAACAAGATAGTGATTTAATGTGATGCTGTTTCCCTGATCCTCTTTTTCCACAGTTAATTTCGATCACTTCCAAATCTTAAGGGCTATCGGGAAAGGAAGTTTTGGGAAGGTAAGTCTGTTTTAGTAAATTGCTGAGTCAAAGAGCAGCAACCTACTAAGTGACCTTCTTATCATTTAAACACACACACACCATTTAGTTTCAGGACAGAATTTAGCCCTAGCATCTCAGATAAGTCTAATTAAAGTGCATGGTTGATGTTCAGTAATTGGATTTGATCAGAGCTCTCTTGATGAACTGTGCCAGTGGTCTAGATCAGTGGTTCCAAACCAGGGGCACTAGGACACCTGGGGGTAGGTGAGACCATAGGCTGACTGGTAAAATGCACATGAGGGCGTTCTTCAGGGGTACTCTGGACAGAGCAAAAGTCAGTTGGTGGTACAGTAACCGAAAAAGGTTGGGAACCAGTGGTCTAATCACTCACTTAGATCCCTTTAATCACTTCCTTATTGACTTGAAAGTACATGTACAGTAAACCACCACCACTAATTATTCGAGAAATTACTCTGTATCGGTCCTGGTGAATGGTTAGTCTGTTGCAGGTTGTATTGAAGCTGCTATTATGGTTGGCTAAATGTCTATTATTATGTAACTAGATATCGACACATTAAATAATCTTTTTTTTGTGTGTTGACAAGGGGAACCACATGCTAGGTTTCCATCCAATTGGCAACATATTTTAATATTCAAAAATGTGCTTAAAAACAATATGCAAATTTTCCCAACAGAGCTGTGCTTCCATCAAACTGACTTTTGCGGATAAAAGGCTGTGCGTGATGACGTAGTGCACATAGAAAGTACTTTTGTGGTTAAATTCCCATGTACCAAATAAAAAAATACAAGTTAATTGGGTTTCCATCACAATTTCAACTCTACAGATGGTTTTGTCACTATGTCCTCACTCTGGACTTGGCACGTGCGCTCTAGTCAACATCTCGCAGAAACAGTAGGCTAGCCTACATTAGATTATTATGGATAAGTACAAGATTGTTTTTATTCATCAAACGGTAGCTGATCATCATGTCACCAGACCCTCAATATTTATTGTCACCTTGCACATTCACCAGCCTGTGAAGTTCATTATCATTTAATTAATCTGTAGCCTAATAAACTAATAAAATAAAATGGTTTTCCCGAGTCGTAGTGGGAGGACCACACAACATATCATCACATGACTCCAAGTTGACTTTGATGGTTATTATAGCAATATTCACGAAAAGTATTCCACCGCCATTTCTCAGTTAATTAATTTTACAAACACTAAAAGATCCCTCCATGTCGAACGAACAAATTGACTGTCGACAATTATGAATTTGTACCGACATTTCATGTTGTGACTTTTTTCATGCGTCAGGTAATTCATGCGCATGGTTACAGTTGCAGTAGAGCAGTTGTTTTTAACTTTCACAGTCTGTGGATGCGCTTTTTATTTACAGCTTGTGTTTACATATAAGTAAAACAACACTGCAATGGTCAGTAAGAAACCCTTTCGGTAAACTCAGTTGATAGCATGATGAATGCACAGCTATTGTCTGTTTCTCTCTAGGTGTGCATTGTGCAGAAAAAGGACACAAAGAAAATGTACGCCATGAAGTACATGAACAAACTTAAGTGTGTGGAACGGAACGAGGTCCGCAATGTCTTCAAGGAGATGCAGATCATGCGGAACCTCGAGCATCCCTTCCTTGTCAACTTCTGGTAAGTATGTGTGCGTGTGTGTGTGAGAGTGAGAGAGAGAGAGAGAGAAAGAAAGAAAACAGGAATTGTTAGGAACTAGTGTTATGAGGATATTGTGGAAAATAATCTGTAGCGAGAGGACTCTCACCTTGAAAATGGCAGAAGCTTGAATGCGCTCGCCAATCTCACATCTATACGTGTTTGCCCAGCCAAGACTTTGACATATAGAACGGAGGAGGACACACAATACAATGAAGTAGAACAAAACCTCAGACTATCTCTATTTGTCTTTGAAAATCCTGTGGGTAGTGCCTTGTGTAGGCTTATTGAAGTACATTGTAAAGGTATATTGACGTTAGTCATCAAAAAACATATTGTCTTTACGTTGGTTGATCTCTCACTATGAATCACTATGAATCATTCACTGCACATTTATGACCAGTTGAAGGTTTTAACAGCTCTATTCCTTCCACATATTTGCCTTGTATAGAGATAGGCTCATAAACCAGTGAGTATCGACCCCTAAAAAGGAGCTGATGACCACAAAAGTTTTTGGCACTCGATACAGCTCTTATCACCTTCGAGAAGTTAGCGTCCAAAAGGAAAGGCACTGACTTGAGACCAGGCGCTAAACTAGCTGTGTGTGGACTCGGATGAGAGAAGAAGCTAGTGGAGTGGAGGACTGAGGGACTGACAAGTGTGGCTAAAGAAGAAGAATAACTGCCATGCTTCCTGTAGTTCAGTTTGGGATTCAACCATTCAATGGCTCAAATGGCTGCTAATACATTTTTTTAATTGCTCCTCCCTTAGATTCCCAAGCTGAGGTAATTGCTTCAGATGACTCTGATATTTTTGTCCCATCTTGTTGTAAAAACACAGACGCAGTTATTTGGGAGTTTGCTGTTAACAGTAATGTTAAAATTGTTTAGAATCGTTCCTCATTTGACATTGAAGAACTCTAGATATTTTCTGCCTCTCTCTCTCTCTCTCTCTCTCTCTCTGGAAATCTCTTCATTATTGCAGGCAGCATCGGCAGCTGGCAGGGACTCACTATCTATGACTGAATCTTTTAATTACTATTTGGAGGATAATAAGCAGAAACGTTCAGCGGTGGGGCCCGTAGTAGAAGAATGGAACCGTCTGACAAACGAACGATGCTTGCTGTGTGGGACAACAAATCCAATAAAAAAACAGGCAGGGAGAAGGTCATACTTTTGTCAGGGTCTTTAAACGCTTGGAGCGAGCTAGTGGAAGATGTCCCTGTAAGATGTGCTTAGGTCAGCTCAGCTGCCCAGTTGGTCAAGTTACGATTGTCCTGAGTGAAGAGCTCAAGGTCATGTCATAGTGTGGGAGATTACCTGCGACAAGACAGCCAGCCTCCCCCTTTCCCCCCTTCCTGCCCTGGCCCCCTCCCTGCAGTCACTGCAGTTGTGACTGGCTCTTAGATAAGGTGTTTGTATGTGCCGGCCACTCAGCATAGCAACAACAAAGACTCATCTCCTGAATGACAGAGGAGTTAAAAATCTATGAATGTGCCATCTGGTGTGTGAGTGCATGAGAAAGTAGTCCTGTAGCCCTGTCTGTAGTCCTGTAGCCATGTCTACTCTCTGTCTGTAGTCCTGTCTGTAGTCCTGTCTGTGGTATAGTAGTCCTGTCTGTAGTCCTGTAGTCATGTCTACTCTCTGTCTGTAGTCCTGTAATCCTGTTTGTAGTCCTGTAATCCTGTCTACTCTATGTCTGTAGTCCTCTAGTCCTGTAGTCCTGTCTGTAGTTTTGTAGCCCTGTAGTCCTGTCTATGCTCTGTCTGTAGTCATGTATGTAGTCCAGTAGTCATGTAGTCCTGTCTGTAGCCCTGTAGTCCTGTCTACGCTCTGTCTGTGGTCATGTATGTAGTCCAGTAGTCATGTAGTCATGTCTAGTCTCTGTCTGTAATCATGTAGTCCTGTCTGTAGTCCTGTAGTCATGTCTACTCTCTGTCTGTAGTCCTGTAATCCTGTCTGTAGTCCTGTAATCATGTCTGTAGCCCTGTAGTCCTGTCTACACTCTGTCTGTAGTCATGTATGTAGTCCAGTAGTCATGTAGTCCTGTCTGTAGTCCTGTCTTGTCTGTCTGTAATCATGTAGTTCTGTCTGTAGTCCTTTCTGTAGTCCAGTAGTCCTGTAGTCCTGTCTGTAGTCATGTAGTCCTCTCTGTAGTCCTGTAATCATGTAGTCCTGTCTGTAGTCCTGTCTTGTCTCTGTCTGTAATCATGTAGTTCTGTCTGTAGTCCTTTCTGTAGTCCAGTAGTCCTGTAGTCCTGTCTGTAGTCATGTAGTCCTGTCTGTAGTCCTGTAGTCCTGTCTCTGTCTGTAATCATGTAGTCCTGTCTGTAGTCCTGTCTGTAGTCCAGTAGTCCTGGCTGTAGTCCTGTAAACATGTGTGTAGTCCAGTAGTCCTGTCTGTAGTCTTTAGCCCTGTAGTCCTGTGTACTCTATCTGTAGTCCTATAGTCATGTCTGTAGTCCTGTCTTTAGTCCAGTAGTCATGTCTACTCACTGTCTGTAGTCCTATAGTCCGGTCTGTAGTCCTGTGGTCCTGTCTACTCTGTCTGTAGTCCTGTCTGTAGTCCTGTAGTCCTGTCTGTAGTCCTGTCTACTCTCTGTCTGTAGTCATGTCTGTAGTTCTGTCTGTAGTCCAGTAGTCCTGTAGTCCTGTCTGTAGTCCGGTAGTCCTGTCGACTCTCTGTGTGTAGTCCTGTCTGTAGTCCTTTAGTCCTGTCTGTAGTCCTGTCTACTCTCTGTCTGTAGTCATGTCTGTAGTCATGTCTGTAGTCCTGTCTACTCTCTGTCTGTAGTCATGTCTGTAGTCCTGTCTGTAGTCCTGTATTCCTGTCTACTCTCTGTCTGTGGCTTGTAGTGGAATGCATAGTTTTAGCACAAAGTCCACAGACACAACATGAATCATCCAAACAAAACCTTCCCTGAGCTACATGAACTATGTAACATCCAATAAAATCATTGTTGTTGTAATATCGAGAAGGAACCTGCAGTAAGCATTTTGTTAGACGATGTATACCATGTGTATCCCGTACATACGACTAATAAAACTTGAAACTTGTAATCCTGTCCTGTCTGTAGTCCTGTAGTCCTGTATGTAGGCCTGGGTACAGTCTGTATGTAGTCCTGTATTCCTGTCTGTAGTCCTGTAGTCATGTCTGTAGTCCTGTAGTAATGTCTGTAGTCCTGTCATTTATTTTATTCCACAGAGAATGAATAGAAGTTTATTCTCCAATAAGGAGTACCATGTCTACCATTACTACAACACCAAGACAGTACTAAGACTATGATTCTGGTGCTGTATTGATGTGCCTTTGTGGCACTTACTGCCAATTTGTAAGGGGAGCCCTTTCTGGCACTGCCCTGTTACAGACAATCTGCGTCCCAAATGGCACCCTATTCCCTACATAATGGGCTACTTTTGACCAGAACCCTATGGGCCCCACCCAGCAATCCTCACGCTGTGTCAAGGTGAGAAGTAGACACTGACACACAGAGAGAGAGAGAGAGAGAGAGAGAGAGAGAGAGAGAGAGAGAGAGAGAGAGAGAGAGAGAGAGAGAGAAAAAAAATATCTAGAGTTCTTCAATGTCAAATTAGGAACGAGTCTGGAACAGACAGACAGACAGAAGCACTCTGTGTCTGACCCAGAGCCCGACTCAACAGCACAGCACTCACTTTTGTATGTGTATCTGTTATGGATCCCCAATAGTTCCTGCCAAGGCAGCAGCTACTCTTCCTGGGGTCCAAACACATTAAGGCACTTACATGAAACAAAAGATAAACAGTACATCATATAACATTATTACAATGTACATGTGTGCAGAGTACGTGTGCTAGAGTGTGCGTGTTTATGCGTGTGTCTGTACCTGTGTGTGTGTCTCTTCACAGTCTCCACTGTTCCATAAGATGTTTTTTTATCTGTTTTTTAAATCTGATTCTACTGCTTGCATCCATTTTTTTATTTAACCGTTATTTAAACTAGGCACGTCAGTTAAGAATAAATTCTTATTTACAATGACCACCTAACCCGGACGACGCTGGGCCAATTGTGAGCCGCCCTATGGGAGATAAAACAGTACAGTTACCTGATGTGGAATAGAGTTCCACATAGTCATGGCTCCATGTAGCACTGTGCGCCTCCCATAGTCTGTTCTGGACTTGGGGACTGTGAAGAGACCTCCGGTGACACTAAACAATACATTAATTGCACTATAACGGTGACAAACGGTGCCCACAAACTGTTAGGGTCTACATAAAGCTGTCCCAACAGCAGAGTCCCAACAGCAGTCCCAACACTTTACCACTGCTACACCTGGCTATCAGCGGAGCCTTGTCTGGCAGAGACACCGTTCATTCAGCCTCATTTACTGGCTTTTAAAAAAACATAGCTGATATGGCTGACTTGTTTAAACAAATGTGGTTTCTACTGACAATTGAGATGTACAAACTATGGCATAAGGGAACGACGAGTGGATAAGAGGCAGAACCGTAGGATAAATAACGAGGCTATAGGCTGTTTTAGAGAAAATACATTTATTTGGACTGCTGCTGTGCTCACTTCTTTCCAAACCACTCATTGCTGAATTTTCGATTTCCAACTTGCTGTGTAATGTTTATGTCCAATGGCCGATGAGCACCACTACGTTTATCTATCATTTCCCTTCATTGTTTACCTTCATATGACAAGGATTGAAAAGGATTTGCCAGTAGAAAAGGATTTGCCAGTCGAGTTGATTCATGATGACTGCTAGCTAAGATTTTGAAAGTATGATGTTGACATGATCAGTCCATTCAAAGCTGCTGTACATATCATGTGATTTAACGTCATTTTATCTGTGGCCAATGACCTTGAGCCTTCTTGGATGGGCATTTCTGATGTAACTCTATGTCAGCACCTAAAGGGCTCGAATTTTCTAGCTCTCCCCTTAGACTTCGCAGTGACGTAGTTTCCCCATGAATCAACCGGGTCAACCGGGTTAGGCGGTCATTGCAGTCACTGAGCCAATCACGACGCAACACTCCGTATTTTCTGCTGGCTTGCCCCGCCACTACAGAAAGCACTGAGCTGGGCTGAAACACCTGCATTTTGGAGCTGCCTTACTCAAGAAAACAAAAAAGAGACCATGTTTGTATGCGGCTTTATTAACTCAATGATATATATATTGTCTTTTACATTTTTAGCAAACTGATATGTGACTTGTATTAATGCCAAAATAACATGCAAAACAGGCAAGCCCCTCAATGTTTTATTTATTTATTATGTTTTTGCTAAAAATGTTGGGCTCAAAAGCCCCACCTGCCCTGAATGACGGGTCGCCACTGCTCTGAAGTCTAACAAAACAGCCCCCACAATCTTTTTATCATCACTTTCTCTCAGCCAATCATCAGTCATTTGTGTAAGTGCTGTGCTTGTTTAATGTCCTTCCCTATAAGCATGCTGAAAGTCTGTTGTCAATTTGTTTACTGTAAAATAGCATTGTATCTGGGCAAACACCATTTTTTCCAAAAGTTTACTAAGTGTTGGTAACAGGCTGATTGGTCTGCTATTTGAGCCAGTAAACTTTGCCAAGACCAGCATGTATTTTTACTATGGATGACACAGAAATTGCCTACTCAGAGACAGACAGGTCTTTTTTGGTCCGGTATGGCTCAATTGGTAGAGAATGGCGCCTAGATCTCAGGTTTGATTCCTGGGCCACCCATAAAATTTAAACCTACATGACTGTAAGTCACTTCGGATAAAATTGTCTACTAAATGGCGTATATTGCATTTATCATTAAGTTGGCTGGGCGAACTCCTGAGCTGTTGCAGTCACTGAAACTTTCTGCTCGCCAGAGATGTTGTTATTGAAGGTTCATTTTCTCTCTCACTGCACTGCACATCCTGGCGAGCATCACGTCAGGAATTCCTTCATTGAATCCACAATGAAGAACAATGCGTTGAAGTGAGTGAAGTGCATGGCCAAGAATGCTCATTGGCATCAGTGAATTAGTGAAGTGTCTTGTGTCTTTTATTCGACATGTATATTTTGTAGTCGTCTTAACGTGTCAAACACGGTTCTCCACTCTTTGGCCTTTACTTAACCAGGAAGGTCACCTGCATACAGTAAACAAGCCTATTATTAGTCTTACTGCCATACATGACATGTAGTTTCCCACTGGGCACAGATGTCAGTTCAACGTCTAGTTTTGATTGACATTTTATTGAGTTGTCAACTAACGTGAATTCAACTTGGGGGCGTCAGGGTAGCCTAGAGCGTTGGACTAGTAACTGAAAGGTTGCAAGTTCAATTCCCCGAGCTGACATGGTACAAATCTGTTGTTCTGACCCTGAACAGGCAGTTAACCCACTGTTCCTAGGTCGTCATTGAAAATAAGAATTTGTTCTTAACTGACTTGCCTAGTAAAATAAAGGTAAAATAAAAAATGAATAAAAACTTGAAATGACTGAAACATTTCACCATGTCATTGGACTTAGGTTGAGTGAAAAAAAGACGAAATTACCTAACGTTGATGAAATCTAATCAGTTTTCCACATTGATTCAACTTAATCACACTCAATTTTGGGGTTGAAATGACATGGAAAGAATGTTGATTCAACCAGTTTTTGCCCAGTGGGTTCTCTCTAGTCAACAATCTGCTGTACCTTGCATATCATACGACCCAGGCAGTAATCCACGGCCCAGAATCCCTTTACTGCACACCATGGCCTGGCCTCTCTACATAACAGTACTGTCGACATATTCCCTGCAGACATCACGTTATGTTACAGGACACTGGTATGTCATACTTCTGGCAGGTTCAGTTAGTGGAAGGTTACAGACCTGGGATGGTGTGGCTGAGGGGGAGGCAGCTCAGTGAACTGCAGGTGAAGCGTGTTAAGGCAGAAGGCAGTGGCGTGACCATGATGCCTCACACCTTATGCCTCCTCAGCGGGGGCTGCTAGGATGGGGCCGGGCTGGGGTGTAATTTCACCCCAAGGGCTGACGGTTGACAGCAGCTGAGGGAGCATTAGCCTCGGGCTGATGGGAACTGTCAGTCATCTGTTCTGCAGAGCCAGGCTTTAGTCAGCTACTTCTGAGAAGGCTTAGTTCTGGTTGTGTGTAAGTGGGTGTGGGTGCGTCGTGCGTGTGTGCCTCTGATTGTGTAAGTAGATGATTTTGTACCTGAAGTTGTTCCGGTATTTCAATCAGCACGGTGGTATGTGTTGACTTTAAGTTGAGCTATAAGTCATTTAATAGACTTTCTGTTATTGATTCAAGGCATGTATTTTCTGTCAAACTATATTTTCTGTCATAGTATGTACACTACATTGTAAGCCAGTGTTATGCCGTTGGAATATTTTAATTGGATTTGAGGCAATTATCGATACAATATGGGAATCAATTAAAGATAAATTATAATACATTTTCTGTAACAGAATATAGCAATCATGTTGTGCATGATGGGCTACCTTTTCAATACAGAAACCAATATCTGCACCTACTGTATACGCGTTATCAAAGACCCCTTTTTCGGGACAAACATTAATTAGAACCCTCTGGTCCAAAGGTGATTCCACCCCACAAATAGCTTACTGTGAGATGTTCTGGTCCTAAATTGGCCTGAAGGGCATTTTCTGTTTACGTCAAACTGCATGTGAGGCAGAATAAACTGACCTGGGAAGGGAGCGTCTATGCCAAGAAAATGAATCAGAATCCCAGGCTGGTTGAAGATAATAACCAGGTGGCAGTGAGTGCCTGATGGGGATACTAAATGACTCAAAAAATTATAATGTTTTCCCCCCTTTTCAAGGCATTCCTGACATAACAAAATGGTTGCCTCACGTACTGGAACTCTAAAGGAAACATTTTGATGTAATTTACTAATTCTCTCTCTCTCTCTCGTCTCTCTCGTCTCTCCCTGTCTCCCTGTCTCTCTCTCTCTCACTCTCTCTCTTTCTCTTGTTCGGTACGTAATTATTTTCCTGTGTCTAATGGCTACTTATTTGTAATTTACTAATTGGCTGCTAAAAGCCAGCTCTCTCTCTCTCTTTCTCTTTTTCTTGTTCTATATGTAATTATTTTCCTGTGTCTAATGGCCACTTATTTACTACCACTCATGTCCTGGCGAGTCCTTGTTGAATCGTAATCACATCAAATATCACTGTCATAAATATTAAATCCTTCTAACAGCTTACAAGAGAAAATTGGCTTTCAGGATATTTGTGTTCTGGCTGTAATTATAATCCACATAATAATTCACAATTCCTGTTGCTGCAGGATTATTTTCCTGCTGTAGCAAACTGGCTCAAATTAAGATCCTACATCTGTATGCATCAATATTGATAAAAAACAATCTAGACATAATATGCTGCAGACACTGTCACTTGTCGCTCATGTAAACTTACGTTTGCTCTGCCACTTATATGGCTCATTCAGACTCTATAGTCTTAGAACTCAAGTGTCTTTGAATATGTATGAGTACGTTTCTGCAATGGCCTTCTGCCATTTTGGCCTCAATAAATTACATTAAGCAATCATCACGTAGCCTACTGTAGAAATGTGGCATGCATGGTGTCAGAGTCGGGGGCAGAATTAGTTTTTCTCCAACTTGTTGATCGTTAGTGAATGACCCTGAAGCGAAATGCCATTACCACATCTCAGATGAGCCCAGACTATTTTAGTCTAATTGGGATGGAGATGTGTTTTACTGAGTTAACAGGTTCATTCTATAACCCCGACACTGTTCAGTAGTCACAGACAGCTAGGGCTTGAGATAGTGATTGTTATTCCGTTTTGGGGAGGGTGTCTGTGTGTGTGTATGTGCGAGTGTGTGTGTGTGAGTGAGTGTGTGTGTGTCCATGTGTGTGTGTGTGTGTGTGTTTGAGTGTGTGTTTAAGAGTGAAAGGTGGTTATCGTGAAATTACAGCATGTGTTTGCTTAGAGGACAGAATAACCCCTCTCATCAGAGTCAATACTGCTTAGAGGACAGAATAACCCCTCTCATCAGAGCCTATACTGCTTAGAGGACAGAATAACCCCTCTCACCAGAGCCTATACTGCTTAGAGGACAGAATAACCCCTCTCATCAGAGCCTATACTGTTTAGAGGACAGAAAAACCCCTCTCATCAGAGCCTATACTGCTTAGAGGACAGAATAACCCCTCTCATCAGAGCCTATACTGCTTAGAGGACAGAATAACCCCTCTCATCAGAGCCTATACTGCTTAGAGGACAGAATAACCCCTCTCATCAGAGCCTATACTGCTTAGAGGACAGAATAACCCCTCTCATCAGAGCCTATACTGCTTAGAGGACAGAATAACCCCTCTCATCAGAGCCTATACTGCTTAGAGGACAGAATAACCCCTCTCATCAGAGCCTATACTGCTTAGAGGACAGAATAACCCCTCTCATCAGAGCCTATACTGCTTAGAGGACAGAATAACCCCTCTCACCAGAGCCTATACTGCTTAGAGGACAGAAAACCCCCTCTCATCAGAGCCTATACTGCTTAGAGGACAGAATAACCCCTATACTGCTTAGGTTTCATGACCTTCCCACTTTGATGTAGTGGGCTGTGGGAGCAAGAAGAGGAAACCATCAGTGAAGCATAAGAAGCAGAATTTCTACTAGTAAGAACTCTGTGTTCACTATCGATTCCCTGTAGGAACTGCCCTCCCTCCTACTACAAGCTGCTACAGCTAAACCAACTCGTTCATTCATGAATATTCTGACTGGCTCTAGGTGGGAGGCTGGCTGGGTCACGTCACTATGAAAGAAAAAACTTTGCTCCCCCATACGTTCCCACAATATAAGGAAAATAGCCAGCTATTTCTCCTGCAGAAAAAAACCGGGGAAATTAATGTCCCTCTCCTTGGGTAAGTTCTTGTGACAGCTACCAGACTCTCTCACTTCGGCAGACTCCTTTGAGACAGGAGGTATTTACCCAGCATCAGAAAGAGCTCCATTCAGCTCACAGAGAGAGAGAGAGAGAGAGAGAGAGAGAGAGAGAGAGATTCTTAGATCTGACTGGCAGCCCCTTATAAACACATCTTAGTCATTTCAAAGAGATGTAAGTCCTCAGAATGTGTGGCAATCATTTCTGTGGTTCCATCATAGTCTGCTTCTCTGCGGGTAATTTGAAACATTGACAAGAAGACATCCATGTGATTATTCTGCCACATGGCTTTGTTTCTTTGTAATCTTTAGCAGGACAGGGATTCTCAGACTTTTGTCCAACATGTTGAACTAGTCTACTCTTGCCTACAGTCACCCATGAGAAGACCTGTGGAGTTGTATGAGAAGCTGTCGGTGAAAGAGAGAGTAGATGTGATGTTAATGTGATGTTACGTGTTTGATCTCATCTCAGGTGCTTCGGCTTCCCTCGATGGCTCAGTCAAACTATCCCATAGCTCCCCAACATGCCAGACTGTCTCTTCAGATGTACTTTTACATCTCACAATGGATCTCTTGAAGTTTTAAAGACTGCAGATTTTCAGAGGCCCCACCCCAGCTGGGAGGCTTTGGTAACACTGTGACACTTGTCTTTGGGCCTAACTTATTCTCCTCTGTCTGTCTGTGTGATATATGGGGCACAGGACTCTCCTGGCCATTCAGACGCGTCATACACTGATTAGTGGGCGGCATCTTCTTTCCTTCTCTCGTTTCTAAAAATATGTTTGTCAGAAGAGGCGGCCATTAGTCTGCTCTGTTGTGCAGATTTCCCTGATGCTCTCCACTGAATTTACAACCCTTCCTTCCCCACAAGGCACTGAGGCTTCGCTGGCTTATCGCAGAGCCTTTCTTTCAAAAATCTATGCATCTTAGAGTAGAAATACACTATAAAAGTGCCCCCTGAGGGAGTGATGTCAGACAGCCAATCTGTAATGTCTATACAAAACTGTGACAGATCAGACACCGACAAAGTCATTCTACCTGAGCCTCTGTGGAGAGGACAGGGACGTGACTTTTCTCAGAAGGAATCAAACCCCCCTCCGTGCTGCACTTAAATCAAATCAAATCAATTAAGGTGGGAAGTTTTGGTTTTTACAGATACCCTCTCTGGCTCTGAAGTAATTGACATGGTGTTCTTCTGACGGAAGCAAGCCCCCTTCCATCCTGCACTAAGGGTTGGCTAGGGGGTTCACAGATACCCTCTATGGCCCTAAAGTCAATTATTCTTCAAGTTGCCTCAGCATCAACTGATCCGTATGTAGACACGCTGGAGTCTGTTCAATCAATCCCCATTCACAGGATAAAGCACCACCTCCCGTTAATTGAAGTGGGGCCTTGGGGGAGGAAGGCCGTCCGCAGACAACCTTACCACTGTTTAGTTGAATGCCAGCCCATGATTGGTCTTATTCATGGAGAAAGCGAAGGCATGGATGCACAAATACACCTTTCACTTTCTTTGACAGGTAACAGTAGAATGTATGGATTGCTGACGTAAATGACTGCACTGAACTCAGAACATTTAGGTAGGAAACTTCACTAGAACCTAACGACCTATTGGCTGTGAGGGTGAGGGTAGGCAACAACACATCTGTCACGCTGACCCTCAACACAGGGGCCCCTCAGGAGTGCGTGCTTAGTCACTTCCAGTACTCCCTGTTCACCTGACACCATCATTAAGTTACCCGACAACACGACAGTGGTAGGCCTGATCACCGACAACACGACAGTGGTAGGCCTGATCACCGACAACACGACAGTGGTAGGCCTGATCACCGACAACACGACAGTGGTAGGCCTGATCACCGATGACGATGAATTTCAAGTTTTGAGTTTTAATGTCACGAGTACAGTGAAATGCCTTTCTGGCTAGCTCTAAACCCAATAATGAATGCAGTAATCAATATCAATGTAATACTAAAAAGAACATAAGGTAGAACAAAAACACACAAGAAATAAAAATATGAAATATGACAACCATGAAAAAGTAAGTAGTCATACTATATACAGGGTCAGTTCCAGTACCATATTTACACATTATGCAGGGATACTGGAGCAATAGAGGTAGATATGTATAGAGTGAGGTGACTAGACATCAGGATACATGATAAACAGCCTAGGTCAGAGACCTGGCCAGGACAACGACCTCTCCTTCAACGTCAGCAAGACAAAGTGGGTGGGTGGAAGGTTGGATGGGTGGATGAGTGGATGGGCTCAGAGTGCACACACCTGACAGGCCTTTTACTTTGGATGGAACGGTCCAACCAGAGTGTGTTGAAGGGGTGTTTCCATCGCTAGCCACTAATGAATTGCCTTTTCTGGGAATTAATTTGGGCCTAGAATAATGAGTCGTGTAAGCCCGCCAGCACCATATGTTTCATAAGGGATATTCTTTTGCCATCTGTGAGCCTTGAAGGCCTTTGTGATGGTTGACTGAGATACTTTCACTCTTCGCTTTCATTACAAGCCTTACATTGAATGTGAATAGAACTCGTTCACCTCTTGGATATTGGCAACCACTGTAATTGTGTTGAATAATTATAATGATGTCATAGCCTGACAATTTTCTTCTTCTTTTCTCATTCACCTCCTCCTCCACATCCTCCTCCTCCTCCACATCCTTTTTAACCTCCTCCTTTTTAACCTCCCCCTCCCCGTCCTCCTCCACAACCTCCTCCTCCACCTCTTACTTCTCAACCACATCCTCCTCCACCTCCCCGTCCTTCTCCTCCTCCACAACCTCCCCCTCCACCTCTTACTTCTCAACCACATCCTCCTCCACCTCCCCATCCTTCTCCTCCTCCACAACCTCCCCCTCCACCTCTTACTTCTCAACCACATCCTCCTCCACCTCCCCATCCTTCTCCTCCTCCACAACCTCCCCCTCCACCTCTTACTTCTCAACCACCTCCTCCCCCTCCCCGTCCTCCTCCACAACTTCCTCCTCCACTTCTTACTTCTCAACTTCCTCCTCTCCCTCCTCCTCCACCTCTTCCTTATCCATGCCCTCCACCACCTCCAACCCCTCCCCCTCCTCTCCTGTAGGTACTCATTCCAAGACGAGGAGGATATGTTCATGGTAGTGGACCTGTTGCTGGGAGGAGACCTACGCTACCACCTCCAGCAGAATGTTCACTTCTCAGAGAACACTGTCAAGCTGTACATCTGTGAGATCGCCCTGGCTCTGGGCTACCTTCGCAGCAAACGCATCATCCACAGGTGAGTGAGAGAGAAACCTCCCTCATCTTCATCATCACGTCATTGTCATCCACAGCTAAGAGAGACAGATCAGAGCTGACCGGTACTCACAGTTGCCACAGCCCTTAGAGGACATACTCTCCTCCAATGTCCCTTCAAGCTCCATCTATAGGCCCAGAAACATAGATGCCTTATTCAATGTTGGAATGCACACAAGTATGTGCTGCCATACCGAAGCTTCAGACATCCACTGCCAACAAGCCAACATACAGAGATGGCTACCACCCAAAAGCATCACTCAAATTATTTTACGTAACTGTCAAAGAATTTAACTATCCTGTCATTCATTGTGACAAGTTGGACTGACCTGAAAGACCTTTTATTGTACTTTGGTGTGAGCCGCCACACACAGATCAGATCAGCCTGGAAAGAGGGGGGTTGACTTGATGATAAGTCAAGATACACTTAACACGCCACACACGCCAGGTGGAGACCTTCCTCAGGTTGGATGATAGCCGAAAAACCTCTGTGCAGAGCAACAGCCTGATAATCATGGAGAAAGGCCTTTCCAGACCTGGACAAATGGGAGGCTTCAGGGTTCAAGAGTGCTAATTAATTACATGCAGGATAACAAATGACATCATTTAGTAGGAGGACTTGCTGCTTTCTATCTATCCGTGCTGAAACCGCTGTGAGGAAATACAGGTAACTGCCAAAATAAAGGAAACACCAACATAATGTCTTAATAGGGCGTTGGGCCACCAAGAGACAACAGAACAGCTTCAATGAGCCTTGGTATAGATTCTACAAGTGTCTTGAACTCTATTGGAGGGATGTGACACCATTGTTCCATAAGAAATTCCATCACTTGGTGTTTTGTTGATAGAGGTGGAAAACGCTGTCTCAGGCACCGCTCCAGAGTCTCCCATTAGTGTTCAGTTGGGTTGAGATCTGGTGACTGAGACACACACAAACACACACCAGTGGAGGCTGCTGAGGGGAGGACGGCTCATATTAATGGCTGGAAAGAAGCGAATGGAATGGCATGTTGTTGATACCTTTCCACTTATTAATCTCCAGCCGGTGCCACGTGCCAGTCCTCCCCAATTAAAGTGCCACCCTCCATCCTGTGACACACACACACCCTTTAAACCCACAATGCGCATTTGAGACCCCTCTTTCAAAGTCACTGAGATCTCTTCTTCTACCCATGGTAGCCAAAATAATGGGCAACTGGGCATTTTTATACATGACCCTAAGCATGATGGGATCTTAAATGCTTAATTAACTTAGGAACCACACCTGTGTGGAAGCAGCTGCTTTCAATATATTTTGTATCCCTCATTTACTCAAATGTTTACTTTATTTTGGCAGTTACCTGTAGATCTGATTTGCCATTTCTCAATACATTCCTCATTAATAGATTCAATGGGAATATTATATATTTCTGTCATTCCATTCCGACAAAAAACATCCCCATAGATAAGCAGGTGTTTGGGAGATGTTTAGATTAAATCAACCGCTTTCAATCTGCATTTATTACGGGGAAGGAAGAGGCTGTTATTCAAATGTTCATCTCATCTGTATGTAAATTGAATACATCATTTGATTGGGAGGCTGTGTGCTCACTGTAGCACTCTGAGTGGGTGCACATATTCAGTGTGTGTGTGCATGTATCTGCTGATGATACCCTGGCATTGAGCAGAATCTCTATCCAGTATACAGAATCCTATGACTCATGACTGATGATTCATAATGACAATGTTGATGACGACATTGCAATTATACACTGTCCTCAGAGCCAAACCAAACATATTTTACGTATTTCTGAGCACCTTCAAGACATATAACACCTACTAATGGTCTAGTTACTTTAGACCAGGGATGGGCAACTGGCGGCCAACGCGGATCAATTTCCCAAAAAAGGAACTCAGTCGGGGTCTCACTCTCAACTTACTGTTGCGAGTTATAATAGTAGCATACACAAGGTGCAATTTCAACATTTGTTTGTGCATTAGTAGTTTTTCTCTTGTTATGTCAGTCACTGACAGTCAGCCAATTAGCCCATGTCAGCTAGATTTGTTTATATTGGTAATTTAGTCTAGCGGCCAGCAAAAGGAGTAGAATTGCATGAAATTAGTTATAAAAGTGCAAACATTTCTCTCCACCCTATGGCACAGTGTGCAGAATTACAGGAAATGACCTACATTTTTCTCTCTGTCCCATGGCAATGTGAGAAGAATTGCATGAAATATATTTTACAATTTTAAAATATTTTCTCTGCCCCATGTCAAAGCTAAACACTTTGCAGCAAACTTGCTTTAACACTGTAGTATTTTCTCTATGCCCTATG
Source organism: Brachymystax lenok tsinlingensis (assembly GCA_030435695.1). NCBI lineage: Eukaryota > Metazoa > Chordata > Actinopteri > Salmoniformes > Salmonidae > Brachymystax > Brachymystax lenok. Next base: position 41,410,179 of record CM059792.1, on the reverse strand, counting down.
ACAAAATGTGTGGAATTACAGGAAATTAACTCTAAAACGTCTATTGTTTCTCTCTGCTGTCAAGAAGTAGGCCGCTAAAATGTTTTGCTCGGAAGGTGGAACCACCCCCTTCAAAGTTGCCCATCCCTACTAGACGGAAACAAAAGTAGGGAGGTTGATCGGGGAGGATGGGTAATGCGAAATCCCGACCTTCAAGCAATCCAAAATTTGCGTGTTCGAGTCTCGTCGTGACAACTTTAGCTTCTCAGCTAACCCGTATTCTAAATTTGACCCGTTTCACTTAACCTGCTCCATAAATTATCCAAACTTTTGTCGTTATAGTTTCCCTAACCGCCAATGTAAATTCTCCCCATAATTCTCTTTTGTTGTTACTGCGCAATAAGCAACCTGGTCTCAGAGAAAGATGTATAATACTTTACATCCTCCAAGATAAGGTACATCATCCAATTCCTATGCTATTGTACGACCGAGTAAGATACATGATACTGTACATCCTATAATTCATATGATATTGTACAACCGCTATTCCTTTCATAATGTAACCTAACATATCGTAATATATCATACTAAATGGAGTGTCACAGATTTTCCTACAGAATAATATGAATTACCCCAATACCAGTTTTACCTTTTCACAATAGATACAGGGAGTACTGTGCCTCTATTGCCATCAGGGTAACAAAGCAACAAGGCCTGTTTTGTCAGTACCTTCTCGTGGGGTTTTCAATTATTAACACTAAGACACATCTCAATTAGTGGCATCTTCAGAGACGATCCCCTCCCAACAGCACAAGTGGAAAAAGAGATCGGAGGTGTGAGAAGGGAAGTGGTAGAGCTGTGGTGTTATTGACTCACTCCCCAGTCCCCACAGCAGCTTCATTTAGATGGTTGGAATCAGAGGGGAAGACAAGCAAGTGGTATTAAAAAGGGTGGTTGTGGGGAGCAGTATAGATGTGACTGAAGCCGGAAGCATTATCACCACAGGCCAGGACCTGTAGGAAGGGAAGTGGTGGAGCTGTGGCGTTATTGACTCATTCATTTCTGTAGCTTCTGCACTTTCATCAACACTAATTGGTCAAAAGACCACTTAGTGAAAAAAAAACTCTCAGAATTGGTCTACCTGTGTAAACGCAAGTGAACTGAGAAACACATGAAGGCTCCATCATGTGAGCCCTGAGTCCCCTTCAGGTGTTTCTCAGTTCACTTAGGTTGCGTTTACACAGGCAGACCAATTCTGATATTTTCTTCACTAAGTGGTCATTTGACCAATCAGATCAGCTCTGAAAAATATCTGATGTGGAAAGATCTGATGTGATTGGTCAAAAGACCAATGAGTGGAAAAAATATCAGAATTGGGCTGCCTGTGTAAACGCAGCCTTTGTGACCAATGATTTTAACTTATCAATAGGATTTCATATTTCATACTGAAGTAACTTCCTGTTGGGTTGTTAAGTAGTGGTCTACAGCACATGATGAAACCGCAGTCTCCCTTAACTAACTATAGTGTGGAGATGGTGATGTAGAGTAGATGCTTGGTCTTGGTGTGTGTTGCACAAAGATTCCTGATTATGTCCTTACGTGAGATAAGATAGCTTCTGACAGTTTTTGGAATATGCACCCTGTTGTCCATTGCTTCAGACTAAGACAGTGGGTAGCCTTTTTTTCTTCTTCTGGAGCTTAGTAAATACAGTCAGGAAAAAAAGTATTTAGTCAGCCACCAATTGTGCAAGTTCTCTCACTTAAAAAGATGAGAGAGGCCTGTAATTTTCATCATAGGTACACTTCAACTATGACAGACAAAATGAGGAAAAAAAATCCAGAAAATCACATTGTAGGATTTTTTATGAATTTATTTGCAAATTATGGTGGAAAATAAGTATTTGGTCAATAACAAAAGTTTATCTCAATACTTTGTTATATACCCTTTGTTGGCAATGACAGAGGTCAAACGTTTTCTGTAAGTCTTCACAAGGTTTTCACACACTGTTGCTGGTATTTTGGCCCATTCCTCCATGCAGATCTCCTCTAGAGCAGTGATGTTTTGGGGCTGCCGCTGGGCAACACGGACTTTCAAAGATTTTCTATGGGGTTGAGATCTGGAGACTGGCTAGGCCACTCCAGGACCTTGAAATGCTTCTTACGAAGCCACTCCTTCGTTGTGTTTGGGATCATTGTCATGCTGAAAGACCCAGCCACGTTTCATCTTCAATGCCCTTGCTGATGGAAGGAGGTTTTCACTCAAAATCTCACGATACATGGCCCCATTCATTCTTTCCTTTACACGGATCAGTCGTCCTGGTCCCTTTGCAGAAAAACAGCCCCAAAGCACAATGTTTCCACCCCCATGCTTCACAGTAGGTATGGTGTTCTTTGGATGCAACTCAGCATTCTTTGTCCTCCAAACACGACGAGTTGAGTTTCATCTGACATTCTCCCAATCCTCATCTGGATCATCCAAATGCTCTCTAGCAAACTTTAGACGGGCCTGAACATGTACTGGCTTAAGCAGGGGGACACATCTGGCACTGCAGGATTTGAGTCCCTGGCGGCGTAGTGTGTTACTGATGGTAGGCTTTGTTACTTTGGTCCCAGCTCTCTGCAGGTCATTCACTAGGTCCCCGTGTGGTTCTGGGATTTTGCTCACCGTTCTTGTGATCATTTTGACCCCACGGGTGAGATCTTGCGTGGAGCCCCAGATCGAGGAAGATTATCAGTGGTCTTGTATGTCTTCCATTTCCTAATAATTGCTCCCACAGTTGATTTCTTCAAACCAAGCTGCTTACCTATTGCAGATTCAGTCTTCCCAACCTGGTGCAGGTCTACAATTTTGTTTCTGGTGTCCTTTGACAGCTCTTTGGTCTTGGCCATAGTGGAGTTTGGAATGTGACTGTTTGAGGTTGTGGACAGGTGTCTTTTATACTGATAACAAGTTCAAACAGGTGCCATTAATACAGGTAATGAGTGGAGGACAGAGGAGCCTCTTAAAGAAGAAGTTACAGGTCTGTGAGAGCCAGAAATCTTGCTTGTTTGTATGTGACCAAATACTTATTTTCCACCATAATTTGCTAATAAATTCATAAAAAATCCTACAATGTGATTTTCTGGATCTTTTTTCCTCATTTTGTCTGTCATAGTTGAAGTGTACATATGATGAAAATTACAGGCCTCTCTCATCTTTTTAAGTGAGAGAACTTGCACAATTGGTGGCTGACTAAATACTTTTTTTCCCCACTGTATAATGTAGAGGCATGCCAGCAAAGCCACTACACAACACTAAACAATACATGAATTGCACTATAACGATGGCAAACGGTACTGCCAAACTGTTATGACCTACATAAAGAGTCGCAACAGAAGTTCCAACAGCAGTCCCAACACCTTACCACTGCTACACCTGGCTATCAGCGGAACCTTGTCTGGCAGTGAAACAGTTAATTCAGCCTCATTTACTGCCTTTAAAAAAAATTGCTGATATGGCTGACTTGCCTAAACAAATATGGTTTCTACTGACAATTGATATGTACAAACTATGGCATAATTTGTATGTGACCAAATACTTATTTTCCACCATAATTTGCAAATAAATTCATAAAAAATCCTACAATGTGATTTTCTGGATTTTATTTCCTCATTTTGTCTGTCATAGTTGAAGTGTACATATGATGAAAATTACAGGCCTCTCTCATCTTTTTAAGTGAGAGAACTTGCACAATTGGTGGCTGACTAAATACTTTTTTTCCCCACTGTATATGTTTCTCAGAATGTGATAGCTGGGAAATGATCTGTTTTGACATCAGAAATCATGTTGCGTCTGGAATAAGGTTAGATGTTTGCTTGCTGTGGAAGTTTTAAACTAAAAACAGATGTGCCACAGAGACTGCTGCCACAGAGACTGTTGCCACAGAGATTGTTTTTATGTTCTCAGTTTGAATTATTAGCCACAGTTATACAGTGTTGCAGTGCTCCTCTCCATTCAACAGACTCAAGCACTGTGAAAGTAGAGCATGGCTCTGAACAAGGCTGTGCTCTGAGCTCTGGGAGAGAGAGAGCCGCCTCCTGCTTTACACAGAGGCAGACGAGCTGTAGAGATGCCCTCTGGCTCTCACACTGAAGCTACAGACACATCCAGGCTATGTTTAGAGGAAAGATGCAGTCAGAGGGACAATGTGATTGTGAAGCCTCAATCCTGCACCTAAAGGCAACAGCACTGAATGCATAATCACATTTGAGTCCAGTCTCACTATCTCTTTTGGACGTCATTCCATGTAGAAAGTCTTTCAAGGCTGGCTCTATGTTTATTCAGATTGCTATCAAATGAAGCATAGTAAGCCACAGCTGTTCTCTCCTGCTTATTTCCAACACCGCTGGCTGATCTCACCAGGGAGGTGTTCACATGGGGGCGGGGTGTATCGGTTCTCTGAATCTCTCCAAATCATTTTGTTGCATATCCTAATGTAATTTTTTGCATCATGTGGATGCCTGTTGTTCTAATGCTCTTGGAGAGCTTTGTCACTGTCTTTCAGCCTGGTTTGGTTTTCGTGAGTGCATATCTTTCCTTCACACTCTGATGAGAGTTGGATTTTTCAGCTGCTCAACTAAGCTTTGTTCAGCTCGGATGTACTCAGCGCAGCACAGCCTCAAACTGGCACAGTGTGTCTTTCTGGTTCCCTGTGTGATGTGACACTGATCAGACATTGTTTCTGCAAATGTGCCGTTTCATCATCAATCTCCGCACAGCTCTATCAGGGCTCTCTGTGTCCCTGGCTTGGCTTCACCCAGAGCCCAGAAACATTATCTCTCTGCTGCTCAATCTCACAGCTCTATCAGGGCTCTCTGTGTCACGGGCCTGGCTTCACCCAGAGCCCAGAAACATTATCTCTCTGCTGCTCAATCTCACAGCTCTATCAGGGCTCTCTGTGTCCCTGGCTTGGCTTCACCCAGAGCCCAGAAACATTATCTATCTGCTGCTCAATCTCACAGCTCTATCAGGGCTCTCTGTGTCCCTGGCTTGGCTTCACCCGGAGCCCAGACACATTATCTATCTGCTGCTCAATCTCACAGCTCTATCAGGGCTCTCTGTGTCCCTGGCTTGGCTTCACCCGGAGCCCAGACACATTATCTCTCTGCTGCTCAAACTCACAGCTCTATCAGGGCTCTCTGTGTCCCTGGCTTGGCTTCACCCGGAGCCCAGAAACATTATCTCTCTGCTGCTCAATCTCACAGCTCTATCAGGGCTCTCTGTGTCCCTGGCTTGGCTTCACCCAGAGCCCAGACACATTATCTCTCTGCTGCTCAAACTCATTTGTTAAAGGAAGATGAACAGCTGACGTTTGTCAACACTTTCTCATCCCACAGTATGATGGCGCCTGAGAATGATGGTTCTGTGAGGAAGTAACCCACTGGGCACAAACATCCATTCAACGTCTAGTTTTCAATTACATGAAAGTTGTCAACTAATGTCAATTCAACATGAAATCAACAAAACATTTCACCATGTCTTTGGATTTAGATTCAAAGTTGGGTGAAAAAAATACTAAATTCCCTATTTTTTTAAAAATCCAATCAGTTTTCCACATTGATTCAACGTCATCACATATCATTTTTTGGTTGAAATGGCGTGTAAACACTGTTGATTCAACCAGTTTTTTCCCAGTGGGAAAGCTGTTTTGTTCCAAATGAAAAGTTAAGTGTTCTGTATTTATAGTTTGCATAAATATTTCAGGAGGAGACTGTATGTCTTCATATTTCAGATGGGGAGGCAGGTATAGCACGGCCTTAGAAGGTACATTAAACATCCTTTAAACTCACAACAGTGGATTTGTGAACATTTGTTGACTGGGAGAACGACAACATATTTTCCCTCTAGTCTACCCTAAAATATCTATAATTACCTGCTTGTGTTGCAGTGTACTGGCTTACAGGAGCTTCCACATTTGGTGAACTTTGAGCGTTCTCCCTGAGCTTGAGTTAGTAAATAATTCATAAGTAATAATTGGGATTCAGTAAGCCGTGCCTCAGAATGCCGTGTTCAAACAGGCGCTCTCTCCAAAGACCAAACGACTCAAACCGGACGAAACTAGACGGGAACCAGCTGAACGCGTACTCGTCAGGCAGTGAAATTCAAGCATTGTGTCTATGAATAAGAAATACTGTAGCATTAACCTCTTCCACTCGGCCACTCCGCCTGTGACAAAGCTGTTGTTATCATTAGTATTATTTCACTGATCAAACTCAAGTGAATGAAAGCTCTGCTTCAGCTTAAACCCTGTTATTGGGATTGAGACGGTTAGTGTTAGCTGTAAGTTGCTTCCTGTGGCTAGTTGAGGTTTCCCTCCACGTTTAAAGCTTCTGCTGATTCCTCTCTTGGCTGGTGGGCGTAGCCAGCTGGCTGCTGCTGAGTGCTGGATGACTGGTGCTCCCTCCCTGCTCTGCTCTGGGACATCATGGGGCAGAGCATCCCCTAAGGCCTGGTGGCTAGATCTGCTGTCTGTGGTGTCTGCTCTGCTCTGGGACATCATGGGGCAGAGCATTCCCTAAGACCTGGTGGCTGGATCTGCTGTCTGTGGTGTCTGCTCTGCTCTGGGACATCATGGGGCAGAGCATTCCCTAAGACCTGGTGGCTGGATCTGCTGTCTGTGGTGTCTGCTCTGCTCTGGGACATCATGGGGCAGAGCATTCCCTAAGACCTGGTGGCTGGATCTGCTGTCTGTGGTGTCTGCTCTGCTCTGGGACATCATGGGGCAGAGCATTCCCTAAGGCCTGGTGGCTGTATCTGCTGTCTGTGGTGCTCTCTGTGCTGTCTGTGCACGAGCCTTGCACAATAGTCATCAAAGCAGTCCTCATTAGGAGTGGGCTGTGTACACAGATGATGCTGAAAAACCCAACAGCCCAATGGACCCAAGCATTGTGTGTTTGTGTACAGTGGCAAGAAAAAGTATGTGAACCCTTTGGAAATACCTGGATTTCTGCATAGATTAGTCATAACATTTTATCTGATCTTCATCTAGGTCACAACAATAGACAAACACAGTCTGCTTAAACTAATAACACACAAACAATTATACGTTTTCATGTCTTTATTGAACACACCGTGTAAACATTCACAGTGCAGGGTGGGAAAAGTATGTGAACCCTTTGATTTAATAACTGATTGACCCTCCGTTGGCAGAAATAACCTCAACCAAACGTTTTCTGTAGTTGCGGATCAAACCTGCACAACGGTCAGGAGGAATTGTGGACCATTCCTCTTTACAAAACTGTTTCAGTTCAGCAATATTTTTGGGATGTCTGGTGTGAACTGCTATCTTGAGGTCATGCCACAGCATCTCAATCGGGTTGAGGTCAGGACTCGCAGGACTGGGCCATTCTAGAAGGCGTATTTTCTTCTGTTGAAGCCATTCTGTTGTTGATTTACTTCTGTGTTTTGGGTCGTTGTCCAGTTGCATCACCCAACTTCTGTTGAGCTTCAATTGGCGGACAGATAGCCTAACATTCTCCTACAAAATGTCTTGATAAACTTGGGAATTAATTTTTCTGTTGATGATAGCTAGCTGTCCAGGCCCTGAGGCAGCAAAGCATTCCCAAACCATGATGCTCTCTCCACCATACTTTACAGTTGGGATGAGGTTTTGCTGTTGGTGTGCTGTGCCTTTTTTTTCTACACACATAGTGTTGTGTTTTTCTTCCAAACAACTCAACTGTAGTTTCATCTGTCCACAGAATATTTTGCCAGTAGCGCTGTGGAACATCCAGGTGCACTTTTGCAAACTTCAGACTTGCAGCAATGTTTTTTTTGGACAGCAGTGGCTTCTTCCGTGATGTCCTCCCGTGAACACCATTCTTGTTTAGTGTTTTACGTATCATAGACCTTATATGTTAGCATGTTCCAGAGATTTCTGTAAGTCTTTAGCTGAGACTCTAGGATTCTTCTAAACCTCATTGAGAATTCTGCTCTAAACCTCATTGAGAATTCTGCGCTATGCTCTTGCAGTCGTCTTTGCAGGATGGCTACTCCTAGGGAGAGTAGCAACAGTTCTGAACTTTCTCCATTTATAGACAAGTTGTCTTACCGTGGACTAATGAACATCAAGGCTTTTAGAGATACTTCTGTAACCCTTTCCAACTTTATGCAAGTCAACAATTCTTCATCTTAGGTCTTCTGAGATCTCTTTTGTTTGAGGCATGGTTCACATCAGGGAATGCTTCTTGTGAAAAGCAAACTCAAATTTTGTGAGTGTTTTTTATAGAGCAGGGCAGCTCTAACCAACATCTCCAATCTTGTCTCATTGATTGGACTCCAGGTTAGCTGACTCATGACTCCAATTAGCTTTTGGAGAAGTCATTAGCCTAGGGGTTCATATACTTTTTCCAACCTACGCTGTGAATGTTTAAATTATGTATTCAATATAGACAGAAAAATACAACAATTTGTGTGTTATTAGTTTAAGCACACAATGTGTATCTATTGTTGTGACTTAGATGAAGATCAGACCAAATGTAATGCCCAATTTATGCAGAAATCCAGGTTCCAAATCCAGGTTCCAAAGGGTTCACATACTTTTTCTTGCCACTGTATGTGTGTGTCCGTGTTTGTGTGTGTCATGTGTGAGTTTGAGGGTGACTTACCATCAAGGCAGGTGTACGATGGACCCTCCCAACCCCCCTCCAGGCTGATCTGACCTGTGTGTGGTGGAGCACAAAAGAGCAATTTAAGGTATTTGGGGTCAGTCCCAGCTGTCATCTGTTTCCCTGTATCAGAGGGGTGTCAGTTGACCGGGTGTAGGTTCTGGTTACCCCTCTCATCCTGATAGCTGGTGTAATGAGATCATTAGATCCAGGTAATAGGTTGTTGGACTAGTCGAGCGAGAGAAAAGCCAGGCGGATCAGTTGCACTGCCCTTCAACACCATCCTTATATCGCTGCCTCGGCAGAATCACTAATGAGCCTCACTCAGGACGGGAGGAACACAACAAAGGTCCATCACAAATGGCATAGGGATGGGCATTTAACATGTTTTGACTGTTCCGCACCGGAATAATACATTTTTTTAATACATTCTAGAATAAGGCTGTAATGTGACAAAATGTTGAAAAGTGAAGGGGTCTGAATAGTTTCTGAATGCACTGTAGTATCAATCAATGGGAATATACACTATACAATGCACACTTTTCAAACACTGCCTCCGCAAGCTCAAGAAATATGAAAGAGAGCGAGAGAAAGTGAAGAGAGATGGAGAGAGAGAGGAAGAGAGTTGGAGAATGAGGTGAAAAAAAAGTGTCCAGATGGTAGCACCTCCATAAAGTGTGTTGTTAAAAGTGGGAGAAAATATGTTTTATGGCAGTTGATGTGACATCTTGAATACTCCCTCAGTCATTCGGCTGTAGATACATCAGGCCCTTGAATAGTCCCTCAGCCAGCTGGCTGTCGATACATCAGGCCCTTGAATATCCCCTCAGCCAGCTAGCTGTCGATACATCAAGCCCTTGAATAGCCCCTCAGCCAGCTATCTGTCGATACATCAGGCCCTTGAATAGCCCCTCAGCCAGCTAGCTGTCGATACATAAGGCCCTTGAATAGCCCCTCAGCCAGCTAGCTGTCGATACATCAGGCCCTTGAATAGCCCCTCAGCCAGCTAGCTGTCGATACATCAGGCCCTTGAATAGTCCTTCAGACAGATGGCTGTCGATACATCAGGCCCTTGAATATCCCCTCAGCCAGCTAGCTGTCGATACATCAAGCCCTTGAATAGTCCTTCAGACAGATGGCTGTCGATACATCAGGCCCTTGAATAGTCCCTCAGCCAGCTGGCTGTCGATACATCAGGCCCTTGAATAGCCCGTCAGCCAGCTAGCTGTCGATACATCAGGCCCTTGAATAGTCCCTCAGCCAGCTGGCTGTCGATACATCAGGCCTTGAATAGCCCCTCAGCCAGCTGGCTGTCGATACATCAGGCCCTTGAATAGCCCCTCAGCCAGCTGGCTGTCGATACATCAGGCCCTTGAATAGTCCCTCAGCCAGCTGGCTGTCGATACATCAGGCCTTGAATAGCCCCTCAGCCAGCTGGCTGTCGATACATCAGGCCCTTGAATAGTCCCTCAGCCAGCTGGCTGTCGATACATCAGGCCCTTGAATAGCCCCTCAGCCAGCTAGCTGTCGATACATCAGGCCCTTGAATAGCCCCTCAGCCAGCTAGCTGTCGATACATCAGGCCCTTGAATAGCCACTCAGCCAGCTGGCTGTCGATACATCAGGCTCTTGAATAGCCCCTCAGCCAGCTGGCTGTCGATACATCAGGCTCTTGAATAGCCCCTCAGCCAGCTGGCTGTCGATACATCAGGCCCTTGAATAGCCCCTCAGCCAGCTAGCTGTCGATACATCAGGCCCTTGAATAGTCCTTCAGACAGATGGCTGTCGATACATCAGGCCATTGAATAGTCCCTCAGCCAGCTGGCTGTCGATACATCAGGCCCTTGAATAGCCCCTCAGCCAGCTAGCTGTCGATACATCAGGCCCTTGAATAGCCCCTCAGCCAGCTGGCTGTCGATACATCAGGCTCTTGAATAGTCTCAGCCAGCTGGCTGTCGATACATCAGGCCTTGAATAGCCCCTCAGCCAGCTGGCTGTCGATACATCAGGCCCTTGAATAGCCCCTCAGCCAGCTAGCTGTCGATACATCAGGCCCTTGAATAGCCCCTCAGCCAGCTGGCTGTCGATACATCAGGCCCTTGAATAGCCCCTCAGCCAGCTGGCTGTCGATACATCAGGCCTTGAATAGTCCTCAGCCAGCTGGCTGTCGATACATCAGGCCCTTGAATAGCCCTCAGCCAGCTGGCTGTCGATACATCAGGCCCTTGAATAGTCCCCTCAGCCAGCTGGCTGTCGATACATCAGGCCCTTGAATAGTCCCCTCAGCCAGCTGGCTGTCGATACATCAGGCCCTTGAATAGCCCCTCAGCCAGCTGGCTGTCGATACATCAGGCCCTTGAATAGTCCCTCAGCCAGCTGGCTGTCGATACATCAGGCCTTGAATAGCCCCTCAGCCAGCTGGCTGTCGATACATCAGGCCCTTGAATAGCCCCTCAGCCAGCTAGCTGTCGATACATCAGGCCCTTGAATAGCCCCTCAGCCAGCTGGCTGTCGATACATCAGGCCCTTGAATAGCCCCTCAGCCAGCTGGCTGTCGATACATCAGGCCCTTGAATAGCCCCTCAGCCAGCTGGCTGTCGATACATCAGGCCCTTGAATAGTCCTTCAGCCAGCTGGCTGTCGATACATCAGGCCTTGAATAGCCCCTCAGCCAGCTGGCTGTCGATACATCAGGCCCTTGAATAGCCCTCAGCCAGCTGGCTGTCGATACATCAGGCCCTTGAATAGTCCTTCAGCCAGCTGGCTGTCGATACATCAGGCCTTGAATAGCCCCTCAGCCAGCTGGCTGTCGATACATCAGGCCCTTGAATAGCCCCTCAGCCAGCTGGCTGTCGATACATCAGGCCCTTGAATAGCCAGCTCAGCCAGCTGGCTGTCGATACATCAGGCCCTTGAATAGCCCCTCAGCCAGCTGGCTGTCGATACATCAGGCCCTTGAATAGCCCCTCAGCCAGCTGGCTGCCGATACATCAGGCCCTTGAGTCTCAGCAGCTGGCTGTCGATACATCAGGCCCTTGAATAGCCCCTCAGCCAGCTGGCTGTCGATACATCAGGCCCTTGAATAGCCCCTCAGCCAGCTGGCTGTCGATACATCAGGCCCTTGAATAGCCCTCAGCCAGCTAGGCTCGATACATCAGGCCCTTGAATAGCCCCTCAGCCAGCTAGCTGTCGATACATCAGGCCCTTGAATAGCCACTCAGCCAGCTGGCTGTCGATACATCAGGCTCTTGAATAGCCCCTCAGCCAGCTGGCTGTCGATACATCAGGCTCTTGAATAGCCCCTCAGCCAGCTAGCTGTCGATACATCAGACTCTTGAATAGTCCTTCAGACAGATGGCTGTCGATACATCAGGCCCTTGAATAGTCCCTCAGCCAGCTGGCTGTCGATACATCAGGCCTTGAATAGCCCCTCAGCCAGCTGGCTGTCGATACATCAGGCCCTTGAATAGCCCGTCAGCCAGCTAGCTGTCGATACATCAGGCCCTTGAATAGCCCCTCAGCCAGCTGGCTGTCGATACATCAGGCCCTTGAATAGTCCCTCACCCAGCTGGCTGTCGATACATCAGGCCCTTGAATAGCCCCTCAGCCAGCTAGCTGTCGATACATAAGGCCCTTGAATAGCCCCTCAGCCAGCTAGCTGTCGATACATCAGGCTCTTGAATAGTCTCTCAGTCAGCTGCCTGTCGATACATCAGGCCCTTGAAAAACCCCTCAGCCAGCTATCTGTCGATACATCAGGCCCTTGAATAGCCCCTCAGCCAGCTAGCTGTCGATACATAAGGCCCTTGAATAGCCCCTCAGCCAGCTAGCTGTCGATACATCAGGCCCTTGAATAGCCCCTCAGCCAGCTGGCTGTCGATACATCAGGCCCTTGAATAGTCCCTCAGCCAGCTGGCTGTCGATACATCAGGCCTTGAATAGCCCCTCAGCCAGCTGACTGTCGATACATCAGGCCCTTGAATAGTCCCTCAGCCAGCTAGCTGTCGATACATCAGGCCCTTGAATAGCCCCTCAGCCAGCTAGCTGTCGATACATCAGGCCCTTGAATAGTCCCTCAGCCAGCTAGCTGTCGATACATCAGGCCCTTGAATAGCCCCTCAGCCAGCTGGCTGTCGATACATCAGGCCCTTGAATAGTCCCTCAGCCAGCTGGCTGTCGATACATCAGGCCCTTGAATAGCCCCTCAGCCAGCTGGCTGTCGATACATCAGGCCCTTGAATAGTCCTTCAGACAGATGGCTGTCGATACATCAGGCCCTTGAATAGTCCCTCAGCCAGCTAGCTGTCGATACATCAGGCCCTTGAATAGCCCCTCAGCCAGCTAGCTGTCGATACATCAGGCCCTTGAATAGTCCTTCAGACAGATGGCTGTCGATACATCAGGCCCTTGAATAGTCCCTCAGCCAGCTGGCTGTCGATACATCAGGCCCTTGAATAACCCCTCAGCCAGCTAGCTGTCGATACATCAGGCCCTTGAATAGCCCCTCAGCCAGCTGGCTGTCGATACATCAGGCCTTGAATAGCCCCTCAGCCAGCTAGCTGTCGATACATAAGGCCCTTGAATAGCCCCTCAGCCAGCTAGCTGTCGATACATCAGGCTCTTGAATAGTCTCTCAGTCAGCTGCCTGTCGATACATCAGGCCCTTGAATAGCCTCTCAGTCAGCTAGCTGTTGATACATCAGGCCCTTGAATAGTCTCTCAGTCAGCTGGCTGTCGATACATCAGGCCATCTGTTACTCATCTCTAATTGCTGGAATATTACAGTATTATAGAATATTACAGTCGTAATTAATTTGTAGCGCGGGATAAAGGCCCAGTGAGCAGCTGTCACACTGAAAACATTTTTATTAATAAAGCTGGTCTGCCCATGCTAATACAACTCCCAGGGAGAGGGGACTGACCAGTGGAGGTGATTGTGATTAGGCTTCTAGCTACACCAGGAATAAGTGGGCAGACACAGGACAACAACGCTGAAGGAGAGGGAGACATTTTGGGTCTAAACTACTCATTCCATATCTGCCATCATACCTACTGATCTGGGACCAGGCTCAGTCTGAACACCAGCATTGTTCAACTCCAGCACATGCTATCATCACAAATCTTCTACTGATATAAGTCTATGACCGAGGAGCACGGCCAAGGTAATTGCCTGGGCAGAGAGTGAATTATAGCATGAAATTCACAGGACCGCCTATGTGCACAAGATAAAATGTTTGTCCAGGTAGCCTAGTGGTTAGAGCAGTGGCCTTATAACCGGAGGGTTGCAAGTTCAAATCCCCGAGCTGACAAGGGGAAAAAATCTGTTGTTCTGTCCCTGAACAAGGCAGTTAACCCACTGTTCCCCGGGTGCTGAAGACGTGGATGACGATTAAGGCAGCCCCCTGCACTTCTCTGATTCAGAGGGGTTGGGTTAAATGTGGAAGACACATTTTGGTTGAAGGCATTCGGTTGTACAACTGACTAATAATGGTGACTTTGACTAATAATTAATTAAAAGGTAATACAAAAATACACAGTTAAATTACATTTAAAGACGTCATTTAACGGGTCGAGAGTATTTACCTTTTAATTTGGCATGAACACAACCATCTTTTTGTCAAACAAATCACTTCAAAATTGTGTCTACCTGCATGTTTGTCCACTAATTCCAGCATCCATTAATAGTGTAATGACATTTGGCGATTGTCATTGGGTTTACACTCTTGAAGCCTGAATTTATTGATGCATCTTGCTGACAAAACAACGAATTTTATAGAAAGAAAAGTTGGGACACCTGAAAATGGGCTGAGATACAGGACTGTCCCGGGATGACAAATGCAGCCACATGGACAGCTTTTTTTTAACCATGACGCAGAGGTGGGGGTGTTCGTTGAATTTGGAATAAGCTTTTAATTTAATATTTACCACTGTAGCAGTGCACACTCATGTTTCATTCGGGGGTTCTGAGACCCCCCTGGGCCCCTCGTAATTCATACTCTGTGACTGGGTAATTCTTGTCAGACAGCGCTCTGGGCTTTCGTCCTAGAAATACGCAGGCAGGGTGGTTGTTATTCATCTGAATAGAAAATGCAGAACAATAAACGGTGGGTTTTTAGAGAACAGGTGATAAAACCCAGTGTTTGCACATCCAGAAAAGGCCGTTGTCTGGGTGACAGCAGGGCTGTGTCGTGACTGGCTCTGGCTCTCACAGTCACATCTATAATCATCAGCAGGCAGTTGAGTGGCGCTGCAGCATCCCCTGTCCTGTTGCTCCACAATGGTTGCCATGGCCTTTAAAGATAACATACCTTTCCATCCGCCTCCTTTGAGGGAAATGTCAGCTAATTAAGCACAACACAACTGACCTTTTTAACCCCCATCCGGGCCCCGGGCTGGGTACATTGATACCCCTGTAATGAGGGTGGTGCCAGCCACCCTACCCCACCCACCTGCTGCAGCAGGCACCCTTTGATATGCTAATCAACCCTGTCCTCTGATAGGAGCCTCATTAGTTCTGACTGCCCTAAGGTTCATGGACATGATCCCTTGACAGGTGCTGCTGCTACTAGCCTGCTGTGTGATCTAGACTCTAGACATTCAGCTGATCCAGTGTTATGATGATCATACAGTAATTTACTGTATGTCATCAGCTGTCTCCTAGGCCCTGGACACATATGGCCAGATGTGATGATATGTCAAAGATCAGTTAGGGGGTGCTTATATTTGTCCTGTTTCACACATGTACAGTGTGGTGTGAAATGGACATGTGTTTTTTGCATATCCTACTCCTCCTGAGACACCATGGGATCAGCTCCTCCTGAGACACCATAAGAGAGTGGGGTCACAGCATGGGATCAGCTAATTAGGGTTAAGTGCCTTGCTCAAGAGCAGATTTGTACCTAGTCAGCTCAGACTCCATCTAGCATATTTTTCAGTTACTGGCCCATTGGTCTAACCACCAGGCTACCGGCCACTGTATATTGCATGAGAGTTTTTATTCAGCGAGTGAGATGACTATCCAAGGTTGGATGTCCTCCATTCAAATCAAAAATCAAATCAAACTTTATTTGTCACATGCGCTGAGTGTGTAGACCTTACCGTGAAATGCTTACCTACAAGCCCTTAACCAACAGTGCAGTTCAAGAAGAGTTAAGAAAATATTTACCAAATAAACAAAAATTAAAAATTAAAAAAGTTACACAATAACATCACTTTAATGAGGCTATATACAGGCGGTACCGGTACTGAGTCAGTGTGCGGGGGTACAGGTTAGTTGAGGTAATTTGTACATGTAGGTAGGGGTGAAGTGACTATGCATAGATAATAACCAGCGAGAAGCAGCAGTGTACAAAACAAATAGTCCAGTGGCCATTTGATTAATTGTTCAGCAGTCTTATGGCTTGGCGGTAGAAGCTGTTAAGGAGCCTTTTGTCCTAGACATGGCGCTCCGGTACCACTTGCCATGCGGTAGCAGAGAAAACAGTCTAGAACTTGGGTGACTGGAGTCTTTGACAATTTTATGGGCTTTCCTCTGACACCGCCTATTATATAGGGCCTGGATTGTAGGAAGCTTGGCCCGCAGTGATGTACTGGGCCGTACGCATTACCCTCTGTAGCGCCTTACGGTCAGATGCCGAGCAGTTGCCATACCAGGCGGTGATGCAACCGGTCAGGATGCTCTCGATGGTGCAGCTGTAGAACCTTTTGAGGATCTGGGGACCCATGCCAAATCTTTTCAGTCTCCTGAGGGGAAAAGGTTTTCTTGTGCCCTCTTCACGACTGTCTTGGTGTGTTTGGACCATGATAGTTTGTTGATGATGTGGACACTAAGGACCCTAATACTCTCGACCCGCTCCACTACAGCCCCGTTGATGTTAATGGGGGGGTCTGTTTGGCACGCCTTTTCCTGTAGTCCACGATAAGCTTCTTTGTCTTGCTCACATTGAGGGAGAGGCTGTTGTCCTGGCACCACACTGCCACTGCCAGTTCTCTGACTTCCTCCCTATAGGCTGTCTCATAATGTTAGCGGTGGCGCTAACATTATGCAGCCACAGGCCTACCACTGTTGTGTCAGCTGCAAACTTAATGATGGTGTTGGAGTCGTGTTTGGCCACGCAGTCGTGGGTGAACAGGGAGTACAGGAGGGGACTAAGTACACTCCCCTGAGGGGCCCCAGTGTTGAGGATCAGTGTGGCAGACGTGGTGCTGCCTACCCTTACCACCTGGGGGCGGCCCGACATGAAGTCCAGGATCCAGTTGCAGAGGGAGTTTAGTCCCAGGGTCCTTAGCTTAGTGATGAGCTTCGTGGGCACTATGGTGTTGAACGCTGAGCTGTAGTCAATAAACAGCATTTTCACATAGGTGTTCCTTTTGTCCAGATGGGAAAGGGCAGTGTGGAGTGCAATTGAGATTGCGTCATCTGTGGATCTGTTTGGGCGGTATGCGGATTGGAGTGGGTCTAGGGTATCTGGGAGGATGCTGTTGATGTGTGCCATGACCCGTCTTTCAAAGCACTTCATAGCTTCCTACGTAAGTGCAACGGGCGGTAATCATTTAGGCAGGTTACCTTCGCTTCCTTGGCCAGTTGGCCCACGTATGCTTTGAGGACACGTCCTGGTAATCCATCTGGCCTCGCGTCTTCGTGAATGTTGACCTGTTTAAAGGTCTTGCTCACATCGGCTACCGAGAGCGTTATCACAGAGTCATCCAGAACAGCTGGTGCTCTCGTGCATGCTTTAGTGTTGCTTGCCTCGAGCATAAAAGGCATTTAGCTCGTCTGGTAGGCTCGCGTCACTGGGCAGCTCGCATCTGGGTTTCCCTTTGTAGTCCGTAATAGTTTTCAAGCCCTGCCACATCCGAGGATAGAGGATAGAATTATGGTCAGATTTGCCAAATGGAGGGCGAGGGAGAGCTTTGTATGCATCTCTGTGTGTGGAGTAAAGGTGGTCTAGAGTTTTTTTTCCTCTGGTTGCACATGTGACATGCTGGTAAAGATTTTGTAAAACTGATTTAAGTTTGCCTGCATTAAAGTCCCCGGCCACTAGGAGCGCCGCTTCTGGGTGAGAATTTTCTTGTTTGCTTATGGCCTTATAGAGTTGGTTGAGTGCGGTCTTAGTGCCAGCATCGGTCTGGGGTGGTAAATAGATGGCTACGAATAATATAGATGAGAACCCGCTTGGTAGATAATGTGGTCTACTGCTTATCATGAGATACTCTACCTCAGGCGAGCAATACCTCGGGACTTCTTTAATATTAGACATCACGCACCAGCTGTTATTGACAAAAAGACACACACCACCACACCTCATCTTACCAGACGTAGCTTCTCTGTTCTGCCGGGGCTTGGAAAATCCCTGCAGCTCTATATTATCCGTGTCATCGTTCAGCAAAGACTTGGTGAAACATAAAATATTACAGTTCTTAATGTCCCGTTGGTAGGATAATTGTAATCGTAGGTCATCAATTTTATTTTCCATTGATTGCATGTTAGCAAGTAGAATGGATGGCAGTGGGAGTTTACTCACTCGCCTACGGATTATCAGAAGGCAGCCCGATCTGCGTCCTCTTTTCCTTTTCTTCATGCAAAACAAGGATTTGGGCCTGTTCCCGGGAGAGCAGTATATCCTTCTCGTCGGACTCGTTAAAGGAAAAAGTTTCTTCCAGTTCGTGGTGAGTAAACGCTGTTCTGATTATTTTTGGCCATAAGAGACGGTAGCAGCAACATTATGTACAAAATAAGTAAAAAAATAAATTACAAACAATGCAAAAAGACGAACAAAATAGGAGCATGTAAAATGTCAGCCATCCTCTTCGGCACCATCTTACTAATCTTATTTCAGTCCTTTAAGGGTAATTGAGAAAATGAAGTGGGCCTACTGTGTTTGATCAGAAGGACCATTTTGAGCAGCTTTGTGAAAATGAGAACTGAGGCAAAGCAGGGTTCCCTAACGAAATGAGGAAAAGTCTACATCACATTTGATTATCATACAATAGACCAAAAACACAGTAGAGTTGTTCTTTGAAGTGGTTCTCTCTAAGTCTGTTTGATCTGTCGCCACCGAGGTTCTCATACAAAAAGGTCTGATCTGGTCCACACTTGTCCCTCTGCTCAGTTTGCTAAGTTGTTCCCATGGTCCTACCTGCTGGTTCTTACACACACACGCACGCACATGCACACTCTCTCTCTCTCACACACACACACACACACACACACACACACCAGCTGCACAACACCCCTCTGTTTCACAAACTCCACCTTGTCCCATTGCTCAAAGTAAATAAGTAATTATCCAGTGAATGATGGGTTGGCTGAAGATCACTGTAGACACAGACCCATTCACCAAAAAGATAAAGTGTGCTTTTTTTCTGCCTGGCTAGCCTTCACCTTCTGACTGACTGGCTGACAGACTGTCCTCTGGACTGGGCTGGAGAATCAGGCCCTAGCCTTCACCTTCTGACTGACTGGCTGACAGACTGTCATCTGGACTGGGCTGGAGAATCAGGCCCTATCCTTCACCTTCTGACTGACAGATTGTCCTCTGGACTGGGCTGGAGAATGAGGCCCTATCCTTCACCTTCTGACTGACAGACTGTCCTCTGGACTGGGCTGGAGAATCAGGCCCTAGCCTTCACCTTCTGACTGACAGATTGTCCTCTGGACTGGGCTGGAGAATGAGGCCCTATCCTTCACCTTCTGACTGACAGACTGTCCTCTGGACTGGGCTGGAGAATCAGGCCCTAGCCTTCACCTTCTGACTGACTGGCTGACAGACTGTCCTCTGGACTGGGCTGGAGAATCAGGCCCTAGTCTTCACCTTCTGACTGACTGGCTGACAGACTGTCCTCTGGACTGGGCTGGAGAATCAGGCCCTAACCTTCACCTTCTGACTGACTGGTTGACAGATTGTCCTCTGGACTGGGCTGGAGAATCAGGCCCACGGAATGAGGTTGCGTTCCAAATGGCACCCTACTCCGTCCATGTAGAGTGCACTACAGAGCCCTATCATCAACAGTAGTGCACTACAGAGCCCTATTTTTTTATTTGACCTTTATTTAAAACTAGTTAGGGAGCGGCAACAGTGTTGGGAGTTTTGGAGAGTCTGGCGTGCCCAAAGTAAAATGCCTGCCACTCAGGCCCAGAAACTAGGATATGCACATAATTAGTACTATTGGATATAAAACACTGTGAATTATCTGAAACTGTTAAAATAATGTCTGTGAGTATAACAGAACTGATATGGCAGGCGAAATCCATCTGGAAAAAAGGGTTTTTTGTAACATGCCTTCTTTTCCAATGGTTGTCTATGGGATCTGCTCAAATCCAGGACCCAGGTTGCAGTACCTATGGCTTCCACTAGATGTCAACTGTCTTTAGACAAGGTTTCAAGAGTTTACCTTGAAAAACAGCCGAATAGAAGAAGATTATGTAAGTAGAGTGAGGAAGTGATTTCTGTCTGTGACGCGAGGGACCCGGGAGCGCGCATCTCGGTATTTTACTTTACTATCGTTCAGGATATTATCCGTGTGAAATCTAATCATTAATAAACATAATAGTGTAGCGAAGGATCGATTAGAAACGTGGTTTGATTTGTTTGGACACAGTTTATAGGTATATTTTTACCGGTCTCTGTGTCTTCTATATTGGGCGAGTGAACGGTGGATTTTCTGAACAGATCGCGCCAACCAAACAAAGATTTATGGATATAAATAGGGACTTTTTCTAACAAAAGGAACATTGGATGTCTTGCTTGGACACTTCGGATTGCCCTCAGCAGAAGATCATCAAAGGTAAGCAATTTATTTTAGCTATTTTTATGTGTTTTGTGACACCTGGACTGGTTTTATTATGCTAATATGGGAAGTACCTGGGGTGCTGTCCTCAGACAATCAAATGTTGTGCTTTCGCCGTGAAGCCTTTTTGAAATCTGACAACCCTGTGAGATTGCCAAGAGTCTAAGCTTTTGAAGAGTGTGCAACACTTGTATTTTTATGAATGTTTTAAAGTACTACATTTGCATTTTGGCGCTCTACATTTTTCCGGATGGTGCTCCTTAATTATCCCCAAGAGGTTAACCAGGAAGGCCAGTTGAGAACAAGTTCTCATTTACAACTGTGACCTGGCCAGGATAAAGCAAAGCAGTGCAATACAAACAACAACACAGAGTTACACATGGAATAAACAAATGTACAGTCATTAACACAATAGAAAAAATCTATATACAGTGTGTGCAAATGAGGTAAGATTAGAGAGGTAAGGCAATAAATAGGCCTTAGTGGCAAAGTAATTACAATTTAGCAATTCACACTATAGTGATAGATGTGCAGAAGATGAATGTGCAAGTAGAGATACTGGGGTAGAAAAGGAGCAAAAAAAACAAAAAAACAGTATGGGGATGAGATAGTTGGATGGGCTATTTACAGATGGGCTATGTACAGGTGCAATGATCTGTGAGCTGCTCTGACAGCTGATGCTTAAAGCTAGTGAGGGAGATATGAGTCTCCAGCTTCAGGGATTTTTGCAATTCGTTCCAGTCATTGGCAGCAGAGAACTGGAAGGAAAGGCGGCCAAAGGAGAAATTGGCTTTGGGGGTGACCAGTGAAATATACCTGCTGGAGCGCGTGCTAAGGGTGGGTGCTGCTATGGTGACCAGTGAGCTGAGATAAGGCGGGGCTTAACCTAGCAAAGACTTATAGATGACCTGGAGCCAATGGGTTTAGCGATGAGTATGAAGCCAACGAGAGAGCATACAGGTTGCAGTGGTGGGTAGTATATGGGGCTTTGGTGACAAAACGGATGGCACTGTGATAGACTGCATCCAATTTGCTGAGTAGAGTGTTGGAGGCTATATTGTAAATGACATCGCCGAAGTCAAGGATCGGTAGGATAGTCCGTTTTACGAGGGTATGTTTGGCAGCATGAGTGAAGGATGCTTTGTTGCGAAATAGGAAGCTGATTCTAGATTTAATTTTGGACTGGAGATGCTTGATGTGTCTGGAAGGAGAGTTTACAGTCTAACCAGACACCTAGGTATTTGTAGTTGTCCACGTAAGTCAGAACCGTCCAGATTAGTGATGCTGGACGGGCGGGCAGGTGCTGGCAGCGATCGGTTGAAGAGCATGCATTTAGTTTTACTTGCCTTTAAGAGCAGTTGGAGGCCACGGAAGGAGAGTTGTATGGCATTGAAGCTCGTCTGGAGGTTAGTTAACACAGTGTCCAAAGAAGGGCCAGAAGTATACAGAATGGTGTCGTCTGCGTAGAGGTGGATCAGAGACTCACCAGCAGCAAGAGCGACATCATTGATGTATACAGAGAAAAGAGTCTTCCCGAGAATTGAACTCTATGGCACCCCCAAAGAGACTGCCAGAGGTCCGGACAACAGGACCTCCGATTTGACACACTGAACTCTGTCTGAGAAGTAGTTGGTGAACCAGGCAAGGCAGTCATTTGAGAAACCAAGGCTGTTGAGTCTGCCGATAAGAATGTGGTGATTGACAGAGTCGAAGGCCTTGGCCAGGTCGATGACAGTTATGATATCGCTTAGGACCTTGAGCGTGGCTGAGGTGCACCCATGACCAGCTCTGAAACCAGATTGCATTGAGGAGAAGGTACGGTGGGATTCGAAATGGTCGGTGATCTGTTTGTTAACTTGGCTTTCGAAAAACTTAGAAAGGCAGGGTAGGATAGATATATGTCTGTAACAGTTTGGGTCTAGATTGTCTCCCCCTTTGAAGAGGGGGATGACCGCGGCAGCTTTTCAATCTCTGGGGAGCTCAGACGATACGAAAGAGAGGTTGAACAGGCTAGTAATAGGGGTTGCAACAATTGCGGCGGATAATTTCAGAAAGAGAGGGTCCAGATTGTCTAGCCCAGCTGATTTGTAGGGGTCAAGATTTTGCAGCTCTTTCAGAACAGCTATATTTGGGTGAAGGAGAAATGGGGGAGGCTTGGGCAAGTTGCTGTGGGGGGTGCAGGGCTGTTGACCGGGGTAGGGGTAGCCAGGTGGAAAGCATGGTCAGCCGTAGAAAAATGCTTATTGAAATTCTCAATTATCGTGGATTTATCGGTGGTGACAGTGTTTCCTAGCCTCAGTGCAGTGGGCAGCTGGGAGAAGGTGCTCTTATTCTCCATGGACTTTACAGTGTCCCAGAACTTTGAGTTTGTGCTACAGGATGCACATTTCTGTTTGAAAAAGCTAGCCTTTGCTTTCCTAACTGCCTGTGTATATTGGTTCCTAACATCCCCGAAAAGTTACGTATCGCATGGGATATTCGATGCTAGTGCGGTACGCCACAGGATGTTTTTATGCTGATCAATGGCAGTCAGGTCTGGAGTGAACCAAGAGCTTTATCTGTTCCTGGTTCTACATTTTTTGAATGGGGCATGCTTATTTAAGATGGTGAGGAAAGCACTTTTAAAGAATAATCAGGCATCCTCTACTGACAGAATGAGGTCAATATCCTTCCAGGATACCTAGGCCAGGTCAATTAAAAAGGCCTGCTGGCTGAAGTGTTTTAAGGAGCGTTTGACAGTGATGAGGGGTCGTCGTTTGACTTCAGACCCATTACGGACGCTGGCAATGAAGCAGTGATCGCTGAGATCCTGGTTGAAGACAGCAGAGGTGTATTTAGAGGGCAGGTTGGTCAGGATGATATCTATGAGGGTGCCCATGTTTACGGATTTGGGGTTGTACCTGGTAGGTTCATTGATCATTTGTGTGAGATTGAGGGCATCTAGTTTAGATTGTAGGACGGCCGGGGTGTTAAGCATGTCCCAGTTTAGGTCACCTAACAGTACGAGCTCTGAAGATAGATGGGGGGCAATCAATTTACACATGGTGTCCAGGGCACAGCTGGGGGCAGAAGGTGGTCTATAACAAGCAGCTACAGTGAGAGACTTGTTTCTGGAAAGGGGGATTTTTAGAAGTAGAAGCTCAAATTGTTTAGGCACAGACCTGGATAGTATGACAGAACTCTGCAGGAGATTGCAACTACACCTCCTTTGGCAGTTATATCTTTTTGGAAAATGTTATAGTTAGGAATGTACATTTCAGGACTTTGGTGGCCTTCCTAAGCCAGGATTAAGACACGGCTAGGACATCCGGGTTGGCAGAGTGTGCTAAAGCAGTGAGTAAAACAAACTTAGGGAGGAGGCTTCTAATGTTAACATGCATGAAACCAAGTCTTTTACGGTTACAGAAGTCAACAAATGAGAGCGCCTGGGGAATGGGAGTGGAGCTAGGCGCTGCAGGGCCTGGATTAACCACTACATCACCAGAGAAACAGAGGAGGAGTAGGATAAGGGTATGGCTAAAGGCTATAAGAACTGGTTGTCTAGTGCGTTTGGAACAGAGAGTAAAAAGAGCAGGTTTCAGGGCGCGGAAGAATAGATTCAAGGCATAATGTATAGACAAGGGTATGGTATGTGAATACAGTGGAGGTAAACCTAGGCATTGAGTGACGATGAGGGAGGTTTTGTCTCTAGAGACATCATTTAAACCAGGTGAGGTCACCGCAAAAGGGCTAGCTAAGGCATATTAAGCAGGCCTGGAGGATCTACAGTGAAATAAGACAGTAATCACTAACCAAAACAGCAACGGACAAGGCATATTGAAATTAGGGAGAGGCATGCGTAGCCGAGTGATCATAGGGACCAGTGAGTAGCTAGGTGAGCTGGAAACACGGTGATTCAGACAGCTAGTGGGCCGCGGCTAGCAGGCTAGCAGAAGGGCCTTAGGGGGACGTCGCGACGGAAGAGTGTGTTGTACCCCCTCGGACGGGTACGTCGGTATACCAGTCGTTATGGATCGGCAGGGCTCCGTGTAGGCAGTAAAAGGGTCCAGGCCAATTGCCAAAATAGATATAGTATCCCAAGAAATTGGTTGATGGACCTGTTCAGCAAAAGTCCGATATGCTCTAGACAGCTAGCGAACCGCGGCTAGCAGGCCAGCGGATGGGCCTTCAGGGGATGTCGCGACGGAGGAGCCTGTTGAAACCCCCTCGGGCGAATTACGTCGGTATACCAGTCGTGATGGATCGGCAGGGCTCCATGTCGGTAGTAAAAGGGGTCCAGGCAAAATAGGTATAGTAGCCCAAGAAGTGGCTGATGGACCTCTTCAGCTAGCTGGGAGATGGGCCTAGTGCGTGCTTCAGAACAGAGACGTTAGCCAGGAGTAGCCACTCGGATAGCAGCTAGCTAGCTGGGATGATCCAGGTGAAAAAGGTTCAGAGCTTGCGGTAGGAATCCGGAGATATGGAGATTTGGTGGAGAATAAGCAGTCCGGTATGCTCTGGGTTGAATCGCGCTGTGCAGACTGGCAGGAGTTGACTGGGCTAAGGTTAGCTGATGACTGCTAGCAGTGGCTAACTGATTACTAGCTAGTAGCTAGTTAGCTGTCTAGCTTCTTTTGGATGTTCCGGTTCGTGTTAATGGACAGTCCAGCTGGCATCGGCTGTGTAGTCAAGTGATCATAGGGTTCAATGAGCAGCACTAGATGAAACAGGGAACAGTTCGGTAGTTGATTGCTACGTTGAGCGAGCGGGAGACACAGCGTTTAGGGAGCTAGCAGGCCGGGGCTAGCAGATGGATCATCACCAAACATCCACGACGCAGAGGCCGGTTGAGAGCACATCGGCCGAGTTACGTCAGCAGACCAGTCGTGATGGATCAGCGGGGCTCCGTGTCGACCAAGGGTCCAGGCCAATTGGCAAGATAAGTGTTGTAGTTGGTGTACTTAGTTTGCCATCTATCATCAACAGTAGTGCACTATAGAGCCCTATCATTAACAGTAGTGCACTAAAGGGAATAGCATGCTATTTGGGACACAAACTGTGTTTGGCTGGAAAAGCACACTTCCTGTCAGTCCAATTTAAAGACACAGGGGCATTATTGGTTGTGATATTACTGTGTTCGACACACTGTGCATTTCTGTGTGTGTTGCTTAAGGGTTGATATTGTTCTTTTTGGCAAGGCCTCCCTTTAACTAAGGACGTAACCTGACATGACATTGAGTTTTGTGTTGTTTTTTTTTTCCTCCGATGTCCCAGTGAAGAGAGACCGCAGTGATTGTCATAACAATGACACAGCATCGTCATGGGGATGGGGGTGGACAGTGACCCTAATGATGCTGTGTTTCTCTCCCTCTCTCTGTGTGTGTGTGTGTGTGTGTGTGTGTGTGTGTGTGTGTGTGTGTGTGTGTGTGTGTGTGTGAACTTCCAGAGACATCAAACCTGACAACATTCTGCTGGACGAACACGGTAAGATGGATAAAGTTTACATAACGTTGTGTTTGAATTTGAAACATCAGAACGTAAGGGAAGTGTTATCCTGATTTGTGTTGTAAATGTGTCACATCTCCAGTTTACATAAGTTGAATGTGAAACATGGGACATGTTATGGGTGAGGGAGAGAAAGGCGACACGGAAGCGGAGCTAAAGCCTCAGCATCATCATCCTACAGTAACATGTGGTGTGTTTTTCCATGCATGCTGTGTAAGGAATGACCACTGAATTAATGACAGATGAGTTTAGCTTTTAGCGGTGGCGCTAACATTATGCAGCCACAAATAGTGCATACACACACACAACACACACACACACTAACAGGTGCTGTCAGAGAAACAAAGCAGAAGGCAGAATGTTTAAACTGTATAATCATTCATCAGTATTCTGAAGGGGAGGAATATTAATGCACTGAATGTTATGAACCACTGCTCCACACACACACAGGCGTGCACACACCTACACACACACGCGTACACACACCGTTCCACACACACCTACACACACCTACACACACACACACCGTTCCACACACACACACCTACACACACCTACACACACACACACACACGTACACACACACGTACACACACCATTCCACACACACACGCGTACACACACCGTTCCACACACACCGTTCCACACACAAACACCTACACACACCGTTCCACACACACACACACGTACACACACCGTTCCACACACACACACACACGTACACACACCGTTCCACACACACACATGTACACACACCGTTCCACACACACACACACCTACACACACCGTTCCACACACAAACACCTACACACACTGTTCCACACACACGCTCACTCACATAAAAACACACACTCTCTCTCTCTCTCTATCTATCTATTTTTCTTTCTCTCTCTCTCTCTCTCTCTCTCCCTCTCTTTGAACCTCCTATTAAGCCCTTGGAGGGTATTGGGCAGCTGGTCAGGGGCCGGGGGGTTGGGCCGGAAGGTTATGGCATGGCTTTCCTTCTGGCACCACAACTGTGGCTGTAAATAAACAGGAAGAGAGAGAGAAAGCACGAGAGAGAGAGGGAGTGGGGGAGACAAAAAATAAAAAGAGAAAGAAATAGAGAGAAGGAAAATTAGATAGAGAGAGAGAGAGAAACTGAGGTAGAGAGAGAGAAAAACCGAGATAGAGAGAGATAATAAAGAGAAATAGAGCCCGTCTCTCTTTCTGTCTCAGTTGTTTGACCCTCAGGACCTGAGATGTTATTCACCTCAATGTTATTTATTTCTCCTTCTCTGCCAGTGCTCTTTATCCAGACATTACCTGCTCCTGTCCCTTGATCATAGCCTGCCAACTAGATGTCTGATATGTAGCTTCAGGACACAACTCCAAAGATCTGTTCTCCTGGAACACAATTTCCCTTTACACAGGAGCCCAGCCAAGCTCAGTCTGTATTTTTACTATCAAATCACATTCTATTCATCACATGTGCCGAATACAACAGGTGTAGACCTTACAGTGAAATACTTACTTACAAGCCCTTAACCAACAGGACTACCTAGACGTTTAATGTATCCAGACTGAACTTTGAAACACATCACTGGTCAAAAGGGCATCCCCCGGAGGAAGTTATGCAGGGTTTTCAAAGACCACTGATTCCTAGAAGAGTGTACCAATCGTTACACCCTGTGCCCCTTCCAATGGGAATAGCATTTATTTCAGCAAAACAATTAAGTCACGCACAGGGACGATGGAGATGCTAAATGTCAAGTCCTCAGGCTGTGTCATTGAGCTGAGGGAGATAGTTGTCTGGGCTACTCTTCTGGATCTTTGCTCCCAGGCGTGTGTGATCCTGTAGGCCTTTTCTCACTCAGACAAAAACAGACAAACACACAAAGCGTGTTCGTTCACGTGCGGGAGCACACTTACAAACCACATGCAATCACTCACTCACACATGTACACACACACAAGCACACACACACACCTGTCAAACGCTATAGTGAAGTTAAGGACACAGCAGCATCATACAATATATTTTGCCTAAGGCTGCGTAGGGTCCACAGCAGAGAGAAACCATGAGAGAGCCAGGTGAAGGTCACTGTCATAGTTGGTCATTATTTTGTGATAAACACACACAGAGACAGAGAGAGAAAGAGAAAGAGAAAGAGAAAGAGAAAGAGAAAGAGAAAGAGAAAGAGAAAGAAAGAAAGAAAGAAAGAAAGAAAGAAAGAAAGAGAGTTTGAGTTGAGTTTTAAATAATCTTTATTGGGTCTGGGAACCCACAACACAATAAACACTCATACAGAACCATATTTACACATCAATTAAAAACACAACTCCAAATCCTCCTCCACAGTAACTACACACAACAGCTTCTGAATTCCCCATATACTCATAAACAAGTCAATATTACTAACAAGTTTATAATAGGCAAACTCAACCCTCATTCTCGCTGCCAACATTCCCTCCAGCATTCCCACCACATCCACAGACCCCTGTCCCCGAATACTGTTCTTTCGGGTCTTCCATATCGCTAATTTAGCTGCCCCCAACACAAAATTAAGCAACATAAACACACCCCTTCGACTAAACCTGTACTTTAGCCCAAATATAAACAGTTGTGAAGAGAAAACCTCTCCCAAAGCTGAGAACCAAGTAGTGATCAGGTCAATCATCCCGACCAACCTGGGACACTGTAAAAACAGATGTGCCAGAGATTCAGACTCAGCACAGAATGGACACACTTCCCCAACTGTCGGGTCCAGGTGTAGCAGACGCATATTTGTGGCTATAGCTCCATGTATTATCCTCCATTGGAGGTCAGCTGTCCTTTTTTCAATAGGCAGTTTGTATAAAGACCTCCAACAGCCTTTTGGGGATGCACCTGGACCAAACACACCCGCCCACCTCGTCAATTTTACCCCTTCCAGGGAAGAGGCATGGGACACTTTTACACATATTCTGTACATGGCCTTCTTTCCCACCTCCTTGAACTCCCCCAGCTCCGGGGTATGGAAGGAAAGCAGCATCCCCACGTCTTCCTCGAATGCCCCCGCCGCAACACTAACAATCAGTGCAGGGAACACATAATCCAGACCCTCCTTCCACCGATCAGAATTGGAAGTATCAGTCACATACTGCAGATGAAGTACTGGCAAGGAATCACAGACCTCAGCGACGACCTTCCTCAGTAGGCGGGATGATCGGTTCCCCGCTCTTTCTCCCAGCTCCTCCAACAGTCTGCTCCTGCTCCGTATCAAATGACCCAGTTTGGTACACCCCACACCTAACAGGCATGAGTGTAGGCTCACTGAACCCATAGCACAGGACTGGATGGCAGTATTGTAAAAAAAGAGGCTCTTCAAAAAGCCACATCCCTGGTGGCGTGCCGGCCTTACGGGACTTGACAAGAACTCTCCAAACTCTCCCCTATAAGACAGCTGAGGTAGCACCCATTTCCACCTTGACAGTCTGGCACACACTTTCTCCACTACACCCTCCCAGTTATTTTTCTGAAAGACATCAGAGCCTAGAAAAACCAAGTCTTCATCCCTTCTCTGCCCCACTGAAGCCCCCCAGGTAACTGTGGAGCGGACCCCGTCTGAAGCTGACCTGCCCACAGCGCTTCACTCTTTTCCCAATTGACTCTGGCTGAGGAGGTCCCCTCATACACCTTCAAAGCGTTTGGGAGAACCTTAACATCCTCACTCCCTGTAATAAAAACTGTCACGCTATCATGGGACCCTTCATTACACCTGGCACAGAGAAACCAGTAAGCCTCGCTCTGAAAAAATTGCCAGACTATATAACTGCCCTGAAATTGGGCATCCCTGCCTGATGCCCCTTTGGACAGGGATGGGGCAACTCAAACCACCCCCCACCTTCACCATACACGAGGCCCCAGCATACAGTAAACTCATCCAAGACAAAAACCCCAAACCCAAAGGCTTTCATTGTTTTGAACAAGTACTGGTGGTCCTCACGATCAAAAGCATTCTCCTGATCCAAAGAAAGTAAACCCACATTTACAAATGTCTAAAACATCTCTTACTAGAAACAAATTGTCAACAATAGAGCGATCAGGTACACAGTAAGACTGGTCCTTGTGGACCAACAATCCCAGATACTCTTTCAACCTGTTTGAGAGACATTTAGATACAATTTTGTATTCTGCGCACAGCAAAGCAACAGGTCTCCAATTTTTTATGAGAGCCAAGTCCCCCTTTTTTGGCAACAATGAAAGCACCGCACGTTGACAGGATACAGGAAGAGAACCATCATGAAAAGATTCACACACCACTTCATAAAAATCCTCCCCAATAGACCGCCAAAAGTGCTTGTAGAACTCAGATGGTAAACCATCGATGCCAGGGGCTCGGCCTGTTGAGAGCTGCATAACTGCTGTGGACAGCTCCTGCAAAGTAATGTCAGAGTCTAAAGCAACTCTCTGCTCAGGGCCCAACTGAGGAAGACCGTGTAACAACTGTTCTGTACACAGAGGATCACAATCCCCTGTTCAAGGGCCCTGATAGTCTCTTTAACTTTAATACGAGACAGAGCAGTATACTGTTGACAAAACACTCGTATTTGGGCCCAACCTCCCAGCATTGCCTCAAGGAATCAAAATTCCCTTTTGTAACCCTCCATTTTTCACAAAACATGACATCATGTAACAATTTAACATTAAAATACCAGTAAGGGGATGACCTTCGTGGATAAGACAAGTGAATATCAACAGTAACAATATGGTGATCAGAGAAACCCACAGGAGTAATGTCACACCTTCCAACCCTACTACAATATTGCTCAGATACATATAACCTGTCTAACCTTGCTGCACTGACATGACCTTCATTAACTTTGAGCCAGATGTACTGCCTAACTTTAGCATTCCTTACTCTCCACACATCAGAAAGCTCAAACTCAGTTAATAGACCAGACAGACAAGTTGCTGACCGCAGGTGAGGTTCTTCAGCAGTGCAGTAAAATCCACTGTACAGTTCCAGTCCCCCTCTAAAACCAGACACCCCTCTTGGTCACACTGTCTTAAGGTTTCCTTTATTTTATCAAATATAGCAATACGCTCTGTACCCTCATTAGGAGCATATACATTCAAAAAAACTAACAAAAAACCCATAACATCCACCTTGACCAATAAAACCCGACCCTTGACAATCTCTGTTGTAGATACCACAGTCACACTTAAGCCTGAGGAAAACAAGATTGCCACCCCAGCACTGAAATTAGTACCATGACTGAGTATATGCTGCCCCTCCCACCACATACCCCAGTCAACCTCCTTAGCCTCATCACTATGTGTCTCCTGTAGAAAAACTACATTAAGCCTTTTCTGTTTTATTACTTCTAATACTCAAGCCCTCTTATTCCTGTCCCTTCCCCCATTAATACTGAGAGAACCTCCCCTTAGTAGCTCCATATAGAAAAGAGAAAGGAAAAGCAGAAGAAACCACAGAGAAACCAAAGAGAAAGAAAACACCCTATGAGGCATGATCATCATCATTATTTTAATTTTCTCTTGACCAATCCACGTTTCCCAGTGCCTTTTGCTGCTGTGACAGCAGTAACAAATTTCCTCAAGCGAAAACGCTTCTTCTCACTCAACTTGTCTAACCCCACAGTCTTCTGTGACATCACAGCTGACCTAACAAACTTATCAACATCAAAAAGAATTGACAGATTTCCCAAAAGTCTGATCCAGGAACCCATTTATCTCCTCTAGATTATAAATTGAGTCCTCACCAGCTGCTTTCGTATCAAGAGAGATATCCATATCCTTCTCCTGATCCTCCTCAGCTGAGGCCACAGACCCCTGACTCCCCTCTAACAGATCCCCCTCAACACTCCCCACTTGCACCCCATCACTCGTACCAGACATCTCCTCCACTACCTGGGAGCCTAGCTCCACATGAACCCCCTCCTGTACCCCATCACTCGTACCAGACATCTCCTCCACTACCTGGGAGCCTAGCTCCACATGAACCCCCTCCTATACCCCATTACTCGTAGAAGGCATCTCCTCCACTACCTGGGAGCCTGGCTCCACATGAACCCCCTCCTGTACCCCATTACTCATAGTGGGCATCTCCTCCACTACCTGGGAGCCTAGCTCCACATGAACCCCCTCCTGTACCCCATTACTCGTAGTGGGCATCTCCTCCACTACCTGGGAGCCTAGCTCCACATGAACCCCTCCTGTACCCCATTACTCGTAGTGGGCATCTCCTCCACTACCTGGGAGCCTAGCTTCACATGAACCCCTCCTGTACCCCATTACTCGTAGTGGGCATCTCCTCCACTACCTGGGAGCCTAGCTTCACATGAACCCCCTCCTGTACCCAATTACTCGTAGTGGGCATCTCCTCCACTACCTGGGAGCCTAGCTTCACATGAACCCCCTGTACCCCAGCACTCGTACTGGCCAACTCCTCACAGGTCTGAGGAAATGTCTCTTCAGATCCGTCCTTAGTTTCTACAGCTATATTTTTCTGCTGCATAACATTTCCCTCTGGTACAAGTTGAAAAACCGTGCCCTCAACACGGACAACTTGTTCCTCAGCAACAGGTGCTTGTGGCTGCTCTACCGCTGTCGACCCACCTCTCCCTACATCAGTGGGCCCGGGCGTTACGAGGACCACCTGCGCCCCTCCCTCCGCCTTCTCCCTTTTCGGGCAAGCATGTCGCTTATGGCCAACATCCCCACACTCAAAACACCGTTGACTACCCGTACCAGCATAAGCCATATACAGTCTGTTGTCATACTTGACTTTAAACGATAACTCCAAAGTCTGCTCTGGAGAATCCAAAAACATAAACACCTGTCGCCGAAACGACATAACCTGTTTCAACGCCGGGTGTTTGCAACCCAACAGGACAATCTTAATTGAACTTGCAAACTTCCCAAACCTCAATAACTCGCGCTCCAATAGCTCATTGGGAATAAACGGCGGTACATTTGAAATCGTTACCCTTGTTGACGGAGAAAAAAGCGGCGTGATTTGAATAAACAGTCCTTTAAGAAGTACGCCATGCTCAACCATACGGTCAACAAGACGCTCTTCTTTAAAAAAAACACCACCACCACGCTTTATTCATCCGTGACGCATAAGCAACATTCTCATAGCCTACCTTCTCTCCTACGGCGACCAGAAACTCCTCCACCGTGACAGTAGCTTCAGTAACACACCTAAACCTGTGCCGAAGTGACAGGGACGGCGTCCCCATTCAGGTCACCAATCCCCGCCAAAGTCAGGGTAATTTCGACACGAAAAACCACAACAAGTAAATAGAAATAATAACCTTAATCATGCATAGAAGAAAAGGAAAACCGAAAGAAAACCCAGGATATCTAACTCTTCACAACACTCGCACGCACTCACACAATTCTCAGCATGCACTAAACACTCCCAGCATGGAGAGAGAGAGACAGAGACAGACAGACAGACAGACATAGGTACAGTGGCTTGCGAAAGTAACCCCCTTGGTATATTTCCTATTTTGTTGCCTTACAACCTGGAATTAAAATTGATTTTGAGGGGGTTTGTATAATTTGATTTACACAACATGCCTGCCATTTTGAAAATGCAAAATATTTTTTAATTGTGAAACAAACAAGAAACAAGACAAAAAAAAACTGAAAACTTGAGTGTGCATAAGAGATTTGGAATCCTTGTTTTCCTGTCCTGGAAGAGAGTAATATTATGACTGAATCCACATTGGGCATCACTACAATCTAGTATACTGGTTTTGGAATAAACCAGAGGGGTTGGTATACACCAGGGGGGTTAGTTGGTATACACCAGGGCGGTTAGTTGGTATACACCAGGGGGGTTGGTATACACCAGAGGGGCTGGTATACACCAGGGCGGTTAGTTGGTATACACCAGGGGGGTTGGTTGGTATACACCAGGGGGGTTGGTTGATATACACCAGGGGTGTTGCTTGGTATACAACAGGGGTGTTGGTTGGTATACACCAGGGGGGTTGGTTGGTATACACCAGGGGTGTTGGTTGGTATACAACAGGGGTGTTGGTTGGTATACAACAGGGGTGTTGGTTGGTATACACCAGGGGGGGTTGGTTGGTATACACCAGGGGGGTTAGTTGGTATACAACAGGGGTGTTGGTTGGTATACAACAGGGGTGTTGGTTGGTATACACCAGGGGGGTTGGTTGGTATACACCAGGGGTGTTGGTTGGTATACAACAGGGGTGTTGGTTAGTATACAACAGGGGTGTTGGTTGGTATACAACAGGGGTGTTGGTTGGTATACACCAGGGGGGGTTGGTTGGTATACACCAGGGGGGTTAGTTGGTATACAACAGGGGTGTTGGTTGGTATACAACAGGGGTGTTGGTTGGTATACACCAGGGGGGTTGGTTGGTATACACCAGGGGGTTGGTTGGTATACACCAGGGGGGTTGGTTGGTATACAACAGGGGTGTTGGTTGGTATACACCAGGGGGGTTGGTTGGTGTACACCAGGGGTGTTGGTTGGTATACAACAGGGGTGTTGGTTGGTATACGCCAGGGGGGTTGGTTGGTATACAACAGGGGTGTTGGTTGGCATACACCAGGGGGGTTGGTATACACCAGAGGGGCTGGTATACACCAGGGTGGTTAGTTGGTATACACCAGGGGGGTTGGTTGGTATACACCAGGGCGGTTAGTTGGTATACACCAGGGGTGTTGGTTGGTATACACCAGGGGGGTTGGTTGGTATACAACAGGGGGGTTGGTATACACCAGAGGGGCTGGTATACACCAGGGCGGTTAGTTGGTATACAACAGGGGGGTTGGTTGGTATACACCAGGGGTGTTGGTTGGTATACAACAGGGGGTTGGTTGGTATACACCAGGGGTTGGTTGGAATACACCAGGGTGTTGGTTGGTATACAACAGGGGGTTGGTTGGTATACAACAGGGGTTTTGGTTGGTATACAACAGGGGTGTTGGTTGGTATACACCAGGGGTTGGTTGGTATACAACAGGGTTTTGGTTGGTATACAACAGGGGTGTTGGTTGGTTTACACCAGGGGGGTTGGTTGGTATACACCAGGGGGGTTGGTTGGTGTAAACCAGGGGTGTTGGTTGGTATACAACAGGGGTGTTGGTTGGTATACAACAGGGGTGTTGGTTGGTATACAACAGGGGGTTGGTTGGTGTATACCAGGGGGGTTGGTTGGTATACACCAGTGGGGTTGGTTGGTATACAACAGGGGTGTTGGTTGGTATACAACAGGGGTGTTGGTTGGTGTACACCAGGGGGATTGGTTGGTATACAACAGGGGTGTTGGTTGGTGTACACCAGGGGGATTGGTTGGTGTACACCAGGGGGGTTGGTTGGTATACACCAGGGGTTGGTTGGTATACACCAGGGGGGTTGGTTTGTATACACCAGGGGTGTTGGTTGGTATACAACAGTGGGGGGTTGGTTGGTATACACCAGGGGTTGGTTGGAATACACCAGGGGTTGGTTGGGTTGGTATACACCAGGGGGTTGGTTGGTATACAACAGGGGTTTTGGTTGGTATACAACAGGGGTGTTGGTTGGTATACACCAGGGGGGTTGGTTGGTATACACCAGGGGTGTTGGTTGGTATACAACAGGGTGTTGGTTGGTATACAACAGGGGTGTTGGTTGGTTCACACCAGGGGGTTGGTTGGTATACACCAGGGGTTGGTTGGTGTACACCAGGGGTGTTGGTTGGTATACAACAGGGGGTAGTTGGTATACACCAGGGGTTGGTTGGTATACACCAGGGGTTGGTTGGTATACAACAGGGGTGTTGGTTGGTTCACACCAGGGGTTGGTTGGTATACAACAGGGTGTTTGTTGGTATACAACAGGGATGTTGGTTGGTGTACACCAGGGGGATTGGTTGGTATACAACAGGGTTGTTGGTTGGTATACAACAGGGGGGTTGGTTGGTATACACCAGGGGGTTGGTTGGTATACACCAGGGGGTTGGTTGGTTGACACCAGGGTGTTGGTTGGTATACAACAGGGGTTGGTTGGTATACAACAGGGGTTGGTTGGTATACACCAGGGGTTGGTTGGTGGACACCAGGGGGTTAGTTTGTATACACCAGGGGTGTTGGTATACACCAGGGGGGTTGGTATACACCAGAGTGGTTGGTATACATCAGGCGGGTTAGTATACACCAGGGGGGTTAGTTGGTATACACCAGGGGGGTTGGTTGGTATACACCAGGGGTGTTGGTTGGTATACACCAGGGGGGTTGGTTGGTATACACCAGGGGTGTTGGTTGGTATACAACAGGGGTTGGTTGGTATACAACAGGGGTGTTGGTTGGTATACAACAGGGGGGTTGGTTGGTATACACCAGGGGGGTTGGTTGGTATACACCAGGGGTGTTGGTTAGTATACAACAGTGGTGTTGGTTGGTATACACCAGGGGGGTTGGTTGGTATACAACAGGGGTGTTGGTTTGTATACACCAGGGGGGTTGGTATACACCAGAGGGGCTGGTATACACCAGGGCGGTTAGTTGGTATACACCAGGGGGGTTGGTTGGTATACACAAGGGGTGTTGGTTGGTATACAACAGGGGGGTTGGTTGGTATACACCAGGGGGTTGGTTGGAATACACCAGGGGTGTTGGTTGGTATACAACAGGGGGGTTGGTTGGTATACAACAGGGGTTTTGGTTGGTATACAACAGGGGTGTTGGTTGGTATACACCAGGGGGGTTGGTTGGTATACAACAGGGGGGTTGGTTGGAATACACCAGGGGTGTTGGTTGGTATACAACAGGGGGGTTGGTTGGTATACAACAGGGGTTTTGGTTGGTATACAACAGGGGTGTTGGTTGGTATACACCAGGGGGGTTGGTTGGTATACAACAGGGGTGTTAGTTGGTATACACCAGGGGGGTTGGTATACACCAGAGGGGCTGGTATACACCAGGGCGGTTAGTTGGTATACAACAGGGGGGTTGGTTGGTATACACCAGGGGTGTTGGTTGGTATACAACAGGGGGGTTGGTTGGTATACACCAGGGGGGTTGGTTGGAATACACCAGGGGTGTTGGTTGGTATACAACAGGGGGGTTGGTTGGTATACAACAGGGGTTTTGGTTGGTATACAACAGGGGTGTTGGTTGGTATACACCAGGGGGGTTGGTTGGTATACAACAGGGGTGTTGGTTGGTATACAACAGGGGTGTTGGTTGGTTTACACCAGGGGGGTTGGTTGGTATACACCAGGGGGGTTGGTTGGTGTAAACCAGGGGTGTTGGTTGGTATACAACAGGGGTGTTGGTTGGTATACAACAGGGGGTTGGTTGGTGTACACCAGGGGGGTTGGTTGGTATACACCAGTGGGGTTGGTTGGTATACAACAGGGGTGTTGGTTGGTATACAACAGGGGTGTTGGTTGGTGTACACCAGGGGGATTGGTTGGTATACAACAGGGGTGTTGGTTGGTGTACACCAGGGGGATTGGTTGGTGTACACCAGGGGGGTTGGTTGGTATACACCAGGGGGGTTGGTTGGTATACACCAGGGGGGTTGGTTTGTATACACCAGGGGTGTTGGTTGGTATACAACAGTGGGGGTTGGTTGGTATACACCAGGGGTTGGTTGGAATACACCAGGGGTTGGTTGGTATACAACAGGGGGGTTGGTTGGTATACAACAGGGGTTTTGGTTGGTATACAACAGGGGTGTTGGTTGGTATACACCAGGGGGGTTGGTTGGTATACACCAGGGGTGTTGGTTGGTATACAACAGGGGTGTTGGTTGGTATACAACAGGGGTGTTGGTTGGTTCACACCAGGGGGGTTGGTTGGTATACACCAGGGGTTGGTTGGTGTACACCAGGGGTGTTGGTTGGTATACAACAGGGGGGTTGGTTGGTATACACCAGGGGGGTTGGTTGGTATACACCAGGGGTTGGTTGGTATACAACAGGGGTGTTGGTTGGTTCACACCAAGGGGGCTGGTTGGTATACAACAGGGGTGTTGGTTGGTATACAACAGGGGTGTTGGTTGGTGTACACCAGGGGGATTGGTTGGTATACAACAGGGGTGTTGGTTGGTATACAACAGGGGGGTTGGTTGGTATACACCAGGGGGGGTGGTTGGTATACAACAGGGGTGTTGGTTGGTATACACCAGGGGGGTTGGTTGGGATACACCAGGGGTGTTGGTTGGTATACAACAGGGGTGTTGGTTGGTATACAACAGGGGTGTTGGTTGGTATACAACAGGGGGGTTGGTTGGTATACACCAGGGGTGGTTGGTATACAACAGGGGTGTTGGTTGGTATACACCAGGGGTTGGTTGGGATACACCAGGGTGTTGGTTGGTATACAACAGGGGTGTTGGTTGGTATACAACAGGGGTGTTGGTTGGTATACACCAGGGGGATTGGTTGGTATACACCAGGGGGGTTGGTTGGTGTACACCAGGGGTGTTGGTTGGTATACAACAGGGGTGTTGGTTGGTATACAACAGGGGTGTTGGTTGGTATACAACAGGGGGGTTGGTTGGTGTACACCAGGGGGGTTGGTATACACCAGGGGGTTGGTTGGTATACACCAGGGGGGTTGGTTGGTATACAACAGGGGTGTTGGTTGGTATACAACAGGGATGTTGGTTGGTGTACACCAGGGGGATTGGTTGGTATACAACAGGGGTGTTGGTTGGTATACAACAGGGGGGTTGGTTGGTATACACCAGGGGTTGGTTGGTATACACCAGGGGTTGGTTGGTATACACCAGGGGTTGGTTGGTGGACACCAGGGGTGTTGGTTGGTATACAACAGGGTTGTTGGTTGGTATACAACAGGGGGGTTGGTTGGTATACACCAGGGGGTTGGTTGTTGGACACCAGGGGTTAGTTTGTATACACCAGGGGTGTTGGCATATACCAGGGGGGTTGGTATACACCAGAGTGGTTGGTATACATCAGGCGGGTTAGTATACACCAGGGGGGTTAGTTGGTATACAACAGGGGTGTTGGTTTACACCAGGGGGGTTAGTTGGTATACACCAGGGGTGTTGGTTGGTATACACCAGGGGGGTTAGTTGGTATACACCAGGGGGGTTAGTTGGTATACAACAGGGGTGTTGGTTTACACCAGGGGAGTTAGTTGGTATACAACAGGGGGGTTGGTTTACACCAGAGGGGTTAGTTGGTATACACCAGGGGGGTTGGTTGGTATACAACAGGGGTGTTGGTTGGTATACAACAGGGGTGTTGGTTGGTATACACCAGGGGGGTTAGTTGGTATACACCAGGGGGGTTAGTTGGTATACACCAGGGTGGTCGGTATACACCAGGGGGGTCGGTATATACCAGGGGGGTCGGTATACACCAGGGGGGTCGGTATACACCAGGGGGGTCAGTATACACCAGGGGGCCGGTGTGCCCCAGAGGCCAGAATCAAACAGCAGCAATGGGTTATAGGAACAACACTGGAGCCCAAAACACAGAAGCACTCACTGGCCATGGTCTGTCTGGTGCTGCTGCCCTGAATCTGTCAGAACTACAGAGGATAGAGACAGAAAGAGTGAGAGAGAGGGGGGAGATAGAAAATATTAGATAAAAACAGAGAAAAGTAAGTCGTAAATGAAAGGGAGATTTAAAATAGGGATAGATAGGAGGAAGGAGAGAGTTAGGGGGCAGAGAGCCAATGACAGAGAGAGAGAGAGAGAGAGAGAGACAGAGAGAGAGAGAGAGAGAGAGAGAGAGGGAGACAAGGGTGTGTGACAATGACAACAAATAGAGAGTTGTCACCCTTTTGTTCTAGCTCCTCTATTTTAAACGTAACCTTTATTTAACTAGGCAAGTCGGTTAAGAACAAATTCTTATTTACAATGATGGCCTACCGGGGAACAGTGGGTTAACTGCCTTGTTCAGGGGCAGAATTACGTATTTTTACCTTGTCAGCTCAGGGATTCGATCCCAACGCTCTAACCACCAGGATACCTGCGCTCTATTATCTGTAAGGAACAGTGTCTTGTGTTCAGGATCACCCTGGCCAGTCCAGCTCTGGTCTAAACATCTTCACATTCACAGCAGCATCATGCTGGGCATCTGTGCATTTGTGTGTGTGTGTGTGTCTTTGCGGCATAAAACACACACACACTCTGTCACACACACACGCGCTAATAAAGTCGGATGTTCAGTCATTGTGTAATGCAAAAGTTTCAGGTCACACACACACACGTAGACAGCAAGGTGAGCCGATGACTTTGGCAGCAGGCACTGAGGCTGCTATTCCCTCTGCAACCTGCTGGAGCCACACCATTTCACCCCCAACCAAATCATTCTCACACAGCATCAGCATCATTCTCACACAGCATTATGAATGCAGCCAGAATGAACTCTGGGTTCGAACACACAGAATGCCCTATTAATAAATGACTGAATCACTCAGGCTCCCACCCAGCAAAAATAGGCCAAGGTAAAGACAGTTTTAGCAGCTTGATACCCGTATGCTACCTTAAGGAGGCTGCCTATAAACCTTGTTTCAAATAAATTGTACCTGAGAATATCGATTACAACTTTTTTCCCCCTGATTTCTGTTCTACAGGACATTGTCACCTGACAGACTTCAACATCGCTGCCATCGTCAAAGATGATCTAAGAGCCACATCTATCGCAGGGACAAAACCCTACATGGGTAAATAACTACACTAACTTATACCACTGAGCTAATGGAATGATGACACAGGTCAATGTTACAGTACTGTATCTTTCTAGTTCCAGAGGAACTATATCTACCTCCCTTTCAATGTTACAGTACTGTATCTTTCTAGTTCCAGAGGAACTATATCTACCTCCCTTTCAATGTGGATGCTCATGTTCCTTAGATGTCTCAGACAGTATCAATTTGTGTTCCTTCTGCTCTGGGGGTTTCGATGCAAAGTAATAGAATTACAGACTGATTAGAATGTGGAGTTCAATGACCCTGGGTCCTCGGTGACCGGTGAGTCTCGTCCAACATGATTAAGAGGCGTGACTGATGGACCAGTTAAGTGGGACTGACACAGAGAAAGCAGGAGGTAACAGATGAGATAGAGAGATGGAGGAGGAGAGGATGTTTAAAAATGACTCTTGACCATTTGGGTCCAGATGATCTATAATTCAATATTTCATATTCCAAGTTTTCAGATAGTGGGGATCTCCAGGAATATTAATTTAGTTGTCTGAAGGACCTGAGTCCTATTTACAGGGTGGGTTTCGAAGGGATCAGTTCTATGGCAGTTTTATGTAAGTTGTTAGTAGCAGTTTTGATAGGTTCCAATTTGGGTTCCATTTGAAAGTTTGTTTTATCAGTACTACCCCTAAGTTTCCAGCCTTGTGTATTAATAACAGCTGTTTTGGCCTCTCTCTCTCTCTCTCTCTCTCTCTCTCTCTCTCTCTCTCTCTCTCTCTCTCTCTCTCTCTCTCTCCTCCCCCTCCCTCCCTCCCTCCCTCCCTCCCTCCCTCCCTCCCTCCCTCCCTCCCTCCCTCCCTCCCTCCCTCCCTCCTGCCATCGCTCCCCTCCTCCCTCCCCAGCCTCGGAGCTGTTTCAGCCACACGAGGGGACACACCCTGGCTACTCCTTCTCTGTGGACTGGTGGTCTCTGGGCGTCACTGCCTATGAGCTGCTGCGAGGACAGGTACAGAAACACAGTCAAGCACATCCCGGCCTGTGAATAATGCATCCTAAAACCTACAATACATGATTTCCCTGCTCCTAGAAAAGCCCTTTAAGTAAGAGAAGAAGGAACTGTAACCACATCTTTCTCTCTGAGCCCGGCCTTGAGATGACCCCTTAATATAACCATGGAAATAAAATACCCGACTAGCCCACCGTTCAGATGAGGGTGTGATTACTCTAGCCTGGTCCATTTGTGTTGTTTTGCCAACATATCTGGCACCAGGCTATGTTTACCCTGGTGCATTTATTTAGTTAAGAGAGGAAAATACAGTTAGGGGCTGGGTACTTGACAGGATCAGGCTGTACAGCAGCCCTCTCCTTAGGCCCTGCTGGGCTTTAAGCCCCATCTCCCAAGTTCTCCTCAGGCCCTACTGGACTTTAAGCCCCATCTCCCCAGCTCTCCTCAGGCCCTACTGGACTTTGAGCCCCGTCTCCCCAGCTCTCCTCAGGCCCTACTGGACTTTGAGCCCCATCTCCCCAGCTCTCCTCAGGCCCTGTTCGGCTTGACTATCAGTGGCAGCGAGCCCTGGTGTCCATAAAGTACCATAAAGTACCACACATCAATCACCGTCACAGCCCCACCCATCTATCTATCCCAAACACAGGAAAACGGTCTCTCCCCTGAGAGAGAGAGAACACAGCATAAAGCTGATCTGCTCTGTCTACTACTAGACCTAGACTTTTCTCTTCAGGCAGTTTGATGGACTTCTGCATGTATATCTGTATGTATGAGGACCCGGTGACCTCGACAACCTCTGTGGGATAATAATGCTCTGTTCTGGTCCTCCAGAGGCCGTACATCATGCGCTCCAGCATGCCGGCCAATGAGATCCTCCAGATGTTCCACAAGGTCAACCCCAGCTACCCCATGGCCTGGTCTCTGGAGATCAAGTCTCTGCTCAGAAAGGTACAGAAAGATCTACAGACTTACTATAGACGCCTGGTGACCTTTCATTTAACCCCTACATTCCCTAAATGAGTAATACATTGTTATTATACTGTATGTATTGGGGCGGCAGGTAGCCTAGTGGTTAGAGCGTTGGACTTGTAACCGGAGGGTTGCAAGATCGAATCCCTGAGCTGACAAGGTAAAAATCTGTCGTTCTGCCCCTGAACAAGGCAGTTAACCCACTGTTCCCCGGGCGCTGAAGACGTGGATGTCGATTAAGGCAGCCCCCCGCACCTCTCTGATTCAGAGGGGTTGGGTTAAATGCGGAAGACACATTTCGGTTGAAGGCATTCGGTTGTACAACTGACTAATAATGGTGACTTTGACTATCTTATTGACAATTGGCGACCTCTGGACCAAGACCTTGTTTACTTGAACTAGAGTTATATTTGACCCCTATATTCCTTGAATGACTAATATTATTATTACATGCTATGCTGATTGATTTGTGGGTCAGAGATGCCGTCTTTTTTGGTTATAATAATAAACCTATAAGGCTACCGTAAGTGATCAGATTCTATGTTGGTCATTCTCCACTGCAGTCATACTGTTGCATAGCTCAGTGCTCACATAGCCTACCACAACACCCCTCATCTACATTCCTGTGGTGCATGTGGTGTGTCAGATGTGCTTGCTTTAAAGATCAGCATTTTTCCTCTCCCCAACTCCTCTTACTCCTCTCCCCAACTCCTGTCCTCTCCTCTTCCTCATGTTTCTTCTTCCTGTCCTCTCCTCTTTCTCCTGCCCATCCTCCTGTAATCTCCTCGGCCTCCTGCTACTCCTCTCCTC
This sequence comes from Brachymystax lenok tsinlingensis, assembly GCA_030435695.1. Lineage (NCBI taxonomy): Eukaryota > Metazoa > Chordata > Actinopteri > Salmoniformes > Salmonidae > Brachymystax > Brachymystax lenok. The sequence continues at coordinate 41,366,861 of CM059792.1, read as the reverse complement.
CTTCTCCTGCACCTCCTCCTACTCTTCTCTAGTTGCTGTGTATTGACGTGCACCAGCGAGTGTCCTGCCTGACTGAGCTACAGGATCTGGACCTGCTGTCTGACGTCAACTGGGACGCCGTGCTCAACAAACAGCTTCCCCCCGGCTTCATTCCCAACGTGAGTCAGACCACAACAGCGCTCCCACAATGTTGCCACAGCCCAGATAGACAAGCACGTCACAGACGGCCCCCTGCTGGTCTGAGAAGGCTGTTACTGGTCATTAGAGTCTCCTATGCGCACACACACACACAGACACTGCCTCAGCACCTCCTCAGGTGTTAGGGAGCAGGTGTTTGACAGGCAGGTAAAATTATGCATGCAAGGTAGTGGCGTCATCAAGCTGTTCCGTTGGCATGGTAACATTTGGTACCAGGGAGCGGAGCATTGACTTATGATCTTCTGCTTCAAACCTGACAGCGCATAGAGGAACATTGATTCAAGAAGACTACTATCAAGTCAGTCTATATCAGGTTTAGACTGATAATGACACTAGCGGAAGTCATCGGTTAAAGATGCGTTATAAAGGTTTTGTTTAATTTCAGCCAATAGTTTTGAAAGTAGCGCTCAAGAGCCAAAACGGGTCCCCGAAAAATTGTCCACAATTGTGTATAACGTCATCCATTTCATATGATGTGTTACGTCCTGTATGATCTTGGTTAACCCTGAAGTAAAATTGTGCGTAATTTGGTCAGCTGTGTAATTAACTTCTGAGTCTATACATGTTAGAAATTGAGAATTCCAGCAGTTTGTGAAGTCTCCACCCTCGCAAAAGGCACACGTGCGAAGCACTCGAAGTGAAGCAGTTTAAGTACCGCCTTCGCCCAATCCTGATACGTCCATATAAGCAGTGAGGAAAACCAAAAGATCAGAACTACTGCAGCTCGTTATCTCACACAACCCATTCAGTCCTGGGAGATTCTTTGGCCTACACACAGTATCTGCAATTCGTACAATATGTTACAATATGTTTTTAAGTGCTTAAAATCCTGTTCAATCTCTATAACAATACATCTGTGAGGACATGTTAGTAGCTGGAAATGAAAGGATCTGATTCCCTGTAATGGTGTCTGATTATAGTGTGAATTCCCTGTGGTCACTACATCGGGCCAGTCAGGAGAGATGGGGAGGGTCGATGGAGTGAATGGACAGCCTCTCTCTCCAGAATAAAATCTTCATCCTCTGTTCCTCTTCCAGAGGCGGAGGCTCAACTGCGACCCCACCTTTGAACTGGAGGAGATGATTCTGGAGTCTAAACCGCTGCACAAGAAGAAGAAGAGACTAGCCAGGAAGACCAGAGAGCAGGGTTCTGACGGGTCCCCCCAGGTAAAGCCTCCCCTAACAACAAACACATGCCTCTCAATGGTTCCATCCATTCCACAGGTGTGTGTCCATTTGGCTCGGCGGCAGGTAAATAAGTAGCCTTTTAGTTTGACCAGAGTGGCGTAATGAAAGAAGCACATTTGTAATTCGAGTAAATTACCAACGTGGACCTTCCGTGCATGAGGGAGAAGAAGAATGCAATCACTCTCTTTCTCTCTTTTCTTTTTTCTCTTTTCACTCTCTCACATAAATCAGACATGTCCTCTGGGTGTTTACACAAAGGTTAATTTGATCCCCCAGTAAAAGAGGCCTGATGGTGGGGGGTGAAACACACACACACACAGTTAATAAAAAGAGCTGGAAAGGTTGGCATCAGTGATTTCATTAAAGGTGGGCATTCATCAAGCGTCCTCCTCCGTTTACGGGCAGCAGTGCTGCTCTTTACTGGGCAGGCCTGGCTGCTGCTAATGATGCCACTGGTTCACTACAACACTACTGTGTGGATGCTCTATCAGACATGGCAGTCCAACAACCAGTCAGCAGGCTCTTCTACTCCTGTCCTGTCCCTTCTTCTCCTCTTCTCTCTCCTCTCTCCTCCTGTCTCTCTCCTCCCTCCTTTCTCTCTCCTCCCTCCTTTTATTTCTTATTCTTATCTGTATTTTTTTTAACTGCATTGTTGGTTAGGGGCTCATAAGTAAGAATTTCACTGTAAGGTCTATTACACCTGTTCTTTTCGGCGCATGTGACTAATAACATTTTATTTGATTTCTCTCTCCTCCCACCGCCTTTCTCTCTCGCCACCTCCCCCCTTTCTCTCTCTCTCCTCCTTTCTCTCTCCTTTCTCTCTCCTTCTCCCTCTTCCTTTTATCTCTCCTCCCTCCTTTTATCTCTTCTCTCTACTCTCTCTTATTTATTCAGTACTGCAGACTGTCTCTGTTGCCATCCCAGTGTGAGTGAGTGAGTTACAACAGCCTTTAATGGGCTTTTAAATGTTGTTTACCCAAGAAGAGGTGCACATGAATTCACATTAGGAGAGGGACTGTTTTGGCTAAACAGGAGCTATCGACTTAACGCATCACATGTCTAGAGTCGATGTGGGGGACCATTATAAAGTAAATCAGATGCTGTTTCTTCCCTTTGGTTTCTCTCCCTTCTATCGGCTACATTAAAGAGGGTTGATGTTACGCTTTTCCAATAGAGGTAAGATATGTGGGTGGTATGGGCACAAATCTTGTGCGCCATTAGCAATAATAAGCCAGAGCTGGCCCCAAATTGAGTCATGTTTTATGAAAGCTGACAACTGTTATGGGGAACCTGCCCAAATGGAGCTCAGCCTGGTTAATCTTGCAGTGCTTCAGAAAGACACGATGCAGACTGTTCTTCACTGGGTTCATGGCTTAAAGCGTGTGCTGGACAAATCTGAAAATAGAAGCATGACCCTTACGGAAAAACCACATGAATTTCACGTGATCACGTGTTTCACATTTGATCTTGTGGTCACGTGATTTTACGTCAAGTTAATGTGATAATATTTTACTGTACAAGGCATAATTAATTGTACATTAATTTAATTTAAACAGTCATGATTCCCTGCAGGTTTTCGTCTTGTTCCCGGTTTGTTCCAGGGATGTCCCCAAGAAAGTTTTTAAACGTTGTGCCATGGTCCCCTGGAGGATTTTGTCTAGTTGCGGTGAATATACAGTAAATCTAAAACAAGTTACTGTATTTTTACAGTTAAGTAAAGGTGTTAATGTTAAGGAACAGTATGCTGCTGTATGGTGATACATTTTGATTTGATTACTTGGGACTCAACCTCACTTGGGCCATGTAAGATGGCGACGGAGAAGAAGGCAGACGTTTTACGTGCCCCCAACCGATTGTGTTTTTTTGTTTGTTTATTTGCTTATTTTTTTACTTATTTTGTACATAATGTTGCTACTACTGTCTCTTATGACCGAAAATAACTTCTGGACATCAGGACTGCGAATATTCACCACGGACTAGCAGAATCATTTTTTTCCTTTCACGACTCTGGCACGATCCCTGTGATCTGCATGAAAAGGAGGCGGAGAAAGAGGGGTCGAAGGGCGGGCTACCTTCTGAGAATTCGTAGGCGATCGAATAAACCCCACTTCCCTCCATTCTGCTAGCAAACGTACAATCTTTGGAGAATAAAAATCGATGAGTTACGCGGAAGATTAAACTACCAACGGGACATTAAAAACTGTAACATATTATGCTTCACGGAGTCGTGGCTGAATGACGACAATATCAACATACAGCTGGCTGGTTATACGATGTACCGGCAAGATAGAACAGCGGCGTCTGGTAAGACAAGGGACGGCGGACTATGTATTTTTGTAAACAACAGTGTATTGATGACGTCGTCCCCACAGTGACCATACGTGCATACCCCAACCAGAAGCCATGGATTACAGGCAGCATCCACACTGAGCTAAAGGGTAGAGCTGCCGCTTTCAAGGTGCGGGTCTCTAACCCGGAAGCTTATAAGAAATCCCGTTATGCCTTCCGACGAACCATCAAACAGGCAAAGCGTCAATACAGGACTAAGATCTAAGGGTACTACACCGGCTCTGACGCTCGTCGGATGTGGCAGGTCTTGCAAACCATTACAGACTACAAAGGGATGCACAGGCGAGAGCTGCCCAGTGACACAAGCCTACCAGACGAGCTAAACTACTTCTATGCTTGCTTCGAGGCAAATAACACTGAAACATGCACGAGAGCACCAGCTGTTCCGGAAGACTGTGATCACGCTCTCCGCAGCCGATGTGACTAAGACCTTTAAAAAGGTCAACATTCACAAGGCCGCAGGGCCAGACGGATTACCAGGATGTGTACTGTGAGCATGCGCTGACCATCTTGCAAGTGTCTTCATTTTCAACCTCTCCCTGTCTGAGTCTGTAATACCAACATGTTTTAAGCTACCACCATAGTGCTTATGCCCAAGAACTGTAAGGTAACCTGCCTAAATGACGACCGACCCGTTGCACTCACGTCTGTAGCCATGAAGTGCTTTGAAAGGCTGGTCATGGCTCACATCAACACCATCATCCCAGAAACCCTAGACCCACTTCAATTTGCATACCGCCCCAACAGATCCACAGATGATGCAATCTCTATTCCACTCCACACTGCCCTTTCACACCTGGACAAAAGGAACACCTATGTGAGAATGCTATTCATTGACTACAGCTCAGCATTCAACACCATAGTGGCCTCAAAGCTCATCAATAAGTTAAGGACCCTGGGACTAAACAACTCCCTCTGCAACTGGATCCTGGACTTCCTGACGGGCCGCCCCCAGGTGGTAAGGGTAGGTAACAACACATCCGCCACGCTGATCCTCAACACAGAGGCCCCTCAGGGGTGCGTGCTCAGTCCCCTCCTGTACTTCCTGTTCACTCATGACTGCATGGCCAGGCATGACTCAAACACCATCATTACATTTTCTGATGACACAACAGTGGTAGGCCTGATCACTGACGAGCCAGCCTATAGGGAGGAGGTCAGAGACCTGGCGTGGTGCCAGGACAACAACCTCTCCCTCAACATGATCAAGACAAAGGAGATGATTGTGGACTACAGGAAAAAGAGGGCCGAGCACGCACCCATTCTCATCGACGGGGCTGCAGTGTAGCAGGTTGAGAGCTTCAAGTTCCTTGGTGTCCACATCACCAACAAACTAACATGGTCCAAGCACACCAAGACAGTCATGAAGAGGGCACGACAAAACCTATTCCCCCTCAGGAGACTGAAAAGATTTGGCATGGATCCTCACATCCTCAAAAGGTTCTACAGCTGCACCATCGAGAGCATCCTGACTGGTTGCATCACTGCCTGATATGGCAACTGCTTGGCATCCGACTGCAAAGCACTACAGAGGGTAATGCGAAACGGCCCAGTACATCACTGGGGCCAAGCTTCCTGCAATTCAGGAGCTCTATACCAGGCGGTGTCAGAGGAAGGCCCTAAAAATTGTCAAAGACTCCAGCCACCATGTTCTCTCTGCTACAGCACGGCAAGTGTTATCGGAGCACCAGGTCTAGGTCCAAGAGGCTTCTAAACAGCTTCTACCCCCAAGCCATAAGACTCCTGAACATCTAGTCAAATGGCTACCCAGACTGTTGTATTCGGCACATGTGACTAATACCATTTTATTTGATTTGAACTCTCAACCTCTTGGTTGCTAGCTACCCAAAGTTCTTGTTGCACGACCAGGAAGATAGACATAATGGAGCTACCACATATTATCCATTATATTGACCAGATACTCAAGTGGCCACTAACAATTAAAATCAATGTCATAATAAATGGAAGGCAGTTGGGGGGGGAAACAAGATCAGGTGGGACCCTTCTAGCCAATGAGAGGGCAGATATGTGTGTGAACAACAGGCACATCTTTGATATAAAGTGTGTTTTTCTCAAAGTTGCCGGGATATCACCTGTTCCACTTATATCAGTATACTCGTAACAACCTAAGCATTCCGAAACTTTCAGTCGATCAAATAAGCCACACGTAGCAAATAAACCATAACATTTTTTGTTAACCAAATCCAACACTCTCATTGACCATACCAAAACTCTGAGTGAGAAAATAATCTGGAGAAGACAGATTTTGGTCCCAGTTATCCCTCTCGCTTCGCCTCTTCCTCTTCCTCGCTGGCTATACATGCAGTATATTGCCAAGAATATATTTTTGACTCTGTCTAAAGTGTATGAAACAAAGGTGTTATTTATATAACAGCATGCTGCTGTATTCTGATTTAAATTACTGTAAAGAATCTTCTATAATTTTGTAGAGTGACCACACTTAACTGGGATTTGAACCTATAACCTCTTAGTCACTAGCAACCTGAAATGTCCTTCTACATGTCCTGCTACACCACCAGGTCTGTGAGCATAAAAGAGATATGGCCACAGAGTTATTGGCAAGAATACATTTCTGCACTTTGTTAGAAGCTGCCCAAAAATTAGGGCTGTTGAGGTGACCTATTACCTCCACACCGGCAGTCATTAGACATGGCCGCCGTAAAATTGAACGTGACTGTTGAGTCATGGTAATCTCCTCTTATGCACTCTGGACATGCGTTGGTAGTACCCAACTCGCTAACAACCTGACTAATGGCCTGGTACTCAGGGCTCTCTTGTCCCTTTAACCACTCTGACAGTGCAAACGCAATCGAAAATCACACCACACTGTTATCATCAAAACAGTACGTGCTTTTAAAACTCACCTCAATGTGATTTTTGAAGAATTTGAAGAAAGAAGTTTAAGAACAGGTTGAAACTGAGTGTAAAACACAGTCATTGTGTGTTATGAATAAATTCATATGATTTATGTTTAATGACTAAATTATTATATGTTTAAAATAATATGTTTAAGTAATTACTAAGAATGTTATTTTCCTGAAAATATATGTAATAGGTGTTAGAGGAATAGGTCTAGAACTTTTTAAAAGACTAAGACATCGTGTTACTATTTTGCAACCTAAGCAGGATGGAGTTGAGATAACAGGAAAACTGTCGACAGACGATTTATAACGGGACCCTATAACAGGAAACGGTTTCTTCACCCAGGAAGGGGAGAAACGGTCAGAAAGCTGGTAGAAGTGATAAGATGTAAGTTGTAAAACGCAGCCCATCTAAAGTGGGTTGGAGTTAAATTGTATGTATATATAAAGGACTGTGTTCTTATTGTGATTTAGAATTCTCGGTGAATAAACATTTGACATAATGATCTCTGCAGCTGGGTCTCTGTCAGTTTCATCTTAACCAAAGCTTTACGACTCTTGGGTTACAGACAGAGTAGGTCAATTAAAGTTCAGTTTGTGAACATTGAGAACAAAATTTCTATAACATTGTGGATGTTGTTTCAAAGCCTAACACACTTTTTTATTTATTTAACTAGGCAAGTCAGCTATGAACAAATTCTTATATACAATGACAGCCTACACCGGCCAAAGCCGGGCCTACGGGACTCACAATCACAGCCAGTTGTGAAATAGCCTGGATTTGAACCAGGTTCCCAGTAGTGATGCCCCTAGCACTGCCTTAGACCTCTGCGCCACTCAGGAGCCCCCTAAACAACTAAACAGGGGGACACAATGCTTTATAAGGTGATGGTTTATTCAACTCACGCATACGCATATTAGAGCTTATGCATACACATAGCCCAAGCTGAAAAAAACAAAACTGAATTAAAATAATGATTGTGCCCTTGTACAATACATACCTTACCGCATATTACGCGTGGCAGAAAACCATAAAACAAAACTGATTTAAGATGTATTTGGTACATAATTCCACTTTCCTATACTCTAACATTAAACAAGTTCTAGTAATCACCTTTGAGTGTGGACTGTATTATTATGCATACTGGATGGACTGGTTGGTTCTTATGCTATGCTCCAAACTTTATATCCATGAGTCTGGGAGAGAACGTATAGGTATAGGTTATGCCGTTGGTTCATTAATTATGCAAGGCGGCTTGCAGAGTTAGCCTACAATTATAGTGAATTTGTATTTTATTTTGAATAGCATAGCAATAGGGCAATTTTTATATTTTTATTAAATAATAGGTTGTAACATTACCTTTAGCTACAGAATATCTCACAATCGTGCGTTTCCATCTCCTCTCTCTCCATTTTTTCTCGAGGGTCAAGAGAGAGGCGCTGTCAACAGTTTAATAAAATATGTTTAATTGTGAAAATATTGTGAAACTGATGTTCCCAAACAGATTTCACTTGTTTTCTCAAATGAAGCACAGGGTAGCTGCAGGAACAGGGCTGGAGAGCCCATGGCATACAGAGTTTGGGCAGAATATCACCTGTCATGCAGACAGTGGGTGACGCATGGAGTGAATTGACCGAAGTAGCCTACCCAGCATGATTGAAAATGTAATGATGGTGCGGTGAGTCAGAAGCAGGTGAAACATTTGAATAAAACAACAAAACCAAGAACATGACACTAAAATAAGGCAGAACTCCAATACACAAGAACAGTACCAACTGGTGAGTGAACCTGGGAGAGACATATAAAGGGGAGGAAATGATGAAGGTAATGGAGTCCAGGTGTGAATCATAATGATTAATAATAATTACTTGTTTCATAACTAATTGTACATATTAGAGAGCTTTTTTTGTGACTGTCTCAAATCATCAATAGCCTATAGTTGCATCATGCAGCCCATATATGTTTTGACCTGTTTCAAATGATCACTTTTACCCTCAACACCCTCACTTCGTATGTGCACTCAGGGCCAGCATGAGGATTAAAGGCGCTGCATGGTCAGTCTGATATCTGCATTGGCTGTGCAGCCTCTGCAGAAGTCAGGGCGTTCACACTTCTTGCGCTTCGCGGAGCAGTGCGCAACTGTTGAGCAGAGCTGTTGTGAAGGAAGTTGTCAAGGAAGCGAGTTTGTGTTTATACAGGACCTCCCGCCCCCATGTCAATGCGAAGCTATACAGAGCCCTCCGCATTGTTACAACGTTTTTAGAGGCTGGGAGCTCAGTTTGGCCTTTGCTTCACACCATTCATACAGCGCCTCGACCACATTTTCGGATAAAGCATGGCAGGATTTTCTGAGCTAAACTGATCAAGACGCACTGTGATAAGAAGTGCCCACTTTGTCAAAGGCAGGGACGCAAAATATTAATATTGTCCATTCCCAGCGCACCTCTCCAGTGTTCTGTTGGAGACGGATCGCTGCACCGCTCCACCAACATTCCTTAAAAAATATAACATAAACATGTGCTGACATCATATCCTAAAAACAGTGCAAGTCAAAGTAAAATGGCCAATATGGAATGGACAATCAGGCTACTCTGTCCAGGAGTTACTCTGTGTCATCCCCGTGGGCTGAATTGTCATGATCAGTGGTTTCAAGTTTGTATCCCTACATTTCTTACGAGTTAATCATAGAAAAAATGCTAAACTTCTGTATTTCCCGTTGTGTAAACTCATTGTTCATTACTCCTGATGAAGTTGGATAGCTGATATTCAGAGCTTAAATAGCCAAATGTATTAGTCACAGGAATCAGGACTAATACAGCCATTGCAACGGCCTGTTTTACAAACAGTGGGCCCATCACATGGATGGGCATTCATGAAATTATATTGCAGGCTGACATGGTAGGCTACACCCCAGTAAGCGCAGACCAACTTTTTGGTGCTGTCCAGACTGGCAGTCTTTTTTTTGTGTTTTACCAACTGTAGGCATACTACATAGAAGGGCATTCCTAAAATGACATTTCAGTCTACACAGTACATTATACCTCAGTAAGCACGGAATAAAGTATAACTAGGAATAAAGTATATTGTCTGCTAAATGAACAAGCCTGGCCAGATAAAATACAGTAGGCCAACTCATATTCTGTTCTTCTGAAATACATTTTCTTCATATCATAATGTCCTGTCTAAAATAAATCATGGATGTATTGTGATGGTGTGTATTAAATTGATTTATTAGACTTTTTTAAATGTAGACGTTCCAAAGGCGTGCATCAACGGCTTGCAGGTTTGTGGAGGCCTGGAGATGCTAAATGTTAATTACCGGGTCAATTTACTGTGAGACTGGCAGTAATTTTGCATGACAATAACCGTCTGACAAAATTTCATGGCCGCCACAGTACTACCCAGAATCAAGTAAATAATTGTTCAATTATCACCCCCAATGTGGTGACCAGCGTAAAACTAGCAGTGCACAAGGACACTTGACATAGACTAGAAGATTTATTCACATCGGAATGTCGGAATGTCTCCATAGTATTGAAGTGTAATAACTTTCTAAGAATACTGTTCACCATCTTGGAACCTCAAGCAGTAGGCCTCCCAGTTCCAGTTTGTGAACCGTACAAAAAATATGGTGAGCGGCAGGTAAGTGAAAGGTTAGAATCCCAGAGCCGACTAGATGAAAAGCACTTAACCCTAATTCATCCTGTAAAAGTCGCTCTGGATAAGAGCATCTGCTAAATTACTCAAATGTAAGAAAATACTCCCTCCGTACATGATTTTTAGCTGGAAGTGCACTTCACTGAATGTATTTTTAAACAAAACCAGTGAAGCATTCATTTTTTCCATCCCTATCTAAAATGGGAAAACAGCATTGTGTGTGTGTGTACACACCACGTGTTAGTTTATGAGGGGCTACATGTTGAGCAGAAGGAGGACATATGTTTCTCCTGTCTAAAGTTCAGAGACAGAGAGAGAGAGACAGAGGGGATGTGCATTAGATGTACCCAATTCTTAAGCAGTGCAGATCAATATTATATGAAAGGCAGGCGGGCACTGCCCTAATGTCTGGCCCATTCTGCTGCTAGCTCATTAACTCAGTCTATCTCACTCTCTCTCTCTCTCTGCTCCTCTCTCCCTTCCTCCCCTCTCTATTTCTTCCTCCCCACATTCTGTTCTACTTTTTCTGTCTTGTTCTCATCCTCTTAATTGCTCTCTCCCTCTCTCTCCTCCCTCCCTCCCTCTCTCTTTCCCTTCTGAGTCATGGCTGCTGTTGAACCCATAATGGACAGTAGAATTAGCTGAATTAAATCACAGACGGTGTAGTGAGGAATTGGACTCGTGTTTTCTTGGGAACAGCATAAATAGGCACATCTTTCCATCCTCCATCCTCTCAACCTCACTACCCTCATTGATCTTGTAACTTGGGGAAGCAGGTAGCCTAGTGGCTAGAGCATTGGGCCAGTAACCAAAAGGTTGCTGGATCAAATCCCTGAGCTGACAAGGTAAAAATCTGTTGTTCTGTCCCTGAACAAGGCAGTTAACCCACTGTTCCCTGGTAGGCTGTCATTGTAAATAAGAATTTGTGGAAGAAGAACTTTACCTGTTGTCACTTCTCTTCAACCTCAATTAACCTGATCAGAATAGTTGTCAGTTCTGATCAGCACTTTGATGTTGAAGTATTCAGTGGTACTGTAGTTTTCGTCTGGTTCTATAACTAAGAGAGAATCCCGGATGGTCAGAACCCACAGTACAGTAGTCGAATAGTTATTATACACAATGATGTTACTGATTGCTGTCTTGAGGCTATAGCTGTACAATTGAAATAGACAATGACTTTAATTGTGTCTCTACCAGCCTGGCAAACAGCCAACAGAAAAGTCCCTCTAGATTTAATTTTGTAAAGTGTTAAATTACATTTTTTTATCAAACAGCAGGGCATAATTAACTTCTGAACTCCCATTTAACAGCAGAAAGGGAGAGGATTACCCACAGGTTAAGTGATATTGTTATTCACAGACTGTCCTTGGCAAGCTATACCTCTGGCTCTGACAGTCTCTCTCTGGGCCCACTGTCGTTTCCAGCACCGTGCTGCTCTGCCTGGCTACCTTGTTGGCTCACCAGGGGGTCCTCGTTCTCCAGGTGGAGAGCTCACCCTATCACGCCCCTAACTGTCTGACTGGATGTCTGTCTGTCTGGCTGACTGGATGTCTGTCTGTCTGTCTGTCTGCCTGTATGTCTGACTGGATGTCTGTGTGCCTGTCTATCTGTATGTCTGTCTGCCTGTCTGTTCCCATGCTGGGTTGTGGGCGGAGGTGGTGCTTAGCATCTGGCATGGCACCTGTACAGGAGAGTAAGCAGTAAAGGAACACACAATGCACTGAGATCAAATTACATTTTATTTGTCACATGCTTCGTAAACAACAGGTGTGGACTGACAGTGAAATGCTTACGGCCCCTTCCCAACAACGCAGAAAGAAACAAAATAGAGAAATAATAGAAAAGTAATAATGAGTAACGATAACAATCAGTAACGATAACTTGGCTATACACACGGAGTGTCAGTACTGAGTTGATGTGCAGAAGTATGGTAACTGAGGTAGATATGCACATATAACTAGGAAGAAAGTGACTAGGCAACAGGATAGATAATAAACAGTAGCAGAAGCTTATGTAATTTGTAAAAAAAGTTAGTGTAAAAATGGTCAATGCATTTTGTTAAGTCTTTGACAGTTTCTAGGGCCTTGTATAGAGGTCCTGGATGGCAGAGAGCTCGGCCCCAGTGATGTACTGGGCTGTACGCACTACTCTCTTTAGGGCCTTGCTGTTTGATGCCGAGCAGTTGTCATACCAAGCAGTGATGCTGCCAGTCAAGATGCTCTCAATGGTGCAGCTGTAGAACATTTTGAGGAAAACACTCAAGTTTTCAGTTTTTTTGTCTTGTTTCTTGTTTGTTTCACAATAAAAAAATATTTTGCATTTTCAAAATGGCAGGCATGTTGTGTAAATCAAATGATACAAACCCCCTCAAAATCAATTTTAATTCCAGGTTGTAAGGCAACAAAATAGGAAATATACCAAGGGGGTTACCTCTGTCTGTCTGTCTCTCTCTCTCTCTCTCTCTCTCTCTCTCTCTCTCTCTCTCTCTCTCTCTCTCTCTCTCTCTCTCTCTCTCTTCCTACTCTTTGTCTGTCCATCTCACTCTGTGTCTCTCTCTATACCTGGTTCTCAGATGCATCCTTTGTCCTGATCTTGTCCACATTCTGATTGTGCCCACATTTCCAGACAGGTGTAGATGATTAAAAGACACATTGTGTTCTGATTGAGATCAGATCTTCCTGACCACCTTCGTAGGTAGTCAGGCACACAATGTGTCTGGATATTTTACAAGTATAGACAGATCTGGACAGTGAAACCATTTAAATTGTCATTGTCCCGCCTTCTAAAATCATTGACACGTGGCACCATTGACTTATGGCATCAATATGTGTCTTAAAATAAATAAATATTATTTTGATAGAATAGCTGTCAAATAAATTGCTTACAGGGAGTGACCAGGAAATGTGGTCACAATGCGGACACAGTGGATGGACAAGAGACACATTTTGATAGCATGTGTAAACATATTTATGAAAATGTGGGCACAATCAGAATGTGGATGAGATCAAGACAAATGAAGCATTTTAGCGCCAGGTATAAACGAGGCTTCTGTGTGAATGTCATCCCGTCTCTCTCCCTCCCCAATCTCTCTATTGTCTCTCTTCTCTCTCTCTCTCTCTCTCCGTGCTTGACTTCTCTTGTTGGCTGTCTGCCAGGGTCTGGCGCCCCGCTGTGAAAGCACCTGTACTAGCACTCCAGGCTGATTGCCAGGCCTGTACAGGGGGTCAACAAACTTACGGTGGGAGTTGTCTAAGGCCCAATCTGGCCCAATCAGTCTGCCTAACACCAACCCACTGCCCAGAGAGGGCGAGAAACTGTCATAACACCGGAAAGGCTGCCAGGACAGGTTGTCATGGAGATGTTGTTGTTCTCACGTGATTAACATCACTAAATATGTGACACTGTTTCAGTGTAGGACAAGTGGGCCTCTGAGAGAGATACTGGCTGTCCTTTAAAATGAGCAAGACGTCATTAATCTATCTACACTGCTTGTTCTCCCCCTTCTTGTCCCAAGTATCAACAACCATTATCTGGGTCATAGGATCATCTTTACTGTCTTAAAAAAGAGTACAGTGAGTGTGTGTGTGTGTGTTCTTAAACCTGTAAACCTTTTAATTTCCCAGAACGGTCAGCTCCAGCAGCGCCTGGACAATGTGGAGAGGGACTTCCTCATCTTCAACAGAGAAAGGTAGGACACTCAGTTTCTAATGAGAAAACTCATTGTATGTTCTAACAGAGATATACACTGTATAGTCTACTGAAAACACTCACTATATACATTACAGTTTAAAAGTTTGGGGTCACTTAGAAATGTCCTTGTTTTTGAAAGAAAATTAATTGTCCATTAAAATAACATAACATTGATCAGAAATACAGTGTAGACATTGTTAATGTTGTAAAAGACTGTTGTAGCTGGAAACAGCTGATTTTGAATGGAATATCTACATAGGCATACAGAGGCCCATTATCAGCAACCATCACTCCTGTGTTCACGTTGTGTTAGCTAATCCAAGTTTAGCTTTTTAAAAGGCTATTATAAATTCTAAAACCCTTTTGCAATTGTGTTAGCACAGCTGAAAACTGTTGTACTGATTAAAGAAGCAATACAACTGGCCTTCTTTAGACTAGTTGAGTATACAAAACCTGTATGTGTCCCCTACTGCTGAGTAACTCCTTGAATGTATGTAACATGATAGAATCTGATGAAAACCCTTTTTTAATTTACATATCAATACCAAATAGCAAAACATCTAGCTTTTGTGGGTTTCACCTGATAGGTCAAAGAAGGCTGTAGTGGGAACAGAAGCAACAGGCCTCACCACGACAGAGAAGAACAAGGCTAATGAAGACGGACAGAACAACAACGTGGACCCAGCAGCCTACATATCAGGATAGTGGACTACAGCTTTAGCCCGAAGTCGCTACGCGTGCCTGGCCGCAGCTTGTAGATCAACACTACCCAATCCCCCACTCTCCCGCCGGTGTAGGCACTCAGATCGACCTTTAACCCCGACACATTCCCTAACAGCCGGCCACTATGCCCTATACTGCTAGAGGTCACATAGACTACTACTTTACAGAGTGAGTGGCACCTGACCTAGAGCAGACAGACATACCCTGGCTCTTTCCTATTTTCCTAGCACAGGGATGTGGCCTCTCAGTGGGCACCCCTTCTTACACTTCCCTACCCTGACCTGCCCTGACCTGGTCTGACTTGGCCTGATGCACCATGATCCCCTGGAGCTCCCCTCCCTCCACCAAGTCAGCCAGGCCCAGGAAATGACTTGCCTGCCAACCCAGCAGGAAGCAGAGATAGACAGGATACAGCCACCAAGCCTGCTAAGCTGAGGCTAGGCTCAGGCCAGGAAGAAGATTAAGCCTGATGTTGACAAATAGGAGACTATGTCTGCAGTACATGAAAACAGAGAAAGGGGTTGTGAGTTGCCTCACACAAAATTAATTAAGATTAGAGATGAGATATGCAGCCTTTGTTTTCAAGACACAAACCACAGATTCCTCTTGGAAGAGAAAGAGAACCACTAACTTCAGCAGAGACAGAGTTTATTTAATGAGTTTATTTAATCACTTGTGCAACTCAAGCAAACCAACATGACGGGTACTTGACATGGACATTTGGATATAAATATTTATAGATAAATAGATATTTATTGTCTGTTCCGCACAGAAAATAGCTTTGCACACGCTTCTCCATTAATTGTAGAGGTCAAAGTGTAGTGGATGAATTCTCATTGTCTTCTGTTTAATATAGGGGTGCCATATAACTACAGTCGTGGCCAAAAGTTTTGAGAATGACACAAATATTAATTTCTACAAAGTTTGCTGCTTCAGTGTCTTTAGATATTTTTGTCAGATGTTACTATGGAATACTGAAGTATAATTAGAAGCATTTCATAAGTGTCAAAGGCTTTTATTGACAGTTACATGAAGTTGATGCAAAGAGTTAATATTTGCACTGTTGAACCTTCTTTTTCAAGACCTCTGCAATCCGCCCTGGCATGCTGTCAATTAACTTCTGGGCCACATCCTGACTGATGGCAGCCCATTCTTGCATAATCAATGCTTGGAGTTTGTCAGAATTTGTTGGGTTTATGTTTGTCCACCCGCCTCTTGAGGATTGACCATAAGTTCTCAATGGGATTAAGGTCTGGGGAGTTTCCTGTCCATGGACCCAAAATATTGATGTTTTGTTCCCCGAGCCACTTAGTTATCACTTTTGCCTTATGGCAAGGTGCTCCATCATGCTGGAAAAGGCATTGTTCGTCACCAAACTGTTCCTGGATGGTTGGGAGAAGTTGCTCTCAGAAGATGTGTTGGTACCATTCTTTATTCATGGCTGTGTTCTTAGGCAAAATTGTGAGTGAGCCCACTCCCTTGGTTGAGAAGCAACCCCACACATGAATGGTCTCAGGATGCTTTACTGTTGGCATGACACTGGACTGGTGGTAGCGCTCACCTTGTCTTCTCCGGACAAGCTTTTTTTCCGGAAGCCCCAAACAATCTGAAAGGGGATTCATCAGAGAAAATGACTTTACCCCAGTCCTCAGCAGTCCAATCCCTGTACCTTTTGCAGAATATCAGTCTGTCCCTGATCTTTGCTGCCCTTCTTGACACCAGGCCATCCTCCAAAAGTCTTCGCCTCACTGTGCGTGTAGATGCACTCACACCTGCCTGCTGCCATTCCTGAGCAAGCTCTGTACTGGTGGTGCCTCGATCCCGCAGCTGAATCAACTTTAGGAGACGGTCCTGGCGCTTGCTGGACTTTCTTGGACACCCTGAAGCCTTCTTCACAACAATTGAACCGCTCTCCTTGAAGTTCTTGATGATCCGATAAATGGTTGATTCAGGTACAATCTTACTGGCAGCAATATCCTTGCCTGTGAAGCCCTTTTTGTGCAAAGCAATGATGACGGCAAGTGTTTCCTTGCAGGTAACAATGGTTGACAGAGGAAGAACAATGATTCCAAGCACCACCCTCCTTTTGAAGATTCCAGTCTGTTATGCGAACTTAATCAGCATGACAGAGTGATCTCCAGCCCTGTCCTCATCAACACTCACATCTGTGTTAACGAGAGAATCACTGACATGATGTCAGCTGGTCCTTTTGTGGCAGTGGAAATGTTTTTTGGGGATTCAGTTAATTTGCATGGCAAAGAGGGACTTTGCAATTAATTGCAATTCATCTGATCACTCTTCATGACATTCTGGAGTATATGCAAATTGCCATCATACAAACTGAGGCAGCAGACTTTGTGAAAATTAATATTTGTGTAATTCTCAAAACTTTTGGCGACGACTGTACTATATGGTACATGCTAGGTTTCCCCATGCAGACAATGATAATCCTATATGTAGTCTAATTGAAGTCACCATCCTGTTGTTCAAATGTGCTTTGGAAAATAGCTTTGCCAGTCTTTTGACCCTTTCTGCAATACAAGGACATATTATCCAAGGCTTTAACTGTCCCTGGTTATCAGGTCTACTATTGGCACCTTTATAACAACCATTATTGGTACAGATATTCTAATTATTTGTAGGTTTTGATAAATGTATGTCATTCAAGGGCCCAATGAAAGCAGAGTAGTAAAATGAGAACTCTATTTTGTTTGTCATTTGTAGTCACTGTGTGGACTATTACCTGTAAATGTGGTCAAGCAGCTATTATAAAAGGTGTGCCTTAATGTAATATTTTTATTTGGGACCCCAACCTTATTATTTTATTACATACATACAATGAGCAGTTAGGTAACATCTGGGAATTCAAAAGGAAAAGTTCACCTGTGTTTCTTTTGCTATTGAAAAGTAGCACAGTAATAAAGTACTTTAGGGGTTACCTAACTAAATGCTTGTGTGTTTGTTTGTTTTAATAAATAGCCAGATAAGAACTGTGGCCTTGTGTGTATTTAGCAACAGTTGGAGGCATTGTTTTAAAAGACTGAAAAATATAGTTGTAAAAGAGAAAACAGGGTTGTATTCGTCTCATCCTGTGTAGACTGCCTTGGGTCATACCACAGCACTTCCCAGTCCTATTACCTGGAGCTGTGCCCCTCTATATGGAGTATAGTGGTTATGGTGGGTATGGATCTCTATATGGAGTATAGTGGTTATGGTGGGTATGTATCTCTATATGGAGTATAGTGGTTATGGTGGGTATGTATCTCTATATGGAGTATAGTGGTTATGGTGGGTATGTATCTCTATATGGAGTATAGTGGTTATGGTGGGTATGTATCTCTATATGGAGTATAGTGGTTATGGTGGGTATGTATCTCTATATGGAGTATAGTGGTTATGGTGGGTATGGATCTCTATATGGAGTATAGTGGTTATGGTGGGTATGTATCTCTATATGGAGTATAGTGGTTATGGTGGGTATGGATCTCTATATGGAGTATAGTGGTTATGGTGGGTATGGATCCTGTAGTTGTAGAGCTGTCTGGCTCTTCCTAGAGGGGAAGTCAAGAGCATACCAATCACACTACTGACTGAGTGGGAATCATCATCTCCTGGAGCACCTAGAGAGAAGATGAGAGACAGAGAGAGAAAAGGAGGGGGGGATGAGAGAGAGATATGGGGGTTATACGCTAGACCTGTCATTGAGGGTTAAACGCTAGACCTGTCATTTAGGGTTAAACGCTAGACCTGTCGTTGAGAATTAAACGCTAGACCTGTCATTGAGGGTTAAACGCTAGACCTGTCATTAAGGGTTAAACGCTAGACCTGTCGTTGAGGGTTAAACGCTAGACCTGTCATTGAGGGTTAAACGCTAGACCTGTCATTGAGGGTTAAACGCTAGACCTGTCATTTAGGGTTAAACGCTAGACCTGTCATTGAGGGTTAAACGCTAGACCTGTCGTTGAGGGTTAAACGCTAGACCTGTCGTTGAGGGTTAAACGCTAGACCTGTCATTGAGGGTTAAACGCTAAACCGGTCATTGAGGGTTAAACGCTAGACCTGTCGTTGAGGGTTAAATGCTAGATCTGTCATTGAGGGTTAAACGCTAGACCTGTCGTTGAGGGTTAAACGCTAGACCTGTCATTTAGGGTTAAACGCTAGACCTGTCATTGAGGGTTAAATGCTAGACCTGTCATTGAGGGTTAAACGCTAGACCTGTCATTGAGGGTTAAACGCTAGACCTGTCGTTGAGGGTTAAATGCTAGACCTGTCATTGAGGGTTAGGCCTGTCATTGAGGGTTATACGCTAGACCGGTCATTGAGGGTTAAACGCTAGACCTGTAGTTGAGGGTTAAACGCTAGACCTGTCATTGATCATGTGTGTTGTTGGTTTTCTTATTAGCAGCAACAGGAAACTAGAGGGAAGACTATAGAATTACTGATGGCAGATAGATAAACAAATGCATTTATGATTGGTTCCATCTCTATGCTTGGTGTGTGGTCAATTTTCTATGATGTACTACAATGAAACACTGCCACCTGGTGTTTGTGAGTAGTGTACTTAAACATTTTACCTTGGCATCAAGGGCAATTTATTTAGTCCCTGCCAACAGTAGACTGAGAAAGCAGGATTTAGTTGTACTCAAATGTCAAAGACGTGAAATGAAATATGGTGTTTACAAAAATCCGTTCACCTTTCATTTATTTCTGTCCTGTGCTAATCCAGTAATCTATTTCAAATAAAGATGAGGATAGAAAATATGGTCACGACTAATTGTGTGTACATTGACTGGTAGTATTTGTGCCATGCCGAGGGTTGGATGAGTCTGTGTTAATGATTTCACTGATATGTTGGAAATGAGGTAAGCACTACTGAGAATGTACAGTTTTTTTAAGTATTGATTTTGCCCTTTATGCCTGAATTGGCACAGGGGAACCACAGAACACCCACAATAAAATGATCTAGAGAGAGAGAGAGAGAGAGAGAGAGAGAGAGAGAGAGAGAGAGAGAGAGAGAGAGAGAGCTGTGTGCTCTCTGTCTGGCTAGAACACTCTTATGTTGTGTGTAAATCCCTCAGTAGCCTTAACAGGTGATGAGTGACAGGGCTAAAACACATTAGGGACCTTATCACTGTGAGCCAAAAGGGCAAACCGATGAAAACAGTGATAAATCAGACCCATACACAGCACTGGGTGGGACAGAGACACACTGGAGAATAGGCTAAGTATAGCATCCCCCAGACTACCCATACAATCAAGTGTAGTCCCGTGGAAACAGGAAGCATAGTTTAGGTTTGATTTGTTTGTCTGCTGTGTTTTTATGAGAGGGCTTGGGTGCACTTCCTCCTCCAGATTTGGCTCCAGTATTTGTTGTTACAGATATAAGATCTTAATTTGATCACCCTGTTGCAGGAGAACATTCCTGCAATGCAGGAAATTTAAAACTTGTAGTGTATTTGATGTTTAAAAAGGCATCTGAAGTGTGTAATTTCCACTTTGACATTTCAGACTTGATTTTCCCTTACGAAAAATCAATCCCTACAAAAATGTCCATTCATTATAATCCACATAATAATTCAAATTTACCATTGCTGCAGGATTATTTTCCCTGTTGCAGCAAACTGACTCATTAAGATCCTACATCTGTACAAAGAATGGTGAGCTCACCAAGTAATTTGAGGGGAACCATTTTAGCCACTGTTTCCTTAGTGAATCACACTATATTCTTCAAAGCTGTGCATGAGCTGAGGTTTTGTCATAGGGTACTTTCAGGCCTTTATGTAGCCTGTGCTGAGTTTATCACACTGCTATGCACCTCTCATTATTTCTGAGCTCCTACACCCCTTAGAAAAACATAGGTTATGTTTTATGTTCAGAGCTGCTGAGGTCATTGTGCACTACAACCAAAGTCGTGCTGCCTGTATTTGATAATTAACTCTCCTATACTGAAGGACAAACAGGTATTGTAATCTAGACAGGTTTTGGTTCTACCTCGGCCCTGATACTAAAAGCTGTAGTATCAGTTGTTGATCTTGCCAGATACGAAGTCAAAGCTATAGTCCTCGCGTCGCAAACCCAGATATCATTATGTGACCTCTCTCTCGCTCGCCCACCTTCAGTCGTGTTCCTCAACAGATGGAGGAGGAGGAGACATTACCTGTTAATACAGCAAGTTACACGCTTCATGTGGTTTTCCCATTCACTGCAACTCTGACTGTGGCCAACTTCTCCCCAGATCCCCTTCAAGACAAACCCCCATCACTCTTCCACGGTGGGCTCTGATCTCTGAACTGATCCAGCACTTTCCAACATACACAGGGTACTGTGGGTGTTTCCTTGAATGAGATACACTGAGTATACAAAACACTAGGAACATCTTACTATTATTTGCACCCCTTTTTGCCCTTTTGGTTGGGCCATGTACTCTACAAGGTGTCAAAAGCTTTCCACACAGATGCTGGCCCATGTTGACTTCAGTGCTTCCCACAGTTGTGCCAAGTTGGCTGGATTTCCTTTGGATAGTGGACCATTCTTGATACACAGAAGAAACTGTTGAGCGTGAAAAACCCAGCAGCATTGCAGTTCTTGACACACTCAAACCGGTGCGCCTGGCACCCAATACCATAGGCAAATTCTTATTTATAATGACGGCCTACCCCGGCCAAACCCGGACCACACTGGGCCAATTGTGCACCGACCTATGGGACTCACAATTAGGATAGATGTGATCGAACCAGGGACTGTAGTGACACCTTTTGCACTGAGATGCAGTGCCTTTGACCGCTGCGCCACTCGGGAGCCCACTTAAATGTTTTGTCTTGCCCATTCACCCTCTGAATGGACACATATACAATTCATGTCTCAAGGCTTACAAATCCTTATTTAACCTGTCTCCTCCTCCCCATCTACACTGATTGAAGTGGATTTAACAAGTGACATCAATAAGGGATCATAGTTTTCACCTGGATTCACCTGGTCAGTCTGTCATGGAAAGAGGTGTTCCTAATGTTTTGTACGCTCAGTGTATGCTCATCATAGAGCCTAGTTAAAGTCAAGCTGTAGGATCACCTACGTCTTAATGGGATTTCTCCTCAAAGGATCTCTCTCCCCCCATACTGTACAAGCTCATCTGTTGTAAATGGGCATATAAAATAACTGGTCACTGATAGCTACATTATCTTGGGAGGGTTTATATAAGTTCTTATTGGGAACTGGCTCTGTTTGGACTCTCCCACTCCAGACTGAGATGGTGTTTTAATAGCGGAAATCTTCTCAGCCTGTCATAATTACACCCATCAAAAGTGATGTCATGAGACTTTAACTGGCAATAAAACATAACAATTATAACAGAGCGGTGACAAGAATCCTGCCAGGCTTAACAATGGCTCTGAAAATGGGAAATTCCCATAGAGGTATTAACCTAGAATGATGCAGATAGAGGATGTAATATAACATCAATTCTACTCTATCTAATAAATGGTACAGACAACTAACTGTCAGATCTACACATCACATTTCTATGAGAGATGTTCTTAACCATGTGCTCTGGCAAGAATGTGATTCCTCCTGGGCCGGTCATGTTCAGAGTACATTAAAAGGTATTTTTTTATATCTACTATACTGTATATTGTGAAATCAAACAGAGAAAACCAGTCAGTTGCAACTCATGTTTATTCAGGAACAGTTCATACCACCACATCACACCTCAATGTTGTTTTGACCTGCCTTCTCTGGGTTTTGATACAACAGTAAAAAAAGAACATAAAAACTATAAAAAATATCAAGTCAAACTAACATAAATATAATCACCACTTGGATTGCTTGGAATTCCACATCCTCACTCAATAAAAAACAACGACCTCCTCACGACCTCTTCCTCAGCTGATTGGGAGAGCAAAAACAAAGCTCTCCTCAACCTCCTCCTTCTAGCCTCATTCTAAAAACATACTACAATCCCCTGCCTTGTCTGTGACAGGTAGACAGACCAGAAGCATAGAAAAGGACTCTGAAAGAGAGTGACCCAGGGTTACGCCGGTCTGTCCTCCCCTTGGTGTTAGTTAGTTAGTTACCAAACCAAGGGCTGTCAGTCAGCTAAAGTGTACAGCATTGTGGGGACTCTTTCGGAGTGTTGCGATTTAAACCAGCACAACATTATCTTTCAATGTTATGTTGTTGAATGCAGGGAATGATGGTCTGTTGCTTCAAAACGAGAGCCCACATTGTCAGGAAAATAGAAATAAAGCCAGAGGTAAATTACTGTGATTTCAAAAGTGTGTTACTTTTATCATAAACATTTTTTTATGTATTATTGTTCGCAAAGCTCATAATTACAATTTCACGACCCAGGCCATGGAAGTTAAGCTTGGTTGTACTTCTTGTGCAAGGGTTACATTTTCTTTTACCACCCAGATGACTTGCTAAAAGGTATGAATAGGAACAGGCATTAAGCTTGAAGCAAACGCAAAGGACGGTTTCTCACAATGTAATCTACAGCCAGGATGGAGTGGAGCGGAGCACAGGGGAAAAATTAAACATGATAGCCATTTCTACCTTATAGCATGCTATTGCATGTTTGCAAAATAATATTGTACTACCAGATACGTTTTTATCTTCAAGAAAAATAAGAAACAAGACAATCTCTAATTACTATCACTCTTGGTTCAACAACCCAGGGAGGCAGCGAACAACATCATTCACAAAGCTACGTTACATCAATCATATGTACTCACAATGCCACCTATCAGTTATGGACGTTACTGCATGTTATCATTACATCGCTAGGGAACTATATCAGCAGACTAGTACTCAAAAAGGGTGAAAGCCAAACATGATGGAAGAAAAAGGCCGTATTACTGTTCCTAGGTAACAAGCATCAGAAATTGGTATCATGAGGTTTATTTAACTATATTATGGATTCAGAGTAGAGCCTAAACTGTCAATACACAGTTGACACAATTACTAACGTAGACAATGAGGGACAGTAATAGAAATTGATCACCTATATTCTGGTTATGAACATGCTCCTGTTATTCCAGAGCATACAAACCCAATCTTTTTGTAAACAAATGTACTTTAAATTAATATTTTGTTCTAGTGACTGACCTGCAATTCCCTAGGAGGAGTAGTACTGAGCTTTTAGAAGCTTAAGCAGGTAGCATTGTGGCTGGTAAGGCATGAGGATTCAGTGTTTTACTCAACTTAACTTGTTTTAACTAATCATGTCTCCGTCTTCTCCCAATGGCTGTTGTCATCTTCTGACTGGTATCTCTGCTGGTTCAACCTCTTAGCTGAGGGATGTGATGTTGGAGCGACCACCAGGGGGAACTACGATGCGGCGTCCCGCTGGCCGGATGGGGACATCCTCTGTGGTGGGTGGACCTAACAGACAAATAGGATTATAGTACTGTCTCTTTAAGCATCAGGATGAGGATATCCTCTGTGGTGGGGGGACCTAACAGACAAACAGGATTAGAGTACTGTCTCTTTAAGCATCAGGATGAGGATATCCTCTGTGGTGGGGGACTTAACAGACAAACAGGATTAGAGTACTGTCTCTTTAAGCATCAGGATGAGGATATCCTCTGTGGTGGGGGACTTAACAGACAAACAGGATTATAGTACTGTCTCTTTAAGATCAGGATGAGGATATCCTCTGTGGTGGGGGGACCTAACAGACAAACAGGATTATAGTACTGTCTCTTTAAGATCAGGATGAGGATATCCTCTGTGGTGGGGGGACCTAACAGACAAACAGGATTAGAGTACTGTCTCTTTAAGCATCAGGATTAGGATATCCTCTGTGGTGGGGGGACCTAACAGACAATCAGGATTAGAGTACTGTCTCTTTAAGCATCAGGATGAGGATATCCTCTGTGGTGGGGGGACCTAACAGACAATCAGGATTAGAGTACTGTCTCTTTAGGCTTCCCATTAACAAAGCCAGCTCCAAACAGTTTCCTTCACTAGCGACTATCGTTCATCACACGACAAACCAACCAGGCGACCTGACCTTGGCCCTCCTTGGACACCTCTAAAATAAAAACCAACGGGATTGGGATTTGCCCTGGATTAAATTGACATATTGGACAGAGAGATTTACGCCTACTGTCTTATATCTTGAACTCACTCCAGGCCAGGGTCTAGTGTTTTATACTATAGAATTCACCCTCTCTCCATGACAAAACACAGCCAAGGTTACTTCACATCTGAAGACAGAGAAATATATCAAGAAGTAGATCAGCCCTGTAGGTTTGTGTGCACGTAGGTGTATGTGTGTGTGTTTGTGTGTTCTTTTGTGTACTGGAAGTGGATGAGAGGGATTTCTGTTCCCAGAATGTGTAGCTAGTAGCCTAAGTGGGATTATGTTGGAAGCCAGAGGGAGAGAATAGGCCAGGTCTGTATTATAGACACACAGGCTGGGGAAAGAAAGCAGACTCTCTGGCTCTCTGGAAGGGATGGGAATAGATGGACTAACACCCACTAGACTACAGCGCTGGGGGAAAATCTTTCCAATGCAGGTCACCCTCCACCTCCTGCATCAGTACATCACACATCAATTGTTCCAGTAAAAACCATTGTTTACTTGGCTCCTCCCTGAAAGGTTGTACCTATTGGTACGAGGTTGCAGATGTATACAATCGCCATGTCACTCAACACTCAACTAGTCTCTGCTATTGGTTATGTGAATAATGTAACTTTAGCTAAATCAATGATCATGAGCCTCATTCAACCTGCTCAGTAGACATAGCTTCATTAGGCAGGCAATGGCTAAGAAAGTGAGATGCAAGATGTCTGGACTGAAATCTTAGAACATATTGCATATTGAATTAAGATGAAGATAAATCTGTGTGAAGCTGAAATCAATGTTGTGACAAAAAGTTCAGAAATAACTAAATTACTTGAGAAATAAAGAGAACTGTCTGGAAGTACCAGGACATCTGAGGGACAACAGTACTGTGATGTGTGCATTAGTTACCACAAACAAATTATGAAATTAAGGCTTCAAATGGGATTATGGTTAAATGTCAGATTTCACCTGAAGGTTATTGTAACTTCCGTGCATTGTAATATGTCATTGCTGACTGTTGAGTGCGTGTGTGTGTGTGTGGGGGGGGGTTCAGGTTCCTGGCACTTCCTATGACAGCCAGGGACGGGAAAGCGGATGGGTAAATGAAAAGGTTGCTGAAGCTCACCACGCTGTGCAGGGTTACCTGCTAAGCTAAAGCCAGAGTGGTGCAGGTTCCTCACAGGCTGCTTGGTGGGGGAGGTACGGGCAGATGCTGAGGGGGTACCGCCACGGGACATGGGCGAGAAGTCAGACACAGGACCATCATACATGCCCCTGGGCACTGCCCGCAGGACTGCCAACTGAGAGAGAGGGAGATGGGGGGGGGGATAAAGGGAGAGAGAGGGAGATAGAAGGAGAAATATGGAGAAAGAGAGAAAAGAGAGAGATTATCATTTCTGTTGGTAACTTTATAACAGTTCTCCATGACAATGCCTGTTTAAAATTAGATTCATGGGGTTGTTTGTAGAATGCTTTGTGCCAATGCATATTTCACCCAGTGTTTTCCTAAGGAA
Source organism: Brachymystax lenok tsinlingensis (assembly GCA_030435695.1). Taxonomy (NCBI): domain Eukaryota; kingdom Metazoa; phylum Chordata; class Actinopteri; order Salmoniformes; family Salmonidae; genus Brachymystax; species Brachymystax lenok. Next base: position 41,340,594 of record CM059792.1, on the reverse strand, counting down.
AGCACTTCCCGATTTACTGACAGACTCAGTTCATATTGGACATGCTGTCCTTCCATCCCCCCATCCCTTCCTTCCATCCCCCCATCCCCTCCTTCCATCCCCCATCCCTTGCTCCAACCCCCATCCCCTCCTTCCATCCCCCATCCCTCCTTCCATCCCCCATCCCTCGCTCCAACCCCCATCCCTCCTTCCATCCCCCCATCCCCTCCTTCCATCCCCCCATCCCCTCGCTCCAACCCCCATCCCCTCCTTCCATCCCCCCATGCCCTCCTTCCATCCCCCATCCCCTCCTTCCATCCCCCATCCCTCCTTCCATCCCCCCATCCCTCGCTCCAACCCCCATCCCCTCCTTCCATCCCCCCATCCCTCGCTCCAACCCCCATCCCTCCTTCCATCCCCCCATCCCTTGCTCCAACCCCCATCCCTCGCTCCAACCCCCATCCCCTCCTTCCATCCCCCCATCCCCTCGCTCCAACCCCCATTCTCCATCACCTACATCAAATGTCTGACTTTCTCCTGGATATGATCCGATCACCCATAGAGGTAGTTAGGACACCATTACAGCATTTTCTGGCAATTCCCATCTGCATTACACACTCTGTTAGCTATATTTATCTTGTGCCTTCCATGACAGACAGACAGACAGAGTGCCACTGCCGCCACAGAGGACAGATGCCCTTTGTGTACAGTTCGGTTGGTGTGACAAACAGCTAAGCAATCTGAATGTAATCTGCCTCCATTGAACACATTTTGGATTACCATTCAGGTATGTAATGTACATTGAGATTGATGGTAAATCTGATGATGTGTGGCATGGGCTGAGCCACAGCAGTGTGCATTAGCATAGGGCTAAACTGTCTTTAATGGAAAGCTGCAGTGACATCTTCCATGTTTGTGGGTGCTGGATGGCTCATCTCAGCTCTGCATCAGATTAGTGTTGATTAATCCCTAACCACTGACAAAACACTTCTAGATGTCTCCCACTCACTGACCCTTTATTATTTAGTATTATTTGTTTTGTCATTTAGCAGACGATCTTATCCAGAGCGACTTACAGAAGCAATTAAGGTTACAGTGAGGGGAAAAAAGTATTTGATCCCCTGCTGATTTTGTATGTTTACCCACTGACAAAGAAATGATCAGTCTATAATTTTAATGGTAGGTTTATTTGAACAGTGAGAGACAGAATAACAACAAAAGAATCCAGAAAAACGCATGTGAAAAATGTTATAAATGGAATTGCATTTTAATGAGGGAAATAAGTATTTGACCCCCTCTCAATCAGAAAGATTTCGGGCTCCCAGGTGTCTTTTATACAGGTAACGAGCTGAGATTAGGAGCACACTCTTAAAGGGAGAAAACAATTGGTAACACACTACGCCGTGAAGGACTGAAATCCTGCAGCACCCGCAAGGTCCCCCTGCTCAAGAAAGCACATATACATGCCCGTCTGAAGTTTGCCAATGAACATCTGAATGATTCAGAGGACAACTGGGTGAAAGTGTTTTGGTCAGATGAGACCAAAATGGAGCTCTTTGGCATCAACTCAACTCGCCGTGTTTGGAGGAGGAGGAATGCTGCCTATGACCCCAAGAACACCATCCCCACCGCCAAACATGGAGGTGGAAACATTATGCTTTGGGGGTGTTTTTCTGCTAAGGGGACAGGACAACTTCACCGCATCAAAGGGACGATGGACGGGGCCATGTACCGTCAAATCTTGGGTGAGAACCTCCTTCCCTCAGCCAGGGCATTGAAAATGGGTCGTGGATGGGTATTCCAGCATGACAATGACCCAAAACACACGGCCAAGGCAACAAAGGAGTGGCTCAAGAAGAAGCACATTACAGTTTTTTCCAACTGCTTACACACAAAATCTTTTCATGTCACACAATTTTTGAAACCTCTCACTCAAAGTGCAAAACTACACACCAAATATCCAAAACCATAAGCTATTTCTCAGCCTTTGACTCAGTTGTCAATTGCATAAAACACTTTTTTCAAAACACTACACACAATTCTCTACCTAAAACACAAAAATCTAACAGGAAGTGACTTGCTTTCCTTTTCCAAACACAACCAGTCAAAATGCTACACTTATTCACCAGGTCACACACACACTGCTCACATGTGCAAACACTAATAGCTTAACTGATCACTAACCAATCACTGCTTTACTGTAGTATAGGCCTATAAATAGGTCAAAGGTCAGATTACCTGTTTTGAACAATGGATGCCAACAATGGACAGAGAGCAAGAGGAGTAGGAGGGAGAGGAAGAAGAAGAAGAGGACGAGGGCAAAGAAGAGAAGAAAGGAGAGCCATCTCTGATGAGATTAGGGCAACACTTGTTGATCATGTGATCAACCACGGTTTGACCATGAGAGAGGCTGGACTGAGAGTCCAGCCCAACTTGAGTCGATTTACAGTGGCGCCCATAATTCAACCTTCAGAAATGAGAACAGGTATGCAACTATCTAATGACTATTTTAGCATTACAGTAATGTACTGTAAAATACGTATGACTGCATAGTATTGCATAAACATTTGTAACTCTAAGCCATCCATTTACTGCACTGCATTGAATGAATGAGGTTGGTTATCATGCTGTACTACATTTTGTACATTGTTTACAGTTCCTATGCTGAACACATACTGTGTTTGAATTCTGTACAGAGTGGAAAGGCAAAGACATCATGGAGGACGAGGACGCTTGTTTACAGATGTACAAGAGACTGCAATTATAAATATGGTTTTGGCCAACAATGCAATTAGGATTCGAGAGATAAGAGAGCATATCTTGAATAATGACACCATATTTAACAACATCAATGCTGTAAGCCTGTCGACCATACAACACATCCTCCAACGGCACCGAGTGACGATGAAACAACTTTACAAGGTGCCATTTGAGGGAAACTCTGACAGTCAAGAATATGCGACATGACTTTGTAGAGGTATGTATGCAACACTACTTCCAGTACTTCAGACATACCATATTTACTCATCTGTATATCCTTTTGTCTGTTACAGAGGATATTGGAGCTGGATGCCCATGTAATTCGCCATTAATTTATTTATGTGGATGAGGTTGGCTTCAACCTCACCAAAACCAGGTGCCACGGAAGAAATGTAATAGGACAGAGGGCAATTACCAATGTCCCTTGACAGCGTGGGGGTAATATAACTATGTGTGCTGCCATCACTCAAAATGGGGTCCTCCCATCACAATGCCACACTGGGTCCGTACAACACCGGCCATATGCTCACTTTTCTGGATGCAATTTACACAATGCTTGACCCTGATCCAGATCAGGAGCCTGCTAGATTTGTGGTTTTATGGGACAATGTTAGTTTTCACTGGGCTGTTCTGGTCCAAAACTGGTTTGCCACCCATCCACAATTTGTAGTTTTGTACCTACCCCCATATTCACCTTTTCTAAATCCCATAGAGGAATTCTTCTCAGCCTGGCGCTGGAAAGTGTATGACCTCACACACACAATTGTGTTCTTTACTGTATTCTAAAGAATATACTTTTGGTTTACATATGTTTATGGTTTTGTTGTATGCTACTGTATACAACAGTAATGTTTGGCCTAATAAATATTTTCTGTTTCTACATTGCATTGGTGTTTACAGTGTACTTGTTACCCCTCTCAGCAGATTACTTTCACTGTAGAACATTGTATTGAAATGTAGATATAAGCCTATGAAAGACCAAAGAGCTTTAGATTTAAAACAACAGTGTTTACATGGTATATCCAAAAATGTACTATTATGAAAGCAGTGTTTGCCATTTGATGCAAATGCTTCATTCTGACATGTGTTTATGGCATTTTGAATGCAGTGTTACATTTTGAAGGAGATGTGAGGCATTTTGCATTTTGTGTGTGCAGTTTTGGGAATTGTGTGTAGAGTTTTGAAAAAAGGAGACAGTTTTGAAATCGTGTGTAAGCAGTTTGAAAAAACTGTAAGGTCCTGGAGTGGCCTAGCCAGTCTCCAGACCATAATCCCATAGAAAATCTGTGGAGGGAGCTGAAGGTTTGAGTTGCCAAACGTCAGCCTCGAAACATTAATGACTTTGAGAAGATCTGCAAAGAGGAGTGGAACAACATCCCTCCTGAGATGTGTGCAAACCTGGTGGCCAACTACAAGAAACGTCTGACCTCTGTGATTGCCAACAAGGGTTTTGCCACCAAGTACTAAGTCATGTTTTGCAGAGGGGTCAAATACTTATTTCCCTCATTAAAATGCAATTCCATTTACAAAATTTTTCACATGCGTTTTTCTGGATTTTTTTGTTATTCTGTCTCTCACTGTTCAAATAAACCTACCATTAAAATTATAGACTGATCCTTTCTTTGTCAGTGGGCAAACGTAAAATCAGCAGGGGATCAAATACTTTTTTCCCTCACTGTAAGTGCCTTGTTCAAGGGCACATTGAAAGATTTTTCACCTAGTCGGCTCAAGGAATCGAACGAGCAACCTTTCGGTTACGGGCCCAACGCTCGTAACTGCTAGGCTTACCTTCTGCCTCACAGACCTCACAGTCCTTGGCTCAGTGTCACATACTAACACTGTCCCGTGACAAAAAATCCGTATAAAATGTATTCTAAGACAGAACTGAAGCGTTGGGAATACAGTACGTTCATTGGAAATACTTTAATATTGTTAAATAATTGTATAAAAGGGAGACAGTTACTCAGAGTCCAGAGACAGTTACTCAGAGTCCAGAGACAGTTACTCAGATGTTGACTAGACAGTATGGTGAGAGAGGCGAGCATCTTTTACCTGCTTCCTGGCCTTGACGCGCTTGTAAGCAAAGTCCGGGAAGGGGGTGCAGGGGATGAAGCGGCCGACCCCAGAGGTGGCGTGCAGGTTCCCATCCTCCAGCACCAGCTTCCCCTGGCAGATCACCACCGAGGGGGCACCACGGAGCTCCATGCCCTCAAACACATTGTACTCAGCAGCCTGGAATACACACAAGCATAGACATGACTGCAGGCACATGTACACACACAGAGTCAAACACACGCAGAGTCAAACACACGCAGAGTCAAACACACGCAGAGTCAAACACACGCAGAGTCAAAAACACGCAGAGTCAAACACACGCAGTCAAACACACACAGAGACAAACACACAGAGACAAACACACACAGAGTCAAACACACAGAGTCAAAAACACGCAGAGTCAAACACACGCAGAGTCAAACAGACGCAGAGTCAAACACACGCAAAGTCAAACACACGCAGAGTCAAACACACACAGAGTCAAACACACACAGAGTCAAACACACAGTCAAACACGTTATACATTAAAGCTGCAATATGTCACTTTTTGTGCAACCCCACCATATTCACATAAAATCAATCTCATTGAAAGAAAGCAAGTCTAAGAAGCAGTACACACTAGATATACAAAAGTATGTGGACACCCCTTCAAATTAGTGGATTCAGCTATTTCAGCCACACCCGTTGCTGACAGGTGTATAAAATCGAGCACAAAGCCAGGCTATCTCCTTAGACAAACATTGGCAGAAGAATGGCCTTATTCAATGTGGCACCGTCATAGGATGTCACCTTTACAACAAGTCAGTTCATAAAATTTCTGCTCTGCTAGAACTGCCCCGGTCAACTGTAAGTGCTGTTATTGTGAAGTGGAAACGTCTAGGAGCAACAACGGCTCAGCCGCAAAGTGGTAGGCCACACAAGCTCACAAAATGGGACCGCCTAGTGCTGAAGTGAGTAGTGCGTAACAATTGTCTGTCCTCGGTTGCAACACTCACTACCGAGGTACAAACTGCCATTGAAAGCAAAGTCAGCACAATAACTGTTTGTCGCGAGCTTCATGAAATTGGTGTCCATGGCCGAGCAGCCGCACACAAGCCTAAGATCACCATGTGCAATGCCAAGCGTCGGCTGGAGTGGTTTAAAGCCCACTGCGACTGGACCGTGGAGCAGTGTTCTCTGGAGTGATGAATCACGCTTCACCATCTGGCAGTCCAACGGACGAATCTGGGTTTGGTGGATGCCCGGAGAACGCTACCTGCCCCAATGCATAGTGACAACTGTAAAGTTTGGTGGTGGAGGAATAAAGGTCTGAGGCTGTTTTTCATGGTTCGGGCTAGGCCCCTTAGTTCCAGTGAAGGGAAATCTTAACTCTACAGCATACAATGACATTCTAGACGATTCTGTGCTTCCAACTTTGTGGCATCAGTTTGGGCAAGGTCCTTTCCTGTTTCAGCATGACAATGCACAAAGCGAGGTCCATACAGAAATGGTTTGTTGAGATCGGTGTGGAAGAACTTGACTGGCCTGCACATAGCCCTGACCTTAACCCCATCGAACACCTTTGGGATGAATTGGAACGCTGACTGTGAGCCAGGCCTAATCGCCCAACATCAGTGCCCGACCTCACTAATGCTCTTGTGGCTGAATGGAAGCAAGTCCCCACAGCAATTTTCCAACATCTAGTGGAAAGCCTTCCCAGAAGAGTGGGACCAACTCCATATTAATGCCCATGAGTTAGGAATAAAATGTTCGGCGATCAGGTCATGTAGTGTATCGGTTCAATGTGTGTTTGGGTTTTGTACACTAGCTTCCAACAGCTGAAAATACAATATTTGTAGCTATGGAAAATATTTTTCACAGCGGTTTAAATGGTACAATGATCCCCTACACTATACTTTATTTTTTTGTCACATAAACTGAAATTAGGCTAACTATTACAATTTAGCAACAAGGAAATGGTGGATTTCTGCATAGTGCAGCTTTAACTGGATAGTGTCTTGGTCAGTGATGCTAGGCCAACAAAAGAGAGGAGAATGACAAATTACAAAATTACAAAAACAAAAACTTTAGATTTATCAAGCCTACTTTTCCCCGTTGCACCCCAGTACAGTCTGTTATGCTGCTGTTACTTACTGTAGAGATTCACAAGCACAATCCAGTTATACAAACGATGAGCAGCTGCAGGAACTTTCAAGTGCTCATAACTCTCTCTCAAGTGGAGGAAATGACAGTACAGCGATGCAGAAGCAACCAGCTCCCACGTAAACACAACTATTTCCAGTTTTCTGCAGTCTGACAGTCACTCGTTTGACACAAATGGCGCCGGAGAGTTTACATGAGTTTACATCGGTGTGTCTTTGTGGACTCAGAAGGTCAAGTATGGAAAAAAGAAACAGTAAAAGGTCTCTGAAACACATGACCTCACGCACCAAAGACAGTCTGTGGTTTACATCATGAGCTGACACAGTAATTCAGATGAAGAGCCGGCTAATTCCACTAAAGTAAATCACATTTGGACATATTGCTCTTAAAACTGGTCTGATGAGAGGCCATTCTATGTGTTGTAGTGAGACGTAGAGCGTATTGAGGGAGAGCTAAGTAGAGTCATGGGACACACAGGCCCAGTTTGGCTGTGGAGACAGAGGAAAAGAGGAGGCGGGTTGGCGGGCGGCTTGGTAGGCAGGCAGGCCGTCTCTGTAGAGATGAGACCATGGTTCTGCCTTAATTAACAACATGTGTGGGAGAAGAGAGATAAATAACCCTCCTTCTTCACCTCCTCCACCTCCTCATCATCCAGTCGGCCTGTTTCTCATACGCCTCCATTTGACATTTAAAGACAAACAGCTGCCATCGCACAGCTGGGGCTAATGACTCCAAGCATCACTCTCTTTACGCGCTCTCTCTCTCTCTACCACTTTCTCTCCCTCTTTTTCTAGTCCCCTCTCTCTCTACATATCTTTTTGCAATCTGTTGCGCCCCTCTCTTCTGTGGTCTGTGTGTTCCTGTGCACACGGCCCTGCTGCTTTTCCAGATTCAGGCCAGGACAGGACCAGAGGAGGCTGGTGGGAAGAGCTATAGGAGGACTGGCTCATTGTAAAGACTGGAATGGAATTAATGGAACGGTACAGCAAACATATGGAAACCACATGTTTAACTCCATTCAATGGATTCCATTCCAGCCATTACCATGAGCCAGTCCTCCTATAGCTCCTCCTACCAGCCTCCTCTGGACTGGACATAAGGCTCCACGTCTGCCAAGTATGATGTCACGGCCGGGTTCTATGTGCAACAACATAAACAAAGCTAACCAGATCAAAAATTTCAGATAATGGGATACTTGTATTTACTACAGAGGGAGGGATACACAGATAGAAGGTTGTAAAGCACTTAACTACTGTGCACAATAGATCACTGCAGCCATCATTAACATGGACAGGAGCCCCTTTTCTTATGTTCTGTGTTCTTATCTTTTTTTTTTTTGTCTGGAGGGGCTACAAGCAGGAAACGAGAAGGTGACATCATTATGTAAAAACCTTGGGTCTCGCTATATCTTTTCCACGTATGTAAAAGCCATTGAAAACGTTTTTTTCCCCAGCTCTTTCTTTCTCTCCATCTCTTTGTCGTTCTCTATCTCTCTCTGTGTTTCTGTCTTTCCACACCTCTTCATGGTACTATTCTGCTTTTCTCTGAGCTCGCTCTCTCTCTCTCTCTCTCTCTCTCTCTCTCTCTCTCTCTCTCTCTCTCTCTCTCTCTCTCTCTCTCTCTCTCTCTCTCTCTCTCTCTCTCTCTCTCTCTCTCTCTCTCTCTCTCTCTCTCTCTCTCTCTCTCTCTCTCTCTCTCTCTCTCTCTCTCTCTCTCTCTCTCTCTCTCTCTCTCTCTCTCTCTCTCTCTCTCTCTCTCTCTCTCTCTCTCTCTCTCTGCGCCTACAGCAGGAAGGGCAGAAGGCTTGATTTCCTGAGCGGACACTTCCTCTGTTTAACCCTGCACTGTAGTGTACGCTCTGGGCTCCTGTGCACAGGGAGTCTACAGGGACTTCATTTCCGTTCGTAGAAACTGAAAGGTCACTGGAACTTTATTCACCCCTAGCCTTTGACCTCTTACCGAGTTGTGCGTCTTGGCGGTGATGGTGCGGACAGCATCTGAGTCCCAAATGACCAGGTCAGCATCGGAGCCCACAGCTATCCGTCCCTTACGGGGGTACAGGTTTAGGATCTTGGCGGCGTTGGTGCTCGTCACAGCAACAAACATGTTCTCGTCCATCTTGCCAGTGGTCTGAGTGAGCAGGGAAAAAAGGTGACTTGTCAAAATGTTATAATGGTGAAGTGCTAGCTAAACAAAGAGGCTTTTTCAGCTGACTGGTGGGTGGGGGTACTCTTGTAGTCAAACGCAAGAACACACACACACACACACACACACGCACGCACCCTGTCAATGCTAGAGCTGAGACCATGTGTTTTTTGCCTTAAGGCAGACCAGTGTGAATAATTCTGAGGCAAAGCTGCACCACAACTCTTCATTCATAACACGGCTGTCAAGAAAATACAAACCCTCTGAGTTCAAGAGCAAGAACAAGAACTATGAGGAAAAAAAGAGATCCACACTGTTTAATTCTGTAAGCAGGGTGAACGGCTGAGGGGTCAGATCCAGAGATAGACAGAGATCTATACTGTTTAATTCTGTAAGCAGGGTGAACGGCTGGGGGGACAGATCCAGAGATAGACAGAGATCTATACTGTTTAATTCTGTAAGCAGGGTGAACGGCTGGGGGGACAGATCCAGAGATAGACAGAGATCTATACTGTTTAATTCTGTAAGCAGGGTGAACGGCTGGGGGGACAGATCCAGAGATAGACAGAGATCTATACTGTTTAATTCTGTAAGCAGGGTGAACGGCTGGGGGGACAGATCCAGAGATAGACAGAGATCTATACTGTTTAATTCTGTAAGCAGGGTGAGCGGCTGGGGGACAGATCCAGAGATAGACAGAGATCTATACTGTTTAATTCTGTAAGCAGGGTGAACGGCTGGGGGTCAGATCCAGAGATAGACAGAGATCTATACTGTTTAATTCTGTAAGCAGGGTGAACGGCTGGGGGGTCAGATCCAGAGATAGACAGAGATCTATACTGTTTAATTCTGTAAGCAGGGTGAACGGCTGGGGGGACAGATCCAGAGATAGACAGAGATCTATACTGTTTAATTCTGTAAGCAGGGTGAACGGCTGGGGGGACAGATCCAGAGATATCATAGAAACACTAAACCACACTACCAGGATGCATTAGGGAAGAGGAGAGAGGAGGAGTGCAGTGAACTGGGGAGAATGTGCAGCATAAACTGGAGGAAGTGGAGTACTCAGAGTAGCTACGAGTGTTCAGAGGGAGCAATGTAAAGAGAGGGTTAGTGAGGGCTAGCGAAGCTGAGAAAATAAGGACATGAAAGAAAGAGACAGGACAGTCCCAGTCGGTATTAAATAGAATGTTGTGGCCCCGCCCACCTTGTCTCACAGCAAAATATACCCCATTGACTCACAGCAAAAACTTGACCTTTTCTTAAATAATGTTCTTGTTGTCTGCTTGTTTTACTCAATTACAAAACTATATGTAAGAAAAGTACGACATGTCTAAAGATTACTTTTCAACATTGCTCCAGAGTGTTCTCACTACATAGACAAATATAATATTGTAGGGATTCCCTCATGCCCCTTTTCATGAGCACCGTGAGTGAGTGCTAGCTAGCTACCGACCGGAACATTAAGCTAGCCAAGACCAACAACACAAACAAACGAACTATACAGCTACAAGTAGTGAGTGGAGTAACAAACGGACTATACTAAACAAGTTAAATGTCTTACCTGTGATGTTTCCCACACATATAACTACATGTAGCTTACTTGGACACTAGGTCCCCATAATTTAAGTATAACAAAAAAACGTCAACAAAGTTGTCTCTTTTACACTGGGAAAGATTGTTTGTTTTCCCCAATTTGTGGGCGTGGTCGAGGGGAATTCATTATTATGACATGAATACCGACTCGGCCAGAGCCATATGGGCCCATGTCAAAAGTAGTGCACTATAAAGGGAATAGAGACCCATTTTGGACGCAACCAAAGAAAGAGAGAGAGACATATGCCATGCAGACAGGTGTCCATCCATCCATCCTCACCACAGCCTTCTCCCAGATGAGGGACATCCTCTCCTCCACCCCGTTCACACCCTCAGGGATCTGAGTGAAGTCATCCTTCCCTATGGCCTTCTGGGCCACGCTGAAGGTGCAATGGGCACTGCCAGTCACATTCAGGTCACCACTGGGAGAGAGAGAGAGAGAGAGAGAGAGAGAGAGAGAGAGAGAGAGAGAGAGAGAGAGAGAGAGCGAAAGAGAGAGAGAGAAAAATAGAGAGAGAGAGAGAAAAAAAGAGAGAGTGAGAGAAAGAGAGAGAGAGAGAAAGAGCAAGAAAGAAATGAGAAAAGAGAGCGAGAGAGTAACAACTTAACCATGGCTTTGCAGCTGAAACATGAACAGTAGTAAGAAACGTGTTGAGATGCAGTATGTTGTACATCGCACACAACAGTGGCTTTCAGCAGCAGAGAAAACTCTGACAGGTACTGTTTCAGACCTGAAATAATTGCTTTACTTCATAGCTGTGATCTACGTTCCCTTAAGGCACACGTGTCAAACTCACTCCACGGAGGGCCGAGTGCCTGCGGGTTTTCGCTCCTCCCTTGAACATGACTGATGAATGATGATAAGTAAGGAACTTCCCTCACCTGGTTGCCTAGGGCTTCATTTAAAGGAAAAAACTAAAACCTGCAGACGCTCAGCCCACCCTGCCTTAAGGTCAAACTGGGAAATGTTTATTCCATACAGAAAAGCTGAAAGAGCTCACATCCAGCTGGAATAGCTCAGACAACACAGCAGAGCTGCGACTAAAGTAGATTGATTACTCTGAGTCATGTCCCAAGGTCTCCTCTTACCAGTTATAGCTGTCTTCCCTTTCTTACAGAGTACTCTAACTTTCTTAACAGACAAACAAACCAACTTGTGCAACCATATGTGTATATTGATGTATATATTGATGTGTATAGTGTATATTGATGTCTCTATTGATGTGTATAGTGTATATTGATGTGTATAGTGTATATCAATGTGTATATTGATGTATATACTGTATATTGATGTGTAAATGCATGTGTATTTTGATGTCTATTGATGTGTATAGTGTATATTGTTGTGTATACTGATGTGAATATTGATGTGTATTTTGAAGTCTATTGATGTGTACAGTGTATATTGATGTGTATAGTGTATATTGATGTGTATATTGATGTCTATTGATGTGTATATTGACGTGAATATTGATGTGTATAGTGTATATTGATGTGTATAGTGTATATTGATGTGTATAGTGTATATTGATGTGTATATTGATGTGTATATTGATGTATATAGTGTATATTGATGTGTCTATTGATGTGTATAGTGCGTACTGATGTGTATAGTGTATATTGATGTGTATATTGATGTGAATATTGATGTGTATTTTGAAGTCTATTGATGTGTACATTGTATATTGATGTGTATAGTGTATATTGATGTGTATATTGATGTCTATTGATGTGTATATTGACGTGAATATTGATGTGTATAGTGTATATTGATGTGTATATTGATGTGTATAGTGTATATTGATGTGTATAGTGTATATTGATGTGTATAGTGTATATTGATGTGTATATTGATGTGTATAGTGTATATTGATGTGTATTGATCTATAAAAGAGACCTGTCAAAATAAAGGTTGAATAAATAATAAATCCATCACGAGGTTAGAAGCGCCTCCATCAGTCTAACATGTTTGATGCAGCGAGGACATGATAGGTCAGTGGAGTGGGGACAGGGGGAGCTCTTTACCTGGCCAGTAATGTGTTCAGGTAGTCTGGGGTGGTGGGGTCCGGGCTGAGGGGGGGTGATGTCACAAAGGAGGCAGCCTTGGCCCAGTTCTTGCTCCAATAGTGTGTCCCGTCAGTCCCAAGGCTGGCCGTGATTGGCTCGCCGAACACAACGTTACCTGGGGAAAAGATGTTATCACCCAGGGTGAGACTACATTAAATCAACTCACCTCATGTTCCTAAAAATGTACTCACTCGTTAACTTGCTAGGTTTATCCCAGGTCAGTGCCAGTAGCAAATGTACAATGTCCAGTATCCTTGCACATGTTTTATTTGGTACTGGCACTGACCCTGTAAACATGTATAGCTGACATTCTCCAGTTGTTTTCTTCCTTTCTTATTTCTCCTGGGTTTAAAAAAAATACTATTTTGATATTGAATACTGCACTGTTGGGAAGGGCTTGCAATGCAAGTTAAGCATTTCACTGTACTTGTGAATGTGAAACATAACAACTAAAAGGGAGAATCTAACGGAACTAAAAGGTCAGGTGATCCAGCTAAAGCCGTTTGTAGGAAAGATCTGATGGTCTCTTAACCTTGCCTCATGTTTATCTTTCCTGTTTCTATTTGCAAGTCTCTTTCCCTCTCTGGGCTTTGACATGACGAATCTGAGAGCACCGAGTGGCCCTTACATGCTTCCTACATGAGGACATGCATCTTTCCCTTCCTCTCTTTTTCCTCTCAGTTCAGAATATGTATATCTTTCTCTCCATCATGTACAAGAGGCCTACTCTCTCTCCCTGCTCCGCCATGGGCTCCTGAAGAATGGCAGAGACAGGTTTTCTGACAGTTCGCTACGATGAGCCCCGGGTGATAAGTTAGGGATTCATCTCAAAACGGGTCTTCTTGGATCCGGTGTGTCTACCAGACCAGACCTATAGTGTAAATCTAGGGTGTGAACCAAGACACCAGGATCAGCACATAAGGCCACAGGTGCATTCCAATCCTCTGACAGAACAGAAGAGTTTAGGAGGCAGCAGTGAAGTTGCACTAAGAGATGAGGACAACTACCTCCAAGGGACATGCGGGTAAGGTCCGTTTTGAGATGAATCCCTAACTTATCACCCGGGGTAAGGACATAGCTCTCGTGTTCTGATATGAAAGGTAGATTATCTTCTTTCTATGCATTCATTGGGACTAACAAATATCTAAGTTAGCTGCCTGCTTTATACAGTAATTAAAGCACAATCACAGCCACACTGTGAACCCGTGTACCTTTTTTCCTGGCCTGTGAGATGATGTCGGCAGCGCTCTTGCTCATGACCCTGGTCACATACAGGGGACAGTTGGTCTGGCTGGCAATGGTGATGGCGCGGAACACAGCCTCTGCCTCCAGCTAGATGGGGGGGAATCGGCAGATAGACAGCGACACACACACAGGTGCAGACACACAGACAGGCAGACGAAGACAGACAGAACAATCAATTAGTCTCTGAACAGATTAAACTAACCCTGGACTGGCAATGTCCACTACTGCCAGGTAGCCTAGTGGTTAGAGCATTGGGCCAGTGAATGAAAGGTTGCTGGATTAAATCCCAGAGCTGAGAAGGTAAAAATCTGTCGTTCTGCCCCTGAGCAAGGCAGTTAACCCGCTGTTCCCCGGGTGCCGAAGACGTGGATGCTGATTAAGGCAGCCCCCCACACCTCTCTGATTCAGAGGGGTTGGGTTAAATGCAGAAGACAAGTATCTCAACTTCAATCCATTTTGAATGGCTGTCAATCAGCACAAGGAAATGCAGTTGATCCTCTTCTGCAAATTCCAATGTGTAAAAGCTGCCACACTGGACTTGGCCATTTCCAGCAGTGTAGCGTTTCAGGGTTTGGCAGGTTCCTCACTGACATACAAATGTCACATTGTTTACTTTGTTTTCAAGGTCTTTAGCTAGCCCTGGCCACCACACATGGTTTTGTGCCAGGGCCTTCATGCGGCACATTCCAGGATGCCCCTCATTGAGTAACCTCACTTTTCTGTGGGTATGATTACTCTGCAACCCCAGAGTAGACAGCCTTTGTCAGTGTGATAGCTGCAGTCTTCTGCTGAAGTATCCCTATAGCTCCTATCTTTCTACATAGCTCGGCCAGCCATGCAGTGTGAAGTCCAACACTTTGAACAACACCGTGTCTCTCTTTGTACCCATGGCAATGTCTGTGGCTTGAAGTGGTATGTCGTCCCACGCTGCAAAGTAGAAGACATTACCAGCCGTTTCCAGTGCCTCCGTTCCGTCCAGTGGTAGCCAGGATAATTTAAGTGATCGGCTGAGCAGTGGTATTCGACGTCATTACCGGTAGGCTGATAGAATGGTGGCCTTCTTGAGGTTGACAGAGTAGGCTGTCTTCGGTCCAAAGATGGACAGGAGTGGTTTGTGATCTGGAAATAAAAAGTACATCTGCAGCCATAAAGATACTTGTGAAATTTCTTGACTCCAAAGATCAGAGCCAATCCTTATTTCTCTATCTGCTCATAGTTTTTCTCACTGGCACTGAGGGTTCGGGAGGCAAATGCTATGGGTCTTTTAGTCCCCATTCTCAAAAACATGTGAAATCACCGCTCCAACCCCTTACAACAAGGCATCACAAGCGTAAGGGTCTCTTGGTGTCGTAGTGCACCAAACACTGACTGTCCAGTAACACAACCTTATCATGTTTGTTGCCTTTGGCAACCACTAGTGGTAGCTTTGCACATTGCATCTTGTACTGCACTTGTAATGTGAGTCTGCCGAGCAGTGGTATTGCATTTGTGTTTTCTCCAGTGGGATGTGTGCTAAAGCCTACATGCTCTCTGAGATGATGGTGACTGTAGTTCCTGTGTCTTCTTGCATTTCAGCTGGTGTGTTGTTCAGTTTCACTTCAAGAACAATTCCTTGAGTAGTGTCAGTCGCTCTGAACACTGAAAACAGTTCCATGTCATCATCTGCATTTTCTCCTGTCTCATTGCTCTCTGTGATTAGCTTTGCTTCATTGCTATTTTTAGCTTTCCTGCACACTTGCGCTACGTGTCCTAGTTCTGAGCACTCGTATCTACAGTCCTGAGAATTGTGTTTCTCTCCACAACAGTAGCATTTTCGTTCGGTGCCCATTTCTCCCGCCCACTTTTGCAAAATGGGGGACATAAACAGCAATTGCTTCCCCTCATTCTGATCACGTTGGTGTAAACATAATCTTTCCGCTATGATCAAAGGCCGCAACCTATAGTGAGTGCTCAGTGCCTCTGTAACCTCATCATCAGCCTAACCTAACCTCAGTCTTTATCGCTCGGTTTGTTAGGGGCTACCAAGCTTTTCAACAATCCATAGACCCTGCTACCAATGACTGACTGTCCTCAGTAATATCATTAGCTGTCATCCAGAGTGCCAGTCACTCAAGATAATAATCAAAATCCTCCTTCATATCGACAGACATGTGTCCAATGAGCGCCATGATGATGTTAGGCTAGCTGGTTAGCCAAAACTTTCGTTGTTGGTTAAAATGAGAAAAATTATTTATAACTCGCTGGGTTCACATCAACCCTTCTCGTCACCACTGTAATATCCTGTGGTGTACTCTTGGTAAGGTTATGGCTATGACTTATAGCTATGACTTCTGGCTATGACTTCTGGCTATGACTTATAGCTATGACTTCTGGCTATGACTTCTGGCTATGACTTCTAGCTATGACATCTGGCTATGACATCTGGCTATGACTTCTGGCTTTGCATATCTAGTAAATAACTACTAATCAGAGAGCGCTGCACTTGAACTTGATTTAGTCCATGACTGCCATACAATACAACCCACGTTTACCCTGGTGTCCCGAGCACCCCACTCGGGGCCGCCCCGAGCACCCCACCCGGGCGTCTCGAACACCCCAACTGTAAAATTCAGCTGAGACACACACACACACACACAGAGATACACACGCACAAACACACACAGAGAGAGAGAGAGAGAGAGAGAGAGAGACAGAGAGACACCCCCACACACACACACACATAGAGACACACGCACAAACCCACAGAGAGAGAGACACACACACACACACACACACACAGAGACACATGCACAAACCCACAGAGAGAGAGAGAGACACACACACACACACACACAGAGACACAGAAACACAGAGACACACGCACAAACCCACACAGAGAGAGATAGAGAAAGAGACACACACAGAGACACAGAGACACACGCACAACCTTATCATGTAGAGAGCCTCACCTCCTCTGGCCTGCTCAGCACGTGTCCCTCTGGTCCAGTGATGCCCATCTCCAGCATGCGTGCCTGCTCCTGTGACAGACAGACAGACAGACGAGGGACCATGTTCACACTAATTCACCCCCGACTCTGACACACACATATATACATACACACATAAACACACACCAGCACTCCAAAAAGGAAGACGGCAGAAAGTATTGAACCGTGCATCAATAACACATTGCATTGAGAGATGCCCGGGCTGGGAGAGAGTGATGAGTGGTTAACTGTTGTAGGGCTGATATAGAGGTTTAGTTAGTGCTATTCACCCTCACATTCACCCTCACATCCACCCTCACATTCACCCTCACATTCACCCTGGACAGCTTTGGGGTATTGTTGGGACATGATACTATATTGTGGGTTAAAAGCTGGGGCCCAGACAGCAAGGAAGCATCTTTACTGTCTGGCCAAACAGATCCCATACACCCTAAGTCTCTGAGGGAGTCCCGACCAGCTATTGCGGCCCACCCAGCTCCCTCCCAGGACCCTACAGTCATAACACAGACTAACATACAGTGGGGAAAAAAAGTATTTAGTCAGCCACCAATTGTGCATGTTCTCTCACTTAAAAAGATGAGAGAGGCCTGTAATTTTCATCATAGGTACACTTCAACTATGACAGACAAAATGAGGAAAAAAAATCCAGAAAATCACATTGTAGGATTTTTTATGAATTTATTTGCAAATTATGGTGGAAAATAACTTTTGTTATTTACCAAATACTTTATCTCAATACTTTGTTATATACCCTTTGTTGGCAATGACAGAGGTCAAATGTTTTCTGTAAGTCTTCACAAGGTTTTCACACACTGTTGCTGGTATTTTGGCCCATTCCTCCATGCAGATCTCCTCTAGAGCAGTGATGTTTTGGGGCTGTCGCTGGGCAACACGGACTTTCAACTCCCTCCAAAGATTTTCTATGGGGTTGAGATCTGGAGACTGGCTAGGCCACTCCAGGACCTTGAAATGCTTCTTCTGAAGCCACTCCTTCGTTGCCGGGCAGTGTGTTTGGGATCATTGTCATGCTGAAAGACCCAGCCACGTTTCATCTTCAATGCCCTTGCTGATGGAAGGAGGTTTTCACTCAAAATCTCACAATACATGGCCCCATTCATTCTTTCCTTTACACGGATCAGTCGTCCTGGTCCCTTTGCAGAAAAACAGCCCCAACGCATGATGTTTCCACCCCCATGCTTCACAGTAGGTATGGTGTTCTTTGGATGCAACTCAGCATTCTTTGTCCTCCAAACACGACGAGTTGAGTTTTTACCAAAAAGTTCTATTTTGGTTTCATCTGACATTCTCCCAATCCTCATCTGGATCATCCAAATGCTCTCGAGCAAACTTTAGACGGGCCTGAACATGTACTGGCTTAAGCAGGGGGACACGTCTGGCACTGCAGGATTTGAGTCCCTGGCGGCGTAGTGTGTTACTGATGGTAGGCTTTGTTACTTTGGTCCCAGCTCTCTGCAGGTCATTCACTAGGTCCCCGTGTGGTTCTGGGATTTTTGCTCACCGTTCTTGTGATCATTTTGACCCCACGGGGTGAGATCTTGCGTGGAGCCCCAGATCGAGGAAGATTATCAGTGGTCTTGTATGTCTTCCATTTCCTAATAATTGCTCCCACAGTTGATTTCTTCAAACCAAGCTGCTTACCTATTGCAGATTCAGTCTTCCCAACCTGGTGCAGGTCTACAATTTTGTTTCTGGTGTCCTTTGACAGCTCTTTGGTCTTAGCCATAGTGGAGTTTGGAGTGTGACTGTTTGAGGTTGTGGACAGGTGTCTTTTATACTGATAACAAGTTCAAACAGGTGCCATTAATACAGGTAACAGTGGAGGACAGAGGAGCCTCTTAAAGAAGAAGTTACAGGTCTGTGAGAGCCAGAAATCTTGCTTGTTTGTATGTGACCAAATACTTATTTTCCACCATAATTTGCAAATAAATTCATAAAAAATCCTACAATGTGATTTTCCTCATTTTGTCTGTCATAGTTGAAGTGTACCTATGATGAAAATTACAGGCCTCTCTCATCTTTTTAAGTGAGAGAACTTGCACAATTGGTGGCTGACTAAATACTTTTTTTCCCCACTGTAAACTGCATCCACACATTACTGTCAGTGTGACTCCTGCAATAGCCACTCTCACCTCTCACCCTTTCCTTCTGACACAGTCTACATTGGAGTCAGTTTAGTCTGGGGGAACAGTACAATGTATGGGGCTGCACTGTGATAAAGGTCAAATGTTAAACTAGGGAGGAGAGAGGAGGGGGTGGGTGGTTGTTGTGACAGGTGGGTTACCTCGGCGATGATCTCTCCATTCTCAGCATGGACCTGCACAATGCCACCCATCTCTCCCAGGAAGGTGAAGATCTCATACAGCTGTACAAACATGAATAGAACTTAGAAAAAACACGAATAGAACATAGTACAAACATGAATAGAACTTAGAAAAAACACAAATAGAACATAGTACAAACATGAATAGAACATAGTACAAACATGAATAGAACTTAGAAAAAACACGAATAGAACATAGTACAAACATGAATAGAACATAGTACAAACATGAATTGAACATAGTACAAACATGAATAGAACATAGTACAAACATGAATTGAACATAGTACAAACATGAATAGAACACAGTAAGGTGAATGGTCACAGTCCACACACATCAGACTACAAATAGGAAACCACACTGCTATTATAAAACATGGCTAAGCTAGTCTTGCATGGGCTGCTCCAGTTTAAACGAGTCTAGCATTACCACAGTGCCTCTATATAGGCCACATGATTTGCAGACATGGTCATTTTTTCCATTGATTACAGTTTGGCGGGACTGTGTTTCACATGCTGGCCAAGCAGAGCCGAGTAGGGCTTACCAACATGGTGTATTGCTGTAGGCTAGCTAGCATACTGTACCTCACTGTTGCTCATCTGGTAGAAGTCCTTATAGGCCATGTAGACCTGGAAAGAGTTCACACCTGAGAGAGAGAGAGAGAGAGAGAGAGAGAGAGAGAGAGAGAGAGAGGGAGAGAGGGAGAAGTAGCACATGAGTGAAACACCAAACAGAGAAGATTCCTGTGATGATTCCAGTTTATTCATTGAGCCAAACAGAAGATCCCTCATCAGGCTTCATTGAATGTGACTGGAACTTAGGACCTAACTATCATTAACCAGGAGGCATGTATTCTGCTCTCTGGACATTCTGTGGCTATGCTGGGGTGGCCAAACGGACCTGTCCATTCTGTCCAGTGTCTGAGCTATCTAACTGGGCGTGAAACCATGGAGGGTCCCTCCAGGGCACCACACCCTCCTGCAGATGGACAGTAGTGGTCAGTGGTGTTTGGGCCAGGGCCAGGTATGGACCACAGGTCCTGTGAGTGTACTGGACGCCTGTGGCTGTGGTTGGGGGACAGACAGATTATGGGCCAGAGATAAGGAGACGAAGAAGCCACCACCGCTGAATGAGTTTCCTAGCTGCTGCCAGCAGTAACCCTGCTCATCATCTCTGATTGGCCAGAGGATTAGGTATAATAGCACTGTATGTCTGCGTATGTGTCTGTCTGCCTGCCTGCCTACCTGCCTGCCTGCCTGTCTGTCTGTCTGTCTATGTGTTTGTCTGTCTGTCTACATGACTGTGTTTCTGTCTGTGTATGTGTCTGTCTACCTACCTACCTACCTACCTACCTACCTACCTACCTACCTACCTGTCTGTCTGTCTGTCTGTCTGTCTGTCTGTCTGTCTGTCTGTCTGCCTGTGTCTCTGTCTGTCTGCCTGCGTGTCTGTCTGTCTGTCTGTCTGCGTGTCTGTCTGTCTGTCTGCCTGCCCGTCTGCCTGCCTGTCTGTCTGCTGGATCCAGTACCATGGACTTTGTCTTGGCCCAAGGTGGATTCCCAATGGATCCTCACCTCTAAACTTAAAAGCATGGTCCTCTCAATCCAGTTAATATACAGACTGACATATCAACTCAGCAAAAAAATAAATGTCCTCTCACTGTCAGCTGCGTTTAATTTCAGCAAACTTAACATAAAATTAACATGTAAATATTTGTATGAACATAACAAGATTCAACAACTGAGACATAAACTGAACAAGTTCCACAGACATGTGACTAACAGGAATTGAATAATGTGTCCCTGAACAAAGGGGGGGCTCAAAATCAAAAGTAATAGTCAGTATCTGGTGTGGCCACCAGCTGCATTAAGTACTGCAGTGCATCTCCTCCTCATGGACGGCACCATATTTGCCAGTTCTTGCTGTGAGATGTTACCCCACTCTACCACCAAGGCACCTGCAAGTTCCCGGACATTTCTGGGGGGAATGGCCCTAGCCCTCACCCTCCGATCCAACAGGTCCCAGACGTGCTCAATGGGATTGAGATCCGGGCTCTTTGCTGGCCATGGCAGAACACTGACATTCCTGTCTTGCAGGAAATCACGCACAGAACGAGCAGTATGGCTGGTGGCATTGTCATGCTGGAGGGTCATATCAGGATGAGCCTGCAGGAAGGGTAACACATGAGGGAGGAGGATGTCTTCCCTGTAACACACAGCGTTGAGATTGCCTGCAATGACAACAAGCTCAGTCTGATGATGCTGAGACACACCGCCCCAGACCATGACAGACCCTCCACCTCCAAATCGATCCCGCTCCAGAGTCTGTCTGCCTGTCTATTCCTTCGACGATAAACAAATCCGACCATCACCCCTGGTGAGACAAAACCGCGACTCGTCAGTGAAGAGCACTTTTTCCCAGTCCTGTCTGGTCCAGCGACAGTGGGTTTGTGCCCATAGGCAACGGTGTTGCCGGTGATGTCTGGTGAGGACCTGCCTTACAACAGGCCTACAAGCCCTCAGTCCAGCCTCTCTCAGCCTATTGCGGACTGCCTGAGCACTGATGGAGGGATTGTGCGTTCCTGGTGTAACTTGTTGTTGTTGCCATCCTGTACCTGTCCCGCAGGTGTGATGTTCGGATGTACCGATCCTCTGCAGGTGTTGTTACACGAGGTCTGCCACTGCGAGGACGATCAGCTGTCCGTCCTGTCTCCCTGTAGTGCTGTCTTAGGCGTCTCACAATACAGACATTGCAATTTATTGCCCTGGCCACATCTGCAGTCCTCATGCCTCCTTGCAGCATGCCTAAGGCACGTTCACACAGATGAGCAGGGACCCTGGGCATCTTTCTTTTGGTGTTTTTCAGAGACAGTAGAAAGGCCTCTTTAGTGTCCTAAGTTTTCATAACTGTGACCTTAATTGCCTACCGTCTGTAAGCTGTTAGTGTCTTAATGACCGTTCCACAGGTGCATGTTCATTAATTGTTTATGGTTCATTGAACAAGCATGGGGAACAGTGTTTAAACCCTTTACAATGAAGATCTGTGAAGTTATTTTGATTTTTACGAATTATCTTTGAAAGACAGGGTCCTGAAAAAGGGATGTTTCTTTGTTTGCTGAGTTTATTTGTGGTGAACAGAACCCTGCCTAACTCTTTGGTAGTCGATTCGTTTTCTCCCATAATATGTGATTTGAGCAAGTGCTATAGAAATCAAATCCATTTGAATTTCCATTTACTGTCTGTCAGACCTTCCCCTTGCTGCTGTCAAGTTGGCCGGTACCTTTCTCCTTGAGCAGTGTGTCCACCTCCTGCTTGACACTGTCGCTCCAGTGGGTGATGTCCACATGGAGGGAGTAGTCACAGCAGGTCTTCTCATCGGCCCAGCTCCTCCACTGCTCAAAGGCCTCGATCAGACTGCTGCCTGGCTCCGGGATCACATGATCCACTACAGGGAGGGAGGCAGGGGGAGGGAGGGAGGCAGGAGGAGGGAGGGAGGTAGGGGAGGGAGGGGAGGGAAGGGGGTGGACATAGAGAGATAGGGATTAGGAAGAGAGGGAGAGGGAGAGAGAGAGAGAGAGAGAGAGAGAGAGAGAGAGAGAGAGAGAGAGAGAGAGAGAGAGAGAGAGCAAGAGAGAGGGAGGATGTTACGGTTTGTGTTATATAACCCACAATGCCTGTGTCTCTGTGTCCTTTGCCAGTGGCTTTCAATACAATGTCACCTATCATTGGAAATGTCTGTATGTCTGAGTGTATGTTTGGGTTACATGGAACTCCCAGTTCATGTCACTGTTCGGCTAATCGAAAAACTCACACTGATAAGAGATAAAGAGAACCCCCACCCCCTCCGATTTCTATAGTGGTCGTAGTCTCTGATGTAATATGTCCGCCTGCTGCCCTGACAAGCTGACCACTTCCTGATCCATTTAAAGGCCGCCCAATCTCCTGAGATCCCTCTGTGCATGTTAATGCGATCTCGAGTCAACAGCAGCCAAGAAAAGCTCTGTTGTTTACTAGGGTTGACTTTCTGACCGAGGCTGTGTGGCTTGTAACTCTGTGTCAAAGACGTGAAGGGCAGGATGAATAGGCTAATGCGGTACACAAGTGTGCTGGAGGCAGTTCTTCCTTCACAGGGCCACAGACACCACACAATTTAGTACCAGTTGATCATAGTGAAATGTTACTATCTACCAGTTGTTTCATCTGTGTGTTGGGCCCAGTCCAGGGTGCATCACACACTAGAGGTCTTCACGGATCGACCTGTACCTGAATACCCGAGACCTGTTCTGGGACACGAGCGGGTCCAGATCCAGGACTCTAAATAATGTCACGGGACTGGGTCGGATCTGATACGATTGTCACGGGTCTCGGGTATGTGTAATTTTAACTGACTTGTCCGGAAGCGCCTGTACAGATCCAAACAGGACTGTGGCAGTAGAGAGCGAGAAAGAGAGACATTTTATAATTTTATATTATGCTGCTGCTCTTGCTTTTCACGAGAGCGTAGTTTGTTGTTGGCCAATCATAAGTCATCAAAGCGGCAATAGGCTACAGTCATAGAGCCTCGCTCCGTGTGTGGCAAAAATTAGGAGATATCTAATCAACGGAAGATGGAATTAAAATGATGGAATTAAAAGTTAAAGGAGAATAGGCTACAACAACCAAGAGCCAAAAGAGAGGCTGCTACTTAATATTCTGAATGGAGTTGTTTTTGTTTGTAACTGTAGGATAAGAAAGTGCACGCACTGCAGCCTCAGTTATCAAATCTAATTTTATTTGTCACATACATGTGTTTAGCAGATGTTATTGCGGGTGTAGCAAAATGCTTGTGTTTCTAGCTCCAACAAGTCTTAGGCTGAATCGTACTGGTTTACTGTATGTCTGTGGTGATTATCTGATCTTAGTTAGCTCAACTAGCTAAAGTTAGCTAGCTTAACTTGCTTCTCCTGGTTTGAGGCAGTCAAGACAGGTATTACGTAATCATATTTAATGATAAATAATCTAGCTATGGCAGCTATTAGTCTACCATAGCGCAAGTCGGCTTGGTTGGTTGGTTGTTGTCTCTCGTCTCTCCCTGCCTCCTCCCTGCTCCCCATGTCACTCGCTCACAGTACAGCTTTATCAGCTCCGGTTAATAAAGTATCTTAAAAACTGGGGCACCTGCTGTCTGTTATTGTGATACCTTCAGACCCCCCCCCACCCACCGCCCCCTAGTGAGAGGCATGGGCTCCAGGCCTCTCCAGGGTTCCCCTCTCTTCTCTCACCGATCATGGTGGTTCCCCCAGCCAGGGCAGCCTTGGTGCCCTGGGAGAAGTCGTCCACGGTGGTGGTCCCCCGGTAGGGCATCTGGAAGTGGGTGTGGTTGTCAATGCCACCGGGGGATCACCATCTTGCCGTTGGCCTCGATGGTCTTGATCCCTCCTGGGACGATCAGGTTGTCTCCAATCTGCCTGGACGTTTAGGCAGGAGAAGAGCCATGTCAGGGGGTATCATTGACTTGACACATTACTGTCAATTCATGCTATGAATAGCTAAATAGCTGATAAATAAACCAAAATGAATATATTATCATATCATTAGAAATGTAGTTTTGCTCATGGCTGACTGGTGTCCAGTAAAGTTAATCAAACTGAAAGTTAGCGGTGACCCAGCATAATTTGGAAACTATCAATCCTTCCACATTGGATGAAAGTCATCAGAGCATGTCAAATAGCAGCTTGGAGGGTTGCAGACAGACCGACAGACAGACAGGGAAGAGGGCAGCGTCTGTATTCCTGTGCCGGCAGCAGAGTGGTCAATGCTAGGCTAGCCTGGCCTGTGTAATTGGTATGCAGCTCTAACCTTCCTGCGGGTGCTTTTCCTATCAGAGCTCCTCTATGGGAGCACACAGGACAAAGAGCCTAATAGGCTGATCGAGTGGGAACAGGAACTGGGGAAAAAAGAGTGACCTTCCAAGAGCAGGCAGGAATGCACCCACTTTGCCTCTCGTCTGGCCCTGCACACTATTTGCACTACTGTGGACTGGAGTAGACTCTGACTGGATCTGTCTGGATCTGACTCGATCTATCTGGATCTGACTAGATCTGACTGGATCTGTTTGGATCTGACTGGATCTGTTTGGATCTGACTGGATCTGTCTGGAACTGACTGGATCTGTCTGGATCTGGCTGGATCTGACTGTCTCTGTCTGGATCTGACTGGATCTGTCTGGAACTGTCTAGAACTGACTGGATCTGTCTGGATCTGACTGGGTCTGACTGTCTCTGTCTGGATCTGACTGGATCTGTCTGGATCTGTCTGGATCTGGCTGGATCTGACTGGATCTGTCTTGATCTGTCTGGCACTTGAAATGACTGTGATATGTGGTTGTCTTGCCTACCTTAGTTGAATGCACTGACTAAGTTGATCTGGATAAGAGTGTCTGCTAAATGATCAAAACGTCAACGTCAATGCATGGGAGGACATGGTGGTCAAACATTCTCTTACTTAATGACGCCATCCTCCATGTAAATGTCGGCATAAAAGGACTGGTCATCATTAACGATCCTCCCGCCTTTGACCAGAAGCCTGTCGCTCTGGAGAGAGAGATCAAAAGAAGGAGAGGGAAAAAGAAAGAGGTGGGGATGGGAGGGAGAGAATGTTACAAAGTCCAAAGCTCATCAGTATTCCGACTATTCAGGCGGACACTCTGTTTTGTGCTTCTTTTTTTTCAGGATGTGTTCTTGTGTTCTTGCGCAATCTCGATTTCAACAGCTGGGGTGAAACAAGAGCCATTTGTTTGGAATGTCTGACTGTCCCATCTACGCAAGAGCGGGCTAATGAGATTAGCCACTCACACAGATTACACAGTAACTACTGTACACAGTAACCTATATTTTACACACAGCTGGGTGGATGGATGGTCCTAGCAGTCACATAGATGAGCTTGGACTAGATAGACTAGATAACGTAGCCTGTAAGCAGGGCGTTGTGGTCTAGTGACTCAGCTGCTGTGCCAGAGACAGCCAGAGACAGCCATTTCCATGGTAATGCTTTGCTAGGAGCACTCAGAGAGGCTGGAGCGGCAGGCTGGCATGCCTGTTAAGGACACGCCTCACAGAGTACAGGGCATAACACTGAGCGGAGTGGAGAGAGAGGGGAGGGGGGTTGCTGTGTCCCAGTACATTGCCTGGGCAGGGCCTCTTCTCTTCTCCTGGATCGGTCAGACCACTAGATTCTACAACAAGACCAGGACATGGAGTGACCTCAACCAAAGGCAAATGGCTCTTTTACATTTTACTGTATGAATAATAACTTATCACACTGTGTAAAATGCCTAGGTTCAGTTCACTGCCCTGTAAGGTAAACAGAATGGGAGCGTTCCGTAGTTTCCCATGGTGTGGTGTGATTAGTGATTTACTGTCTTGGCTGTGGAGCCCGGCTGGTGCTTAGTCAGTACGAACCCCACCCCTCTCTACTGGTTTAAATGAAGTATATATGTAGCCTTAGCAATGCATCCCTGGCATCTGCTCACACAACAAACACTGGCTAGTCTTCCAGGCAGTGTGGGATGGGGGTGGGAGGGATGGATGGAGGGAGGGAGGGGGTCTGATGCTGATTAAGCAGAGAGACAGAGAGAGACCTAACAGTCTTCTCTTCTGAGCCATGCAGGCGACCCCACCCTGCCTGGAGCAGCCAGGACACTGTGTAAAGCACAGAGGCAGGCAGAGAGAGAGACAGAGAGAGAGAGAGAGAGAGAGAGAGAGAGAGAGAGAGAGAGAGAGAGAGAGAGAGAGAGAGAGCAAGAGAGAGTGTGACCTGTTGCCACAAGAAAAGGTCAACCAGTGAAGAACAAACATGACATGACAAACATGACATGTGTAATGTCTTTATTCTTTTGGAACTTCTGTGAGTGTAATGTTTACTGTACATTTGTATTGTTTATTTCACTTTTGTATATTATCTACTTCACTTGCTTTGGCAATGTTAACATATGTTTCCCATGCCAATAAAGCCCCTTGAATTGAATTGAGAGAGAGAGAGAGAGAGAGAGAGAGAGAGAGAGAGAGAGAGAGAGAGAGAGAGAGAGCACATACTGTACATGGCCTCCATCATCTACACACTACACAGTCCCCTAATCCATACCCTTCCACTACCTTCAGGGGATATCTGGTTTTGTATCTGAATATGTTTCAGATTGATAGTATATCCGCAGATGGTATTGCATAAGAATATTCTCAACCTAAGGGAAGAGCATACTTAACACCAGCCCTAAGAGCATGGGGAAGTCTATTATCTTCCTAAAATTATCCCTATATGGTTGAGGCATAGGTCCCTGGGCTATACCATGCTTACTGCAGTGTGTGTGCCTGAACACCCGCCCCAATCTATCAGCGTCTTCCCTCAAGTCTCAGTCCTGTCAAGGTTTGCAAAGCTACCAGTAATTTACCAGTTACCGGAAACTTCAGTAATTGTCACATCTGCTCCTGCTACGCCCTCTGGTGTACATCCGGTGTCGTCTTAACCTGCAGTCACTCCCCCAGTACACTCTCTCCCTCTCCCTCTCCCTCTCCCTCTCTGTGTGATTGTGTGGTTGGAGACAGGTGTGCTGGAGTCAGAGCAAATCAGTTCCAGCTGCAACTCGTTCCATATCAAGACCTCTACAAATACTCAGTCCTGCCACTTCTACTCTGCCAGGTCGTAATCTATGCTCAGTCAGTCATTATTCTAGCCATTCATGATTACTCAGATCCTGTTACTCTGCTTTGCCTATTTTCCTGCCAGACACCGTTTATGTTCTCATTGCAGTTTACCGCTTTGTCTCTGTCTCCTGTCTCCTGTTCCACATCTCACCACCACTACCTTGGACTCCCCTCATGACCTGTTTACCCTGTCCAACTCCAACCTCAGTCTCCACATCTGGTTTTCCTGCAACTAATCCGAGCTTCCCCTGATCTGCACTCCATATCTCTCAGATTCACAATAAATATTTTGGTTCATTCATCCCTGTTTCCTCATCTGAGTCCACTCTTGGGCTCCCCTGTTTGCTCCGCTTAACAGTAATTTAGGTAATTAACAGAAAATATACAGCAATCTATCGTAACTTTGGTAATTTATAATTGAATAACTTTAAGAAATTGATTCATACAGTGCATTCGTAAAGTATTCAGACCCCTTCCCTTTTTCCACATTTTGTTACGTTACAGCCTTATTCTAAAATTGATTAAATACATGTTTTTCCTCATAAATCTACACACAATACCCCAGAAATAGCTTATTCACATAAGTATTCAGACCCTTCACTATAAGACTTGAATTTGAGCTCAGGTGCATCCTGTTTCCATTGATCATCCTTGAGATGTTTCTACAACTTGATTGGTCTACCTGTGGTAAATTCAATTGATTGGACATGACTTGGAAAGGCACACACATGTCTATATAAGGTCTCAAAGTTGACAGTGCATGTCAGAGCAAAAACCAAGACATGAGGTCGAAGGAATTGCCTGTAGAGCTCCGAGACAGGATTGTATCGAGGCACAGATCTTGGGAAGGGTACCCAAAAGATTCTGCAGCATTGAAGGTCCCCAAGAACACAGGGGCCTCCATCATTATTAAATGGAAGAAGTTTGGAACCACCAAGACTCTTCCTAGAGCTGGCCGCCCAGCCAAACTGAGCAATCGGAAAATGGCCTTCATCAGAGATGGTCACTCTGACAGAGCTCCAAAGTTCCTCTGTGGAGATGGGAGAACCTTCCAGAAGGACAACCATCTCTGCAGCACTCCACCAATCAGGACTATATACTAGAGTGGCCAGATGGAAGCCACTTCTCAGTAAAAGGCACATGACAGCCCCCTTGGAGTTTGCCAAAAGGCACGTAAAGGACTCTCAGACCATGAGAAACAAGATTCTCTAGTCTGATGAAACCAAGATTGAACTCTGGGCTGAATGCCAAACGTCACGTCTGGAGAAAATCAGGCACCTCTCATCTCCTGGCCAATACCATCCCTATGATAAAGCATGGTGGTGGCAGCATCATGCTGTGGGATTTTTTTCAGCGGCAGGGACTGGGAGACTAGTCAGGATCGAGGGGAAAGATGAACAGAGCAAAGTACAGAGAGATCCTTAATGAAAACCTGCTCCAGAGCGCTCAGGACCTCAGAATGGGGCGAAGGTTCACCTTCCAACAGGTCAACGACCCTAAGCACACAGCCAAAACAATGCAGGAGTGGCTTTGGGACAAGTCTCTGAATGTCCTTCAGTGGCCCAGCCAGAGCCCGGACTTGAACCCGATCGAACATCTCTGGAGAGACCTGAAAATAGCTGTGCAGCGACGCTCCCCATCCAACCTGACAGAGCTTCACAGGATCTGCAGAGAAGAAAGGGAGAAACTCCCAAAATAGCGGTGTGCCAAGCTTGTAGCATCATACCCAAGAAGACTTGAGGCTGTAATCACTGCCAAAGGTGCTTCAACAAAGTACTGAGTAAAGGGTCTGGATACTTATGTAAAAGGGATATTTCAGTTTTAGATTGAACATATGGTTCATGAGTTTTAGTAGATAGAACATATGGTTTATGAGTTTTAGTAGATTGAACATATGGTGTATGAGTTTTAGTAGATTGAACATATGGTTTATGAGTTTTAGTAGATTGAACATATGGTTTATGAGTTTTAGTAGATTGAACATATGGTGTATGAGTTTTAGTAGATTGAACATATGGTTCATGAGTTTTAGTAGATTGAACATATGGTGTATGAGTTTTAGTAGATTGAACATATGGTTCATGAGTTTCAGTAGATAGAACATATGGTTCATGAGTTTTAGTAGATAGAACATATGGTGTATGAGTTTTAATAGATAGAACATATGGTTCATGTGTCACGCCCTGACCTGTTGGAGCCTTTTTATGTCTCATTTTGGTTTGGTCAGGGTGTGATTTGGGGTGGGCATTCTATGTTCTTTTTGTATTTCTTTGTTTTGGCTGAGTGTGGCTCTCAATCAGGGACAGCTGTCTATCGTTGTCTCTGATTGGGAACCACACTTAAGCAGCCATTTTTTCCCTCCAGCCTTGTGGGAAGTTGACTCTGTTGAGGTGTGTGTACTGTTGGTGCGACACCTGTTTTGATCTTCGTTTATTGTTTTGAGTGAGTTAACCAATAAATATGTTTAACTCCACCTGGCACGCTGCGCCTTGGTCTGTCTTTGAAGATCGTGACAGAACTTCCCACCACAAAGAGACCAAGCAGTGTGCCCACCTGGAGTCCTGGACGGGAAGGGACCCGGGAGGCAGGCTGGGGAATACCGCCGTCCGAAGGAGGAGCTGGAGGCAGCTAAGAAGGAGCGGCTTTTCTATGAGCAAAAATATGCGGGAACACGGCTGGCCTTTAAGCCCGAGAGGCAGCCCCCCAATTTTTTTTGGGGGGGGCACATGGGGAGTTTGGCTGGGCCAGGTTGGAGACCTGGGCCAGCCCCCCGTGCTTACCAGATGGAGCAGCGCACTGGTAGGGCACCGTGTGAGGCGGCGAAATGCACGGTGTTACCAGTGCGTGTTCACGGCCCGGTGCGCGACATGCCAGCTTCCCGCATCGTTTTTGCGAGTAGGAGTGTTCAGCCTGGGAGGAGTGTGCCGGCTCAGCGCTCTTGGCCTCCAGTACGCCTCCTCGGACCAGGATATCCTGCGCCGGCTCTGCGTACTGTGTCTCCGGTGCGTCTCCACAGCCCAGTACGTCCTGTGCCAGCGCCCCGCAGGTGCAGAGTGGATTTATCCATTCAGCCAGGACGGGTTGTGCAGGCTGTACGCCCGAGACCTCCAGTGCGTCTTCAAAGCCCAGTGTATCCTGCCCCTGTTCCACGCTCCCGGATCCCTGTGCGTGTTGTGAGCCCAGCATGCACTGTCCCTGTCCCACGCTCCAGGATCCCTGTGCGCGTTGTGGGCCTAGCATGCACTGTCCCTGCTCCACGCACCAGGCCCCCTGTGCGCCTTCAGAGCCCGGCGAGGCCTGTCCCTGCTCCACGCACCAGGCCCCCTGTGCGCCTTCAGAGCCCGGCGAGGCCTGTCCCTGCTCCACGCATCAGGCCCCCTGTGCGCCTTCAGAGCCCGGCGAGGCCTGTCCCTGCTCCACGCATCAGGCCCCCTGTGCGCCTTCAGAGCCCGGCACGTCCTGCCCCTGCTCCACGCACCAGGTCCCTGTGCGCCTTCAGAGCCCGGCACGTCCTGCCCCTGCTCCACGCACCAGGTCCCCTGTGCGCCTTCAGAGCCCGGCACGTCCTGCCCCTGCTCCACGCACCAGGTCCCTGTGCGCCTTCAGAGCCCGGCACGGCCTGTGCCCGCTCCACGCACTAGGCCCCCTGTGCACATCGAGCCCGGCACGTCCTGCCCCTGCTCCACGCACCAGGTCCCCAGCGCCGCCGAGTCCGCACGTCCTGCCCTGCTCCACGCACCAGGTCCCTGTGCGCCTTCAGAGCCCGGCACGCCCTGTTCCAGCTCCACGCACCAGGTATCCAGTGCCTGCTCCACGGATCAGTCCGGGGCCCGCAACGAGGTTGCCCAGTCCGGGGCCCGCAACGAGGTTGCCCAGTCCGGGGCCCGCAACGAGGTTGCCCAGTCCGGGGCCCAACGAGGAGCCAGAGGTGGTGCGGGGTCTCGTCCGCACCAGAGCCGCCACGGCGGATAGATGCCCACCCAGATCCTCCCCAATAGGGTCAGGTTTTGCGGCCGGAGTCCGCACCTTTGGGGGGGTACTGTCACGCCCTGACCTGTTGGAGCCTTTTTATGTCTCATTTTGGTTTGGTCAGGGTGTGATTTGGGGTGGGCATTCTATGTTCTTTTTGTATTTCTTTGTTTTGGCTGAGTGTGGCTCTCATTCAGGGACAGCTGTCTATCGTTGTCTCTGATTGGGAACCACACTTAAGCAGCCATTTTTCCCCTCCAGCCTTGTGGGAAGTTGACTCTGTTGAGGTGTGTGTACTGTTGGTGCTACACCTGTTTTGATCTTCGTTTATTGTTTTGTATTGAGTGAGTTAACCAATAAATATGTTTAACTCCACCCGGCACGCTGCGCCTTGGTCCGTCTTTGAAGATCGTGACATGAGTTTTAGTAGATAGAACATATGGTTCATGAGTTTTAGTAGATAGAACATATGGTTCATGCGTTTTAGTAGATTGAACATATGGTTCATGCGTTTTAGTAGATAGAACATATGGTTCAAGACAAAATAGCCTTATTAAAAAAAAACATTCTAATCAACAATTACATTATTTTAAATTACTGTAACTCTGCAACTCGTCCAACTATTGACTTTGTTCACAACTGCCACCACTTTGACGCCAAAACATTGACAACAAATGCCTGTTGACATAGTAAAATAAATTAATGTAAATAATATAAATAATGCTGAAACCCTCATATTAAACACCAATGGTGTTCACTAAGTTGATTTAATTTAGGATCATGTTTAACAGATTTGCCATTCTATTTTGAATTTTTAAATCATCTTAATTCATTATTTCCTATATTTTACATGTGATAATGCCACACGTGATAGGGCCAGAGATAATTGCAGAGATGTGTGATAACCTGAAGTTCCCAAAAAGGGCCACTAGATGTCTTGTGATAGATTACATCAAATCCTTGAAAGATACCAAAATTCTGAGTTTACTGGTAAACTTAGAAAGTTTCCAGTAATATACCCTCCCTTTGCAACCCTAGGCCTGTCATCACCAATAACACCCAGGATCAGTACAGCAGGCTGTAATCACCAATAACACCCAGGATCAGTACAGCAGGCTGTAATCACCAATAACACCCAGGATCAGTACAGCAGGCTGTAATCACCAATAACACCCAGGATCAGTACAGCAGGCTGTAATCACCAATAACACCCAGGATCAGGACTGTAGACTGTCATCATATTTGATTAACTTCCTTGTACTCCACTGCTTTACTAACACTAGCAGACACTCCAAAATATTATACAGATATATTACTTTATTACTTCTCAATAATACCTCATCATTCAAGATCCTGCTGTAATCATACCCAAGTGTTTTTTTGTGTTGGATGCTGTAGCAAAACCTCTGTTTCACATACAGATGTAGGATCTTAATATGAGCCTGTTTGCTACAGCTGGAAAATAATCCTACAGCATCATTATCAATTCTAATGTGGATTATAATTAATCTGAAATTTCCAAAAATGGCAAATACAAATTTAAGAAGCCTTTTTATACCTCAAATACAGTACAAGTTTAAAATATCCTGCATTGCAGGAAAGTTCTCCTGCAACAGGGTGATCAAATTAAGTTCCTACATCTGTACACTTAGCTCAGCCCTGGCCACTCACAGCAGTAGGCGCCAAGCAATATGCATCATGTCAGATTTAACCAGCTAGGCTTCTGCCCACAATCTAAATTCTTCCGTGAATTAAAACAGCAAAACAATTCCTCGATAAATGAAAAAGAAAGAAAGCAAATAGTTGTGGAGGTAATTTTTATCAGAGTTGTGATTTTGTGACTATTCAGAGGAGTTTGACTGAATGCACTGTTATTATCATAGAGCAGTGGTCTCCGCTTAGTAAACAATGGTATATCCAAAGTAATCCAGTGATTTCACTAGGCTCAGTAAGGAAAGACGACTCTCAGATGCATAAATCTGGAGAAACCCTGCTAAAAATAATGAGGGAAGAGAAAGATAGAGTCCTCCATGTTTTTGTTACAACGTAAATATGACAGAACTTAAAAGAGTAAAACGATACGGCAATCTGCAGTTTGAATTCTGTTGCAACACATGCATGCATGCACACACAAATCAAAAATGTGACTTTGGCTTAGCATTCCCCAAATGTTCTGTGGTTAAACACTTTGACAGAATCCAGTAGTTGCAGTAGTGTTGATATGAGACCAGCCACAATCCTTGAGGTGTGACTGCACACCATTGGTCCATGCTGGTGGATTTGCAGATGGGTCATGACAGGGATTGTAAAATATTGTTCACGGTTAAACTCACTCATAAACAAGTCAAACCGTCCCATCGGTGCAACCACAAGACATGCAGAGCTTGAGGATAGGGATGGAACCAGCTGAAATGAATAACCTCTAAATATATGTTCTTACTGTATCATTAAAGTACTACTAAAATCCCATTCCATGAAAATAATGGTCATGGAAACCCCACAGAGAGAAAACTATAGCCATACCATATGTAAGGACATTTCTGGCATAACAATGTCTCCTCACTGACTCTTTGTCCAATAACATTTTATTACAATTCAAATGCTAACATACAGTAGTAGTGTACTGCACGTCATTGTCTCCTTTTACCTTCCACAGTAACTGAGATGAGCGTGTGTTGTACGCTTGGTTTAGTGTTGCTGTCCACTTTGGTTGACATCAAAGCCCCGCCCTGATCACTTAGGCTGACCTTGACTAAGTAATGTGCCATAAAGCCTACCCCCGCCTGTCAATCAACCAGGCTGCAGCCAGTTGCAGTAAAACAGAACAAAAAGAGCTTAATGGGTAGTCTATATGGCCGCGTCCCAAATCACACCCTATAGTCTATACAGTATACACTCTTAGGAAGAAAACAAAAAGTGCTTCCTAGCACCTAAAAGAGTTATTCGGCTGTCCCCATAGGAGAACCCTTTGAAGAACCCTTTTTGGTTCCAGGTGGATCCCTTTTGAGTTCCATGTAGAACCCTTACCACAGAGGGTTCTTCATGGAACCCAAAAGGGTTCTACCTGGAACCAAAAGGGGTTCTTCCTGGAACCAAAAAGGGTTCTCCTATGGGGACAGGTGGAGGAACCCTTTTGGATAAAATTAAAAGTATCACTACTTTTAACCAGGGCCCATGTTACTAAATAGGGAATAGTGTGTGATTTGGGGCACTGACTCTATGTAGAGCCCTTCCACAGCACTGGTGTGGCACCCAGATTGATACTGGGGGGTGGGGTGATTTGTTGTTGCCATGTTACAGATCACAGGATTTGGTTTATAGTTTAAGCTTATACAAAATGAAACAATTTAAGGGTTAAGAGTTTGAGACATGCTTGTGCTAAAATCTCCTCACAAGGTCAGAAAGGCCTACAGTAACAGTGATTTGCTGCAACTTGACATTGGAAATAACAAAATAAGTCCTTGTGTTACAAGATTTGAACTTCAGAAATGATGATAACGTCAAAAGGGATGAACATGCATCACATCATCCTCTTGACCATATATTCCAAACTGTATCTTAACCTAGCAAGGTCTGTTTTCCCTTGGCAGACTACTAAAGACAAACAGGAAGCCAGTATGAGGATGAAAATTCTCTAAACACGACTGTGTGATGACATTCATGTCATTATCATGCTAGAACCCAGAAAATTAATACAACTAGAGATCTTCCTACCGGAAACTGTCTCTTTCACTATTATACAAGCCAGAAAAGACTAAAGATAGTCTAAAGGAAGTACTGCATGCTGTATTGTGAAGGTTTGTGAAGGTTATTTCCACACAGACCAAATTGATAAGAGCACACATAGTAACAGAAGCATTTGCAACAGGCTGTTCTTAAGGACATCTGTAGAGAGTTTGACTGGGAACAGGGCCTCTGTGTGTTGTTGCTAACAGAGAAAACATAGCAGCTAAAACACACCGAGCCAAGACAATATTCCAGAGGAGTCTATTAACTGTGAGACCCTTATGTGTGAGGCGGGCGGGCGGGCAGGCTGAGACCAATGGAAGGGGAAAGTCATCCTGCCGCATGGGAGCCAGGGGCCTCTGCTGTTGCCTAGTGACAAAAATATTTACTATTCGCTCAAAAGCACATAACATTTTTTTTCTGTGGAAAAGTCAAAACAATAGGCTGTATCAATCTAAATAAGTTGCCTAGCCGCCACATCATAGAGGCCGGTCTCAAGCAGCGTGATCTTGTGATAGGCCACCGTTTCCAAGGCAGCCCAACACTCAAATCTGGTTCTGATTGGGCCTGACCACAATCTCCATCCAGGGTGGTAAAATGGCCTCATGTCAGAGGCTAGAGGCAGGGAGATAAGGGTAACCGAGGTGGTATTTTCTACTTCTCAATAGTATGCTGGTCGCCATGGAGAGTGGATGGCAATAGCTAGGTGGTCACAGCAGGATGTTTTACAGTTAGGAAGGTCTGAAACGTAGTAAATAAAGTGGTGAATTGGGAGCATAAACAGTGTGCGGCCCTTCCTATTCTTTACAGGTATTCTTTACTAGCCCAGCACCTAAGTTTTTAAGGAAGTGTGTATGACCACACAGGCCCACTTTGAAGACAGTGTAGGGACGGTGAGGCCCTGTTTTGTGGCGCCATTGGGGGGGAAAAGGTTTCTTTCCTGGGTAAAGCCTGTCAGTTATGCCCACATAACTGGGTAAAGCCTGTCAGTTATGCCAGCTGGAGGGGATTAATGACTACAGTAGGATACTGTGAGAACATGGAAAAAGCATAACCACACCTAGAAATCTCACATGGCCTTAATGTGCTCCTGCTGCCAGACAGACATAGGGAAACAGCTGGAATATAGGGGGTAGAAATAAACTAGGAAAATCAATCCCAATAAATACATTTCTCAGATTGTCAGGCTATAGCCTACACAAAAACATGCTGGGTTAAAAATAACCCAATCTGGGTTATTTGGTAACCCAATATTGGACAGAACACACGCTGGGTTGTTTTGACCCAGACAGTTGGGTTGTGTGACTAACCCAACAAATTTGGTTGTTGGGATTACTCAAACACGGGTTAATTTAACCATCAGCTGGGTATTTTTTACTCCCATTCTGCGATGGCCTAGCAGTAGGGTATTTTTTTTTATGTAATCCTTAGGTTATTTTCAGGAGGCGTGGCTTATTAGGGGCATGGCTTTCAGCTGAATTTTATTGGCCACCCGTGAGAGTAAATGTAATTCTTGTTCATCACATTAAGTTTACATACTGCAAATTCTAATTTTCCTTCATTCTTCTATAATATTAAGATTATTTATTACATATTATAATAAGGTATATCAGTGTCAATGTTCGACCTTAACATGTGATAACTATACAACAGAATAGATTAACAGGAATGACATTTACTCTCATGGGTGGCTAAAAAATCTATCTTAAATTCACCCCTCCAGTTTTCTGATCTGTCCCACTGGGTCATACCGTATCTCAATAACCAGCATCAATAACCCAGCAGTTTTTAAAGAAATTACAACCCAACTAAGTGACCCAACGCCTGCAACCTAAGTGGATCAACCAAACAACCCAGCATTTGTGTACCTGCAATTACACTGTAATAAACTGTCTATTAATACTTGTTTAAAGGATATTATATTCTCCATTATGTCAAGTTGCACAGTAGGGTGGAGTAGGCCTACAAGAAGGCTGATATGTAGAATTGATGAAGCATAAAATAGTGCTCCTCAGGGCCAGCACCCTGAGAGGTCCCTAGACTGAGCAGCAGGTGTATTCCCTGTACAGGCCACACATGTTCAAAGCCTCCACAAAAAATAAAATGTGTACAAAAACATTTACACACACAACTTTCCCTAAAACATTCTAGTGCGTCGCTGATATTCTATGAGAAGACCCTTGCGGGCCAGCCTGCATCCACCCCCAATCCGTCAGTGATATCAGACGAGACAAAGGGAGTCTTTTCTGGAATATAACACCACCGTGAGCCGCAACAATGAACACGCAGCCATTTCAGACAGACCCTAGAGCTGTGCTGCAGCAGCAGCAGCAACCATCCCCGCCAACACGTTGCTTGCCTCGATTTTAACTCAAACCCCTTGAGGCAAAGCACCGCACCGGCGAATTCTATTACATTGCGTTCTAGTGATGCTGAATTTCGAAATGCTCTATTTTACGGACGGGCTATAACATCAGATCACACACATGGGCGTGGGAGATTTTTTTCTCTCTCCCTGCATCACCAGTCCAGACGCTCAGATAACCTATATCTGGCCAAATGCATCTTTCTTTAACAGAATGGGAGTGTACAACGGGGTTTATTATGGTATATAATTCAACCACAGGATGTTGAATATAGAAAACGAATAGGTCATTTATTTCCTCGATTCACACAGCTATAACTGATTTGTTGTATGGAATTCGTTTTTTTATTATAATAGGAGGCTGACTTTCCATCATGTGTGGTCCTGTAGGCTACAAAAACGAATCCAAAACGCGATAATGTAGTTTATTATTTATAAAAAGGATGTCTATTTCATCTACAGCATTTCATCTATCTTTCCCCAAGCATTCAAGATGCCACAATATAAAGATAACACATTCAAGATGCCAACATATAACGTAATAAATATATTATAACAGCCCAGTGTGAAGACTATTTTATTTATTTATTATATATATCTTTCAAATGAGCCACATGCACTGCGCACGGGTATCATGCCAATCTCAACAAAGAAGATGCAAGTTACCTTTAAGAAAACGCCTCGTTCTGTCTCTCCGACTGTCACTATGGTAGCCAATCATGCCACCTTCATTCTGCACTACTGTATTTGTTTCTATGTTCAATTGACTATCACAATGGAAAGGAAAATATCCCACAATGATGACAAATGCCTGTATGCATTAATTAATTGCTATTGGCACATTCTTGAATAGCGGTAACATAACATAGGAATTAGCCAAGACAAAAGCAATGCACTGATTTTAGACAATAAGGCATGCAAGTTTCAAGAGCCACTAAGGCAGATATTAATACTTCTACTTACTGTGATCTTAGGAATATTCTTTTTGCCTTGATAAGAATGCCCAGACATAATTGCGACTGGTCGAAAACTGATTCCACCTCTGAACAAAGCTTTGAAATATTCCCCTCTGGGTGTTTCTGCGGCTACTGGCTGGATGGGAAAATTAGGGAATGGTCGCCTCCCTCTGTGCAATGTAAAGTGCTTCGAAGTGAGCTAGAGCGTCTACTCTGATCCACGGACGGACTCCTCCCTCAATAGTCTCATTGGTAGGCTACAGATGCAATGCTCAAATCCTCCCACAGGAGGACGCTCAACAGCAGGTGTAGGCGACTACAACAGTGTACTGTACAGAATTGCACAGAAATATAAACAGTGTAATGACTATGCAACATTTGTTGCTTCTGACAGTTATACCTCGATAACACCGACTTTGCATTTTGCTACACCAGTAGTACAATCATGTCCAATGTTCGCCTTGCAGCATTGGGTTACAGAGCATTCTGTGTGGTGGATATTGGATTTATCGAACATATGCCTAGAAGGCTTGACAGAAATGGTAGCAGAAGGTGAATGTTGAACTTTTATTGCACACATATCCAGATGATGCTGTGTACCATTTTGCACAAATACAAGTCAGTTAAGAACAAATTCTTATTTACAATGACAGCCAATTGTGCACCGCCCTATGGGACTCCCAATCATGGCCAGTTGTGATACAGAGTCTGAAGGATTAAAAAAACGTATTTAATCTGTCTCCTCCTTTCATCTACATCGATTTAAGTGTATTTAACAAGTGACATCAATAAGGGATCATAGCTTTCACCTGGATTCACCTGGTCAGTCTGTCATGGAAAGAGCAGGTGTTCTTAATATTTTGTCCAGGGACCTTATTTTCCAGATAGAAAACAGTTGAAAGGATCAAATAGGCCTACCATTCCTGTTGTTTTACTGGGACTGGTCTAGCCTTCATACACAATACAAATCATTATTCATACATAATAGAATACTTCCTGAGTGTATCCACAATCCACCATTCAAGGATAATTTATTGTAACCTCAGTGCATGACTTGGCTATTGTGTTTCTTCAGTATCATGTGATAACTAGGAAGCATGATTAGCATTTCCCTTTTTTTCCATTTTATAATGTCTGCAAAATATTGATATACAGTATTCCCGGGAGAGCTGAAATCTGTATCCATGATGATGGTAATTATTGGGCTAGACTGGTCTGCCTGGTATTATTATGAACAAAGTGGGTGGAGCCTGTCCCTGTCCCCGCCCTGCCATGAGTCTCTATTGTCTGGGTCTCAGCAGAGCAGGCCTCCCTCCCCTCCCATACCACTCCTCTAACCCCCCAGCCCCAGCCCCAGCCCCAGCCATAATGCACCCATGATGACGTTCTGTAATTATAAAACAACATTATGTGTGTGTGTGTGTGTGTGTGAGTGTGATTATGGTGTATGTAAGTACCAATTGTATGTAGGTTTTGTATGTAAGTACCAAAAGTATCAATTGTTTGTCATGGGTTTAAAAGGGTTTACGAGAGATGCTGTACATCTGTTTAGTAAACGGCTGTACAATATAAACAACAAAACATTAGTGGAGGAAGTAATTTAGTGAGGAATGATAAGGGGCTTCCTAACAGCACACTGCTCACATGTACAGGAAGCTGGGTATCATGTACAATAAGCTGGGTATCAAGTACAGGAAGCTGGGTATCATGTAGAGGAAGCTGTTCCTGTACATGAACTATCAAGATGGCGCCGACAGACATGGCAGCTCTGCTTCTAGCGCCTAAGCAACTTTGCAGTATTTAGATTTTTTGTGTGTTCTTTCTCACAATATTAGCCCAGAACGTATTTTGTGTCATTACATACAGCCGGAAAAAACGTATTTGAACAAAACAAAAAACAAAAATATAAAGCATTTCGCTACACCCGCAATAACATCTGCTAAATATGTGTATGTGACAAATACAATTTGATTTGATGTACAGGAAGCTGGGTATCATGTACAGGAAGCTGGGTATCATGTACAGGCCAAGCACAGAGGGATCTGACAGACATCTTCCAAAGGGGATTAACCCCTACCCCCTACCCCTTATAGCCCCTACCCCCCGGGCCAAGCCCCTACCCCCCGGGCCAAGCCCCTACCCCATTACCACCAGACAGGCATTCAATGGATGCAGGGGGCGTGTGGAGAGAAAGTCCTTCCCAGCTGGGGCGTACCCAGACGAGTAGAGGACAAAGAGAGAGAGACCCTCCCCTGTTCTGGCCACCTCCCTGAATCAGGGTAGAGCAGGGCTATGGAGAAGTACATACTGTATCACTGAAGCACAACCTTAGCGGTGTTGGTGTTGCTGCACAAATCAATGCTTTTAATGGAGTAGAGAGAGGATACAATCCCAGTGCGCTGGGAATGTATCCGAAAAAGACTACCGAAAAACATCAACTTGAATGAAGATGGGAGCACATGGTTTTACATTCTTAAATAGGCTATGTTCATAAGCATTGTATTGTGAGGCTTCATAACCTGGCCTCGTGGTAGGGATTGATTCAACCTGTGACCTGCAGTGTTGGTCATTATACCCTGATGAATGCAGCTTGTCTGTCCAAACGCTGGTTATTCAATTATTGCATCTGAGCTCCTAGAGTGTGAGGCTCTCCTTTTCTTTTTCAAGGGCATGATTATAACCTTATCATCAAAGACTATCTACACACAGTGCTGATAGAAGTGCACATCTGTGTGAAACAGAAATTGCATTAGCTAGATGTTTCAGACAAAGTTATGTTTGGCATTATCTAGCATAAGAGGACACAACAGAGGGACGCTCCCAGGCATAATTGGGCTGACATTAGGGTGTCAGTCTGATATGTCACCACCACAAAAAAATGGAGCAACACAGAACACAACAACAGACTCCATCCATGTTTCGCTGAGTCAGATCAGGGCTGCAGCACTGCAGTTCCACATGGGGATCCTGGCTGAGAGGGTCAAGAGCTACTGTACATATTATAATTTTTTTTAACTAGGCAAGTCAGTTAAGAACAATTTCTTATTTTCAATGATGGCCTAGGAACAGTGGGTTAACTGCCTTGTTCAGGGGCAGAACAATAGATTTTTACCTTGTCAGCTCAGGGATTTGATCTTGCAACCTTTCAGTTACTAGTCCAACGCTCTAACCACTAGGCTACCTGCCGCCCCAGCTACATAAGCCCATGATGTCACACCACAGGTTCCTCACTGTGATGCCTGGATGGAAATGTCCCCTTTATTTATTACGCATCAAGAGACAATCTGCCCTCACAGCACAAACTGACAGAGAACGAGGACTCTTCACTGCGGTGAATATTTGTAGCGTGGAGTGTACTGACCTATTTTTTGCTTGGTCTGTCTCTTTACTTGTGTACCTTCCAGACTGTGATTAGTTTGGTTGTGTATCTGGGACTGACCGGGACAGCTATGACTAAACAGTAATCATCCTCACTCAACCAAATTGACTTTCTCATCTCTGAGACAGAGGGATAACAGTATAGCAGGGCAGGACACAGTGTCTCTGTCCCAAACAGTAATCATCATCACTCAACCTAATGGACTTTGTCATCTCTGAGACAGAGGGATAACAGTATAGCAGGGCAGGACAAAGTGTCTCTGTCCCAAACAGTAATCATCCTCACTCAACCTAATGGACTTTGTAATCTACGAGACAGAGGGATTACATTATAGCAGGGCAGGACACAGTGTCTCTGTCCCAAACAGTAATCATCCTCACTCAACCTAATGGACTTTGTCATCTCTGAGACAGAGGGATAACAGTATAGCAGGGCAGGACACAGTGTCTCTGTCCCAAACAGTAATCATCCTCACTCAACCTAATGGACTTTGTAATCTACGAGACAGAGGGATTACATTATAGCAGGGCAGGACACAGTGTCTCTATGCCAAAACAGTAATCATCCTCACTCAACCTAATGGACTTTAAGATCTCTGAGACAGAGGGATTACAGTATAGCAGGGCAAGACACAGTGTCTCTGCCCCAAACAGTAATCATCCTGACTCAATCTAATGGACTTTGTCATCTCTGAGACAGAGGGATTACAGTATAGCAGGGAAATAGACAGTGTCTCTGTCCCAAATGGTACCTTATTCCCTTTGTAGTGCACTACTTTTTGAGCCCTAAAGGCTCTGGTCAAAATTAGTGCACTACAAAGGGGATGGCCCCTGGTCAAAGGTAGTGTACTAAAGTGTAAATAGGGGGCC
This sequence comes from Brachymystax lenok tsinlingensis, assembly GCA_030435695.1. Classification (NCBI taxonomy): domain Eukaryota; kingdom Metazoa; phylum Chordata; class Actinopteri; order Salmoniformes; family Salmonidae; genus Brachymystax; species Brachymystax lenok. The sequence goes on along the minus strand of CM059792.1, from coordinate 41,297,335 downwards.
ATTTGGAATACACACAGTGAATCATCGCTTTGTTGCCCACAAGCTCAGCTGAGGTCAGTTCCAAATTGAGACATTCAGAAGCTATATATGACAGAACCCACAAACCTCAATTCAACCACGGTTTAAAGGACAAGTCAAATCAAATTGTATTCGTCACATGCACCGAATACAACAGGTTTAGACCTTACAGTGAAATGCTTACTTACAAACCCTTAACCAACAATGCTTTAAGAAGTTTTAAGAAAACAAAGTGTTAAGTAAAAAATAGATAATAAAAGTAACAAATAATTAAACAGCAGCAGTAAAATAACAATAGCGGGGCTATATACAGGGGTACCGGAACAGAGTCAATGTGCGGAGGCACCGGTTAGTCGAGGTAATATGTACATGTAGGTAGAGTTAAAGTGACTATGCATAGATTATAAACAGAGAGTAGCAGTAGTGTAAAAGAGGGGTCTGGGTAGCCCTTTGATTAGCTGTTCAGGAGTCTTATTGCTTGGGGGTAGAAGCTGTTAAGAAGCCTTTTGGACCTAGACATGGCGCTCCGGTACCGCTTGCCCTGCGGTATCAGAGAGAACAGTCAATGGCTAGGGTGGCTGGAGTCTTTGACAATTTTTTGGGTCATAAACTGTATTCTTCAGAGACAGGAGGGATTAAATCATAACTCACATCACCAGATGTCTCTCTTTATGAACCACCTCAGCTTCCTCTCTCATCTTGAGACAAAATAGAGACTGTTGCTGCTTGAGGTGCACCAGGAAGTGTTCTGTGACAAAAATGAACACATCTAGCTAGAAACCAAAACCAAACGTATTATGTAAGTATTCAGAGCAGAACACAAAATAAACACTGGCGATGACATTCAAGAACTTGATTATGTTATTGGCTGGGTCGGCAGGTCGCCTAGCAGATAAGAGCATTGGCCAGTAACTGAAAGGTTTCTGGTTTAAATCTCCTAGGTGAAAAATCTGTTGATGTGCCCTTGAGAAACGCAGTACTTACATGTTATGCTTTATTTTTGGTTTTTTTCCTAATATGGTAATCATAATCAGTTGCAGAAATTGGCCTGAAATCCCTCTAATCCAACATCCATTATAAGAATATGTGCATAGATTCCAAACATAAAAGTGAGAAATATTTTAAATGTTTGAATGCTTAAGAATTTGTATTCATTGCTCAAACCTTTAAAAAAAACTGTAGACTGACATGTTCTGAGAGAATTGTGATTATGATGTAAGAATTCCAGTGCCAGAAGAAATTCTCTAAAATAGCCTACTGTATCCCTTTAATATGAATATGTTTCTTATGACATGACAGGATGATGTATCATCATTGAAATACATGAACAATTCTAACATCATGTGGCTGATACAACAATGATAGAACTTGACTAAATGTGTTTATGGGTTTTGACTGGAGGGGCGTGAGTTGGTTACAAATCATAAGGTTCAGAAAAAGAGAGAGAAATGATGATAGAAAGTCCCATTTCATGAGATTAAAGAGAATGTAACTCCAGGCTTGATGTGTTGACAACATGAAAGCAGTTCATTGAGTAAAGCATTTCACATGACCGACGCTCTGTGTCTGCGGCAGCTAAAGGATGAAAGGGGTTCTAATGTCTCCAGCAGGTGATCCAGAGCCACAGTCCAATCTAATCAAACACAATCAAATGTATACTGCTCCCTGCATCAAAATGCAGCATTCATAGCCTTTCTTTGTCATTCAGATACCTCTGCATCCCAAACCAGTGTCATTGGTCGAAAAGGGGATTTTATTCCTGAAAGTTTTTGCATATATTTGTTGTTTTATAAAGTACAGGTGGATACTGTATACGTTCCACTTTTTTGATAACTTTCCACAAGTCTTTTGAGAGGCAACACACACATACACACAATTGTAACAGTACAACATGACCATCATGCAACTTATGGATGAGAAATGAAAGATTGTTTACATGATGTGATGTACAGTTTAAGCTTTCTTCATTTAACTGGATGACAACAAATCATTGAAGAAAGATTATTAGATAGGCAATTGATAGTCAAGCCCTAACAAGAGGGAGGAACATTTGATTGAATATTTTGAAATTAATTGGATTGCCTATTGTTCTGTATTGAATTCATGGGTCCTCAGATCCTCAAAAGGTTCTACAGCTGCAACATTGAGAGCATCCTGACTGGTTGCATCACTGCCTGGTATGGCAATTGCTCGGCCTCCGACCGCAAGGCACTCAGAGAGTAGTGCGTATGGCCCAGTACATCACTGGGGCTAAGCTGCCTGCCATCCAGGACCTCTACAACAGGCGGAGTCGAAAGAAGGCTCTAAAAATAGTCAAAGACCCCAGCCACCCCAGTCATAGACTGTTCTCTCTACTACCACATGGCAAGCGGTACCGGAGTGCCAAGTCTAGGACAAAAAGGCTTCTCAACAGTTTATACCCCCAAGCCATAAGACTCCTGAACAGGTAATTTGCATTGTGTGCCCTCACAACCCCTCTTTTACGCTGCTGCTACTCTCTGTTTATCATATATGCATAGTCACTTTAACTATACATTAATGTACATACTACCTCAATTGGCCCGACCAACCAGTGCCCCCGCACACTGGCAAACTGCTATCTGCATCGTGTCCGGCCACCCACCACCCGCCAACCCCTTTTTATGCTACTGCTACTCTCTGTTTATCATCTATGCATAGTCACTTTAACCATATCTACATGTACATACTACCTCAATCAGCCCGACTAACCAGTGTCTGTATGCAGCCTCGCTACTGTATATAGCCTCGCTACTGTATATAGCCTCACTACTGTTTTTTTTCACTGTGTTTTTACTGTTGTTTTTATTTCTTTACTTACCTATTGTTCACTGTTGGTTAGAGCCTGTAAGTAAGCATTTCACTGTAAGGTCTACACCTGATGTATTCCGCGCACGTGACAAATAAACTTTGATTTGATGTGAGGTGTTTAGCGTGTCAGGCTGCAGCTCCACCTGATCAACTCGGACTCTTGCTTACATAATTCATGGATGCACTTACCATGTAATTGGCATAACCCCAAGCCTCTCAGAAAGGCAAGTTTCTCAAGGACCCATTTAATATGTACAGAATAAGATTTGTCAAATTGTAGTTGCCATGGCACACTTTCATCTGTATGCCGATCTGAATATAGGTTGTGAGGGTCCTTTCTGAGTGTCAGCTGCGCATGTTTTGTGGTGATATTATATTCAGATCACCATTATTAAAACTGTCAGGTACTGTGAGGTGCAGTTGATTACTGCAGACATCTGTAGCATGCACGCAAGAGGATAATTTACCTTCTCATCACCTAGATTGTGTAGGACTTCCTTGCCTCTGGTAGTTTTTATCTCTATGCCAAAATCTTTCTTGTCGTACCAAGTGACACTTTCTTTACATGGAGAGCTCTTCGCCTCCTGCGCGGTCTCCCGTTTATCGGTCCTAGGGGTTCGGTTCCCCCTCTGACCGACACTCAGAGCATCAAAATCAATTGTTTTGCTCTCGTATGCTCCCTCGACGTTGCAGAACATACCTCCGTATTTTTGCCGGGGTACCTGGTCGGCCTTTCCCCGAATGGCGAGACACACAGGTAAATTATCATTCTCCTCCTTGTCCCAATTCCGTTTACACTCGGCCATAGTGATAGTAATGAGAGGAAAGAGGACGAAAGTAGTCCTGCAACTGTTCTAGTGTGTAGCTGCGTCGTGCACAGAGCAGGAGAAGGCAGAGGAAGTAGTCTAGAGTTTCCAGACAGAGGTGGCAGTGCTGCACTGGGTCCGATGACAACAAAATTATACCTATGCAGCACAAGCCCTTTTTACCCAATCCAGCTGTTCAGTCACACGTTTTAGAGTTTCACCATTACACAGCATAAAATGTAATTTAAAACATGGCTTAACACAGAGGCACCAACCATCTTTAATGTTTCAATGATTAAAAAACTGCACCTGAAATTATGGTGTTAGAGGCTAACTGTCAGATCATCTGAATAGGCCTAAAACGTATTATTGTTTTGTAAGGGAGTAGCCTAAGATAAACAAATGTATTCAGGTAAACTTATTCAGGGTTGTTGCTTTTTTAATCATTTCCATATGAAGAGAAATAATGAAGAGAAATGATAGATTAAATCGTATCGGTGCTCATTGGCCATTGGACATTAACATTACACAACAAGTTGGAAATCGCAATTTCAACAATGAGTGGTTTGGAAGGAATCAGCGGCTAACTGCCTACTATTCAGTGGAGTGGCTGGGTGGTTCCAAGTCTAAGATTAAGGGTCTCTTTTCCTCGTTTAAAATGAAAACATTCAACATTGTACATACTGTCAATGAAGCAAGATTTGTGCACGCTCAAAACAACTGTTAACTTGGATCTGCAAAATCGGACTTTAGTGAGTTCAAGACAACTGGGAACTCGGGAAAATCGGGAACTCTGGCTTCTTTCTAGAGCTACGACCTGAAGATCACTGACGTCATCATGATTCAACCTTTTTTCAGAGTTCCCAGTTGTCTTGAAAGCACCATAAATCCAGAGAATGCCAGACTTTGATGACAAAGTTTGATGACATAATGTTCCCACAAAGGCCCGCCTCGCCACCTTCCTGTTCAAGTGAGCACAGCAGAACAAGATGAGTCCAAACATGTACTGTATGCTGCTGCATAAATAATGTAATATGCCAGGGAGATATGTATACTGTAGCTAAGAAAGTAATACTAAGTGTATGTTGTGTAGTAAGCTGTTAGTAGCCCATGTGCCTCACATTAATAATTTGGTCTATTTTTACGTCTTAATTTCACCTACTGTTCTAACTTGGTGGTGCACATGTAGCCTATAACCTGTTTTTGAGAAATGTAATCATCGAATATTGTAAGAGCTTTCATTGTCTGCGTATATACCCCCTTTATTTATCCTATGGTTCTGACTTTGTTCTGTATATGGAGAACACTGTAAGAACGACCCATGTTCTGAATTCTGTGGTTGCACATTTCTAAGGTGCCGAACAAATAGTTATATTGACGATGTTCATCCTAGCGCGCTCATTAATGCTCTTAATCCAAATTACAGATTGCCTCTTATCTGCTTGTCGTCCCCTTATGCCATAGTTTGTACATCTCAATTGTCAGTAGAAACCACATTTGTTTAAACAAGTCTGCCATATCAGCTATGTTTTTTTAAAAGGCAGTAAATGAGGCTGAAGCAACTGTGTCTCTGCCAGACAAGGCTCCGCTGATATCCAGGTGTAGCAGTGGTAAAGTGTTGGGACTGCTGTTGAGACAGCTTTTTTGTAGGCCCTAACAGTTTGTGGGCACCATTTGTCACCGTTATAGTGCAATTAATTTATTGTTTAGTGTTGTGTTGTGTAGTGTAGTGGATTTGCTGGTATGCATCCCACACATTTTTTTTTTGCCCCACCAAGATTTACATGCTAAAATCGCCACTGCTCGTCTCTCATATCTACTGGACAGTGGTAATGGCAGTTCAAACTTCAAACACACAATTTCCCTCGCATCACCCGGAAAAGCTATATCTTTAAGCACGTGTCTGAGCCTGCTGACGGAAGCATCACTGATCTCTGACACTGGCCTGATTAGCAGAAATTAGACAGAGGGGTCCAGTCAGCAGGAAGAAAGATTCTAGCACGTCTAAAGCACAGTCACCAACTGAAGGATGAAACCTCATTTGACTGGCCAAGGAGATGGAAAAACACAACCATGCAAATGTTTTAAAGGCCCAATGCAGCAGTTTTTATATCAATATTAAATCATTTCTGTGTAACAATTAAGTACCTTACTGTAATAGATTTCCATTATACTGGGAAAACATAGCTTTTTAGTAACCTCTACGGGATCGGTGACCCCACTCCCCCCCACGGGGCTAACGTGCGTTGAGCTAACGTGCGCTAATGTGATTAGCATGAGGTTGTAAGTAACAAGTAACATTTCCCAGGACATAGACATATCTGATATGGGCAGAAAGCTTAAATTCTTGTTAATCTAACTGCACTGTCCAGTTTACAGTAGCTATTACAGTGAAAGAATACTATGCGCCTAAACTGGAATAATGCATTGTGGCCTTTCTCTTGCACTTGACAGATGATGAAAAAAATGTTTTTTTAATCTTTTTTATTTTTTACCAGATCTTATATTCTCCTACATTAATTTCACATTTCCACAAACATCAAAATGTTTCCTTTGAAATGGTATCAAGAATATGCATATCATTGCTTCAGGTCCTGAGCTACAGGCAGTTAGATTTGGGTATGTCATTTTAGGCGAAAATTGAAAAAAAGGGTCCGATCCTTAAGAGGGTGAAAAATTACTTCTCAATCTAGAAATTCAATTTGGTCTGCCTCTAGCAGATACCTTCTCACACCACAGACGCTGTGAAACATTGTTAAGGCTGCGAAAGTTCAACTGAGATAGGAACAATAGCACACCTGAACTTGGTTAAAATAATTGTTTAATTCAAAAGTTAATAAATGGCAAATGCAATTTCCGTATATACGGGTTCAATGTAACATCACGCAGGACGAAACAGAGAACTCCCCCCTTCTGCTGAAAACATTGGTATATGTTCTGACAGAGTTTAGTTCCCACCTCGGGATGGGCCTATCAGAACAGTGGCTGGGCGTGGTTTAGACTTGCCTGGCCAATAGTAGGCGCACAGGCTGGTCCCAGCCTCTTGGCGCTTGTTGTCCGGGGTTACTGAGGCCACAGGCTCGGTCCTGTTTGCGTCTCCACATCGTTCTATTCGTGTGTTCCTAGCTCAACATACTGTTATCTCCCAAGGTTATACTGCCCCTTAGCCAGACACCCGGTGTCTGCACAATCCACTGTATTGTTCCACAATTTATCAGCCTGAGCTCAAACACATTCATGTGTAGCAAACAAAACATTTTCTCATACCCCACAATAGTAATGTTGCGGCTTAATGATACAATGAGCACACAGTGTGAAAAGGCAAGCAAAACATATCCATTTTCCACAATAACATATTCTCAAACCTAACAATTAGCAAAGAAACATATTCTCAAACCCAACAACATATGAGATGAGACAGGATGTCAGGATATAGAAAGGTGCCAGAGAGGATGGTGCATTACTGCCACCAACAGCACGTGTGGTAAAATTACATTTAGAATTCGACATACACGCGGGCACACATATCCAGATTAGTGACCAGAAATAACTAATTTCCTCCCGTTTTGCCTGGCAAAAAACAACATGTACCCCGCCAAGCTGCCACATCGACGGCCCTGAAAGAACTTCATTGGACTCTATGTAAACTGGAAACCACATATCCTAAAGCTGCATTTATTGGAGCTGGGCATTTTAACAAGGCTAATCTGAAAACAAGGCTCCCAAAATGTTATCAGCATATCGAATGTGCGACCCGTGCTGGCAAAATCCTGGATCATTCTTACTCTACCTTCCGCGACGCATACAAAGCCATCCCCTGCCCCCCTTTCGGCAAATCTGACCATGACTCCATTTTGTTTCTCCCAGCCTATAGACAGAAACTAAAACAGGAAACGCCCGTGCTCAGGTCTGTTCAACGCCGGTCCGACTAATCTTATTCCACGCTTCAAGATTGCTTCAATCACGTGGACTGGGATATGTTCCGCATAGCGTCGGACAATAACATTGATGAATACGCTACTATTCGGTGAGCGAGTTTATTAGCAAGTGCATCGGTGATGTTGTACCCACAGCGACTATTAAAACTATCCCCAACCAGAAACCATGGATTGATGGCAGCATTCGGGCAAAAGTGATAGCGCGAACCACTGCTTTTAATCAGGGCAAGGCGACCGGAAACATGACCGAATACAAACAGTGTCGCTATTCCCTCCGTAAGGCAATCAAACAAGCTAAGCGTCAGTATAGAGACAAAGAAGAGTCGCAATTCAACGGCTCAGACACAAGAGGTATGTGGCAGGGTCTACAGTCAATCACGGACTACAAAAAGAAAACCAGCCCCGTTGCGGACCACGATGTCTTGCTCCCAGACAAACTAAACAACTTCTTTGCTCGCTTTGAGGACAATACAGTGCCACCAACACGGCCCACTACCAAAACCTGCAGGCTCTCCTTCACCGCAGCCAACTTAAGTAAAACATTTAAACGTGTTAACCCTTGCAAGGCTGCCGGCCCAGATGGCATCCCTGGCCGCGTCCTCAGAGCATGCGCAGACCAGCTGGCTGGTGTGTTTATGGACATATTCAATCAATCCCTATCCCAGTCTGCTGTTCCCACATGCTTCAAGAGGGACACCATTGTTCCTGTTCCCAAGAAAGCTAAGGTAACTGAGCTAAATGATTATCGCCCCGTAGCACTCACTTCCGTCATCATGAAGTGCTTTGAGAGACTAGTCAAGGATCATATCACCTCCATCCTACCTGACACCCTAGACCCACTCCAATTTGCTTACCGTCCCAATAGGTCCACAGACGACGCAATCGCAATCACACTGCCCTAACCCATCTGGACAAGAGGAATACCTATGTAAGAATGCTGTTCATCGACTACAGCTCAGCATTTAACACCATGGTACCCTCCAAACTCGTCATTAAGCTCGAGACCCTAGATCTCGACCCCGCCCTGTGCAACTGGGTCCTGGACTTCCTGACGGGCCGCCCCCAGGTGGTGAGGGTAGGAAACAACATCTCCACCCCGCTGATCCTTAACACTGGGGCCCCACGAGGGTGCGTTCTCAGCCCTCTCCTGTACTCCATTTTCACCCATGACTGCGTGGCCAAGGACACCTCCAACTTAATCATCAATTTTGCAGACGACACTACAGTGGTAGGCTTGATTACCAACAACAACGGGACGGCCTACAGGGTGGACGTGAGGGCCCTCGGAGTGTGGTGTCAGGAAAATAACCTCTCACTCAACGTCAACAAAACAAAGGAGATGATCGTGGACTTCAGGAAACAGCAAAGGGAGCACCCCCCCCTATCCACGTCGACGGGGCAGTAGTGGAGAAGGTGGAAAGTTTTAAGTTCCTCGGTGTACACATCACAGACAAACTGAAATGGTCCACCCACACAGACAGCGTGGTGAAGAAGGCGCAACAGCACCTCTGAAATTCGGCTTTTCACCAAAAACACTCACAAATTTTTACAGATGCACAATCGAGAGCATCCTGTCGGGCTGTATCACCACCTGGTACGGCAACTGCTCCGCCCACAACCGTAAGGCTCTCCAGAGGGTAGTGAGGTCTGCACAACGCATCACCGGGGGTAAACTACCTGCCCTCCAGAACACCTACACCACCCGATGTCACAGGAAGGCCAAAAAGATAATCAAGGACAACAACCACCCGAGCCACTGCCAGTTCACCCCGCTATCATCCAGAAGGCAAGGTCAGTACAGGTGCATCAAAGCTGGGACCAAGAGACTGAAAAACAGCTTCTATCTCAAGGCCATCAGACTGTTAAACAGCCATCACTAACATTGAGTGGCTGCTGCCAACATACTGACTCAAATCCTCTAGCCACTTTAATAATACAAAATTGGATGTAATAAATGTATCACTAGCCACTTTGAACAACGCCACTTTATATAATGTTTACATATCCTACATTACTCATCTCATATGTATATGCTGTACTCTATACCATCTACTGCATCTTGCCTATGCCGTTCGGCCATCGCTCATCCATATATTTATATGTACATACTCGTATTCATTCCTTTACACTTGTGTGTATAAGGTAGTTATTGTGAAATTGTTCGATTTCTTGTTAGATACTACTGCATGGTCGGAACTAGAAGCACAAGCATTTCGCTACACTCGCATTAACATCTGCTAACCATGTGTATGTGACAAATAAAATTTGATATGATTATCTTGAGGGGTACTTACTTGTAACTAATGTGTGCTTATACAGTACATTACCCATCCTGACAACCTGTCCCTCGTTTTAAACCGTGTGGAAGTGAGATCCAAGTGGGAGAATTAACACACGAGTATACCACAGAGTACATGTAATATCTCCATAAGTACAATGTACTGTATGTGTTACACAGGATTTGGCTAGTTATAATGAAGTTTATCTTGAGGGGCACTTACTTGTAATTATAGTGTACAGATAGCCAGTTGTGGAAAAAGTATCCAAATGTCATATTTGAGTTAAAGTAAAGATACCTTAATAGAAAATGACTGAAGTAAAAGTGTCAGTCACCCAGTAAAATACACCTTGAGTAAAAGTCTGAAAGTATTTGGTTTTATTAAGTATCAAAAGTATAAATAATTTCACATTATTTATATTAAGCAAACTGGACGGCACAAATTAAAAAATATGAAAAATATTATGCATAACCTGGGGCACACTCAGACATAATTTACAAACAAAGCATTTGTGTTTAGTGAGTCCGCCAGACAAGAGGCAGTAGGTGTGACTAGGGATGTTCTCTTGATAAGTGTGTGAATTTGACCATTTTCCTGTTCTGCTAAGCATTCGAAATGTAATGAGTACTTTTGGGTGTCAGGGTAAAAGTACATTATTTTCTTTAGAACCCTTGTGGAGAAAAAGTATGGTAATGAGTAATTATATAGAAATGGCTAAGTCCTGTGTAACACCTAGTAACTACATTGTATTTATGCAGATATTACATGTATTTTGTGGTGTACTAATGTGTTTATTTCTCACTTTGGTGACGCTTTCAGAAGCTGACGATTAGATTGTCAGGATGGGTAACATATTTTATAGGTACACTATAATTACAAGTAAGTACCCCTCAAAATACACTTCATTTTAAGTATATTTTGAACAGTGCACATTCATGGTTAAGTAATTCGCGCCTATTCAGCATAGGCTATAATCTCTCAGACACCCAGCACATCCACAACCCAACCTTTGTCACAGTTAATGAATCAGATGCAGCTGAGAAGTAACAAAAAAATAAGTTGGTGAATTTATTGGAAACCTGCCCATTTGTAACAAGCATAGTAACAAGCATTCGTTGCTGCAATTGCTACCAGTTACATGTTATTACACTGTAACTATGAGTTGTTACAGTTCATTACAATACATGTTACAGTGTAATTACACATGTAAGTATTACTGCAATCAATCAAACTACTGACTCATCTTTGCCAGAACAATAGGCTACCTGGTCATTTGATTAATCATTTTCATATTTCAGATAGGCCCAGTTTGGATGGCTACTGGCTATACTGTATGTCTAAAGATGAGCAGCTGTAACATCGCACCGCCTTCAATATTATGGGATGAAGATGTAACATATTCTGGCAAATGTATTACAATATTTATGAGGAAGAACAGGGCTACTCGGCTGTCAATTAGCACTCTGCAGGCAAATCAATCAAATCAAATTGTATTTTATTGGTCACATACACATGGTTAGCAGATGTTAATGCGAGTGTAGCGAAATGCTTGTGCTTCTAGTTCCGACCGTGCAGTAATATCTAACAAGTAAACTAACAATTTCATAACACCAACCTCATACACACAAGTGTAAAGGAATGATTAAGAATATCTACATATAAATATATGGATGAGCGATGGCCGGACAGCATAGGCAAGATGCAGTAGATGGTATAGAGTACAGTATATACATATGAGATGAGTAATTTAAACATTTTATAAAGTGGCATTGTTAAGTGACTAGTGACACATTTATTACATCAATTATTAAAGTGGCTAGAGATTGAGTCTGTATGTTGGCAGCAGCCACTCAATGTTAGTGATGGCTGTTTAACAGTCTGATGGCCTTGAGATAGAAGCTGTTTTTCAGTCTCTTGGTCCCAGCTTTGATGCACCTGTGCTGACCTCGCCTTCTGGATGATAGCGGGGTGAACTGGCAGTGGCTCGGGTGGTTGTTGTCCTTGATTATCTTTTTGGCCTTCCTGTGACATCAGGTGTTGTAGGTGTCCTGGAGGGCAGGTAGTTTGCCCCCGGTGATGCGTTGTGCAGACCTCACTACCCTCTGGAGAGCCTTACGGTTGTGGGCGGAGCAGTTGCCGTACCAGGCGGTGATACAGCCTGACAGGATGCTCTCGATTGTGCATCTGTAAAGATTTGTGAGTGTTTTTGGTGACATGACACATTTCTTCAGCCTCCTGAGGTTGAAGAGGCGCTGTTGTGCCTTCTTCACCACGCTGTCTGTGTGGGTGGACCATTTCAGTTTATCTGTGATGTGTACGCCGAGGAACTTAAAACTTTCCACCTTCTCCACTACTGTCCCGTCGATGTGGATAGGGGGGTGCTCCCTCTGCTGTTTCCTGAAGTTCACGATCATCTCCTTTGTTTTGTTGACGTTGAGTGTGAGGTTATTTTCCTGACACAACACTCCAAGGGCCATCACCTCCTCCCTGTAGGCCGTCTCGTTGTTGATGGTAATCAAGCCTACCACTGTAGTGTCGTCTGCCAACTTGACGATTGAGTTGGAGGCGTGCATTGCCACGCAGTCATAAGTGAACAGGGAGTACAGGAGAGGGCAGAACGCACCTCTCCAAAGTGTTGATATGGTGCAGAGGGCACATGCTTTCCAGGCAGGCTGTCCTCCAGAGTGGTGACATGGTGCAGACAGAACATGCTTTCCAGGCAGGCTGTCCTCCAGAGTGGTGACATGGTGCAGACAGAACATGCTTTCCAGGCAGGCTGTCCTCCAGAGTGGTGACATGGTGCAGACAGAACATGCTTTCCAGGCAGGCTGTCCTCCAGAGCGGTGACATGGTACAGACAGAACATGCTTTCCTGGCAGGCTGTCCTCCAGAGCGGTGACATGGTGCAGACAGAACATGCTTTCCTGGCAGGCTGTCCTCCAGAGCGGTGACATGGTGCAGACAGAACATGCTTTCCTGGCAGGCTGTCCTCCAGAGCGGTGATATGGTGCAGACAGAACATGCTTTCCAACCGATCCGGCAACCTCTGCTACAAGTAGGCCGTATGATTCTGTTGTGGACTCCAGAGAAGTGAGATTATATATCCCTAGTTGATATTGGCTACTAACATGACTTCAGCTCCAAATGCAGGTGTAAAATGCAGTATATTTATGTAGCCTGTCTGGCGTTTTCTAAATATATCACAGTTCATGGCTGTAATGATTTGCGCAGCGATTGTGCGAGCACACGTCCATGTGAGTGCTCGGGGGTCGCAAGTTTTGTACCATTCCTTTTTGGGTGTTACGGGTCAAACATTTTGAAAACCACTGGGGTACATGATAGTGGCAACAAATGGCATTGCTGTCACGTATTCTCCCTCTCTGGCCTCTAGGTCATCAGGCTGCTGATTATGCGGCACACCTGTCACCATCGTCAAGCGCACCAGCGCCTCATGACACTCACCGTGACTCCATCACCTCCTTTATTATCTTCCTTATACCTGTCACTTCCCTTGGTTCTTACCTCAGGTGTTATTGACTCTGTTTCCTGTCGGTGCGTTGTTTGTGTTTCGTGTTTATTGTTTTGTTTATTCATTAAAACACTCACTCCCTGTACTTGCTTCCCAACTCTCAGCGCACTTGTTACATTTGGGTTAGATATAGTAACGGTAGGCTACAGTATTTCTTACAATATTCTATTTTGACTGGAATTGTGTTGACCATTGCTACTAACACATTTCTTTTTGGAGCACATTCCCCCCAAAAGGTCTGTGCACGGCTCTGCCGCTAGCTAGCTAGCGCTACTAGCTAGCAAGCGCTACTAGCTAGCAAGTAGAGGTATCTTTGTTAGAACAATAGGCTACCTGGCGAAAAGTAGTACTAGCTAGCGCTGCTGGCCACTTGCTAGTAGTGCTAGCTAGCTAACCAGTGTAGCCAATTTATGCAAGTGACAGCTAAAGCACAAGCAACAGTGGTTTTTGGCATTAACATTGTATCCCAAAATTATCAAACTTACTACATTTATCCTGAGCTCATAGCTAGCTATTTCTCCCACTTCATATATACAGTCAACGCTCTCTCAACTTCGACCACTATGATACTAACACACTGGATCAGATCTATTGCGCCGACTGGTATGTGCGTAGCACAATGACGCCCTGGAACACATCGCAAGTTCAGGTTGTGTGCGCACATACCAACTGAGACACAAAAATAGCATCTGCGATGCATGCGCTTTGTGATTCGCAGACCAGGCGGCTTCAGCGAGAATAATCTGCAGCTGGATACTTCTCAAGAATTTTGCTAGAACTGTCTGGGAGTGGTCTGAGTGGGAGGGGAAAACTGAAAACTAGCTGTTATTGGCAGAGAGATTTGGAACTCTCTTTGTTATTGGTCTATTAACCAATTTACCGCATGGTGATGTGACCATGGAAAGCCGAAACTCCCGTCCGTGCAAACCTGCTGATTAGAAGGTCCTGTGTAGATTGTATTTACATCCAGCAACTATCAGGAAATAACACTGATTTTTAAAAAGCTGTTGTACAATATGATATAAAAAAACAGGCACAATGTTTTTGATTGCACTCTGCCTTTAACAAACAAACAGTAATATTCCCTGACACTCTCCCCTGCCAGTGGCCATACAGCTCCTTCTCATAAAGTCTGTTTGGGTGCCGTCAATTGGAATTGACCTACTTAGAAATAAACTTGGTTTAATGTCCAGCCTCATCAGGCTTATTATCTGACACTAAGCAGTCATCAAACGAATAAGGCTTGGCTGCTCTTCAAGGGACGGACCACTCTCTCATGTCCTAATAGTTACAGTGTAAACACACTTGGATTTTAGGATCAAAAGATGATCCACTGAATGAAGCCCAGTTGAGTGATTCCCTTGGCATATCAAGTTATCTGACTACCGAGCAGCAAGCAATCTGACCACCGACATCCAACCACATTCATGTTGAATGTTAAACAACACAAGACAACAGATGAAATGCTTCACAGCCTTGGATCATTTCCATCCTTTCAACTCAATGCCACGTTTCTTCTTATTCAACTTGCAAATGTTCCCCAGCTCAGTTTGTTCCCCAGCTCAATTTGTTCCCCAGCTCAGTTTGTTCCCCAGCTCAGTTTGTTCCCCAGCTCAATTTGTTCCCCAGCTCAGTTTGTTCCCCAGCTCAGTTTGTTGCCCAGCTCAGTTTGTTCCCCAGCTCAGTTGCAAATTTGCCCACAATTGTTGGAAGTCTATTTTCAAACATTCTTCAAGGAAAATGACAAAATCCGCTGGCTGTCACAGTAAGTCTAGCTAAATGATGACATTTAGCACATCGACGTGTAGGAAAAACAGTGTATTTCTCTCACATGCATGTGATTAAGGAATTAAGCTTATAGAGATGCCAAATATACAATTATCCACCTATTCTGATTGCACTCTTCTCTCTCATACTGCCTGAGAGGCTGCTTTCTGGGCCTGACTGGTACACTAAGTATAAGCTATTAGGTCATTTTGTTTCTGGGAGTTATAGTATGATGTTAGTTATAATATAGTTAGTGTGATCTCATGGCTGCAGTGCAAACAGATCAAAATACATGGTACTGGACATTACAGGCACATCAGAATGAATTATAAGAACGGTTCTGATTATGTGCAGTACACATAACCCTGAAGCATATAGGATGCTGAAGGCCCATTTCAATGGATATTTTTGGTAAAATGTTTTATTTAACCTGGAAAGTTAGTTAAGAACAAATTCTTATTTACCATGACGGCCTAC
Source organism: Brachymystax lenok tsinlingensis (assembly GCA_030435695.1). Lineage (NCBI taxonomy): Eukaryota > Metazoa > Chordata > Actinopteri > Salmoniformes > Salmonidae > Brachymystax > Brachymystax lenok. Next base: position 41,281,692 of record CM059792.1, on the reverse strand, counting down.
CCCGGCCAAACCCTGGCGACGCTGGGCCAATAGTGACCTGCCCTATCAAACTCCCAATCATGGCCGGATGTGATGCAGCCTGGATTCAAACCAGGGACTGTAGTGAGATGTGGAGATGTGGAAGACTAATAACAACCATCCCTCTGATTTATTCAGATCTTCCCACGTGAATGATGAGATTCCTCTGTCGCTGGGAGTTATAGTATATGACCTTTATATTGTACTTTTAAGCCAACAAAACCTTGATTATGCCTACAGGATGATATTCTATACTTTATTTTCTTTTTAAACACTGACCCACATCGGAGCACAGGGAGGATTATCAGACATCATACTATTAAAAAAATAATCGACAGAGGGCTTTGAAATGAATGCCCCTAAAAAGACAACATATCTCATGTCTCAGTCAGGCATAGTACAACGATCCCTGATAATGCCTAGACACAATACACAGTCTATCCTCTTCATGCCTCTTGGCACATAAGGCCTCAGAAACCATCACACTTAGAAAACATACAAGTAACAAATTATCATTCCTGCAGGATAAAATGGTTGATTATTTTTCTCAAACAAATCCATTAAAATAGGGCCCCCACTTTACAGGAGTTTATCAAAGTGTCTATCCATCAGCTTCTTCCATCCTATCTAAGCCACAGCTCCTCCCTCACCTAGTGGATTGGCTGGGGTGGGGACGACTGATGGATGTGCTGACACACCATTATAACTTAGATGGAGAACAACAAATTCAGGCCATTGATTTATAGTGATGCTGCAGTTAGATCAGGCTAGCTGCCCAGCTGCATCCATTTGTAATGGGAGAGCCTGCCGAGCTGCTGGGACAGAAATCCAGTTAGTGATGGTAATGACATACTGTAAGAGACTCCCAGACGCTATCACTGTTCTGGTAGAAAACCAGGAGTACAGTCTGGTCTGGAGATGACCTTTCTATGAAACACATCCTTGTTGATTCCTAGCATGAGCTGTAGGTCAGAGGCCATATGTGTCAGAGTACGAGTGCTGATTGAAAAGGTTCTATTCTGACAAAAATGTGTTTACACAGAGCAATATGTCACCTAAGATGTTGTTTTGACTGGACAACAACTGTGCAGAATTAAGCCATGCTATTTTCTCTACTGTCACTCTTAATTTTGTCTCAAAAATCAATGTCACGACTTCAGCCGAAGTTGGTCACTCTCCTTGTCCGGGCAGCTTTCGGCGGTCGACGTCGCCGGTTTTCTAGCTGCCGCCGATCTTTTCTAGGCTCCTGCGGTGGATGAATGGTTTAGGCGCTCGGAGGAGACCTGGGAGGCCGCCCATGTGCACTTACAACGAGCCGTGAGGCGGCAGAAGGCGAGCGCCGACCGCCACCGCAGTGAGGCCCCGGTGTTCGCACCGGGGGACAGGGTCTGGCTCTCGACCCGAGACCTGCACCTCCGCCTGCCCTGCCAGAAGCTGGGTCCGCAGTATGTGGGGCCCTTTAAAGTCCTGAGGAGACTGAACGAGGTATGTTATAAGTTACAGATCCCCCAGATTACCGTATTAACTCCTCGTTCCATGTGTCTCTCCTCAGACCGGTGGTAGCTGGTCCAATCCAGGAATCTGAGGTGCGGGAAGTCCATCGAGGGGGCCCCGGCGTATGCTGTCCGAGCCATCATGGACTCAAGGCGCCGGGCGAGGGGCCTCCAGGACCTCGTGGAGTGGGAGGGGTACGGCCCGGAGGAGAGATGTTGGGTGCCGGTGCTGCTGGAGTTTCACCGTCTCCACCCGGATCGCCCTGCGCCTCATCCTCCGGGTTGTCCCCGAGGCCGGTGTCGGCTCAAGGGGGGGTACTGTCACGACTTCAGCCGAAGTTGGTCCCTCTCCTTGTTCGGGCGGCTTTCGGCGGTCGACGTCGCCGGTTTTCTAGCTGCCGCCGATCTACTTTTCATTTTCTGTGTTTTTGTCTTCATTATACACACCTGGTTTCCAATCACTAATTACATGTTCCTTATTTAAACCTCTGTCCCCCCATGTCTTTGTGATTGATTGTTTTGTTGTACTCAGTCCGTCTTTGTGGGCTTGTGTGTTTACCGCTAATATTGTGTATTTTTGAGTAAATTAAGTTGATTACTCTATTCTGCTGTCCTGCGCATTGACTCTTTACACAGCTACACACAGGACCATCACAGTGAAGTACATTTGTAGATGTACATTTTAGAAAAACAGATTGTTTAACTGTACCAGCTCTGTCTCCTTGGGAATGACCTTTCTGCTATTTAGAGTACATGGTGAAAGGTAGATGGATTGAGAGATGAAAGCCTACTCATGGCAGATACCCACTGGCAGAGGTGTACCAGAGTTCTCAATAGGTCCATTCTATTCTGACAGAGCTTGGGACAGAGGGGATAAGTGAAACGACAGACTATTAGCCTGGATTGACTTTGTTCTGTGTTGAGTCGGCAAAGGTATAAAGTCAGCGCCAAAGCGCTGAAACATCATCTCCCCTTTTTCTATTAGTCAGAGAACAGGGACCTTTAGCTCTGCCTGGGTGAAATGCCAAAAAGCACTTACTGTATAATTCCCAAAATGTAGAGGAGCTTTCAGTGACCAGGTCAACTGGGTTCCATAACACACACATACAGTATTATGTTAATGGATTACCTATTGGACAAAGAAAATGGTCAGAATACAAAAATAATAAGTGTATGATAGGTAATGTACAGCAAAAAAGAAAACATAATGAATGTCCCTAACTTGCTGGTACAGATGTAGCATCTTAATTTGAGCCAGTTTGTTACAGCAGGACAATAATCCTGCAGCAACAGCAAATGTGAATTATTATGTGTATTAGAATTAATGGACATGTTTATGAGGGTTGATACATTTTTCGTTGGCAAAATTGTCTGAATTGTCAAAGTGGAAATTACAAACTTTAGAAGCCTTTTTAAAACTGAAATACACTACAAGTTGCTGTGCAGGAAAATTCTCAGCAACAAAAGAGTGATCAAATTAAGATCCTACATCTGTAGGTAATGGCTACAGTATGAGAACTGTTTTGGATATGGTTTCCAATTGATGGCCAAGTAGAACATATGCAGCGCACATCACACACAGTAATATCCCTTAAAAACCATGACCAGACCCTATTTCCCTTCCCCACCTCACACAGTAATATCCCTTAACAACCATGACCAGACCCTATTTCCCTTCCCCACCTCACACAGTAATGTCCCTTAACAACCATGACCAGACCCTATTTCCCTTCCCCACCTCACACAGTAATGTCCCTTAACAACCATGACCAGACCCTATTTCCCTTCCCCACCTCACACAGTAATGTCCCTTAACAACCATGACCAGACCCTATTTCCCTTCCCCACCTCACACAGTAATGTCCCTTAACAACCATGACCAGACCCTATTTCCCTTCCCCACCTCACACAGTAATGTCCCTTAACAACCATGACCAGACCCTATTTCCCTTCCCCACCTCACACAGTAATGTCCCTTAACAACCATGACCAGACCCTATTTCCCTTCCCCACCTCACACAGTAATGTCCCTTAACAACCATGACCAGACCCTATTTCCCTTCCCCACCTCACACAGTAATGTCCCTTAACAACCATGACCAGACCCTATTTCCCTTCCCCCACCGCAGTCAGCAGAGCACCGTGTGATTCCATTAGTTCCATTAGTGGAGCTGGAGCAACTGAGACATGCTGTAACAACAGGTTCTGAAGCAACTGAGACACGCTGTAACAACAGGTTCTGGAAAAGTCTGTCACAACCACAAATGAGATTTGGAAACAAGATGTCACAAAAATACAGACACTTAAAACTGCAAGCCATGAACTTTTATTTTCATCATTATCCCTTTTTGTTTGTTTAATATACTTGAAAGAGGAGGAGGGGGTTAAATTCTTGTTGGAAGACAGGAGGTTAAAGATTTACAAATCAATGTCCTCGGTGAACAGAAATGTACAACATTACATAATCATACTGATCAAAAACATAATCATTAAAAATAACTTACAAATTGATGGGGAAAGCGCATTTAAGGCAATCGCTAGTTGGCTGAGTTTGCTCCAAAATAGTGTCAATCATTCTCCTACAGTGTAATGTAAGAGAAGTGGGACATGTACAGGTATGTAATGGGATGCTTTAGGTTCCTAGGCCTCTAAATAGAGCCGGGTGGGGGAGCTAGCTTGGGTGGGTGAGGGGTTGGACAGGGACATGTAGTAAATATTGCAAGACCATGACATAGTCAGGGTGAAAGGAGAGAAGCAGAACCAGCAGGTAGACATTTCATCAACTTTCTCCTATTTCATTTGGGAGATGGGGGTGGTGGGTTAGGAAGGTTAGAACCAACCCCTTTGGTGTCCATGGTGATGAAAGAGGTGTTAGTAAAATACAGTAGAGCAAAACGGCATGTCATTGCTGAAAGAGGTACAGTATTCCTTTTCGCTTTACAGTATTCCTGATCGCTTTGCTGAGAAGACAATGACCAGAATCAGCCAAAGCTGTTTAGGATGCAGGTAGGTAGCCGGGACGTAGTGTTTACTGTTCATTTAAAGGGAGTGGTAATCGTCATTCAGTATAAACCATGAAACTCCTGCTGGTAGGCTACAATTGACCATCTTGAAAGAGTACAAAAGAGAGGGAATGTGAAAGGAAAAAGGGTGGAGGAGAATATCGATATTCCAATTATTTTAAGTTCAGTACAATTGAGGAAATACAGTTAATTTGCAGCTGTCACCACAATAAACAGAGTTTCATACGTTGGGGGTATTTAGAAACAGCTGAGTAGTTATACTGTTCAAGCTGCAGAGGAGAAAGAGGTCATATTCACAGAAAGAAGAAAAGAGACTACAGGAAATCATCAAGACACATGTACATATCAACAAATGTATATATTACACAGCCATATAGAGGGTATTTTTTTCTCTGTGGAAATCTTGGTACATGGGGATCGACTGGGACTTTTGGTTTATTAAAAAAGTAAAGGAAGTAGAACCAGAGACCTAATTCCATTCTGTCCGCTGGTTTAAAAAATGACAGTTAAAGTCTACAAACAGAAACCTTGGTCTTCTGTTGAAAAGGAGATCTGGTGGGTCAGTGTGTGAGCACATAGTGGATCATCTCTCTCCCATACTTCTCTCTCTCTGCCATCACCTGAACTGTTTCAGCTGGTCTGAGACCAGAGGAGACACATTATCCTGTGTGTCCCATGTCCTGTGTCTCCTGGTCACAGAACCGTCAGTCAGTCACCATCAGATCAGACAGTCACCATCAGAACAGTCAGTCACCACCAGAACAGTCAGTCACCATGAGAACAGTCAGTCACCATCAGAACAGTCAGTCAGTCACCATCAGAATAGTCAGTCAGTCACCATCAGATCAGTCAGTCACCATCAGATCAGTCAGTCAATCCCCATCAGAACAGTCAGTCAGTCACCATGAGATCAGTCAGTCACCACCAGAACAGTCAGTCACCATCAGATCAGTCAGTCACCATCAGATCAGTCAGTCACCATCAGATCAGTCAGTCAGTCACCATCAGATCAGTTAGTCAGTCACAATCAGATCAGTCAGTCACCATCAGATCAGTCAGTCACCATCAGATCAGTTAGTCAGTCACCATCAGATCAGTCAGTCGCCATCAGATCAGTCATTCAGTCACCATCAGATCAGTCATTTATTCACCATCAGATCAGTCAGTCACCATCAGATCAGTCATTCAGTCACCATCAGATCAGTCAGTCACCACACTCACAGGCCCTGATCATGTGAAGGGGTGAGGTCACACATAAGAGCGTCCGTTCAGGTTTATAAGAGAGAGAGGAGAGGGAGAGTTGGAAGGACTGTGGTCTGGTGAGGCCTGTTGATGTAGCCTACAGCAGCCTATCCTCTTCTGTGTGTAGTCTGGGGGTAGTCTGGGGCTAGTCGGGGAGTAGTTTGGGGATAGTCTGGGGGTAGCCAGTATGTAGTCGGGGGGTAGTCTTGGTGTAGATGGATGGTGTAGCGTTCCCCTGCATGGCAGAGATAAGATCTCCCAGACTTTGGTTTCCTTTATGTCTTTAAAAGTGGGTTGATGTGTGTGTGCATGCGTGTGTGTTTCCAGTTTGTTTGTATCAGCGTGTTTAGTGTATATGACTGTTTACACGTGTGTGTGTGTTTTCCGACTGAGGGTTCTGTTCCAGTTATCCCACTGAGTTGAGAGAAGTTCCATGGTCCAAAGATCAGTCCAGTGCAGTGCAGCATACATTATGTATATCCCCAGAGTGAGGTCCAAAATCAAACAGGTGTGAATTCCCAGCCATGTCCGACACACAACAGTTCCATTTCCACTCACTGTTACAATGAGTCACAAAGTCGACTCTCTTCTCCCCAAAATAAAACCCACTGCAGTCACAAACACAATCTCCAGGTTGCCAAACTGTCTGTAAACAGAGAAGAAAGAGACAACGATAGAAGAGTATGAGATCAATCCAACAATGGTTGTGTGTACATTAGAGCATTATCCATAGGGAGGACTAAGAAGCGGCCGAGCAGCCGGCAGACCAAACAGAGCTTACATGCCAAGAACACAACGTCTCAGTCTGACAAAGGTTAGCACTAAATAATGCTCTTCTTCATAACTGTGAAGGAAAAATGGGTTGGCTTCAATGGAAAGGAAAAGTATTAGTTACATATAGCATGATTCCCTAAACAATGGAACTTCATGAATCACAACTGTGGAAAGACACGTTGGCTACACTACAAAGACGATTTCACTCATGACTATCACAGGTCCTGATGGTCGCTAGGGAGATGAAGAACAACAGGGGAAACAGATGAGTGCAGAGAGGAAGATGAGAAAATTCTCTTGAGTTTATTGACCAGGCCAGACTCACCTCTGCTGCAGGAGATGTCACAGACATCAAGGCCAAAGGATAAAGGCAAGAGAAAAGAATAAGAACAGAAACAAAAACTACAGAGAGAGAGTGACAGAGAGAGAAAGAGAGAGTGAGTGAGAAAGAGAGAGAAAAAGAGAGAGAGCGAGCGAGAGAGAAAAAGAGAGAGAGGAGAGAGTCGGAAAAACAGAAGACATGTTAGTTACAAGCAGAAACAGAGGATGCTTAGGAAAGTTACAAAGACACTGTCCTACTAGGTAGGGGAACTATCAATTAATCAATGAATTGAACTTTATTTAAACACAGAGAAATCTAGTCCTGATATAGCTAGCCTCTATGATGTCAAACAGAGCATAGACATTACAGAACTACAGTAAAAAGACATTCTGAGTCATGTACAACTTGGTTCATATACAACTTTTAATGTATTTATATTTAACTAGGCAAGTCAGTTAAGAACAAATTCTTATTCCCAATGACAGCCTACCCCAGCCAAACCCTAACGGCACTGGGCCAATTGTGCGCTGCCATATGGGACTCCCAATCACAGCCGGTTGTGATACAACCTGGAATCGAACCAGGGTCTGTAGTGACGCCTTTAGCACTGAGTTGCAGACCACTGCACCACTCGGGAGCCACTCAGGACTTTAACTCTAACAGGGCCGAGGTCCTGACTATATGCGCTGAGCTGACCAAACCCCTGTATCGTGCAACAATGGAAGCAGAACTACTGGCCACACCTCATTATGTTTGGTTCATTAACTAGTCAGTGATGTGGGGTTCAGTGGGATAGAGGTCAGCCTGATGCTTGACTGTAAGGATACTATAAGGAGAAGACAGACTGCATGTCAGTCAAGTGGAAAGCCTTAGGGATAACAACACATTATATTTAATCTTTTAACAGGCCCCTTCAGGTCACAGAAGCATCACAGGGGCTGAGTTCCTATTTCCTATATAGTTCACTACTTTTAACTAGGGTCCATAGGACTAGATAGGAAATAGGATGGCATTTGGGACACAGTCATAGTCAGTTTATAGCCGACAGGGAGGAGAGCAAAACCTGTGTGACGGTAAATAACTCTGACGGCCATCTTACCTTCTCCTCCAGATCCTTAATTTGTCTCCTCTGAATGTCTGTCTTATCCTCCAGGTCTCGAATTCTCTGAAAATATTGTTGTTCCCTTAGTGAGTATATTCAATCTATTCAAATATGCTCCATAAATCTATATTTTACATACACTTTTGAATCACTGCTGGAAATATAAATTAACTTTACAACAAACGTTAAGAAAACATATATGTATTGTACAGTCAGGTAAACATCAGTATTACAGTTTTGGTGTATCAGTAAAAATGATTTAGATACATTTGGGGTTTCACTGGAGCATCTGCCTGTGGCATGGTTTATTGAAACAATAAATGCTTTCTGTAAAACCCTGGGTGAGACAGGTATGCTGACAGCTCTGCCCTTGGAGTAGCCTGGTTAGGGGTTCACCAGCTGCATGTGTGTGAGAGGCTGGCACACGATGCTGCTACCCCCTGGAGTGGATTAGCCAGTGTAACTGTAAATCAATGGAACATCGCCCTCTACAGTAGCATTTAGGAACTGCAGCAGCTGCATCATCTTTGTTCCATGTTACAGTAAATTACAATTAGGGTTGAACAACCTCTTGTTCATTCCAGTAAACATATGCTGTATGCTGTTAAATTGTGTAACTGCTTAGAGTAACAATACAAAGTCAATGTCAGGTGTGAGTGTTGCATACTAAGTCTTGACCTGATGTTAGGACTGAGGATCTGTGAAAGTCATCATTCTGTTCTTTCTAGACATACTGTGTTTTATTAACCTTTCTTTCATCAAAGTGGGTACAAGTGTGAATCCCTCAAGTTAAGTGTATGCCATATGTTGACTCCTATGCAGGTGCATCAGGGTTCTACTGGTGTGACTGTCTGCCTTGGCCTTGGTGTAACCACCATAGAATTAGAAATTAGAGTACCTTGGTGTAACCAACATAGAATTAGAAATTAGAATACCTTGGTGTAAACAACATAGAATTAGAAATTAGAATACCTTGGTGTAACCAACATAGAATTAGAAATTAGAATACCTTGGTGTAACCAACATAGAATTAGAAATTAGAATACCTTGGTGTAACCAACATAGAACAACATAGAACCAACACATGTACATTCAACACACATGTACATTTCAATTTCTAATTCTATGTTGGTTACACCAAGGTATTCTAATACCTTGGTGTAACCAACATAGAATTAGAAATTATAATACCTTGGTGTAACCAACATAGAATTAGAAATTAGAGTACCTTGGTGTAACCAACATAGAATTACAAATTAGAGTACCTTGGTGTAACCAACATAGAATTACAAATTAGAGTACCTTGGTGTAACCAACATAGAATTAGAAATTAGAGTACTTTGGTGTAACCAACATAGAATTAGAAATTAGAGTACCTTGGTGTAACCAACATAGAATTAGAAATTAGAGTACCTTGGTGTAACCAACATAGAATTAGAAATTAGAGTACCTTGGTGTAACCAACATAGAATTAGAAATTAGAGTACCTTGGTGTAACCAACACAGAATTAGAAATTAGAGTACCTTGGTGTAACCAACAGTTATCGACCCTGGGTTGCCTGTGTGACTAAGAAATGTGTCCACTAACACAAACCTTCAGGTCTAAAGTCTCAGACAAGGCGACTTATAGAGAAAACATAGTTTCAGCTGCAAGTCCAACAGACTGTCCTCATCTGTTGAGTCATGTCTCATGTTGAGTCATCAAAGTGAGTGTACTTATAATGCATTTTAATGGATAGTGGGTTTGATTCCCACTAGGGCCACCCATATGGAAATGTACATGTGTGAATACACTGTAAGTGGCTTTGGACAAAAGCGTCGGCTGAATGGCATATATTGTGACTGTATATTGTACCTGATGGGCCTGGTGGAGCAGCTCCATCCTCTCAGCCAGGACCTGACAGTCGAACTCTCTGCTCTTCCTCAGCATCTGTCTGCGTAGCTTCTCCACGGACGTACGTAGCTCGTCTTTCTGCATGTCACTCAGAGGCTCGCCGTACCCGATCACCTTGTCCTGCTGCAGCGCGTTGTAGAGAGTAGCCTCCAGCTCCTGGATTTGCTGTGGGGTGAGGTTGAGGGGGTAGTTAGCCAAAGTGACAATAATATGTCTGTAGATAGCCATCATCTACAAGTTGGTACTGGCTAGGGGAGAGGTGTATGCATTGCACACAACAATCTATGTTACACTTACCATATGTTCAAAGTTCACTTGAAATAGAACACGTTTCTGGCCAATAAAAAAGCAATTGTGTATTTAAAGGCAGGCGGTTGAATGAGGGGGAATGCAACAGTTACCGTGTAGGCCTGATCCAGGGCTGACTTCCTGTAGTCCAGTTCCTCCTCCAGATAGCCTTTCTGCTTGCAGAACATCTCCTGTGGGGGACAGTGCTCTCTGGTCAGTGTTTTGATCTCAATACTGTGACTGAAGAAGTCAGTAACATCCTCAACAGTCCCTAACATCACATCAACAGGTAGTGACACAGGTAGTGTTGTCTATATGCCTTATAGTTCTTTGAGCATCTCTTCCACACAAACATGATATATTACACAACATGTGCTAGGCTTGTAATACTGTAGGCAATATTCAGAGACACACTCATCTGCTTCTGTGAGAGAACAACATACAACAAACATCCTGCTTGTGTCATAGTTACAAACCTGGAATAGTGGAAACATCTCAGCGATATTGACAAGACTGGGAGGAAACCAGGAACACAGGAGAGTAAATATCTTGTGCACATACACTCTTCATTTACATAATTGAGCAGAAGCTCTTATCCAGAGCGACATACAGGAGCAATTAGGGTCAAGTGCCTTGCCCAAGGGCACATCGGCAGATTTTTCACCTAGTTGGCTCGGGGATTCAAACCAGCGACCTCTCAGTTAGTTACTGGCCCAACGCTCTTAACCACTAGGCTACCTGCCGCCCATAAACCATATAAGCAGCAATATAACATTTTAATTTCATGAAACGCAGTAAAAACTACTCAAGTCAAGCCGAGCTAGCGTGACGTGACAGTGAGTGAGGGATGTGAATGGAGAAGGGACTCACCATCTCTAGCTCCAGGTCAATCATCTTCTGGTGCAACGCTGCCTCTGTTCCCTCAATCTGTTGTATCCACTAGGGGGAGACAAAGACAACACAACGTACAACAATGACTTCGGCAAGTAACAATGCTATATGAATGGCTATGATATTGCTTACAAGTAACTTTGAACTAACCAACAATATTTGTTTTGTATTGGCATACCTTTTCAGCAAGAGAGAGGACAGTGCTAGCTTGAATAATGGCCACTTGCTCCTCATTTCGCAAGTTCTGAATAAAAAAAAAGGTATAACAATCTTGATTTTTAATTATTTGGCAAAGGAGTGATTGGAAAACATTGGCAAAACATCAGTAACAACATATTATAGAGCCCTTTCCAACAGACTTACCCCATTATCACCCAGAATGTCTAGGAGCTTGATCAGGTCAGGTACACAGACATCCTGGGAAAGGATTGAAATAAACAATCAACATCCTATTTCGCCTGACATTGTTTAGCAGGAAGACAAAATATCACGTGTTATTAAAAAAAATCACTGACTTTGCTGATAAATACTTTGCTGAGTGAAAATGTACTTGATACGATTGTGATGTGTTGTTATCTCACCTAGCTATCTTAAGACGAAGGCACTAACTATAAGGAGCTCTGGATAAGAGCGTCTGCTAAATGACTAAAATGTCAAATGTTACAACGCTATCAGATATTATTGAGATGGGTTATACCTTCACTCCTTCCTTCATACAGTAGATCTGTAGGGCGCTGACACCCTCGGAGAACGGATGCATGCGGAGATGATTAAACGGAGGGGACTTTCGCTCACGCTCCTACAGGAGGAAAATTACATTTATTTAATCAGTTAAAAGCTTCGGTTAAACAGATGGAAACAACGAGGTGAAAAATCTGTCGATGTCCCCTTTCGGCAAGGCACTTAACCCTAATTTGCTCCAAGGGCACCATACTACTATGACTGACCCTGTAAAACAACACATTTCCCTGAACCAATCCGTTGTATGTGACATTAAAAGATATACGGTACCAGTCAAAACTTTGAACACACCTACTTATTCAAGGGTTTTTCTTTATTTTGAAAAGAAGCCAACAAATGCTCAGCATATGTGGGAACTCTTTCAAGACTGTTGGAAAAGCATTCCTCATGAAGCTGGTTGACAGAATGCCAAGAGTGTGCAAAGATGTCATCAAGGCAAAGGGTGGCTACTTTGATGAATCTCAAAAATAACATGATTTGATTTGGTTAATACTTTTTTGGTTACTACATAATTCCATATGTGTTATTTCATAGTTTTGATGTCTTCACTATTATTCTACAATGTAGAAAATAGTAAAAATAAAGAAAAATCCTGTAATGAGTAGGTGTGTCCACACTTTTGACTGGCACTGTATATATATGTTTATGATTGGACAAAGAAGACTGTGGAGGGATTCAGTGAAGGGATATTTTCTGCTGTTCTATTCTTTATCCAGTAGATGGAAGCACCATCCTTTTGGGGCTTTTTGTAGTATCTGCACTGCAGCACAGAATGCACAAAGCCCTGTGTTCTGAGCCTGTCTCAGCCTGGCCATGAAAAAAACTGCAATTGAATAGCATGTTGGCAGAAGCAGCAAGCAGGGCTGGGCTGTAGGCCTTGGGGCAGGAATTATCATGCTCCGCACGGCCAGGGTCTAGATGTGCTCGGAACAGAGAAAATAGCCTGCACAGTGTTTGTGTGTGTGTGTTGGGGCTGAGAAACACTGAGCTGAGAGACTGTAACACTGAATACAGAGGTTCCCCAAACAAGCCTGAAGTAATGTGTATAATGTGTCTATCTCTGTTCTTATCAATTTAGTAAAACATATATTTATGGGAATATTACAAACCCATTATATATATTTATCTAGTCCACCACTGATCTTAAACATTTTATTTAAGTAAACAGCTGTGATTCCATTAAAATGTACAGTATGCTTCATTATCATGTCATAACCAGGCCCACCTCTAGTTCCAGTATTCTGAATTCCAGGAGCTCATTCTGGTCCTTGGAGTCTTGCAGCTCCTGTTGCTGTCGACCACATTTTGCATCTAACTTCTCCACCTGCAGAAGACCAGATGGATAGCATGAAGGTCAGAGCCTGCCATTGCATGGACTTCCATACCTCTGCAATATCAAGTGGTGCATAGTGAAATTTCAGATCCAAAATGGCTACCATGCATCACCCTTCTCGGAAGTGGATGATAAATGGTGTTATGCAATACTATTATAATATCAATGATATCATAGCAGGACAGACCTTTTCCAGCAGCTCCTGATTCCTCCTGAAGAACAGCTGTTTCTCCTCTACCCACTTGGAGTCCTGCCAGAGGAGAACCAAGTTTCAATGAGGGAAACATTGTCTTCTGTTACTTATAACCATGGAATTAGAATGAGTGTACCAATGAGTTGACCAGTCTATTTCTCTGGTTACAATGTACTGATGAGGCTTGTCATATGAAATATCTAACATATATATATAATAATAATAATATATTATAACATAATATAATGTATATATGCTCTCGTAGATTGATATCATACACTGAGTGTGCAAAACATTAGGAACATCTTCCTAACATTGAGTTGCACCCCCCCCTTTTGCCCTCAGAACAGCCTCAATTCATCAGGGCATGGACTATACAAGGTGTCAAAAGCGTTCCACAGGAATGCTGGCCCATGTTGACTCCAATGCTTCCCACAGTTGTGTCAAGTTGGCTGAATGCCCTTTGGGTGGTGGACCATCCTTGGTACACACAGGAAACTGTTGAGTGTGAAAAACCCAGCAGCGTTGCAGTTCTTAACACAAACCGGTGTGCCTGGGATGCCTGGGACCTACTACCATATCCCGATCAAAGGCACTTAAATATTTGGTCTTGACCATTCACCTTCTGAATGGCACACATACACAATCCATGTCTCAATTGTCTGAAGGCTTAAAAATCCTTCGTTAACCTGTCTCTTCCCCGTCTAAAGTCATTGGTCTGTATTGGGGGTAATGTCATTGGTCTGTATTGGGAGTAATGTCATTGGTCTGTATTGGGGTTAATGTCATTGGTCTGTATTGGGGGTAATGCCATTGGTCTGTATTGGGGTTAATGTCATTGGTCTGTATTGGGGGTAATGTCATTGGTCTGTATTGGGGTAATGTCATTGGTCTGTATTGGGGTTAATGTCATTGGTCTGTATTGGGGGTATTGGGGGTAATGTCATTGCTCTGTATTGGGGTTAATGTCATTGGTCTGTATTGGGGTAATGTCATTGGTCTGTATTGGGGTTAATGTCATTGGTCTGTATTGGGGGTAATGTCATTGGTCTGTATTGGGGTTAATGTCATTGGTCTGTATTGGGGGTATTGGGGGTAATGTAATTGGTCTGTATTGGGGTTAATGTCATTGGTCTGTATTGGGGTAATGTCATTGGTCTGTATTGGGAGTAATGCCATTGATATAGTATTGGGGGTAATGTCATTGATATAGTATTGGGGGTAATGTCATTGATATAGTATTGGGGTTAATGTCATTGGTCTGTATTGGGGGTAATGTCATTGGTCTGTATTGGGGGTAATGTCATTGGTCTGTATTGGGGGTATTGGGGGTAATGTAATTGGTCTGTATTGGGGTTAATGTCATTGGTCTGTATTGGGGTAATGTCATTGGTCTGTATTGGGGTTAATGTCATTGGTCTGTATTGGGGGTAATGTAATTGATATAGTATTGGGGTTAATGTCATTGGTCTGTATTGGGGGTAATGTCATTGGTCTGTATTGGGGGTAATGTCATTGGTCTGTATTGGGGGTATTGGGGGTAATGTAATTGGTCTGTATTGGGGTTAATGTCATTGGTCTGTATTGGGGTAATGTCATTGGTCTGTATTGGGGTTAATGTCATTGGTCTGTATTGGGGGTAATGTAATTGATATAGTATTGGGGGTAATGTCATTGGTCTGTATTGGGGGTAATGTCATTGGTCTGTATTGGGGTTAATGTCATTGGTCTGTATTGGGGGTATTGGGGTAATGTAATTGGTCTGTATTGGGGTTAATGTCATTGGTCTGTATTGGGGTAATGTCATTGGTCTGTATTGGGAGTAATGTCATTGATATAGTATTGGGGGTAATGTCATTGATATAGTATTGGGGGTAATGTCATTGATATAGTATTGGGGTTAATGTCATTGGTCTGTATTGGGGGTAATGTCATTGGTCTGTATTGGGGGTAATGTCATTGGTCTGTATTGGGGGTATTGGGGGTAATGTAATTGGTCTGTATTGGGGTTAATGTCATTGGTCTGTATTGGGGTAATGTCATTGGTCTGTATTGGGGTTAATGTCATTGGTCTGTATTGGGGGTAATGTCATTGATATAGTATTGGGGGTAATGTCATTGGTCTGTATTGGGGGTAATGTCATTGGTCTGTATTGGGGGTAATGCCATTGGTCTGTATTGGGGTTAATGTCATTGGTCTGTATTGGGGTAATGTCATTGGTCTGTATTGGGGTTAATGTCATTGGTCTGTATTGGGGGTATTGGGGGTAATGTAATTGGTCTGTATTGGGGTTAATGTCATTGGTCTGTATTGGGGTAATGTCATTGGTCTGTATTGGGAGTAATGTCATTGATATAGTATTGGGGGTAATGTCATTGATATAGTATTGGGGGTAATGTCATTGATATAGTATTGGGGTTAATGTCATTGGTCTGTATTGGGGGTAATGTCATTGGTCTGTATTGGGGGTAATGTCATTGGTCTGTATTGGGGGTAATGTAATTGGTCTGTATTGGGGTTAATGTCATTGGTCTGTATTGGGGTAATGTCATTGGTCTGTATTGGGGTTAATGTCATTGGTCTGTATTGGGGGTAATGTCATTGATATAGTATTGGGGGTAATGTCATTGGTCTGTATTGGGGTTAATGTCATTGATATAGTATTGGGGTTAATGTCATTGATATAGTATTGGGGTTAATGTCATTGGTCTGTATTGGGGGTAATGTCATTGATATAGTATTGGGGGTAATGTCATTGGGCTGTATTGGGGGTAATGTCATTGGTCTGTATTGGGGTTAATGTCATTGGTCTGTATTGGGGTAATGTCATTGGTCTGTATTGGGGTAATGTCATTGGTCTGTATTGGGGTAATGTCATTGGTCTGTATTGGGGATAATGTCATTGGTCTGTATTGGGAGCAATGTCATTGATCTGTATTGGGGGTAATGTTATTTACCTGTCCTTTGTGGGCGAGCTCCTTCTCCAGGTCTTCTATCTTGGCCTTGTACCTGAGAATGTCTGCATGTAGCTGCTCCTGAGCCTGGGACAAACAACATTATCCACATTAACATCAACTACTGGATACAGCTGAATGTGACTGGTTGGTGTTGTTTTAGAACGCATGAGCAGTGCTGTAGTTGTACTGGGGTACAGTAATCCCATAGAAAATCTGTGGAGGGAGCTGAAGGTTTGAGTTGCCAAATGTCAGCCTCAAAGCCTTAATGACTTGGAGAAGATCTGCAAAGAGGAGTGGGACAAAATCGCTCCTGAGATGTGTGCTAACCTGGTGGCCAACTACAAGAAACATCTGACCTCTGTGATTGCTAACAAGGGTTTTGCCACCAAGTACTAAGTCATGTTTTGCAGAGGGGTCAAATACTTATTTCCCTCATTAAAATGCAATTCCGTTTATAACATTTTTCACATGCGTTTTTCTGGATTTTTTTGTTGTTATTCTGTCTCTCACTGTTCAAATAAACCTACCATTAAAATTATAGACTGATCATTTCTTTGTCAGTGGGCAAACGTACAAAATCAGCAGGGGATCAAATACTTTTTTCCCCACACTGTATATGTTCTTAATATTTTGTACACTTAAGTCTAGAATGCATATGCAGTTTTATCAGCATTTTACTGAATACAGAAACCAATCTGGCATGACCCCATCCCTGTTGTTCCAGATGATGGCAAAATACAATCTTATGTGGGTGATACTTTACTAAACATTAAAGCGTATATCAGCATGAGGTGAAACAGTGCCACTGTTCACCCCAGCTCATTTTTTATTGTCTTTGTTTTGTTGATGAAACGGAGGAGAGGAGCATCCAGCATGGTGGTTAAATAATAATCTGCTGTTCTGTCACTCGCTGTTTGAAGTAACTACATTGTTGTTGTAATATCACAACCGGACGAGGCAGTTTCACCAAGTGCACATTCCAGCTTTAATGGCAGTGATATTTAACTGAACATTAATGGTAGTGATATTTAACTGAACATTAATGGTAGTGATATTTAAGTGAATATTAATGGCAGTGATATTTAACTGAACATTAATGGTAGTGATATTTAAGTGAATATTAATGGCAGTGATATTTAACTGAACATTAATGGTAGTGATATTTAACTGAACATTAATGGTAGTGATATTTAAGTGAATATTAATGGCAGTGATATTTAACTGAACATTAATGGTAGTGATTTTTAAGTGAATATTAAATGGCAGTGATATTTAAGTGAACATTAATGGTAGTGATATTTAACTGAACATTAATGGTAGTGATATTTAACTGAACATTAATGGTAGTGATATTTAAGTGAATATTAATGGCAGTGATATTTAACTGAACATTAATGGTAGTGATATTAGAGTGAATATTAATGGTAGTGATATTTAAGGGAATATTAATGGTAGTGATATTTAAGTGAATATTAATGGTAGTGATATTTAAGTGAATATTAATGGTAGTGATATTTAACTGAACATTAATGGTAGTGATATTTAAGTGAATATTAATGGTAGTGATATTTAACTGAACATTAATGGTAGTGATATTTAACTGAACATTAATGGTAGTGATATTTAAGTGAATATTAATGGCAGTGATATTTAACTGAACATTAATGGTAGTGATTTTTAAGTGAATATTAAATGGCAGTGATATTTAAGTGAACATTAATGGTAGTGATATTTAACTGAACATTAATGGTAGTGATATTTAAGTGAATATTAATGGTAGTGATATTTAAGGGAATATTAATGGTAGTGATATTTAAGGGAATATTAATGGTAGTGATATTTAAGTGAACATTAATGGTAGTGATATTTAACTGAACATTAATGGTAGTGATATTTAAGTGAATATTAATGGCAGTGATATTTAACTGAACATTAATGGTAGTGATATTTAAGGGAATATTTAACTGAACATTAATGGCAGTGATATTTAAGTGAATATTAATGGCAGTGATATTTAACTGAACATTAATGGCAGTGATATTTAAGTGAATATTAATGGCAGTGATATTTACGTTACATTTTTTTATTTAATTTAATTTAACCTTTATTTAACTAGGCAAGTCAGTTAAGAACAAATTCTTATTTACAATGACGACCTACACAGTTAACATGATATTTAAGTTAACATTATTGACAGTGATATTTAAGTTAACATTAATGGCAGTAATATTGAAGTTAACATTAATGGCCGTGATATTTAGGTTCACATTAATGACAGTGATATTTAAGTTAACATTATTGACAGTGATATTTAAGTTAACATTAATGACAGTGATATTTAAGTTAACATTATTGACAGTGATATTTAAGTTAACATTAATGACAGTGATATTTAAGTTAACATTAATGGCCGTGATATTTAGGTTCACATTAATGGCCGTGATATTTAGGTTCACATTAATGGCAGTAATATTTAAGTTAACATTAATGGCAGTGGCACTGTACCTTAGCTTCTATCTCAGCGTCCAGAAGGCCCCCTTGATGTTCCTGCAGCAGGGCGTATGCCCTCTGTAAGGCCTGGTACTCTCTGGTCAGCTGCCTGAAGCGCAGCTCCGACTCCTCATTGACCAGTCCCTGTGACCATGAACAGACCCCAGGGTTAGAGAAAAGACATTGGGAGGAAAGTCAGGAAGTGTCACGCCTGCTCCCGCTCCCCCTCTCTGGCGCTCTCTAGCACCAGGCGGCCCATCATTACGCACGCCTGTCACCATCGTTACACGCATCAGCGCTTCATGGGACTCACCTGGACTCTATTACCTTATTGATTGCTTCCCCTATATCTGTCACGTCCTCCGTTTCTTCCCCATGTCTGTATTAATGTTATGTTTTTCATGTCCAGATGCTGCCCTGTCCTGTTTCATGTCTGTTTATTAATTAAATGTTCACTCCCTGTACTTGCTTCTCGTCTCCAATTGTCTGTCCTTACAGGAAGAGGAATTATGGATAGAGAGATTAGATTGGTTCAGGGAAAGTAGATGCTGATGTGCTGCTGGTGCTTGTGCAAAGGTTATTGATCACATATCGTAAATAAAGTTCCTTCCCCACCCAGGGGCTGTGTCGATCTCCTGTGATGTGAACAGGTCTCACCTCATCCAGGTCTTCATCAGGAGTGGCTGGAGTGCGGTCCATGCGAAATGAAGCCACAGAGGACGTCTCTGAGTCCATGGACTCCTCATCGTATCCAAAGAAGGTGTCCACTACAATGTGTCTCTGTGTAGAGAGAGATCACAGGATTGTGGGGAAATATACTTCCCAAGGCAGATGAATGTATTATTGTACTGATCTTTTTTATTGTGTTGTTATGGGTAGAAAAAACTCTACCTTTATTGGTCTGTTGCTTCGTTTATGCCTCTTCTTCCGCAATAGTTTTTCCCTATCCTGAAACATATCGGGCATGTCAGAACATCTAGAGCTATCCGGGAATCCTTGGGACCTCCCTACCATAAACCCTAACCTTAACCCCTACCCTAACCCTAACTATTACCCTTACCTAACCTTAACCCTAACCTTAACCCTTACCTTTTTAAATGTAACCTTCAATGGGGTGACGTCAGAGTTGGAACGTCCCAAGGACACCGTTTAGACTTTTCCATTTAAGAACTACCAACAAACAAACATACAACTTCAGCGACCATGGATACATTTCCTGAGATCAGCCAATTGTATCTGTCAAAGAGCTATAGAGTCAGATACTGTGTGTCCACCAGTTCTCCAGATACTGTGTGTCCACCAGTTTTCCAGATACTGTGTGTCCACCAGTTCTCCCAGTTCTCCAGATACTGTGTCCACCAGTTCTCCAGATACTGTGTGTCCACCAGTTCTCCAGATACTGTGTGTCCACCAGTTCTCCAGATACTGTGTGTCCACCAGTTCTCCAGATACTGTGTGTCCACCAGTTCTCCAGATACTGTGTGTCCACCAGTTCTCTAGATACTGTGTGTCCACCAGTTCTCTAGATACTGTGTGTCCACCAGTTCTCCAGATACTGTGTCCACCAGTTCTCCAGATATTGTGTGTCCACCAGTTCTCTTGTGTTTTGTTTAGTCAGTAAGTCAATTGTCTCTTGTGACAGACTGTTAACATAAAGTAAATGCTAGATGGTCAATGTACACAATATTTGGTTCTGGGTTCCACAGAGATTAGTAAGTAAATCAACACCTTGGATCATTTTAGAAGTGAATGCCTATTTGTAAAATGTACTATTTGACTAAATGTATTTGTACGTTCTTTACATTGTAAATAAAACCTTGAATATCCCAAAATAAACGTTGTAAAAAGAAATATACATTGGGGAATTCAAATTTGTAAAAGGAGAACTCACTCTTGTCAGCTCGTCGATCATGCTTTGTTGCTCCAGCACCTGCAGCTTGAGGAACTCAATCTCCTGGTCGTCATGCGCCTGGTCCAGATCATTCAGAGACTTACAGTTGGCTTTCTTCAGTGGCAGGTGGGAGCTGATCTTCTCCTTCTACAGAAACAGAAAAGTCCTTTGTGAGTGGAATGAGCTGTAGTTGAGTTAAACAACCCTCTATATCGCTCAGTATGGGCTCATCATTAATAAAGTAGATTTGTGGTGGCTGTTAGCTGCAAGATCATGGACTTCTAAATCCACAAGACTAATGCAGACTGTACTTTGAGGACTGTAATCATAGCCAATGTGTTGCAGACAGTCTTCATAAACACTGAGCTATTGAGGCATGCTTGTATTATTATTATTATTGTACTAAACTATTGGAGCCCTAATTGTGTTGAGATCTGTGCGATGATTCCACTCACCATAGAAATATAATTACTAGAATGGGGATTCCCATTTTAAGACAATGGTCTGTAGTTCTATTTCTATACCACTCACCATCTCCAGGTTCTCCTTGGCAAGGCCTTTAAGTTTCTCTTCCATGCGCTGCAGGGTCTGGCTGAGGTCATCATTCCTCTTATTCAGCACCTTGTTCTTTTCCAGCATGGGCTTGCACTGCTTCTCAGACTCCCGCACACGCTTCAGCTGGGAGGGTGAGAGAGAGAAAAAAGAGAGAGAAAAGAGAGAGAGAAAATAGAGAGAGACAGAGAGGAGACAGAGACAGACAGAGACAGACAGAAAAGAGAGAATGAGAGAGAGAGAGAGAGAGAGAGAGAGAGAGAGAGAGAGAGAGAGAGAGACAGACAGACAGACAGAGAGAGAGTGAGATAGCGACAAGGAGCGATAGACAGCAATGAAGATAGAATAGAAGGGGAACAAAGGGAGATGGAGGGATAAAGAGTTCCGCTCAGTCCAGTGTGTCAACATGGCAGGGGTCTAGACTAGGTACTGTATTTGTAAATTGTTTACAGGTGTTTTTCCGGGTGCATTCATTGTATGTTTAATGAATCCAGATTAAGGAGGATTGTTATCCTTCAGTGACAGAGGATCAAGGCTGCATCCCAAATGGAACCCTATTGCCTACACCCTCTGGGCCCTGGTCAGAACTAAATAGGGAGCCATTTGGAATGCACCCAAGATGTGATTCATTGCCAGGCTCTCTGCCAGGTAGGGAGAATTCAGAGTGACCAGATCATACCAGTTCATTCCTCTCGTCCACCAGCAGTGAGTTGCGGTCCTCCAGCTTGCGGATGGTGGAGTTGAGATCAGCCATGCGCCTCTGGTTCCTGCGCATGTCCTGGGTTGTTCAAACAGAACGCATGGCGTGTTACGACACACTACATTCACTATACGTGAATGTGCATTATTGTGAATAGTTTAATGAATTATTTCAATGACATACATGTTGGGGACAGATTTGTTAGGAACATACAAATATATAGGACATTTAGCTTTCGAGTTTACTTATAAGGTAATTATTTATACGTATCAGTGACACATCTCTTTAGAAAAAGAAGCCAAAGACAAATAGTTTTCTGTCATGTGGTGATTTTCAAGCAGACCATGACTAACCCAGAATGTGAGACTGCATTAAAACCTCACAGGCTTCTTGACTGACTAGCAGTCTTCTTGACTGACCAGCAGGCTTCTTGACTGACCAGCAGGCTTCTTGACTGACCAGCCATCTTCAGATACAACGGCCTTCAGATCCCTTTAGTTCTCCGTTCAATACCAGGTAGGAGCTTGATTTATTGTGTAGTAAATTGGCAGGTACTTTTTAGCTGGTAGGAGTATTTATCAAAACACTTGTTTTTTTTGTTTTTCATTTGACACATTACCTAGTACTACTTTGTCATGTTTTAAAAAGTAATATTGCCATCATAGCAAGTAATTCATTGAGCATAAAAAGTGATATTTGCATATGAAGATACTGTATGATGGGATGCACTTGCCCTATTGCTAACATTTTGTTGGTGGGGCACTATGGAGTGGGGCTTTAAACACGTTTGGATATTTTTGGTATTAAAATGGTGGTATTATGTGGTATTATCTGAGTCACAAAACCTTCATATAAAGAATGGCCACACCCAAACTGTGTTTGTTTAACACTGTGTGAAAGCAGTTTGATAATTGTCCTGCAATGAGGAAAGACAATGTTTCTGCGTGTGGATGAGGTGAGGAGTGATGGTATTACAATTACAGACTTATTTCATATTTTTTCTGACCACTTGTTTATGTCATTTTTCTCAGGCTTTTTCCGCATAAACTACACAGGCTGCTTCTATACATAGCCTATACAGTAGGCAATAGGTAATTGGAGTGTAGCAATTGGCTATACTGTACATAAACTAGTGTAGGCATATTTTACCTCTCATTATGGGTTAATTGTCAGATTAATTTCAAAGCCATTTATTTTGGACTGGCTTCAATATTACAGTTCTATAATCTACAGGCTGCATTTGTACCATTTCCAAGTTCCCCTCTGCCTTTCTATGTCGTACCGGGCTGCCACAGTGCTCTGCCCCGTCCCCAGCCCGTCCGGGGATCTCTCTCTTGGGGCTGCCCAGGTTACACTCTGCCTCCTTGACCAAGAAAAGCTGGTCGTCCAGGGCATCCTTCTGCATCTGCAGCTTCTGCAGCAAGCCAATGGCATTCTCCAGCTCCTTCTCCAGAGAGAAGATGGTGCGCTCTTTAGACTTGATCTCATCCACCTGAAGGAGGGAATAGCAAACAGGAAACTCGGTGACACAGAGACACGGACAGGACAGACGGAACAACAGACGTGCACAGTTCCAAGAGTATAATTTGAAGGTATGATGTATCATACTGTATGTGTCACACACTAATCTGTTTCACCTGTCTTTGTGCTTGTCTCCACCCCTCTCCAGGTGTCGCTCATCTTCCCCATTATCCCCAATGTATTTATACCTGTGTTCTGTTTGTCTGTTGCCAGTTCGTTTTGTTCGTCAAGCCTACCAGCGTTTTTCCCCTTGCGCCTGTTTTTTTCTAGTTCCGGTTTTCTAGTTTTCCCGGTTTGGACCATTCTGCCTACCCTGACCCTGCCTGCTGTTCTGTAATTTGTCACACCACCCTGGATAATTGACCTCTGCCTGCCCTTGACCTGTCGTCTTGCGTGCCCCCTGTTCTAGTAATAAACTTTTGTTACTTTGACACTGTCTGCATCTGGGTCTTCCCTGAAACGTGATATTATGTATCAAATTGTATCATGTGAAAGTCTGCCTGGAAAGAACATGACAGAGTCTGACCTTTTCCAAGGTAAAAGGGCCACTCCTTGCTAATTGATTTCTTTGGAACAAAGTCATGCCTTGGCAAAATTTGATTCCAACTAGCTTTGATAAGGATCATGAGAATTAGATCTAGACTTAAATCTAGACTTGGTTTCATCTATCGTAATCGCTCCTCTTTCACCCCAGCTGCCAAACTAACCTTGATTCAGATGATCATCCTACCCATGCTAGATTGCGGAGACATAATTTATAGAAAAGGCAGGTAAGGGTGCTCTCGAAGCGGCTAGATGTTCTTTACCATTCGGCCATCAGATTTGCCACCAATGCTCCATATAGGACACATCACTGCACTCTATACTCCTCTGTAAACTGGTAATCTCTGTATATCTCCTCTGTAAACTGGTAATCTCTGTTATATCTGGAGTATTTCTTCTCTTATCTGGTGTCCTGTGTGAATTTAAGTATGCTCTCTCTAATTATCTCTCTCTCTTTCTTTTTTTTTTTCTTCTCTCACTCTCGGAGGACCTGAGTAATAGGACCATTCCTCAAGGCCTACCTGGCCTGATGACTCCTTGATGTCCCGAGTCCACCTGGCCGTGCTGCTTCTCCAGTTTCAACTGTTCTGCCTGTTTTATGAACATTTTAAAATCTTGTCCATGTTCTGTTATAATCTGCACCCGGCACAGCCAGAAGAGGACTGGCCACCCCTCACAGCCTGGTTCCTCTCTAGGTTTCTTCCTAGGTTTTGGCCTTTCTAGGGAGTTTTTCCTAGCCACCGTGCTTTTACACCTGCATTGCTTGCTGTTTGGAGTTTTAGGCTGGGTTTCTGTACAGCACTCTGTGACATCAGCTGATGTAAGAAGGGCTTTATAAATACATTTGATTTGATGATTTGATACCCGTCGCAAGACCCACTGGTTGATGCTTATATATAAAACCCTCTTAGGCCTCACTCCCCCCATATCTGAGATATCTACTGCAGCCCTCATCCTCCGCATAAAACACCCATTCTGCCAGTCACATTCTGTTAAAGGTGCCCAAAGCACACACATCCCTGGGTCGCTCGTCTTTTCAGTTCGCTGCAGCTAGCGATTGGAACGAACTGCAACAAACACTCAAACTGGACAGTTTTATCTCAATCTCTTTAATCAAAGACTCAATCATGGACACTCTTAATGACAGTAGTGGCTGCTTTGCGTGATGTATTGTTGTCTCTACCTTCTTGCCCTTTGGTGCTGTCGTCTGTGCCCAATAATGTTTGTACCATGTTTTGTGCTGCTACCATGTTGTGCTGCTACCATGTTGTTGTCGTGTTGTTTCTACCATGGCGTGTTTTCATGTGTTGCAGCCTTGCTATGTTGTTGTCTTAGGTCTCTCTTTATGTAGTGTTGTCTCTCTTTATGTAGTGTTGTGTTGTCTCTCTTGTCGTGATGTGTGTTTGTCCTATACAGTGAGGGAAAAAAGTACTTGATCCTCTGCTGATTTTGTACGTTTGCCCACTGACAAAGAAATGATCAGTCTATAATTTTAATGGTAGGTTTATTTGAACAGTGAGAGAATAACAACAAAAAAATCCAGAAAAACGCATGTGAAAATTTTTAGAAATTGATTTGCATTTTAATGAGGGAAATAAGTATTTGAACCCCTCTCAATCAGAAAGATTTCTGTCTCCCAGGTGTCTTTTATACAGGTAACGAGCTGAGATTATGAGCACACTCTTAAAGGGAGTGCTCCTAATCTCAGCTTGTTACCTGTATAAAAGACACCTGTCCACAGAAGCAATCAATCAATCAGATTCCAAACTCTCCACCATGGCCAAGACCAAAGAGCTCTCCAAGGATGTGACTTGGAGAAGATCTGCAAAGAGTGGGACAAAATCCCTCCTGAGATGTGTGCAAACCTGGTGGCCAACTACAAGAAACGTCTGACCTCTGTGATTGTTTTGTTTTGCAGAGGGGTCAAATACTTATTTCCCTCATTAAAATGCAAATCAATTTATAAGATTTTTTACATGCGCTTCTCTGGATTTTTTTGTTGTTATTCTGTCTCTCACTGTCTCTACCATTAAAATTATAGACTGATCATTTCTTTGTCAGTGGGCAAACATACAAAATCAGCAGGGGATCAAATACCTTTTTCCCTCACTGTATATATATATATTTTTTTATCCCAGCCCTAGTCCCCGCAGGAGGCCTTTTGCCTTTTGGTAGGCCGTCATTGTAAATAAGAATTTGTTCTTAACTGACTTGCCTAGTTAAATAAAGGTTAAATAAAAAACTATTTATAGAGCAATGAGAAAGAACAGCTAAGGCTACATCTAGTGTTCAGCCAGACATGCATTCCGGAATCAGACCCTCTGCAGACCCTCAGCCAGTATTTACCAGTCTGCGGATGTCCCTCTCGCTGTCCCACTTGATCTTGGAAATCTGTTCCTGGTGAATCTGGTGCTCGGAGCGCAGGTCCCCAGCCTTCATCTTATCTGCTTGGATCATGGTGCTGAGCGCCTCGTCTGTCTGCTTCTTGGTCTGCTTGAGCTCGGAGATCTCCTGAAGCAGCTTGACCCTCTCCACGTCGAAGAAACGCCGCGCCTCCTCTTTGGCCTCCAGGGTCAATGCTGTGCGCACCTTCTCTCCGCTGCCGTCCCGCATGGCACTCAGCGCCGCCTTAAGCCGCTGGTTCTCCTGGTCCTTGATCTTGGCGGTGCGGGCCTGCTCCTGCTCGTGCTGGCGGACCAGGTTCTCTCTGAGCGCCTGGAGCTCCTTCTGCTTCTCCTCGTGCCATTTGGCCCGCTGCTCTGTCAGCGTGGCCGTGTGCCGGTGCTGCTCCTGCTCCCGGATGCGCTTGCACTCCTGCACCTTCTCACGCTCCAACTTACTCACCTAGACCCCGGGGAGAGAGGCAGAGGAGACAAAGAAGGCATGTTAGAGAGAGGACTACATACAGCCCGGAGGCGATTCTCTTGATCTAGCACCTGTTAAGTTGAAAAAGTGATTAACTCTAAAATCACCAACAGGGGTAAATTTTGACCCAAGGGGTAAAGAAATGTCTGCCATCTGCAGTTGAAGACACTGTTATACACTGAGTGTACAAAACATTAGGAATACATTCCTAATATTGATTGCATCCCCACCCTTTCGCCCTCAGAACAGCCTCAATTAGTCAGGGCATGGACTCTACAAGGAGTCAAAAGCATTCCTCGGGGATGGTGGCCCATGTTGCCTCTAATGCTTCCCACAGTTGCGTCAAGTTGGCTGGATGTCCTTTGGATGGTGGACCATTTTTGATATACACGGGAAACTGTTGAGTGTGAAAAACCCAGCAGTGTTGCAGTTCTTGACACAAACCGGTGCGCCTGGCACCTACTACTATACCTCATTCAAAGGTACTTAAATATTTTGTCTTGGCCATTCACCCTCTGAAAGGCACACATACACAATCCATGTCTCAACTGTCTCAAGGCTTAAAAATCCTTCTTTAACCTGTCCCCTCCCCTTTATCTACACTGATTGAAGAGGATATAACAACTGACATCAAGAAAGGATCATAGCTTTCACCTGGATTCACCTGGTCAGTTCATCTCATGGGAAGAGCAGGTGTTCATATTGTTTTGTACACTCAGTGTAGGTGTATTTGAGAAGGGAAGATTTACATTTAATGTACAGTGAGGGAAAAAAGTATTTGATCCCCTGCTGATTTTGTACGTTTGCCCACTGACAAAGAAATGATCAGTCTATAATTTTAATGGTAGGTTTATTTGAACAGTGAGAGACAGAATAACAACAAAAAAATCTAGAAAAACGCATGTGAAAAACGTTATAAATTGATTTGCATTTTAATGAGGGAAATAAGTATTTGACCCTCTCTGCAAAACATGACTTAGTACTTGGTGGCAAAACCCTTGTTGGCAATCACAGAGGTCAGACATTTCTTGTAGTTGGCCACCAGGTTTGCACACATCTCAGGAGGGATTTTGTCCCACTCCTCTTTGCAGATCTTCTCCAAGTCATTAAGGTTTGAGGCTGACGTTTGGCAACTCGAACCTTCAGCTCCCTCCACAGATTTTCTATGGGATTAAGGTCTGGAGACTGGCTAGGCCACTCCAGGACCTTAATGTGCTTCTTCTTGAGCCACTGCTTTGTTGCCTTGGCCGTGTGTTTTGGGTCATTGTCATGCTGGAATACCCATCCACGACCCATTTTCAATGCCCTGGCTGAGGGAAGGAGGTTCTCACCCAAGATTTGACGGTACATGGCCCCGTCCATCGTCCCTTTGATGCGGTGAAGTTGTCCTGTCCCTTAGCAGAAAAACACCCCCAAAGCATAATGTTTCCACCTCCATGTTTGGCGGTGGGGATGGTGTTCTTGGGGTCATAGGCAGCATTCCTCCTCCTCCAAACACGGCGAGTTGAGTTGATGCCAAAGAGCTCCATTTTGGTCTCATCTGACCACAACACTTTCACCCAGTTGTCCTCTGAATCATTCAGATGTTCATTGGCAAACTTCAGACGGGCATGTATATGTGCTTTCTTGAGCAGGGGGAACTTGTGGGTGCTGCAGGATTTCAGTCCTTCACGCGTAGTGTGTTACCAATTGTTTTCTTGGTGACTATGGTCCCAGCTGCCTTGAGATCATTGACAAGATCCTCCCGTGTAGTTCTGGGCTGATTCCTCACCGTTCTCATGATTATTGCAACTCCACGAGGTGAGATCTTGCATGGAGCCCCAGGCCGAGGGAGATTGACAGTTCTTTTGTGTTTCTTCCATTTGCGAATAATCACACCAACTGTTGTCACCTTCTCACCAAGCTGCTTGGCGATGGTCTTGTAGCCCATTCCAGCCTTGTGTAGGTCTACAATCTTGTCCCTGACATCCTTGGAGAGCTCTTTGGTCTTGGCCATGGTGGAGAGTTTGGAATCTGATTGATTGATTGCTTCTGTGGACAGGTGTCTTTTATACAGGTAACAAGGTGAGATTAGGAGCACTCCCTTTAAGTGTGTGCTCCTAATCTCAGCTCGTTACCTGTATAAAAGACACCTGGGAGACAGAAATCTTTCTGATTGAGAGGGGTTCAAATACTTATTTCCCTCATTAAAATGCAAATCAATTTATAACATTTTTCACATGCATTTTTCTGGATTTTTTTGTTGTTATTCTGTCTCTCACTGTTCAAATAAACCTACCATTAAAATTATAGACTGATCATTTCTTAGTCAGTGGGCAAACGTACAAAATCAGCAGGGGATCAAATACTTTTTTCCCTCACTGTAGTGTTCCAATGTGGCCTACCTTGCATTTCTCTTGATGAAGTTCTATTTGAATGTCAGTAAGTTTGGACCTGAGATCTTCGTTAGCTGCCTGTAAAGCAGAGATGAGCGCTTCGGGCTTCTCGCCCTTGGTGCGCCCTTTCTTTGCCATTGAGTCAAATATTACAGCTGCTCCAATGCTTTCATTGAGACTTCATAGAAACGAACAGAGGCCCTCCTGTGGTTTCCAGTTCTTCCTCTTCCTCATGATCTTAGTAGACAGATGAGCTGTGTGTGGAGAGGAATAAGAAACATTTTTGACAACTGTCATTGAAGGATCAGGAAGATTATCTCAACTTAAGTGTTTACATACAGTGGCAAGAAAAAGTATGTGAACCCTTTGGAATTATCTGGATTTCTGGATGATCTGGATAAAATTAGATCTGAGCTTCATCTAAGTCACAACAACAGACAAACACAGTCTGCTTAAACTAATAACACAAATTATTGTATTTTTCTTGTCTATATTGAATACATCATTTAAACATTCGCAGTGTAGGTTGGAAAAAGTATGTGAACCCCAAGGCTAATGACTTCTCCAAAAGCTAATTGGAGTCAGGAGTCAGCGATCCTGGAGTACAATCATTGAGACGAGATTGGGGCGGCAGGTGGCCTAGTGGTTAGAGTGTTGGAGCGTTGGACTAGTGACTGAAAGGTTGCAAGATCGAATCCCTGAGCTGACAAGGTAAAAATCTGTCGTTCTGCCCCTGACCAAGGCAGTTAACCCACTGTTCCTAGGCCGTCATCGAAAATAAGAATTTGTTCTTAACTGATATGCCTAGTTAAATAAAGGTAAAATAAAAAAATACTAATTGGAGATGTTGGTTAAAGCTGCCCTATAAAAAACACTCACAAAATTTGAGTTTGCTATTCACAAGAAGCATTGCCTGATGTGAACCATGCCTCGAACAAAAGAGATCTTAGAAGACCCAAGATTAAGAATTGTTGACATGCATAAAGCTGGAAAGGGTTACAACAGTATCTCTAAAAGCTTTGATGTTCATCAGTCCATGGTAAGATAGTGTCTATAAATGGAGAAAGTTCAGCACTGTTGCTACTCTCCCTAGGAGTGGCCGTCCTGCAAAGATGACTGCAAGAGCACAGCGCAGAATGCTCAATGATGTTAAGAAGAATCCTAGAGTTTCAGCTAAAGACTTACAGAGTACATCTGGATGTTCCACAGCGCTACTGGCAAAATATTCTGTGGACAGATGAAACTAAAGTTGTGTTGTTTGGAAGGAACACACAACTCTATGTGTGGTGAAAAAAAGGCACAGCACACCAACATCAAAACCTCATCCCAACTGTAAACTATGATGGAGGGAGCATCATGGTTTGGGTCTGCTTTACTGCCTCAGGGCCTGGACAGCTTGCAATTAACGACAGAAAAGTTCCCAAGTGTATCAATACATTTTGCAGGAGAATGTAAGGCTATCTGTCCGCCAATTGAAGCTCAACAGAAGTTGGGTGATGCAACAGGACAACGACCCAAAACACAAAAAAATCAAAACACAGTAAATCAACAACAGAATGGCTTCAACAGAAGAAAATACGCCTTCTGGACCTGATTGCGCCTTCCTGACCTCAACCTGATTGAGATGCTGTTGTGGCATGACATCAAGAGAGCGGTTCACACCAGACATCCCAAGAATATTGATGAACTGAAACAGTTTTGGAAAGAGGAATGGTCCAAAATTTCTCCTGACCGTTGTGCAGGTCTGATCTGCCACCTGGGTTGCACATTTTTGGGAATATTCAGAGGTGGAAACTTTTCATGGGAATTAACGGGAATATATGGGAATTAACCGGAATATATGCAAATAAATATTAATACCATTTAAATGTAGATGTTTTTTGCATTGTATATATTTACCATATCATATGGAGACAGAAACATAAACCTTTTACCTTATCATAAGTAGACATAATTGCAAATTATTAAATCCTTCCAATATATTTTTTTTTTATTGAGCTACGAATTGAACTTTAATTAAATGAGTTGACTCTTCACATGGGATGTCTTCACTGAACAACAAAAGAAAGGGAATATTGAATGATCCCCAATGATCCATCGCATCTCCTAAAATCCATCGCATCTCTTCCTTCCTCTCAGGCTTCCCTGTCTTCTCCCTGGACCTCCTCAATGTCCACCTCTTGAACCTCAGACTCTGAGGCCTC
The DNA here is from genome assembly GCA_030435695.1 of Brachymystax lenok tsinlingensis. Taxonomy (NCBI): domain Eukaryota; kingdom Metazoa; phylum Chordata; class Actinopteri; order Salmoniformes; family Salmonidae; genus Brachymystax; species Brachymystax lenok. The sequence goes on along the minus strand of CM059792.1, from coordinate 41,250,279 downwards.
ATCTTCACTGTCACTTTCCAACCTTGTTGAGGATGGCTCGTTGTCAGGCTCAAAAAGCCTCAAATTTGCCCAGATGGCCACCAATTTTTCAACCCTTGTATTGGTCAGCCTGTTGCGTGCTTTGGTGTGTGTGTTCCCAAACAAGGACCAGTTGGCTGATGTTTGTGGGATTTGGAGGATGATGGAGGCAACAGGGGGAAAGAGCCTCAGATCCACAAAGTCTCTTCCACCAGGTGGCCGATGAGATATGTTGGCACGACCGCCATATTGCATCTCCATCCCAAAGCCCTTGCTTGGAAGTGTACTTCGCCAAACTGCCAAGAACCTTGTCCTCATCCAGGCCAAGGTGGCGAGACACGGTAGTGATGGCACCATAGGCCATGTTGATCTCTGCACCAGACAGGATGCTCTGCCAGCAAACCTGGGGTCCAACATGTACCTGTGGTGTGTATGGGCTTCAGGCAGAAGTCCTCATGCTTTTTGATGTATTTCAGAGCTGCAATTTCCTCTGCTTGGAGCAACAGTGAAGTGGGCAGGGCAGTACGGATTTCTTCTCTTAAATCTGCAAGCAGAGTCTGAACATCAGACAGGATGGCATTGTCTCCCTCAATCTGTGCAATGGCTACTGCTATAGGTTTCAGGAGTTTCAGGCTGCTTACCACTCTCTCCCAAAATACATCACCCAGGAGGATCCTCTTGATGGGGCTGTCCATATCGGCAGACTGTGATATGGCCAGTTCTTGGAGAGACTCCTTCCCCTCCAGGAGACTGTCAAACATGATGACAACACCACCACAACGTGTGTTGCTGGGCAGCTTCAATGTGATGCTCTTATTCTTCTCACTTTGCTTGGTGAGGTAGATTGCTGCTATAGCTTGATGACCCTTCACATACCTAACCCTTTCCTTGGCTCTCTTGTAGAGTGTATCCATTGTTTTCAGTGCCATGACGTCCTTGAGGAGCAGATTCAATGCATGAGCAGTACAGCCAATGGGTGTGATGTGAGGGTAGGACTCCTCCACTTTAGACCAAGCAGCCTTCATGTTCGCAGAAATGTCTGTCACCAGTGCAAATACCTTCTGTGGTCCAAGGTCATTGATGACTGCCTTCAGCTCATCTGCAATGTAGAGACTGGTGTGTCTGTTGTCCCTTGTGTCTGTGCTCTTGTAGAATACTGGTTGAGGGGTGTAGATGACATGGTTAATTTTTCCTTGCCCCACGAACATTCAACCACCCATCAGAGATGATTGTAATACAGTCTGCTTTCTCTATGATTTACTTGACCTTCACTTGAACTCTGTTGAACTCTGCATCCAGCAAATGAGTAGATAAAGCATGTCTGGTTGAAGGGGTGTATGTTGGGCGAAGAACACTCAGAAATCTCTTCCAATACACATTGCCTGTGAGCATCAGAGGTGAACCAGTTGCATACACAGCTCGATCAAGACATTCATCAGCATTTCTCTGACTACGTTCCTCCATCCAGTCAAAAAAACTTCTGATTCCAGGAGAACCATGAGCTGTTGCTATCAATAAGGTGTCTGATTCATCATTTTCACCTCGAAAAGAAAATTATTGGCTACTTGTGTAGTTCCTGTAGTTAGCTACACCACCACATGGCAAACAAGTAATTAACTACTGAAAGCACTACATAGATTATAATTTAATTCAACTTCCACCAAAAAAGCTACTGCAAATTGGAATTAAATTACTAGTTGAACTACATGTAGTTCACTACTCCCCCACACTGTGCTTCATATGAAATATATTACTCATGTCCATGTTGCTCATTATTGCTCCAGTGTCTCATACCCCACTCAGTTGCCAGAAAAATTGCACTGCAGTATTGGCTAAAAAAATGTACAGTGTATCATCAGCTTTAGAGGGTAATGTTTTGAACAATCACTGCTGAAACAAACTGTTTTTCTAACTGTACTAATGTCCTACTCATCCCAATTTGAAGTATGGCACTGTGTTACTGTATGCATGTTGTTAGATAAGAGAAAGGGTTTTGGTGGCGGGTGTTAGAGTAGAGCGTGGGGGAGGCATAGCCACAGCACCCCCTAAAAAATCAGACATAATGTAATAAAAAAAATTATAATGTTGTTTTTTTCTTCACAAAATGAGTGCACTGGGCCTTTAATAATCCTGTATTAGTGGACCGATATAGCTGTCTGTAGCGCCGGACAAAAAAACATAATCGCAGCCTCCCCACCCCCAAACATCTTCCTGTGGGTATAGGGGGAAGGGTAGAATACAGTGGGGCACAGCATGGTGCTGCTGTGTGTTTGCATAAGGAGATATGACAGTGGTCTGATATGATTGGCTGAGGCTAAAGACCGTGACAGAGGGAGATGTTGGAGTTTGGAGGCAGTCCTGGGCATCCATTGAAAGAATGGCCAGGCGTAACCTAGCAACATGTTTGTGAACTACAGCAATCTCCTACGCACATCAAGCCAAGGAGAGGAGACAGAGGAAACTATTCAAGACTAGCCTCTGACTCACTAGCAGCAGTTTCTCTTTTTTAAGGAAGTGGAGAATCCCTCTCATATTTTTAGGGATGCTTTATTGACAGGTTAGAAATAGTGAGAGAGGTGAAGAGACACAGGGATTGAATCCAACTCTCCAACGGGGAGTCACAAATGTTACCACTAGACCATGGCCACGAACATAGCAGCAGTCTCTTACGAAGACTGTAGAACCCATGCTCTGTAATTTCAGCCACTGTTCACACACACTGCAATAACCTCCTAAATAAAATATCCTCATTATCAGAAGCAGGGTGACATATAACGATGATTAAAACATTACACTTTAAGATTTCAGATAAAGATAGTAGAGTCATGTTTCTTCCACTTGCGCTTATCAGTCGCTAGGCTTTTTAAGTGCTTTCACTCAGTGAAGTGTTGCTTGTGGTCGCTATCCATGGACCATGGCTGCTTTGTAGAAATAGGCTACTGTTCATATCTTTTTTCGCAGAGTGTGAATATGCAGACGAAACCGCAAGAGAATATGGCTCATCCACCATTCAAAAGAAAAGCAACCTAAACTATTCCCTGGAGTCTTTATGACATTTCTCATAGCAAGTTAGTCTGGTATGGCTCTTTCTGGTCTGGACCATTTGATCCTACAAAAAAAAAGAAGACATGGCCGGGATAACTGTGGTTCCATGCCACATCAGAATGGCAAAAGGCCTAACGCAACCTAATTACATGAGGGGAGTCATCCTAGCTGTTGTGTCTGAATACAATGTGGTATACATCAGGGGCGCAACTTTGGTTTTAGAAGTGGTCAGATAAAGACAGTCAGATAAACACTCCAAACAGCCTACCCGACTGCTCGGATGCTTCCGCATGGTCCTAAAGGCCACCGTTGCCTCGTTTTGTATCACATTCCAATGATACAACTGGGGGGGACAAAAATGTGGGGGGGCATGTCTGTAAATTCACTCTGGAGTGCCAGAGTGTTCTCAGCGTGCACTCTGGCCGTTCGTACATTCAGAGCGCTGTCAGATTGTCCGTTTGTAAATTCAGAGCATTTGGCTCTTGGATCATTTAGAGCGCACACTGGACGCTCTGGCCAAGGGGTAGGGTTGATCCGAGGATTCTGACCTCACAACGGCAGTCAAGCCCCCAAGCTAACTGGCTAAAGTTGGCTAGCTTGCTAGCTACTTCCAGATACAAATGAGAGAACATCTCACTCTGACCATTTTACTAGCCCTAGCAGGGGTGGTTAGGCTGTTTTCATGTTGTCTAGAGCGTTGGTGATTGTAACTGTGCTGCTGACAAGGATTTAAATATGTATTTAGTTTTCTTTTTTTCTTTGCTCGTTTTTTTGAAGTTGAATATGACACCGGTCATATTCAATGGGTGTTGCGCGTTCGTAAATTCATCAGTTATTCTGTGCTCTGGCACACTCAGACAAGAATACTCTGAAATCAGAGTAGATAGCCAGAGTGAATTTAAGAACGCACCCATAGATTCATGGGCACTGTGTTTCTTCATAGCACTTTTGGATGAGGGCAGGAAAGCAATGGACATGAGTGATGAACAGGTTACTCACAGAGCATAGTGACAATGAACAGACCTCTCCTACCTAACAAACTCATGATAGTGGAAAATCACAGAGAACTGGTCTCATTCAATACTGAAATGCAAAACTAATGCAATGACGCTCAACGAAATGGTATTGAAATGAATGCTGACAGACACTACAATGTCCAATTGTACTGTGGCTGGATAAATACATACAGACAGTCTGTCTGTAAAGGGCTGTCTGGCTTCAATGCCATTAGTGACACTCTTATACAAACTCCAGATTTAAATTACAATTTTTGTATTCATTTTGTATTTAACCTTTATTTAACTATATTTAACACATCAACATTTGTAACATTTGCATAATACACATTTGGTGTAATTAAATAGCATGGTTTTGGTCACATCGACTACTGAATTGATAACGATTTATAGGTTTTTAGGTAACAATAAATATCACAACAATGTGTATAAATATATTAGCCTAAGGTAATCCACAATAAAACACTAAAAACTAAGGAAAGAGGATATAAATCCTAGAGACAGTGTTTTGTGCTACTCAAAGGCCTGCTCAACTCTTGGGACTGGCCGTCTTAGAATCTGACAGATTCCTACAGTGTAGCTGGTCCTGTGGTGTTATGTGTTGTGATGATGGGGATGGTGGTCATGGTGTGTGTGCTTGTGTTCGTTCGCGTGTATGCTTAAGAATGTGTGTGTGACATGGTGAAGTGGTAATGGGAACAGTGGTGGTGGTGGTGGGAGTAGCATGAGGTTTGATCAGGGGTGTTCCTAAGTGCTCTAAATCCCGTAATACTCCTCTGGAGCTTGCACAAGTACCCCTTCGTGTCATCACGCCAATTGAGTTGTAAGGGCCAGGCTTTCCAGGCAGTGCCTGGAGAGCCTGCTGCTGTCTGTGATGCACCAGAAGACATGGAACAAGGCGCAGGCAGACACTCCCCCCTTCACCCCATCCCAATACCTTCGTCCTCCTCCTCGCCCTTCCTCAAAAAGCCAAATTAACCCATGCAGGGGTTGGGGGGAGTGCTTTCATGGCAGTCTTTGATAAGGAAAGCTCATTAGGATTGGACGGGAGGGTAGAGGGGTTAAATCCACTTTAACTGATTTTGCTATCCATTACTGATTTTACTATTCATTACTGATTTTACTATCCATTACTGATTTTACTATTCATTACTGATTTTACTATTCATTACTGATTTTACTATCCATTACTGATTTTACTATCCATTACTGATTTTACTATTCATTACTGATTTTACTATTCATTACTGATTTTACTATCCATTACTGATTTTACTATCCATTACTGATTTTACTATTCATTACTGATTTTACTATCCATTACTGATTTTACTATTCCTTACTGATTTTACTATCCATTACTGATTTTACTATCCATTACTGATTTTACTATTCATTACTGGTTTTACTATTCATTACTGATTTTGCTATCCATTACTGATTTTACTATTCATTACTAATTTTACTATCCATTACTGATTTTACTATTCATTACTGATTTTACTATCCATTACTGATTTTACTATCCATTACTGATTTTACTATTCATTACTGATTTTACTATTCATTACTGATTTTGCTATCCATTTTTGTATCCATTACAGATTTTGCTATCCATTACTGATTTTTCTAACCATTACTGATTTTGCTATCCCTTACAGATTTTGCTATCCATTACAGATTTTGCTATCCATTACTGATTTTGCTATCCATTACTGATTTTGCTATCCATTACTGATTTTGCTATCCATTATGTCAATATTCTTGTTGCTTTTTGTATCGTTTTTTGTAAATTACAGCTCAATTTGAGCAAATTCTGAATTAATCATGATTAATCACAGCAAATCCTGCAATTAACTCGATAATTTGTTTTTATTGTTTGACAGACCAAAATTGTATACAGTACAGTGCAAAATACTACTTTGTTTAGGCCTACTTGGCAGCTAGATGATAACAAAGTGACATCAATTCCTATTATCATTGTGGCGTTGGTAGTGGTATTAGAGTGTTTTGTGTAACATAATTTGTTATTAGAGTGTTTTCTGTAACATCATTCGTTATTAGAGTCTTTTGTATAGCTGTGTTGTTTTGTTTGGATGACATCCAGGCTCTTTGGTAACAATACCGGGCGATGTATCAACAGGCAGGCAGCATTGTGTAATCTACAGAAGGTCAGAGATTACAGAAACCTTCAACAAACCAACTCAAATATAAAAGCAAACCATCCCTCATATGAAACTGCCGATCCTGTGTAAAAAATAACCCTTATGTCAAAACAGAGTTTTTAACTTTTAGTACACACACTCTGAGCAGGTACAGTATATATTTCAGCCTGTCCACTGCTCCAAATGTACCCCCTTCCTCCTGTCCCTCTCTCCCGTCCTATCAGTCTTCCCTCTCTCCCTGTCTCCCAGCCCTCTTACCTCCCTTACAAACCCAGTTGTGTGAAGGATAGCCTTAACAACTATTCTGGATGGAGGAGTTATGGCATCAGAGTTGTCCTGTTCTCACCAACACAACAGTGAGCTGTACAGTACCACTGTTAAATACGCCACAGTGGCAGCGCTCTTCACTATGGATGAACTGAGGATGAGACAGGATAATAAGGCCTAAGCCTCAACTTGCCCTAGGTATCAAATACAATTGTACTAAGATTTCCTTTATGGTATTGGAAAATGACTGGCATGCTGAAGAGTAGATTATAAATACTGCAATTGTCCTGTACTGCAAAGCTGTTATTTCTTAGAATACACCTTTTGTCTCACCAACCTGAAGATGTGTTATAATAACATTATTTTGTCCCATTACAGTATTTGAATGATTACAGGAACCAGTACTGGTCAGGTACATTTTCAGGTGAATCACTGTAGATGTTGAACATAATATAATGTTCCTAGAAGCCAATGTATCCTTATTCATTTAAACTGAGGTCATCTTCCATACTTAAATAAAGAACATTCATACTTCATTACTTATGTTGATATCATTTCGAGGGATTGATAGCAGTGCATTTGACTTTGGTCCTGGAATTTAGCTGGCAAGAAGCTGTCTATGGAAATTGCTAGTTAATAACTTCAACCAACTACTTAGTCAGCCTTTTTTTGTTGACAAGGTTGTATTCAACGTTTTCCCTGCAACAGAATCAAGGCCACTGGCTTCAAATTGTACTGAGGGATTGGACTTTCAACATTATTTTTTGTGGACCTCATATAAATCAATCTATATAGTTGTTAATCCATAAATATTCCCCATGAACTGGTCCATGCTGTGACCAAGACCTGGCACATGTTGGGATGACTGTGGGTACTACTCCAACACATGCACTAGCAGACTACAACTGGACACAGCTGTCTCTCCTGTTACACTACACTATACATGAGCACTAATGCGGCATTAACCCAGAAACTGCCCATGTTAGAGGGATGCTGCGGTAGACTGCAATCGGCCAGAACCAGGGGCGAGGTTAAATTAAGCTGTAGGCTACATATAAATCGGATTATTTACCCGTTCCACATTTGGTTCTGGGACATAATCCAATGGCTTTTTTTCATATACATGGGGTTTGTCCCAACTATTTATCCTTCCTCCCAAAGTGTGCACTTGTTCACATTTCCTCTCTGACTTAAAAGGAATGACTAGTAAAACAAATATGGTGGAAACTCCCAGCTGCCCATGCCTCCACCAAACCAAAGTTTTTAGATTTGTGGAAAGAAGTGAATGAGTGCACACTTCAGGAGAAATGAGATATTATTGGGACACACCCAGTATAACTCTTATACACTGAGTATACAAAACATTAGGAACAGCTTCCTAATATTGAGATGCACCCTCTTTTGCACTCAGAACAGCCTCAATTCGCCAGAGAATGGACTCTACAAGGTGTTGAAAGCATTCCACGGGGATGCTGTCCCATGTTGACTCCAATGGACACTGAGAAAGTGGAGAAGGCAGTGAGGTTCCCGCGACCAGAGTGGCCCGTTTCCCAGCCGCTCTGATGCATGGATTCCTATGCTGTTGAAGTAGATGGGGCTCACAAAGCACACTGGCATCATGGCCCACTTTATAGTCTCCACGGAGACATCAAACCTGTGTTGCTACTGGATTCTCCAGGCGCTGCTGAGCCGCTGTCCGCCAGTCATAAATACAGATGTTCTGTGTTAGCATGCCCTGATTTCCATCTCTAGTGGAAATTGTTGCCAGTGTGTTGTGTTTGGTACTAAAGTCATGTTTGTTTATGGTAGATTCCTAAGCACCAATGCTGTTTGATGCCACTTCATTTGTGGCAATAATTAGTAAATGCTACTCCTAGCATCAGGACTAACGTTTAGCAAATTGCTACAAATGTCTTTCTGTCTATTCGCAAGGCTTTGGCACATGTCCAATTTCATCTTCCGCTCACAACAAATTAAACGACTTTATTGCCATTCTGGTATTTTGGTTTGCTCCAAATTACCCGTCGTGTTATGCCCATGTAATGTCCAGACAGGGAGGGAATACGACATTTTTTCGACACATTTCTTAAGAGAATCAGGGTTATACAATCTTTGCAGATGGTGCAGTTGGGCCACTCGCTGCGTCCCAAATGGCACTGGCATCCTATTCCCCATGAGCCCTGGTCAAAAGTAGTGCACTTTATAGGGAATAGGGTGCCATTTGGGATGTGGCCTCTGATTCCAGTGCTGGCTATGCCAAAGGACCTGAGGTTTATTCACTCTGCATGGCAGTGAACATTATCCTTCCTGTCTGATTATATGGGCTGGACAGCACTTGTCATTGGATTACCAAATTACCCCAATTTCATATATATATATATATATATATATATATATATATATATTTTTACAAATGAGTCACAGTAAGTACCTAGAGTCACAGTAATTATAGTTTGTTTGTATGCTAGGTAGCATAGCTAACATAAGCTATAGCGTGCCAAAACTCCGTTATTTCTCATTCTGTAGTTTGTTCTCCATCTTTTTATTTTTTTTTTATTTTTATATAATGGTGTGCCAACATGTTTCCAGCCATTTTATCTACAAAACTTGTTTTCTCATGGCTCTGTCTTGTCTCTCTGCAGCAGACATATAGTGAGCAAAATGTTTGGAACATCGAATTACAATAAAACAGTCAGAAAACCAAAGCTTTTAGTTTTTTTAACTTCACGAAGTGTGTAACCTGGATGCCTTAATATTTTTAATTCGGTCAACTTCCTATACAGTTGAAACAACTACATGGACAATTACACATTTCAGAACTGAGTATGTCCTTGAAATTATATAATAGAGATTTCCTTACGCTCCCCTCTCTCTCTTGCTCATGTTTTAGCTGTTACACCAGTTTCAAAACTGGCAGTGAACTCAGCAACCAACCAACAGACCACTTTAACTACAATGACATTCTCACTAACGGTTACTGAAACACTTTACTTTTTACATGTGGTTGTTCATCTATCTTCGTTGAATGCACTAACTGAAGTCACTCTGGATAAAATTGTCTGCTAAATTACCAAAATGTAAATGTAAAAATGTATGGTTGCAACACATGGTATTATTCCAATGAGTTTCACCCCCAAAATAAATCATCTGAATTTGACATTTTCAGTCAACACTACTGTTATGTTGCTTAAGTTTGTTTGACTTCTGGGTTGTGAATTTGTAAGTTGAGTAACCATGTAGATCTTAGCTGATTCAACTTGATTTCATAAGTTAATACAATTTGATATGTTGTAGTTATCTAAAGTGAGTTTTTTCTCAACACAACTGCTATGTTGCTTCAGTTGATCTGACTTCATTGTTGTGAATTTCTAAGTTGAGAAAACACATAGTTTTCTGCTAAATCAACTTGATTTAATACGTTTTGACATTTTGAGTGAGTTGAAGTCAATTCAACTTAAAACATTTTGCTAACTCAACAAATTGAGTTGACATGGCTAAGTAAAATTATTCATTTTGACTGAATCTCAATAAAATGTTTTACATTTCAGGCAATGGCATCTAGCATTTAATACCAGCACCCCTCTGGTTTAAAGCTCACTTCCCGACAGATTTTTCGCATCGGACACAGGATTCGAAATGGCAATCCTCCAGTTGATGGCTCGCCTCTCTAATCGCTAGTCTACCTGCCGATAACCCAATTGATGGTGTGTAATAATATATATAGGCCTCCATGCATGCCCTCTGGTAGGCCTACCTTGTCATATTGGTGTGTTGTGTGTAAATAGTTGACATAGTTATTATAAATGTGTTCAATCAGATTAGAAAAATAAGCAAGAAAAATGTTTGGTTTCAGTTTTTCTGTTAGATGGTGTTTTTTTAATGATAACTAATTGTTCTTATGGCTATTACACACTATGTCCACACTATGTCGAATATGGGCCTATGTGCTGGCGTATGAATATCAAACACAACAATAAGCATACCAGATGGCCCGGGACAGGTATATGATGGCGACAACAGCACTAACAGTTAGCACTATGCTATTGCTAGTGAAAAAGAGCAATTCACAGCTGTTTTTTCAACAACTGATGAGGATTTATCCAACATATGTCCATTGGCAGATATCAGTTACAGTAGCTAACAGGAAGACAAGTGTTGCCAACGCATCGTCTAAATTCATCGTTTAAAATGGCACTGACCATAACATGCCAGCAGCAATTTCCTCGTAATATTTGAAGGGCTGTATCTGTATGCGTCCTAATGCACAGGCCAAGATTGTTACTTCCCGACCATACAGTTCCTTCCGACCGTCACAAACCTCAGTGCTTCCGACAGATACGTTTAAATACTTAACAATTATCCAATACATTCATTGTGAAAAGCATAAGATTACATATGCCTAATAATACATTGACGCAATGCAATGTCCTGACATACGCTTGACGATAACGGCAGTAATAACACAAATATGACGCTTGCTCCTCCTGAGAATTCTTATCAACCTGCTGTAAAAACATATCTCTCCTATCGCTCTCTCTTATTTATAGCTGGTCCAACATTTAAAATAACTACTTAACATTTCAATAGAAACTAAGCGTTCTTACCGTGTAATTAATCTCCACGATGTATTAAGGCCTAAGGTTTTTATACCCGTCTCCATGGCCCTTGGTTTTTTCTCCGCTACTGATCAGCATCAGCAGCCTTACAATGAATGGAGAGCGATGATGCTACGAGACCCCGCCCTCCTTCCCGTGCAGCGAGAACGAGCTCACCGACTTCAGCACCCGGGAGCTGCATTGTCTGTAACTCCACCATTTCTAAACCACCGTTCTGTGGGCTACTTGCCATACCCAAAAGAGAAGGCGTGTACCCAAGATATACACGGACCTAGTCTCCGTTTCTTTCATCTTTACCTCCTCTCTACCGCCCGTTCAAATGGTGTCAACCGCTCATAGACAAAAGGATGACAAGCAGCCAGAAGCTCTTTCGTCACAGTGGAGTCAGCCATCACTGTCGTTTTCAGATAGGGCGTTAGGCAAATAAACAATATAAATGGCAAGGCTAGGCCATTTATTGAGGATGAAGACAGCAGCCTTCCGTTCACTACATAGGTAGCCTAGTAGGCCTGCTTGGCCACACAGTATATAAATATCCTACCTACCTGTAAAAATACAATATGTTAAAGTGGCTAAAAGTTACTTAATTTTTTTTAAACATAAATCAATCAGTGTCAGAGTTACATGTAGATGCCCACTGGGTACACACTGGTTGAATCAAAGTTGTTTCCACATCATTGTTGAACCAAGGTGGAACAGACATTGAATTGAAGTCTGTGCCCAGAGGGTGGTATGCTGCTAAAAACATAATTCTGGGAACATGTGAGAGTTTTCCCCTACAATGATGAACTAAATATGACATCGATATAGTAATGATTCACAAGAAGTCATGATGGGTTATGTAGCCTAGTCAAGACACAGATGTAGCCTACTGTACTGTATGCTCCTCAACATCCCAATGGGCACAGACATCAAATCAACGTCTATACCACGTTGGTTCAGTAATTTAATTCAAAAGGCACTCGCACATCTGAGCTATCTTTTTTGCAGGTGCATGGTAACAGTTGAATAGAATGAGAAAAAAAGGAACCAGCACACTGCTCTTGATAGTATCACTGCTTTTCAAGCTCTGACGAAGGCCATGATGCCGATACGTAAAGCTTGTTAAAGAGCAGTGATACTATCAAGAGCAGTGTGCTGGTTCCTTCTTTTATCTCATTTTATTCAGTTATTTAATTGAAATGATGTGTAAACAACGTTGAAAAATGTAAATATGTCCTAAAAATTTAAACATAGTAAAGCACTGTCAATACCACCAATCAGTATCTGTAATAATGAGGATATTGTTTGATTCGTCAGTGACTGTAACACTAGAGGGAGAGTTCAACAGACCCCCAATGACAACGGACTGCCACCCCATGGCAGCTTTCTGAACAGCTGATAGTCCACTCCAGTTAGGCTGCAGGAAATCTGAAATCGTACATATTACCAGTGCTTGACTTGGGATGAAAGGCACAGGAGTCTTTTTTCAAGTCGGTCCATTAGACTATGTTCACAGCAATTCCCAAATTACATAATGCTATAGAGACCTCTCATTATTCCCTGTTAATGGTTCATACACATTTTGACAGATGGAATTTCATGACTTTTAAACACATTTCCATGACCAATAATTGGTGGCGTCTCTATGTAGCCTACATGAAAATGTCCGGATAAATGTGGTATTGATGCGAGAAGGCTGCTGGTCTACTATCACCTGCCATTGTGCCCTTGATCAAGGCATTTAACCCCCTACAAAGTAAAATAACTGCACTGTTAGGCTACTGTATAAAACACATGGTAAATCCTCCATCTGGAGAGCTACTGGGAGTGCAGGCTTTTGATCCAACCCTGAAACGCACCGAGTCATCTGCCTATCAAGGTCCTGTTGAGCAGCTGATGTTTAGGCTATAATGTTGTGTGTATGAGCGGGAACCCAATTACAAATATTGGGTTCTATGTGCATGTACATAGCATACAATAATTTATATTCCCTGTGTCATAGACAGGATGCCCCTCCCCCCATCTTTAAGATTTTATTTCCTTTGTCATTTCTTTTTTTGTTGGGAGGGGGGTTTCATGTCAATTTACACACTTAGTTTATACTCTTCCCTTTTTATTTTGTGTCCTGCATCAAATAATTGTCTCCATTTGCTTTAATTAATTCTCAATTATTATTATTTTTGCTGCAAGGGCCTTTGCCTCCTATGATAAGTGAATAAACAAACACAAGATTAGATGTACAAATGCATATATTATATCAAGAAGAGACCCCAAAAAAAGAGCAAATGGAACACATAAATGTGATGATGTGAAACAATGTTACTAATAAAACAACTGAACCCACCATGCAAGTGATCCACAAACTGATTCCCACCCTGGTGCAAAAGTTTGTCCTCATTTGTGGGTTACATGGGGTTTGGAGTGGATTTCCAGGACTGCAGCTACATACAGTGCCTTCAGAAAGTATTCACAGAAAGAATTCACAGCCCTTGACTTCCACATTTTGTTGTGTTAAAGCCTCAATTTAAAATGAATTAAATAGAGAATTTGTGTCACTGGCCTACACACAATACCCCAAAATGTCAAAGTGGAATTATGTTTTTCAAAATGTTTACCAATTAATAAAAAATGAAATGTCTTCAGTCAATAAGTATTCAACCCCTTTGTTATTGCAAGCCTGAATATGTTCAGGAGTAAAAATGTGCTTAATAAGTCATATTAAGTTGCCTTGACTCACTCTGTGTGCAATAACAGTGTTTAATAACATATTTTTTTAATGACTACCTCATCTCTGTACGCCACACATACAATTATCTGTAAGGTCCCTCAGTCGAGTAGTGCATTTCAAACACAGATTCAACCACAAAGACCAGGGAGGTTTTCCACTGCCTCGCAAAGAAGAGCACCTATTGGTAGATGGGTAAACAATTTTAAAAAGCAGACATTGAATATCCCTTTGCGCATGGTGAAGATATTAATAACACTTTGGATAGTGTATCAATTCACCCAGTCACTACAAAGATACAGGTGTCCTTCCTAACAGGAAGGAAACAGCTCAGGGATTTCACCATGACGCCAATGGTGACTTTAAAACAATTACAGAGTTGTGGACAAACTCTTTATAGACGGACAGCTCTTCCAAGACAGCTCCATAACACCATGGCTGTACTAAATTCTACGGGGACGTCAGGTTACAGAAAAAAATAATGGGGACTGTAAAAATATCTGAACACTATTAATTTGAAATGCTCACACACGCACTCAATTACACACTCGCTTACACATCCGGACGCACACACACACACTTGATCTCTGTCTTCTCTCACTCTCTCTTTCTCTCTCTTCTCTTCCTCTCTCTTTTGTTGAGAACTTTTCTATAATTTAATATGTTTTTGTTTGTCTATCTTTTGTATGTCTTTGTCTACATGTTTATATATGTTTACAACAAGCAATGGGAAGATATCAGAACAGGGACGTTGGGGAATAATAACATATTGTACGTACACATTTGTACTGAAGTGAAACCGTCCAACGTCAATTACTATAGAAATAATGGGATGTGTTTTTCTATGAAAATTATGTTTACTGTAATTATGATGCAACTATGATGGTGATACGATATGGATTACAATTATCATCCTGAATATTAAGGCTATACTCACTTCATGTTACACAAATAGACACTCAACCATGCAAATTGGCTGGGTTTATATTTATTTAGACATCACACATTATAGTATTACTCTTATCCAGACATCATAAACACTCTCACTAAATAACATCCAATATCACACACATCAACCTACTCAGATCTACTACACACATAATATCTTGACTCAATTTTCGAACATCTGTGGCATTGGCTCACAGGCAAACGGGCAAGGGAACAAAACAAATATTGATAGAACCTGCTTCTTGAATTCTAAACATTAGACATTTGAAATCTCTAATTTTGACTGTCATAATACCTCTTATGTCAGTAACTTTACAAGCACTAAGTATCTAGTTAAAGTAACGATGCAATACAGTGGGGGGAAAAAGTATGTGAACCCTTTAAAATGACCTGGATTTCTGCCTAAATTGGTCATAAAATTGTATCTGATCTTCATCTAAGTCCCAACAATAGACAAACAGATTCTGATTAAACAAACAACACACAAACAATTATAATTTTTCATGTCTTTATTGAACACACCGTGTAAACATTCACAGTGCAGGGTGGAAAAAGTATGTGAACCCTTGGATTTAATAACAGGTTAACCCTTCTTTGGCAGCAATAACCTCAACCAAAAGTTCTGTATTTGCGGATCAGACCTGCACAACGGTCAGGAGGAATTTTGGACCATTCCTCTGTACAAAACTGTTTAAGTTCCACAATATTCTTGGGATGTCTGGTGTGAACCGTTCTGTTAAGGTGATGCCACAGCATCTCAATATTGTTTTCTTCTGTTCAAGCCATTCTGTTGTTGATTTACTTCTGTGTTTTGGGTTGTTGTCCTGTTGCATCACCTAACTTCTGTTGAGCTTCAATTGGCGGACAGATAGCCTTACATTCTCCTGAAAAATGTCTTTATAAACTTGGGAATTCATTTTCCCGTTGATGATAGCAAGCTGTCCAGGCCCTGAGGCAGCAAAGCAGACCCAAACCATGATGCTCCCTCCATCATAGTTTACAGTTGGGATGAGGTTTTGATGTTGGTGTGCTGTGCCTTTTTTTCACCACACATAGTGTTGTGTGTTCCTTCCAAACAACACAACTTTAGTTTCATCTGTCCACAGCATATTCTGCCAGTAGCGCTGTGGAACATCCAGGTGCTCTTTTGCCAACTTCAGACGTGCAGCCATGTTGTTTTTGGACAGCAGTGGCTTCTTCCATGGTGTCCTCCCATGAACACCATTCTTGTTTAGTGTTTTACGTATCGTAGACTCGTCAACAGTGATGTTAGCATGTTGCAGAGATTTCTGTAAGTCTTTAGCTGACACTCTAGGATTCTTCTTAACCTCACTGAGCATTCTGCGCTGTGCTCTTGCAGTCGTCTTCGCAGGACGGCCACTCCTAGGGAGAGTAGCAACAGTGCTGAAATTTCTCCCTTTATAGACTATTTGTCTTACCATGGACTTAACTTTAGAGATACTTTTGTAACCCTTTTAAGCTTTATGCAAGGCAACCATTCTTAATCTTAGGTCTTCCTTAATCAAAGTCTACTGGAGGACCATTTATTTTTAACTAAGACAAAATAATTTACAACTTAATTTTTCCAGTACAATATACAGTAGGCTCAGCAAATCGCATTATTGTTTGGTATACCTTTAAATGTACCTTCAGAGGTCATTCAATTAAATATTCATAAATATCAAAAAACCAGTTTCTGTCTAAAGAAACACGACTAACAAGGGAAATACATGAACTAATAGTAAAGGTAGATAGCAACAGTGGCGATTTTAGCATGTACATTTTGGTGGGGCAAAAAAAAATGTGGGATGCATGCCAGCAAAGCCACTACACAACACAACACTAAACAATACATGAATTGCACTATAACGGTGACAAACAGTGCCCACAAACTGTTAGGGCCTACATAAAGCTGTCCCAACAGCAGGTACTGTGAGGTACAGCATTCCCTACACTTTACCACTGCTACACCTGGATATCAGCGGAGCCTTGTCTGGCAGCGAAACAGTTCATTCAGCCTCATTTACTGCCTTTTAAAAAAACATAGCTGATATGGCAGACTTGTTTAAACTAATGTGGTTTCTACTGACAATAGAGATGTACAGTTGAGATGTACAAATTATGGTACGAGCAGATAAGAGGCAATCCGTAATTTCGATTAAGACATTAATGAGCAAGCAATGACGGACGTAGTCTATATAACTATTTGTTCAACACTTTTGAAATGTACAGTGACATAATTCAGAACATGGGCCGTTCTTACAGTGTACTCCCTGTACAACAGGTCAGAACCGTAAGATAAATAAATGGGGCATATAAACAGACAATGAAAGATCTTACAATATTCAATGATTACATTTCTCTAAAAACAGGTTATAGGCTATTTGTGCACCACCAAGTTAGAACAGTAGGTGAAATTAAGAGCTGAAAATATACCAAATTATTAGGGTGAGGAACATTGAACGCCGTTTGGGTCAAATAACACAATTCTACTATAGAATGTTTTGTGTGCTGAATTTTTACGTGCATGCCAAGCACCACAACTACTGACGTTATGTGTTTACAATACCGCTGTCACGGATCCCTCCGGAACTGTCATTGGGCACACCTGGCCCCAATTGCCAATGATTAGTGTGTGTATTTATGTGCCCTTTGGTTCTCCATTGGGCTGTCGATTGTTGTTCTATGTCCGTTGGTGCATGTGAGTACCTGTGCTGTGTGTTTTGGCTTTCGTGCCATTGTGGATTGCGCAGATGAATCCGGGCCTCGTCCTGTGTATTGATCATTGTGCACGTCTGTATTTATTCCAGGTACTCCTTGCTCTTTTGTTTTGGGTTTCAACCCTGTGTTTTTTGTATACATGTTGGTTTCGTTTTCGTCCCCGTGCCTATGCACGGCACGCCATAATATGGGCATAAATAAAAACCCATATTACTCATTCCTGCGCGTGTCTCCCGACCCTTTATACCAACGTGACAACGGCGTTGGTGAAAATATACCAAATTATTAATGTGAGGCACATAGGTTACTAACAGGTTACTACACAACATACACTTAGTATTACTTTCTAAGCTACATTATAAATGTATCCCTTGCATATTACACAATTTATGCAGCAGCATACAATACATTTTTGGACTCACCTTTCACCTTGTGAAGGTGGCGCAGCGGTCCTTTGTGGGCAAGTATTGTCATCAAAGACTAGCATTCTCTGGATTTATGGTGGGAACTCTGGGAAAATAAACACAGCCAGTCCATTGAATAGCAGGCTAATGTTACTGGTTTCTTTGCAGTGCTTGCAGTAAGCCACGGATTCCTTCCAAACAACTCATTGTTGAATTCGCGAGTTCCAACTTGTGTAATCTTTATGTACAATAGCCGATGAGCATCAATGTTTTATCTATAATTTCTCATTATGTATCTTCATATGACAAGGATTAAAAAGGATTTGCCAGCAGATTGTCGACTTGATGACAACTGATGATGACTGCTAGCTAAGACTTTGAAAGTAAGACGTTGACATGATCAGTCCAATCAAAGCTACTGTATATTTAACGTGATTTGACGTAATTTTATCTGTGGCCAATGACCTTGAGCCTTCTTGGATGGGCACTTCTAATGTAACTCTATGGCAGAACCCCAAGGGGATTTTTTTTTTAAACTCTGACCTTAGAATAGGGGATGACGTACGGTCCAATGAGTGACAGAAAACTGAGCCAATCATGACAGAAAACTGAGTGAATCAGGCGCAACGCTCTGTTTTTTCTGCTGGCTTGCCCCACCACCACAGAAAGCACTGAGCTAGGCTGGAACACCTGCATTTTGGAGCTGCCTTACTCAAGAAAACAAAAAAGAGACCATGTTTGTATGCAGCTTTATTAACTTGATTATCAAATTTTTTAAAATGACATTGTTTACAAACTGATATGTGACACTTATTATTGCCAAAATAACAAGCAAAACTGGCACGCCTTAAAGTGTGGTGCCCTGCCCCACCTGCCCTGAATGACAGGATAGCAATAAAAACAATACTATAGAGATACAAAATAAGTTAGAGGAAAAAGAACTGGAGGAACTTATTCAAGAACGATCTAATGTAATATATTACAAAAATAAAGCAAACTGGATGGACTACGGCGAAAAATTCACCAAGTTCTTCCTGAATCTACAACACAGGAACGCTACCAAAAATAATTTGCAGAAACTTGTTACTAAAAATTGAGTCTGTCACACCCTGATCTGTTTTACCTGTCTTGTGATTGTCTCCAACCCCCACCAGGTGTCTCCAATTACCTAGTGTATTTAGTTTAATTAATGAGCGAGGGCGGCAGGCAACAGATAACCTCTCCCTCCTACATTCCCGTAGCCGCCCGCGCTCATTAATTAAACTTTCAAGGTTAATACTTGTCGGCAGTGTTTTCAACGTTCATATTTTGACATGAGGTCAATGACCTGACTTGAGTAACTGGGCTGTAACCTTTCTCTGGTATCAGCAACATACACTACATGACCAAAAGTATGTGGACACCTTAGATAATGTCATAGTCAATATAGCTAATAGAATTAACACCTTAATAAACCCGCTACAATCATGCAGTACAGTGTAAGGTCAGCAAGCAGCTTAGCAGTTACACTGGCGGGCCCCGGTGGCAATAAATTAATACAACCAAAAGCTTACCACTGTAGCATTAAGATTTCCCTTCACTGGAACTAAGGGGCATAGCTTGAACCATTACAGTTGGCACTATGCATTGGGGCAGGTAGCGTTTTCCTGGCATCGGCCAAACCCAGATTCATCCGTCGGACTGCCAGATGGTGAAGTGTGATTCATCAGTACAGTGTAAGGTCAGCAAGCAGCTTAGCAGTTACACTGGCGGGCCCCGGTGGCAATAAATTAATACAACCAAAAGCTTACCACTGTAGCATTAAGATTTCCCTTCACTGGAACTAAGGGGCATAGCTTGAACCATTACAGTTGGCACTATGCATTGGGGCAGGTAGCGTTTTCCTGGCATCGGCCAAACCCAGATTCATCCGTCGGACTGCCAGATGGTGAAGTGTGATTCATCACTCGTGTTTCCACTGCTCCAGAGTCCAATGACGGCGAGCTTTACACCACACCAGCCAACGCTTGGCATTGTGCATGGTGATCTTAGGCTTGTGGGCGGCTGCTCGGTCATGGAAACCCATTTCATGAAGCTCCCGACAAACAGTTCTTGTGCTGATGTTGCTTCCAGAGGAAGTTTGGAACTCTGTACTGAGTGTTCAATGACGTTCTCTGTAGACTCTCTGCTAATAGCCTGTGAGCAGTGGCTTTAGGGTTTGTCCCTACTTGACCAATGGGGCCTATGCCTCCCTCCCTCCCCCAGCAAACGGGAAGAACCCCGCGGGACCTTAACCCAACTCTACCAGATGCGGACCAGACATGGAGACAACTGTCTAATGTTTTGTACTTGTCTCATTGGATGGAAACATGGTACCAAAAATCAGTACATGTATTGTCTCTACATGCTCACTAACAGGGATGTAAACACATTTGTGCATAACATTTGAGAGAAATAAGCTTTTTGTGCATACAGACAATTTCTGGGATCTTTTATTTCAGCTCATGAAACATGGGACCAACACATTACATGTTGTTTATATTTTCGTCAAAATGTTTACTAAGTAAACTATATTAGGCCTACATTTTTTAAAATACATGTTTTATTAAATGTTCCACACATTACTCTGGTGTGAGTAGCCATAGTAACTGCTCCATTTGGCTGCTGCTCAGCGCTAGGAGACTGTTGCCTATACAGTGCACACACGGCTGATAAGAACCACATTACAAGGTTTTGGCAACAAAGGCAGCCCTTCTATTTACCCAGAGTCTGAATAACTCAAGACATAGACATATGTAATTGTGCATGTTTCTGCGTGCATCTTAGGTAAGTGACTGGCTACAACTGGAACGAGACACGCCGAGAGTAAGCCGGGAAGGGGGGAAATTATGATTTATTTGTTTTTAAGTACTATGTTAAGCCTACATTTTAAATGAAAGGCTCCACACATTACATATTTCTAGTCCTTTCTGATCCTGCATCTTTTGCATCTTCTGACCTATAGAAAACTGTACAACAATGGTATAGCAAATTAAGATGTGTGATGTAGGTCTTTTGTTTTGATGACAAAACAAAGTAGCCTTCAGACCTGTGGAAGTTTTGTCTTTCAGGGTCCAGCTACAACTGACAGGTTGAATACCATGTGCCTTTTTTTTTTTTAAGGGGTAAGGGGGTTGGGCTCTAGATGATTCTATCAACCAATCAGACCTGTATGTAAATATATTCAAATTTATATCACCACGCCAACACAGTCAGACTGAGCATTTCAGTGGTCCAAGGAGGCTCACTGAGATTTTAGACAAAGTGATGCTTTAAAAATAAAATTAAAAGGACTGAATTGGGGCATTAATAAAAGACACTGTTTATTGTGGTTCATATTTTCCATATTTAAAAAATGTCACAATCATACAGTGTAATAATTTAAGCAGTCTAAAAACAAATGTAGTGGACAGAAAACAGTAAGTTCTCATAGGGTTGTGCTGTCAGTATGTGATTATGCATGTCATTTTTTTTAAACAAAAAAATCATAATGCTAAACAAACAACAAGAAAACAAAACAAGAAATTTGAGCCTTTAACGCCATATATCCACAGTATATTCACATATCCACCTCCTTTTATCTGCATAGGTACTGAAGAGTCTTAAGACTCAACTCATTGTTAAAAGCCAGAATGGATACCACAGTAGGTGTGTGTGTGTGTGTGTGTGTGTGTGTGTGTGTGTGTCTGTGTGTGTGTGTGTGTGTGTGTGAGAGAGATCAATCAAATGTTCAGGCACTGTAAGTAGAGTGTACACCTCTAGTCTGGGGTCAGTGGTGAGAGGTTTGGTTCAGTCCACTTCTGTCAGGCCACATGGCCTCCTAAACTCTTGACCTCGCTCATGGATCCATTTGTTGGACACTGGCAACACAGAGAAATATAAAATGTCAGTGCCAATCTCAATTCTCTCCAATGTGTGAGACTAAGGGCTCGGTTAAAACCTACTACTAACAGAACGACTCAAAGTTTAAAGTTTTATTGTCATGTGCATGAGTACAGTGAAATTCCTTTCTTGCAAACTCTTTTCCCAACAATGCAGTAATCAATATATAGTACTATAAAGTAAAGTAGAACAAAAACACATGATAAATAGAAATAAGCACAGAGCTAGCTAACCAAGCAAGCCAGATGACCAGATTGAACCAGATTTCAATACAACCTCGCCAGATAAAATTAATGCTAGCTCCTGTTAGCTAGCAGGCTTGTTTCAACTTTGATTTGCAAGCTAATGTTAGCTAACGTTAGCTAGTTATCATTCGAGGGCTGACTGTTCTCATAAAAGTTTGTGTAATGCAAAAATAAATGAAGGATCCATCTATAGTGGTAATTCGTGTCATGTCGGACTACTGCAGTACTGCTTGTCATTGTGATAGCTAACAGTCAGCAACAAGCCCAGACAACCTAGCTAAACGTGGTGTCAGCATCCAGCAGTGATCAGCTGGCGGTTGCTTAGTAAAACTTGGCTGTGAAACTGGGCCTCGAATTTGAGAATTCCATTCTAGCCAGCTCGAATTTATCCGTAATTTGGCCTTAATTCAAAGTGCAAGTGGAAACGGGCTCTGTTGAAACCTACCAGGAAGACTCCACTCACAGGTAAAGGCTTCCTATTATCAAAGTAAGTGTATGTGCAAGCAGAAGTTTGTAAACAAAAACACTGAAGTAACATTGCTATGAAGGTTTGATTGCAGCCTACATGAGGGATACAATAGAGAAACACAAGGAAGACTGACTAGGAAGTAGTCAAAGAAACACATAAAATGACTGACACCAATAAACAGATTGATACTAGAGAGGCTGCTTGTGTGTTTAGATTAAACTCTCCATCTGACTCACCCCATTTACTTCCTACTAACACAGGACAGGCAGCGTGTCTGGTCCTGTAGTCTCCCTCTCCGCTCCTAAAAAGGTTGTACCAGAAGACTGCAGTTCCCTGTGGACACACATTGAGAAGACATACCCTGTTCAGTACATGGAAGTCACCACTGCATCAACGTAATGGCTCACTATAAGATAGTGTGGGCCCCCTCAACCAAGGCTAAAAATGTATGATGGCTAAGGCTAGGAGATTTCTCTGACCGTGTCACCTGACCAAGAGTTTTTCCTGGCCCCTAGTGCTGAGGGCTGTGCTTGTGTGAGAGCAGTTCAATTGTTTATATCTTACCTTTTTGGGATAGATAGCTGCTCCAAAGTCTGGAAACACAGTGGCTCCTCCAGCTTCAACATCACTCATCTGTCAGAGAAAAGACTCCCTTGTGAGCTGGCTTCACTAGTACACTGAAGTACTCCACCTAATACCATTTACTGTAGCCTACTTCTCTAAGGGATGTGTTCTGTATTTACATTAAAATATTTTATGTAATAGGCACAATCATACAAATTATAGTTTCCATGTATCTGTAGAAATTCTAAAGATTACTGAAGATCTGAAGAAGGGTTTTGAAAGTCTTGAAGTCTTGAAACTATGACAACATTGTTTAATAACACTGAACATAACACCAAATTCATAATAACCAGTCATTCAACTAGACAGAAGTGCAGTATAAAAAGTAGAAATCCAAAAGCGCTGTAGTTCTGCAAAGCATGGCATTCTACCTCTATTTACACACTCACATCATACATACAGTATTAGCATGGACCAATAAATGAGATAGCATGTTATGGTGTACTGTAGGGCAGGGGTGGGCAATTCCAGTCCTTGAGGGCCTGATTGGGTACAACACTGAAATGAACTGACAGACTCCAACGATCAATTTCAAGTGTTTGACAAACTTCTTTCCCACCACCATCTACTGTAGCAATGTTAGTGACCGTGTCCGAATACCCATACTTGCATCCTAAATAGTAGGCCGTTTGAGTATGCAACATTGTTTTGTTTAATAGTATGCAGAATTTTGAAAATCGAGTATACAGTGTACTATAAATGCCCGGATATCGTACTCATTTCGGCTTTGACAACAGCTGATCAATTATATAATCAACAAATAGTGGGAAACAACGCAATCGCACAGTATGCATTCTCAGAGCTTTAAACTAAACACTAAACCATCTTTTGATTTCTGAATCTGTCGGCACCAGGGACTCGGGATGTGGCTGTGTTACAGATGTCATGTTAATCAGGCCTTTTGATTTGAACATACAGTATGGATTGTTTTAGTTTTGTAGGCTAGGGTACCTATTTAATTATTTAATTTATGGATCAAGCCTTAGCAGTCATTTTGATCTCGTTCCCAATTATCAGTGCTTTAGTTAATTATGTTGTTGTCCAGTGGTTCTGAATTTGCAATGCACCGGACTGTCCAAGTTGTTCTGTGCAATAGCCAATTTGATTTGAACATTTGAAAAGTTTTGGTGTGTGTACTAGGCAATTTGATTTAATTTATATATGTTACAGCACCTTGATATCACTAATACATATGTTTAAATGGAACCAAGTTTCTGTCTTCAGTCCTTTTTAAAAAGGATACATGGGCTGTATATGGACAACTGTGGTAATTTGCCCCTACCCTGACCTACAGCCCTCACCCTATCACCAACCACCATCCCTGTCTAATCCCCCTCCAGCAGAGGCAGGACTCCAGCTCATTCACCATCTTTAAATACCCACACTTGTCACTAATCAGTGTGGCAGACCTTACCATTTCAGTTTGCAAGTGTTTTGTTACAAGACACCTTTTCTCTTGTAACCCTTTCCTTTGTGTATTTTGGATGTTTATGACAGTCATTTTGTTATTATTTCTTAATTTATACTATAATTTGATTAAGAACATGTACTGTTTGATATATTTGTTTCCTTTAAGCATTTACTCATGTTTAAACCTATTGTGTAGGTTTCTTCACCGTAATATTTGTTTAATATGTTATTGAGATTCATGAGTATATTTGTTTATCTTGTTTATGTGAAATCCCTACCATGTATGTTTTTGTTACCTAGTTAACTATCCTTGTTAACCATCCCATTCTTACATACTCAACCTTATCCATCTTCATGATCTTTAACAATTCAACTGAAATAATAAACCTGGCAACAGCCCTTTGAACATCAAACTACACCTCAACAACCACACTGTAAATGAGCTACAGGCATTTTGTTTTCACACATCCCCATAAATGCATATGCTAACAGAATTCAACACACACCATAGTCTTCTAATGCACGTATCCAGTGTATTTCCCCTACCTGGCACAGTGCCCAGCATCATGCAACATCCTGTTGAACATTTCCTGCGGAACGAGGGAGAGCTCGGTTTCTTGTTTTGTAAAGTTTGTTGTTTTGAAAGTGTATTGGAAAGTTTCTTAGTAGCTAGCTAACTTTTTAGTTTGGATCCCGCGACACATTTGGCATCAGTTGCTGGGACTGCTATCTGTCCAGTGATCCTGCCGACCAAGGCCGAGTCTGATGCGCAATTTGACGTCGGCTAAATGGCTATCATGCTAGAGGGTTTCTTGAGGGCTTGAATGCGACTCGGTTAGCCATTGTGGCTGGGTCCGCGGATTGTCCCGGGTTTGTGGCTGTCTAGATCCCTGCTGTTTGTTGTGTTCAATCTTCCCTGTGACCTGCCCTGTCTGGAACTGCGAGGAGTAACAACGTAACCTACGTTGCTAGCTATCATGACAAAGACCAAAGCCGGCAGGAGTACCGTTGAGGACAGTGGTATTCTCTCTATCACAGGTGAATTATCTTTTAAACGAACAAAAAGAGTTCTACAAGAAGTTGTTACAACAACAAGAAAATAGATTCAAGTGTTTTGTCCAAATACTGGTCAATTCAACTTATAAAAGAATGGACGACCTGACCAGAGAGGTCCAGGACCTGAAGAACAGTTTGCAGTTTTCTCAGGGTCTGCTCGATAAGGTGAAACAGGAGAACGGCAAGATGACAGCAATCTTTAAGTCATTGAGTGAGGACATCCGTTCTGTGTGTGAATCCATGATAAGAATTACGGATACATCTTGAGGGACAATCAAGGCGGAACAACATGGTTGTGGATGGAATTGCAGAATCTCCACATGAGACCTGGACAGAGTCTGAGGACAAAGTGAGGGAAATTATCTCTGAGAAATTGAAGATGGACCACCGGACTGGAAGGCTCCCACAGGACTGGAAAACCCACCACCAGCCCAGGTGACAGGCCCAGGCCGATAGTGGTCAAGTTCCTGAGGTTCAAGGACAAGGTAGCTGGTCTGGAAAGAGCCAAAAACTTGAGAGGAATGTATATCTTCCTCAACGAGGACTATCCTAAAGCTGTGCGCCAGAAGGGGAAAGAACATATCCCAGCCATGAAAGCTTCCAGAGTGTGTGGGGACATTGCTTACATCCGCTATGACAGGCTCATCTTCCACCCTCCCTCCCAGAAGCCTGGTGGGATGAGAGAGCCAAGCCTATGGGTTCATAGCTTCAACCCCGCAGCACACACCATTGATTAATGGACTGCTGAATGTATATTTATTATATTTTCTATCTTGTTTGTTTGTTCTTACAGTGAGGGAAAAAAGTATTTGATCCCCTGCTGATTTTGTACATTTGCAAAGGGGAGTGCTCCTAATCTCAGCTTGTTACCTGTATAAAAGACACCTGTCCACAGAAGCAATCAATCAATCAGATTCCAAACTCTCCACCATGGCCAAGACCAAAGAGCTCTCCAAGGATGTCAGGGACAAGATTGTAGACCTACACAAGGCTGGAATGGGCTACAAGACCATCGCCAAGCAGCTTGGTGAGAAGGTGACAACAGTTGGTGCGATTATTCGCAAATGGAAGAAACACAAAAGAACTGTCAATCTCCCTCGGCCTGGGGCTCCATGCAAGATCTCACCTCGTCGAGTTGCAATGATCATGAGAACGGTGAGGAATCAGCCCAGAACTACACGGGAGGATCTTGTAAATAATCTCAAGGCAGCTGGGACCATAGTCACCAAGAAAACAATTGGTAACACACTACACCGTGAAGGACTGAAATCCTGCAGCGGCTGCAAGGTCCCCCTGCTCAAGAAAGCACATATACATGCCCGTCTGAAGTTTGCCAATGAACATCTGAATGATTCAGAGGACAACTGGGTGAAAGTGTTGTGGTCAGATGAGACCAAAATGGAGCTCTTTGGCATCAACTCAACTCGCTGTGTTTGGAGGAGGAGGAATGCTGCCTATGACCCCAAGAACACCATCCCCACCGTCAAACATGGAGGTGGAAACATTATGCTTTGGGGGTGTTTTTCTGCTAAGGGGACAGGACAACTTCACCGCATCAAAGGGACGATGGACGGGGCCATGTACCATCAAATCTTGGGTGAGAACCTCCTTCCCTCAGCCAGGGCATTGAAAATGGGTTGTGGATGGGTATTCCAGCATGACAATGACCCAAAACACACGGCCAAGGCAACAAAGGAGTGGCTCAAGAAGAAGCACATTAAGGTCCTGGAGTGGCCTAGCCAGTCTCCAGACCTTAATCCCATAGAAATTCTGTGGAGGGAGCTGAAGATTCGAGTTGCCAAACGTCAGCCTCAAAACCTTAATGACTTGGAGAAGATCTGCAAAGAGGAGTGGGACAAAATCCCTCCGGAGATGTGTGCAAACCTGGTGGCCAACTACAAGAAACGTCTGACCTCTGTGATTGCCAACAAGGGTTTTGCCACCAAGCACTAAGTCATGTTTTGCAGAGGGGTCAAATACGTATTTCCAGTAACCGAAAGGTTGGTGGATCGAATCCCCCGAGCTGACAAGGTAAAAATCTGTCATTTTGCCACTGAACAAGGCGCCCACTGTTCCTAGGCCGTCATTGTAAATAAAAAAAAAATTCTTAACTGAATTGCCTGGTAAAATAAAAAAAGAGGGAGCTTATCACTATAACCAGTTCCTGTAATCTGGTTCAGGTTATTAATCAACCTACCAGGGTGTTTATTAACACTACAGGAACAAGCTCATCCACATGTATCGATCACATTTTTACTAATACTGTAGAACTTTGTTCTGAAGCTGTATCTGTACCCATTGGTTGCAGTGATCACAATATTGTGGCTATATCCAGGAAAGCCAAAGTTCCAAAAGCTGGACCTAAAATACTGTATAAGAGATCATACAGAATATTTTGCTGTTACTCTTACGTGAATGATGTTAAAAATATTTGTTGGTATGATGTGATTAATAAGGAGCATCCAGACACTGCACTCGATGAATTTATGAAATTGCTTCTTCCAATTACTGATAAACATGCACCTGTTAAGAAAATGACTCTTAGAACTGTTAAGGGTCCATGGATTGATGAGGAATTGAAAAACTGTATGGTTGAAAGAGATGGGGCAAAAGGAGTGGCTAATAAGTCTGGCTGCACATCTGACTAGCTGACTTAATGCAAATTGATCACATTTTTACTAACGCTGCAGATATTTGCTTTAAAGCAGTATCCAAATCCATAGGATGTAGTGATCACAATATACATTTCTAGGAAAACCAAAGTTCCAAAGGCTGGGCCTAATTTAGTGTATAAGAGGTCATACAAGAAGTTTTGTAGTGATTCATATGTTGATGATGTAAAGAATAGTTGATGGTCTGTTGTGTGTAATGAGGAGCAACCAGACGCTGCACTTGACGCATTTAGGAAACTACTTATTCCAGTTACTAATAAGCACACACCCATTAACCTCTTCCAGCTAGGGTCCCATTTTCCGAATTTTCGCCTGTCTGACGTGCCCAAAGTTAAATGCCTACCACTCATGGCCAGAAACTAGGATATTTACATATTTAGTACTATTGGATAGGAAACACTCTGAAGTTTATAAAACCATTAAGATATAGTCTGTGGCTATTCCAGAACAGATTTAGCAGGCAAAAACCAGAGAAATTTCTGTCCGGAATTTATTTTCTTTGGCTCTCCTCTCATTTTGAAGCCCATGTAATATTTTTCTATGGGGAATAGGACCGAGGTTGCAGTACTTATGGCTTCCACTAGATGTCAACAGTCTCTGGAAAGGGTATGGAGGAAAAGCTCTGACCAGATCCTTAGAGAGAGAGAATTACTACGGGTAGGGAAAAAGGTAAACAGGCGTGCACGTTCACGAGAACGTGAACGCCCAGCGACCAACTTTCTTTTCGTCTTTTAACGTTTCACTTACCGTTCTTGTAAAATATGATCGCTATTATTCATAAAAGAATACATAAGGATGCATTATTAATGATATTTGATTTGTTTGTGAAAAGATGAGAGGTATAATTTGAACGCGATCCCTTCACTGTAAAACGGGCGAGTAGACTGACAATGCTTGGTGGAGTAGCTGAACGTAACGTGCCAAAAACAACGGATATTTATGGATATAATTATTTACTTTTTCTAACAAAAGAACCATGGATTATCTTGTTTGGACACTTGGGAAGACCTCAGAAGAAGTTATTTGAAAGGTAAGCGATTTATATTAGCTGTGATATGGATATTTTGAGAACCGAGCTGGATATGAATTTATGCTAATGTGGAAAATATGTGAGGTACTAGCCTCAAACAATCAAATGTAGTGCTTTCGCGTAAAGCCTTTTAAAATCTGACAACGCAGTGATATTGCCAAGAAGCAGAGCTTTTGATGGCTATGCAACACTATGCAACACTTGTATATCGAAGTTAAATATTACGAATATGTATTACGAATATGTATTTTGAATTTGGCGCGTTATGTTTGCTCTGAAAACGATCCCGCTAAAGGGATCGGCGCGCTAAGAGGTTAAGAAAATGACTGTAACAACTGTTAAATCCCCTTGGATTGATGAGGAATTGAAAAATTGTATGGTTGAGAGGGATGAGGCAAAATGTATGGCAATTAAGTCTGGCAACTGATTGGAAAACGTACTGCAAATTAAGAAATCACGTAACTAAACTAAATAAAAATAAACTACACTATGAAACAAAGATAAATTATATAAAGAATGATAGTAAAAAGCTTTGGGGCACCTTAAATGAAATTTTGGGAAAAAAAGCCAACTCGGCTCCTTAATTTATTGAATCAGATGGCTCATTCATCACAAAGCCCACTGATATTGCAAACTACTTTAATGACTTTTTCATTGGCAAGATAAGCAAACTTAAGGATGACATGCCAGCAACAAACGCTGACACTACACATCCAAGTATACTGGTCCAAATTATGAAAGACAAGAATTGTGGAAGAGGTGAAACAATTATTGTTGTCTATCAACAATGACAAGCCACCAGGGTCTGACAATCTAGATGGAAAATTACTGAGGATAACAGCAGACGATATTGCCACATCTTAAATTTAAGCCTACTAGAGAGCGTGTTCCCTCAGGCCTGGAGGGAAGCTAAAGTCATTCCGCTACCCAAGAATAGTAAAGCCCCCTTTACTGGCTCAAACAGCCGACCAATCAGCCTGTTACCAACCCTTAGTAAGATTTGAGCAGATACAATGCTATTTTACAGTAAACAAATTGACAACAGAATGTCAGCATGCTTATAGGGAAGGACACTCAACAAGCACAGCACTTACACAAATGACTGATGATTGGCTTAGAGAAATTGATGATAAAATTATTGTGGGGGCTGTCTTGTTATCATAGTCTACTGCTGGAAAAACTTATGTGTTATGGCTTTACACCCCCTGCTATAATGTGGATTAAGAGTTACTTGTCTAACAGAACACAGAGGGTGTTCTTTAATGGAAGCCTATCAAATATAATTCAGTTAGAATCAGGAATTCCCCAGGGTAGCTGTTTAGGCCCCTTGCTTTTTTCAATTTTTACTGACGACATGCCACTGACTTTGATTAAAGCTAGAGTTTCCATGTATGGGGATGACTCAACACTATACACGTCAGCTACTACAGCGACTGAAAAGACTGCAACACTCAACAAAGAGCTGCAGTTAGTTTCAGAGTGGGTGGCAAGGAATAAGTTAGCCCCAAATATTTCTAAAACTAAAAGCATATTTGGAACAAAACACTCACTAAACCCTAAACCTCAACTAAATCTTGTAATAAATAATTTTGAAATTGAGCAAGTTGAGATGACTAAACTGCTTAGAATAACCCTAGATTGTAAACTGCCATGGTCAAAACATATTGATGCAGTAGTAGCTAAGATGTGGAGAAGTCTGTCTATAATATAGCGATGCTCTGCCTTCTTAACAACACTATCAACAAGGCAGGTCCAACAGGCCCTAGTTTTGTCACACCTTGACTACTGTTCAGTCGTGTGGTCAGGTGCCACAAAAAAGGACGTAGGAAAATTGCAATTGGCTCTGAACAGGGCAGCACGGCTGGCCCTTGGATGTACACAGAGAGCTAATATTAATAATATGCATGTCAATCTCTTCTGGCTGAAAGTGGAGGAGAGATTGACTTCATCACTACTTATATTTATGAGAGGTACTGACATGTTGAATCCACCAAGCTGTCTGTCTAAACTACTGGCACACAGCTCGGACACCCATGCATACACCACAAGACATGCCACAAGAGGTCTCTTCACAGTGCCCAAGTCCAGAACAGACTATGGGAGACACACAGTACTACATAGAGCCATGACTACATGGAACTCTATTCCACATCAAGTAACTGACGCAAGCAGTAAAATTTGATTTAAAAAACAGATAAAAAAACACCTTATGGAACCAATGTTTTTGGAGAAGAAATGTAAGTAAAAAACTTTTTTTTTTAAGTGTTTGGTTTTTCACCCATTCTGAACACGCTTTTAGACAGTTTCTCTCAACATACTGACACTTACTGAGAGAGAAAAAAATAACTGCAGTTTTACCTATTGAGTGTTTACTAGTGTTAAATAGCACTAAGCAACCAGATTACATCACAGAGATATTCCTCTGCTCAGGCAATACTGTACATACAGATCACTATGCCAAGCTGGAAGCCTCTATCCAGTATCTGCTATGGTAGGAAATACCATTTGACAGCGCCCCAAATGGCCACTCACATCCTGACAGACTAGCATCTTTCCTCTGCGTGTGTGTGTGTGTGTATACACATATTGTGTGGTTGCGTACGTGACAGTGTGAGTGGACTAGACTAACTAAACCCCATTATTCAAGGGACTGTGAAGCAACACAAACATTGGCACAGACACATACGATAACATACGCACTATACATACACGTGGATTTAGTAATGTAGATATGTGGTAGTGGTGGAGTAGGGGCCTGAGGGCACACAGTGTGTTGTGAAATCTGTACATTTATTGTAATGTTTTAAAATTGTTTAAACTGCCTTAATTTTGCTGGACCCCAGGAAGAGTAGCTGCTGCTTTGGCTAATGGGGATCCATAATAAATACAAATGAAAAACTCAACAACAAAAATAAGAAACTGTATTATTAAGCCAAGATCAATGATATTAAGAATGATGGAAAACTTTAAATGAAATGATGGGCAGAAAGACAAATTCAACTACATCTTTTATCGAATCAGATTATCACAAAATCATTTGATGTTGCCAATTATTTTAATGATTACTTCATTGGCAAAGCGGGAAAACTTAGGCAGGAAATGCCAACAACAAACAGTGAGCCATAGTATTCATGCATAAAAAACGAATAATGAGTTTGAATTTTGTAAAGTTAGTGTGGAAGAGGTGGAAAGATGATTGTTAACAATCAATAATGACAAACCTCCTGGCATTGACAACTTAGATGGAAAGCTACTGAGGATGGTAGCTGACTCTATAGCCAATTCCATCTGTCATATCTTTAATCTGGGCCTAGAGGAAAGTAGTTGTCCTCAGGCCTGGAGGGAAGCCAAAGTAATTCCGCTACCCAAGAGTGGTAAAGCGGCCTTTACTGGTTCTAACAGCAGAGCTTTAAGCTTGCTGCCAGCTCTTAGCAAACTGTTGGGAGGAATTGTGTTTGACCAAAAACAATGCTATTTCTCTGTAAACAAATTAACAACAGACTTTCAGAATGCTTATAGAGAAGGGCACTCAACATGTATTGCACTGACACAAATTACTGATGACTGGTTGGAAGAAATTGATAATAAGAAGATTATGGGAGCTGTACTGTTAGATTTCAGTGCAGCCTTTGATATTATTGACTATAACCTGTTGTTGAAAAAAAACATATGTGTTATGGCTTTTCAACCTCTGCCATATTGTGGATTCAGCGCTATCTATCTAATAGAACTCAAAGGGTTTTCTTTAATGGAAGCTTCTCTAATGCCAAACATGTAAAGTGTGGTGTACCACAGAACAGATCTCTAGGCCCTGTACTCTTTTCTATTTTTATTAATGATCTGCCACTGGCATTAAACAAAGCATGTGTGTTCATGTATGCTGAGGATTCAACCATATCCGCATCAGCAACCACAGCTAATGAAGTCACTGAAACCCTTAACAAAGAGTTGCAGTCTGTTTTGGAATGGGTGGCCAGTAATAAACTGGTCCTGAACATCTATAAAACTAAGAGCATTGTATTTGGTACAAATCATTCCCTAAGTTCTAGACCTCAGCTGAATCTGGTAATGAATGTTGTGGCTGTTGAATAAGTTGAGGATACTAAATTACTTGGTGTTACCTTAGATTGTAAACTGTCATGGTCAAAACATATAGATTCAATGGTTGTAAACATGGGGAGAGGTCTGTCAGTAATAAAGAGATGCTCTGCTTTTTTGACACCACATTCCAAAAAGCATGTCCTGCAGGCTCTAGTTTGGTCTTATCTTCATTATTGTCCAGTCGTGTGGTCGAGTCCTGCAAGGAAAGACCTAGTTAAGCTGCAGCTGGCCCAGAACAAAGCGGCACGTCTTGCTCTTCATTGTAATCAGAGGGCTGATATAAATACTATGCATGCCAGTCTTTCTTGGCTAAGAGTTGAAAAGAGATTGACTGCATCACTTCATCTTTTTATTAGAAACATTGTTGAAAATCCCAAATTGTTTGAATAGTCAACTTACACACAGTTCTGACACACACACTTACCCCACCAGACATGCCACCAGGGTTCTTTTCACAGAACAAATTCAAGAAAGTGTACAGTATTATATAGAGCCGTTATTGTATGGAACTCCATTTCATATTTCTCAAATGAACAGAAAACCTGGTTTCAAGAAACAGATAAAGCAACACCTTGTGGCACAACACCTCTCCCCCTATTTGACCTTGATAGTTTATTTGGTATTGATATGTAGGCTAAGTGTGCCTTTTAGAAATATATATATTTTTTTAATTGATGTAGTTTTGTCCTTGAGCTGTTCTTGTCTATTAATGTTCTGTATTATGTCATGTTTCATGTTTTGTGTGGACCCCAGGAAGAGTAGCTGCTGCTTTTGGGGACATCATCTCTGTGTTTTAATGGACACCACCATGATAGCCCTAACTCAAACCAGCAGTTATAGCAAGATCAAGTATTTTCCCACAACAACTCCGATCAGTTTTTTTTTACACTACGGTATAGTTGGCTGTGATAGTCTGGCTATAATGTGATAGTCTGGCTATAAACAGCCTGAGTAGGCCTATAACTCCATTCTTATTATTTTCCGAGTTTAGAGAAAATAACTATTATCAGGCTGGTTAATCCGACATGTCTGTTGAATTTGAAAAAAATACACCCGCACCCACCTACTCAGCCCGTCAAGAGTCGCTACTGCATTGCGGCCGTGTCACGCTGTAGATTTTTTACTAACCGCTACGTGCTAAATAGTATGCGACGACGAGTACATAGTATGCAGTTTAAGTATATAGCACACTAGTATGTGTATTCGGACACGGCCAGTGATTTTATGAGTATGCGGTAACACTGATTGACATTCCATGTTTCTCAACCATTTGGCAATCAATTGTAGTCCAATATTGAAATGGAGGTCATGGATCTGCAAAAAACAATCATTAAGCAAAACAGAGAGCCACAAAGAAGAATCTAAGGGCTCTATTCAATCTGTTAAAGGTAATTGCCGATTGAGCCGACATATGCAGCATTCAACGTGAATGCAGTCTCCGCTAAAGCGGGAACATTGCCTTTAAATTTCAATCACGCTGTAATGTTGAATAGAGCCCTAAATCAGTAGCTGCTCCTGTAAATTGACAGCAGCAACTGGATTCGCATACTTACGTAATTTAAAAAAGTAGCCACACGATTTCCAGTGCCTAATGTTTTGAAAGCATCAGGTTCCTCTTTCTATGAAGTAAAACACAAGTTGAATACACACAGAGACATGTACTTACGTAATTCAGGAAGGTAGCAAGTCTATTTCCATCGACCATGATGTCCTGAGGACGCTGCAACAAATGTTTATAACTTTAACCCAGACTAAAATGGCTGTAGGATCCCGCCATTAAAGAAATCCTCTGTGACCAAATTGATTGTTAATATCTGTTTGACTTAACGTGGTTATTGAACATCATTGGGATAAATTGACTAATTTCACAAAAATATGAGCAACAATTGAATATTTAGTATATTAAATATAATCTACTATTGAATCCTTTGATTATAGATTAGATTAACTGGATATATTTTCATGTAGTCCAATTGATACAGTACGTTGTGCACTTCAACTGGGTGCCGCTAAGAATCAGTAGAGCCACTGTCTACCACTGGGTTGAGGCCCTGGGCATCTTGCGTGCAGTCTGAAATCTTCCTGACAGAAGAAACATACTCACTGAAAAGAAAACCTGAGGTCACAAAGCCTCAAAATGCAATATTTATCATGCTGTGATCTGCATGCCAAAAACTTCAAACCAGCTTCTGACGGTGTGTTGAATGTATTTTTGCATGATTCACTATTTCTTCTCAAATAAGTTGAACTTGAGAACTTTTTGTGAGCGCACATGTATTTGTTTACACGTGTATAAAATCGAAACTTAAATTGAGATTTTTCACTTCAAAGTAAAAAATATCCTGGACTAAATTTGACAAAATTCAAATTAATTTGGTTGGAGGTAAGGATTCTCGTTTATGGTGTCATTTATGTCACCTGTGGTAGGTTGCAGGTGCCTACATGGTAAAAATAGCCATTCAACCAGTTTTGAATAGAGAACACAGAACATTCTGCTCTGTTGCACTCAATTGTAAAATGCAAGGCTGCCAATATATCTGTATATATTGTTCCTAACCATTCTTCCTCTACTAGGAATATGCCCTCTGAGTTATTCTCCTTCTAGGAATATGCCCTTGGGATTATGGACGTGGTTGAACTGTGACTCAACCCGTCATCTAGGTCTCCTTTGGCAATCTGCCATATAAGAATTCAGGGCCCCTCTTGGATACACACCACTCTATCTGTGCCACAAATGGCACTGTATTCCCTTTACTCTATAGTACACTACATAAGGAATAGGTTGCCATTTGGGACACAGACTCTAGCAGTAGGTGAGAGCCAGAATCCCCCTAATTTCACAGGTCCACATTGAACATAGACACTGTCTTGCACGTTGACAGCTAAATGTGCAGCGCTAATTTATTCTTATCACAGGTCAACATATATTGTCATTGTAATGGAGGAAAACAACATAAGCAAGTGGCGTGTGGCTACACGTGTGAAAACGTACTTCTCTATAGATCACAGCAGGATAAACGATTACATGTTTGTTGCATCCCTTCCCAGATGCAAAAGAGAGCACACTTCAGTCCTCGTCTAGAGGTTACCCTTACCCTGGAGAAATCAAAATGTGGCTCGTATTGTCCTCCGACCCCATAGTTAGCAATCTGTTTAGTGAGACAAAGAGTAGAAGCTATGTTATTGGACAACCTCTGGACCTCGTTTTTCAGAAGTTAACTGATCGGATTTCTTCAATCGGATAGGATTAAAGCCATAGAAATATAATTAACAGAACGGGCGTCCCCATTCAAGTCAATGATACCCCTGTTCTATTCATTCTATTTCTATATATTTAATCATATCCGATTGCTGAAATCCGATCAGATAACTTTTGAAAAAATGGGATCCTGAAGTTTACAACTACTCACACAAAATCGGATGGCTGTTAAACAGATCAGCTAAGTTTCACAAAGTGAAGAGGGGTATTATAACATGATGTTGATATGAGTGTAACAGGTAGACTACAGTATATGCTTGTCTAACAGGAAGACTGTATGTATAGTTATCTATGTCTACCAGGTAGGCTCATCGCCACAGGAAGTAGGGGTGCTGAGGGGATTGCAGCACCATCCCCCCACGGCCATGAGTAGACTGTATGTATTATGTATGTGATCTGTACCTGGAGTAATTCGGCAGTCTGCGTTGTCAGACCTGTGATGTCCTCTATCCTTTGGTTGACGCGTTCAATAACAGGGTCCTCTTCCCCCTCCAGCCATGCACTGAAGGACAAGACATCCACTGACTCAACACAACAACATGACTCATTCACCCAGAGATGAGGCATGACTAACATGATCTACATAATGACTCACCTTTTGGATACCCTGTAGTTTGCTGTTGTCAGAACGCCTGTTATGGGGTCTCTAACAGTAGCTCTAGCGCAAGCTATACAAAGATATACAGTATAAATGAATATTGACACCATCGTGTGTTTCTGAGAAATTCTCTCTGTTATGATAAGATGTTTCAATACTACCACTGAGACATACAGTATAGTATTCCATCTGCTAATAGATACAATCTAAGGTTATAGTGAAACTGGCCCAGTTTGCCGCATCTCTCACCCTGGGCTTGGCCAGCTCCTTGATCTTCTCTATCTCCTGGTCTGACAGAGCGTTGAGGTAGCGGACGATGTGTGGGCTGTCCCACTCATCCTCCTCCTTCATGGGCTGGAGCAGCAGACGAGGGTTCCTGTTCCCGTCATGGTAGCGGCAGTACAGCCGGCTGCGCCTCTCAGTGGTCTGGATGGGGTGGAGGGTGAAATGGGTTGGGAGTGTGAGTTATAGTATAGTTATATCCTCTCCAAAACCCTGTTAAGTTACCTCACATCTCCTTTCCAGTGCTTAATTTGTAAATTGGGAGGTGCTGAGAGGGGGGTTACCTGGGGGGTTCTGAGGTATCGGAACACATGAAAAAAAAAAAAACGTTATAATAGAACATTGCATGCATATATATCATCGCTCTTGCGTGCTGGCATAGAGCAGTAGAGTAGAGGCGCTTGCAGAAGTTGCACGGGAGGGGGCATGTAAGCCTCAGAGTCTGAGAAAAATTGGGCCTTTTATTAATGCATTTCATGCAATTCTACACATTTTAGATCATTTGAAGCTTTAGCTGGATGTTTTGTAATACCTCACAAATGATGGAAATGACAGGCTACTTAGACACTGACATCAATAAAAACGACCATGTCTTGAATCCATCTGTAGCCTAGACTTAGGTGTGTGGAGAAACACATAATGTACAATACGAGGAGGAAATTATAGTCCTAAAAAAGCTTTCCAGTTTCATTGACTCACCTAATGATGCGTAGCTCACTCACTGGCGATGGCCGATGCGCTAGTGCCAAAAGCTTATATCACTCTTGTTTAACTTTCTAAAACAATGCTCTTCACTCAATAGGCCTTTTTTGGAAGTTGATAACTATTTGGTAGCCTACAGTCAGATTATTCATCTCTTTTCAGCAGGAACCACTTGCTTTCCAACTTGTGTTTTTCCTGCGATTGTATTCTAAATATTGCGAAATGCTTGTTTGGCTGCATGCTGTTCACTGACAGATGTGCATTCCCAACTGTAGGCATGCCTTGTGATTGGGCTACACAAAATCCACAGCTAGGCAATACATTTTAATTTTTTTACAAGCTATTGTTGATCCTCTGTGGCTAAATTATAGGCCTGCTCCTGGTGCAGTATTCTAAATTATTTAATTTATTTCTGAACAGACAGCAGTAATTCTATTACTTTGGCAAATGTATTTTAATTTATCAGGGGTGCTGCAGCACCTCCAGCCAGTGGTGTAAAGTACTTGTTAAGAAGGCAGAGCATCGCTATATTATAGACAGACTTCTCCCCATCTTAGCTACTACTGCATCAATATGTTTTGACCATGACAGTTTACAATCTAGGGTTACTCCAAGCAGTTTAGTCATCTCAACTTGCTCAATTTCCACATTATTTATTACAAGGTTTAGTTAAGGTTTAGGGTTTATTGAGTGTTTTGTTCCAAATACAATGCTTTTAGTTTTAGAAATACTTAGGGCTAACTTATTCCTTGCCACCCGCTCTGAAACTAACTGCAGCTCTTTGTTGAGTGTTGCAGTCATTTCAGTTGCTGTAGTAGCTGACATAGCGTTGAGTCATCCACATACATAGACACTCTGGCTTTACTCAAAGTTAGTGGCATGTCATTAGTAAAAATTGAAAAAAGCAAGGGGCCTAAACAGCTACCCTGGGGAATTCCTGATTCTAACTGGATTATATTTGATAGGATTCCATTAAAGAACACCCTCTGTGTTCTGTTAGACAAGTAACTCTTTATCCACATTATAGCAGGGGGTGTAAAGCCATAACACATACGTTTTTCCAGGAGCAGACTATGATCAATAATGTCAAAAGCTGCACAGAAGTCTAACAAGACAGCCCCCACGATCATTTTATCATCAGTTTCTCAGCCAATCATCAGTCATTCGTGTAAGTGCTGTGCTTGTTGAGTGTCCTTCCCTATAAGCATGCTGACATTCTGTTGTCAATTTGTTTACTGTGAAATAGCATTGTATCTGGTCAAACACAAGTTTACTAAGGGTTGATGAAGGTGCAACGCTGGAGAGATGAATGTTGCAGGCTCATGTCTATCAGAGCAGAAAGACATCATAGAAAGGGAATCTCATTCTAGTTCTGTGAGCGATACAGGCGCACGCTTCTCTTACCATAGCAAGGTCACACGTTGGTCTGTAGGCTACAATGTTGCTCAAACCATAAACCCGGGCCGGCCCAACACAAATACATTCTTATAACATCAGGTACGTTTCACATTATGTTTTTTAGGGGACAGGAGAATTAAAGAGGAGGCAACTTGAATTAACCCTGATTGCTTTTTTCAAATTTGTACATTGCACATAGTGAAAATTATTTTTCATACCACAAGAGGTACCGGGTCCTGGAAAATGGGTTCCGGAACGAAACAGTCCGGCAGGATCCAGCTCAAATTAAGCACTAGTCCCTCATTCATGTCACCACTCGGACAGTTTATTCATCATGGCACTCTCTCTAGATTGACATTATCGAGGCATAGCCATACAGATTGTAAATCTAACTTTTGGCCATTACCCCTAACCAACTGTCATAGGAGAGTCTCAGACAATCAGTCTCTTACCATTTTGACTCCCTCTCCCCTGCACAGGGCCTCGTAGATCTCCCTCTCAGGCAGGTAGTCATTGGGTCTCTTGTAGGTCCCCAGCTGGATGGGCTCCTCTGTGGCTGGCTCCTGGCCCTCCTGGTTCAGCTCGTTCAGCTGCTTAGACAGCAGCTTCTCAAAGTAACGCAGGTTTCCTCCTGCCCTCTGGTGGCTAGAGTCTGTAAGGACACCACAGGTCATGCAGTTACGCAGACTAACAGGACATGGGGAATATGAGGGAAATGTATTAGAATCAGCATTAATTAATTGTGTGATTGCACAATTCGACAATGTGTAACTCTCATCACTGGTTTGAGAGAATAACAACTGTCTCTCTACTACATGCTACTAAAACATGTATATATATTTTTTTAAATCAAGGATAAGAAACACTGACATTGAATGTCTGAAATAAGATGCCCTCTTGTGGTCTTTAGAGTCAGTCAACTGCAGTTATTTCATAATTGCCATTACGTGTTATGAGATGAGAGGTAAGACTAGGGATTATATGGCAACATTGCATTCAGTTACAGTGCATTCGGAAAGTATTCAGACCCCTCAGACATTTTGTTACATTACAGCCTTATTCTAAAATTTATTAAATAGTTTTTTCCTCATCAATCTACAGACAATACCCCATAATGACAAAGCAAAAAAACAGAAATATCACATTTACTTAAGTATTCAGATCCTTTACTCAGTACTTGTCTTGGCTATGTGCTTAGGGTCATTGTCCTGTTGGAAGATTAACCTTCACTCCAGTCTGAGGTCCTAAGCGCTCTGGAACGGTTTTTTATTATTTATTTATTTTACCTTTATTTTACCAGGTAGGCTAGTTGAGAACAAGTTCTCATTTACAACTGCGACCTGGCCAAGATAAAGCACAGCAGTTTGATACATACAACAACAAAGAGTTACACATGGAATACACAGACATACAGCCAATAATACAGTAAAAAAATAGTAATAATAATAAAAAAAAGGCTATATACAGTGAGTGCAAATGAGGTAAGATAAGGGAGGTAGGGCAATAAATAGGCCATGGTGACGAGGTAATTACAATATAGCAATTAAACACTGGGATGGTAGATGTGCAGAAGATAAATGTGCAAGTTACTGGGGTGCAAAGGAGCAAGATAAATAAATAAATACAGTATGGGGATGAGGTAGTAGGATGGGCTGTTTACAGATGAGCTATGTGCAGGTGAAGAGATCTGTGAGCTGCACTGACAGCTGGTGCTTAAAGCTAGTGAGGGAAATATGAGTCTCCAGCTTCGGTGATGTTTGTAGTTCGTTCCAGTCATTGGCAGCAGAGAACTGTAAGGAAAGGCGGCCAAAGGAGGAATTGGCTTTTGGGGTGACCAGTGAGATATACCGGCTGAAGCGTTGCGGGTGGGTGCTGCTATGGTGACCAGTGAGCTGAGATAAGGAGGGGCTTACCTATCAGAGACTTGTAGATGACCTGGAGCCAGCGGGATTGGCGACGAGTATGAAGCGAGGGCCAGCCAACGAGAGCGTACAGGTCTCAGTGGTGGGTAGTATATGGGGATTTAGTGACAAAACGGACGGCACTGTGATAGACTGCATCCAATTTGTTGAGTAGAGTGTTGGAGGCTATTTTATAAATTACATCGCAGAAGTCGAGGATTGGTAGGATGGTCAGTTTTACAAGGGTATGTTTGGCAGAATGAGTGAAACATGCTTTGTTGCGAAATAGGAAGCCAATTCTGGATTTAATTTTGGATTGGAGATATGTAATGTGAGTCTGGAAGGAGAGTTTACAATCTAGCCAGACATCTAGGTATTTGTAGTTGTCCACTTATTCTAAGTCAGAGCTGTCCAGAGTAGTGATTCTGGACAGGCGGGCAGTGATCGGTTGAAAAGCATGCATTTAGTTTTACTTGCATTTAAGAGCAGTTGGAGGCCATGGAAGGAGAGTTGTATGGCATTGAAGCTCTTCTGGAGGTTAGTTAACACAGTGTCCAAAGAAGGGCCAGAAGTATACAGAATGGTGTCGTCTGTGTAGAGGTGGATCAGAGAATCACCGGCAGCAAGAGTGACATCATTGATGTATACAGAGAATAGAGTCGGCCCAAGAACTGAACCCTGAGGCACCCCCATAGAGACTGCCAGAGGTCCGGACAACAGGCCCTCCGATTTGACACACTGAACTCTATCAGAGAAGTAGTTGGTGAACCAGGTGAGGCAATCATTTGAGAAACCAAGTCTGTTGAGTCTGCCAATAAGAATGTGGTGATTGACAGAGTCGAAATCCTTGGCCAGGTCAATGAATCGATAGTGGTTATGATATCGTTTAGGACCTTGAGTGTGGCTGAGGTGCACCCATGACCAGCTCTGAAACCAGATTGCATAGCGGAGAAGGTACGGTGGGATTCGAAATGGTCGGTAATATGTTTGTTAACTTGGCTTTCAAAGACCTTTGAAAGGCAGGGTAGGATAGATATAGGCCTGTAGCAGTTTGGGTCTAGAGTGTCACCCCTTTTGAAGAGGGGGATGACCGCTGCAGCTTTCCAGTCTTTGGGAATCTCAGACGATACGAAAGAGAGGTTGAACAGGCTAGTAATAGGGGTTGCAATAATTTCTGCAGATAATTTTAGAAAGAGAGGGGCCAGATTGTCTAGCCCGGCTGATTTGTAGGGGTCCAGATGTTGCGGCTCTTTCAGAACATCAGCTATCTGGATTTGGGTGAATGAGAAATGGGGTAGGCTTGGGCGAGATGCTGTGGGGAGTGCGGGGCTGTTGATCGGGGTAGAGGTATGCCATGTGGAAAGCATGGCCAGCAGTAGAAAAATGCTTATTGAAGTTCTCAATTATAGTGCTTGTCAGTGGTGACAGTATTTCCTAGCCTCAATGCAGTGGGCAGCTGGGAGGAGGTGCTCTTATTCTCCATGGACGTTACAGTGTCCCAGAACTTTTATGAGTTTGTGCTACAGGATGCACATTTCTGGTTTTCATCAAGGATCTCTCTGTACTTTGCTCCGTTCATCTTTCCTTACTAGTCTCCTAGTCCCTGTGCAAACTCCAACTGGGCTGTCATGTGCCTTTTCCTGAGGAGTGGCTTCCGACTGGCCACTCTACCATAAAGGCTTGATTGGTGGAGTGCTTGCAGAGAGGGTTGTCCTTCTCGAAGGTTCTCCAATCTCCACAGAGGAACTCTGGAGCTCTGTCAGAGTGATCATCTGGTTCTTGGTCACCTCCCTGACCAAGGCCCTTCTCCCCCGATTGCTCAGTTTGGCCGGGCGGCCAGCTCTAGGAAGAATCTTAGTGGTTCCAAACTTCTTCCATTTAAGAATGATGGAGGCCACTGTATTCTTGGGGACCTTCAATGTTTTGGTACCCTTCCCCAGATCTGTGCCTCGACACAATACATTCTCTGAGCTCTACGGACAATTCCTTCGACCTCATGGCTTGGTTTTTGCTCTGACATGCACTTTCAACTGTGGGACCTTCTATAGACAGTTGTGTGCCTTTCCAAATCATGTCCAATCAATTGAATTTCCCATAAGTGGACTTCAATCAAGTTGTAGAAACATCTCAAGGATGATCAATGGAAACAGGATGCACCTGAGCTCAATTTCGAGTCTCATAGAGAAGCGTCTGAATACTTATGCAAATAAGGTATTTCTGTTTTTATGCAAACATTTCAAAAAACGTGTTTTTGATTTGTCATTATGGGTATTGTGTGTAGATTGTGTAATTTAATCAATTTGAGAATAAGGCTGTAACGTAACAAAATGTGGGAAAAGTGAAGGGGTCTGAACACTTTCCGAATGCACTGTATTTTAGACAAAAAACAATCTACTGACAACTCCCTAGTACAGTATTTCCCTTTATTTACTTCAAACGCTTTAAAGGGTTAAAAGTAGCACTTTTTCAGCCACTTATCCTGAACTTTTCCTGCCACAAACACAAAAAATATACCAAAACTAGGGACAACTACCCAACAATATGTTATTCTAGCTAACTACAGTAGCTAATGTTACTCTTTTAAATCTGATTCTTTCCTTGGTAAATATGACAACGCTGGTAGATTTTCATAGTTGTTCGCCTTCGGGTTTGGTCCATTTAACTTCACATTCAAACAACGCAACCAGATCGCCATAATTACAGCCTTCAACACACAACATCACTGATGCAGTTCAAAATAGTAAACCATGACCACTCTCTTGGTTACACCCTGGAACTCTGGAAGATGTATATGAGAGTTGGTGAGATGGTGATTATGTGAGAATGCATGAGAATATTAGATTATGTGAGGAATCTGTTTGAGAGAGTGAGAGTATAAGAGATTGAGATAGTGAGAATGTGTGAGAGAGAGTGAGAGTATAAGTCATTGAGATAGTGAGAATATGTGAGAGTATAAGAGATGGAGATAGTGAGAATGTGTGAGAGAAAGTGAGAGTAAAAGAGATTGAGATAGTGAGAAATTGTGACAGAGAGTGAGAGTATAAGAGATTGATATAGTGAGAATATGTGAGAGAGAGTGAGAGTATAAGAGATGGAGATAGTGAGAATGTGTGATAGAGAGTGAGAGTATAAGAGATTGAGATTGAGAGAGTGAGAGAGAAAGACATCTCTCGTGTTCTCAAACACCCCTGAAAATAAGCTCCTGGATATGAAACAAGTTCTGAAGATGTTTCAG
The DNA here is from genome assembly GCA_030435695.1 of Brachymystax lenok tsinlingensis. Classification (NCBI taxonomy): domain Eukaryota; kingdom Metazoa; phylum Chordata; class Actinopteri; order Salmoniformes; family Salmonidae; genus Brachymystax; species Brachymystax lenok. The sequence goes on along the minus strand of CM059792.1, from coordinate 41,205,490 downwards.
TGGTATGTTGCGTGTGTGTCCTACCGATGGCCACTAGGCGGCGTGTCAGCTCGATGGCACGGGGCAGGTCTCCCATCTGGTAGACGGAGTAGCTGAGATAGTCCAGGACATCGGCCTTGGACACCACGTGCTCCTCCTCTGCATCCATCTGCCTGAGGGCCTGCTGCATCCACAGCACTGCGTGGTAGTAGTCTGCCTCATTGTAAGCTGTCTTCCCCATGTCGTAACAGTCATCCACTGTCAGGATGGCGTTGTGGTGCATACCTGCAGTTATAGTATAGTATAGTTAGGGTTGCAAAATTTCAGTAACTTTCCCAAAATTCCCAGGTTTTCCAGAATTCCAAGTTGGAAGATTCCTGGAATCAGGAGGGAATTAGCAGGAAATCCGTGAATCCTCCAAACAGGATTTCTGCAAAGTATTGGAATTTGGGGAAATGTTGCCACCCTTATTATAGTGTAGTACAGTATAGTATAAATGCACCATTCTGTTCTTAGCACTTCATAACAACTCCCATGAATAAGACTGTCTTTGACCAGTTTATGAACTGTTTATGAGGTTTGCTCCATAAATCCATAATGGTGTTGTGATACTATAGATTATGTTTCTACTGCAGCAATACGAGGGTCATATCAAAACACTTTGCTTTGCAACCTTTTTCTGACAGTTGTCAGACTTGGTGCGGTAGAATATTAAGATAGGATGCACATTTGTCATGAAAAAAATTTACACAGTGAATGTGTGCCAAAGCATCTGCTCTTGGTGTTAAGGCTGTTCTGTTTGAGCTTGCATTTCTGGAGAGGTTAGACATCTGTCTGGAAGAAATAGAAACCACTCTGCAGTAGCACTTAGCTTGTTCGAAGCATTCTGGAAGGGCCAGGTTGGGATACGCTCAGCTCACACACTGTGATAACACATATGGAGGCTTCTAGAATCTTCCTTGGCAGCGTTGGAGTGATTTTAACTGTGTCTGCAGGGAGTCAGAGAGAGGATAACAACACTCCTTCTTTACCTGGCAGTTTGCCCCTGGCGAAACTCTCAGAGTCCAGTTTGTACGTGTCCTGGAGACGCATCAGTGCCTTGGCAGCACCTTTCTCATCTTCCTGGTCAGGGAAGTACTGCCTGTGTACTGTCATGTTGGAGATAAACCCTGAGGAGGGACCACAGTGATACATACACAGAGTGAAACGGTTAAAAATGATTCAAATCTTGTGAGTCATCAAAAGCTTTGTCCCAAATACCACTCTATTCATTTTATAGTGGACTACTTTTGACCAGGGCACATTTGAGCAAATTGACCAGGGCACATAAATAACAAATTGACCGACACCGGATGAATTATTTAAATTCCATTTCATCCTTTTTTTCCTGTGAGCTCGATGCTCAGTTTCTGTAGAAATAAATCAGATCAATCCTGAACTGTGCAATGTAGTAGGGAGTTGTAGTTTCAAACAGGCCAATATTCTACAAAGTTTAGAGCAGAAAACGTGGTAATTAACTACAATGACCATAATCCATTGCACGCCCGCTTGTCCGTTCTGTGTGGAGCAGACACAGAGACTGAGAGAAGAGAGAATGTGCGAGAGGGATAGAAAGCAGTTGCTTCGCGATGTATCTCTACCTGAAAATACATGATCTAAGTGATTAATAGTTGGTATCAGCAGTCATAATAGTACGCCTTATTTACTTTGAAGAACTACAAAATAGTCATAAAATAAAACAAATATTTTATTAAAGTAAAGTCATATGAATAAATTATAGTTAATAAGTGATAAGCAGTAATGGGCAGTCACTACCATCATGGGACTTTCATAATTGTTTTATTCTGTGTTAGAGCATTCCCCCCACATAACGCATAGTGCATTTACTGTCTAAAAAAAAATACTGAAATCAAAAACAAAAACGAAACTGAACCGACCTCAAACAGCACTAATCACTCAGCAATAATAGGGTGCCATTTGGGACGCATACAAATAGTCAAAGGTACCAAGCACAGAGCATCTGCAGTGGAGCTGCCTGGTGTGCAATGATATAATGTGTGATCTAGTGTGTGAGGTTCAGATAACTAGAGAATGTAAACTGTGATTCTAGTCACCTATAGCAGTGGTTCTCAAACCTCTCCTCAGGGACCCCCAGACATTTCAATATTTTGTCTCTGAACTAGCTCACCTGATTCACCTAATCAAGGGTTTGCTGATTAGTTGACAAGTTGAATCAGGTGTGCTAGCTCTGGAATATATCAAATACATGGAACGGCTGGGGGTCACAGCGGAGAGGTTTGAGAACCACTGACGTATAGGCTAAGAGCTCTACAGGGAGACACAAGGGAGACTAGCTGATATAATAATGGTATCTCCAGGTATTTTTGTTGCCTCTAGTGATGGCTAGATAACACACTCTGTGTGTTTTGTTACGATCCATCCCTAATATCAACAAATACACTGGACCTTCCATTTAGCCTCCTACCAGACACCTGACAACATCAAGTTGGTGGGTCCACATTTACACACAGCTGCATGGCTGTGCATACAGTATGCAAAGACAAACATATAGGTAAGACAGAAGACAATTACACACACACACACACACACACACTGAAGACGTGACCAATGTAAACAGATACAGTTACAGCTGCACAGCCAGTGTTCTCTCTCAGCTCCACTCTACTCTGCAGATGTGGGGTTGGAGTATGATGGATCACAACTGGCCCCACACCCCTTTCTCCACAAGCCTCCACACACCCACACAGAGAGAAGCTATATAGAAGCTGTAACCTCTCCCTCCCTCCATCCCTATCGTACCATCTGAAGGGTCCTGCAGCACCAGGCTCTCCAGCTCGGACCACTCCGTGTTGAGTCTCTTCATTAGCTTGTAGGCGTTGACGGGGTGGGCCAGGTAGCCCTCCGGGTCTAAGGTGGAGGCACGAGTCACCACGTCCAGCTTGTCGGCCCAGCTACAGCACAGCACATGGAGGGAAAGAGTCAGGTTCAGTCTAGTAGAAAAGTACCTCCAGTCGTGCTACAATCCGATTATTGATAATTTCTCAAACAGACCTATTCCATCTGTCAGTTAGGCATATCCTGGCAAATGAACATCACTGGAAAAAAAGTCTAAAACGATTCTATGGTTACAGATTCTATGGTTACAGATTGTAGTGTTCACCTTTTCACAGCATCTAGTTTGGACTCCTCTGCTTTGATGTATTCTTTCAAGGACTGAACCAACTCCTTCTCTGTGTATATCAGGTCTGTCATTTGACCTAATAGAAGGTTTAAGGGAAAAAAGGCAATTCTGTGAAGTTGAAAACTGAAGATGACCCATTCAATATCCTGAAGCTTTTGTGTTAGAACTGTGTTATAACAGACTACTGTACACCTATGTTATAAACGTGTTAGGCAACCAGGTCAAATAATTTCCCATGATCATCATTTCCTGAGAGAAAGTGGATGCAGAAAGTGCTTCGGTTTAATGGTCCGTGAAATATTTAAGCTATTTTCTGAACAGTTTCCTACACAGACTTTAGTAAGTGAAAACGCAAAGAAATGCTCAACACGTAGCCTCCTCTGCTGAGATTGTATGGTATTATGTGTCCAACCACACAGCATTCTGAATACCCATGTGTCTTTGAGGTAAGGATACCGCTGTATGCAGAACACAATTCCATGGCAACGCTGGACAGTTAGGAGTGAGCTAAATGCGGTTGCCAGGAGGAGAGTGAAACAGCTTCACGGCACATTTGTATCTTAGTCTAACGGCTGCCAAACTAAGCAAAGTAAAGTAAATTACACAGACTACTTCAACTAACATTATACAGGCTGCTGGTGCCACTTGGAGTGAAATGAAGACTGAATAAGAACAACTTCTACTTGCTTAGTTAATAATATTTGTTGTATTGAGAAAATATGTTAATAAGGCTGCTTTAAACGATATAAACTCTCCTAAGCTTTGTCTGACGCAGGTGTTTCCTTCCTTTGATAGCTTTGCTGCTTTTATGTGGGTCAGATGTGAGAAGAGTTCAGAGACTTAGAAAATGTGTTCTCGAGATATTTTTTTTTATTGACTTATGCCATGTTCTTATTCTATCTGAGTGACTCAACCCTTATAACAAAATCAATGTGGGTCCCATGCCATGACAAAAATACTCCTGAATGCATCATCTTTGGCATTGTAGATTCTCACTGACTGTCTAGCTTTAATTTTGGTGATTGTTAGTTCTCAAAGATTCTTTATTTAAAATACTATATAGGTCCATTATCTTTTCTGCATACTTTATATCTGGTTTTAGTTATTTAAGTTTACACTGAAAAAGTTATATTATTATTTGATTTTATTGTTTGGACTTAGGTGGTCAGAAAAAACATTTAGGCAGCCCACTCAATATTTTTCTATGCAAAAACCCCCTGATGTCATGTCATACATATAAGGGTAATGGTATAGGCCTACTTATAGATTTGTAATGGTAAAGGCATACACTACAGAGGCGTAATGGTATAGGTATACAGTACATATAGGCTTACCTATAGAGGTGAAGACTTCAGCCTGTACGCTCCAGCAGCAGCAGACCAGAGCCAGGGAGAGGAGGGACAGGTATTTTCTCATTGTACTGGTAGACAAGACCTGCAATGACATCACACAATCACGTCAGTCAGTCATTCAATTCAGTTCAACGTTTTATATATCCCCTCAGGGGCAATTAGGAAAGGCAAGTCAGTTAGTCAATCAGGCTTATCCTTTTCATTATCCACACAACAAATTACATTAGGCTTTCAGAGACGCAATATGAAAAAAATTGTTTAACTGGCAATGTCTCCATTATTTAAAAGTCGTCTGTGCAATAATGCTGTGTATTTATAGTTTCCAACAGGCCTTTTCCTAATATGTGAGCCATTACTGGCCAGTTGTTACTTGGTAGGCCCTGTGCTGTCTGGCGTCTTGTCCTCTGAGTCTAAAATGGCTGCAAAACCAAGGGCCTTCATTGGGGCTGGCCCGCCACGTGCCTGATGAGAAAGGATGACTAATAGAGTGAATCTCAAATATTTTCCTTGACTCATCACATCCGCTCTCCTCGCCTCCTAAATCACATCAGAGGGAAGCTAGTAGAGCTTTGGAGTAGAAGACTGTTAAAAGGTCTGGTTACCAACTGCAGTATGTCTGGAACGTGGGTTCATGGGGTCATGGGGTTAGGGAACAGGCAGAGTGTACTAGACTGTCACGACATCCATCGAAGTCGGTCCCTCTCCTGAGGTGGCGGATGGTCTCCTGAGGGATCTCCTCCCAGACCTGGACTAAAGCATCCGCCAACTCCTGGACAGTCTGTGGTGCAACGTGGCGTTGGTGGATGGAGCGAGACATGATGTCCCAGATGTGCTCAATTGGATTCAGGTCTGGGGAACGGGCGGGCCAGTCCTTAGCATCAATGCCTTCCTCTTGCAGGAACTGCTGACACACTCCAGCCACATGAGGTCTAGCATTGTCTTGCATTAGGAGGAACCCAGGGCCAACCGCACCAGCATATGGTCTCACAAGGGGTCTGAGGATCTCATCTCGGTACCTAATGGCAGTCAGGCTACCTCTGGCGAGCACCCCCAAAGAAATGCCACCCCACACCATGACTGACCCACCGCCAAACCGGTCATGCTGGAGGATGTTGCAGGCAGCAGAACGTTCTCCACGGCGTCTCCAGACTCTGTCACGTCTGTCACGTGCTCAGTGTGAACCTGCTTTCATCTGTGAAGAGCACAGGGCGCCAGTGGCGAATTTGCCAATCTTGGTGTTCTCTGGCAAATGCCAAACGTCCTGCACGGTGTTGGGCTGTAAGCACAACCCCACCTGTGGACGTTGGGCCCTCATACCACCCTCATGGAGTCTGTTTCTGACCGCTTGAGCAGACACATGCACATTTGTGGCCTGCTGGAGGTCATTTTGCAGGGCTCTGGCAGTGCTCCTCCTTGCACAAAGGCGGAGGTAGTGGTCCTGCTGCTGGGTTGTTGCCCTCCCACGGCCTCCTCCACGCCTCCTGATGTACTGGCCTGTCTCCTGGTAGCGCCTCCATGCTCTGGACACTACGCTGACAGACACAGCAAACCTTCTTGCCACAGCTCGCATTGATGTGCCATCCTGGATGAGCTGCACTACCTGAGCCACTTGTGTGGGTTGTAGACTCCGTCTCATGCTACCACTAGAGTGAAAGCACCGCCAGCAGTGACCAAAACATCAGCCAGGAAGCATAGGAACTGAGAAGTGGTCTGTGGTCACCACCTTCAGAACCACTCCTTTATTGGGGGTGTCTTGCTAATTGCCTATAATTTCCACCTGTTGTCTATTCCATTTGCACAACAGCATGTGAAATTTATTGTCAATCAGTGTTGCTTCCTAAGTGGACAGTTTGATTTCACAGAAGTGTGATTGACTTGGAGTTACATTGTGTTGTTTAAGTGTTCCCTTTATTTTTTTGAGCAGTGTATATTTAACCTTTATTTAACTAGGCAAGTCAGTTAAGAACACATTCTTAAGATTGAGCTCTTTAGCCTGAATGCCAAACACGTCTGGAGGAAACCTGGCAACATCCCTACAGTAAAACATGGTGGTGGCAGCATCATGCTGTGGGGATGTTTTCAGCAGCAGGGACTGGAAGACTAGTCAGGATCGAGGCAAAGATGAACGGAGCAAATTACAGAGAGAACCTTGATGGAAACTTGCTCCAGAGCGCTCAGACTGGGGTGAAGGTTCACCTTCCAACAGGACAACAACCCTAAGCACACAGCCAAGACAATGCAGAAGTGGCTTCGGGACAAGTCTTTGAATGTCCTTGAGTGGCTCAACCAGAGCCCGGACTTGAACCCAATTGAACCTCTCTGGAGAGACCTGAAAATGGCTGTGCAATGCTACCCATCCAACCTGACAGAGCTTGTGAGGATCTGCAGAGAAGAATGGGAGAAATTCCCCAAATACAGGTGTGCCAAGCTTGTAGCGTGATACCCAAGAAGACTCGATGCTGTAATCACTGCCAAAGGTGCTTCAAAAAAGTACTGAGTAAAGGGTCTGAATACGTATGTAACTGTGCTATTTCTGTTTATTATTTTTTACTAGCAAACATTTCTAAAAACCTGTTTTTGCTTTGTCATTATGGAGTATTGTGTGTAGGTTGATGAGGGGAAAAAACAATTTCATACATTTTAGAATAAGGCTGTAACGTAACAAAATTTGGAAAAAGTAAAAGGGTCTGAATACTTTCCAAAGGCACTGAATATCTGTGATATAGGTTGTATCACATCCGGCTGTGATTGGTAGTCCCATAGGACGGCGCACAATTGGCTCAGCGTCGTCCAGGTTTGGCCAAGGTAGACCGTCATTGTAAATAAGAATTTGTTCTTAACTGACTTGCCTAGTTAAATAAAGGTTAAATAAAATAAATAATTACAAAATATCGGTATGGGTAAGTTTTGTCCCCCCCAAAAAACGGAATTGGTATCGGACCCCAAAAATAACATATCGGTAGGGCTTTAGTTTATATATCCAATCTAGCTACTGACTGTATATTATATTTATTTTTGCTTAACATTGACCAGAGGCTGGGATGAGCTCCCAGTGAAACTGTCATTGTGTAAAAATAGATATTCTCTAGTTAATCTGGATAAATTACCTGATCAAGCATAAACACACACCCTCCCCAGGCTGAGAACATGCTGAGACAACACACCCAAGCCTCAGACTTCACCTTTCCATATATATGTCATTTCCTAACGTTAACTCATTACTCACAACACACTGCTAGAACATACATCCCACAACACCTTTCACCTCAGGAGTAATATTCCCTCGAATTTTTGGGGCGCTGAGCAAATTTCAGGTCTGCTGAGCGCAAACGCCAACGTTGTGAAAATTCTGTGCGTTTACTGTGAACACTGAGGCTGTACCCCCTTTACGTTACTGTTTCAGACAGTGGTCAAGTAGGTTACTGTGGATGATGATAATGTAGACCTACAAGAGTGGCCTACCATCAAAAACAATGGAGAAAATGCATCCCTTAACATGGAAATAGCTGTTCAATCATTCAGCCTAAAGCAGCAGCCAACGTGTGGTGTTCAATGTAGTTTTACATTCCATGAGACTGAAAAAAACATGCAGGGCTGTTTATTCACTTCCCATACCATTATTACAGAGAATCAGACAAATCATGCTACCCTGCCTATTGGCTACTTAGCTTATTCATGTCTGTCTCAAAATACAACACTGCCCCTTTAAGACAACAAAAAAATGCTCTTTACCCTACTCGCCTTTCAAAGATGTCTAGAAATGTACACGTTTTGTGCTCTTGTAAGAAGCAATCACTCCCCCATTGCTGACTGCAAATGATCAATAACTGGGCAAATTACTCACAAACTAGCAAAGGATATGAACAAATTTGCACACATGGTTACATGCAGCTCTCGCTTTGATCTCAAAACAAATCAAATTTTATTTGTCACATGCGCCGAATACAACAGGTGTAGACCTTACAGTGAAATGCTGACTTACAAGCTATTAACCAATGATGCAGTTTTAAGAAAATACCTAAAAAATTAAAATTAAGAAAAAAGTAAGAGATAAGAAAAACAAATAATTAATTAAAGAGCAACAGTGAATAACAATAGCGGGGCTTTATACAGGGGGTACCGGTACAGAGTCAATGTGTCAATTACGGGGACACCGTTGTCGAGATAACTGAGGTAATTATGTACATGCAGGTAGGGTTGTTAAAGTGGCTATGCATAGATAATAACAGAAAGCAGTAGCAGCGTTTGGGGGCATAGTCTGGGTAGCAATTTGATTAGCTGTTCAGAGTCTTATGGTTTGGAGGTAGAAGCTGTTTAGAGGTCTCAAGCACATCTACTCATGACCGCTCATACTGTTAACACAGTCCAGTTCAAAGTGAATGGTACAGATCCATATGGCAATGGTCTATTTGCATATAGGTGTACTGCAGCTCTGATTGGTTATGGCGCACCGGTCTGTGTAGAGTACGGGCCTGAGAGGTGCCTGTCAATGCAATAGAAACCTACTCCGATGCAATTTGCATACTAAGTCTTGCATAGTTGTTTCGGCACGTTGCATTGAAAGTGGCTAAAATTGCGTTGATTCGATCACAATTCCCACAGTAAAACAAACGTTGATAGTGTTAACTAAGGAGGAAAAGTTTAATATTGTGCTTCTCTGCACGGTCTGATAATTCTTCTTCCCACACAGCTTAGAGGGAACATTGCTCAGGAGGCCAACCCGCTCACTCCCTTCCATCTCGGTAGCACACTTGTCAAAAATGTTTTCTAGGTGTTACTTGAGTTGAAAGGAGGAGATGTGTCCAAGAACAGAACTCTGAACCATTCCAGAGCAGTATTGGCTAGCGAGTGACCTCTCCAGTATGTATGATAAGCTGAGATCCAATAAGTTTGATAAGGGTCCAGAGTTGACACAAGGTCAGGGCTAAGTGATCAAGATCCTCAATACAGTCCAGGTCTTACTGTAATTGTTTATTTTTTGTCAGCCTGAGCAACCTTTCACGTGAGCTCCACAATGAACTGCAGAAATTCCAATCAAGGACGCAGCAACACTGTCCAGCATTCAGCCTCGTGATGTCACTGCTAGCTCACATCTATTTTGGCATTTCTCTGGATATCTGTTTATACAGTTTGACTCAAGCAGTGCAGGCACTCATTACACAAACTTGATCTAGCACCAAGCTCCCTCCTGGCTGTGTACACATATGGGCTCAAATAATTCCAGTGTTGTATTGCAGTAACATTCGCAAACAGTTACACCACACACAGACGTAGGCACACTCACACACACTCACACACTCCCACAAGTAATGCTGTTTTTTAAACAGAATATTGAGATGTAAACCTACATTGTAGTAGAGTCTCTGTACACAGACAATGACATTGCAAATGAGAAATGTCCCTTGCAAGTTTCTTCCCCCAATTAAATCGATTTTGTTTTGGGGGAACTGTGACTTTGTTCCTACGTCTTATTTGAGCAGTTCTCTCTGACAGTAGGCTTATAGAGGAGTAAATGACGTCAATGACGACTTGTCAATGACGACTTTACTGAGTCTGATGGATTATAGAGCAGAGAGGGTTCGATTCAGTCTGAAAATGTGTAGACATTTTCTTATTTCTCAAACTGGTTGTTTTGGGATGCTTGCTTATTAGTTTTCTCAGTTCTGTAACCTGCATGGCTGCTTGCCATATCTGCAGCCAGATTGCACAAAGATGTGCAAAACGTAAGAGGTTCCACCTAGGTCAATATCAAATATGTATTGTAGTACTGTTATAAGTAGGCTACTTAGTCTTTTGCGGATCTTTCTATTGTTTCCTTGTTAAACGAATGAATTAGATATGTGTATATTTGATTCCCGGATCAAAGTAAAGTATCCAATACTCCACCCCCGCATAAGGACAAAAATAACCCAGACCGGCTGTCTCAACGTCTGGAAATCACATCTTCTTGCTACTTCACGCCGTTACAGTGCCAGTGACGTCAGCCAAGACACCGACTTTTCTAGAAATCCCCGTCACTGGAACACTTCTGGGTCTCGTGAATGTAAATTGTTCTGAAATCTATGTATATATTTTTTTTAAATGTTGAGAGAAAGGTGAATGTATATGTAATGTTATAAATACTTATAGCTTACCTACCCCTCAAAAACCTGAAGTTATAATGGCATTCTGCAATATTGGCTAAAACTTTTAAAACTTACGCTGTAAGTCATGTTACATTGTTGCTGCATAATGCTACATTTGCCAACAAGGCACGTAAAGCAAACGAATGCGCAAAAGCGAGCAATTCACGATTTCATTAAATAATTCGGCAGAAATCCCAAGTTTAGCAGTTGTTATTGACAACCATACACAGCATGTTAAAGTAATAGCATGATGCGCGCCTCTGTGTGGATTTTACATATTAGATCAAGTAAGATATCATGACAGTATGCATCTGGAACATTAAAATCTGCGAAATCTTACCGTTTCTTTCCCTTGTAATTGCAAGACTATCCTACACCTTTAACAGCATGAGAACATCTATTCAAGACCGCCCGGGGTAAGTGATTAGCACGAGTATTCTGCCAGCAGCACAAAGGATGACGTCAGTTTTATATGGTAATGACATCTTCAAAATAAAAGCACTCATTTCAAAACAGTGCAACTCATTCAGATTATATAGAATTTTTATAAATTTTAATGAATTTTAATTTTAATTGCTTTTTTTTAAATCAATGGCCACAGTCTAATACAGTGTATTGCATTTGGGGATATGGAGGGGGTGGAGAACGAAGTGCTGCTGGGTATGTATGACCCAGTCCCTCTCCAAAACTAACCATATTTGGTTAGTAGATACCCTACTGAGTATTTCCCACCCTACTCTAGCTGAGACAGGTAGAATAGTTTTCTCTTTACAAGCCAATAAGCATCCCGTATACTGTGTATTGCAGTGAATGGAGTGGGCGGATTAGGAGTCACCAGTACTCTGTATTAACGCCGTTACACAGCACAAGAAACTCATTTAAGTTTTGCAGACTCTATTGAGTAATTCAAATACCATATGTTTTATTTTATTAAAATAGTATTTCTTTAAATATAGACTACACAATAGCTTTCAACATACCAGTATTTGTGTAAACATTCAAAGTAAATGGTGGTATAAATAATATATAATATTTTTTTTTAAATACGTCAATTTATGCTTTAAATTTTTTCAAATGTGTTTTCAATGCTGTGAAAAACAGTTGTACTACACTAGAGAGCAAATTGATATTACAAAGTTGAACATGTCTTTGCAAGTGGACTCTTGTTTTTTTTTTTAATAATCCACGATCGTGCTGCAAGCATAATATCCTGCTGCTAGGAGAACGGTAATGTGACTAGCAGAGATGTTTTCCCCTGCCACGTACAGAACCTCCTCTCATCTGTAGAGAAGGTCAAAGACCTCCTACAAAATGCGCATTTCATTCTGAGACCCTTCAACCCCACCGTGGTATTAGCATTACGTTAGACTCGTATAGTTGGCTACTGATGACAAACCATAATAGAAGGGCTGTGGATACCATGGCGCACTTAATGGAAGGAAGGTCCTTATTACCAAAGTTATACATTGTAAAATGATAGCATACCTACTACCTGGTGCACAACATGACGCCATCTGTGGAATGGTCCAAATTCCTTCTTGTAGGCTACTTTCCAGCACATGTCTGAAGCCAGCTTAACTGGAATGTTATGTAAATAATGAGCTGGTTCGAGACATTCGACACGTCTTGGAAGAGAAAATACATTTTGGGACATAGACTAGGGTACAGATGAAACCAAAATTCACACTGCTGTCTGGACTGAAGGTAATTACGGTAATATAATACATGCCCGTCTGCACGTTTACACAGTCCAGTTATTTTTTTCTAAAGCACTAAAGTTCTAGATCTTTCTGGAAACTCAAACATTCCACCAGAACTCCTGCTTCACCCTGCCTAGTTTGCATTTTAGTCCTATAAAGTGCCAGTATTTTAAGTCATTTGGTTATTCATGATTAATTGCTGACCACTCAGTAATGAAGTTAACAATTAGGCTACAAAGAACTGATTCAGATTGTGAGGTCAGTTTTTTTGCATGCAGCTACAGCCTGTATGCCTACAAGCAACAAGCCTATTGATCAATGTTGAATGAAAACCATAAAGGAAAATGCAACACTGTTGCATATAATCTGTCTATCTATAAACTGCGTACAAACAAACTGCGTTTCCATACTCATTATATTGACATTAGGCCTTATACATCAGTAAATAGTAGGTCTATATGTTTATATTTATTACAAGAACCTGTAATAATCTACTAATCATGAGCAATAGCCCTTACGCATGTATGTTTACTTAATTAATCATTAAATTAACTACATTATAATGTTTATAGAAATATTAATTGAAAGGAGACTCAAATTAAGTGTTGCCAAGCTTAGGGTTCTTGCGCAGGTTAGGTTATTTCCTTATAAACACTTACTTTGGATGAGTAAATGGCTCTGGATAAGAGTGTCTGCTACATTACTCAAATGTAAATCTAACGAATATTTCATTTAAATCTGAATTTAAAGATATGTTGTCTCCTGAACTACTTATAACCCTTGAAAAAGGGTTGTTGTCAAATACTATCCTTATTTATGTATATGTCAAACTCCACTTTTTGGTGAGTATATTGTATTTTCATTATTTTCTACTTCATGAACCACAGTATTGTTTCTGAACGTAAATCAACCCTTCAACAGTTCACCATTGAATTGAGGGGTCATGCTCCGTTTTTGAGAGAAATCAAAGATCATCTAGTATATTAACAAGATAGCAGAGTGACCGCTCTAAGAATGGAAATACATGTCCTTAATGATTGAATGCAGGCAAGATCAGGTGGGACCATTCTAGCCAATGAGAGGGCAGATACGGGTGTGACCAACAGTCACAACTAAGTCATTTTTCTCAAATCAAATTGTATTTGTCACAAAAGAACAACAGATTTTTTCCTTGTCAGCTCGGGGATTCGAACTTCTAACCCTCCGGTTACAAGTCCAACGCTCTAACCACTAGGCTACCTGCCGCCGTCAACATGACAACGTTACCATGAAATACTTACTTACGAGCACTTTCCCAACAGTGCAGAGTTAAAAAATGTGTGTGTCAGTGGAGGATGCTGAGGGGAGGACAGCTCATAATAATGGCTGGAAAGGAAGGAATGGAATGGCATCGAAAACATGGAAAATAAGTTACCTTCGATCCACAGAGGCAAAAAGGACAATGTCGGAGTTTAATTCAATAAGACAAAAGCTGTGAAATGGAGAGTTTAAAATAAAGAGAAGGGAGGGACAGAAAAGTAATGTTTGTGGTAAAAGAGGATGATAGCAGTGCCGACTATGTTATGTGTGATGATAGTGAGGTACTATGCAAAATTGACTTCAAACAGGCCTATGGCACTTCAAGGGAACGGGTGCCGATTGTTCAGATGGGTTAATTTGGAAACTGAAATCTGGACACTGACTGTAGATCCATAATCTCTGACATATCCTTATATGAACTCCTGCAGAATTAAGCATTTTTTTGCAGTAACATGATACACCAAATATAGGAACATTTTTGACATATATCATCTGTGGAGGTGCTATCTTTATCAGCATCATAAAAGCTGATAGTATTTCAACCAGATAAAATGTGCATCCAAGCCAAACTGAAGTCTGATGAGAAACATGTTGGGTTGTTTTCACCGATTTCTATTTCCTTACAACAGGTCAGAATTATGTAATTTGGACATTTTGCACGGAAAATATTACCAGATTTTTTTTTGTTATTGCATTTTCTCCCCAGTTTCTCTTTGCTCCGTGAAAGAAGCAGAGATCCCAAAGAACTTTACCGATGTCAACTAGATTGAAGCATTCATTCTATCGATTTATGACATTATTCTGGTGAGCAAGGGTTTATTTAGTCTTCTAGGGCAACATATAATGACAGAAGAGAAGCTGCATGTTTCTAATTATAGACAAGTTGAGTAACAAATAGCTTACCAAAATGTTGGAAATTAAAAGCAGAAAAAAAATATATATAAATTCCTGCACCCCCTGTCGAAAAATCATTACACTGTCTCTGACTGTAGCCTACAGTGCATTTTCTATAGCGGGTTAGGGTTGGGTAGTGGCCTCAGATTTTCACTTCATCACATATAGTAGTCAGGTGGTTGTTTGAAATTGTGGGCGGGTGCAGGTGAACAAACTGTTGGCCCACGCACCACTAGTGTGTGTGTTTATGTCTAGTGCATTGAGTGTGCACAGTGTCAGTGCAACAAAGGGTCAAGGCAATAGTCCACATAGCCATTCGATTAAGCAGTCTTATGGCTTGGGGGTAGAAGCTGTTGAGGTGCCTTTTGGTCGCAGACTTGGTGCTCCGGTACTGTTTGCCATGCAGTAGTAGAGTGAACAGTCTATGGCTTGGGTGGCTGGGGTCTTTGACAGTTTTCTGGGCCTTCCTCTGACAGGTATAGAGGTCTTGGATGGCGGGGAGCTCAGCCCAGTGATGTACTGGGCCATCCACACCACCCTCTGTAGGGCCTTGCGACAAGGGCGGTGCAGTTGCCATACCAAGCGATAATGCAGCCAGTCAAGATGCTCTCAGAGGTGCAGCCATAGAATATATATTTTTTTATTTCTTTTAACCTTTATTTAACTAGGCAAGTCAGATAAAAACAAATTCTTATTTACAATGACGGCCTACACCAGCCAAACCCAGACGACACTGGGCCAATTGTGAGCGCCCTATGGGACTCCCAATCACAGCTGGTTGTGATTGAGCCTGGAATCAAACCAGGATGTCTGTAGTGACACCTCAAGCACTTAGAGGCAGTTGCTTAGACTGCTGCGCCACTCTGGAGCCTAGGTCCCATGCTGCATCCTTTCAACCTCCTGGAGGGGAAGAGGCGCTGTCCAATATAATCTCTTATTTTGCTCTGTTTGCTTCCGTTTGGTTCTTAAACGGTAAACGGTTTCCGTAATGAATGCACCCCTGGTTAGTTACAAGGCTGCATTATTCAGTTACATCCGTTAGGTGTCAGCAATGGTCTTTGTGTGAGAGAAGACTACTGTACTGAAATGGTCATATGTCAAATAAAGGACCATGTTCTTTCCTTATTGTACCTTGGCCCTACAGGTATCTTAATAGGCTACTAACATTGATTATCAGGTTTATCTTATTATTAAATATCGTATCATTGTAATACCATTGTAGATACTATGGTCAGCAAATGTCACCGTCTACAGAACTTTCTGAACTCCATCAATTGGCAAAGGAGTAAACCTTTCAGGTAATCAAATGGCTACCCGGACTATTTGCATTATGTGCCCCCCAACCCCTCTTTTACGCTGCTGCTACTCTCTGTTTATCATATATGCATAGTCACTTTAACTATACATTCATGTACATACTACCTCAATTGGCCCGACTAACCGGTGCCTGTATGCAGCCTCGCTACTGTTATAGCCTCGCTACTGTATATAGCCTCGCTACTGTATACATTTTTTGCACTGTTGGTTAGAGCCTGTAAGTAAGCATTTCACTGTAAGGTCTACACCTGTTGTATTCGGCGCATGTGACAAATAAACTTTGATTTGATTTGATTTCCATCATATAATTGGTTTATCACTTGTAGTTGTTTATCATGTGTGATGTAGGCTATAATATGTATGTTTTGTAGTCCGTGTCAGTTTGATTGTATGAATATTCCGATATTTTGCTATTGTTTATTTACGTAAGGCCTCACCTCTCTTTCACCTTTCTCGTTGTGACGCTACACGAGGAATCACATCTTGTTGACACAAACTGGTGTCTCATTTACTCTTAGCTACTAAACACAAAGGTATTCAGTCACCTCAGTTGGTTTTAAAGAATAACATGCCATTGGGTGTATTTTACACCTTAGCAGAGGCTCTGAAGCTCTGACTGAGACAGTGATTTTGTAATTACGTGTAAAGCGGTGAATGCATGGTATGAAACCAAAGACAATTGTCCTCTATGGTCCTCTGTAGCTCAGTTGGTAGAGCATGGTGTTTGCAATACTAGAATAGTGGGTTCATTTTCCAGGACCACCCATATGTAAAATGTATGCATGCATGACTAAGTCGCTTTGGATAAAAGAGTCTGTTCAATGGCATATATTAAATGGTGCGGTGGTCTATGGCACTACATCTCAGTGAAAGAGGTGTCCCTGGTTTAATTCCAGGCTGTATCACATAGGGTGGTGCACAATTGGCTCTGGATTTGGCCGGGGTAGGCCGTCATTGTAAATAAGAATTTGCTATTAACTGACTTGCCTAGTTAAATAAAGGTTACATTTAAAAATATATGTTACTATAGGAAGATGGATAATATTTAGAGATTGTAGAATGTGTGTAGTATGTTCCATCATCTGACACTGATGACTATGCACTAAATATGTTGGTGGCTTTGTCTACTCGGGCATCAGGTAGCTGAGTATTGTGCATATGTTGACAGAATTGCTTGAAAAACAGGCATTCCTTCCACCCATTTACTTAAGTTAACTCTAATCAACTTTTATCAGTCATCTGAAGGTACTGTACTTGAAGGTATACCTCTAATACTCCAGAACCATTTCTCCAGAGCTGATCGTTCTGCCTGGCTTCCAGAACACAGAACATGACAGAGAAACAAAAGGCAGGGAACAGGAGATTTAGGCTGGGGGAATTAGTGTGTCCAGCCGCTCAGCCAAGGAATGACTCAAGAGCGATCTCTCAACTAGAGGGATCAGGTGTCTGTCATTAGAGCTCTTTCTCCAACAATAGAGCTAATAGTCTTTTTGTTGAGTTTAAGCTGGTAGATCCTTTCAAGAAATTAAGTATGATTTGTGTGATTGCGTTTATTTAGTGAGCAGGCTTTTCTGATAATGATGCTATATCTGGAGTACTTACGCACTATTTGTGCATGTGTGTGTGTGTGTGTGTGTGTGTGTGTGTGTGTGTGTGTGTGTGTGTGTGTGTGTGTGTGTGTGTGTGTGTGTGTGTGTGTGTGTGTGTGTGTGTCGCTTGAGTACACACCCATGTAAATCTATTAGTGTGTGTGTGTCAGTAATGGCCCTGTCACTCAAGAATCCCTTACTGTTTAACATATCACTTTGTCTTTTGTGTATTTTGTATTCTTCTGTAATATTTTATGCTATTTCCCTGTGTTGCCTTCTTGCCAGGTCGCCCTCGCAAAATAGTTTTTTAACCTCAATGGGTTTTACCTGGTTAAATAAATGTTGAATTAAATCAAATAAATACATTTAAAGTTACGGCTTCATGACCCTGTCACTCAAGCATCCCTTACTATTTAACATATCACTAAATTATGGCTTCACTAATATTGACTCAGTTCTTTCCTGAAAGGATAAGTAGCCAAACCAGATTGACAAGCAGGTTGCCACCCATTACAGTGGGAAATACGGGTGAAAACAAGGGAGGCTTTTCCTTACACCAAAATAACCACTGAATACTGACCCAGGTCAGAGAGGGACCACTCAGCAGGGAGTAGCTCTCAGCACCAAGCCCCTGATTCAAAGGCCTCTAATGAAAGTGTTCTGTAGGTCCTATCTGGTTTATAGTGGCACAGAACATAGGCAAGGGACCCAAGAATAAGAAGAATATGCGGATGAAATATAACTTAACCTAAAGAAACTCCATCTCCCGAGGGATAAACGTCCACTATACGTTAGTACAGATGTAGGATATTCGATTGAACACTATTTTGCTGCTGAGAATTTTCCTGCACAGCAGGAAATGCAAACTTGTAGTGTATTTGAGTTTTAAAAAGGCTTCTAAAGTTTGTAATTTCCTCTTGGAAAATTCAGACTTGATTTGACGCAACAAAAAATGTACCAACCTCTACAAAAATGTCCATTAATTATAATCCACATAATAATTCACATTTCCTGTTACTGCAGGATTATTTTCCTGCTGTAGCAAACTGGCTCAAATTAAGATCCTACACATGTACCACACAAGGACTGGAAACCACCCTTCTGGCATTCCCAGAAATTCCCACAGCAATAAAAACAGTGAATGAGAAAGACAGATTGACAGACACTGCTGCAGAACTGCTTTTAAATCCGGCTAGCGTATGGCTAATGGCACAACTCAGCTGGAGGAGCTCTCCTCTCTGAGATCTGAAATCAGGTCAAACAATTTCCTATTACAATGTTAAGCCCAGAGCCCACAAAATACAGTTTTAAGCGTCTCTAGATTTGGGACACGCTCTTTTATCGTCAAATTACATATATGGTACACTACATGACCAAAGGTATGTGGACACCTGCTTGTCGAACATCTCATTCCACAGTCATGGGCATTAAAATGTAGTTGGTCCCCCCTTTGCTGTTGTAACAGCCTCCACTCTAATGGGAAGGCTTTCCACTAGATGTTGGAACATTGCTGCGGGGACAAGAGCATTAGTGATGCCGTTCCAATTCATCCCAAAGGTGTTCGATGGGGTTGAGGTCAGGGCTCTGTGCAGGCCAGTCAAGTTCTTCCACACTGATCTCAACAAACCATTTCTGTATGGACCTCACTTTGTGTATGGGAGCATTGTCATGCTGAAACAGGAAAGGGCCTTCCCCAAACTGTTGTCATTAAGTTGGAAGCACACAGAATCGTCTAGAATGTTATTATATGCTGTAGCATTAAGATTTTCCTTCACTGGAACTAAGGGGCCGAGCCCGAACCATGAAAACTAGCTCCAGACCATTATTCCTCCACCAAACTTAACAGTTGGCACTATGCATTCGGGCAGTTAGCGTTCTCCTGGCATCCGCCAAACCCAGATTCGTCGATCGGACTGCCAGATGGTGAAGCGTGATCCATCACTCCAGAGAAAGCCTTTCTGCTGCTCCAGAGTTCATTGGCGTCAAGTTTTACACCACTCCAGCCGACGCTTGGCATTGCGCATGGTGATCTTGGGCTTGTTTGCGGCTGCTCGGCCATGGAAACCAATTTCATGAAGCTCCTGACGAACAGTTATTGTGCTGAAGCTGCTTCCAGAGGCAGTTTGGAACTCGGTAGTGAGTGTTGTAACCGAGGACAAACGATTTTTATGCGCTACACGCTTCACCACTCGGCGGTCCCGTTCTGTGAGCTTGTGTGGTCTAACACTTCGCAGCTGACATGTTATTGCTCCTAGACGTTTCCAATTCACAATACCAACACTTACACTTGACCGGGGGTAGCTCTAGCAGGGCAGAAATTTGATTAACTAACTTGTTGAAAAGGTGGCATCCTGTGACAGTGCCACGTTGAAAGTTACTGAGCTCTTCAGTAAGGCCATTCTACTGCCAATGTTTTTCTATGTAGATTTCATGGCTGTGTGCTTGATGTTATACACCTGTCAGCAATGGGTGTGGCTGAAATAGCCGAATCCACTAATTTGAAGGGGTTCACATACTTTTGTATATATAGTGTATATGGCTATTCTCATTTGGAAAGGGTGCTTGACTAGCAACACTCAGGGAATAATATAAATATATAGAGGAGAGGAGGCATGGGCAGCCTTTCAAAGAGCAGCTTAGAGAGGGAATCCAGGTCTTCTGTGCATTTCCCTCTAAATTGTATTTGACCGCTTAAGGCCAGAAACCATGAATCTCTAACCACGGCCTGTTATAAAAAGCCAATGTAGTTCCTTCCTGAGATTTCACCACTCAGCACAAAATCCTTGAGGCCTGCCACTCAAAACAAATCTGCAATTGTAATATGTTAATTGACAGGCCAGTTGTGGGATACCCAAGCCTGCACACCACACATCGAAGGAAAATAAACATTTCTGAGTTATTGTTTAGGACATTTGTTTCATTGGCTATCTAATTTGAAACACACCAAGACATGTTATGTCATGTTATGTTGGTAAAGTGTGTAAAGTATCTGACAAAATAAGCAGAATGTAATGGAAAACATTTGTGCACCCATAATTACATTTCCTTTGCATGGCAGTAGTGGAGATTTACACAGATATTGAAATATTGCATTTCACCAAAGGGTAGGATGAGGACGGTACAGTGGACTGATTGTTGACGCTCATCTGTTTGAAACTCTGAAGTTGGCCATAAAAGGTTGTTAAGGACGTCTCTCACCGAGGATCAACTCACTGATGTTCCTTGACAGAGGTATGCAGCTTAACGAGAAGGAAACAGCAGATAGTCTGGAAGTAATTATGCAAAGAAGGTAAGGCATTCTCCTGCTAACTCCCCCTAAAGCCACAAAATACTTTCCATTCCTTAAGTCTGGGGCCGTAAATAAGGGTCAGAGCTAGATTCCCTTCCATCACTCAAAGGTATGTGGACACGTGCTCGTTGATCATCTCATTCCGAAATCATGGGCATTAAAATAGAGTTGGTTCCCCCTTTGCTGCTAAAACAGCCTCCACTCTTCTGGGAAGGCTTTCCACTAGATGCTGGAACATTGCTGCAGGGACTTCCATTCAGCCACAAGAGCATTAGTGAGGTCGGGCACTGACATTGAGCGATTAGGCTTGGCTCGCAGTCGGCGTTCCAATTCATCCCAAAGGTGTTCAATAGGTTGAGGTCAGGGCTCTGTGCAGACCAGTCAAGTTCTTCCACACCTTTCTCGACAAACCATTTCTATGTGGACCTCGCTTTGTGCACAGGGATATTGTCACGCTGAAACAGGAAAGGGCCTTCCCCAAACTGTTTCCACAAAGTTGGACGCACAGAATCGTCTAGAATGTCATTGGATGCTGTAGCATTATGATTTCCCATCACTGGAACTAAGGGGCCTAGCCCAAATGCCCCAGATCATTATTCCTCCTCCACCAAACTTCACAGTTGGCACTATACATTGGGGCAGGTAGCGTTCTCCTGGCATCTGCCAAACCCAGATTAGTCCGTCGGACTGCCAGATGGTGAAGAATGTTTCATCACTACAGAGAACGCGTTTCCATTGCTCCAGAGTCCAATGGTGGCGAGCTTTACACCACTCAAGTTGACGCTTGGCATTGCGCTATGGTGATCTTGGGCTTGTGTGCAGATGCTTGACCATAAAAACCCATTTCATGAAGCTTCCTATGAACAGTACTTGTGCTGACATTGCTTCCAAAGGCAGTTTGGAACCTGGTAGTGAGTGTTGCAAGCGAGGACAGACAATTGTTATGCACTACGCGCTTCAGCACTTGCGGTCTCGTTCTGTTAGCTTGTTTTGCCTACCATTTTGCAGCTGAGCTGTTGTTGCTCCTAGACGTTTCCATTTCACAATAACAGCACTTACAGTTGCCCGGGACAGCTCTAGCAGGGCTGAAATTTGACAAACTGACTTGTTGGAATCAAATCAAATCAAACTTTATTTGCCACATGCGCCGAATACAACAAGTGTAGACTTTACCGTGAAATGCTTACTTACAAGCCCTTAACCAACAGTGCAGTTCAAGAAGAAGAAAATATTTACCAAGTAGGCTAAAATAAAAAGTAATAATAAAAAGTAACACAATAAGAATAACGAGGCTATATACAGGGGGCACCCTGTCAGTGTGCAGGGGTTCAGGCTAGTTGAGGTAATCTGTACATGTAGGTGGGGGCGAAGTGACTATGCATAGGTAACAAACAAACAGCGAGTAGCAGCAGTGAACAAGGGGGTGGTCAATGTAAATAGATTTTTATGAATTGTTCAGCAGTCTAATGGCTTGGGGATAGAAGCTGTTGATGAGCCTTTTGGTCCTAGACTTGGCGCTCTGGTAACGCTTGCCGTGCGGTAGCAGAGAAAACAGTCTATAGCTTGGGTGACTGGAGTCTCTGACAATTTTATGGGCTTTCCTCTGACACCGCCTATTATATAGATCCTGGATGGCAGGAAGCTTGGCCCCAGTGATGTACTGGGCCATTCGCACTACCCTCTGTAGCACCTTACGGTCAGATGTCGAGCAGTTGCCATACCAGGCGGTGATGCAACCGGTCAGGATACTCTCGATGGTGCAGCTGTAGAACCGTTTGAGGATCTGGGGGCCCATGTCAAATCTTTTCAGCTTCCTGAGGGGAAAAGGGTTTTGTCGTGCCCTCTTCACGACTGTCTTGGTATGTTTGGACCATGATAGTTCGTTGGTGATGTGGACACCAAGGAACTTGAAACTCTCGACCCAAACCACTACAGCCCTGTCGATGTTAATGGGGGCCTGTTCGGGCCCGCCTTTTCCTGTAGTCCACGATCATCTCCTTTGTCTTGCTCACATTGAGGGAGAGGTTGTTGTCCTGGCAACACACTGCCAGTTTTCTGACCTCCTTCCTATAGGCCGTCTCATCGTTGTCGGTGATCAGGCCTACCACTGTTGTCTCATCAGCAAACTTAATGATGGTGTTGGAGTCGTGTTTGGCCACGCAGTCGTGGGTGAACAGGGAATACAGGAGGGGACTAAGTACACACCCCTGAGGGGCCCCAGTGTTAAGGATCAGCGTGTGTTGTTGCTTACTCTTACCACCTGGGGGGTGGCCCGTCAGGAAGTCCAGGATCCAGTTGCAGAGGGAGGTGTTTAGTCCCAGAGTCCTTAGCTTAGTGATGAGCTTCGTGGGCACTATGGTGTTGAACGCTGAGCTGTAGTCGATGAACAGCATTCTCACATAGGTGTTCCTTTTGTCCAGGTGTGAAAGGGCGTGTGGAGTGAGATTGAGATTGCGTAATCTGTGGATCTGTTGGGGCGGTATGCGGATTGGAGTGGGTCTAGGGTGTCCCGGGAGTATGCTGTTGATGTGAGCCATGACCAGCCTTCCAAAGCACTTAACGGCTACCGACGTGAGTGCCACGGGCGGTAATCATTTAGGCAGGTTACCTTTGCTTCCTTGGGCACAGGGAATATGGTGGTCTGCTTGAAACATGTAGGTATTACAGACTCGGTCAGGGAGAGGTTGAAAATGTCAATGAAGACACTTGACAGTTGGTCCGCCATGCTTTGAGTACACGTCCTGGTAATCCGTCTGGCCCAGCGGCTTTGTGAATGTTGACCTGTTTAAAGGTTTTGTTCACATCGGCTACCGAGAGCGTTATCACACAGTCATCCAGAACAGCTGGTGCTCTCGTGCATGCTTCAGTGTTGCTTGCCTCGAAGCGAGCATAAAAGCTTGTCTGGTAGACTCGAGTCACTGGGCAGCTCGCTTCTGGGTTTCCCTTTGTAGTCCGTAATAGTTTTCAAGCCCTGCCACATCTGATGAGCGTCATAGCCGGTGTAGTAGGATTCAATCTTAATCCTGTACTGACGCTTTGCTTGTTTGATGGTTCATCTGAGGGCAAAGCGGGATTTCTTATAAGCGACCAGATTAGTCTCCCGCTCCTTGAAAGTGGCAGCTCTAGCCTTTAGTTCGATGCGGATGTTGCCTGTTCTCCATGGCTTCTGGTTGGGATATGTACGCACAGTCACTGTGGGGACGACGTCATCGATGCATTTATTGATGAAGCCGATGACTGAGGTGGTGTATTCCTCAATGCCATTGGATGATTCCCGGAACATATTCCAGTCTATGCTATCAGAACGGTCCTGTAGTGTAGCATCCGCGTCATCTGACCACTTTCGTATAGAGCGAGTCACTGGTACTTCCTGCTTTAGTTTTTGCTTGTAAGCAGGAATCAGGAGGATAGAATTGTGGTCAGATTTGCCAAATGGAGGGCAGGGGAGAGCTTTGTATGCATCTCTGTGTGTGGAGTAAAGGTTGTCTAGGATTTTTTCCCCCCTGGTTTCCCTTGTTAAGAATTTGGTCAAACTAAATGCCACCGGAAAGGTGGCATCCTATGACGGTAACACATTAAAGTCCCTGAGCTCTTCGCTACAGGCCATTCTACTACTAATGTTTGTCTATGGAGATTTCATGGCTGTGTGCTCAATTTTATACACCTGTCAGCAATGGGTGTGGCTGAAATAGTCGAATCCACTAATTTGAAGGGGTATCCAAATACTTTTGGCCTTGTAGTGTACCTTTAGTCTGTCCCAAATGGCACACTATTCCCTACATAGTGCGCTACTTTCGACCAGACCCTATAGGTCCTTCCTGGGAGAGCTAGAACAAAGTCTTGGGCATAGGTAAGAGGAATACCTCTTCCTGGGGAGAGCTAGTGTTGGCCGTTGCTTCTCGGCTGGTGCCTGCCCTCTGTTATTTCTGTCTGACAGTAGGCCAGGGATTTTACAGATGGTTTTCAAAAAATATCTGGGAGAAAGCAAACTGTGCTTCCCTGTGAATCACAGATAAATTCCCCTCCATCAGTCAAAGATACCTTTAGCTGTCCTAAATGCCATCCTATTCTGTATATAGCGTGCTACTTTTAACCAGACCTCTATGGGTCCTGTTCAAAAGTAGTGCACTACATAGGAAATAGAGTGCCATTTGGGACGAAGTCTCTGTGTAGTTCTACCACCCATTCCCAAAAACAGGGCAGAAAGGAACCAACAAACAGTAGACAAGCTGAGCGCCAGCAAGCAATAAACCCTTAGGGTCTGGAGAGCGTCAGTGAAAGGCTAGTTGCTCATAGTGGACAACGTGTGGGGGATAGATGTCTGAATGATGGGGATCGATTGCCAAAACCACAATAAACACCAATCAGTGTCTCTGCTTTCTTTCTCTGTCATCCACTTTTCTCTATTTAGACATGTACCTTCTCGTGGTAGCCTACAGAACACAACCCACTGTGCACAAACTGGTTGATTCAATGTAATTTCTCATCGTATTGTGACGTGGAATCTACGTGGAAAATACATTGGATTTGAAAAAAGTCGTTAGTTTTTAGGGTGAAATTTCAACCACAGGATTGTCATCATTGTAACGTTATATTCACTATCAGAAGAAAAAAACTATAGTCTGGGCAGCACCTCCTACTGGAGAGTTCTATCTACAGCTATGAATTTGGTTTCCCATGCAGGGTTCTAACAATGCCCAGCCCTACTTAGCTTTGATATCTGTCACTGGCTACTACACTGATGTGCTATCGTGAGGATAAAAAACATTTTAAAAAATTATTTCACCTTTATTTAACCAGGTAGGCAAGTTGAGAACAAGTTCTCATTTACAACTGCAACCTGGCAGAGAGGCCTTTGAAGAGGGGGCTGACCGCAGCTGCTTTCCAGTCTTTGGGAATCTCAGACGACATGAAAGAGAGGTTGAACAGGCTAGTAATAGGGGTTGCAACAATTTCGGCAGATAATTTTAGAAAGAAAGGGTCCAGATTGTCTAGCCCGGCTGATTTGTAGGGGTCCAGATTTTGCAGCTCTTTCAGAACATCAGCTATCTGGATTTGGGAGAAGGAGAAATTGGGGAGGCTTGGGCGAGTTGCTGAGGGGGGTGCAGGGCTGTTGACCGGGGTAGGGGTAGCCAGGTGGAAAGCATGGCCAGTCGTAGAAAAATGCTTATTGAAATTCTCAATTATTGTGGATTTATCGGTGGTGACAGCGTTTCCTATCCTCAGTGCAGTGGGCAGCTGGGAGGAGGTGCTCTTATTCTCCATGGACATTACAGTGTCCCAGAACTTTTTTGAGTTTGTGTTAGGGAAGCAAATTTCTGCTTGAAAAAGCTAGCCTTGGCTTTCCTAACTGCCTGTGTTAATTGGTTCCTAACTTCCCTGAAAAGTTGCATATCACGGGGGCTGTTCGATGCTATTGCAGAACGCCACAGGATGTTTTTGTGCTGGTCAAGGGCAGACAGGTCTGGAGAGAACCAAGGGCTATATCTGTTCCTGGTTCTAAATTTCTTGAATGGGGCATGCTTATTTAAGATGGTGAGGAAGGCACTTTTAAAGAATAACCAGGCATCCTCTACTGATGGGATGAGGTCAATATCCTTCCAGGATACCCGAGCCAGGTCGATTAGAAAGGCCTGCTCGCTGAAGTGTTTTAGGGAACGTTTGACAGTAATGAGGGGAGGCCGTAATAAGGGTACGGCTAAAGGCTATAAGGACTGGTCGTCTAGGACGTCCTGAACAGAGAGTAAAAAGAACAGGTTTCAGGGGGCGATAAAATAGATTCAAGGCATAATGTACAGACAAAGGTATGGTAGGACGTGAATACAGTGGAGGTAAACCTAGGCATTGAGTGGTGATGAAAGAGATATTGTCTCTAGAAACATTTAAACCAGGTGATGTCATCATGTGTGGGTGGTGGAACTGAAGGGTTGGATAAGGTATATTGAGCAGGGCTAGAGGCTCTACAGTGAAATAAGACAATAAACACTAACCAGAACAGCAATGGAGAGGCATGCTTAGCCGAGTGATCATAAGGGTCCAGCGAGTAGTGAGGCTGGTTGGGGACACGGCGATTCAGACAGCTAGCCGGGGATAGCAAGCTAGCAAAGGCTAGCAGGCCGGCTAACAAAGACGGAGGAAGTCTGTTTATAGCCTCCTCGTGCGTTTCCGTCGGTAGAACAGTCGTGATGGGTTAGTGGGGTTCCGTGTGGTGAAGGGGACCAGACCAATTGGCAAAATAGGTAATAGTGGCCCAAGAAATTGTCCAATGGACCTGTTTAGCTAGCAGCCGATATGCTCTAGACAGCTAACGTTAGCAGGCCGCAGTTAGCTGATGGGCGTTCAGGTGACGTCGCGACGGAGGGCCGGTTGAGTAACCCCTTCGGGCAGATAACGTTGGTAGTCCAGTCGTGAAGGCCCGGTGGGGCTCTGCACCGGCAGTAAAAACGGGTCCGGATAGGTGTTGTAGCCCAGGAGTGGCTGATGGGACTCTTCAGCTAGCCGGAAGATGGGCTTAGCATAGGCTAGCTTCAGGCTAATTGGTGCTTGCTCCGGGACCAACGTTAGCCAATAGTCACTCGGGTAGCAGCTAGCTAGCTGCAAGATCCAGGTGAAAATGTCCAGAGCTTGTGGTAGGAATCCGGGGATATGGAGAGAAAATAGGTCCGGTATGCTCTGGTTTGAGTCGAGTTATACGAACGGCAAGAGCTTTTCCGAGCTAGGTTAGCTGATGTCCGCTAGCAGTGGTAAGCTAAATACTAACGTTAGCTAGTGAAGTTAGCTAGCATTTGTTGGGCGATTCCGGATTCGAGGTGGATACTACTTGAAAAAAAAAAACAGATCCGCACCACATTGGGTGAGGCGGGTTGCGGGAGAGTGTTTTGAAGTTGAATTTTCGAAAAAAAATATATAAGAAGATATGCGAAGAAAATATATAAAAAGATGATAAAAAGATATATACGCTGGACACGACCGGACGAGGACAAAAGACGTCTGACTGCTACGCCATCTTGGAATTTTACAAGAATGATTCTTGAGTGGTGTCTTAATAACTAAATATACTTATTGTTGATAGTGAAGTCATTGCAAAGGGCAGGTTTAGCAGAACAAATTAAATGTGACCATACTATATCACTCGTATATCATAAATAAGACTATTTAGGACTATATAGCATTTGCAAAGTCATCAACAGCTATTGTTTCAATTAAACCCAGCGTTGAACTAAAAATAGACAATACATAGAGGCCTAGAGTTTGAAGATTTGGTTGATTTCAAATGTAATCTTCAATGTACAGTAATCATTAATATGTTGTATTCACATCTCAATCCCAAACCAAAATCTAAGTTAAAGAATAGGCCTAAATCAAATCAAACTTTATTTAAAGTGCATTTAGTTTGATTAGATTTAGTCCTATTCTTTAACTTAGATTTTTGGCTGAGAAGGAGACGTGAATCTAACATATAAATTATTAATTTGTAGACCAACTGGAATTAAAGCCAGACTAAGTCAGTGGCATAAAATATACATCTCTCTCAAATGTTGATATTTGGCTGTGTTGTCAACTAGACTCAATTCAGTAATACTTTTGTAATACAGTAAATAGCCTAAAGTTAAGGCTATTTTACAAACTAATGTCACAGTATTTATTCAACCTTAAAATGAGTAACACATCCATGGCCACATTTTGAGGTTAGCCTAGTGTAACTATAAATGTCTTATGTACTTTTTGTATAAAAAGCCTGCATGTTCAAGATAGCATGCAAAGGTCGCAGGTCTGTGGAGATCTTCACAATTGCTATAATAATCTGCACAGAATCTTGAACAGAATTGATCACTTGAACTATTAACTTTTAATGTAATCTCAACTGCATTCCAGGTCATTTGATTGTGCTATTAGATTAAGCACAGTGATAACACATTACAAAATATTTGACATTTTATTCCTACTTGAACTTTGTTGTTCTTTTAAATGGTTGAAAGCATAGTGATAACACATTAGGAATTCAACAACCTTCTTGTCACGATCTCCTGAAGGGACAGACCAAGGCACAGCGAGGCATCCAGTATCTTTATTTAAATGAAACGTAACTGGGGGGGAAAAAATAACGCAACAATCACACCAATGCCCATAACTAGACACACAACAAAGCTATGCACAAACAATAACCCACAAAACCCCTCTGAAAACTACAAACATATATATGGTTCCCAATTAGAGGTAACGACACACAGATGCCTCTAATTGGGAACCATTACCCCAACATAGAAATAGAACACCTAGAACAAAAAAAACCTACACCAAAACGAAACTAAGCACGCCAGCCTATAAATATCAGGCCTGAACGTGACACTTCTGGCTGTCTTTTTGAAATCTCATTGATCAACATTTCAACCAAATATTACCCAAATGTTACCCAAAATTCCACTTTAAAATGACGCAGTGTGCCTAGTAGGAATTAGTTAACTACTGTAGCAACATGTCAGTACAGTTAATTCCTCTGACACACAGTTGGTTGGTAAGGCAGGTACGGGCCATACGGCCTCCCAAACAATGGATTGGGGAAATAAAAGCCAGACACTAGTCATTTCCTGTAGGTGTGTACCATTTGGCAGACCCTGTATGCCTTTCTCACAAGTGCTGTTTGTCATTCTTGAGGACAGCTAGACCAAAGGCTTGGGAATGGGGAGGAGGAATGCCTCTTCCTGGGGAGAGCTAGTGTTGACCGTTGCTCCTCGGCTGGAGCTTGCCCTCTGTTATCGGAGGATAGAGAGGGACACTAGGATAAACAGACAGATGGCTCTTCTTACCTTAACCACAATATACTTAAAAATGCATTGGTTTGTTATGAAAAAGAATGCTATTAAACATTTGCATTTAAAGTATAACTTTTTAATGTATATAAACAAAGTGCATATAAATGTAACAATTCAAAACGAATACAATCTGAAATATATAATAATAGAAATTGCACCATTTCAAAGAAAAATAAATAACAATGTGCAAAACTGCAGCATCCCCCTTAAAACATTAAACTTGTCCCTCTTTTCTCTCTCTTCTTTATTGCCATGTTGTAACCAGCAGCACACAGCAATGCTGACCATATTTTGCTTTTATGAGAGATTTGCATTCAGAAATACAAGCTGCCTCACTTTCGAGGGGCTGGTGCGGTTTCTTCTCTCAGTAATTATTTGTCCCGTTTTCGAGAAGACCCTCTCTGAGGGAACAGATGTGGCCACTATGCAGAGTCTCCCTGTCATGACTTTAGTAAGCCGTGGGTAGACAGAGGCCTTGTTCTTCCACCAGTTCAGAGGATCTGCAGATCTTTGGAGGAGGGGCTCCCCCAAATAGGATCGGACCTCGATTATGGCATCTGCTGAGGGATTCCTTCGTGCTGCATCCCCAGTTGCTCTCTCGTCAAACAGCATCCTAACAGCAGACGTTTGTGGCACTACTGCTGGTGCTTCTGCTCCATCTGATCCCTCTTCTTCCTGTTTCCCTGTGCCTGAGCCAGCTGACTGCTGGGGCTGTCCCTCCCTCCTGCTGAGGTTATTCTCTGAAGAGCCTCATCAATTTTTTTGGCATCACTGAAGGCTAACTTCTTCAACCTGGGGTCAAGTGCAGCGGTTTCTGATAGCACGTGATTATATTCCATTCTGTTGAACTTTCTGTCCATTGATGAGCATAGGGTGTCCATCAACTCTGTCACATGTCCTGTGGCTACATTTGCTTCTCTCTGGCAGCTGGCTGTGATTCGCTGCAGACCCTTACACAGGACTATCATTTTTGAGGCTGTGACTGCTGAAAAGAGAGAACAGTAACTTATTAGTTCAGGTTCATGTTTTGTCTACTGATACTACGTTCTCATCTACTGCTCATATATATATAATACTGGATTAAATAATGACTTTGGTTATGTTAGCTGTATTGTCGCTAACACAACAGACCACTTTTCCATCTACTTGCCATTCTCTGGCCACTCTCAACAGTTCCTCTGCCAAGTTCTCTGAGATGTGTCTGTCGCTGAACTCAAAGCAGTCCAGAAAACAGCTAGACATAGAAAAATCTTCAATGAAGTGACATGTAACCGACATGTAAGAAGTGGTTACCCTTGATGTCCAGCAGTCAGTGGTAAGGCAAACTGCAGTAGCTTTTTGGACTCTTTCCCGCACTGAAGCCTGTGTGCTCTCATACAGTTGTGGAATAAGTGATTTTGAAAGGGTTTTCCTGCTTGGAATTGTGTACGATGGATTTAGACTATTGCTAGAATTTCTAAAACCTCTGTCCTCCACGATCGAAAATGGCTGGAAATCAGTGGCAATCATTTTAGCCAATGCAATATCAATTTGACCTTGTTTTGCTACAGACATAGACTTCGGCATAAACTGGTCCATAGAAGACCGCGTTGCTGTGGGTCGCGGAGTAGGCCTACCTGACTGAGTGGATACATCTCCACGTGTGGAGGTGCTGGCTCCACCACTATCACTAGCAGGCCCGCTAGTTTCTCTAAGCTCCACTACAGCTAGCTTCACAGTTGGGTGCACAGTTCGCATATGCCGGTGTAGGTTGTGTGTAGAACCGGCTTTATATGAAATTTTGTTTTGGCAAATTCTACACTGTGCTCTAACATTGTCTACATTATTAAAATGCATCCAAATGCTACTGTACTTCCGACTCATTTTCCAGCTGTTGTTTTCACAGCTGTCCTTCCTCTCTCTCCTTGGCTGCTATGTGTGTGACTGTGAGTGAGTTGGCTCGGCCCTCCCTCACGCATCTTTGATTCATTGGTTGATACTGCATGTCTGATTGACAGGAACAACAGGCTGTTAGTCTGAGCAGACAGTCAGAATGAACGTGTGTGCTCTTCAGCATTTAGGCCTATATTATTTTATTTATTTTTTCGTTCTTTGAATTGGTTCATTCTATTAATTTGAATCTTTTGATTATTCATATCTTGTTTTTTAAAATATTTTTGTAAATAGATTTGGCTCTTCTGATATGCGAGCCGGCTCCCAACGTTCACCTACAAGAGCCGGCTCTTAGAGCCGACTAGTTCGCGAACGACCCATCACTAATCCCTATTGTGGCTAGCTTCACAATACATAACCCGGTCCGGTCGAGCCTCATGAAGCTAGCTGGCTGCTTATAACGTAAGCTTTGGGCAATAGGGTTAAGTAGCAGGCTAGCTATTTATTTTCATGAACTGAAGTTCAATTTCAATAGACAAAAAACAAGTGACCACCTAGCTAATACTTATTCACAAGGACTGCTAAATCATTGCTAAGAATAATGAAATGGACTGCAGTTTCTACTGGTAATTGTTTTCAGGCTGGTTGTGTTGGTGCTAGCTTGGTACCAAGCTAAAGCTAGCTAGCTACCCCAGAAGGTGCGTTCCAACAAATAATGCCTTATTACCAACTCATTATTGTAAACACATCGTTCGTGGCCGGTGTGTTCTTGTTTGCAGACTTTTTTTTTGTACAGCTTTGACAGTGCTACTGATAGTAGTGGTGGCGCTTGGCTTGCACGTGCAAATTAAAAACACACAACATTCAATAATAGAACTCTGTTATTTGACGTGTCAAATTAAAAGCGTATTTAATGTGTCAAATAGTGTTATTTGACATGTATCTTTTTTTGACACGCAAAGACCCAAACTGCGTTCCATACTAGCTATCTCTGTTATAGCTGGGCCTGGGAGGTAACATGACTCCTGTGTGCGGACACTGTCCTACTCTCCTCACATACAGTGGGGGCAGAGCTGTCACTCTGAATGAAAGACTGTGATCCTGCCTCGCCTTCCTGTTAAGTTTACAGTGTAATTGCCTGTCTCAAATTCAGGACCAGACTTGTCTAACACACCCTGCTGTTCTGTCCTGCTGTGTGTGGGTGGGCACTTCACTTCAGACTGGGTAAGATGTAGTGTGAGGCTGGCTGACTCGACTATGACAACTGTTAGCCCATTTCCTCTCTAACTCTGGTTTGTCAGCTGCCACTGTGTGGATTGTTGGGGGGATTTAAAGGGGAGTGGAAGATGCTGAAGAGCAACATATGCCATGTCATTTGTTTGCTGCTTTACGTCTCACCAGATATATTTAAGGCTTATTCATTTTTAACCACAGATTGTTAATGCTTCTTATGAGATTTAGAAAATTTACTGTATTTAATCCCACTGTCTGCTAATAGCTGTAATTTACAGCAATATACTGTACTTAATCCCACTGTCTGCTAATTGCTCTTTACAACAATATACTTACTCCTCATTTTTAGTTTGGTTCAGTGAATCAGGTATTTGATGTTTCTGTAATGTCAAATTCACTGAATTGAACACGCCTTATCTAACAAGATTTGTGTACACATAATGGAAGCTAAATCAGCAAACATACTGTATCTGTTTGCTTATGGAAACTACTGTTTGACCTACCTGTAAAAGACACAACGGAGCAAATATAATGGCATCAAACACCTGCAAACCATGTGTTTGATGTATTTGATACCGTTCCACCTATTCCGCTCCAGTCATTAACAAGAGCCCGCTCTCCCCATTTAAGGTGCCACCAACCTCCTGTGCTGCAAAATTGACCTGATTATTGCTCCTTTGCTCTGTTATCATACAGTAATAATAGGATACCAAATCTGATCAAATTGATATCATGCCCCCTCCTTTTCCTCTCCGCTCTATCTGAGATGTCAGTGGACATTATAAAAGGCCCAATCCAGTGGGTGACCTACTGTGGCGTTTGTTAAGTAATTTGCTTTTTGTCCACCAGCTGCTACACAATCTGTTGTGACCACGCATCCAAGATGGCCACATTTGATGAGCGAGAGAGAGAAAGAGAGAGAGAGAGAGAGAGAGAGAGAGAGAGAGAGAGAGAGAGAGAGAGAGAGAGAGAGAGAGAGAGATGGCATCAGTGGCACTCAGCTGTATGGTTTGTGGGCAGAACAAAGCAGTGAGAAGGCTGAGCTCAGCATCCAGCATTGCGGTGGTGTGTGTTAACCAGACCCTGTTAGCCAAGTCTAGTATAGCAGAGTGTCTATCCGGTCCTCCCTCCCATCACTTACAGGGTTTAGGTCATGGTTTATTGGAAGCATCCGCAAGCATTTTGGCGCTCATTGGGAGATAATGAGAGGGTTGGTGTCATTAAAGTTTGTGTGACCCCTGGAGAGATGCAGCTGAAGCCAAGACAGAGGTCATCAGAGCACAGGGTTCAAATTAACTTTTTATTTTGCCATTCTAGAAGCATGCATGCACGGATACAGTAATACCCCTTTCATACACAGACAAAGATCCCACTAATGTATCATGCCTGCTTCTTTTTACCAGCTTTTTTTTATATATCTGAAAGGGATAGGAAGTAAAAAACATGGATAATAAAAAGCCACTGGAAGACTTAGTCATGATTCCTGAATTTTGTATTTTTAATTTTTTATTAATTTTCCCGTTTTCTCCCCAATTTCGTGGTATCCAATTGGTAGTTACGGTCTTGTCTCATCGCTGCAACTCCCGTACGGACTCGGGAGAGGCAAAGGTCGAGAGCTGTGCGTCCTCCGAAACACAACCCAACCAAGCCACACTGCTTCTTGACACAATGCCCACTTAACCCGGAAGCCAGCCGCACCAATGTCTCGGAAGAAAACACTGCACCTGGCAACTGTGTCAGCGTGCACTGCGCCCGCCACAGGAGTCGCTAGTGCACGATGGGACAAGGACATCCCTGCCGGCCCAACCCTCCCCTAACCTGGATGATGCCGGCCGGTTGCGGCCGGCTGCGACAGAGCCTGGACTCAAACCCAGAATCTCTAGTGGCACAGCTAGCACTGTGATGCAGTGGCGTATACCACTGCACCACTCGAGAGGCCTGATTCCTGCATTTTCACAGACCCTGTAACCAAAATACAGGTATCGGGTCTGTATAAATTATTATGCTTTTTTGCGGGCAAATTCATTAAGACTTCCATTGTTTAACACCTCCCTAATTTGAAATGCAAACTGCCCCAATGGTTAATCAACACCAATACCGATTTGCCAGTTACCCACTGATATGCATAAAGGGGTATACCTGCCAGGTGTTATTTCAGGGGCTTGAAAGAGGATCATATAAACATAGCCTTATATGTTTTACAGGTAATATACCACATCTTCTGTCTGAAATGGGTATAGATTGTTTGTGTGTGTGCGCATGCCTGTATGTGTGTGGATGTACATGTTTGTGTGTTTGTGTGTGTGAGAGAGAGAGCTAGGGAGAGAGACAGAGAGAGTGTAGGTTTGTGTTTGTGCCTGTGTAGTGTTTTCACTGTTGCCTGATCCTCCTGTGAAGGGTACTTAACACAAACACATTGACACATGACCTTGCTCTTATTCTCATTTGATTAAATGACAAATGGATGAGGCATGTTCAAATCCATTCACGCCTGTTTATTGTTCCAGCAACCTTAACCAAGCACTACATTAAACATTCAACTGGAACACCTGGTGTCTGTATGGGTGACTGAAAAACAGAGCTGTTTGATTACATATACAGTGATGGATAGCAAGGTAAATCGACTCTACGCTCAGTGAGCAAAGAAGAGCTACAAATAGTTCCTATTCATCATGACCATCATCACAACTCACTGTACTGGTGAGTCCTGGCTGATGAGCATGTTTTATACACTATAGTCTTAGGCTAACTAGAGATACTTTGGCCCTGTGGTTGTCTAACGATTACACCTGCTTCTAATCAAGACCTTGCCGTGAAATGCGTACTTACAAGCCCTTAACCAACAATGCAGTTCAAGAAATAGAGTTAAGAAAATATTTACTAAATAAAATAAAATAAAAAATGAAATAAAATAAAAACACAACACAACACAATAAAATAAAATAACAATAACAAGGCTATATACAGGGGAACCCGGTACCGAGTCAATGTGCAGGGGTACAGGTTAGTCGAGGTAATTTGTACATGTAAGTAGGGGTAAAGTGACTATGCATAGATAATAAAAAGCTAGTAGCAGCAGTGTAAAAACAAAGGGGGGTGGGGGTGAATAGTCCGGGTGGCATTTTGATTGATTAATTGTTCAGAAGTCTTGGGGGTAGAAGTTGTTAAGGACCCTTTTGGACCTAGACTTGGCGCTCCGGTACCGCTTGTCGTGTGGTAGCAGAGAAAACAGTCTATGCATCACCGGGGGCAAACTACCTGCCCTCCAGGACATCTACACCACCCGATGTCACAGGAAGGCCAAAAAGATCATCAAGGACAACAACCACCCGAGCCACTGCCTGTTCACCCCGCTATCATCCAGAAGGCGAGGTCAGTACAGGTGCATCAAAGCTGGGACTGAGAGACTGAAAAACTCAAGGCCATCTGACTGTTAAATAGCCATCACTAACATTGAGTGGCTGCTGCCAACATACTGACTCAAACCTCTAGCCACTTTAATAACTAAAAATTGGATGTAATAAATGTATCACTAGTCACTTTAAACAATGCCACTTTATATAATGTTTACATATCCTACATTACTCATCTCATATGTATATACTGTACTCTATACCATCTACTGCATCTTGCCTATGCCGTTCACCCATCGCTCATCCATATATTTATATGTACATATTCTTATTCATTCCTTTACACTTGTGTGTATAAGGTAGTTGTTGTGAAATTGTTAGATTACTTGTTAGATATTACTGCATGGTCGGAACTAGAAGCACAAGCATTTTGCTACACTCGCATTAACCATGTGTATGTGACCAATAAATTTGATTTGATTTAAAAAAATGTATTTGATGACTTGGGTGACTGGAGTTTTGACAATTGTTCGGGCCTTCCTCTGACACCGCCTAGTATATAGGTTGTGGATGGCAGGAAGCTTGGCCCCAGTGATGTACTGGGCCGTACGCACAACCCTCTGTAGCGCCTTACGGTCGGATGCCGAGCAGTTGCCATACCAGGTGGTGATGCAACCAGTCAGGATGCTCTCGATGGTGCATCTGTAGAACCTTTTGAGGATCTGGGGACCCATGCCAAATGTTTTCAGTCTCCTGAGGGGGAAAGGTGTTGTTCCACTCAGCATTTTTCTAACCACCTGAATTAAACTTAATTTCTCTCTTTAGACTGTGGAGTTGCAGTGCCACCGTTGTTTCCACTGTGTCACACTGTATGTATGTATGTATGTCATACATATACTGTATGACGAGGCAACTGCAACACTGGCGACAAATCTCTGAAACAAGCTGAGCCACAAATAAAAAAAAATATTTGACTGAAAATGTTACCAATTGTAAGGCCGCTAAGGCCTAAAACTGGTGGTGTTGATCAGAGACATTTCCACTGTGTTTTAAAAGGAGAATAGGCATCAAAAACATATATTGTTTACAAACAGAACGGTTGATGATCAACAGTTCATGTAACACTTGCACTGACACAGATGAAGTCATTCTCCAGACACTGGCATTGTGACAGAGCTGTACTGCTCATGCTTGAAAGACAGCTGATTAACCTCAGTGTCTCCTATATGTGTACTATGGCTTCTTATTATGTAGGGCGCATAGAACATCATTGGTTTGATATGCTCTCATTGACATCTAATGTTCAATACCATTAGATATGGTATCATTAGGAATTAGTTACATCTGTCAGGCTACTCTGACACAGGTAGGTATGTACCTACTCACTCTGACTCAATAGTGTTCACCAGCATACCCACAGACACTTCTTCAATTCCCATGTCTGTTTTGTACAGACACAGGGCTATCCTAGCCATGCTGGAATGTCTATGAGGTCATAGTCTCACAGACAGAAATCATACTCAGTGAGTCACTGTATAATTGACTCACTGAGTAAGTAGTGAAGAGACAAATAATTGACATGTCCTGTTTTTGAATGCATCCACATTGTAATGTTTTCAATCAATATATTTTTTTTAGCTTTATTTTACTAGGCAAGTCAGTTAAGAACAAATTCTTATATTCAATGACGGCCTAGGAACAGTGGGTTAACTGCCTGTTCAGGGGCAGAACGACAGATTTGTACCTTGTCAGCTCAGGGATTTGAACTTGCAAGCTTTCAGTTACTAGTCCAAAGCTCTAACCACTAGGCTACCCTGCCGTTATCATATCAGCTGTTGACATGATAACTTTTCAGTTGTATCTTTTGTTCAGTTGCTTTCTCTGGCATAGGTTAAAGTCCACAATGGATTTGGTCTCCATAGTCTAAGTCAGGGATTCCCAAACTCGGTCTCCCACCCCTGCACCCAGCAGGGACCCCAGAACCGAGTTTGGGAGACCCTGGTCTAAGTCAGGGATGGGCAATTCCAGTCCTTGGGGCCGGAGTCAGGGCTGGCTTCAGGCATAAGCGGTCGCTTAGGGCTCCCGGACGCTTTTTTTAGGAACTCAGTAGGACTCTCAAATTGCTATTGAGAGTAAGAATAGTAAAATACACCAGGTGTAATTTCGAAATTTCGTTGTGCATCAGCAGTTTTTCTCTTGCTTTGTCAGTCACTCAATTAGCTGACATTTAGCCATGTACATTTTTAGATTGGTAGTTAGTCTAGCCAGCTATCGAAACTAGGCATGCAGAGCATGTGCCCAGGGGCCCTGACCTCCAGGCATGGTCCCCCCATCGACTTTGTTAGTCATTCTCACTCAGATATCATATTAACATGGCATAAGTCATGGGAAAATATGTTGAATTGTAGGAATGTTGCTTTAAAACTGATATATTTCTCTCTCTGCCCTATGGTAAAATGTGTAGAATTGTAGGAATTTTGCTTTAAAACTACTATTTTTCTCTCTCTGCCCCATTGTACAATGTGCAGAATTGCAGGAAATTAACTTTAAGACGTAAATGTTTTCTTTGCTGTCAAGAGTGGGGCCAATAAAATATTTTCCCTCGAGGTGGGGAGCCCTAACCAAATCTCGCTTAGGGCCTCCCTGTCCAGAGGAGAGTCACACCTTTTCCCCATCCCTAGCAAACACAACTGACTAAATTAATTGCATTCTAAACTGAAGATCATGATTAGTTGATTGTTGGAGTCAGGTGTGTTAGTTTGAGCAAAAGTGTGACACCAATCAGGCTCAAACTGCGTTTACACAGGCAGTCCAATTCTGATATATTTTCCTTCAGTAATTGGTATTTTAACCAATCAGATCATATGTGAAAAGATCTGATGTGATTGGTCAAAAGTCCAATTAGTGGAACAAGATCAGAATTGGCTGCTTTTGTATATGCAGGTGTTAAAAGAAAATGCTCTCCTACTATACACATGCGTCCAACTGAAGTCCAATGTCCCAGCTATCCCAATCTTGTACTTTTTTTTTTTAACTACAATATGTACTTCTAATCTAGATGGTCTGTCATTCTAAACCAATAAAGATTGCACCGTTTCCATTGAGGAGCGTTTCGTTGCACCCTCCCATTCATATAAAACTCTGTGCGAGGCGGGCAGCTTCACATAACAACTCCCCATCACACGTCAGAGGCGGTGTCATTATTTAAAGTTGAATCAAGTGGATAACAAAGTTTTTGCGACAGAGACAGTGTTGCCTAGCAGTTCATAGGCGGTGAACCTAGTTGTTTTGCACAGTTTATCGCACAGTTCCTACGGATATAATTTTTCTAAATCAACTATGCCTCAGACCGTGACACTGAAGGGACCCTCACCTTGGGGTTTTCGACTGGTCGGTGGAAGGGACTTTAGTACACCGTTAACTATTTCGAGGGTATGTAGCCTAAATGTGTTCCCATTTATTTTCATGTCAAAATACGATTGCTGTGCCATTAATGCGTTGGGTATAATGCTTTTCATGTAGTTTGTCCCTTATTGTAAATTGAGGTTGTATTCGACAAAGAATAATGCCAAAATTGATACACAAACGAGGCTGACATTTCATCGATCAACTGTCCGTCTCAATCCTTCGAAACATATTCTCCGAGGCTCGCAGTGTCCCGCTATCAATAGTTCAAGTCAGACGGTGAAAACTATCCTCCGGCTAGTGCGTCGAAGTTTATTCAAGTGTGGCACTCACCACATTGTGCCGTTACAGGGCTGCTGTTTATTACCCCAAACACCCACACATTCTATATCTATTAGGTGTTCACTTTCCATGTACTATACAATTTAACTGGTAAGGTCTAGTAGCCTAGTGTTGAATGAGGTGTAGCGTGCTACCATGCGGTCATTGTGAAATGTGACCGTTATTAATTCTGCTCTGCCAACATAGAGAATGGGCGCGTTCGAGTGGATCGCTTTTGTTGTCATCGCCGTTCTAAGTGTTGCAACACGTAACCCAACGCGCGTGCGCCATCGTGCATACATTTATTTTGTCCACCCACACCAAACGCGATGACGACACGCAGGTTAAAATATCAAAACAAACACTGAATCAATTACATTAATTTGGGGACAAGTCAAAGCATTAAACATTTATGGCAATTTAGCTAGCTAGCTTGCACTTGCTAGCTAATTTGTCCTATTTAGCTAGTTTGCTGTTGCTAGCTAATTTGTCCTGGGATATAAAATATTTTGTTATTTTATCTGAAATGCACAAGGTCCTCTACTCTGACAATTAATCCACACATAAAACGGTCAACCGAATCGTTTCTAGTTCTCCTCCTTCCAGGCTTTTTCTTCTTTGAATTTATATGGTGATTGGCATCTAAACTTTCATAGTATTAACATGATGACCGGCAACACAGTTCGTCTTTCAATCACCCACGTGGGTATAACCAATGAGATGGCACGTGGGTACCTGCTTCTATAAACCAATGAGGAGATGGGAGAGGCAGGACTTACAACGCGATCTGCTTCACAAATAGAACTGACTTCTATTTTAGCCCTTGGCAACGCAGACGCTCGTTGACACGCGTGAGCAGTGTGGGTGCAATAATTGAATAACATCGATTTCAAAATTTATTTTGCAATGCTCGCGTTGCGTGTAGTCAGAGTATTATAGTTGTTTGCGACTACGTCGACTGCATGAACTTCACAAAGATCATGTGATCAAAGGTCATGCAATTTGATTTAAGTCGCCTTCAAGTCGCTGCAGTTGTTTCTCACCAACTACATCATGCAGCCATTACCTGCATTGTGGCAGGCACTGTTTGTCAACCAATCATTAGGTTATTTTTGTATGACCCACGCTAACAGTGGCCAAATACGTGACTGAAACATGAACCAACTTTACGCAATTCTAAAACTACAGGGGATACAAATGAAAAGCGATAGACTTCTCTAACCAATTAATTGTACACATGTTATGTTTCCAGTTTGAATGTTTGATATGGGGGTATAGGAAAGTTTATTTCGACATTGATACGAAAACTTTAAAAAACTAAAGCCGCTATGTCAACCTGGACTCAGGAGTAGAGGTAATTTATTAAATGTAAATTGGGGACAGTCCAATTGGTATATGTTTCGTATGGTATGTATTAATTATGGATGTCCATCCACTACATATATGTTACGAATTATAATTTGTAAATGTTGCAAATTGAAAGAATTCCAATTTGTTGTTGCTAAAGTTACCTAGATGGCTAATGTTCAGGGAAGGGTTATCTAACATGCAAAGTAGCAAAAGTAGTAAGTATTTGTCATTGTAAATAAGAATTTGTTCTTAACTGACTGGCCTAGTTAAATAATGAAAATAAATACATTAGCAACTAAATTATTCTCAACTTCTGTGCTTTTTTAAATTATTTTTTAAATTTGTATTTACATGAAGATTGACCATTTTACCTGTTTTCTGAAAACAATGCCTGCAGTACCGCGGTCGGCCTTGAACTTCCGTGGCATCAATGTAGGGGCAGTCGTTCTCCCCTGTTGAGGACTTTAACCATTTTGAAGTAGTCAACTTGGCGGGGAATTCCTATGGGTTAAGGTATTATTATTATTATTATTATTACTACTACTATCTAGGTTGTCAGGAGGGATCAGCAAATGAATTGTATTTGTGAGTAAACATTCCTTAACTGCAGGTGGCAGTAAATCGCCAAGCTTGGCTTTCTACCTTTCAAACAACGCACTCCATAGTAGTAGTAGTAGAAAAATGTACTACTTCAAAAATGAGATGGCCTGTGCGCTTAGACGCCACAATGAGACCGATACAATGACGAGGCCGCTATCGTTCTGTCTGCCAAGAAGACCCAAACAGACTTGCTACATTGTTGGCACATGATGCAGGGCAGAGTGTCTATTGGCCTATCTGTACGTTTTGCA
The DNA here is from genome assembly GCA_030435695.1 of Brachymystax lenok tsinlingensis. Taxonomy (NCBI): domain Eukaryota; kingdom Metazoa; phylum Chordata; class Actinopteri; order Salmoniformes; family Salmonidae; genus Brachymystax; species Brachymystax lenok. Next base: position 41,163,546 of record CM059792.1, on the reverse strand, counting down.
CATATACTATTAACGGCACAGTAGCTTATTATGGCTGTCACATATTATCCATATAATAGGCTATAATCATGTATAATATATAAGTTCATAAATGACCTAAAGCTCAAACAATCTTGCTTTACCTCAAAATATGGGTAAAGGGTCGATTTTCTAAGGTTCTGAATGAGTCAGGGGGCCAGCAGTGGATTTGGCAGTAGCCAATGGTTGGTCTCAGTCAGGGGTAAACTGTGGTGGGCTCCTGGAGTGGGCCAGGTGTTGACATTTGTTTTTCATCAGAAATTGTGGCGCTGCTGAGGGATTCCAGCTGTTGTCTCAGCTGTAAGATTCCAGACCCTTTAACTACCACTCCAACCAAGGATGTCATTTTTTGATTCACGAGAGAAGACTGACTTCAGGTCAGCTGAAGGTACCCTCTTTCATGATCCACGCCGTTGACATAATGGGTTGGCCTAGTTGTTTTTTAAAGGCCTGAAGAACTTTGAGTTTACAGTACCTTGACTTTGTGCAGTGTAAGGACTGATCATCTGATATCATGACTGTGGTTTTCATTGTACCAAGACATTATTAGTTTCTAAAATCTTCCTTAGGCCGGTGAGATCAATACCATACCCAAACTGCATTGTTGGCACTATAACAAGGCTATGATTCAAGCTTTGTCAGATTTTGGCCGATGTCACTTGTTATGTGCATCCCAAATGGTAGAAACTAGTGAACTATATGGGAAATGGGGTGCCATATGTGACGTTAATCATAGGGTAGATTGAGATCCAATGGGTCTTAAAAGTGCATCAGACCCAGTCCATAACACCAAGTCGAAGTGTTGTATGTAGTAAACTCCAACTTTAAAAAAACTCATAATGGTGGGAAAGGAATCCAGCTGGGATCATCCAGGGCAACAGTTCTGAAGCCTGGTCCTGCAGACCCAAAGGGGTGCATATTTTTGTTTTTGCCTCAGCACTACACATTGGATTCACACCAACTCATCAGGCTTTGAGGATTTGAATCAGGTGTTTAGTGCTAGGGAAAAACATTTGTACCCCCTTTTGGGTCCCCAGGACCAGGCTTGAGAATCACTGAACCAGGGGGCTAGTTATATGCTACGGTAGATCTATTGTTGTTCAATTCTGCTGATATAGTATTCCCGGCTTGCTATTAATCATTCACTGCATTCCTGCTATACTGCACCATGAGTGTACGTACTACACCATATGCAGTACTGATGTAGCAAGGTTACAATGAGGAATCCACATGGGGACATTTGGACAACCCAACCCCCACATGGTTCAAGCTCAGCGTAACCATTTAGGAAAAAGCAGAGTAGACATGCCTAACCGGTGAGATACTTGGATGTAACAAATGTATCACTAGTCACTTAAACAATATCACTTTATATAATGTTTACATACCCTACATTACTCATCTCATATGAATATACTGTACTCTATGCAATCTACTGCATCTTGTCTATGCCGTTCGGGCCATCGCTTATCCATATATTTATGTACATATTCTTAATATTTCCCTTACACTTGTGTGTGTATAAGGTAGTTGTTGTGAAATTGTTAGATTACTTGTTAGATATTGCTGCACGGTCGGAACTAGAAGCACAAGCATTTCGCTACACTCGCATTAACATCTGCTAACCATGTGACCAATAAACCATGTGACCAATAAAATTTGATTCGATTTCAGCGTTTTTCCATCCAAGTGCTCAGCGGCACTCTATTTTACACAGAGGGAAGATTCCCCTGCGCATATCTGAATTCATGATCTAGAACACCTGCACTCTGAGACAGTGAAAGTTCTGGGTCCCCGTACACAGTCCTGATAGCAGCAGCTGGTTTGTAGCTAAAGGTGCTAATTTTCTAAGGTTGGGGAATTAGGCTGGAGTTGATGAATGTGAAGTCCATAGGACTTGTGAATCTAAATTGCCAGTCAGGGGACCCAGCCAGGTCACTGATGTAATTGCCAAAGCACTTTGAAGGGATGTGTAGAAAATGGCAGTTGTTATATCAATGTCAATTCAACTCTCATGCATGATATGACGCAAGTTGCCAGCTAATGGTGCCAATTCACAAGCATTTTTCCTCTGGGACAGTAGTTCACTGTTCCATGTAATGTACTGAACACTTATTTTAACTTAATATAATACACTGCTCAAAAAAATAAAGGGAACACTAAAATAAAACATAGATCTGAATGAAATAATCTTATTAAATACGTTTTCTTTACATAGTTGAATGTGCTGACAACAAAATCACACAAATTATCAATGGAAATCAAATTTATCAACCCATGGAGGTCTGGATTTGGAGTCCCACTCAAAATTAAAGTGGAAAACCACACTACAGGCTGATCCAACTTTTGATGTAATGTCCTTAAAACAAGTCAGAATGAGGCTCAGTAGTGTGTGTGGCCTCCACGTGCCTGAATGACCTCCCTACAACGCCTGGGCATGCTCCTGATGAGGTGGCGGATGGTCTCCTGAGGGATCTCCTCCCAGACCTGGACTAAAGCATCCGCCAACTCCTGGACAGTCTGTGGTGCAACGTGGCGTTGGTGGATGGAGCGAGACATAATGTCCCAGATGTGTTGAATTGGATTCAGGTCTGGGGAACGGGCGGGCCAGTCCTTAGCATCAATGCCTTCCTCTTGCAGGAACTGCTGACACACTCCAGCCACATGAGGTCTAGCATTGTCTTGCATTAGGAGGAACCCAGGGCCAATCGCACCAGCATATGGTCTCACAAGGGGTCTGAGGATCTCATCTCGGTACCTAATGGCAGTCAGGCTACCTCTGGCGAGCACATGGAGGGCTGTGCGGCCCCCCAAAGAAATGCCACCCCACACCATGACTGACCCACCGCCAAACCGGTCATGCTGGAGGATGTTGCAGGCAGCAGAACGTTCTCCACGGCGTCTCCAGACTCTGTCACGTCTGTCACGTGCTCAGTGTGAACCTGCTTTCATCTGTGAAGAGCACAGGGCGCCAGTGGCGAATTTGCCAATCTTGGTGTTCTCTGGCAAATGCCAAACGTCCTGCACGGTGTTGGGCTGTAAGCACAGCCCCCACCTGTGGACGTTGGGCCCTCATACCACCCTCATGGAGTCTGTTTCTGACCGTTTGAGCAGACACATGCACATTTATGGCCTGCTGGAGGTCATTTTGCAGGGCTCTGGCAGTGCTCCTCCTTGCACAAAGGCGGAGGTAGTGGTCCTGCTGCTGGGTTGTTGCCCTCCTACGGCCTCCTCCACGTCTCCTGATGTACTGGCCTGTCTCCTGGTAGCGCCTCCATGCTCTGGACACTACGCTGACAGACACAGCAAACCTTCTTGCCACAGCTCGCATTGATGTGCCATCCTGGATGAGCTGCACTATCTGAGCCACTTGTGTGGGTTGTAGACTCCGTCTCATGCTACCACTAGAGTGAAAGCACCGCCAGCATTCAAAAGTGACCAAAACATCAGCCAGGAAGCATAGGAACTGAGAAGTGGTCTGTGGTCACCACCTTCAGAACCACTCCTTTATTGGGGGTGTCTTGCTAATTGCCTATAATTTCCACCTGTTGTCTATTCCATTTGCACAACAGCATGTGAAATGTATTGTCAATCAGTGTTGCTTCCTAAGTAGGCAGTTTGATTTCACAGAAGTGTGATTGACTTGGAGTTACATTGTGTTTAAGTGTTCCCTTTATTTTTTTGAGCAGTGTACATAAATAAAATCTATTTAGTCTCAAATAAATAATGAAACATGTTCAAATTGGTTTAAATAATGCAAAAACAGTGTTTGTGTCACGTCCAGGCCTGAGAAGACAGGCTGGAGTGGTTAGTTTTGTTTTTGGTGTAGGGGTTTTCTGTTCTAGGTTATATATTTCTATGTTGGTGTAATGGTTCCCAATTAGAGGCAGCTGAGTGTCGTTGTCTCTAATTGGGAACCATATATATGGTTGTAGTTTTCACTTGGGGTTTGTGGGTTATTGTTTAGACATAGCTTTGTTTGTATCGTCAGTCTATGTTATATGTTACGATCTTTGTTTCGTTCTGTTTGTTATTTTGCCCAGTTACGTGTGTTTCGTTCGTTTAATAAACATGTATACTGGATGCCTCGCTGCGCCTTGGTCTGTCACTTATGAGGATCGTGACAGTTGGAGAAGAAAGTAAAAGTGCAATATGTGTTATGTAAAAAAGCTATTGTTTAAGTTCCTTGCTCAGGACATGAGAAAATATGAAAGCTGGGGGTTCCTTTTAACATGTGTCTTAAATATTCCCAGTTAAGAAGTTTTTAGGTTGTAGTTATTATAGGACTATTTATCTCTATACCATTTGTATTTCATAGACCTTTGACTATTGGATGTTATAGGCGCTATTGCCAGCCTAATCTCGGGAGTTGATAGGCTTGAAGTCATAAACAGCGCTGTGCTTCTAGAATTGCGAAAAGCTGCTGAGGAAAGTACGGTTTGAATGAATGCTTACGAGCATGCTGCTGCCTACTACCGCTCAGTCAGACTGCTCTATCAAATCATAGACTTAATTATAATATAATAAACAAATACGAGTCTTTGGCCATTAATATGGTCAAATCCGGAAACGATCATTTCAGTGAAATACGGAACCGTTACGTATTTTATCGAACGGGTGGCAACCCTAAGTATAAATATTGCTGTTACGTTGCACAACCTTCAATGTTATGTCATAATTATGTACAATTCTGGCAAATTAATTACGGTCTTTGTTAGGAAGAAATGGTCTTCACACTGTTCGCAACTAGCCAGGCGACCCAAACTGCTGCATATACCCTGACTCTGCTTACACTGAACGCAAGAGAAGTGACACAGTTTCAGGCACCGCATTGATTATATGCAACGCAGGACAAGCTAGTTAAACTAGTAATATCATCAACCATGTGTTTTTAACTAGTGATTATGTTAAGATTGATTGTTTTTTTTATGAGATATGTTTAATGCTAACTAGCAACTTACCATGGCTCCTTTCTGCCTGCACTCACATAACAGGTGGTCGGCCTGCCACGAAATCTCCTCGTGGATTGCAATATAATCGGCCATAATTGTTGTCCAAAAATGTCGATTACCGATTGTTATGAAAACTTGAAATCGGCCCTAATCAATCGACATTCCAATGAATCGGTCGACATCTAGTCTAAGTTTCCTCCTTTCAAATGTAAGGAGAGGTTTACTTCACCGACATTTGAGCTCTGTTATATTTTCCTTTCCTCTGAAGTTCTTTTAAGAGAAGGATTTATCTGCCAGGCAGATTTTTTTTTTTTTTTTTTCCCTGGTTCTTCCTAAATTTGATTTACAGACTTTTCTTGTTCACTTGCTGTTTTATGATTGTTTTCCCTAACACCATAGTGCTGAACACATTAGCTGTGTTTGAATATCCATACTAACATACTGTATACTATTACTTTATTTTAGTATACTGTAATCTCAGTATCCTTTCAGTTTTTGCCAGTCTACCGGAAGTTGACTTTGTTGCTATGCAACCTCTTGCTAGTTAACTTAACCAATTACTAGTTTGGGTGTGTTCTTAAATTCAATCTGGAGTGCCATAGTGCGCTCATTCAGAGCGTCATCAGATTGTCCGTTTGTAAATTCAGAGCGTTTCGCCCTCGGAGCGCACACTGGAAGTTTGGGGCGAGGAGTATGGTTGATTTGCGTTCTGACCTTTCAACAGAAGTCAAGCACCCAAGCTAATGTTGGCTGGCTTGCTAGCTACTTCCAGACACAAATGAGACCACTATGACCATTTCACTCTGGTTATCCTGAGTGTTGGTGACTGTGCTGCTGGCAACAATTTAATTATGCTTTTATACTGACATTTACTGACACCGGACATATTCAACGGGGGTTGAGTGCTCGTGAATTCATTATTCTGTGCTCTGAGAGTGCTCAGAAATCGGAGTAGAAGGCTAGAGTGAATTTACCAAAGCACCCGAATGTCCATTGAGAACGCACGACTTTACCATTTAGCTAAGCTAAGAATGACGGGAATAATCAAGTCAATAAATGTTGGGTAGTTAGTTAGCCTATAGTTAATATACTGGCAAGTTTGATGTATAAGTAACGTTAGGCAACTAATGTTAGGTAGCTAGCTAACAACATACCGGTACATACTGCTGTAATGATATGCAGTTCGTAAGGACAGCGTAGCTAACAAATTGTCAGCCAACATAACGTGTAAGGTAACTTATTTGAAAAGTTATTACATTGCTCAACATTTTCTTAACATTTGTCTTAATTAAACGAATGAATTTGTATCCGCTCTCTTTGTACTTCGGTTGCCTATTTTCTTCAAATCTGAAAACGATGTAAAGCAATGCCCATTTCCTGAAGAATTGCATTATGGGCCCTAAAGTACGGAAATAGTGTCCTGCGTGTATACTTCATATTTTGGGGAATTTAGTACGACATCTGGGAACTTTTGGCATACTAACTATATCCATACTATGACCAATAAGCGTACTATATACTCAATTCACGTCACAAATAGTATGGTTAGTATGAGTATTCCAACCATGCTATTGTCTCTGTCCCTAAGCGTTCTGTCTCAGTGCTGCATACCTAAGAGCCATGTGGCATACAGCCAAATTAGATTTACTTACATTTTGTCTGCCAATATTTTCCTGCAGCCATTTCCAGCACTTGAGGCATTCAAAATGGTTTAAATTACCGTCATACAAATGGCAAATTCATTTATACAATTCTAGCACAAACTCGATAAAGAGTCAGAAAGAAAATAATGGATATTGGTCAATGGACTGCACTGCAAGGAGTGGACTCATTTGCAAGGAACAGACATTTAGCTACACCGATTGGATTCAGAGCGTTACTCAATGACTGACGCCATGGTCATGTACGCAGCATAGTAGGCGACGGCATCCCTCCTCGGCTGTATTGAAGTTGAAGAGCGTTCTCCCTGGCTTTGCCGTCTCATTAGAGAGCCAATGTATTTATTCAGAAGCTGTTCCATTGTTTATGGCATTGGCTCATTTCAACTCCTTTTGTAGGAGTGCGACAATCAAACGGCATTGGGAATTTTGTAAAGTAGCAAGTAATGCTTTTCCGTAAGCGTCTCCATCATCATCATCATCATCATCATCAACAAGCAAGCAAACAAAAGTTGTTTGTCTGGTTGCCAGCATCATTCTTGCTCACCATGTGAGCTTTTCTGTTGCCTAGCGGTCAGTCAGGCCCACAGGGCAAAACTGTGCAGATGAATGCTGCTGTACTGTGGCACACAATGATGACACTAAACAATACTTTGACCCTGCCCTATTTCACACCTCACCAAGCACTGTTGATCCTGCTGTTTCCAAGCAAACACTTACTGTACGTTGGGGGACTAGCTCAGTCTTTGGCAGGCCCCATGGCCTTTGTGACATTAAAATGTAATATGCTAACCGTTGTCTGACTGAATGTGTTACTGATTAACTGGGTCTCATTGTGTGAAGGGACCACGTTCTAGAGTGACTCAATGTTTTTTTTAGATTGCTCAAGGAAAGCGCTGAATATACATGCAATCAATTTTCAAAAAATATGCTTAAGGAGGGATCTGGCCTCTGAACCTTTCACCATTCAGGCCTTGACCCTGGTCTTCGTCGATCTACAATAACAACACAACCTCCTGCACCGTGACATAGCCACATCATTCACAATACACCTCTGTTTTCTCAGGTGCAGTCAGACCCCATGGCAGTGACCCCTAAGTTTACAGGAACTGGGACTGCCTGTGACTGAGAGGGGAGTCAGAGGCTGTAAATTAGGCATTCCACACTGAAACTCTTGTCTTGGCTATTAGTGTTTCATGGGCCATGAATTTATATGCTTTTCCTCTCAAAGCACTGCTCAGTGTGCAGGTCTGCTCTCCTGCTGCGGAATAACTTTTTCTCCATAGATATTGTGAGGTGCTATAGATCAGGGTTTCCAAAGAACAGTAACATTGTTCTTAAATGATTAAACTGTCGGCTGCCATTTTATTTATAATGGGCTGTGTCAAAATATTATTTTAACACAATTGTGTTCCAACCATTGGTCCCAATGATAATGTATCCTATTGTAACTAGCAGACAGCATTCAGAGTAATATGCCATATTGAGGTCAAGTTGCGGTTGCTCTTTTATGAAGTGAGAGCTGTGAAAGCACAGCACTTAAAGAAATTGATTACAGAATAGTGACACGACTGACATTTAAGAAACATCTTCACTCTGCTTGAAGTATGAATTGGTTAGGGTTCGGTCCAACAAAGTTTTCATGTCACAGGAGGTAAAATATTGCATTCATCCATGCATGTCATAGAGAAAGGTTGTTGATGGCCACCCCTCTTGTATACTGAGTATATCATGTACAATTGTGTTTTTTTTTTGTACTTATATTTGTGGTGTGGTTTTTATCAGCCCGTTTGTTCTTCCAACCTCACCTACACACTGTTTTTCATCTGTGCTGTTTTCTTTCACTACTTTTCTTTTGGGGCGAATAAAAAAAAACAAACAGCCCACTCCTATGGCTGGTCTAGATGTACGGGGAGACAGAATGTTGTGATTGGTTTCATTTGACCTCTGTCTGGCAAATCGAGATGTCCGGTGATGTAGGCATGGAAAAAGATGGGCGGGGGGTGTAATTATGGAAAATTGCTGTTTATGTAAACATGTCTGAAGGGGAGATGTACTCTGAGGAAAGAGGTGAAACATCCTTCTCCCTCCTCCGGGGCCCAGACAAATGTCCACAGGGGCTTAATATATCTGGAGTGAGGACCATAGAGAGGAACCTGCACTGTATCTCAGTGTTACAGGTCTCGTTAGAGGGCCGTTGTTTGGCTGGACAGCACTCATGGGCTGGGTGCGTCTCAAAAAAAAAAAAAATATTCCCTATATAGTGCACCACTTGTGACCAGAGCCTTATGAGTCCTAGTTGTACATCATAGAGGGAATAGGATGGACTCCTGTGGACATCCTGTAGATGTGGGTAAGTATGATTATTTTATTTAGGTAGTGAGGCACATCTTCTCTTCCACTGTTGAAATCCATTGTTTTAGAACCTGCTTGTCATATATAATGGCGGCTATCAATGCCTTGACACTAATTTCACAATTTGACAACATTTAAACTGATTCCAGAGTTCAAACTACCAAGCCTTACCAAAAACGATTTAAGTGGCTGCTTGCTCATTTTGCTGTGTCATTCACTGCTGCTAGCGTTAGGATATGTAAACCTATAGTCGTAGGGTAGGTAGCATTCCACCCTAATATATTATTTTGTCTATCTTTGTTTGGTGGTTAGGTAACACCGGACAGTAAGGCAGCACAGGGGGACCTGTGTCCTGGGGACACCATCCTGGCCATCAATGGCGACAGCACAGAGACCATGACACACATGGAGGCCCAGAACAGGATCAAGGCCTGCATTGGGGAGCTCACACTGGCCGTCAGCAGGTATGTCTACATGGCACTGTCTGAGTCCCACATGGCACCCTACCACCTACATAGCTCTGGTCAAAAGTGGTGCACTATATAGGGAATAGGGTGCTATTTGGGGACACACTCTTCAGACGCTATACTGACCTCAATGATTGTCTCCTAGAGTTGTTTTTAGATAGGAAACCAGACAGCATTGACAAGAGGTCTGATTGGAATGAATGACACAATGCATTAGATTGAATTGTCCGACGCAGCCATGTGTTCTTTTCAGTCACATGGAAGCCAGTCAGTGATCAATTCTCTACCCCCACAGAGCACTCTTGCATCACATTCGTTAAGGCGTACACATTGTGGCACAGCATGGCCTCTGAAATGGACTGTTGGATTGATGTCGTATTTTCAGCCCATCATGATGGGTGAAACGGCTCTTTCCACTGCTTACACCGATGCATAATTCTCAGTTCAGCAACATTTGCGACGAGTTATTCGGTGTTGGGGAGGACAGGAGCTACATGTTGTAATGCAATATAGTTCTCTAATCCGAAGAGAATGGTCAGGCTAAACAGCCATTTGGAACAGAACTCAGAAATGGGAAAGATTCTCTTTTTCTCCCAGCTTTCCAATGGAGGGTTTGAAATTCCTGAGTAGTAAATTGAAGAGTAGGCACAGAATTGTACTACACTTCAGCCTGGAGCAGACTTTGCACATGCAATGGAAAAGAGAATCAGCCTAAATTCCACATCCATGGGTAACCTGATCCATCAGATGAGCAGAAGTCATGGAGTTGTTTGAGCTCAATGTTTTATCCTGTCAGAAGAAACTTTCCACTTTCCGTTTGTGTGTATCTAGAATGTGCTTTCCCCGAAACGCTCCGGCCTCTGAGAAACGGTCCATTTATCAGACTGAGCGTTAAGTGCTATATCCACAGGAGTAGTACATTTATTTAAGGATACTCAAGGTTGAGTTCAGTGCGATCTCGAGTGGGAACTTAACTGCCCATTGCTGTAGAAAGACACAAGGTGAGCTTTCCTATGTCGAATTCACATAAATGTACTTTAATGCTTTTAAATGGATATTGGCTCTGACATATTTAATAAAAAATATCTTTATTTTGTTAGCCTCTACTCTATAAAATGCATGCTCTTTTCAATCCGTCAGGAGCATGAGCAAATTATTAGGGAAACCATAACTGGAGGTTAGAGATGAAATGCCAACCAACCACTCCTGCAGTACCAAATAAGTGAATGCCGTTTCACATTCATCCATCTTTTCTATTCTCCATGGCTTAATGAGAACATCCAAAAGGCAGGTCACATGACGGTATGGTGAACACCGTAGCACGACGCCCCGGTATCTACTGGCATGTGACCTTTTTCACTACACCATTGAGTAATTTATGTTGGCCTGAGCTGCTGACTCTATGGATGGTGTGTTGCACCGATAACTATGCACCCTTTTCTCCAGCCCCAGCTGAAATAAGCTTTCAGTGCAAGGTACAGAGCTGGTGGAATGGAGAGGCGTGGACAATCCACGTGGGCATAAGAATGTTACTTTACGGCGCAGATCTTTGCTGTGTGTATGGCTGGAAATTCAATTACATAGACTGCATGTATAGTGTAGTTTAGCATTGGATTTCTCTTATACCCAGAGTATATAGGGCACTTCAAGTCCCTCACTTTATGTAACGTGTGTTACATATTTCACATGCATTTAAAACCTCAGAAGGTACACAAGCGACAAATTTTGGTGGGCTTAATATGAATAATGTTCACTTTATTGATTTCTTGACAACAGGAATGTTGTTACATTTGATTTTGACATGCATTTGTAAAATGCGCTGAGTACAACTGCTGTAGACATTACCGTGAAATGCTTTTTACTGTATGGGCCCTTTCCCAACAATGCAGAGTTCAAAAGCATAAAAAAAAGGGAATGCTAACACCGTAAAATAGCAACAATGACACTATATACAAGAAGTAGTGTTACTGAGTCAATGTGCAGGGGTATGAGGTAGTTGAGGTAATATGTATAATTCCTTCAGAAATGGTTTACACTGCTTATTCTGTACAGGCTTCCTTTTCACTCTGTCAATTAGGTTAGTAATTGTGGAGTAACTACAATGTTGATCCGTCCTCAGTTTTCTCACAGCCATTAAACTGTTCTTAGTCTCCATTGGCCTCATTGTGAAATCCCTGAGTGGTTTCCTTCCACTCCGGCAACAGAGTTAAGGACACCTGTATCTTTGTAGTGACTGGGTGTATTGATACACCAAGTGTTATTAATAACTTCAACATGCTCAAAGGGATAGTCAATGTCTAATTTTTTTATAATCGTTTGGGTAACTATTTGATTCACTGTTCAGCAGTCTTATGGCTTGGGGGTAGAAGTTAAGGAGCCTTTTTGGTCCCATATTTGGTGCTCTGGTACTGCTTGCCATGTGGTAGCAGAGAGAATGTCTATGACTTAGGTTATGATTCCTGGGGAGACGGAAGTATTGCACTTGTAGATATATTTTTGTTTGGAATGACCAGAAGAGGCCAAGTTGACTTACCCAGAAAATAATATTTTTGAGAACAAAAGACCAAGCCCTCATTAAAAGACTCTGCTATGAATGACTCTCTGTAAGGCTGGAGAGGCCTGTAATTTTCTGGTGCTGCCATTGGATAAATATATGAGCATACATGTCTGCTTGTGAACCAAAATGACATGGTTGCAGCGAACCTTGAGGAACTTAAGTACAAGAAAGTCTTAGTTATGCCTCTGAATTCATTACTTTCATGACTTATTTTTTTTCATAACCTGTTTTAAAGAGCCTTCATAGAAGAAGCCCTTAGAAGCTGACCAGAGCCTCATGAAAGCAAGTCAAATAAATCTATGCAGTTCATAACTGGGCTAGGAAGAGCAGCTGTTTTTGGAAAAGACACTGCCTCTGAATTAAGAAATGGTTTTATTAATACATTTGTCACACAGCAGTTGGAAGGAAAGAGAAAGGCGGAGGAAGACATGCCAGGGCCGGTTTCCCAACAGCATCTTAAGGCGAAGTTCATTGTTGGAACCTTCATAGGCGCATCGTTAAATCTCTGAGCTGTTTCCCAAAACCACTGTTATTAACATTTCACTTGAAAATGCTCGTAATCTAACGCCTGCCTCACCACTCGTAGGACAGGATTTGTTGTATATTTATTTTTTCCCTCCTGTGTATAAAGTGACATCTCAGTTAAACAGAATCGCATCTCTCTGATTCAGAGGGGTTGGGTTAAATGCGGAAGACACATTTCAGTTGAAGGCATTCGGTTGTACAACTGACTAATAATGGTGACTTTGACTTTGACTTTGACTATCTGTCTGACTCCAGAACAAAGTTGACCACAAAGTTGTTAATGTCTTTGCAATTGATACTAACAAGCAACTTATAAAAGGATACAAATAAAAACCGAGATGACTGCATTCAAATATAAAGGGTAACCTATAGGTGTATTTCAATCATATTGAAATGTATTTAATGTTCAATAAATTGAGTTCTATTTTGCTACTTGTAGGCTGTCTAATTCGTCTCAACATATTTCATGATGTGTAGCCTAACATGTCATCAATGATGTGCCAAATCTGTGATTTTGTGCATTCTTTATGGGTAAGCATTAGAATAAGCCACCTCAATATTTGCAGCCGTAGGTGGTAATATCTCTTTAGGAGCTGATCCGTCACTATTGTGAAGGAAAGATTTGAATGGAGAAAGCTGCGCTCTCTTTCGATCCTATCGAAAGAGAGCGCATATTGTTGTTTCTACCATGCTGTGTCACGTGTTGCTGCCTTGCTATGTTGTCTTAGGTCTCGCTTTGTGGTCTCTTGTTGTGATGTGTTTTGTCCTATATTTATATTGTATTTCTTTTTTATCTCAGGTCCCCTCAAGAGCCCTTTGGGTAGGCTGTCATTGTAAATAAGAATTTGTTCTTACTGACTTGCCTAGTAAAGTAAAATATCAGTATCAACACATTCTCCGACGCACTTGGCGACCGTTCTTTCTGCGTAGTGTTTAGGGAAACAGGCCCCGCTCCAAGTTCACTGTGACATCAGCTTCGGGCGGACAGATACCTGGCAGGTCAGGGCCGTATTGAAACATGTCATGTCTCCCTTAGCTGGACTGTATCTTGAGCCTCAATGAAGACACGGACCAGCTGTGGTGCATCTCAACTCATGAAGTCATGAGACCTGAAGGGGGTGGGGGTACTGAGGGTGAGAGCGAAACAGAGGAAGAGGAAGTTATGCCACCGTTGTCCTGGTCTGACTGCCTGGACAGTGAGTCAAAGCTGTGGAATTATGAATTGTACAGGGATTTGACGCTCAGTACTTCTGCTAGGGAGGGAGGGAACAGCCAAAGAGGAAAAGTCATCCCAGGGCACTGATGTTGGGGTTGAAAATAAATGCCACATCAAGTGAGCTGGTGGTCCGGCGGGGAGACTACAGCCCTGCTGCTGCCATTTGATTTGTCTTCCAAACCAGGAATCTACTAAGTATCCCACAGGTCTGGTGTGAAGATTCCATAAGTGTGGTTTTAACCAGTCTCCAAGATCAGAGGCTACATTTGATCTCGTCACGTGTTACACTGATAATGAAGTAGATGCATAATGGTTTTGATTTATAACCGTGTAATATCAAAAGACTGGTTTCAGTGGGATCAAGAGGAGTCCAGATGCATTTGATAACAGGAAGACCTTGATGTAATGCTGTTGATCGTCCTCTTGTTCTGAGGGTAGCTTCTCCCCTCTAGTCAATGCGGCATGGAATCTCCTCACAGCTGAAATAAACCATCCACATACACCGCCTCAAAACCAAATCGGGAAATAAAAACTGGCAGCGCAGGTCAGACGGAGGGAAATCTGACCAAAGGGGAAAGTTTGTAAGTCAGTTTATCATTCTGAGACTGGGCCATTTCATTTCAGACTTCCGGGATTGTAACATACTCTGTTTCACGGAAACATGGCTAGCTTCATGCCAACGGGCTTTTCAGTGCGTCGCGCCGACAGGAATAAACTTCTCTCCGGTAAGAAGGGCGGGGGTGTATTTTTCATGATTAACGACTCATGGTGTAATTGTAACAACATACAGGAACTCAAGTCTTTTTGTTCACCTGACCTAGAATCCCTTACAATCAAATGCCGACCGTATTATCTCCCAAGAGAACTGTCCTCTGTTATTGTCACAGCAGTATATATCCCCCCGCAAGCAAATACCAAGACGGCTATCAAGGAGCTTCACGGGACTTTATGCAAACTGGAAACCATATATCCTGAGGCTGAATTTATTGTAGCTGGGGATTTTAACAAAGCTAATTTGAGAACAAGGCTACCTAAATTCTGTCAGCATATCGATTTCAGTACACGAGAGAGTAACACGCTCGACCACTGCTACTCTTAACTTCCGCGTTGCATACAAGGCCCTCCCCCGCCCTCCTTTTGGCAAATCTGACCATGACTAAATCTTGTTGCACCCCTCCTATAGGCAGAAACTAAAACGGGAGGTTCCCGTGCTTAGGTCTATCCAATGCTGGTCTGACAAATCATTCCACGCTTCAAGATTGCTTGGATCACGTGGACTGGGATATGTTTCAGGTAGCCTCGGACAACAACGTTGACGAATACGCTGACTCGGTGAGCGAGTTCATAAGGATGTGAAAAGGAGATGTTGTACCCACTGACTATTAATACCATTCCTAACCATAAACCGTGGATTGATGGCAGCATTCGCTCAAAATTGAAAGCACGTACCACCGCATTTAACCATGGCAAGGCAACTGGGAATATGGACGAAATACAGTGTAGTTATTTCCTCTAAGGCAATCAAACAAGCAAAGCATCAGTATAGAGACAAAGTGGAGTCTCAATTCAACGGTTCAGACATGAGACGTATGTGGCAGACAATCATGGATTACAAAAAGAAAACCTTGCTTCCAGACAAATTAAACAACTTCTTTGCGTGCTTTGAGGACAATAGTGCCACCGACACGAACCGCTACCGAAGGCTGTGGGCTCTCCTCTGTGGCCGACGTGAGTAAAACCATTTAAACGTGTTAGCCCTCGCAAGGCTGCCGGCCCAGACGGCATCCCTAGCCGCGTCCTAAGAGCATGCGCAGACAAGCTGGCTGGTGTGTTTACGGACATATTCAATCGATCCCTAGCCCAGTCTACTGTCCCTGCATGCTTCAAGATGGCCACCATTGTTCCTGTTCCCAGGAAAGCCAACGTAACTGAACTGAATGACTATCGCCCCGTAGCACTTACTTCTGTCATCATGAAGTGCTTTGGAAGTATGCTTGGGGTCATTGTCCATTTGGAAGACCCATTTGCGACCAAGCTTTAACCTCTTGACTGATGTCTTGATGCTGCTTCAATATATCAAAAATGTTGTTCTGGGATTGATTTGCACTTTTCACACCAAAGTACGTTCATCTCTAGGAGACAGAACGCGTCTCCTTCCTGAGCGGTATGATGGCTGCGTGGTCCCATGGTGTTTATACTTGCGTACTATTGTTTGTACAGATGAACGTGATACCTTCAGGCGTTTGGAAATTGCTCCCAAGGATGAACCAGACTTGTGGAGGTCTACAATTATTTTTCCTGAAGTCTTTGCTGATTTTCTGAAGGTAGGCCTTGAAGTATATCCACAGGTACACCTCCAATAGGCGAATTGACATCATTTGAGTCAATCAGAAGCTTCTAAAGCTATGACATCATTTTCTGGAATTTTCCAAGCTGTTTAAAGGCACAGTCAACTTAGTGTATGTAAACTTCTGACCCACTGGAATATTGATACAGTGAATTATAAGTGAAATAATCTCTCTGTAAACAATTGTTGGAGAAATTACTTGTCATGCACAAAGTAGATGTCCTAACCAACTTGACAAAACCTAAAGTTTGTTAACAAGAAATGTGTGGAGTGGTTGAAAAAGTTTTAATGACTCCAACCTAAGTGTATGTAAACTTCCGACTTCAACTGTACACTCATTTATGAGCAAGGGGAGATGGGGAAGGCTCAGATCCCATACAGTTAGTTCAGCTATGTAATCAGGCTCTAAAGAGCTTCCCTATACAGTACATGTCTCTAGTTGTCTCCCTGTTGGATCATTGGCACTGGAAGCCAGTGAGGAGAGCGTAGAAGACTGTCTGTTGGAGCTCTGCACAGCTCTGATCCCTTGCAGATAGTTTCTCCACTAATCCCTCACATACTGACTCAATATTGGAGCACATGCTAAACTAGATCACGGAAAACAATATGCTCCATTGTGCCTGTCCTATTGGTGTGTGTCACAATATCTGCTGCCTCTCCATCATCCTCCTCTGCCTCTCACAGTTTCCACTCGTACGTCTTTGGTCCTCCTCGTGGCTTTCTGACCATGTTCTATGGTTCTTTTGTATTTAAGCAAATGTCAATTCATTTAACGGCGATTGACTTGCTCAATAGAGCGTTCATATGTATCCAAGGAAACAGTCTTGATATAAGTAGTGGGAGGGTCTTATCATCCCACGCAGTCTGCAGCTCATCCATCAAACACTTGCCCATAAAGCTGCCTTGATACGAACACCTCTGTGCTCATTTTTGAGGCGTTGCATCATCCGGCCGCAGCCATGCCAGCTGAATCCAGAGTGACCTCATCCTCCAGTTGTGAAGTTTACACCAGTGGAGAACTCAGAGGCATCATTGTTTTCTCCTGCCCCAGAGGCATGCCTGCGTCTATGTACGTAGGTGTGAATGAATGGCTGTCAGACTTACTGACTGACCAGGGGAAGACTGAGGGGAGGGAAAATCATCTTTGTTCCTCTACATACGCACACTGACCTCTGCTCCCTCGCTGGGGCTGGTGTGATGACATGGCATTGGCCTTTTGGAAGCTGCCCACATAAGTGAATAGTCAAGCAAAGGCACCCCTAACATGTTTGGAAAACAGTTCAAGAATTCCAAAAAGCATTACTCACTAAAGTCTTTTACTACCCCCTCAACAGTGTGCCATTAAATGCTATATAATGCCATGCCAATTTGGATTACACCTTTTTATTACCATTTGGTTTTATGGGAAGATTTAAATCTTGCTGATGCTATTCTGTCTGGGATGTGTAGCACAGGCATGTATACTAGCCTATTGCATTTAAAACCTCCTTAAGGATTCTTTTTGTTTTTTTGCCTAAAATGACACCCAAATCTAACTGCCTGTAGCTCAGGACCTGAAGTAAGAATATGTGTAATCCTGATACCTTTTGAACGGAAATGTGAAATTAATGTAGGAGACTATAACACTGGATCTGGTAAAAGATCATCCAAACCAAAAAACGTGTTTATTTTTTTTCCTTCTTTGAAATGCAAGAGGCCATAATATATTGCAGTTTAGGCGCAATATAGATTTGCACTAGATGGCAGTGTGTGTTCGACGTTTCAGATTGATCCAGTGAAACATTGCAATACTAGACAATATTTTGTATCAAGTCTGCCCAAATGTGCCGACTTGGTCAATTGATCCATTTTTCAAGTACATAACTATAGAGAACATACAAAAATGATATGGTAATACAAAATTTAAGATGACATACTCCCAGGAATGTCATACATGATGGATCATTAGCTTATACACTAACTTTCACACATCTAGATGGAGGGGTGGGTGTGGAGCCAGAGACCGCAGGGGTTCAAACTGTAGAACCCAATTCCTACATTTGAATATAAAAATATGCTACATTTTATCTCTGGGACCCTCAGGATGACAAATCAGAGCAAGACTCCCGAATGTAACTACGTTATTTACCTTTAGAGGTGAATGTATCAAAGCAGTTGCTGTGATAAGTTTTTTTTTTTTTTTTTTTTTTTTGTGCACTCTCCTCAAACAATAGCATGGTATTCTTTCACTGTAATAGCTACTGTAATTTGGACAGTTAGATTAACAAGTATTTAAGCTTTCTGCCCATATAAGACATGCCTATGTCCTGGCAAGTTTGCGGTTACTTACAACTGTTATGCTAATCACATTACCGCACGTTAGCTCAACCGTCCCGATATAGGGACACCGATCCCGTAAAGGTTAACACAGGACAAAAGTACAATACAGTATAAGAACGACAACAGATTCTGTATTTAGTACATAAATGGGCCTAGCCATGATAGGAAAAAAACACTTTATACAATAAACCCCATTGTCCTTCATTCAATGTCACCGGACACAGAGAGCAGACTATTCTTATTTGACCCCTTGCCATCCTATTGTTTCTGTCCACGGATGACTGTCTTAACATGTTGCGCTAATCTAATAAGATGAACTGAGTTCATGCCATAGTTTTGCTGATATGCTGTAGAGCTGATCATTAGTGTACTGGAATGTGGTCATCTTCAGCTGCCAGTGTTTAGCCTGCCAAACAAAAACGCTTGCTACTGTGTGAAATTAAGCTTTATTTTGGAGTGCCGTGAACAATCTCATCCCATGGAGTACGCCACTTTTATATTCAGCAGTGGTTAGTGGTATTTAAAATAAAAGTTCAAGTCATCTTTTTTTGCAACTTAATTGTGTTCTGGTGTGCGTGTCTTGAGTTTCGCCCCTTTTTAATTCCATGCTAACAATCATATCCAGAAATGTCATTTTAAGAGCATCTTAGTGACCGCTGTGAGAAAATAACCTGTGAACACTAATTGATTGGAGCAGATATGACTGCTTTAAAAGCCTCTGAGCTTGTTTATAGATAAACAATGACTAACGTAGCTCTCTTTCCTGGGTATTGTCTTTCAGGTCTGAAGACAAAGTCTGGTCTCCAACTGTTATTGAAGATGGCAAGACCAGTCCATTCATGGCTACGTTGGAGTCTGAGTCCCCACAGGTATGAGCTGCACTTGTTTACATGGATAAGATTATACAGATGATCTACTGATAAACTAGTGTTTTTCACATGATTTAGAGTTCCTCTGTCAGTTGGAAAGTATTGGAATATGGCCTCAATTTGTTTCAGAACAATTATCTGCCAAATGCGTACTCAAGCAAGCCAATCCCGTGCTGTTGAACTTTGCAGAGTTTTCCGATACTGACCAGAGTGTAAGCAGACCATGCGCGTATTGTGGCTGGGACATCTGAGAATTGACCATTCCTCTTTTATTGTGGCAGTTGGTTGTCATGTTGGTTGTTTTCCCATGTCGCAGGCAATCCCTGTCAACTGGGCTGAATGGTCAAAGGCCTGAAATGAAATGCATCGGTCATCAATTGAAGGTTGAAACTATACACAGCAGACAAATACATGTATTAACTTCCACTTTAGTAGGCAGGCCGGTGGATGATTTTTGAATGAAAGAGCTTCAATACATAGCAAGTAAATTCTTTCATTGATAGATATCACTGGAGGTGAATGGGACAGGGATGTTTTTGTCAATGTAGGTGAGCCTGAGTTTACATTTTTTTTTCTGGGGGATTTGTCTTCAGAAATACTGACATTTTATTGATTTAATACGTGTGACATCCATTACTAAGTCAAAGCCACTGATCCTACCTCTAAATATTTCAAATGGTCTTGGAGTACATGGTTGATATACTATTTTTGCAAGCATGGTAGCAATAACATAAATCTGCCTAGTGATAAACAAGGTGAAAGACCACCCCATTCCAGCCTTGAGGCAACCCAAGGAGACAGGCAGTTTTCCTGAGAAGGGGTCCTGGGGATTAGGACCTCTTTTTGGATTTCACCATCTCAACACGAGCTGAAGTCTTGTCTTGATTAATGAGAGGAAATACCAGACCTGAACGAGGGGGAACAACCAACTCAAACTCTGTATATAAACAGACATGCATGCTAGCAGTACCTCTGTGTTTGTAATCAGAGAAGGCTGCTCTCTCTATCTCCTGGAGAAGTTAGAGGGAGGTTTGGAAGCCTTGTATCCACTCTCTACTGAAAGACTCTGCGGTTTCTAATAGAGTTAAAGTTGAGCTAGAAACAGCAAAGTGAGTACCATTTTTTTTGTCTCATTTGCTTCAGGGGGAGGGAAAAGGTTGGTTGAGAAATGGTTGGTCCCTTGAGTTAGGCTAAATGAATTTCCTGCTCCAGGCTAGTGTAATATACCTTGAAAGAGGTTACCGGCATCGAACAATGCTGATTGTTTTCCAGACACATTAGGCACCACACGTGAACTCCCTACAAGCAGCTGAAGTCATTGGAAATTCCAAACTAGCATCTGGGAATTCTAGCGAGCAGAAAGTGACACACAGACACTGGCGGTGTTTCCTTGAACAAGGGGAACATGGGAGATTCTCATAGTTGAATGACTGCATTTTTGGATCTGAGCCTGAACAGCTATAAAACAAAAGCTATTTGTGGGGAAACAGGAGGAAAATTGAGTATTTCCATGAACTCATCTTACTCATCAACAGAAAAGACTTTTGTAAGATTACCAGAAAGTATGACTCATTTTGACAGTATTGCTAGAATAAATGGGGACTTAGGGCTGTGGTCTACAGTGTGATGAAGTAGGTCTACAGGTGGCCACTACATGCCACTGTATTGCTCTGCATTATTCCCTCCGACTCATTGGAATCACAATTGCGGCTTTAGCAGTGGGCTTGGAAAGTATGGAACTTTTAGAACTCCCGTCACGACGGTTCCATTCTCAAGCCGCAATGGCAAGAGGTAGAGAACTCTCCCGCCTAACATTTGAGAACTGACAATACCGTCTAATTGTGATGTACCTATAGGGCTTTAGTGCGCTGTTCCATACGCTACCTCTGTCAATCATGTTCAATTATGACAGTTTTCCTCTACCAAAATATCCAATCAACACCGTGCCATTGAGAGTTCACATTCACTGCACCACATTCATCCAGGCCTTCAGATCGTAAACTTGTGACCCCACATATTTAGTTGTTTGTTTCCAGTAATGGGTGAAGTAATAACTAATCAGCTGGTAATCCCCAGAAATGTAAATCTGTATTTGGGTTGGCCAAGAAGTCTCTCTCCCCCTGTCAGCGCGCTGGGGAGCAGATGGGGTCATAGAGAGCAGAGAACGGAGCGCTAGCTGGCCCTTGTTTGTCTGTCTGACAGGCTGCCTGCCTCTGGGATAGGAACAGGGATAATAAAGAGCTGGTTTGTGTTTGGTTAGCAATGCAGAGCACTATGTGAAAAGCTTAATTACCATGGGGAAGTGTAGTATGAGGGGGAAACTGTTAAGCAGGCATATGATTTGAATAAGGGTCCTTTTCCTCCCCCTCCTGCTCTATACCTCTCCCTGACCAAACTGTGTCGACTTGGGTAACAGCAGTAAATATCTCGTCCCCTGCCTTTTCTCAGCCCTTATTACTATAATACATGTAGCTTTAAGTCAGGCTGTTTTTGTTTTTTTCTCTCTCCCTGGAGTCCTGTGGTTCTGTCTAAACGGGCCCCAGTCTGAAAGGCATAACCCCCCCGCCTAGTCACACAGGCTCAGTAGCCAGTCACCCAGAACCAAGGGCCATGCTTAGTCACTCTTGTAAAACAGGTCAGTGAAATCTGATGACTGTCAGAATTTATGAGCAGACAGAACTGCTTCTTATAAAGACTTGCTGCTTTCTCTCTCCAGTGTTTCTGAGCTGGAGTCAAGGATTAAAGAAAGGGAGGATTGCAGTTTTTATTCCATGTAGGAACTGTATGTGAGAGACTGAAAGAGTGCCTGGTAGTACTATAGCAACGTTAGTTTTTATTGCGTTGGTTTAAATAACAAGATAAGGTTACTAGGTGATTTTTAGATATGATTTAACAAAGCACACTCTCTGTGGAAGGAGTGTCACCAGTTGGCACGATCTCATTAACTATTTTATGTGCTGTTTTAAAATCCCCACTACAGACCGGCATAGGTCTGATAAATCAGTTTAATGGGACAGTCTGCTTACTGTGATTTATTTAATGAATGTAATGGTAGCTTCCATACCTAAGAGCAACTTAAAAGCACTTACAGGTCCTAAATGTTACCAACCTGGCACTTTTTAGAAGCTACGCACCAGATGTACCGTACCTCCTTTTTATAAATCTGCCATCCACTCAAATGTCTATTTGCTTCAGACACAAGGCCATAGAACTGTATATTATGGAAAAGTCTTCCAACTAGAGTAGTCTCCACATTCAACTGAGACATAAACGTGTGTGCCAGGGATTTGAAGCAGACGGTCTCCCTAGCTCCATCTGTTAATGTGAAAATTGCCACTAAACGGGAAACATCAAAACATGTTTGTTCATTTACCATGCTTGAATACAGTAAATAATTACTGACGTTATCTGCACTCACTCTCATGAGGGTTTGGTGTCGCCAAAGTGTTTGCCAAGCATTTCAGCAGCCCTGTCGCTTTTCCTCTTGGTGAGCTCGCTCAGGGCCCTGTGGCTTCTATTGTAACTGTCTGAGGGAGGCCCTGGAATCCATCCACACGTTTACACAGATTAAAGAAGTCATAAAAGGCCAAGTTTACTGTCATGTCACTGCAGGAACACTTCGTAATACAATGCACTCTTATTTTTCTCCCCCTCTTATACTTTGTTGCCAAGACTAGAAAATGAAAGGCTTCCTGGTACAATTACTGATGGTTATCATTGGAATGAGAGAGGGGGAGGGGTTGGAGGACTGCTGGCTCAGAAACAGCTACACTCACCCTCTGCTCTGATGGTCCTCTCTTTGTCACCCCCTCTAGGAGCTGGGGAGGGGAGAGGGCTTGGCTTGGGGTTTGCAACAGCTTGGGGTTGGGTATGGTGTCCAGGGCTCGGCAGAGTGGCGATTTAGAGATTGCCCATGCGTGGGTAATCCGGGCCAGCCAGGGAACAAGGACCTGGCCACATCTGCTGAGATGAGACTGGGGTCCTGCTGCCTGCCTGGAGAGTCTGAACCTCTGTTTCCTTGGGCCAACCCAGTGTATTCACCCACCACTCAACACATGCACATGCGTTAATCAACGGTCTGGCTGGCTGTGTGGGATGACAACTGTCTTGCACAACCATTTAAACAAGTCACTGCATTTGACATATTTACAGATGCTGGTGATTGTGTGCCCCCTACAGCAGCCATTAAGTTACTGTCTTTTGTTTGCCAGACAGTCATGCCACTAAAATCAACTGTTAGAAAAGTGTTAACATCAACAAAAGATTGCAATCTGTAGCTTGGTGAGATGAACACACGTAGCACTCACTACACTGTAGATTATCAGTGTAGTTCGTAGAAGTCTGTCTGCAGAAGTAAACGTTGAAGTATTTGGTTATGTCATTGTATAGTTTGTGCAGGTCCTTGCTAAATGTTTTGACCTCTGTGCAAACAGTCACCTTCATGCCTTGGAGATTATGTAATTTATGTTCCCATAAATAATGTTAGGTAACAAACAAGCAGACTGTGACAGATATAGAAGTGCATTGGAAACAACCATACTTTTCTTAATGCCTCCTGCTCTTTCCTTCTCCAGAATTTCCGACCAATCAGCACTGGACCAATCACCGGTGGTTACAGCAGCGGTCACAACGACAGTGGATACAGCCGAAAACCCTCATACATTTCCGAGCCGCCGCACCTCAACAACGGCACCTCCAAGCAGCTCAACAACATGCAGTACAATAACCCAGCTGGCCTGTACGCACACAACAATGGCAGCAACGGAGACAGAGACAGGGTCTTGCCAAAACAAATGGGCGGCCTGAGCCTGAGCTCCCCACACAGGTGAGGCATAGTGGCCATGCGGAGTGGAAAACCTCTGCAGTAGTTTCAAGATATCCTGGTATATTCACCATGTCAATATGAGGACCACATATGAAGTGTTGTATAAATTGTTAATGTTACAGTATCTTCTGGGATTTTTACTTTGTTAAATGCATTTTCTTTTTACCCTAAAAATAAATCATGTCACAGCATTTACCAATTAAATCTATAGACAATGCAACATTTAGTGGAGACATTTCAGTCATAGAAGCTGTTGATCACACTGAATTCAAACTAAAAACGACTTAATTTGTCATCTCTTTCAGCCATGAGCCTCCGATGCATTCTCCTCTGGGACGTAATGGGAATGGTCCTAGTTTTGAAGTCACCACAGAGTCAGATGTGTACAAGATGCTGCAGGACCCAGAGGAACCAGTCTCTGCACCCAAACAGTCCGGCTCCTTCAAATACCTACAGGGCATACTGGAGGCAGAGGATGGAGGTACCCTCATGTGTGGCTCTATATGACTGTCCATTTATGGGTCTCCCTCGAACACCTCCTTTAATTGTACTATTTTCTACATTGTAAAATAATAGTGATGACATCAAAACTATGGAATCATGTAGTAACAAGTGTCAAACAAATCAAAAATACATTTTAGATTTTTCAAAGTAGCCACCCTTTGCCTTGACAGCTTTGCACCCTCTTGGCATTCTCTCAACCAGCTTTACCTGGAATGTTTTTCCAACAGTCTTGAAGGAGTTCCCACATGCCGAGCACTTGTTGGCTGCTTTTCCTTCATTCTGCGGTCCACCTCATCCCAAACCATCTCAATTGGGGTGAGGTCGGGTGATTGTGGAGGCCAGGTCATCTGATGCAGCACTCCATCACTCTCCTTCTTGGTCAAATAACAGTTACACATTCTGGAGGTGTGTTGGGTCATTTTCCTGTTGAAAAACAAATGATAGTCCCACTAAGTGAAAACCAGATGGGATGACGTATCGCTGCAGAATGCTGTAGCCATGCTGGTTAAGTGTGCCTTGCATTCTAAATAAATCACTGAAAGTGTCACCAGCAAAGCACCATCACACCACCTCCATGCGTCACGTAGGGAACCACACATGCAGAGATCATCCGTTCACCTACTCTGCATCTCACAAAGACATGTTGGTTGGAGCCCAAAATCTCAAATTTGGACACATCAGACCAAAGGACAGATTTCCACCAGTCTAATGTCCCTTGCTCGTGTTTCTTGGCCCAAGCAAATCTCTTCTTCTTATTGGTGTCCTTTTAGTAGTTTCTTTTCAGGAATTCAACCATGAAGGCCTGATTCACGTAGTCTCCTCTGAACAGTTGATGTTGAGACGTGTCTGTTACTTGAACTCTGTGAAGCATTTATTTGGGCTGCAATCTGAGGTGCAGTTAACTCTAATGAACTTATTCTCTGAAGCAGAGTTTACTCTGGGTCTTCCTTTCCTGTGGCGGTCCTCATGAGAGACAGTTTCATCATAGTGCTTGGTGTTTTTTTGAGACTGCACTTGAAAACCCTTTCAAAGTTCTTGATGTTTTCTGCATTGACTGACATTCATGTCTTAAAGTGGGCTGTCATTTATTATTGCTTATTTGAGCTGTTCTTGCAATAATATGGACTTAGCCCTATTTGGTAAAATACCATCTTCTGTATACCACCCCTACCTTGTCACAACACAACTGACTGGCTCAAACGCATTAAGGAAAGAAATTACACAAATTAACTTTTAACAAGGCACACATGTTAATTGAAATGCATTCCAGGTGACTACCTTATGAAGCTGGTTGACAGAATACCAAGTGTGCAAAGCTATCAAGGTTACTACATGATATCATTTTTTGGTTACTACATGATTCCATATGTTATTTCATAGTTTTGATGTCTTCACTATTCTACAATGTAGAAAATGGTGTAAAAAAAAAAAAAAGAGTAGGTGTCCAAACTTTTGACTGGTACTGTATGTGTGTGTATACTCATGATTGTTTATGTACATTTAGAATGTTTGTATATTTGAGACAAATAGTTTCCGTTGGAAGTGTAGCGTGTGATTTATTTCCAGACACAGGACTGTGTGAAGTTTATTTTGAACTGTGTTCACATTCCAAGAAGTAGGCCTAGGCTGTCTGAAATCCTTAGGAGTCATGCAATGATTTAGGATCAGCCTCTTCCATCATGGCCAGGCCCTAGCTCCTCAAGGAGAACCAAAACAGACCAGATAATCCCTAGGAACCTGTCATGCTGTCCATCGGAGCTCTCTGAGAAGGTTTTGGATGAACTGCAGGCCTTGCTATTCTTTGAATTTGGCGCTAATCACTTGCAGGTGTTACAGGGGATTAGGGAAGAGGGAAGTCAATGGTTTCAACAGAATTCTATTAAATGGCACCAGGACGATTCACCTGCAGCAGGTCATTTAAAAAAAAATTCACGACCACAAAAGGCGTCATTGACACTGGGTTAAGCTTCTGGTAAGATGCTGCCACACCTTGAAGCTCTGTCTGTTTGTTGCTCTCGGTCTGGAAATCCTTGCTTTGTTCTGCTGAAGGATTTTATACTCTTTTCCAGCTTAGCGTTGACGTGGGGGATCACAGGCTATGAACTTTATTCATAAAGACTTCTTAGGATGTCATTCCTACAGATGTAGTATCTTAATTTGACCTATTTTGTCACAGCAAAATAATCCTGCCGCAACAGGATTTGAACGTTTAGTCCATAATGTTGCTTGATCAGTGGTTAGACTATTAGCTGGCCAAAAGTAGGCTATGTAAAGTGCAATAATGTTAATATAACTGTTAGTGTGAGTTTTCAGTGAATTTATGTAAATCATAACACTCATCTGCATTTCCTGTGGTGCATGAATATTCTCAGTAACAAAAGAGTGATCAAATTAAGTCCTACATCTGTATGTTACATCCTCTCCTATGGAGCTTATGGATGGGAGTGTCAGTGGGCAGCTGATTTTAAACCTCCCTCTCACTTGTGAGCATCCCCTGAGAACTCCTGACTAGAATTTGAGTACAATGATGACTAGATGCGTAATAGACCAATTATTATGGCAAAAATAGACCCTGTTATTACTCATACCTCTTAAACCGTCACAGAGCATTAGTGGAGTGACGGAAACTTCTTTGTCAAGTACCAGGTACTTCACCAGTATGGTGGGTAGGCCATGCCAGGGGCAGTGGCATGCTGGGTAATGGGGGAGGTTGGCACCTCATCACTCCGTGGTTCAGGGAGAGTGTGGTTGTAGCACTCTGGTGTGATGGTCTGCTCCTTAATGTGGAATGTTTGCTCTGCCAGGCAGCTGCTTATTTCATCTCCTAATTGATGTGTTCCTGCTGTGTCAGGTCCTGGCATCCCTGGCATGTGAAAGGGGGGGGGCACAGAGGTAGAGATGGGTGGAGAGAGCGGTATAGAGAGCAAATTAAGAGATGGGGAAGAAAGAAGTGGAGGCTAGCAGTGAGTGCCGCTCTGGCCCTCTGCCTGTACCCCTGCCATGCCTTCTGAGGGTAACACACAAAGGGAGGGAAGTGGTAGCTGAGGAGTGATGTCTCTGTGGTGGATGGGAGCTGACCTTGGTGCCTCCCTGAGACAAGTGTGAACACCCTTAATTCTTTGCCATCTTTTCACTCAGGGCTGATCACTGCTATCTGAGCTCTCATACTGGTGTAGGGTGAAATTGCCCCTAGACTGATCTTGGGAAGATGACACATTTACCCCAACTAATAGTCAAGGTTAGGATCAGGGGAGAGGAAGCTGATCCTAGATCTGTACCTAGGTGAAACTTCACCACGTAGCCTCATACATGACCTGGAACATTACCTTCACACCGTAGCCTCATACATTACCTTCACCCCGTAGCCTCGTACATTACCTGGAATATTAGCTTTGTTACCTTCACCCCGTAGCCTCGTACATTACTTGGAGCTCTGCTGGTCTTAACTGAGGTGTTTTCTTTGTCCACAGGTGTGTCCCCCACTGACAGGTCTGGAGTGAGAAGCCTAAGGTCCCCAGTTCAATCCCCAGTTGCTAAATTTGGCAGCCCCATCCCTGGTCCCATGGGCCCCATGCCTGGCCTACAGAAACTCCCCCAGTGCACGCGCTGTGGCAACGGCATAGTGTGAGTCATTATAAAACCGAGAAGATGACAATGATGCTGTAGACTAGGTGTGCGTCCCAAATTGCACCTTTTCCCTCTAGGCCTATGGTGTGCTACTTTTGACCAGAGACTACATAGGGGATAGGGTGTCATTTGTGACACAGTTTAGTCCTGCTCCAACAGGTCCAAGCTAATAAGATGTCCATATATCACTTTTAATAATTCAACCTCTGCACCACACACTTTCCTCCTCAGGAACCCAGATGTGCTAGTAATCCCCACACTGCTCAAGCACCGTGGATAAACAGTGATGTCATTTGAACAAGACTGTTGTGGAGGCTTAGCACAATGGATCTGTTGTATAGAGTGTTTACACTGGGTTTTAGGCAGGGCACTAAAGAATTTACCTACTTTTATAGCAGTAGTGGGTAGGATAAAGCGCTGGATACAGAGGACATTCAGATTCAACCAAAGAGTTATGGCTGTTTTTGAAGCTATTTAGTCCTCATTTGGTTATGCAAATACTCACATCCATGAATGGCATACTTGTAACTTGAATACACAGTGACGCACTTAAAATGTATGATATTCAAATAGTTCTTAATTCATATTATTGAGAAGCAATTATCTTTAACATTTTAGTAACAGGCACTTTGACAACCTCTGATGTAAAAAGGGCTTTATGAAATACATTTGATTGATTGACTAATAACATGGTCTGTATAGGGGCACCATTGTGAAGGCCAGAGACAAACTGTACCACACAGAGTGCTTCATGTGTGATGACTGCGGCCTGAACCTCAAGCAGAGGGGCTACTTCTTCATTGAGGAGAACCTGTACTGTGAGACCCATGCCATGGCCCGTGTCCAGCCTCCTGAGGGATATGACGTGGTTGCAGTCTACCCCAACTCCAAGGTTGAACTGGTCTGAGCTGGTCAGACTTTAAACATTACACCCCGTCTTATCCACAGCTCCCAGCAGGTAGCAAGGTTTTCAAATCCAATGCACTACATGTCCAAGCTGTTGCCGGAAAAGATAATGTAAGTTTAGAGTGGGAGAGTGGTGTCCAGAGGTTTCTAGTCTCTCTTTAGCTCTTTCACACATAATGTACAGCATACTATACATTTTTCTGACAGACCTTACATTTTTACTCCTGCTGAGTACAAAAAAATGGAGGGCTTTTCTTTCTCAATAGCACTTTTAGATCTTGTTGAAACATAAGCAATATTCAACAGAATGACATCTCACATCTGGGGGTGGCTTTTATTTTTAACCCTGCTGACTAAAATGCAGTTAGTGGAATGGAATTAGGATCAAGCACCTGACTGAGAATGGAATTTAACTTTCACTGCTTCACACGGTTGCTACAGTTAAAGAACCCCAGCTTTATTACATCTGGTGAAGTACATTCCAGTGCCACAAGAGAAAGCCTTTTGTCTCTCCACTGTAGCAGCTTTTAAAAAACTGTGGGTGGTAGAGACCCAAGACAAGGACATGGAAAACAATGAATCTAGGATCTAGCCTGTGAATCTAGGAACATGTGGGAGTAATCAATCTATTTAGGTTCTTTGGCACATTTTGTAGAAACAGACTGCTTGTTGACTGAGAGACTGTATTTGAAAGCATATATTGTTTTCTTGTTTATATATATATTAGTCACAGCCAAGTCCACTGAATTAATCAGACTTCTACATGTCCAGGGAGGGCATTTATGTGCTTTTGGAAATAACAAAAATATTCATGCTTGCAACAGTCTCTTCCCCTGAAATTTTAGGATGACCACTTCCATTTGTGGACCTGTTCAGAATCATGCAGCCTGAGGGATGTCAAATAATAGTTGGCTGTAAAGTGCTATTTGTAAAATATTTGATTCTTTAAAAAAAACTAGTTTTAATTAGATTTTAACTCAATCTCATAGTGCTTGTTGTTCAATATCCATCATGACCGTAACGTTAAGCTACTGGAATGCCAACTAGGACAGTAGTTTGTAAATTATGTGATATTATTTTGGTGTTAAGTTCTAATTGTACATATTTGTTTCATGTCTGTTTAACGAACATAACTAGTCACTCTGCCTTCACACGCCTGTGTCCTTTTTTAAATGCTTACTGTGTGTAGTCACAGAATCCCCTCGTGTTTAACTTATTGTTTTGCAGACACAATTCACTCTGGTTTCTTCTATTTGTTTTTTAAGATATAATAAAGTGAGAGATAAGTAAAATCATACTCGTGATTTTTTTTACAGGCATGCTGTATTATATATTGTGAAGTTGAGAATAGTAGTTTAACTTGCCTGTGGACACACAGCATAAAAATAGCAAGGGGCTCCAATTTGTGGAGTTGTAAAATCCTGTTCCTGACAAGGCACTTTACCCAACAGCATATCCTCTGACCTCCAGCTTGCAGTCGAGGCGTGTCCCCGAAATTACACACTATACCCTACATGGTGCACTGCTTTGGTGCCATTTGGGATGCACATAAGTTGACTGATCCAGAGACATCCACTTCCTAGAGACCTTGTATTTGTTTGAAATTGCGGTGCCACAAAATGGGTTTCATGTTTTCATAACATTGCCTCTTACAATGTGTTTATGGTACTCAGTGTTTTTAATTTGTCACAAGCGCACTTTAATGGTAGACTTTTAACACAACTGCCTTTTTTAATAATGTTCTAAATGGTGGGATCAAAAACCTACACAACTTTAAAGTAATCATTTATTGTATGGTGAATGTTTGATTTTCCTCCCACAAAATGTTTGAGGATGTTTTGGGTCACTTGATATAACATGAGTCTTGAGGGTTGTTTAAGAACAAATGTCAAGTTTACCATACAGATGTATGGCTGAGATTCAGTGGTTTACTATAATCAGTAACATAAGGCAGGGGAGCCCTTCATACCCCGTTAAATATGTCTTCATGCCGTATTAACGGGTTCAACAACCACAATGGGTGCAGAGAGGGAGTAAGACAGAGGGGGAGAGAGAGAGAGATGCACAAGGAGGCAGAGAAGGGAAGAGGGAAATTGGTTGGTTTTAAGTCTGTTAATAGCACAGTGATGTGGTTTAGCAACATGGCCAACAGTTAGTGACTTGAGTCCAAGGCTTTGAACACTCCTCTTAAAAGGCAGTGTGAAATGTTTTCCACATTGGTGGCATGTTATGCTGTTATTCACAAGTCAATCCCCAAACAGCAGCAGCAAGGAACATGGCATCTAGGAAGCTAGTCTCTCATACTATCATCATGCCAGGAGAACATGATCAAGACTTCAGACTTAGTATAAGGGGGGAGCTTTCACAGCAGCTTAAGTCGCTCACCATTAGGTTAGAATGCATTACTCTTCATTAATATATTTGCATGTACAGTGCCCTCATGAATTATTGGCACCATAGGTAAATATGATAAGGACATTTTTTTCACTTTTTATCAGCTTGATCTTACAATCAATATCATGCTGTATGAATCTAACCTTTTTAAGTAAAAATTGTTCACAGAAAAATTGTCAATGTTTTTGAATAAAATCATTTCTTTTTTTGGGACCACTGCATGTAGTACTTTGCACCCTCCCTTTGCCAAGATAACAGCTCTGAGTCATCTCCTAGAATGTTTGATGAAGTGGGAGAACATATAGGAAGGGATTTGAGACCATTCCTCCATACAGAAACTGTCCAGATCCTTCAGAGTCCATGGTCCTTGCTTGTGGACTCTCCTTTTCAGCTCATCCCACAGGTTTTTAATGGGGTTTAGGTCAGGGGACTGGGACGTCCATTTAAAGAGCTTGATTCTATGGTCAGTGAACCATCTTTGTGGATTTGGAGGTATGCTTTGGATCATTGTCCTGCTGGAAGATCTAACAACGACCCAGTTTTAGCCGCCTGGCAGAGACAGACAGATTTTTGGGAAAATCTCCTGGTACTTGGAGTCCATGATGACATGTATCCTGACAAGGTTCACATGGCCATTGGAAGTAAAACAGCCCCACATCACAGATCCGCCACCATACTTCACAGCGGGATTAGGTTATGTTCTGCATGACCATGGCTCTTTTTACGCCAAACCCACCTCTGGTGTTTGTTGCCAAAAAACAGACCATAACCTGGTTCCAATCAAAGTTCCAATGACATTAGCAAATTCCAGGCGCTGAAGTTTGTTTTGGTGACCGCAGAGGCTTTTATCTGGCAACCCTTCCAAATAACTTGGCATGGAGGTGGCGTCTAATTGTAGTTCTGGAGACTTGCTGACCCCAAGATGTAACCAACTTCTGCAATTCTCCAGCTGTGATCCTTGGAGATGATCTTTTGCCACTTGAACCATCCTTCTGACTGTGTGGGGGCAAAATACAGTTGCGTCCTCTTCCAGGCATGTTCATCAGAGCTCATTTTACATTTCTTAATTATTACCCTAACAGTGATGGGTATTTTCAGGGGTGTAACTTTTTATAGCCAATACCTGATTTGTGAAGGTCAACAAACTTTTCTCATTTTGTGTTCTCTGGCCTTTCCCATGTTGATGGATGACTGAGTTTAGCATGGTGTGTCACCTCATATTTAAACTCTAGTGAAACAGGAAGCCATGGATGACCACTTGAGTTCCCAAAGACTCTGATAAACATTACATTTTTTTATCTTAATCGGAATATACATCAAGATTTTATTCATAGGAATGTCTAGAGGTGCCAATAATTGGCATGCATGTTTTTGAATAAAATTATTGATGTTAGATTCATGAGTGTAACATCCTTTCTGTTCATATGTACCTAGGTTGTCAATAATTCAGGTCACAATATAATTGAGTCTAGTTTAGTAATACAGTAGATACCAGAGGCACAAATACCATATGTAGTACTGAAGTTACTCGATGTAACAGAGGGAGAGCGAGAGAGAGACGCAAAGGGAGTACTTGGAAACTCCATGGAAAGAATTGTGAGCTCCAGTGTTTCAACTAATTTCGGTTCTACTGTAAACACTGAGCTGTGCTGAAGATAAACACTTCATGTCTCCGTAACCGTCTGTCTTATGTAATGTGGCCAATGTCCCTACTTCGGCATCAGCTAGCTAACTGTCCATCAGAATAAACACGATGTGAGGAGTCTTTTGGGAGAGCTTTAAACCCCCCAAAACATGACAAAAACGCAGGGCTTCTGTGAGGCATATAAAATCTAATTGTCACTGAATCAGGTCGTATTGGCCTTAGAAGTTATAACTCTCAAGCGGAATGGATCTAAGGTCTAAACAAATCCATATTTACTTTTTAAAGCTCAGAGGAAGATAAAAGTGCTGTATCTGGAAAGCATTGGCTGTGTGGTTCCTCTCCCTCCACATGCACGTTTCCATGGTGTAATTCATCAACAGGATCAGATAGAAATGCAGCTCATTCACTTGATGTGGAGGATGCCTGTCACTCCATTGTGCTTATGGAGCCCACTGCCATTTGGGCTTGGTTCCAATTAGTTTCTGAAACCAGGCCTCACTCACTCCATCTCTCCTTTCTTCAGTGCATTCCTGTCCTCCCCTTCCATACGGTACCAACCTGTTTCTGACAGCTGTGATTTGTGTCTTATTGGATGGGTGCCTGTAAAACCTGGGGTTAAACATTCTACATACTAGGGTACTAAAAATGGGCATGTCAGTTATTCCCTATCCATCTTTGGAACATTGCAGCTTGAAAGATGCAGCTGAACTTGAAAGATCAACTGTGTGTTATATATAACACACAGTATATATAAGTTTATTTGCGACCAGGCTTTCACTTCCTGACTGATGTCTTGATGTTGCTTCAATATATCCACATAATTTTCCTCCCTCATGATGCCATCTATTTTGTGAAGTGCACCAGTCCCTCCTGCAGCAAAGCACCCCCACAACATGATGCTGCCTCCCCCGTGCTTCACGGTTGGGATGGTGTTCTTCGGCTTGCTAGCCAGCCCCCCCCCTTTTTCCTTCAAACATAACGATGGTCATTATGGCCAAACAGTTCTATTTTTGTTTCATCAGACCAGAGGACATTTCTCCAAAAAGTACAATCTTTGTCCCCATGTGCAGTTGCAAACCATAGTCTGGCTTTTTTATGGTGGTTTTGGAGCAGTGGCTTCTTCCTTGCTGAGCGGCCTTTCAGGTTATGTCGATATAGGACTCGTTTTACTGTGGATATAGATACTTTTGTACCTGTTTCCTCCAGCATCTTCACAAGGTCCTTTACTGTTGTTCTGGAATTGATTTGCACTTTTCGCACCAAAGTACGTTCATCTCTAGGAGACAGAATGCGTCTCCTTCCTGAGCGGTATGATGGCTGCGTGGTCCCATGGTGTTTATACTTGCGTACTATTGTTTGTATAGATGAACGTGGTACCTTCAGGCGTTTGGAAATTGCTCCCAAGGATGAACCAGACTTGTGGAGGTCTACAAAAGAAATCTGAGGTCTTGGCTGATTTCTTTTGATTTTCCCATGATTTCAAGCAAAGAGGCACTGAGTTTGAAGGTAGGCCTTGAAATACATCCACAGGTACACCTCCAATTGACTCATAATGTCAATTAGCCTATCAGAAGCTTCTAAAACTATGACATTTTCTGGAATTTGCCAAGCTGTTTAAAGGCACGGTCAACTTAGTGTATGTAAACTTCTGACCCACTGGAATTGTGATACAGTGAAATAATCTGTCTGTAAACAATTGTTGGAAAATTACTTGTCATTCACAAAGTAGATGTCCTAACCGACTTGCCAAAACTATAGTTTGTTAACAAGAAATTTGTGGAGGGGTTGAAAAACAGGTTTTAATGTCTCCAACCTAAGTGTATGTAAACTTCCGACTTCAACTGTATATCTTAATGTATGATCTTTGAAATAGTTCAATTTCCAAAATGTAAAAAATGCATAATGTAATTGTGTGTAAACATAGTTTGAATGATAGAGTTTATAGAGAAACTTTCTATTATCAGAGGACATTTCTGAGATGCAACCAAATTCCATTCCGATACGCCTGTCACTAAGACAACACTTGAAGGGGCTTATTTGATCCTTTCATCGTTTGCAAATAAGATTTAAGTTTAGATTGCATTATTGTGCAATGCGAGAATGCAATAATAGCAAGGCTAGAGGAGCATCATGCCCCATCTTGTGCGTTTTTGTTTATTCAACGCCCTGTATTAGAGATTTGTGCCCTGAAAGTTGAAAGCAGTTTTGTTTGGGAGGATTCTGGGAAAGAAATCCATAATGATCATCCAAATGTTTAGCTAGTTCTTGTTGGGAGGAGCTGGGCTCTTAGATGAACGAGATTGAGAATAAAGAGTGACCTTGTGGGGGGAGGTCAACTCTTGGGAAAGGAAACTACATTCTTTATATTCTTATTCAATAGTAAAGGCTATCCATCAGTAGAAAAAGCACGATTGCATATGGTATTTTGGTATTGTTGAGGACACATTGAGTGTCCATTGCCCTGTAGTTAATATGACACAGAGGGAATCTATCCTTAGGAGTTTGTTTACATCCAGTGTGAGCAGCCAAGGTCTGATAGTGGCTGAGATCCATCTTTGAGATATGTGGTTATAGACCCATGCAATACACTAAATCTCTACGTTCTTAGAGTTGTGTACATAAAACTGGATATGAAAACCAAACAGATGGCTCAGCCCCACCAAACATGGCTAAAAGACGAGGAAATTAGTCAAATGGGATGACACCGGACACAACCTCTCCCTTGGAGTACCTTTCGCCAAAAAATCCCATTATAATAGTTAATTCCACTCCTCCATTTCCAATCTGTGATTTCGCTGCTTAGATAAAGTAAAAAATCATCCAAGAGCCATCAAACATACAGTATATCCAAAATATGTACATATACAGTACCAGTCAAATAACACATGGAATCATGTAGCAACCAAAAAAGTGTTAACAAAATCTAAATATATTTGAGATTCTAGCCACCCTTTGCCTTGATGACAGCTTTGCACACTCTTGGAATTCTCTCAACCAGCTTCATGAGGTCACCTGGAATGCATTTCAATGAATAGGTGTGCCTTGTTAAAAGTTCATTTGTGTAATTTCTTTCCTTAATCAGTTGTGTTGTGACAAGGTAGGGGTGGTATACAGAAGATGGTCCTATTTGGTAAAATGCCAAGTCATATTACGGCAAGAAAAGCTCAAAAGCAAAGAGAAATGACAATCCATCATTACTTTAAGATATGAAGTTCAGTCAATCTGGAACATTTCAAGAACTTTGAAAGTTTCTTCAAGTGCAGTCGCAAAAACCATCAAGCGCTATGATGAAACTGGCTCTCATGAGGACCGCCACAGGAAAGGAAGACCCAGAGTTAACCTATCCTCTGCAGCAGAGGTAATTACAGTTACCAGCCTCAGAAATTGCAGCCCAAATAAATGCTTCACAGAGTTCAAGTAACAGACACATCTCAACATCAACTGTTCAGAAGAGACTGTGAATCAGACCTTCATGGTCGAATTGCTGTAAAGAGACGACTACTAAAGAAGAGATTTGCTTGGGCCAAGAAACACGAGCAATGGACATTAGACTGGTGGAAATCTGTCCTTTGGTCGGATGAGATATTTGATTCCAAACGCTGTGTCTTTGTGAGACGCAGAGTAGGTGAACGGATGATCTCCGCATGTGTGGTTCCCACAGTGAAACATGGAGGAGGAGGTGTGGGGGTGCGTTGCTGGTGAATTCAAGGCACACTTAACCAGCATGGCTACCACAGCATTCTGCAGCGATACACCATCCCATCGGGTTTGCGCTTAGTCCCACTATCATTTGTTTTTCAACAGGACAATGACCCAAAACACACCTCCAGGCTGTGTAAAGGCTATTTGACCAAGAAGGAGAGTTATGGAGTGCTGCATCAGATGACCTGGCCTCCACAATCACCCAACCTCAACCCAATTGAGATGGTTTGGGATGAGTTGGATCGCAGTCAAGGAAAAGCAGCCAACAAGTTCTCAGCATATGTGGGAACTCCTTCAAGATTGTTGGAAAAGCATTCTAGTTGTGAAGCTGGTTGAGAGAATGCCAAGAATGTGCATAGCTGTCAAGGCAAAGGATGACTACTTTGAAGATCCTAAAATGTAAAACATATTTTGATTTAACACTTTTTTGGTTACTACATGATTCCATGTGTTATTTAATAGTTTTGATGTCTTCACTATTATTCTACAATGTAGAATATAGTAAAAATAAAGAAAATCCCTTGAATGAGTAGCTGTGTCCAAACTTTTGACTGCTTCTCTCTCTCTCATATATATATTTCACTGTAATTAGAGTAGTGTAGTAATTTCATATCAAAGTTGTGTATTATCAGTGACTGTGCAACCTGATTCCCTGGTTGAACATGCACATTAAAGTACAGCATACATACTTCCACTACCTCTGGAAAAAGAAACGGCTATCAGGGCAGACTTTCCTTTGGTATTTTTTGGTCATTATTGTTAGAGGATGTTTTCCCTAAATTCCTGCAGAGTGTCTGAGGATAAGTGACTGATGCAGACAGGAAACAGGAAAGACCAGCTCAGCTGTCCCAAACATCAGGCTAAAGCAGGCTGTATGACCGGAGATCCCCTCTCAGGAACAATAAGAGCTGCTCGCAGGAGCTGCTCGCTCGCTCTCATTCCTTGCTTCTCCCCCTTCTTTCTGTATCTTTCACACTGATACACTCTGCCCCAACCCCTCCTCTCGCTCTTTCCCTCTCCCTTTCTCTCTCAGTGCAGCTGGCAACATGTTTTAGTAGTGTCCATAGCAACCGCATGAAAGTGCCACACCATCGGGCACTGAGACAAACAGGTCAGCCGTGGGAGTGCCCCTCTGCCACTGTGAGAAAAGAGACAAAGCTTCCTTTCCCTCAACAACTTGGCCTCAACTTCATAAAATGGTGACTCCAAGGGTTGTGGGATCGATTCCAGCTGGGGCCACCCATACGTAAAATGTATGCACGCATGACTGTAAGTTGCTTTGGATAAAAGCATCTCCTAAATGGCATATATTAGATAGCCGTGATACAATCATCTGAGGGGTCAAGTCTGGACTAAATACAGCAGGGAGTGCCTTTTGATCTTGGAGCGAGAGCAAAGACAGAGAATGTCTGCCTTTGTCATTTAGCCCCAGGTGACATTGTTCCTCCAAGCATCAAACAATTGGAAAAATTACAATTTATCAGGTGTACTTGAAGAGTAAATCTAATTTAGCCTTGCTAAAAATGTATATTCATGAGATTTCCAAACATATTTTCTTCTGCACACTACTGGTAAGAATGATCATAGTCTTTTTATGTGGAATGCATACAGCTTCCATATGATTTTGCACGCATCATTATTTGTTCTTGTATGACTTGCGTTTTTCTTTCTCTTCCCCTTCTGGCAGCCACTAAAACATTGACCACAATATGAAGATCAAGAAAAGAAAATAACCTCCTGGACGTACATCCAGAACACAAAAAACCCTTGATACGTCTCATCCAGTGTGCTACTCTCTGAAATTACATGGGTGGTGTAATTATAGTTGAGTTAATATGACATAATGGCCAAGCCATCTGCAGATGTGCTGAGGTTTCCTAAAGACAGCCTGAGTTAAACCAAGTCTGTATATTATGTCGTTAGAAAGCATTAACTCATTACCAGCCAATGGCAAAATGAGACTCGCAGGCCTTGGAGGCTGAAAGTTTGAACGTAGAGGGAGAGTGTGTTGAAACAATGAGCTGTTACTGTGAAGATGCACAAATCATGGCACTCCTGTTGAGAGGATGCCATGATCCTCTGAGGGGTAATTATGAGGTGACTGGATGAATAGAACCAGAACCAGAGAATAGAGGCAGGGATCCAGACATGCTGCTGGGATCCAAACGCAGACCGTCTCTATTGATTGACGTCTTTGAGGTGCTTACCGCTCCACACTCCTGGCATGGGACCCAATACGGACCCTTGAGGAGCACCCAGCCCAGCTCCACCTGTTACTGCAGGTGTTCCATACACTGGCGGTTCTAATAGCTCTAGATCTTTTTTCCTTTTACTTCTTTAATAATTTGGCAGATCCTGGTCAATGGCGTACCACAGTTTCGTGGGGCCCCCGCAAGGTCAGAGCAAGGGCTTTTTCATGTTTTTTTTTTTTTGGGGGGGGACAGCTAGTTCTACACATTTGCCATAAGGCTGAGTGAAAATGTTGCAGTTTCAAAGCTATTTTCATGCAATTCTACACAAATTGCCATTGGGCAGAGAGAATATTGTGCAGTTTTATCACTAACCGCATGCAATTCTACGCATTTTGAAATGAGGCTGAGAGAATTTGGAATTTGTAACTAATTTCCTGCAACTCGAGATATATTGCCATGGGGCTGTGAGAAATTGTTAGTTTTACAGCTAATAAACATGATTTATTTTTGGGGTTGGGGCCCCCAGAGCCCGTGGTCCCCTCCGCCTTGTAGGGGTGTGTGGTACGCCAATGATCCTGGTGCTACATAATGATATGCTACTTATACCTTCACCCCACTCCAACCCCATCTCCTCACAGTGGTGTTTGTGTAGCCTTGCTGCTTACAGTGGTAAAGACATTCCGCTATGCTTCTATTGAAACAATAACAAAGTAGGAACCCTGCCTCTGTTTTGGTAAAAAGCTGAGGGATGGGCCTGGAGAAATGTAACCACTCTCAAAATCATAGAGGGCGTTGTGGATGCAAGGACTGACCATCCATGATATCAACATTATCATCAGAACCATGTTTTTAGGCTATACAGTGTTTGTTTACATTTACAATGTTTACAAACATTGAAGTAACACAAGCTTTGGGTTCTGATGGAGTGTTACAATTGAACTAAGATCACGCAGCATTTATAAGTTACATTCTTCAAGAATCAATGGTATATCATTCATTTATAAGTCCAAAAATGGATGTAGCAATGGCAGATTGCCCCTTTTGAAGATATGGTTCATAAATCAATAAACTTCATTCATCTCTGTCATTTTGTCCTGTGCAATGAAATTAAAACACCAGGGCCAGCCTATGTTTCCCCTTTGGATGGTCAAGCATTGTGTTAGCTAGGCTACAATTTGTTTGTGGAGATGACTCTCCAAGGGGGAATCTTCAAGTATGCAAAAAGTAATAGCACTGTGATAACTAGCTATCTGCACTAAAGACAGCTGCTGCTCAGCTCTATACACAAGTATTTAGATGAATTCAGAATACATTTCTCTTCTCTTTCATGGACCACATTATGAAAAGCCCCCACTTCAACAATGCTGAGTCAGACATCTCTGGCAGCAGGGATCACAGGACACATTCTATTTTCAAGAGGGGGATGTTTTCCTTGGATCTTGAAGTGGGGGGGACATCTAAAAATAAATTGTGTGTGTTGTATATAAAAAAGCCGGTCTCTCCCATCAATCTCCCCACAGTGAGCCTGGCTCGTCTGGGCCTGTCTGGTAGACAACCCAGCAATATGGTCTGACTCTGGGGTCTGCTCCTGCAGTCATGAGAGGAGAGTTGTAGTGCTGTAAACAGTGGTAGAACTCAGTCCAGAGCAGCTGCTGCTGCAGCCAAACCCATTTACCACACAACTGCTTTAAGGGGATGCCTGGTCTAAGGCTCTAAGCAGTGAACAGAATGCTTTCACATATTGAACATACTGTATCATGGTTGGAAGCCATGGAAAATATTTGTCTCCATGTTGCAATCAAGAGTTTCTGGGGGAATCATTCATTGGCGACCCGTCGTTCAGGGCAGGTGGGGCAGAGCAAAAGTACCAGTCAAATGTTTGGACACACTTACTCATTCAAGTAATTTTTTTGGGGGGGACTATTTTTTTACATTGGAGAATAATAGTGAAGACATCAACTATGAAATAACACATATGAATCATGTCGTAACCAAAAAAGTGTTAAACAAATCAAAATATATTTTAGATTTTAGATTCTTCAAAGTAGCAACCCTTTTGCCTTGATGACAGCTTTGCACATTCTTGGCATTCTCTCAACCAGCTTCATGAGGTAGTCACCTGGAAGGCATTTCAATTAACAGGTGTGCCTTGTTAAAAGTTAAATAGTGGAATTTTTTCTTCTTAATGCGTTTGAGCCAATCAGTTGTGTTGTGACAAGGTAGGGGTGGTATACAGAAGATAGCCCTATTTGGTAAAAGACTAAGTCCATAGCTCACATAAGTAAAGAGAAACGACAGTCCATCATTACTTTAATACATGAAGGTCAGTCAATGCAGAAAATGTCAAGAACTTTGAAAGTTTCTTCAAGTGCAGTCGCAAAAAAACATCAAGCTCTACGATGAAACTGGCTCTCATGAGGACCGCCACAGGGAAGGAAGACCCAGAGTTAACTTATTCTCTGCAGTAGAGGTAATTACAGTTACCAGCCACATTAATTGCAGCCCAAATAATACGCTTCACAGAGTTCAAGTTATAGACACATCTCAACATCAACTGTTCAGAGGAGACTGCGTGAATCAGGCATTCATGGTTGAATTGCTACAAAGAAACCACTACTAAAGGACACCAATAAGAAGAAGAGATTTGCTTGGGCCAAGAAACATGAGCAATGGACCTTAGACCGGTGGAAATCTGTTGTTTGGTTTGGCGTGTCCAAATTTTAGATTTTTGGTTCCAACCGTCTTTGTGAGACGCAGAGTAAGTGAATGGAGGATATCTGCATGTGAGGTTCCCACCGTGAAGCATGGAGGAGGAGGTGTGATGGTGTGGGTGTGCTTTGCTGGTGACACTGTCCGTGATTCATTTTGAATTCAAGGTACACTTAACCAGCATGGCTACCACAGCATTCTGCAGCAATACGCAATCATATATATATTTATTTTTTTTTATTTTTTGAGAGGTTGCCTCTTTTGCATGTTATTTTGGCATTAATAAGTGTCACATATCAGTTTGCAAACAATGTAGAAATAATAACTATCATTGAGTTAATAAAGCCTCACTGACCCTTTTTTTTTTGCTTTCTTGAGTAAGGCAGCTCCAAAATGCAGGGGATTCAGTCTAGCTCAGTGCTTTCTGTGGTGGTGGGGCAGCCAGCGGGAAAAATACGGAGCGTAGGGGTCGGTAATGTTCTCTAGTTGTGCCGTGATTGGCTCAGTGTTCTGTCACTCATGGGAACTGCTATAGAGTTACATTAGAAGTGCCCATCCAAGATGGCTCAAGGTCATTGGCCACAGTAGAATGACGTCAAATCACGTTATACTGTATCTACGGTAGCTTTAATTGGACTGATCATGTCAATATCATACTTAGCTAGCAGTCATCATGAATCAAGTCGACAATCTACTGGTAAATCATTTTCAATCCTTGTCAAATGAAGATAAATTATAGATAAAACATATCGCTCATCGTCCATTGGACATTACACAAGTTGGAAATTCAACAATGAGTGGTTTGGAAGGAATCAGTGACTTAACTGCAAGCATTGCAAAGCAATCACTAGCCTGCTATTCATTGGAGTGGGTGTGTGGTCCCAATTCTTGGTTTAAGGTTCTCTTTTCCAACCTTAAAATTATAAACATTCAACATTGGCCATGCTGTCAATCCAGTATGATTTCTGCCACAC
Organism: Brachymystax lenok tsinlingensis; assembly: GCA_030435695.1. Classification (NCBI taxonomy): domain Eukaryota; kingdom Metazoa; phylum Chordata; class Actinopteri; order Salmoniformes; family Salmonidae; genus Brachymystax; species Brachymystax lenok. Next base: position 41,120,785 of record CM059792.1, on the reverse strand, counting down.
TCAAAACAACTGTTAACTCAGTACTGAGAAATCTGACTTCAGTGAGTTCAAGACATCTGGGAACTCAGGAAAAAACTCTCAGACTGGGAAAATACGTTTTGAACGGTCATACAACTCGGAATTGTAAGTCAGGCCTCTTTCTAGAGCTACGACCTGAAGATCTCTGACGTCATCATGATTCAAACTTGTTTTTTGTGAGTTCCCAGTTGCCTTGAAAGCACCATAAATCCAGAGAATGCCAGACTTTGATGACAAAGTTTGATAACAGAATTTGCCCTCGAAGGACCCCCGCGCCACCTTCCTGTTCAAGTGAGCACAGCACAACAAGGTAAGTCAAAAAATGTATTGTATGCTGCTGCATAAATGACGTAATATGCCAGCGAGATATGTACAGTTGCAAGAAAAAGTATGTGAACCCTTTGGAATTACCTGGATTTCTACATAAATTGGTCATCATATTTGATCTTCACAACAATAGTGTGCTTAAACTAATAACACACAAATTATAGTATTTTTCTGTCTATATTGAATACATCATTTAGACATTCACAGTGTAGGTTGGAAAAAGTATGTGAACCCCTAGGCTAATGACTTCTCCAAATGCTAATTGGAGTCAGAAAACCTGGAGTCCAATCAATGAGACGAGATTGGCAATGTTGGTTAGAGCTGCCTTGTCCTATAAAAAACACTCAGAAAATTAGATTTTGCTATTCACAAGAAGCATTGCCTGATGTGAACCATGCCTCAAACAAAAGAGATCTCAGAAGACCTAAGATGAAGAATTGTTGACTTGCATAAAGTTGGAAAGGGTTACAGAAGTATCTCTAAAAGCCTTGATGTTCATTAGTCCACGGTAAGACAACTTGTCTATAAATGGCGAAAGTTCAGCACTGTTGCTACTCCCTAGGAGTGGCCGTCCTGCAAAGACTGCAAGAGCACAGGGCAGAATGCGCAATGAGGTTAAGAAGAATCCTGGAGTGTCAGCTAAAGACTTACAGACATCTCTGGAACATGCTAACATCTCTGTTGACGAGTCTACAATACGTTAAACACTAAACAAGAATGGGGTTTGTGGGAGGACACCACAGAAGAAGCCACTGCTGTCCATAAAAAACATTGCACCTCTGAAGTTCGCAAAAGTGCACCTGGATGTTCCACAGCGCTACTGGCTAAATATTCTGTGGACAGATGAAACTACAGTTGAGTTGTTTGGAAGGAACACACCACTATGTGTGGAGAAAAAAAGGCACAGCACACCAACATCAAACCTCATCCCAACTGTAAAGTATGGTGGAGGGAGCATCATGGTTTGGGGCTACTTTGCTGCCTCAGGGCCTGAACAGCTTGCTATCATCGACAGAAAAATGAATTCCCAAATTCCCAAAAAGACATTTTGCAGGAGAATGTAAGGCTATCTGTCTGCCAATGGAAGCTCAACAGAAGTCGGGTGATGCAACAGGACAATGACCCAAAACACAGAAGTAAATCAACAACAGAATGGCTTCAACAGAAGAAAATACACCTTCTGGAGTGGCCCAGTCCTGACCTCAACCCGATTGAGATGCTGTGGCATGACCTCAAGAGAGCAGTTCACACCAGACATCCCAAGAATATTGCTGAACTGAAACAGTTTTGTAAAGAGGAATGGTCCAAAATTCCTCCTGACCGTTGTGCAGGTCTGATCCACAACTACAGAAAATGTTTGGTTGAGGTTATTGCTGCCAAAGAAGGGTCAACCAGTTATTAAATCCAATGGTTCACATACTTTTTCTTGCCACTGTAGCTAAGAAAGTAATACTAAGTGTATGTTGTGTAGTAAGCTGTTAGCCCATGTGCCTTACCCTAATAATTTGGTCTATTTATGAATTTTTTTCTCCTTAATTTCGCCTACTGCTCTGACTTGGTGGTGCACATGTAAACTATAACCTGTTTTAGAGAAATGTAATCATTGAATATTGTAAGAGCTTTCATTGTCTGCTTATATGCCCCCTTTATTTATCCTACGGTTCTGACTTGATGTACAGGGAGAACACTGTAAGAACGGCCCATGTTCTGAATTCTGTTTCTGTACATTTCAAATGTCTTAATCGAAATTACGGATTGCCACTTATCCGCTCGTCATCCCCTGATGCCATAGTTTGTGCATCTTAATTGTCAGTAGAAACCACATTTGTTTCAGCAAGTCAGCCATATCAGCTAGGTTTTTTTAAAGGCAGTAAATGAGGCTGAAAGAACTGTTTCGCTGCCAGACAAGGCTCCGCTGATAGGCAGGTGTAGCAGAGGTAAGGTGTTGGGACAGCTTTATGTAGGCCCTAACAGTTTGTGGGCACCGTTTGTCACCGTAATAGTACAATTAATGTATTGTTTAGTGTGAAATACTGTATGACAGTACAAGGCATAGGGCTGTGCTAAGCATTTCAGCTTTGTGTGTGTGTTTCTCATAAAGCATGTGTGGATAACCAACATCCACACCCTATCTACCTCCCTCCCACACCCACTTTAACCATGTTGATTGAAGTTCCCTGCCTCAACATATAACCATCCGTGGGCCAAAAAGGAATCCATCAATGTCTAATACCTGACTTGTCTGGTCATCTGAGCGTTGTGCTCTAATGAACGGTTTGAAGTTACTTTGGTGTTTTCACCATGAACACTGACACAGCAGCAGACCATAGAAGCCGATCTCAAAGAGAAGAAACCTGCCAATGTGGGCACTACTTGTTTTCTAGTCAGCTCCATGGTTTCAGAGGAGAGAGGCAGCTCCACTGCTCTCTGCCAGTTGGCTATTAGCTCTGTATCCACGGTGACACAAGACCATTTGGATGTTGATTCAGTCAGAGGCCTTTCCTATAAAAGTCTGTGTCACAAATGGCACCCTATTCTCTACCTAGTTCACTACTTTTGAACAGTGCACTACATAAGCAATAGGGTGACATTTGGGACTTAGTGATGTAATGCCACTGCTTCTAAGGTCTAATTGTGCATTCAAGGGGTCAATTTGGGTGGCCACTATACACTGGCTCCTCTGTTTTCCCAGACACTGCTGTGTGAATAAGTTATTGACTGGGACACGTGACTTGGAGACGTGACTTGAAACACATTGCTGGTCGTGGTAAAATGAGTGAGCATGACAACACTTAATATAGAACTGCAGTTAGTTTCGGGATTGGTAGCAAGGAATAAGTTAGTCCTAAATAGTCCTAAATATTTCCTAAACTAAAAGCATTGTATTTGGGACAAATCATTCACTTAACCCTAAACCTCAACTACATCTCATAATGAATAATGTGGAAATTGAGCAAGTTGAGGTGACTAAACTGCTTGGAGTAACCCTGGATTGTAAACTGTCATGGTCAAAGCATATTGATACATCATTAGCTAAGATAGGGAGAAGTCTGTCCAAAATAAAGCACTGCTCTGCCTTCTTAACAACACTATCAACAAGGCAGGTACTACAGGCCCTGGTTTTGTCGCACCTGGACTACTGTTCAGTCATGTGGTCAGGTGCCGCAAAGAGGGACTTGGGAAAATTGCAGTTGGCTAAAAACAAATCAAATGTATTTTTTAATTAACCAGGTAGGCTAGTTGAGAACAAGTTCTCATTTACAACTGCGACCTGGCCAAGATAAAGAACAGCAGTTCGACACATACAACAACAGAGTTACGCATTAAATAAACAAACATACAGTCAATAATACAGTAGAAAATAAGTCTATATACAGTGAGTGCAAATGAGGTAAGATAAGGGAGGTAGGGCAATAAATAGGCCATGGTGGCGAGGTAATTACAATATAGCAATTAAACACTGGAATGGTGCATAAGATGAATGTGCAAATAGAGATACTGGGGTGCAAAGGAGCAAGATCAATAAATAAATAAATAAATACAGTAGGGGATGAGGTAGTAGGATGGGCTGTTTACAGATGGGCTATGTGCAGGTGCAGAGATCTGTGAGCTGCACTGACAGCTGGTGCTTAAAGCTAGTGAGGGAGATATGAGTCTCCAGCTTCAGTGATTTTTGTAGTTCGTTCCAGTCATTGGCAGCAGAGAACTGGAAGGAAAGGCGTCCAAATTAGGAATTGGCTTTGGGGGTAACCAGTGAGATATACCTGCTGGAGCGTGTGCTACGGGTGGGTGCTGCTATGGTGACCAGTGAGCTGAGATAAGGCGGGGCTTTACCTAGCAAAGACATACCTGGAGCCAGTGGGTTTGGCGACGAGTATGAAGCGAGGGTCAGCCAACGAGAGCGTACAGGTCGCAGTGGTGGGTAGTATATGGGGTTTTGGTGACAAAACAGATGGCACTGTGATAGACTGCATCCAATTTGGTGAGTAGAGTGTTGGAGGCTATTTTATAAATGACATCGCTGAAGTCGAGGATCGGTAGGATGGTCAGTTTTACGAGAGTATGTTTGGCAGCATGCGTTAAGGATGCTTTGTTGCGAAATAGGAAGCCGATTCTACATTTAATTTTGGATTGGAGATGCTTAACGTGAGTCTGGAAGGAGAGTTTACAGTCTAACCAGACACCTAGGTATTTGTAGTTGTCCACATATTCTAAGTCAGAACCGTCCAGAGTAGTGATACTGGACGGGCGGGCAGTGATCGGTTGAAGAGCATGCATTTAGTGTTACTTGCATTTAAGAGCAGTTGGAGGCCACGGAAGGAGAGTTGTATGGCATTGAAGCTCGTCTGGAGGTTAGTTAACACAGTGTCCAAAAAAGGGCCAGAAGTATACAGAATGGTGTCGTCTGCGTAGAGGTGGATCAGAGAATCACCAGCAGCAAGAGCAACATCATTGATGTGTACAGAGAAGAGAGTCGGCCCAAGGATTGAACCCTGTGGCACCCCCATAGAGACTGCCAGAGGTCCGGACAACAGGCCCTCCGATTTGACACACTGAACTCTGTCTGAGAAGTAGTTGGTGAACCAGGCGAGGCAGTCATTTGAGAAACCAAGGCTGTTGAGTCTGCCAATAAGAATGTGGTGATTGACAAAGTCGAAAGCCTTGGCCAGGTCGTGAATACAGCTGCACAGTATTGTCTTTTGTCGATGGCGGTTATGATATCGTTTAGGACCTTGAGCATGGCTGAGGTGCACCCATGACAAGCTCGGAAACCAGATTGCATAGCGGAGAAGGTACGGTGGGATTCGAAATGGTCAGTGATCTGTTTGTTAACTTGGCTTTTGAAGACCTTAGAAAGGCAGGGTAGGATAGATATAGGTCTGTAGCAGTTTGGGTCTAGAGTGTCTCCCCCTTTTGAAGAGGGGGATGACCGCGGCAGCTTCCCAATCTTTGGGAATCTGACTTTTCAAAAGAGAGGTTGAACAGGCTACTAATAGGGGTTGCAACAATTTCTGCAGATAATTTTAGAAAGAGAGGGTCCAGATTGTCTAGCCCGGCTGATTTGCTGATTTCTTTCAGAACATCAGCTATCTGGATTTGGGTGAAGGAGAAATGGGGGAGGCTTGGGCGAGTTGCTGTGGGGGGTGCAGGGCTGTTGACCGGGGTAGGGGTAGCCAGGTGGAAAGCATGACCAGCCATAGAAAAATGCTTATTGAAGTTCTCAATTATAGTGGATTTGTTGGTGGTGACAGTGTTTCCTAGCCTCAGTGCAGTGGGCAGCTGGGAGGAGGTGCTCTTATTCTCCTTGGACTTTACAGTGTCTCAGAACTTTTTTTAGTTTGTGCTACAGGATGTACATTTCTACTCGCTTTTCTAACTGCCTGTGTGTATTGGTTCCTAACTTCCTTGAAAAGTTGCATATCGCGGGGGCTATTCGATGCTAATGCAGAACACCACAGGATGTTTTTGTGCTAGTCGAAGGCAGTCAGGTCTGGAGAGAACCAAGGGCTATATCTGTTCCTGGTTCTACATGTTTTGAAAGGGGCATGCTTATTTAAGATGGTGAGGAAGGCACTTTTAAAGAGTGACCAGGCATCCTCTACTGATGGAATGAGGTCAATATCCTTCCAAGATACCCGGGCCAGGTTGCTTAGAAAGGCCTGCTCGCTGAAGTGTTTTATGGAGCGGTTGACGGTGATGAGGGGTGGTCGTTTGACCGCAGACCCATTACGGATGCAGGCAATGAGGCAGTGATCGCTGAGATCTTGGTTGAAAAAACCAGAGGTGTATTTGGAGGGCAAGTTGGTTAGGATGATGTCTATGAGGGTGCCTGTGTTTACGGATTTGGGGTTGTACCTGGTGGGTTCATTGATAATTTTTGTGAGATTGAGGGCATAAAGCTTAGATTGTAGGATGGCCGGGGTGTTAAGCATGTCCAAGTTTAGGTCACCTAGCAGCACGACCTCTGAGGATAGATGGGGAGCAATCAGTTCACATATGGTGTCAAGGGCACAGCTGGGGGCAGAGGGTGGTCTATAGCAAGCGGCAACGGTGAGAGACTTGTTTCTGGAAAGATGGATTTTTAGGAGTAGAAGCTCGAATTGTTTGGGTACAGACCTGGATAGTAAGACAGAACTCTGCAGGCTATCTCAAAGGGGGCGGCAAAACCGCCCCCTTTGGCAGTTCTATCTTGTCGGAAAATGTTATAGTTAGGGATGGAAATTTCAGGGTTTTTGGTGGTCTTCCTAAGACAGGATTCAGACACAGCTAGGACATCCAGGTTGGCAGAGGGTGCTAGGGCAGTGAATAAAACAAACTTAGGGAGGAGGCTTCTAATGTTAACATGCGTGAAACCAAGGCTTTTACGGTTACAGAAGTGAACAAATGATAGCGCCTGGGGAATGGGAGTGGAGCTAGGCACTGCAGGGCCTGGATTAACCTTCACATCACCAGAGGAACAGAGGAGGAGTAGGATAAGGATACGGCGAAAGGCTATAAGGACTGGTCGTCTAGTACGTTCAGAACAGAGGGTAAAAGGAGCAGATTTCTGGGTACGGTAGAATAGATTCCAGGCATAATGTACAGACAAAGGTATGGTAGGATGTGAATACAGTGGGGGTAAACCTGTGTGTGACAATGAAAGAGATATTGTCTCTAGAAATATCATTTAAACCAGGTGATGTGTTGGAGGTGGAACTAAAGTGTTCACTAAGGCATATTGAGCAGGGCTAGAGCCTCTACAGTGAAATAATGCTATAATTACTAACCAAAACAGCAATCGACAAGGCATATTGACATTAGCGAGAGGCATGCGTAGCCGAGTGGTCACAGGAGTTTCAAGCAGCTAGCGGGCCGGGGCTAGTAAGCTACCCGAAAGGCCTTGGAGGGACGTCGGGACGGAAGAAAGTCTGTTGTGGCCCCCTCGTGCTGTTCCGTCGGCATACGGATCAGCAGGGCTCCATGTGGTAAACCAGGCCAATTGGCAAAATAAGTATAGTGTCCAAAGAATTTGTCCGATGGGCCTCTGAAGCTAACAGTCCGATGTGCTCTGGACAGCTAGCGGGCCGTAGCTAGCAGGCTAGCGGATGGGCATTTAGGGGACGTTGCGACGGCGGAGCCAGTTGAGAAAAAAACCAAAAAACCTTGGCCGGGGGTCCAGGCCAGTTGGCAAAATAGGTATTGTAGCAAAATAGGTACTGCTAGCCGGGAGATGGGCCTAGCAGATAGGCCTAGCAAGGCTGGCTCCTGGGCTAATTGGTTCTCGCTTCAGGACAAAGACGTTAGCCAGGAGTGGCCACTCGGATAGCAACTAGCTAACTGTGATAATCCAGGTGAAAAAAGGTTCAGGGCTTGCAGTAGGAATCTTGAGATATGGAGAAAAATAAGTCAGATTTGCTCTGGTTTGAGTCGCGCTGTGCAGACTGGCTTGAATTGTCCGTGCTAGAGGTGGCTGATGACCGCTAGCAGTGGCTAGCTGACTACTAGCTAGTAGCTAGTTAGCTGGCTAGCTTCTGTTGGGATTCCGGCTCAGAAGACGGACCAGCAGTGCTCCGTGTGGTAAACCAGGCCAATTGGCAGAATAGGTATAGTGGCCAAAGAAATTGTCCGATAGGCCTCTTAAGCTAACAGTCCGATGTGCTCTAGACAGCTAGCGGGCCATGGCTAGCAAGTAGCCAATTAGCTGGTAGCCAGCTTTTGATGGGGTTCCAGTTCTTAAGTATAAAAATAGCAGATCCGTACCACATTGGGTGAGGCGGGTTGCAGGAGAGTATATTCAGTCCGTAGATGGAAAGTGATATTAAAATATATACGAAAAATATATTTAAAAAAAACCCCAAGGAAAACGATGTTTAGACGGGACAGGACAAGACAATAACAAACGTCCGACTGCTACACCATCTTGGTTTGATCAAATTGTATTTGTCACATGCGCCGAATACAACAGGTGTAGACCTTACAATGAAATGCTTACTTACAAGCCCTAAACCAACAATGCTTTAAGAAGGGAAAAAAAGTGTAAAAAGTGAAAAAAAAGTAAATAATTAAAGAGCAGCAGTAAAATAATAAGCGAGGCTATACATAGGGGGTACCGGTACAGAGTCAATGTGCAGGGGAACCGGTTAGTCAAGGTAATTGAGGTTATATGTACAGTTGAAGTCGGAAGTTTACATACACTTAGGTTGGAGTCATTAAAACTCGTTTTGCAACCACTCCACAAATTTCTTGTTAACAAACTATAGTTTTGGCAAGTCGGTTAGGACATCTACTTTGTTTACAGACATATTACTTAACTTATAATTCACTGTATCACAATTCCAGTGGGTCAGAAGTTTACATACACTAAGTTGACTGTGCCTTTAAACAGCTTGGAAAATTCCAGAAAATGATGTCATAGCCTATCAGAAGCTTCTAAAGCTAATTGACATTATTTGAGTCAATTGGAGGTGTACCTGTGGATGTATTTCAAGGTCTACCTTTAAACTCAGTGCCTCTTTGCTTGACATCATGGGAAAATCAAAGGAAATCAGCCCCCCCAAAAAATGTAGACCTCCACAAGTCTGGTTCATCCTTGGGAGCAATTTCCAAACACCTGAATAGTACGCAAGTATAAACACCATGGGACCACGCAGCCGTTATACCGCTCAGGAAGGAGACTCCCAGTGATGAACGTACTTTGGTGCGAAAAGTGCAAATCAATCCCAGAACAACAACAAAGGACCTTGTGAAGATGCTGGAGGAAACAGGTACAAACGTGTCTATATCCACAGTAAAACAAGTCCTATATCGACATAACCTGAAAGGCCACTCAGCAAGGAAGAAGTCACTGCTCCAAAACCGCCATAAAAAAAGCCAGACTACGGTTTGCAACTGCACATGGGGACAAAGATCATACTTTTTGGTGAAATGTCCTCTGGTCTGATGAAACAAAAAATAGAACTGTTTGGCCATAATGACCATTGTTATGTTTGGAGAAAAAAGGGGGAGGCTTGCAAGCCGAAGAAAACACTCTCCCAACCGTGAAGCATGGGGGTGGCAGCATCATGTTGTGGAAGTGCTTTGCTGCAGGAGGGACTGGTACACTTCACAGAATAGATGGCATCATGAGGGAGGAAAATTATGTGGATATATTGAAGCAACATCTCAAGACATCAGTCAGGAAGTGAAAGCTTGGTTGTAAATGGGTCTTCCAAATGGACAATGACCCCAAGCATACTATCAAAGTTGTGGCAAAATGGTTTAAGGACAACAAAGTCAAGGTATTAGAGTGGCCATCACAAAGCCCTAACCTCAATCTTATAGAAAATGTGTGGGCAGAACTTAAAAAGAGTGTGTGAGCGAGGCCTACAAACCTGACTCAATTACACCAGCTCTGTCAGGAGGAATGGGCCACTTTTCTACCAAACTTATTGTGGGAAGCTTGTGGAAGGCTACCCAAAATGTTTGACCCAAGTTAAACAATTCAAAGGCAATGCTACCAAATACTAATTGAGTATGTAAACATTTGACCCAAAGGGAATGTGATGAATGAAATACAAGCTGAAATAACTAATTCTCTCTACTATTATTCTGACATTTCACATTCTTAAAATAAAGTGGTGATCCTGACTGACCTAAGACAGGAAATGTTTACTAGAATTAAATGTCAGGAATTGTGAAAAACTGAGTTTGAATGTATTTGGATAAGGTGTATGTAAACTTCTGACTTCAACTGTACATGGAGGTAGAGTTAAAGTGACTATGCATAGATTATAAACAGAGAGTAGCAGCAGCATAAAAGAAGGGTCTGGGTAGCCCTTTGATTAGCTGTTCAGGAGTCTTATGGCTTGGGAGTAGAAGCTGTTAAGAAGCCTTTTGGAGCTAGATTTGGCGTTCTGGTACTGCTTGCCATACGGTAGTAGAGAGAACAGTCTATGACTAGTGTGGCTGGAGTCTTTAACAATTTTTATGGCTTTCCTCTGACACCGCCTGGTATAGAGGTCCTGGATGGCAGGAAGCATGGCCCCAGTGATGTACTGGGCCGTACACACTACCCTCTGTAGTGCCTTGTGGTCGAAGGCCGAGCACTTGCCATACCAGGCAGTGATGTAACCCGCCAGGATGCTCTCGATGGTGCAGCTGTAGAACCTTTTGAGGATCTGAGGACCCATGCCAAATCTTTTCAGTCTCCTGAGGGGGAATAGGCGTTGTCATACCCTCTTCATGGCTGTCTTAATGTGTTTGGACAAAGATAATTTGTTGGTGATGTGGACACCAAGGAACTTGAAGCTCTCAACCTGTTCCACTACAGCCCCGTCAATGAGAATGGGGGCGTGCTCGGTCCTCCTTTTCCTGTAGTCCACAATCATCACTTTTGTCTTGCTCACATTGAGGGATAGGTTGTTGTCCTTGCACCACACGGTCAGGTCTCTGACCTCCTCCCTATAGGCTGTCTCATTGTTGTCGGTGATCAGGCCTACCACTGTTGTGTCATCCGCAAACTTGATAATGGTGTTGGAGTCGTGCCTGGCCATGCAGTCATGAGTGAACAGGGAGTACAGGAGGGGACTGAGCACGCACCCCCTGAGGGACCCCAGTGTTGTGGATCAGCGTGGCAGATGTGTTGTTACTTACCCTTACCACCTGGGGGGGGCGGCCCGTAGGAAGTACAAGATCCAGTTGCAGAGGGAGGTGTATAGTCCCAGGGTTCTTAGCTTAGTGATGAGCTTTGAGGGCATTATGGTGTTGAACATTGAGCTGTAGTCAATGAATAGCATTCTCACATAGGAATTCCGTTTGTCCAGGTGGGAAAGGGCAGTGTGGAGTGCAATACAGATTTCATCATCTGTGGATCTGTTGGGGCGGTATGCAAATTGGAGTGGGTCTAGGGTTTCTGGGATAATGGTGTTGATGTGAGCCATGACCAGCCTTTCAAAGCACTTCATGGCTACAGACGTGAGTGCTACGGGTCAGTAGTCATTTAGGCAGGTTACCTTAGTGTTCTTGGGCACAGGGACTATGGTGGTCTGCTTGAAACATGTTGGTATTACAAACTCAGTCAGGGACTAGTTGAAAATGTCAGTGAATGTCACTTGCCAGTTGGTCAGCGCATGCACGGAGTACAGGTCCTGGTAATCCATCTGGCCCCGCTGACATGTGAATGTTGACCTGTTTAAAGTCTTTCTCACATTGGCTACGGAGAGTGTGATCACACAGTCGTTTGGAACAGCTGGTGCTCTCATGCATGTTTCAGTGTTGCCTCGAAGCGAGCATAGAAGTAATTTAGCTCGTCTGGTAGGTTTGTGTCACTGGGCAGCTCGCGGCAGTGCTTCCCTTTGTAGTCTAATAGTTTGCAAGCTCTGCCACATCTGACGAGTGTCGGAGTCGGTGTAGTATGATTCAATCTTAGTCCTGTATTGACGCTTTGCCTGTCTGATGGTTCGTCGGAGGGTATAGCGGGATTTCTTATAAGCTTCCGGGTTAGAGTCCCGCTCTTTGAAAGCGTCAGCTCTACCCTTTAGCTCAGTGCAGATGTTGCCTGTAATCCATGGCTTCTGGTTGGGTATGTACATACTTCACTGTGGGGACAACGTCATTGATGCACTTATTGATGAAGCCAGTGACTGATGTAGTGTACTCCTCAATGCCATCGGAAGAATCCCGGAAAATATTCCAGTCTTAGCTAGCAAAACAGTCCTGTAGCTTAGCATCTGCTTCATCTGACGACTTTCTTATTGATGAGTCATTGGTGCTTCCTGCTTTAGTTTTTGCTTGTATGCTGGAATCAGGAGGATAGAATTATGGTCAGATTTGCCAAATGGAGGGCGAGGGAGAGCTTTGTATGCATCTCTGTGTGTGGAGTAAAGGTGGTCTAGTATTTTTTTCCCCTCTGGTTGCACATTTAACATGCTGGTAGAGATTAGGTAGAACGGATTTGAGTTTCCCAGCATTGAAGTCCACGGCCACTAGAAACGCCTCCTCTGGATGAGCGTTTTCCTGATTGCTTATGGTGGTATACAGATCATTGAGTGCAGTCTTAGTGCCAGCATCGGTGGTGTGGTGGTATATAGACAGTTACGAAAAATATAGATGTAAGCTCTCTTGGTAAATAGTGTGGTCTACAGCTATCATGAGATTCTCTACCTCAGGCAAGAAAAACCTTGAAACTTCCTTAGATTTTGTGCATCAGATGGTGTTTACAAGTATACATAAGCCGCCGCCCCTTGTCTTACCAGAGGTCGCTGTTCTATCCTTCCAAAAAAGCTTAAAACTCTCCAACTGTATGTTAATCATGTCGTTGTTCAACCACGACTCGGTGAAACATAAGATATTACAGTTTTGAATGTCCTGTTGGTAGGATATACATGCTTGTAGCTATTTTATTATCGATTGATTGTACTTTGGCTAATAGGACAGTTGGTAAAGGTAGATTACCCTCTAGGCGACGGATCCTTACAAGGCACCCGGACCGTCGTCCACGATATCTCTGTCGTTTCCTCCTGCGAATGACTGGGATGAGGGCCCTGTCGGACATCCGAAGTAAATCCTTCCCGTCCAACTCGTTGAAGAAGAAGAATTCCTCCAGTACGGGGTGAGTAATCGCTGCCCTGATATCAAGAAGCTCTTTTCAGGTCATAAGACACAGTAGCAGAAACATTATTTACAAAATAAGTTACAAATAGCGCGAAAAAAACATACATAATAGCACAATTGATTAGGGGATCCTAAAACGTCAGCCATCTCCTTCGGCACCATTATAACAGCTCAGCATGGCTGGCCCTTAAAAGTACACGGAGAGCTAACATTATGACATAATGTCAATCTCTCATGGCTGGTGGAAGAGAGAGTGACTTCCTCATTACTTGTTTTTGTAAGAGGTGTTGACAAGCTGAAGGTACCAAGCTGTCTGCTTAAAATACTAGCACACAGCTCAGACACCCATGCATACCCCACAAGACCTGCCACCAGAGGTCTCTTCACAGTCCCCAAGTCCAGAACAGACTATGGGAGGCGCACAGTACTACATAGAGCCATGACTACATGTAACTCTATTCCACATCAGGTAACTGATGCAAGCAGTAGAATCAGATTTAAAAATCAGTTAAAAATACACCTTATGGAACAGCGGGGACTGTGAAGTAACACAAACATAGGCACAGACACATGCATACACACACATGATAACATATGCACTATACACACACGTACACATGGGTTTTGCGTTGTAGATATGTGGCAGTGGAGTATGGGCCTGAGGGCACACACTTAGTGTGTTGTGAAATCTGTAATGAAATTGTAATGTTTTTAAAATTGTATAACTGCCTTAATTTTGCCGGACCCCAGGAAGAGTAGGCAGCAGCTAATGGGGATCCATAATAAATGCAAATGTCAGGAGCCTAATACTGCATCCCAACTGGCACCCTGTTCCCTTGGTAGTGCACTACTTTTGATGGGCCCTGGTCAAAGGCAGTGCACTATAAAGGGAATATGATACCACTTGGGAGGCAAAGGTGAAGTAAGGTTGTTCTGCTGCTCGTACTGTAAGTGGCAGTCTGGTGAAGTCAACCTTTTTTCCCCACATGATTTTCCCCAAGCCTCTCCTGCTCTCCATGGATGGGTGGTGGGGAAACTGTAAAGACCAACTACCCTTTGTTGGTGATGAGACCTCGTTGTCTCAATGGCCCTGAAAAGTGGTGAGTTAGTCTGGCCACTGGCCACTTACTTTAATATGTGCAAGGCCACGTCCATTACAATGCCTCTGGACCTTGGTCCCACTATCTACTTACAGCTAACGAGACAGACTCCAAACAAATAATATGTCCAGTGGGAAGGGCGAGGGAGGGAGGGCTGGGACCGGCATCAGGCCTGTTTAAATTGATGGAGGAGATTGTGATAAGGAAGACACATGACAGGAAGGAGCTTTTGGCGTGTCCTTGGAATGGAACACAAACATTGTTGACCAACGATGAGTAGACTGGATTGGCTGGTATATGCTGACCACCGCCCTCTGACACTGAAGTCAATATGTCCTCCATCAGGAGACAGACTGCTCCCATAAAGAAAACAACACAGACGGCCCAAAAGAATGGCAGGTTTAACTGTGGAGACGACTCAGAAGAATGACAGGTTTAATTGTGGAGACAACCCAGAAGAATGACATGTTTAACTGTGGAGACGACCCAGAAGAATGACAGGTTTAACTGTGGAGACGACCCAGAAGAATGACAGGTTTAACTGTGGAGACGACCCAGAAGAGTGACAGGTTAAATTGTGGAGACGACCCAGAAGAATGATCGGTTTAACTGTGGAGCAGACCCAGATGAATGACAGGTTTATCTGTGGAGACGTCCCAGAAGTAGCCAGACATCCAGTATGCATCCCAAATGGCACTTTATTCTCTATTATACTCTGGGTGGTTTGAGCGCTGAATGCTGATTGGCTGACAGCTGTAGTATATCAGACCGTATACCACGGGTATGACCCAACATTTTTTTTACTGCTCTAATTATGTTGGTAACGAGCAATAAGGCACCTCGGGTGTGTGGTATATGGCCAATATACTCTGCGTTGTCGTGCCTAATAACAACCCTTAGCTGTGGTATATTGGCCATATACCACACCTCCTCGGGCCTTATTGCTAATTATACAGTATATAGTGCACTACTTTTGACAAGAGCTCTATGTGCCTTGGTCAAAATGAGGTGCACTATAAAGGGAATAGGGTGCCATTTGGGACACAGACCTAGTCATTTCTCTCAACCATGGCCCTAAAATGGAAAGAATGAATATCATTTTCCATCAAATGTATATAAAATGGATATTATTCTAGCTAGCCAGACATTTATGAGGGTTCCAGGAGTACAGTCCCAGCCAGACGAAGAGAGGGCCATACTGTATTTGTAGCTGCTGAATGTGGGTTAGTACGTTAACACTCTTATCATGTTCCACTTTCTCATCTCATTTCTCAGCCTTATTGTGATGCTGAGCCCTAGATGGACGGGGCAAAAGCAGCAGCAGCAGGAGAAAAAGAGAGAGCAGCTAAATGGAGTCATTGCCTTTACGGAGCCCAACTAATTTGATTATTTAGAGCTGTAACCCAATTATTCCCAGGCCACATGTTTTCAGAACAGAGGCGTCGCCGGGGGAAAGCCCTTCTGGTCTCCGCAGCGGTCGTCTTTAATAAAAGAGGAAGAAAAAAGGTCCTGTCAGTGTTATTCCATATGACTCACATCTAGTGTTGCCTCCAAATGTAGGGACCATGAATGAAGGAACCCATAAACGGGGGTTATTACTAAAGTTTAAGAATAGACGCAATGGGAATTCTCTTAAGAGCTGAGCAACGACATCGGCTTCTCCAGGTGGAATGAAAATCGTCTGACTTGCTTTCATCAAGAAACTCTGCAGGGTCCCTCCCATGAGAGAGAGAGAGAGAGAGCAGGGGGATGTGGTGGTACAGGGATGAGGCAATTAATGATGTGAAGCTGAGTAGACATTACAGAGAACTACACACACAGGTCATCATATCTCTCTCTATGCTCCCCTTTTCCTTCTTCATCCCACCTCCCTCCTTCCTTCTTCCCTAGGAGTCCTGCCACCACAACAACATAGTCTCTTCCCATTTAACCGTCAGAAACAGTCTCTCAAATGTCTGAGCATAGATGGCATCTGATAACTTAGTGTATATAGTCCATCCTGGTTCTTTCAAAATGTTTAACTAGTACTTTCTCAGGAGGACATTGTTGAGAAATAGTGATGTATTGTTGAGATACTCTTCGTTTCACAATAAGGGTGTAATGAGATATCTTTATTTGTAATTTTGGCAAGTTGTTCCAACCAGGAGATGGTGTAGGAGATGTGCAGGTGTTGGAATGGATTTTATTCCATTCTTACAGTATGTTGTGATTGTGATCATTGTCTCATGTTCTGGTGCCATAGGCTACTAGTCCCCTCCCTAATCACTTCTGGATCAGGAGTACTCTCTAGTGGATAGTGTGTGCTGTTACACATGTCGTCTAACTCATCAGTCTCGCTAAGAAGACGATTGTCTTGTTATCTATGGACATAGTTCAACTGCAAATATCCAAACAAGGAAAGTAGGTCACCGTGGCAATAAGTGTTGTATTGTCCATGGATTCACCCTGTCCATAGGTGTGTTTATGATATGTTGGGGGAAAGCAGGTTCATATTTTTAACTGTTCTTTTTCACACATGCCAGAGCACATATGACACAGCAGCAGTGGGTGTATTCATTGATGCCAATAGAAGCCAGGCTTCCCCAAATATTTGACCAATAATACATTGTTTTCATAATTTTCTGTCAATTCACAAGTGGCTGATTCTCACCAGAGAAATCATCCAAGCGAGGGAAACAACGCCCCCGCTGTCTCAATATATGTTGTGGCGGTAGCATTTGATTGATTGATACCAGGAAGCATGTGGCCTTACTTGAAACAATTATAAAGTAATTAGCCACTCAGTGATGAGCTGAGCTCAACTGTGGGTTGTCCTGGTGGACAAAAGTTGGGGATTTGGACTTGTGGTTTTGACCTAATTCTCTGTACAGGCCATGTTTATGATGGCAATTCTGATCTAACCATAAATGAATATGTTGTGCCACTGGCCTGAGACGATTAAAGTTCAATATGTAGTCTAGATGTAGCCTATCCCTTTTAGGCTCACTTTAACTAGCTAGCTAACTTAGCTGGTTCATTGTTGCCCATGCAAGGAAGTTATACTAACAAGCATTTTAGCTATGTAACCTATAACAACAAAAACTAAAAGCACACTGTATGACAGAGCCATGGACCGTGTTGCCAACATGAAAGGGAGGAGGATGGCATTGGCGTTCAACTAGTCTACAATTACATGCAGACCACACCGCTCGCGCGCGTCAACAAGGGTCTGGGAAGCCAGGCGCTAAAATAGAACTTGGTTCTATTTGTGATGCTTGACGTGCTGCAAGTCCCATCTCTCCCTACTCCTCATTGGTTTTTAGGAGCATATTACCACATGGGGGATTGAAAGATGAACTGAGGTCCACACTCCAGTTCAGTTGATGGTGTTAATGCACCTTAAAGTTGGTTGCCAACTGCCATTTAAAGTCCAAAGAAGAAGAAGCCTAAAGGAGGAGAGATTACTCTGTTTACCCTTTTATCTGTGGATTAACTGTCAGAGTAGAGGACCTTGAGCATTTCAGGTAAAATAACAACCCAATGTTTATATCCCAGGACATCAACAGCAAGCAAGCTAGCTAAATTGCCATAAATGTTTGTTTTGATATTTCAACCTGCGTGTCCTGATCGTGTCTGGTGTGGGTGGCCAAAATCAACATGCGCGTGCCCGCTTTAGTCAGCATGTTAGGGTGAGAATAAATGGTTTGACTTGCGTGCACGCACACACACAGAAATCAGTACCATGGAAAGCCTCATGATATTTAGCAACATTCATTGGACTAAATATGTTTTGGTATCTTTACGTTTATTTACAGTGTACTAAACTAAGGATATATAGCCTTGTTGATTTGGTGATGTTTAATGTTAAAGTTGAAATGGTGATGAAATAGCAGCGGTGCTCACCGGTTGTGTGATGAAACAAACAGATGTGTAGTTAAATTTATTCCGCCACTGTGTGACTGTTGTCTTTTTTGTTGTCACGGCCTTATTGTATGTCACGTATATCACGCTGGCGTATGAACTAATAGGTTATAGAGCAAACAATGTAATTATCACGACATAGGTTGTTATATGGCTTTTTTACTGTCTTGGATTGGCTTCCTCAGTGATTTTACACACGCACCGCTACTGCACAGCAGATGAACACTGCATGTGAATTACCATATGGAGATAATGTATACATTGAAGTTGCGAGAAGGGCCGTACTGTCATATTTACAAAAACAAATACTATACACTCCTAAGTGGTGGGCCATAGCAAGCTATCTGCTTTAGTTTTCAAGATGATCGATCTATGTCGACGGAGGAGCTGGTTTTTACATATTTGGTGTAAAAAACAGGATCTGGGGACTCTTGCCAAATCTTTCCAGTCTCCTGAGGAGGAATAGGTTTTGTCGTGCCCTCTTCACGACTGTCTTGGTGTGCTAGGACCATGTTAGTTTGTTGGTGATGTGGACACCAAGGAACTTGAAGCTCTCAACCTGCTCCACTACAGCCCTTTTTTTTTACTAGGCAAGTCAGTTAAGAACAAATTCTTATTTTCGATGACGGCCTAGGAACAGTGGGTTAACTGCCTGTTCAGGGGCAGAACGACAGATTGTACCTTGTCAGCTCTGGGATTTGAACTTGCAACCTTTCAGTTACTAGTCCAACGCTCTAACCACTAGCCCTGTTGATGAGAATGGGGGCGTGCTCGGTCCTCCTTTTCCTGTAGTCCACAATCATCTCCTTTGTCTTGATCATGTTGAGGGATAGGTTGTTGTCCTTGCACCACACGGTCATGTCTCTGACCTCCTCCCTATAGGCTGTCTCGTTGTTGTCGGTGATCAGGCCTACTACTGTTGTGTCATCGGCAAACTTGATGATAGTGTTGGAGTCGTGCCTGGCCATGCAGTCATGAGTGAACAGGGAGTACAGGAGGGGACTGAGCACGCACCCCTGAGGGTCCTCCGTGTTGAGGATCAGCGTGGCAGATGTGTTGTTACCTACCCTTACCACCTGTGGCCGGCCCATCAGGAAGTCCAGGATCCAGTTGCAGAGGGAGATGTTTAGTCCCAGGGTCCTTAGCTTAGTGATGAGCTTCGAGGGCATTATGGTGTTGAACGCTGAGCTGTAGTCAATGAATAGCATTCTCACATAGTTGTTCCTTTTGTCAAGGTGTGAAAGGGCTGTGTGGAGTGCAATAGAGATTGCATCATCTGTGGATCTGTTGGGGCGGTATGCAAATTGGAGTGGGTCTAGGGTTTCTGGGAATATGGTGTTGATGTGAGCCATGACCAGCCTTTCAAAGCACTTCATGGCTACAGACGTGAGTGCTATGGTCGGTAGTCATTTAGGCAGGTTACCTTAGTGTTCTTGGGCACAGGGACTATGGTGGTCTGCTTGAAACATGTTGGTATTACTGACTCAGACAGGGAGATGTTGATGTCAGTGAAGACACTTGCCAGTTGGTCAGCGCATGCTCGGAGTACAATGTCCTGGTAATCCGCCTGGCTCTGCGGCCTTGTGAATGTTGACATGTTTAAAGGTCTTACTCACATCAGCTGCGGAGAGCGTGATCACACAGTCGTCTGGAGCAGCTGATGCTCTCATGCACGTTTCAGTGGTTATTTAGCTTGTCTGGTAGGCTTGTGTCACTGGGAAGTTTTCGGCTGTGCTTCCCTTTGTAGTCTGTAATAGTTTGCAAGCCCTGTCACATCCGACGAGTGTCGTAGCCGGTGTAGTACGATTTGATCATAGTCCTGTATTGACGCGTTACCTGTTTGATGGTTCGTCAAAGGGCATAGTGGGATTTCTTATAAACTTCCGGGTTAGAGTCCCGCTCGCTTCTCTGTGTGTTGAGTAAAGAAGGTTTTGAATTTTTTCCCTCTGGTTGCACATTTAACATGCTGATAGAAATTAGATAAAACTGATTTAAGTTTCTCTGCATTAAAGTCCCCGGCCACTAGGAGCGCTGCGTCTGGATGAGCGTTTTCCTGTTTTCTTATGGCGGTATACAGCTCATTGAGTGCGGTCTTAGTGCCAGCATCGGTCTGTGGTGTTATGTAGACAGCTACGAAAAATACAGTAGAAATCTCTCTAGGTAGATATTGTGGTCTACAGCTTATCATTAGATACTCTAACTGAGGTGAGAGAAATCTTGAGACTTCCTTAGATATCGTGCACCAGCTGTTGTTTACAAATATACATAGACTGCCACCCCTTGTTTTACCAGAGGCTGCTGTTCTATCCTGCCAATAGAGTGTATAACCCGCCAGCTGTATGTTATTAATGTCGTTGTTCAGCCACGACTCGGTGAAACATAAGATACTACAGTTTTTAATGTCCCCGTTGGTAGGATATTCGTACTTTTAGTTCATCCCATTTATTTTTCAGCTATTGTACTTTGGCTAACAGTACGGATGGCAAAGGCAGATTAGCCACTCGTCGCCTAATCCTCACAAGGCATCCCGATCTCCTTCAGCGAAATCTCCATCTCTTTCTCCTGCAAATGACGGGAATGAGGGCCTGTTCGGGTGTCTCGAGTAAATCCCTCTCGTCCGACACATTAAAGAAAAAGTATTTGTCCAATTCAAGGTGAGTAATCGCTGTTCTGATGTCCAGAAGCTCTTTTCGGTCATAAGAGACAGTAGCAGCAACATTATGTACAAAATAAGTTACAAACAATGCTAAAAAACTAACAAAATAGCACGGTTGGTTAAGAGCCAATAAAAACGGCACCTATGAAACTGGCTCTTATGAGGACCGCCACAGGAAAGGAAGACCCAGAGTCAGAGGATAAGTTACCAGCCTCAGGAATTGAAGCCCAAATAAATGCTTCACGGAGTTCAAGTAACAGACACATCTCAACATCAACTGTTCAGAGGAGACTGCGAGAATCAGGCCTTCATGGTCGAATTTCTGCAAAGAAACCACTACTAAAGGACACCAATAAGAAGAAGAGACTTGCTTGGGCCAAGAAACACGAGCAATGGACATTAGACCGGTGGAAATGGTCCTTTGGTCGGATGAGAGCAAGTTTTAGATTTTTGGTTCCAACCACTGTGTCTTTGTGAGACAGAGTAAGTGAACAGATGATCTCCACAAGTGTGGTTCCCACCGTGAAGAAAGGGAGGAGGAGGTGCGATGGTGTGGGGGTGCTTTGCTGGGGACACTGTCGGTGATCTGGCAGTAGAATGGCCTTAACCAGCACGGCTACCACAGCATTCTGCAGAAATACGCCATCCCATCTGGTTTGCGCTAATTTGTTTTTCAACAGGACAATGACCAAACACATCCAAGCTGTGTAAGGGCTATTTGACCAAGGAGGAGAGTGATGGAGTGCTGCATCAGATGACCTGGCCTCCACAATCACTGGACGTCAACCCAAATGAGATGGTTTGGGATGAGTTGGACCGCAGAGTGAAGGAAAAGTGCTCAACATATGTGGGAACTCTTCAAGACTGTTGGAAAAGCATTCCAGTGAAGCTAGTTGAGTATATGCAAAGAGTCATTATGGGGTATTGTGTGTAGATTGATGAGGGGAAAAAATTATTTAATACATGTTAGAAAAAGGCTGTAACATAACAAAAAAGGGGTCTGAATTCTTTCCGAATGCAGTGCATAGAATGCTGAGTAAGTAACCTCTTACCTACTCATTGGAGCACTTACCCCTTTGTGATAAACCCATGCATTTTTTATCCAACAGGCAGCTGATGTTAGGGAAGCTGTAGATGCCAGGCTGAGAGAGAAAATGGAGCAGCTGACTGTCTGGTGTGAGAAAGATGACTGAAATGAAGCCTCATCTAAACACCTTTGTAGTGGAAGAGCTTTTCTATGGAGAGCAGACCCTTCCACCTACTCGCAGGCGGTATTGCCTGACTGACAGTGACATAAGAAATGTCATGTTTAAGATCAAGGAGGGCACAAAAGAGTCCAACATTGACCAGGAAAACTTGAAGGTGCAACAATAGATATTTATGTGACAGGACAGGCGATGTTAGGGGATGTTAGTCTGTTCCGTTAGTAATTCAGAATGAATAGTCATTATAGACATCGGACGTAAGAGAGGCCCTCCGTGTGTTCAAGAACTGAAACCCAGACTGGGATCCCAGCCACTTTATGGTGAACTTCTCTGAAGTTGAAATTGCCGCGCTTGCTGGGGAGTAGCAACCACTGAAACCGAGTCGTGGCTGAACGACGACACGGATAATATACTGTTGGCTTGGTTTTCCGTGTATCGGCAGGACAGAACAGCTACGTCTGGTAAAACGAGAGAAGTGGGTGTGTCTACTTGCCAATAACAGCTGGTGCGCGATGTCTAATATTAACCCTTGTGTGGTGTTTATGTTTTTGATATTAACCCAATGTTTGCGGGTCTGATGGACCAACAACATTTTAGGGTTTTTATGAAAAATGAAAAGTTTAAATGTCTTTAGTCAAAAGGTATTCAACCCCTTTACTATGGCAAGCGGTACCGGAGCAACAAGTCTAGGACCAAAAGGCTCCTTAACAGCTTCTACCCCCAAGCCATAACACCGCTGAACAACTAATCAAATGGCCACTCGGACTATTTACATTGACCAACTCGCTGTTTATTATCTATGCATAGTCACTTTACAAATTACCTCAACTAACCTGTACCCCCGCACATTGACTCGGTAACCTCGGTACCCCCTGTATGATTTCAATTTCTTGTGTTACCTTTTGATTGATTAGATGTTTTGGGGTAAATATTTTATTAACTCTATTTCTTGAACTGCATTGTTGGTTATTAAGGGCTTGTAAGTAAGTATTTCACGGTAAGGTCTACACCTTTTGTATTCAGCGCATGTGACAAATAAAATTGATATGATTTGAAATAAGTTCAGGAGTAAAAATTTGCTGAACAGGTCTCATAAGTTGTATGGACTGTGTGCAATAGTGTTTAACATGATTTTTGAATGACTGCCTCATCTTTACCTCACACATACAATTACCTGTAAGGTCCCTCAGTCAAACACAGATTCAACCACAAAGACCCGGGGAGGTTTTCCAATGCCTCGCGAAGGGCACTTACAGTATTGGTAGATGGGTAAAAATAAAATTAAAAGCAGACCTTAAATATCCCTTTGAGCATGGTATTAATTACGCTTTGAATGGTGTATCAATACACCCAGTCACTACAAAGATACAGGCGTCCTTCCTAAGTCAGTTGCCGGAGAGGAAGGAAACCGCTCAGGGATTTCACCATGAGGCCAATGGTGACTTTACAATTAGAGTTTAATGGCTGTGATAGGAGAAAACTGAGGATGGATCAACATTGTAGTTACTCCCCAAACTAACCTAATTGACAAGAGTGGGGAAAAAGGAAGCCTGTACAGAATAAAAAAACATGCATCTTGTTTGCAACAAGGCAATAAAGTAATACTGCAAAGAAATGTGGCAAAGCAATTCAGTTGTTGTCCTGAATACAAAGTGTTATCTTTGGGGCAAATCCAATACAACACCACCATCCATACCATCCATATTTTCAGGTTTCCTCCAGACGTGACGCTTGGCATTCAGGCCAAAGAGTTCAATCTTGGTTTCATCAGACCAGAGAGTTTTTAGGTGCCTTTTGCCAAACTCCAAGCAGGCTGCCATGTGCCTTTTACTGACCACTACCATAAAGGCCTGATTGGTGGAGTGCAGCAGAGATGGGAGAAACTTCCAGAAGGACAACCATCTCCACAGAGGAGCTCTGTCAGACTGACCATCGGGTTCTTGGTCACCTCCCTGACCAAGGGTCTTCTCACCCGATTGCTCTGTTTGGCCAGACAGACAACTCTAGAAAGAGCCTTGGTGGATCCAAGCTTCTTCCATTTAAGAATGCTTGAGGCCACTGTGTTCTTGGGGGCCTTCAATGCTACAGACATGCATTGTCAACTGTCTGACCTTATATAGACAGGTGTGTGCCTTTCCAAATCATGTCCAATCAATTTAATTTACCACAGGTGGACTCCAAACAAGTTGAAGAAACATCTCAAGGATGATCAATGGAAACAGGATGCACCTGAGCTCAATTTTGAGTCTCATAGCACAGGGGCCAAAAACTTAAGTAAATAAGGTATTTCTGTTTTTAATACATTTGCTAAAATGCTTTGTCATTATGGGGTATTGTGTGTAGATTTCTGAGGATTTATTTTAATTTAATAATTTTTAGAATAAGGCTGTAACGTAACAAAATGTGGAAAAGGTGACTTTCAACGTGGCACCAACATAGAACGCCACCTTTCAAATGTCTGAATACTTTCCAAAGGCACTATATGTAAATGAGATATTTCTGTAAATGTGCAAAAATGTCTAAAAACATGTTTTCACTTTAATTATGGGGTATTGTGAATAGATTGGTGGGACATTTTTTTTAATCAATTTTTAATTTTGAAATGTGGAATAAGTATAAGGGGTATGAATACTTTCTGAAGGCACCGTATGTTTGCCAAACTGAGTATGGCTTGAGATGGCAGGAAGCCTAGGGCGGAAGGGAAGAGGAATGAGTGCAGGTCATTCCACCAACTGAGTCGTGTAACTTTTATTTCACCTAATTTTAACATTCTTTCATAAAGAGTTCAACTTAATAAAAACACATCTTCTCCTCAAGATGTTAAATAAATATTCCTATAGTAAGTTCCAAATAAAGAAACAGGGTTGAAGTTACACTACATGACCAAATGTATGTGGACACATGCTCGTCGAACATCTCATTCCAAAATGATGGGCATTGATCTGGAGTTTGCTGCTATAACTGCCTCCACTATTCTGGTGAAGCTTTCCACTAGATGTTGGAACATTGCTGTGGGGACTTGCTTCCATTCAGCCACAAGAGCATTAGTGAGGTCTGGCACTGATTTTGGGTGATTCAGGGCTCTGTGCAGGCTAGTCAAGTTCTTCCACACCGATCTCGACAAACCATTTCTGTATGGACCTTGCTTTGCACGGGGGCATTGTCATGCTGAAACAGGAAAGGGCCTTCCCCAAACTGTTGCCACAAAGTTGGAAGTACAGAATCGTCTAGAATGTCATTGTATGCCAAAGCGTTAAGATTTCCCTTCACTGGAACTAAGGGGCCTGAACTATGAAAAACAGCCCCAGACCATTATTCCCCCTCCACCAAGCTTCATAGTTGGCACTATGCATTGGGGCAGGTAGCGTTTTCCTGGCATCCGCCAAACACAGATTTGTCAGACTGCCAGTTCACTCCAGAGAACTCGTTTCCACTGCACCAGAGTCCAATGGCGGCAAGCTTTACCCCACTCCAGCCCGACGCTTGGCATTGCGGATGGTGATATTAGGCTTGCGGCTGCTCGGCCATGGAAACCCATTTCATGAAGCTCCCGACGAACAGTTATTGTGCTAATAGACGTTTTCACTTCACAATAACAGCACTTACAGTTGACCGGAGCAGCTTTAGCAGGTCAGAAATTTGACGGACTGACTTGTTGGAAAATGTGGCATTCTATGTTGGTGCCACGTTGAAAGTCACTGAGCTCCTCAGTAAGGCCAGTCTACTGCCAATGTTTGTCTATGGAGTTTGCATGGCTGTGTGCTCGATTTTATACACCTGTCAGCAACGAGTGTGGTTGAAATAGCCGAATCCACTAATTTGATGGTGTGTCCACATACACTATATATACAGAAGTATCTTAAATCTGCCAAAATTCCACCAATTTCAAAATGTGAAATTTCTGTGAACATTTTTGTGAAACTCTGTTTTACTTGTGGATTATGAAATAAAAATGTAAATCAAGATGTGTCAATGTGTTTGTCTACATTACATTTCAAAAACAATTCAGCTATTGGAGTAAACCTATTTTGGGTTAAGACAAGTAACTATGAGTAAGGGCAAACATCATGATAAGATTGCAAGCTGAGTTCGAATAAGACATCCCAATACCACAATGTTTTTTTTCTTTTTTTTTGTTAATATACAATTTATAATTACAATACAATAACAAAACAAATGTGGTCGTCACTACACGTAACGTTATATATTCTCTGAAGAAACATAAAATAACGTTAAAAGTAAAAATAAATAAAAAGCACAAGAATTGACTTTCAAAGTTAAAGTACCTAAAATAAATAATGGCCAAATAATGGGTGACAGTTGTACAAACCTATGATAGAGTTGTAAGAATCCCGTTTTATTTCAGTAATATATGCATTCCAGAAGAATTTCCAGCAGGAGGCAGTATTTCCACGCATGAGCTTAGCTAGCCAAGGTCGCCATGACATCGCCTACAAGGGTGACTGGGGATTTCTATTGGAGCAGTTTTATCCTTTGTGGCTGTGGTGACGACCCATCTCTGCTGATCAAGTCTGCCAATCACGCTCTCCTTATCCAAGGTATTAAACAAACACCGCTTTTGAAAGCTGGAGAGGGAAGTATTTATTTAATTTGTAATCTAACTATTTAGTTATAGAAACGTGATACCTTCAAGCTGTAACATTAATCCCAACGCAGCAACCTTAGTATTAAAATACAAATAGTAATGTAGCTAGCTAGTAATAGTTACAATTAGCATTGACATGAAATTTGTCAAAACACCACAAAACAAGACATGATATCAATAACAAGATGAAACGAGCCACTTAAGATTCCCCACATTGCAGTTTCTAGTCCTTCTTGCCATCAATCTGACCATCCAGAATCACAACAGGCTGTTCCATGGAAGTACATACATCGTTTTCGTGACGTTGTCAGCCAACCCATCTACTAGCCTCATACCATGAATACACAGCCATCGAGACAACTCCGATATAAAGTGTTTTTTTCTCAAAGTTGCCGGGATGTCACGTGTTCTACTTATATAAGTACCATGTAACGTCTTAAGGAAGACAACATCTATTCAAACCTCACGTAGAAAGTAAGCCAATCGTTTTTTTGCTGACCAAATTCAACTCTCATTGACCTCTATACAAAACTACTTGCTCATTGGGCGAAACAACCAAAAATTGGCACTTGCTGGAGGGAGACTGATTTTCTGCCGAGTTGGGCCTTTAATCACTAGCTAAGGTGTCATCATTCCGGGACAAGGAGCATTTTAGCTGTCAGTTTATTCCAAAAAGCTATAGGACAAGTAGTGTAAAGCTACTAATCAAGGCAGGAACCAGTAATTGCATTCATACTGACAAATAAGAAATTACACATTGCCTGTCAATAGTTGTGGTAGGATGAATGCAGAGCACCCTCCCTCAGACTGTCAGGATGTTCATTTTCTAGCTCAAACTACATGCTTTGCTGTGATTTATTTGATTAATTGTCTCTCACTTTTGTCTCGCATTGTCTTTTCAGCTCTCCTGTGTCCAGCTCCCCACCAAGCATGAGCTGATTCATTCACCTGTGAGGAGAACCATCCTACAGCAGTTAGAACTAGACCTGCTGTCACTATTTAGACATTGAGACCACATATGCATTTTCCTGTTGTCTTTTTTTGTGTGGATTGTCTTACACAGTCTAGTCCATTTTAGAGTTGAAGAACACAGACAATATACAATGTAGAATCAGTTTAACAGGTAACAAACATAGAACAAACACATTGTCCCCATCAGGAGCCCAGGCTTTTGCCATAGATGGTAGAGTTCTTGTCTTTGGACCACACAAGCATTCTGCTAAGGCACTTGTCTATCTTTACATTGGTCAGCTACATTGGTGACCAGGGTGGGATTCTTTCAATACGACTATGGGGCCGGGGCACACACATGCTCCTAGAGGAGGAGGAATACTGAAGCGTGTGTTACGACAGTTTTACAGTCTCCATCAGAGGCCCAGGCTTTTGGCATAGATGGTAAAGCTCTCATTTATGGACTGCAGCATTGTAAGATTGTGCCCTCCACTGCACTTGATATACATTGATTGGTAGGTTACACTATATTTAGATACTTAAAATACTGCCTGGGAGACACCTTTGCTATTTGTCTCCATACTCAAATGGTGAAACACTATTTGTGATGGTGTTCTTTGTTTGAATGTATGTGCATGGACTTTAGGTTAGTAGGAAAGTGAATCATTTAAACCACCTAAATATACTCATTCACTGAACATTTAGTATTTTAAACTCAAACAATTTCCCAACCGCTATTTCTATAATGCCACAGGCTTTTTTTCATTATCCATACCTTATATTCCAATGACTCCAACATTATGCATGCCCACCATGGTATTGGGCAGGTGCTTTTTGGGAACTCATCTGGTTTAGAAATCAAACTGGTTATCTCATTGCAGAGCATATAATTTTTTGGAGAAGATCGTATTGCAACAAGGTATGCAATATATATCGGCTAATATGCATATGCAGCTCCATTCTAGCATACATGACACACACACACCTGTATATCTACATGCTTTTATTATGTTTTTTTATGCAAATGGTATGATTGAATGTTACTTTAAGCCTGCAGCTAGTTACTTGAAATAAGACAATCATGACAAAGCATAATTCAACATTGAATTCACTGACAGATAACTAATGAAACACTAGTTTCCTGAGCAGGCACGTTACGTTTACAGTATCAGCTCGTTAAGCTTGTCAACTGTAACTTTGGCTAGCTTTCAATAAATTGGCTAAATGGTCAACGGAGTTACCTCTTCATGTGATCAAGACCATTCCTATTGCATCCTGCATATTTCAAGTACACTGGAAAAAATATATTCATCTTATTTTGTCTTTGGGAGCTAACGTTAGTTCCACACTGCCAGGAGATCAGAGGCAGTGTTTACATGGCAGATAGAAGCAGCCATTTTACATACCTGGAACCAATCAGAACGCGTACGGGAATTCCGATTAGGATAAATTTAGTAGTTCGCAAATTTGCCTGAGCACAGTTTTGAAATATACTTTTCTGAGAAAATATGTAATAATTCAAACTGAAAAAAACATTTACAGTAATCATAAGAATATTTCATTGTCATATACAAAAAAATCTGCACCTCCCTCGACGTAGTTCGATCAACTTCAATTTCGGCGTCCGCCAACCACTTATTGTCTTACAAAACAAAAACTGCTTTTGGAGAGTCAAGTGAGCCAACACCAAAGATTATGCATATACTGACAAGATACATGTCTCTCCGCCCTAACAGTCGTCCACAAATCGACACGGAGGGCTGTCTAGCTCCCGTGTACCCTTTGGATTGGTGGATACCTCTCAGTATTGTTCTCTTTTTTAATATTCTGTGAGGATTGTTGACGTCAACCTCGTGTATTCAATGGAGCGAAATGCTACTCTAACTAGCCTCATGTCATGAATATGTATAGGCACTCGAGAACTCCGAGATAGTGTTTTTTCTCAAAGTTGTCGGGATGTCACGTGTCCTACTTATATCAGTACACTCGTAACAATTTACACATTACGAAACTTCTATTTGATCAAATAAACCTCACATAACAAATAAGCCATTCATTTTTTTGTTGTTGACCAAACTCTACGCTCTCTCATTGACCTCCATACAAAAATGAATTGCTTGGTGGGCGAAACAACGAAAAAAACACAACTTGATGGGGGAGAATTGGGACTCTTGGCCGACAACACCCAAAACGCGGTTAAGCCATACGCTCTTCAATTTCCTCCTGAATTGGTGTGCGTGAATGCTCAACACTTTACGGTATCGCGTGTTTTATGTTTGCATATTTAGACGATAGCTACAAATCATTGCAAGCAAACAGTTTTAAGCACACTTATTTGATCTTCTATAATCAAAATTATACCAAATCGTTTATTTCATTTTCGCTCCTTATCAAAAATTACTTTGATATCACGGTTAGGGTGAGGCTGCCTAACGGGGTGCTGTTTAGCACATGTTAAATAATTAAAGCAAGATGTGTTAACAGTCATGACATACAAACAGTACACAAACACACACGCACACACACAACTTCACAACAACATCTAAGTGTTTTTTTGTTTGTATTTCATTAAAGACAGATTTAAAATGTTAAGTGTTAAATAACTACTTTTGGTCTATCACAACATTCTTTATACTTTTTTTAAAGTAGTTATATTACAGTGAACTTTTATGACCCCTATGTTAAAACAAATATATATATAATCACTGTTAAAATGGCTGGTATACTTTTATTTGTGCCACTAGCAGATCAATAATCCAGTCATTAACATTGAAAAACATAGCATTACCATGTTATGCCAGCTCCAACATTGGAAAAAAGTAGTTTACTGTATATTACAGTGAAATGTTAGGGAACCTAATTAAAGTTTAACTTCTTTGTAATCGGCGTTCTGTTCACAGGACGTTTGAGCTAACGTTGGCTAATGCGATTAGCATGAGGTTGTAAGTAACAAGAACATTTCCCAAGACATAGACATATCTGATATTGGCAGAAAGCTTATATTCATTCTTGTTAATCTAACAGCACTGTACAATTTACAGTAGCTATTACAGTGAAATAATACCATGCTATTGTCTGAGGAGAGTGCAGTTGTGAACATGAAAAGTTATTAATAAACAAATTAGGCACATTTGGGCATTCTTGATACAACATTTTGAACATAAATGCAATGGTTCATTGGACATTTTGTCACATGTGCCACTAGATCACTTATACATTTCATTAACATTGCAAAGCATAACATGCTCATATTATGCCAGCTTCAACAATAAAAAAGCACTAGTTTACTGTATATCACAGTGAACTTTAAGGTAACATAAATTCAATTTTAACACAGTAAAAATGGATGGCAAACATTTTGTCATGTGTGACACTAGTAGATAAATAATACACTCCTCACCTGTGATCCTGGGGGAGAAGTTGAAGAAGATGAGAGGAGTGGAGGATCTACACCATTGAAGCCAACAGACAGGAGAGAAGGAGAAGAGACTCCAACCTGACTACTGGAAGAGAGAACCAACTCGGTGAGGAAACTGTAGCCTCTTGCATGGTGTTCGTTTCAATACTTGCCCCTTTGGAATTGTCCATAAGATTATAACCTCTCCTGTCTCTCTATTTCCATCTCCCTTACAGGTCTCCTAGGGGAACTGTGAGGTGCAGACAGAAGAGTGAGGCATCAGGCAGATGACAGGAGAAAAGAGAGGGAGAGGATGAAGGGGAGGACAAACAGAGAAGAAGTGTTGCCCAGGGGCTGAAGACACACGCCCGAACCAGCCCCCTGCACTCCTGATCTGAGGACACATGCTAGAGCCAGCTATACCCTTCCTGTGACATTACAGGCTTGCTTTCTATCCAAATACATAATCATGTAAGAAAGAAGATATACATGTTTGCTGTGTGTGAATATGATATAATATAATGTGTTTTTTGACTGACTTAATTTCAGTCTTTTTAAATGATTGTAATACATTTTTTATGTTATAGCTAGAAATAAATGGAGCCCTGTTCAGTAGGAATAGTGGAGGTGAAAACAAAATGTCTGTTTTTCCCACCAGAAATTAGTATAGGTGATTTCAAAAGACTTATGAGGTTTTTATGCCTATATTAGTATAAGTATATTGCATTGAAAAATATATTTTAACTTTGTACTTGGATAAGGGCAGGGAGGGGTGGGATATGTGCTTATAACCACGATTCTTGCTCTTTTCCAAATGGATGAAGGATATTAAGGATCTGGAAAGATGCTGTATGAAGGAATAGTCTAAGGTCATTCCCAATATGTTCTCCAACCTGATAAGACATTTTATAAAAAAGCTGTGCTGTTATCCTCGCAAGTGGAGCCGGGGTATTGAAAACGGGTGGCAATACCTTTGCTCAATATCTTTTTATAGATAAAATAATAATACATGTATTAGTATAAAATAATAATACAATATAGCTCAGCATTTTAATGATTTATTTGATAGTCTCTTCTTTATCAAGGGTGCCAATAATTTCTGAGGTGACAGTATCTACGCTTGGGTTTGGAACTGGGTATATCTTTTATTACCCAAGTCAAGTGCACTGGGTTTCTGACTATGTAATTGGTCTTATAATAATGATGTGTTATATTATAATGACGTTAACATACATTTGGGACGTGCACGTACAGTTGAAGTCAGAAGTTTATATACACTTAGGTTGGAGTCATTAAAACTTGTTTTTCAACCACTCCACACATTTCTTGTAAGCCCTTACAAGCCCTAAACCAACAAAGCTTTAAGAAAAAAAAAAAGTGTTAAGTAAAAAATAGATAAGTGAAAAATAGAAAATAGAAGTAACAAATGATTAAAGTGCAGCAGTAAAAATAACAAGCGAGGGTATACAAAGGGGGTACCGGTACAGAGTCAATGTGCGGGGGAACCGGTTAGTCAAGGTAATTGAGGTTATATGTACAGTTGAAATCGGAAGTTTACATACACTTAGGTTGGAGTCATTAAAACTCGGTTTTCAACCACTCCACAAATGTCTTATTAACAACTGTAGTTTTGGCATGACACAAGTAATTTTTCCAACAATTGTTTACAGACAGATTATTTCACTTATAATTCACTGTATCACAATTCCAGTGGGTCAGAAGTTTGTGCCTTTAAACAGCTTGGAAAATTCCAGAAAATGATGTCATGGCATTAGAAGCTTCTGATAGGCTAATTGACATAATTGAGTACATTTTTAATTTTTTTTTTATTTTTTATTTCACCTTTATTTAACCAGGTAGGCCAGTTGAATACAAGTTCTCATTTACAACTGCGACCTGGCCAAGATAAAGCAAAGCAGTGCGACAAAAACAACAGAGTTACACATGGGATAAACAAACGTACAGTCAATAACACAATAGAAAATATATATACAGTTTGTGCAAATAAAGTAAGGAGGTAAGGCAATAAATAGGCCATAGTGGCGAAGTAATTACAATTGATCAATTAACACTGGAGTGATACAGTGAGGGAAAAAAGTATTTGATCCCCTGCTGATTTTGTACGTTTGCCCACTGACAAAGAAATGATCAGTCTATAATTTTAATGGTAGGTTTATTTAAACAAAAAAAATCCAGAAAAACGCATGTGAAAAATGTTATAAATTGATTTGCATTTTAATGAGGGAAATAAGTATTTGTCCGCTCTGCAAAACATGATTTAGTACTTGGTGGCAAAACCCTTGTTGGCAATCACAGAGGTCAGACGTTTCTTGTAGTTGGCCACCAGGTTTGCACACATCTCAGGAGGGATTTTGTCCCACTCCTCTTTGCAGATCTTCTCCAAGTCATTAAGGTTTCGAGGCTGACGTTTGGCAACTCGAACCTTCAGCTCCCTCCACAGATTTTCTATTTGATTAAGGTCTGGAGACTGGCTAGGCCACTCCAGGACCTTAATGTGCTTCTTCTTGAGCCACTCCTTTGTTGCCTTGGCCGTGTGTTTTGGGTCATTGTCATGCTGGAATATCCATCCACGACCCATTTTCAATGCCCTGGCTGAGGGAAGGAGGTTCTCACCCAAGATTTGACGGTACATGGCCCGTCCAGCGCCCCTTTGATGCGGTGAAGTTGTCCTGTCCCCTTAGCAGAAAAACACCCCCAAAGCATAATGTTTCCACCTCCATATTTGATGGTGGGGATGGTGTTCTTGGGGTCATAGGCAGCATTCCTCCTCCTCCAAACACGGCGAGTTGAGTTGATGCCAAAGAGCTCCATTTTGGTCTCATCTGACCACAACACTTTCATCCAGTTGTCCTCTGAATCATTCAGATGTTCATTGGCAATCTTCAGACGGGCATGTATATGTGCTTTCTTGAGCAGGGGGACCTAGCGGGCGCTGCAGGATTTCAGTCCTTCACGGCGTAGTGTGTTACCAATTGTTTTCTTGGTGACTATGGTCCCAGCTGCCTTGAGATCATTGACAAGATCCTCCCGTGTAGTTCTGGGCTGATTCCTCACCGTTCTCATGATCATTGCAACTCCACGAGGTGAGATCTTGCATGGAGCCCCAGGCCGAGGGAGATTGACAGTTCTTTTGTGTTTCTTCCATTTGCGAATAATCGCACCAACTGTTGTCACCTTCTCACCAAGCTGCTTGGCGATGGTCTTGTAGCCCATTCCAGCCTGGTCTAGGTCTACAATCTTGTCCTTGACATCATTGGAGAGCTCTTTGGTCTTGGCCATGGTGGAGAGTTTGGAATCTGATTGATTGATTGCTTCTGTGGACAGGTGTCTTTTATACAGGTAACAAGCTGAGATTAGGAACACTCCCTTTAAGAGTGTCCTCTGAATACACCTAGGTATTTATAGTTGTCCACATATTCAGAACCGTCCAGAGTAGTAATGCTCGGCGGGCGGGTGGGTGCGGGCAGCGATCGGTTGAAGAGCATGCATTTAGTTTTACTAGTGTTTAAGAGCTGTTGGAGGCCACGGAAGGAGTGTTGTATGGCATTGAAGCTCGTTTGGAGGTTTGTTAACACAGTGTCCAAAGAAGGGCCAGATGTATACAGAATGGTGTCGTCTGCGTAGATGTGGATCAAAGAATCACCCGCAGCAAGAGCGTCATCATTGATATATACAGAGAAAACAGTCGGCCCGAGAATTGAACCCTGTGGCACCCCCATAGAGACTTCCAGAGGTCCGGACAACTGGCCCTCCGATTTGACACACTGAACTCTATCTAAGAAGTAGTTAGTGAACCAGGCGAGGCAGTCATTAGAGAAACCAAGGCTGTTGAGTCTGTCGATAAGAATACAGTGATTGACAGAGTCGAAAGCCATGGCCAGGTCAATGAAGACGGCTGCACAGTACTGTTTTTTATTGATGGTGGTTATGATATCGTTTAGGACCTTGAGCGTGGCTGAGGTGCACCCGTGACCAGCTCGGAAACCGGATTGCAACTGCACATGGGGACAAAGATCGTACTTTTTGGAGAAATGTCCTTTGGTCTGATGAAAAATAAATAGAGCTGTTTGGCCATAATGACCATCGTTATGTTTGGAGCAAAAAAGGGGATGCTTGCAAGCTGAAGAACACCATCCCAACCGTGAAGAACGGGGGTGACAGCATCATGTTGTGGGGGTACTTTGCTGCAGGAGGGACTGGTGCACTTCACAAAATAGATGGCATCATGAGGAAAGGAAAATTATGTGGATATATTGAAGCAACATCTCAAGACATCAGTCAGGAAGTTAAAGCGTGGTCGCAAATGGATCTTCCAAATGGACAATGACCCCAAGCATATTTCCAAAGTTGTGGCAAAATGGCTTAAGGACAACAAAGTCAAGATATTGGAGTGGCCATCACAAAGCCCTGACCTCAATCCTATAGAACATTTTTGGGCAGAACTCAGTTACACCAGCTCTGTCATGAGGAATGGGCCAAAATTCACCCAATTTATTGTGGGAAGCTTGTGGAAGGCTACCCGAAAGTTTGACCCAAGTTAAACAATTTAAAGGCAATGCTACCAAATACTAATTGAGGTTATGTAAACTTCTGACCCACTGGGAATGTGATGAAAGAAATCAAATCTGAAATAAATAATTCTCTCTACTATTATTCTGACATTTCACATTCTTAAAATAAAGTGGTGATCCTAACTGACCTAAGACAGGGAATTTTTACTAGGATTAAATTTCAAGAATTATGAAAAACTGATTTTAAATGTATTTGGTTAAAGTGTATGTAAACTTCCGACTTCAACTGTATATTCACACTTCACTTTGGGGCTGTGTTATGCACTATATACACTTTATTTTGTTTTATGACTGATATGGGGTGTGTACATCAATATGAAAAGTATAATTAAATTACAATTATACATTATAATTGAAGTGTAATTTTGGACTCAATCTCAGTGTGATCAAGATTGTGAAATTTTAGTAGTTTATTGATGCATTTCTTTTCAAACTATTGCACACACAAAGCTCTTGTGTTATAATCTAACATAAAGCTCAAAATGGTTAAATTCGGGTAAGGAAATGTGACCTGAGACAAAGACAACAGTTTTAACTTTAAACAAAGTCTATTATTCGGGTCTATTATAATGGCGCCGGAGGAGATGGCTGCCGTTTTACGATGCCCTAACCAATTGTGCTATTGTGTGTGTTTTTTCTCCTTATTTGTAACTTATTTTATACATAATGTTCCTGCTACCATGTCTTATCACCGAAAATAACTTCTAGATATCACGACAGCGATTACTCACCCTGTACTGGAGGAATACTTTTTCTTTAACGAGTCAGACGGGAAGGATCTACTTCAGACGTCCGACAAGGCTCTCATTCCTGTCATTCGCAGGAGAAAGAGACAGAGATATCGTGGACGATGGTCAAGGTGCCTTGTAAGGATCCGTCTCCTAGAGGGTAATCTACCTTTACCATCGGTCCTATTAGCCAACGTACAATCATTGGATAATAAAATAGACGCGCTACGAGCAGGTATATCCTATCAACGGGACATTAAAAACTGTAATATCTTATGTTTCACAGAGTCACGGCTGAACAATTACATGTTTTTTTTATTTAACTAGGCAAGTCAGTTAAGAACAAATTCTTATTTACAATGACGGCCTAGGAACAGTGGGTTAACTGCCTTGTTCAGGGGCAGAACGACAGATATTTA
Organism: Brachymystax lenok tsinlingensis; assembly: GCA_030435695.1. Classification (NCBI taxonomy): domain Eukaryota; kingdom Metazoa; phylum Chordata; class Actinopteri; order Salmoniformes; family Salmonidae; genus Brachymystax; species Brachymystax lenok. The sequence goes on along the minus strand of CM059792.1, from coordinate 41,084,316 downwards.
CCTTGTCAGCTCAGGGATTTGATCTAGCAACCTTTTGGTTACTGGCCCAACGCTCTAACCACCAGGCTACCTGCCACCCCCAGCAGGGGCAGCACCAGAATAACATACAGCTGACGCGCTTTAAGCTTTTTCAGCATGTTAGAACAATGGCTTCTGGTAAGACAAGAGGTGGCGGTCTATGTATATTTATAAACAACAGCTGGTGCACAAAATCTAAGGAAGTCTCAAGGTTTTCCTTGCCTGAGGTACAGTATCTCATGATAAGCTGTAGACCACACTATTTACCAAGACAGTTTTCATCTATATTCTTCATAGCTGTCTATTTACCACCACCAACCAATGCTGGCATTAAGACTGCACTCAATGACCTGTATACCGCCATAAACAAACAGGAAAACACTCATCCAGAGGCGGCACTCCTAGTGGCCGGGGACTTTATTACATGGAAACTTAAATCCAGTTTTCCTCATTTCTACCAGCATGTTAAATGTGCAATCAGAGGAAAAAACTCTAGACCACCTTTACTTGACACACAGAGAAGCGTACAAAGCTCTCCTTCGCCCTCCTTTTGGCAAATCTGACCATAATTCTAACAGTGACTCGGTCAATAAGAAAGTGGTCAGATGAAGCAGATGCTAATCTACAGGACTGTTTTGCTAGCATAGACTGGAATATGTTCCGGGATTCCTCCGATGGCATTGAGGAGTACACCACATCAGTCACTGGCTTCATGAATGAGTGCATCGATGACGTTGTCCCCACAGTGACTGTACGTACCACAACCAGAAGCCATGGATTACAGGCAACATCCGCACTAAGCTAAAGGGTAGAGCTGACGCTTTCAAGGAGCGGGACTCTAACCCGGGAAGCTTATAAGAAATCCCACTATGCCCTCCGATGAACCATCAAACAGGCGAAGTGTCAACATAGGACTAAGACTGAATAGTACTACACTAGCTCCAAAGCTCGTCGGACGTGGCAGGGCTTGCAAACTATTACAGACGACAAAGGGAAGCACAGCTGTGAGCTGCCCAGTTACACGAGCCTACCAGACGAGCTAAGTTATTTATATGCTTGCTTCGAGTCAAGTAACACTGAAACATGCATGAGAGCATCAGCTGATACGGACGACTGTGTGATCACGCTCTCCGTAACCGATGTGAGTAAGACCTTTAAACAGGTCAACATTCACAAGGCCGTACTCCGAGCATGCGCTGACCAACTGGCAAGTGTCTTCACTGACGTTTTCAGCCTGTCCCTGACTGAGTCTGTAATACCAACATGTTTCAAGCAGACCACCGTAGCCCCTGTGCCCAAGAACACTAAGGTAAGTGACGTTCCTAAATGACTACCGACCAGTAGCACACGTCTCTAGCCATGAAGTGCTTTGAAAAGCTGGTCATGGCTCACATCAACACCATTATCCCAGAAACCCTAGACCCACTCTAATTTGCATACCACCCCAACAGATCCACAGATGATGCAATCACTTTTGCACTCAACACTGCCCTTTCACACCTGGACAAAAGGAACACTTATGTGAGAATGCTATTCATTGACTACAGCTCAGCGTTCAACACCATAGTGCCCTCAAAGCTCATCCCTAAGCTAAGGACTAAACACCTCCCTCTGTAACTGGATCCTGGACTTCCTGATGGGCCGTCCCCAGGTGGTAAGGGTAGGTAACAACACATCCGCCACGCTGATCCTCAACACAGGGGCCCCTCAGGGGTGCGTGCTCAGTCCCCTCCTGTACTCCCTGTTTCACTCATGACTGCATGGCCACGCACGACTCCAACACCATCATCAAGTTTGCCGATGACACAACAGTGGTAGGCCCGATCACCGGCAACGATGAGACAGCCTATAGGAAGAAGGTCAGAGACCTGGTCATGTGGTGCCAGGACAACAACCTCTCCCTCAGCGTGAGCAAGACAAAGGAGATGATTGTGGACTACAGGAAAAGGAGGACCGAGCACGCCCCCATTCTCATCGACGGGGCTGTAGTGGAGCAGGTTAAGAGATTCAAGTTCCTTGGTGTCCACATCACCAACAAACTATCATGGACCAAACACACTAAGGCCGTCGTGAATAGGGCACGACAAAGCCTATTCCCCCTCAGGAGACTGAAAAGATTTGGCATGGAACCTCAGATCCTCAAAAGGTTCTACAGCTGCACCATCGAGAGTATTCTGACGGGTTGCATCACTGCCTGGTACTGCAACTGCTCGGCCTCCGACCGCAAGGCACTATAGAGGGTAGTGCGTACGGCCCAGTACATCACTGGGGCCAAGCTTCCTGCCATCCAGGACCTCTATACCAGGCAGTGTCAGAGGAAAGCCCTAAAACTCGTCCAAGACTCCAACCACCCTAGTCATAGACTGTTCACTCTGCTACCGCATGGCAAGCGGTACCGGAGCGCCAAGTCTAGGTCCAAATGGCTTCTTAACAGCTTCTACCCCCAAGCCAAAAGACTCCTGAACAGCTAATCAAATAGCTACCTCCCCCTCTTTTACGCTGCTGCTACTCTCTGTTTATTATCTATGCATAGTCACTTTAACTCTACCTACATGTACATATTATCTCAATTACCTCGACTAACAGGTGCCCCTGCACATTGACTCTGTACCGGTACCCCCTGTATATAGCTTCGCTATTGTTATTTTACTGCTGCGTTTACATTTATTTTCAATTTTTTTCTTAACACTTATTCTTCTTAAACCTTCTTAAAGCATTGTTGGTGAAGGTCTTGTAAGTAAGCATTTCACTGTAAGGTCTACACCTGTTGTGTTCGGCGCATGTGACAAATAAAATTGAATATGATTTGATCTTTAATCATACTGTTCAATGGCAACAGCCATTGTTTACATTGTGGGAGGCAACCCGTTAGTTCAAACCTAAAGAAACAATGCTGTTTCTATCTTCATGACTACTGAAAAGTCCAGCCTCAATCCCTCACAAATATTAAAAGCGTCAATATTTCAACTAAATTAAATGGCTAGAAAAACAAATGAATAATAAAATATACAGGTATAAATACATTGGTCCTTTTCATAAGGGTCAATTATTATTAGTAGTAGTAGCAGTAGTATGATTAACATAATATAACACAATTTATATATTTCCACCTTTCCAAATGATCACTTATTAGTGTACGTATAATACGAGAATTTACATCCATAAGTAGGGTGAGTATTGGCTTTCTGGAACATCTTACAGTATTATCCCATTGTCTTAACCCACAACATGATACCGTTCTAGATAGCTAAAGAACTCTATTACACTATACAAACAAAAATGTTATTTGTCACAAGTGTAGACTTTACCGTGAAATGCTTACTTACAAGCCCTTAACCAACAATGCAGTTCAAGAAATAGAAGTACTTACTAAATAAGCTAAAGTAAAAAAATCGAATAAAAAAGTAACAATAAGAGGCTATATAGAGGGTGTACCGGTACTGAGTTAATGTGTGGGGGTACAGGTTAGTTGAGGTAATTTGTAAAGTGACTATGCACAGATTATAGACAGCGAGTAGCAGCAGTGTAAAAATAAAGGGGGGGGTCAATGTAAATAGTCCGGGTGGCCATTTGATTAATTGTTCAGTCTTATGGCTTGTGGGTAGAAGCTGTTGGGTATAAGGAGCCTTTTGGTCCAAGACTTGGCGCTCCGGTACCGCTTGCCGCGAGGTAGCAGAGAGAACAGTCCATGACTTGGGTGACTGAAGTCTTTGACAATTTTTTGGGCCTTCCTCTGACACCACCTAGTATATAGGTCCTGGATGTCAGGAAGATTGGCCCCAGTGATGTACTGGGCAGTATGCACTACCCTCTGTAGCGCCTTACGGTCAGATGTCAAGCAGTTACCATACCAGGCGGTGATAAAACCGGTCCGGATGCTCTCGATGCTGCAGCTGTAGAACTTTTTGAGGATCTGGGGACACATGACAAATCTTTTCAGTCTCCTGAGGGGGAAAAGGTGTTGTTGTGCCCTCTTCACAACTGTCTTGGACCATGCTAGTTCATTGGTGATGTCGACACCAAGAAACTTGAAACTCTCGACCCTCTCCACTTCAGGCCTGTCAATGTTGATGGGGGCGTACCCGGCCCTCCTTTTCCTATAGTATATGATCCGCTCCTTTGTCTTGCTCACATTGAGGGAAATGTTGTTGTCCTGGCACCTCACTGCCAGGTCTCTGACCTCCTCCCTATAGTCTCATCATTGTCGGGGATCAGGCCTACCACTGTTGTGTCGTCAGCAAATTTAATGATGGTGTTGGAGTCGTGCTTGGTCACGCAGTCATGGGTGAACAGGGAGTACAGGAGGGGACTAAGTACACACCCCAGTGTTGAGGATCAGCGTGGCAGATGTGTTGTTGCCTACCCTTACCACCTGGGGGCGGTCAGTCAGGAAGTCCAGGATCCAGTTGCAGAGGGAGGTGTTTAGTCCCAGGGTCTTTTGCTTAGTGATGAGCTTTGTGGGTACTATGGTGTTGAATGCTGAGCTGTAGTCAATGAACAGCATTCTCACATAGGTGTTCCTTTTGTCCAAGAGGGAAAGGGCAGTGTGAATGCTTAATCTGTGGATCTGTTGGGGCGGTTTGCGAATCGGAGTTGGTCTAGGGTATCCGGCATGATTGTGTTGATGTGAGCCATGACCAGCCTGTCAAAGCACTTTATGGCTACCGACGTGAGTGCTACGGGGGTGGTAATCATTTAGGCAGGTTACCTTCGCTTTCTTGGGCACAGAGACTATGGGGGTCTGTTTGAAACATGTAGGTATTGACAGACTCGGTCAGGGAGAGGTTGAAAATGTCAGTAAAGACACTTGCCAGTTGGTCCGCGCATGCTTTTAGTACATGTCCTGGTAATCCGTCTGCCCCTGCGTCTTTGTGAATGTTGACCTGTTTAATGGTCTTACTCACATCTGCTACGGAGAGCGTGGTCACTCAGTCATCCGGAACAGCTGGTGCTCTCATGCATGCTTCAGTGTAGCGAGCATAAAAGGCATTTAGCTCGTCTGGCTTCCGGCGCCGACAGAGATGGCAGCCTCGCTTCACGTTCTCAGGAAACCATGCAGTATTTAGTTTTTTTATGTATTATTTCTTACATTGTTACCCCGGGAAATATTAAGTTTTATTACATTCAACCGGGAGGAACTATTGGATATAAGAGCAACGTCAACTTACCAACATTACGACCAGGAATACGACTTTCCCAAAGAGGATTCTCGGTTTGTTACCCCAGCCAGGACAATAGAATGGATAGCACGCGGCGACTCAAAACGGCGGCGCCGGAGAAGAGGGAAACGGGCCGGTCTTTTGGTCAAGCTACATCGACGGGCGCATCGTGCACCTCTCCCGAGTATTTTAATCGCCAATGTACAGTCTCTTGACAACAAAGTAGACAAAATCAGATCAAGGGTTGCCTTTCAGAGAGACATCCGAGACTGCAACGTTCTTTGCTTCACGGAAACATGGCTCACTCAGGACACGTTACCTGAGTCGGTACAGCCACCTGGTTTCTCCACGCATCGCGCCGACAGAAACAAACTTCTATCTGGTAAGAAGAAGGGTGGGGGTGTGTGTCTTATGATTAACGAGACGTGGTGTGATCATAACAACATACAGGAACTCAAGTCCTTTGTTCACCTGACATAGAATTCATTACAATCAAATGCAGACCGCATTATCTACCAAGAGAATTCTCTCGATTATAATCACAGCCGTGTACATCCCCTCAAGCTGATACATCGACGGCACTGAAAGAAATTCATCGGACTCTATGTAAACTGGAAACCACATATCCTGAGGCTGCATTTATTGTGGCTGGGGATTTTAATAAGGCTAATTTAAGAACAAGGCTCCCGAAATTTTACCAGCATATCGAATGTGCCACCCGGGCTGGTAAAATCCTGGACCACTGTTATTCCAACTTCCGTGATGCATACAAGGCTATTCTCCGCCCTCCTTTCGGCAAGTCTGACCATGACTCCATTTTGTTGCTCCCAGCCTACAAACAGAAACTAAAACAGGAAACGCCCGTTCTCAGGTCTGTTCAACGCTGGTCCGACCAATCTGATTCCATGCTGCAAGATTTCTTCGAGCACGTGGACTGGGATATGTTCCGAATAGCATCTGACAACAACATTGATGTGTACGCTGATTCGGTGAGCGAGTTTATTAGCAAGTGCATTGGTGATGTTGTACCCATAGCAAATATTAAAACCTTCCCCAACCAGAAACCATGGATTAATGGCAGCATTCGCGCAAAACTGAAAGCGCGAACCACTGCTATTAACCAGGGTAAGGCGACCGGAAACATGACTGAATACAAACAGTGCAGCTATTCCCTCCGCAAGGCAATCAAACAAGCTAAGCGTCAATATAGAGACAAAGTAGAGTCACAATTCAACGGCTCAGACACAAGAGGAATGTGGCAGGGTCTACAGTCAATCACGGACTACAAAAAGAAAACCAGCCCCGTCGCGGACCATGACGTCCTGCTCCCAGACAAACTAAACAACTTCTTTGCTCGCTTTGAGGACAATACAGTGCCACCGACACGGCCCGCTACCAAAACCTGCGGGCTCACCTTCACCGCAGCCAATGTGAGAAAAACATTTAAATGTGTTAACCCTCGCAAGGCTGCCGGCCCAGATGGCATCCCTGGCCGTGTCCTCAGTGCATGCGCAGACCAGCTGGCTAGTGTGTTTACAGACATATTCAATCAGTCCCTATCCCAGTCTGCTGTTCCCACATGCTTCAAGAGGGCCACCATTGTTCCTGTTCCCAAGAAAGCTAAGGTGACTGAGCTAAATGACTATCGCCCCGTAGCACTCACTTCCGTCATCATAAAGTGCTTTGAGAGATTAGTCAAGGATCATATCACCTCCATCCTGCCAGACACCCTGGACCCACTCCAATTTGCTTACCGTCCCAATAGGTCCACAGACGACGCAATCACAATCACACTGCATACTGCCCTAACCCATCTGGACAAGAGGAATACTTATGTAAGAATGCTGTTCATCGACTACAGCTCAGCATTTAACACCATAGTTCCCTCCAAGCTCGTCATTAAGCTCGAGACCCTGGGTCTCGACCCAGCCCTGTGCAACTGGGTCCTGGACTTCCTGACGGGCCGGCCCCAGGTGGTGAGGGTAGGAAACAACATCTCCACCCCGCTGATCCTCAACACTGGGGCCCCACAAGGGTGCGTTCTCAGGCCTCTCCTGTACTCCCTGTTTACCCATGACTGCGTGGCCAAGCACGCATCCAACTCAATCATCAAGTTTGCTGACGACACTACAGTGGTAGGCTTGATTATCAACAACGACGAGACGGCCTACAGAGAGGAGGTGAGGGCCCTCGGAGTGTGGTGTCAGGAAAATAACCTCTCACTCAATGTCAGCAAAACAAAGGAGATGATCGTGGACTTCAGGAAACAGGAGAGGGAGCACCCCCCTATCCACATCGAGGGGACAGTAGTGGAGAAGGTGGAAAGTTTTAAGTTCCTCGGCGTACACATCACATCACATACAGTAGATGGTTTAGAGTACAGTGTATCTTGCCTATGCCGTTCGGCCATCGACCCAAATCTCTAGCCACTTTAATAATTATAATTGGATGAAATAAGGTATCACTAGCCACTTTAAACAATGCCATTTATATAATGTTTACATATCCTACATTACTCATCTCATATATATATGTGTATATACTGTACTCCATACCATCTACTGCATCTTGCCTACGCCGGTCAGCCATCGCTCATCCATATATTTATATGTACATACTCGTATTCATTCCTTTACTCTTGTGTGTATAAGGTAGTTGTTGTGAATTTGTTAGATTACTTGTTAGATACTACTGCATGGTTGGAACTAGAAGCACAAGCATTTCGCTACACTCGCATAAACATCTGCTAACCATGTGTATGTGACAAATAAAATTTGATTTGATTTGATTTATTTGGTAGGCTCGCGTCACTGGGCAGCTCGCGGCTGGGTCTCCCTTTGTAGTCTGTAATAGTTTGCAAGCCCTGCATCATCCGACGAGCATCAGAGCCGGTGTAGTACGATTCAATCTTAGTCCTGTATTGACGCTTTGCCTGTTTGATGGTTCGTCTGAGGGCATAGCGGGATTTCTTATAAGCGTCCAGGTTAGAATCCCGCTCCTTGAAAGCAGCAGCTTCTGGTTGGAATATGTAAGTACGGTCACTGTGGGGACGACGTAGTCGGTCCACTTATTGATGAAACCGGTGACTGAGGTGGTATTTTCCTCAATGCCATTGGATGATGAATCCCATAACATATTCCAGTCTGAGCTAGCAAAACAGTCCTGTAGCGTAGCATTCGCGTCATCTGACCACTTCCGTATTGAGCGAGTCACTGGTACTACCTGCTTTAGTTTTTGTTTGTAAGCAGGAATCAGAAGGATATGGGAAACACATATTCTCTGTTTGTCCTCCCCTCCATCCCCTCCCTCTCTTTTCCCCTGTCATCTGCCTGAAAACATTTAAGAGAGAGGGTAATAGAGAGACAGGAGAGGTTCTAATCTTAGGGACAGTTCTAAGGGGCAATTATTGAAATGAATACCATGCAAGAGGCTACAAAGAATTTGTGTGCGTGTCCTGTCCTGTCCCCACGAATTGGTTTTCTCTTCCAGCAGTCTGGTTGGAGTCTCTTTTCTATTCGTTGGCTTCAGTGGTGTACATCCCCCACTCCTTCCTCTTTTTCAACTTCTCCCCCAAGTTCACAAGGAAGCAATTGTGTGCCATGTTAATCACACTTTATTATTGATCTACTAGTGTCACACGTGACAAAATGTTTACCATTAATTTCTACTGTGTTAAAATTGCATTAGGTTCCCTAACATTTCTGTTTAATATACAGTAAACTATTTTCCAATATTGTGCTTTGCAATATTCATGAAATGGATTAGTGATCCACCAGTTGCAAACATGACAAAATGTTTACCATACATTTTTATGTTAAAATTGAATAAGGTTCCCTAACGTTTCATTGTAATATACAGTACACGTTAATTTTCCAATGTTGGAGCTGGCATAATATGGAAATGTTATGTTTTGCAATGTTAATGACAATGAATTATTGATCTACTAGTGGCACACATAAAAAAAAAATAACTATACCAGTTATTTTTACAGTGATATTTTTCTCACACAGGGGTCATCAAAGTTCACTGTAATATAAATACTTAATTTTTTTTTTAAAGATAACGAATATTGGGTTGGACCAAGAAATGTAATTATTTAACACTTTTTAAAGTGTGTAATCTTTCTTTAATGAAATACCCCCCAAAAAATGCTTTTAACACATCAAGCTCTCTTAGATCTTGTTGTGAAGTTGTGTGTGTGTGTGTTTGCTAAATATTACCCCGTTAGTCTACTGCCTCACTCTACCCGTGATATCAAAGTCATTTTTGATTAGGCGCGAAAATTCGTTTGGTATAATTCTGATTAAGGAACATTGAATACGTGTGCTTCAAACTGTTTGCTTGGAATGTTTAGCAGCTATCGTGCATAAGAGGGCATCTGACTCAGTTTCCCAACCAGAAAACACTCTGTACCGTAAAGTGTTGTGTATTCACGCACAAACATTCACTTCAAACCGAAGAACAGTGTCGGCTCACTTGACTGTAGTCTCACTGTAGGAAGGTCTAGGCCAGCTAGGTACAGTAATAAGACTCTGATTTGGCTATATTAAACAACCTATTTTACATTTTGGCGCAGCTTGCACTTCTAAAAATGTGTCATTCTAGTTGAGTTTTTAGATACAGGCCAGGTTGGTTTAAGGTTGGGTGTTTTGCTCCCAGTCTGATAGTGTCTGAGGGAGTGCCAGTCAGTCAGTCACACAGATGTGGACAGTTAGCCGATGCTAGAGGCTGTAAATCATTAGTGTGATGGGGTTATGTAGACAAAGGTCAGAGCAGAGAATGAAAAGAGTGTTCCCTGGCTGCCATTGACTCATTATTATCCTAGAGATCAACAGTGTTGAGGGGAGGAAGCCAGGCAGCGGTTAAAGTTTACAGGTTACAGCTGCAGCTTTACTCCGCTACAACACCCAGCCATAAGAGGAGGCCTAGGCTCAGCATGAGAAGCTATGAGGATACCACAGCCTTCCTGGGGGAGTGGGGACCCTTTCAACAGACTGTCTTCTTTCTGCTCTGTGCCAGCACCATTCCCAACGGATTCAGCGCCTTCTCAGTCATCTTTCTAGGGGACAGCCCCCAGCACCACTGTTTTATCCCAGACTCTGGCAACCTGAGCGAGGCATGGAGGAAGGCCATCATTCCCATAGAGGTGGTGAATGGACAGGAGGAGGAGAGCAAGTGCAGCAGATACAGGCTGGATGTGGTCAGAAACCTGTCTGCTTTGGGCTACATCCCCGGCCGGGACGTCAACCTCACTGGGGTGGAGCAGGAGTGCTGTGTGGATGGATGGAGCTACAGCAAAGATATATACCAGTCCACCATAGTCACTGAGGTGAGTATACACACATTCTCTCTCTATAAGCTGCTCCTGAAAATGCCCAGGGCAGTTGGGGGCCGAATCTGACCAGAGTGAAACGTGCTTAGATGGAAGGGAATTCCCATTTCATGCACTTTTCTCTCCATGCTATTCTGACCATGAACATAAAGGGATACTTTGGGATTTTGGCAATGAACCCCTTTATCTACTTTCTCAGAGTCAAATTACCTTGTGGATTCCATTTTTATGTCTCTGTGTGCAGTTTGAAGGAAGTAACAAGCCCCCTGCCTGTACTTCCCACAGAAACCACACATTTTGTCTCGCAACCCTTTCCCTGGTTGCCACTACTCTTGCTTAAAAAAGGGTTATATTTTAACAAACGTAACGCAATGGTAAATCTAAGCGCAGGCGGTAGCGCTATTGGTTCAGGAGTGTGTCAAGAATATTTTTGCTATTTTCACTATCACAATAACCGTGAGCTTGCTGGCATTTGTGCAAAAGGGCTGGGATTTGATGAATAAACAAGTTGTGGGTGTGTCGAGGCTTGGCCCCTCGCTGGCCAATCAGAACGTGCTCTATGGAGAAATATGTAGTTGCTTCAGGTTGTGTATTTACAGTCTTTTATGTATTGGAATCAAGTACAATTCCAATGTTAGTCCATTATAGTTTGTTAAATGGCTTACAGAAACAAAATAACAAAATGTAGATTTATCCCATCTTTGCTAAATACACTATATAAACAAAAGTATGTGGACACCCTTTAAAATTTATGGATTCGGCTATTTCAGCCATACCCGTTGCTGACAAGTGAATAAAATTGAGCACACAGCCATGCAATCTCCATAGACAAACATTGGCAGTAGAATGGCCTTACTGAAGAGCTCAGTGACTTTCAAGCTGGCCTGGTCAACTGTAAGTGCTGTTATTGTGAAGTGGAAACGTCTAGGAGCAACAACGACTCAGCCGCAAAGTGGTAGGCCACACAAGCTAACAGAATGAGACCACAGAGTGCTGAAGCGCGTAGTATGTAAAAATCGTCTGTCCTCACTACTGAGTTCCAAACTGCCTCTGGAAGCAACGTCTGTACAAGATTGTTCGTCGGGAGCTTCATGAAATGGGTTTCCATGGCCGAATAGCTGCACACAAGCCTGAAATCATAATGTGCAATGCCAAGCATTGGACTCTGGAACAGTGTAAACGCGTTCACCAGAGTGATGAATCACACTTCACCATCAGGCAGTCCGATGGACGAATCTGGGTTTTTGCGGATGCCAGATAAACGCTACCTGCCCTAATGCATAGTGCCAACTATAAAGTTTGTTGGAGGAGGAATAATGGTCTAGGGCTGTTTTTCATGGTTCGGGCTAGGCCCCTTAGTTCCAGTGAAGGGAAATCTTAACGCTTTGGCATACAATGACATTCTAGACGATTCTGTGTTTTCAATTGTGTGCCAACAGTTTGGGGAAGGCCCTTTCCTGTTTCAGCATGACAATGGCCCCTTGCACAAAGCCATACAGAAAGGGTGTCGAGGATCAGTGTGGAAGTACTTTACTGGCCTTACACAGAGCCCTGACCTCAACCCCATCAAACAACTTTGGGATGTATTGGACCACCGACTGTGAGCATGGCCTAATCGCCCAACATCAGTGCCGACCTCACTAATGCTCTTGTGGCTGAATGGAAGCAAGTCCCTGCAGGAATGTTCCAACATCTAGTGGAAAGCCGTCCGAGAAGAGTGGAGGCTGTTATAGCAGCAAAGGGGGGACCAACTCCATATTAAGGATTTTGGAATGAGATGTGCAACGAGCAGGTCTCCACATACTTTTGGTCATGTAGTGTAGGTTAACTTGAACCCATTTGCAGTCCATATTGTTCTAAGTAATTGCATGGCTTCAATAGCATTCACACTGATATAGGGGCTTACGGTAAATTGCATTTTGGCAGAGCATGGACATGCCAAACATTGTCAATAAACTAGATTAAATTCATTATTGATGTGGCAGGTAGCCAAGTGGTTAGAGCGCTGGACTATTAACCGAAAGGTTGCAAGATCAAATCCCCGAGCGGACAAGGTAAATAATCTGTCGTTCTGCCCCTGAACAAGGCAGTTCCTAGGCTGTTATTGAATTTGTTCTTAACTGACTTGTGAGTGAAATAAAGGTTAAATAAAAAAAGGCTTAAAAAGATAATGAATAATTCTAATCCAATTCTAAATAGGCTGTGTCACACTTACAGGGACCATAATTTCTCCCTGTGGGTATATAGTATTAAAACAATGCAGACTATGAAGGTTTTTACACACATCCAAAAATGGGACCTGCATGGTTAAATAATGTGGGCCTGCCTACAATGCATAGATAAAAATGTCAGCTCACTGTTTTACTCTCAAACTTGATATTTTAATAAAGCTTTGGTGATTAAGATTTATTTCCAAGCCGTTTCAGAAGCCAAACCCTTTATCAACAATGTCGAATTTGGCAATTGCATTGGGCAGATAAAAAGAAAAGCCTTTGTTGAGAGGACAGAAAGCTATGCTTGGTTTTGAATCAAATAAAACTAAATTGGAAAAACATTTGTTTTTTATGTTTCTAAATACAGTATACAGGCACCAAAAGCACATTAGGCTACTCTTGTTCCATGTGCATATGGTCAGTGTGCGTCACAGCTGGATAGGCTGTGTTTCTGCTGTCAAAATTCATGCCATAACCAACCCTGTTACCGATAAAACCAGCTTTTGGTTGGTCTTAAATATCCCTATCAGCGCTGCCTGAAATTAGCACATTGGATCATGTTTTTAAGGACACACCTCAATTATTTCCACCCTGTCCATCTAAGCACAAGCGAGCTGATATAAGACAGGTAAATTGCAGACTAACGTGCGTGTAACACTAGCACCGCCTTAACGGCAGCTGAGTTACAAGTTACTCTACAACAGACCAGTGTTACATTTAGCCCCACTCTCCCCCCTATGCACTCAAATTGTGGAGCAGTAATGTGCTTAACTAGGCTGTTGCTAAAAACTCTAATATAAATAAATAAAATAGGAATGGAAATCTGGGATCCCCCTCTTAACAATGGCCATTAAACTACCGTTTTCCCTGTGACAGCAATCATTTTTGTCCATTGACTGCTTGTCAGAATGCATGTTTCCCTCCCTATGGCACTCATAAATTCTTCTTGAGGCATATTCAAGTTATCTCGCATAGAACACACAACAAGCCGACTAGGTAAATGGATAAACTATTCTACAATGGCGTTGTCCGATTTTTCTATTCATTACTTGTTTTGTTTGCACAGGAAAAATACATTTGGACTGTCCTAGCGTCTTAAAAGTGCACCTTGGCAGAAATAATTTTTCATGTTCCATATTTTTTTGGGTGTGGCAGCAATGATTTTGCCGTGGCGCAGCGCCACATAAATTACTACAGCGGAAACACTGCACGAATGCAACTGCTAACTAGCCTTAGCACAATGTCTAGAAGTCTATGGGTATCTGCTACGCTCGTTAGCATTGGCTCATGAAACTACCTCTAATTTTCTTCACAGAGACATAAAAATGGTATCTGTGTTCATCTGACTCTGGGGAGGTATCCTTTTAAACATGAGAATAGCATGTTATTCACCTGCTATTCGTTTGGGGTGGAGATCGCATAAATGAAGGTGTGGCGGAGATGGGTCTACAGATACGCCGTATTCTGACCCTGACTTAATTCCCTAATAATTCCACCACCATTATGGTTGAGTGAAAAAAGTATGTGTCCGTAGGTGCGGTGAAGGACGACAGAGGCAGAAAAAAATACAGTTTACAGGGAATTAATTATTCCTTAACACGGTAAGGTGGGGAAAAGGGGCTGGACAGAACCAAAGCAAAGAAAGTAAAAGAGTCCCCTCTCCTATCTTAACTGCCTTCCCACCTAACCTTTAACACCACCTGGCGTGCTAACCAAAATACAGGGGGTGGTCCAAAGCAAAGAAAGTAAAAGAGTCCCCTCTCCTATCTTAACTGCCTTCCCACCTAACCTTTAACACCACTTGGCGTGCTAACCAAAATACAGGGGGTGGTCCGCCCAGGTCTTACCTAGATTAAATACTGTGGGTTATGTATGCCCGCAGACCTCTTGCCTAAACACTCCCAAGGTGCGTTCCCCTTCCCCCCCGGGAACAAATGAAACAGAATAATTACTAATACTTAGTGAACAATTTCAATAACCAAAAACAGGGGGAAGGGGTCAGAGCTCCAATCTGCTATGGGGCCAGCCAATCAGCTGCTTAGAATCTGGGGAACGTAACATTGAGGAAACAATGAATAAGGTCTAGCAGATTTACCAGTTCCAAGTGGAAAAAGCATCTACTTTATTTTTTTGATAGAAATAAAAACATTCTCCATGCACTGTAATTTACAACTTCAGCTAGGTAAATGAGTAATCTGTTTGGATAAGGGAATTGTAAATATACAGTGCATTCAGAAAGTATTCAGACCCCTTGAATTTTACCAAATTTTGTTACGTTACAGCCTTATTCTAAAATTGAATAAATATATGTTTTCCTCATCAATCTGCACACAATACTCCAAAAAGTTCAATCAGACCAGAGAATCTTGTTTCTCATGGTCTGAGAGTCGGGCTATCATGTGTATTTTACTGAGGAGTGACTTCTGTCTGGCAACTCTACCATAAAGGCCTGATTGGTGGAGTGCTACAGAGATGGTTGTCCTTCTGGAAGGTTCTCCCGTCTCCACAGAGGAACAGTGGAGCTCTGTCAGAGTGAACATCGGGTTCTTGGTCACCTCCCTGAACAAGGCCCTTCTCCACCAATTGCTCAATTTGGCTGGACGGCCAGCTCTAGGAAGAGTTTTGGTGGTTCCAAACTTCTTTGATTTAAGAATGATGGAGGCCACTGTGTTCTTTGGGACCTTCAATGCTGCAGAAATGTGTTGGTTCCCCAGATCTGTGCCTTAACACAATCCTGTTTCGGAGCTCTACGGACAATTCCTTTGACCTCATGGATTGGTTTTTGCTCTAAAATGCACTGTCGACCTTATATAGACAGGTGTGTGTCTTTCCGAATCCACAGGTGGACTTCAATCAAGTTGTAGAAACATGGAAACAGGATGCACCTGAGTTCAATTTCAAGTTTCATAGCAAAAGGTTTGACTATTTATGTAAATACGTTTTTTCTGTTTATTGTTAATACATTTACTAAATAAATCTAAAAACAGTTTGTCGTTTTGTCATTATAGGGTATTGTGTGAAGATTGATGAGGGAATAAAAATATTTAATAATTTTTTGAATAGGGTTGTAATGTAACAAAATGTGGAAAAATACTTTCCGAGTGCTGTATTTAGATGGCTTTCTTTCATTGATCCCTAATATTCTGAACCGTTCTCTCTATATATTCTAGTCTGTTGACAAAATTCTAACTGAAAGGTACACCATATTTCAAGGGGTGGCTTAAGATAAATGTACTGAGAACCCTTTTGAATGACAACTCCACAAGAAAATATGCTGGCCAGCAAGTGGGAGGGTTTTCAGCAGTTTAATTACATTTATTCAGACCTTGCAAGGTAGCCACACCTGCTGAGCATGTTACACTACTCAATAAGGTAAGTCTAAATACCAAATATTGAGAAGTGTGCTGGAAAGACGTGCGTAGGAAAGGTGGGTAACACTTCATTTTAAGGGGTCCAAATTACAGCGTAATTGCAAACGTAATTATACTGTAACAAGTATTGTAATTAATTGTAATAATTCATAGCTATACTGTAATAACAACATGTAACTGGTGGTAATTTTGATAGCATCCCAAACGCACCATATTTTATCCTGCCCAAACCATGTGATAAGGATTAGCCAACTGTAAATCGACCACCTCATTAACACAACTCTGCAGTGAAGGGCTGCGTTTCAAAGTCAAAATGACACACCCTCGTTCACTTACCCTCGTGTTATGCCCTTGGGGGAATCCCTGCGGCCTTATCTGTTGTCAGTCCAAATTATTAGCCAAGCAAGGGAAGTTTGCAACGTGAGCCTCTCAGTCCTCGTTTTTAATGGAGTTTGCGAGTGTACAATTAGGTTCACCTGAAACGCCCCATAATTTAATTTGCGAGGATTGTACATCCGCTAAGAAAAGTCAGCCAAAACGTAAAACCTCAATGTCAATATGGAGTCAACATACAAGTGTAAGTATTTTTTTTTTTTAATAAGTTAGAAATTGTGCTACTAATACACAAACACGTCTCGTAAAAGTAATGATGTTTTTGTTTGGTTAGCTTTTGGAAATTGTAGAAATAAAACACTTTCCCTTCTTCAGAAGTAGCTAGGCAGGCTAACGTTAGTTAGCTAACAGCTCGAAATAATGACGACCTCGAACTTGCACACGTGTAGACGCTGACGTCATGTAACAGTGCGCAAGTAACAGGATTGAGACGTTCTTATTATACCGCAATGGGTCAAGAAGTCCGTGTGCAAAATCCAGACCTGAGAGATTGCTGCAAAATAGAGAAAGTGCTATAGGTCAAAAACATCAACACAGGAGAGCGAAAGTAAGTTGTTTGGCTTTTTTTTTTTAGATACGTTTGTTTTGTGGGGGGCCTACCAACTAGGCTAGCTAGCTAGTTACAATCTACAGAATACATTTACATCCAATCTGTTGAATTTTGGGGGATTAGTTAGTACGCTAGCTAACTAGTCTTCTAACATTGAATAGCTACCTACCTACATAAAGCTGGCAAATAATGTTAGCTAGGCTCGATGGTCTTATCTTCCCAGAACCCTGTTCTCTTCGTAATGTTACCTGTTACCCAAGGGTATTACGTGACACACGCCCAGTATGTTAACGTTAGCCTGCCAGCTAGCTAGCTACTTGTGTCAACACACTATGAGTAACATTAGTTCCTTTTCAATGTAGATAGCTAATTAGTGTTAGCAAATACTGTTATTGCTAGCTGGATAACACAACAACTAGCTAGGTAACGTATGCCTGAACTATAGAAATCATGATGATGATGATGATGATAACTTTGTAGAGTGTTTATGTTAAAGTGTCATATTATTATTCTTCTCTAACACAGATTCCCACAGTCTCAGACTCCAGGATGGGAAAATGCTTACAAGAAAGAAACGGACAAAGAAAGTTGGCGATTTCCATCGTTACTTGTAATGTTAAAAATGGATGATAAAGAGAATCTAAAGAGAATTCTAAATTAGCAATCTATGCTACTCACCATACTATAGGCTACAGATTTGAGTAATCCCTTAGAATAGTTATTTTTATGTTTTTGAGTAGCCCAAAAGCTGTTTAATCTAACAATACAAATCCTTATTATGCAACTGGATCCTGGACTTCCTGATGGGCCACCCCCAGGTGGTAAGGGTAGGCAACAACACGTCTGCCACACTGATCCTCAACACTGGGGCCCCCACAACTAGCGACAACCTTGTATTTATGCAGATATTACAGATATGTACTCTGTGGTGTATTAGTGTGTTTATTTTATCACTTGGATGGTGCTTTCAGAAGCTGACGATTAGATTGTCAGAATGGGTAACACTTTTTAGGTACACAATAATTACAAGTACACTTCAAGGTACACTTCATTTTAACTAGCAAAATCCTGTGTACCACCTAGTAATTACATTGTACCTTTGCAGATATTACATGTACTCTGTGGTGTATTAGTGTGTTTATCCTCCCACTTGGATGGCGCTTCCTGAATCCTTCAAATAAGGGCCAGGTTGTCAGGGTGGGTAATGTACTATATAAGTACACATTAATTACAAGTAAGTATCCCTCAAGATACACTTCAAGTACTGTGTAACATATAGTAATTACATTGTACTTATGCAGATATTACATATATTCTGTGTTGTACTTGAGGGTTTATCCAAGATGGCGTAGCAGTCAGACGTCTTTTGTCGTGTCCAGTGTATATATCTTTTTATTATATTTGTATATATTTTCCTCGCATATCTTTTCATATATTTTTTCTAAAATTCAATTTCAAAACACTCTCCTGCAACCCGCCTCACCCAATGTAGTGCAGATCTGTTTTGTTTTTTTAAAGTATTATCCACCTCAAATCCGGAATCGCCCAACAAATGCCATCTAACTTTACTAGCTACTTAGCTTACCATTGCTAGCGGTCATCAGCTAACCTTTAGCTCGGAAAAGCTCTCGCCGTTCGTACAATGCGACTCCAGCGCAAACCAGAGCATACCGGACCTATTTTCTCTCCATATCCCCGGATTCCTACCGCAAGCTCTGGACATTTTCACCTGGATCTTGCAGCTAGCTAGCTGCTACCCGAGTGACTATTGGCTAACGTTGGTCCCGGAGCAAGCACCAATTAGCCAGAAGTTAGCCTATGCTAGGTCCATCTTCCGGCTAGCTGAAGAGTCCCATCAGCCACTCCTGGGCTACAACACCTATCCGGACCCGTTTTTTTTACTGCCGGTGCGGCGCCCCACCGGGCCTTCACGACTGGACTACCGACGTTATCTGCCAAAGGGGGTTATTCAACCGGCCCTCCGTTGCGACGTCACCTGAACGCCCATCAGCTAACTGCGGCCTGCTAACGTTAGCTGTCTAGAGCATATCGGCTGCTAGCTAAATAGGTCCATCGGACAATTTCTTGGGCCACTATTACCTATTTTGCCAATTGGACTGGTCCCCTTTACCACACGGAACCCCACTAACCCATCACGACTGGTCTACCGACGGAAACGCACAAGGAGGTAATTAACAGACTTGCTCCGTCTTTGTTAGCCGGCCTGCTAACATTTGCTAGCTTGCTACCCCCGGCTAGCTGTCTGAATCGCCGTGTCCCCAACCAGCCTCACTACTCACTGGACCCTTATGATCACTCGGCTAAGCATGCCTCTCCTCAATGTCAATATGCCTTGTCCATTGCTGTTCTGGTTAGTGTTTATTGTCTTATTTCACTGTAGAGCCTCTAGCCCTGCTTCCGGCGCCGACAGAGATGGCAGCCTCGCTTCACGTTCTCAGGAAACTATGCCGTTTTTTCCTTTTTTTTTACATTGTTACCCCGGGAAATATAACGTTTTATTACATACAACCGGGAGGAACTATTGGATATAAGAGCAACGTCAACTTACCAACATTACGACCAGGAATACGACTTCCCCGAAGCGGATTCTCTGTTTTGTACCCCAACTAGGACAATAGACTGGATCCCAGCCAGTGACTCAAAACAACGGCGGCGCCGGTGAAGGGGGAAACGCGGCGGTCTTCTGGTCAAGCTACGTAGACGGGCGCATCATGCACCTCTCCCGAGTATTTTACTCGCCAATGTCCTTTTTGTTCACCTGACATAGAATTCCTTACAATCAAATGCCGACCGCATTATCTACCAAGAGAATTCTCCTATAATCACAGCCGTGTATATCCCCCCTCAAGCTGACACATCGACGGCACTGAAAGAAATCCAAGTTGACTCTATGTAAATTGGAAACCACATATCCTGAGGCTGCATTTATTGTGGCTGGGGATTTTATTAAGGCTAATTTGAAAACAAGGCTCCCGAAATTTTATCAGCATATCGAATGTGCCACCCAGGCTGGTAAAATCCTGGATCATTGTTATTCTAACTTCTGTGATGCATACAAGGCCATTCTCCGCCCTCCTTTCGGCAAGTCTGACCATGACTCCATTTTGTTGCTCCCAGCCTACAAACAGAAACTAAAACAGGAAACGCCCGTTCTCAGGTCTGTTCAACGCTGGTCCGACCAATCTGATTCCATGCTGCAAGATTGCTTCGAGCACGTGGACTGGGATATGTTCCGGATAGCATCTGACAACAACATTGATGTATACGCTGATTCGGTGAGCGAGTTTATTAGCAAGTGCATTGGTGATGTTGTACCCATAGCAACTATTAAAACCTTCCCCAACCAGAAACTGGATTGATGGCAGCATTCGCGCAAAACTGAAAGCGCGAACCACTGCTTTTAACCAGGGTAAGGCGACCGGAAACATGACTGAATACAAACAGTGTAGCAATTCCCTGCACAGGGCAATCAAACAAGCTAAGCGTCAATATAGAGACAAAGTAGAGTCACAATTCACCAGCTCAGACACGAGAGGAATGTGGCAGGGTCTACAGTCAATCACGGACTACAAAAAGAAAACCATCCCCGTCGCGGACCCATGACGTCCTGCTCCCAGACAAACTAAACAACTTCTTTGCTCGCTTTGAGGACAATACAGTGCCACCAACACGGCCCGCTACCAAAACCTGCGGGCTCTCCTTCACCGCAGCCAACGTGAGGAAAACACTTAAATGTGTTAACCCTCGCAAGGCTGCTGGCCCACATGGCATCCCTGGCCGTGTCCTCAGAGCATGCGCAGACCAGCTGGCAGGTGTGTTTACGGACATATTCAATCAGTCCCTATCCCAGGCTGCTGTTCCCACATGCTTCAAGAGGGCCACCATTGTTCCTGTTCTCAAGAAAGCTATGGTAACTGAGCTAAATGACTATCGCCCCGTAGCGCTCACTTCCGTCATCATGAAGTGCTTTGAGAGACACGTCAAGGATCATATCACCTCCATTCTGCCAGACACCCTGGACCCACTCCAATTTGCTTACCGTCCCAATAGGTCCACAGACGACGCAATCGCAATCACACTGCATACTGCCCTAACCCATCTGGACAAGAGGAATACCTATGTAAGAATGCTGTTCATCGACTACAGCTCAGCATTTAACACCATGGTACCCTCCAAGCTCGTCATTAAGCTCGAGACCCTAGGCCTCGACCCAGCCCTGTGCAACTGGGTCCTGGACTTCCTGACGGGCCGCCCCCAGGTGGTGAGGGTAGGAAACAACATCTCCACCCCGCTGATCCTCAACACTGGGGCCCCACAAGAGTGCGTTCTCAGCCCTCTCCTGTACTCCCTGTTTACCCATGACTGCGTGGCCAAGCACACATCCAACTCAATCATCAAGTTTGCTGACGACACTACAGTGGTAAGCTTGATTACCAACAACGACGAGACGGCCTGCAGGGAGGAGGTGAGGGCCCTCGGAGTGTGGTGTCAGGAAAATAACCTCTCACTCAACGTCAACAAAACAAAGGAGATGATCGTGGACTTCAGATAACAGGAGAGGGAGCACCCCCCCTATCCACATCAACAGGACAGTAGTGGAGAAGGTGGAAATTTGTAAGTTCCTCGGCGTACACATCACGGACAAACTGAAATGGTCCACCCACACAGACAGCGTGGTGAAGAAGGCGCAACAGCCTCAGGAGGCTGAAGAAATTTGGCTTTGGCTTTTCACCAAAAACACTCACAAACTTCTACAGATGCACAATCGAGAGTATCCTGGCGGGCTGTATCACCGCCTGGTACGGCAACTGCTCCGCCCACAACCGTAAGGCTCTCCAGAGGGTAGTGAGGACTGCACAATGCATCACCGGGGGTAAACTACCTGCCCTCCAGGACACCTACACCACCCGTTGTCACAGGAAGGCCAAAAAGATAATCAAGGACCACAACCACCCGAGCCACTGCCTGTTCACCCCGCTATCATCCAGAAGGCGAGAGACTGAAAAACAACTTCTATCT
Organism: Brachymystax lenok tsinlingensis; assembly: GCA_030435695.1. NCBI lineage: Eukaryota > Metazoa > Chordata > Actinopteri > Salmoniformes > Salmonidae > Brachymystax > Brachymystax lenok. The sequence goes on along the minus strand of CM059792.1, from coordinate 41,062,240 downwards.
CAAGGCCATCAGACTGTTAACTTCTTAGGGAGCGGCAGCAGAGGTGACGGTTTTGGAGAGTCTGGCGTGCCCAAAGTAAAATGCCTGCCACTCAGGCCCAGAAAATAGGATATTCACATAATTAGTACCATTGGATAGGAAACTTTCTAAAAGTGTTAACATAATGTCTGTGAGTATAACATAACTGATATAGCAGGTGAAAACCTGAGGAAAATCCATCCGGAATTGCAGTTTTTTGTGACCTTTCCTCTGTTTGAGACTCTCCCCATTGACTTCAATGCAATCCAGCTCCGAGATTGCAGTACCTATGGCTTCCACTAGATGTCAACAGTCTTTATACAAAGCCTGGAAGCTGTAGCAGTAAGCAGAACAGATAGGAAGAGGAAATGGTCAAGGGAGCTCAGATGTCAACAAGATTTCTCGGGCGCACCGGTGCTCGCTAAGTAGTTAAACAGCCATCACTAACATTGAGTGGCTGCTGCCAACATACTGACTTAAATCTCTAGCCACTTTAAATAACAGGAATTGGATGTAACAAATGTATCACTAGCCACTTTTAAACAATTTTGTATATAATGTTTACATAACCGATATTTCTCATATCAAATGTATACACTGTACTCTAAACCATTTACTGAATCTTGCCTATGCCGTTCGGTCATCGACTCAAATCTCTAGCCACTTTAATAATTATAATTGGATGAAATAAATGTATCACTAGCCACTTTAAATGATGCCATTTATATAATGTTTACATATCCTTCATTACTCATCTCATATGTATATACTGTACTCCAAACCATCTTCTGCATCTTGCCTACGCCGGTCAGCCATCGCTCATCCATATATTTATATGTACATACTCGTATTCATTCCTTTACTCTTGTGTGTGCATAAGGCAGTTGTTGTGAATTTGTTAGATTACTTGTTAGATACTACTGCATGGTCGGAACTAGAAGCACAAGCATTTCGCTACACTCGCATTAACATCTGCTAACCATGTGTATGTGACAAATAACATTTGATTTGATATACCTTTATCCAACCCTTCAGTTCCACCACCCACACATGCGATGACATCACCTGGTTTAAATGTTTCTAGAGACAATATCTCTTTCATCACCACTCAATGCCTAGGTTTACCTCCACTGTATTCACGTCCTACTATACCTTTGTCTGTACATTATGCCTTGAATCTATTTTATCGCCCCCTGAAACCTGTTCTTTTCACTCTCTGTTCAGGACGTCCTAGACGACCAGTCCATATAGCCTTTAGCCGTACCCTTATCCTACTCCTCCTCTGTTCCTCTGGTTATATAGAGGTTAATCCAGACCCTGCAGTGCCTAGCTCCACTCCTATTCCCCAGGCACTCTCATTTGTTGACTTCTGCAACCGTAAAAGCCTTGGTTTCTTGCATGTTAACATTAGAAGCCTAAGTTTGTTTCATTCACTGCTTTAGCACACTCTGCCAACCCGGATGTCCTAGCCGTGTCTGAATCCTAGGAAGACCACCAAAAACCCTGAAATCTCCATCCCTCACTACAACATTTTCAGAAAAGATAGAACGGCCAAAGGGGGTGGTGTTGCAATCTACTGCAGAGATAGCCTTTACTTTTAAAAATCCACCTTTTTAGAAACAAGTCTCTCACCGTTGCCGCTTGCTATAGACCACCCTCTGCCCCCAGCTGTGCTCTGGACGCCATATGTGAATTGATTGCCCCCTGTCTATCTTCAGAGCTCGTGCTGCTAGGTGACCTAAACTGGGACATGCTTAACACTCCGGCCATCCTACAATCTAAGCTTGATGCCCTCAACCTCACACAAATCATCAATGAACCTACTAGGTACAACCCCAAAGCCGTAAACACGAGCACCCTCATAGATATCATCCTAACTATCTTGCCCTCTAAATACTCCTCTGCTGTTTTCAACCAAGATCTCAGCGATCACTGCCTCATTGCCTGCATCTGTAATGGGTCTGCGGTCAAACGGACTCCCCTCATTACTGTCAAACATTCCCTAAAACACTTCAGCGAGCAGGCCTTTCTAATCGACCTATCCCAGGTATCCTGGAAGGATATTGACCTCATCCCGTCAGTAGAGGATGCCTGGTTATTCTTTAAAAGTGCCTTCCTCACCATCTTAAATAAGCATGCCCCATTCAAGAATAGTAGAACCAGGAACAGATATAGCCCATGGTTCTCTCCAGACCTGACTGCCCTTGACCAGCACAAAAACATCCTGTGGCGTTCTGCAATAGCATCGAACAGCCCCCGTGATATGCAACTTTTCAGGGAAGTCAGGAACCAATAAACACAGGCAGTTAGGAAAGTCAAGGTTAGCTTTTTCAAGCAGAAATTTGCTTCCTGTAACACAAACTCAAAAAAGTTCTGAGACACTGTAAAGTTCATAGAGAATAAGTGCACCTCCTCCCAGTTGCCTACTGCATTGAGGATAGGAAACGCTGTCACCACCGATAAATCCACAATAATTGAGAATTTCAATAAGCATTTTTTATGGCTGGCAATGCTTTCCACCTGGCTACCCCTACCCCAGTCAACAGCCCTGCACCCCCCTCAGCAATTCGCCCAAGCCTCCCCATTTCTCCTTCTTTCAAATCCAGTTAGCTGATGTTCTGAAAGAGCTGCAAAATCTGGACCCCTACAAATCAGCCGGGCTAGACAATCTGGACCCTTTCTTTCTAAAATTATCTGCAGAAATTGTTGCAACCCCTATTACTAGCCTGTTCAACCTCTCTTTCGTGCCTTCTGAGATTCCCAAAGACTGGAAAGCAGCTGCGGTCATCCCCCTCTTCAAAGGGGGAGACACTCTTGACCCAAACTGCTATCTATCCTACCCTGCCTTTCTAAGGTCTTTTGAAAGCCAAGTTAACAAACAGATTACCGACCATTTCGAATCCCACCGTACCTTATCCGCTATGCAATCTGGTTTCAGAGCTGGTCATGGGTGCACCTCAGCCACGCTCAAGGTCCTAAACTATATCATAACCGCCATCGATAAGAGACATTACTGTGCAGCTATATTCATTGACTCTGTCAATCACCACATCCTTATCGGCAGACTCGACAGCCTTGGTTTCTCAAATGATTGCCTCGCCTGGTTCACCAACTACTTCTCAGACAGAGTTCAGTGTGTCAAATCGGAGGGCCTGTTGTCCGGGCCTCTGGCAGTCTCTATGGGGGTGCCACAGGGTTCAATTCTTGGGCTGACTCTCTTCTCTGTATACATCAATGATGTCGCTCTTGCTGCTGGTGAGTCACTGATCCACCTCTACGCAGACGACACCATTCTGTATACTTCTGGCCCTTCTTTGGACACTGTGTTAACTACCCTCCAGACGAGCTTCAATGCCATACAACTCTCCTTCCGTGGCCTCCAACTGCTCTTAAACGCAAGTAAAACTAAATGCATGCTCTTCAACCAATCACCTGCCCGCCCGTCCAGCATCACTACTCTGGACGGTTCTGTCTTAGATTATGTGGACAACTACAAATACCTAGATGTCTGGTTAGACTAAACTCTCCTTCCAGACTCACATCAAACCTCTCCAATCCAAAATTAAATCTAGAATTGGCTTCCTATTTCGCAATAAAGCGTCCTTCACTCATGCTGCCAAACATACCCTGCTAAAACTGACCATCCTGCTAAAACTGACCATTTTTGTAAACTCAACCAAGTTAACCCAGATAGTACACTTTTTGGGGGCAAGGGCTAACAACAACATTGAGTAAAGATTTTTACTGTAATAAGGACCCATTAAAATGAAGTGTTATCGAAAGGGGTTAATTCCTAAGTGGGAATTGTCCCCTACGATTCTATGGGGATGTATCAAAGCTCTGCTCAAGTTACTGATTGATATTCAATATATTATGCTTTAAAATATCAGGATGACCTCAGGTAAATGAATGACTTTACTTCTCTAGTAGCTCATTCTACTCACAGAATGATTGGCTATGTTCAAAACCATGTGACCATCACATCAGCGTGAGGTGTGGAGAGGTTCCTCAACAGACCAAACTCAGTTAGGTCATCACATGACAAAGATAAATGCAAGCCTGAGTAACAAGACCTAGACAGACAACAAAAATAAAGTTGGAATCCCCCTCATTCCATAGAAGCCTTTAGTATAACCAGCATTTCTAAACTTGATTTGTCTGATGGGATTTTTCTGTTGTATGTTGATGCACTGAAGTTTGCACCATTGACTGTTCGCCCAATATGTATAACAATCAATATTCTTTTCTCTCACTATTCCCTGAATGCTGTTGTGTTTCAGTTTGACTTAGTGTGCAATGACAAATGGAAGCAGCCATTCACTTCCTCTGTGTACTTCCTTGGGGTGCTGTGTGGCTCCTTCTTCTCTGGACAGCTCTCTGACCGGTACTCCACCTCACTAAACAGTAAGGACGCATCCCAAATGGAACACTTTTACCTTTATAATGCACTATAGTTCATAGTGCTCTAGTTCATAGTGCACTATAAAGGAATAAAGTGGGATGGGGTGCGGCCTAAACTTTGTTGATTTGTATGGATGGACTAGACCGATTTGCAGCTTCATACAATCCTCCAATAAAATCTTTGGAATATTAACTCTTTGACTGAAGAATGTCCCCTCTCTTCTGATCTCTTAAGTCCCTTGTGTGTTTATAGGTTTGGGCGAAAGCCTGTCCTTTTTGTGACCATGGCAGTCCAGACACTCTTTACCTTTGTTCAAGTCTTTTCTCAGTCCTGGGAAATGTTCTCAGTCCTCTTCTTCATTGTGGGACTGGGGCAAATATCCAACTATGTGGCAGCGTTCGTATTGGGTAAGTCATGCAAATCACAGGTTTAAGTGAGGCCATTCTTACAATCTTGGGTGAAATAAAGTAAAACTGTAATAAAGCCTCAAGTCGGTATTTCTTTGTTTATTTATTGCTTTATTCAGGCACAGAAATCTTGACGGCCACTGTGCGTGTCCTGTATGTTACACTGGGGGTGTGTCTGTTCTTTGCCTTTGGCTACATGATGCTGCCTATCCTGGCATTCTTCATCCGTGACTGGAGGTCGCTCCTTCTAGTTATGTCCGTGCCTGGCCTGGTATACATCCCCCTCTGGTGGTAGGTCATGGGTAACACATCTCAGACATCAACCAAAGGTCACAGATAAGTCTTCGTTCATAAACGGTCACAAAATGCACAGACATTTTTAGATGAGAAATAAACTGTACATGAGGAAATACTTCTGAAATAGGCTATACTATGATTCTTCCTCATTCTTGGCTTACTTTAATCATGTTTATGAAACCTAGGGTACTGTTTCGAACATTTACAACAGGTTCATCCCAGAGTCTCCTAGATGGCTGCTCTCTCAGGGAAGAGGGGAGGAGGCTGAGGCCATACTGAGAGATGCTGCCAGGAGGAACAGAGTCACAGCACCAGAGATCATCTTTGAGGAGTCAGAGGTACCTCCTTATTAAAATACTAAGCAGGTGCACCAGACTGACATCATAATCTCTATGAGATGGAATAAATGATTCATTTTGTGGCATTTTTTTTATCCTCACATTTGGAAAGGAATGCAGTCTGACTGAGTTAACATAGAATTAATCTCGGCAACGCAGATTGGATGTGCTACTAACACTATGATTTACAGGGTGAAGAGAAACCTAAACGAGAGGAACATCACAGTCCTCTGGACCTCCTGAAGACTAGCAACATTCGTAAAATCACCCTCATATTGGCCCTAGTGTGGTGAGCATCCATGAAAGTTCCCACGATCACACTGGGACACTCCCGCAGTCTACTCTTCTGAACCCTGTCTTGTGGTCATGGCATGCTATTCAGACGTATGTAATGCATTATTTACAGGGAAGGTATACCTGCATCGAGAGTTAGGATCCGCTTCTAACTGACTGGCCTATTGTCATGATCTCCAGTCTGTGAATATATTTGACCACAGCTATAGTAGCCATGGTAATAGTAGAAGCTGTTCTTGGTTTCTCGCATGTCATAGACTGAATTGTACACCAATTTACAATAATACATGATAGTAACATGATTGCAACATTATGTGTTTACTTTACACAACCAGCTCATCCCAGGACAGATGTTTGACAACAGGGGGGTTGCATGTGGAAGTGCATATGTTGAGAGACACTTAACTACACAGGTCATTGTTTGACGAGGTATGTTAATGTTAATGTGTCAACAGTCGAAAGATCAGGTTGAAGGGGCAGGGGCAACTAAGAAACAGAAGAATGTTATCCAGAAAGTTATGCAAAACCTGGTTAATGAAGCAACCTTGACCATACCACTTCACTCTGCCTCTCCACAATACTGTCCTCACCTATTGTGAAAAGTCTCACTTCAGTTGGCTGATATTTGCATTGTTTTCATGTTTCATACTTTCAATGTGCTATCCAGGTTCACCCTGAGTATGGGCTACTTCGCCATATCCCTGAACACATCCCGTCTTCATGGAGACCCCTATGTGAACTGTTTCATCTCTGCTGCCATCGAGGTGCCTGCTTACATCATCAGCTGGCTCTTCTTGCGCTACCTACCCAGGAGGATGTCTGCCTCCGCTAGCATGCTGCTAGGAGGGGGAGCACTCTACTTCATCCAGCTGGTACCGCCAAGTAAGATTGTGTACCAAATATAACTCTATTTCCCCATAGGGCTCTGGTCAAAGGGAGTGCCCTATAAAGGGAATAGGGTGTAATTTTGGATGCATCAAGAAACTAGACTGAATTGCAGTTCTTGGTCCCACAATACAGTATCATAACCATGAAAAAGATCACCAATAGTGCACAAATAACAAAAAGGCACACAAAAAAAAGATTTAGGCTTTGATTAACAATACCATATGTATCTCTCTGGCCCAGGTCTACCTAGCCTGTCCATAGCCCTGGAGATGTTGGGTAAATTTGGCATGGCCATTGGTACTGCACTGATGTATGCCTACACTGGAGAGCTGTATCCCACAGTGATCAGGAACACTGCGTTAGGCTCCTGTGCCATGATCTCTCGGGTAGGAAGTATCATCGCTCCCTACATCATGACCTTGAGTGAGTGTTTATTTTAAATGCAACAATTGACCACACAGTGGTGCTTAAAAGAGCCACATTCATATTCGGCTTTTCTGGCTATATATTATGTCAAGTCCCTTGCAATGTTTGAAATACATTAAGAATTGTGTTCTCTCTCTCTTTCTCTCTCTCTCTGAAGGTACCTGTTATAAGTATTTGCCATACATTTTACTGGGGAGTCTTCTTGTGCTGTCAGCTATGGCCATTCCTCTTTTACCAGAGAGCTTTGGCCATCCTCTACCAGAGACCATTAAGCAGATGCACAAACAAGAGTGGTGAGCAATGCGCATCACCTCATACTGTACTTTAGTTTATTGGTCTTTCAGCATTATTACAGGTTATTTATGAAACAGTTGTAATTAAAAACACTGAATGGCACAGCTAATGTTGATTATGAGTGAAAACAATGCTTTAATAGTGTTTTAATCTTTCCTACAGGCTAAAGTGCCCATCTCTGAAGAGGATAAGAGACCACCTGAACAGCCCAATGATGAAGCCAAATGAGACTAGGTTGTGATTACTTTATAACTGCTTTGAAAATACACTAAAAGTATGTGGACACCGTTTCAAATGAGTGGATATGGTTATTTCAGCCACACCTGTTGCTGACAGGTGTATACAACTGAGCACACATCCATGCAATCTCCATAGACAAACATTGGCAGTAGAATGGCCTTACTGAAGAGCTCAATGACTTTCAACGTGGCACCGTCATAGGATACCACCTTTCCAACAAGTCAGTTTGTAAAATGTCTGCCCTGCTAGAGCTGCCCTGTTCAACTGTAAGTGCTGTTATTGTGAAGTGGAAATGTCTAGGAGCAACAACGGCTCAGCCGCGAAGTGGTAAGCCACTCAAGAACTGTTCGTCTGGAGCTTAATGAAATGGGTTTCCATGGCCAAGCAACTGCACCCAAGCTTAAGCATGTTTAATGCCAAGCATTGGCTGGAGTGGTGTAAAGCTCGCCGCCAGTGGACTCTGGAGCAGTGGAAACCCGTTCTCTGGTGTGATGAATCACGCTTCACCATCTGGCAGTCCGACAGACAAATCCAGGTTTGGCGGATGCCAGGAGAACGCTACCTACCCCAATGCATAGTCAAAGTCACCATTATTAGTCAGTTGTACAACCAAATGCCTTCAACCGAAATGTGTCTTCCGCATTTAACCCAACCCCTCTGAATCAGAGAGGTGCGGGGGGGCTGCCTTAATCGACATACAGTTGGCATAGTGCCAACTGTAAAGTTTGGTGGAGGAGGAATAATGGTCTGGGGCTGTTTTTCATGGTTCGGGCTAGGCCCCTTAGTTCCAGTGAAGGGAAATCTTAACGCTACAGCATAAAATGACATTCTAGACAATTCTGTGCTTCCAACTTTGTGTCAACAGTTTGGGGAAGGCCCTTTCCTGTTTCAGAATGACAATGTCCCTGTGCACAAAGCGAGGTCCATACAGAAATAGTTTGTTGAGATCGGTGTTGACTGGCCTGCACAGAGCCCTGACCTCAACCCCATCGAACACCTTTGAGATTAATTGGACCGCCGACTGCGAGCCAGGCCTAATCGCCCGACCTCATTAATGCTCTTGTGGCTGAATGGAAGCAAGTCACCGCAGCAATGTTCCAACAACTAGTGGAAAGCCTTCCCCAGAAGAGTGGAGGCTGTTATGGCTGCAAAGGGGGACCAACTCCCTATTAATGCCCATGATTTTGGAATGAGATGTTCAATGAGCAGGTGTCCACATACTTTTGTTTGGTGTTTTGTCCAGTGTAAATAAATGTTATTTTTCTTACATTTTGTATTGCATTAAATCATGCCATAGATTGTATGACAAGTGTTTATTGTTGGCTTCTATATGAATGCCTTCATAGCGTGTTAATAGAAAAAAATTGACACTTTGCTTAACCTAAGGCAAAAGAGTCATTTTAAATTAAATGTAGGACGTCTTTCGAGGAGAGGCTTAGATACCAAGAGCCTGCCAATACAATGTTGAATTTGTTATTTGGTCAAGAAGCCAAGAAAACACTCCTGGCCTCCCGAGTGGTACAGTGTGCCACTAGAGATCCTGGTTCAAGTCCATGCTCTGTCGCAGCTGGCCGCAACCGGGAGACCCATGGGGCTGCGCACAATTGGCCAAGCTTCATCTGGGTTAGGGGAGGGTTTGGCCGGCAGGGATGTTCTTGTCCCATCGCACACTAGCGACTACCGTGTCGGACCGGGCGCAATGCATGCTGACACGGTCGCCAGGTGTACGATGTTTCCTCCGACTCATTGGTGCGGCTGGCTTCCGGGTTAAGCGGGCATTGTGTCAAGAAGCAGTGTGGCTTGGCTGGGTTGTGTTTCGGAGGACGCACGGCTCTCGACCTTCGCCTCTACCCAGTACGTACAAGAGTTACAGCGATGGGACAAGACTGTAACTACCAATTGGATACCACGAAATTGGGTAGAAAAAGGCACTATAATTCCCGTTTCAGACACTTATACCAATGCTCAATGTGAGAACAAAAACTCTGTTCAAACTCTAATATATACAGTACTAGTCAAAAGGATTTTTCTTTATTTTTACTATTTTCTACATATGTTGGTTCCATATGTGTTATTTCATAGTTTTGATGTTTTCACTTATTTTACAATGTAGAAAGTAGTAAAAATAAAGAAAAACCCTTGAATGAGTAGGTGTGTTCAAACAGTTGACTGGTACTTGTATATACATATCACAAATATATATTTGCTGTCTTTATGTTGATAACATTTTTATAAGAAGCTGTGAAAGGGCTAATCTCCGCATTTTACTATGAATTCATTGTTTTGTTAGGACATTCATTGTTGTCCTCTAGCTCTGAGGTACAAAATCCTAGCAAGAGTCTATATAAAAATAAAACGTGCCGTTATAAAATCAGTGAGTACAAATAAAGTTTTGTTGAAGTCGGAAGTATACATACACTTAGATTGGAGTCATTAAAACTCCCTTTTCAAGCACTCCTCAATGTTCTTGTTAACAAACTATAGTTTTGGCAAGTCAGTTAGGACATCTACTTAATTTTTCCAACAATTGTTTACAGACAGATTATTTCACTTATAATTCACTGTATCACAATTCCAGTGGGTCAGAAGTTTACATACACTAAGTTGACCGTGCCTTTAAACAGCTTGGAAAATTCCAGAAAATGATGTCATGGCTTTAGAAGCTTCTGGTAGGCTAATTGACATCATTTGAGTAAATTGGGAGGTTATTTCAAGGCCTACCTTCAAACTCAGTGCCTCTTTGCTTGACATCACGGGAAAATCAAAAGAAATCAGCCAAGACATCAGAAAAAGAATTGTAGACCTCCACAAGTCTGGTTCATCCTTGGGAGCAATTTCCAAATGCCTGAAGGTACCACGTTCATCTGTACAAACAATTGTACGCAAGTATAAACACCATGGGACCACGCAGCCGTCATAGCGCTCAGGAAGGAGACTCATTCTGTCTCCTAGAAATGAACGTACTTTGGTGTGAAAAGTGCAATCAACCCCAAAACAACAGCAAAGGACCTTGTGAATATGCTGGAGGAAACAGGTACAAAAGTATCTATATCCACAGTAAAACGAGTCCTATATCGACATAACCTGAAAGGCCGCTCAGCAAGGTAGAAGCCACTGCTCCAAAACTGCCATAAAAAAGCTAGACTACGGTTTGCAACTGCACATGGGGACAAAGATCGTACTTTTTGGAGAAATGTCCTCTGGTCTGATGAAACAAAAATAGAACTGTTTGGCCATAATGACCATCGTTATGTTTGGAGGAAAAAGGGGGGAGGCTTGCAAGCCGAAGAACACCATCCCAACCTTGAAATTCGGGGGTGGCAGCATCATGTTGTAGGGGTGCTTTGCTGCAAGAGGGACTGGTGCAGGGACTGGTGCACTTCACAAAATAGATGGCATCATGAGGAAAGGGAAATTATGTGGATATATTGAAGAAACATCTCAAGACATCAGTCAGGAAGTTAAAGCTTGGTCATAAATGGGTCTTCCAAATGGACAAATGACCCCAAGCATACTTCCAAAGTTCTGGCAAAATGGCTTAAGGACAACAAAGTCAAGGTATTGGAGTGGCCATCACAAAGCGCTGACCTCAATCCTATAGAAAATTTGTGGGCAGAACTGAAAAAGCGTGTGCGAGCAAGATGGCCTACAAATCTGACTCAGTTACACCAGCTCTGTCAGGAGGAAATCCCCCAACTTATTGTGGGAAGCTTATGGAAGTCTACCCGAAACGTTTGACCCAAGTTAAACAATTTAAAGGCAATGCAACCAAATACTAATTGAGTGTATGTAAACTTCTGACCCACTGGGAATGTGATGAAGGAAATCAAATCTGAAATAAATCATTCTCTCTACTATTATTCCGACATTTCACATTCTTAAAATAAAGTGGTGATCCTAACTGACCTAAAACTGGGAATTTTTACTAGGATTAAATGTCAGGAATTGTGAAAAACTGAGTTCAAATGAATTTGGTTAAGGTGTATGTAAACTTCCGACTTCAACTGTAAGTACAAAATATGCTAAACAATACTGATACTTCGCACATATAAAATGCATAGAAAAAGTGCTTTATAAGCATCTTGGTTAGTTACACAACATGGTAATACAAATACATGTTGAAGGAACAACTGAGGTGTCCAGTAGCTGTCACAAAGTATCAGACACATCTTCCTCTCCTGTAGTTTGTCTCAGTTTATACACTGGTCTCTTTTTCCATCTAAGGGAAAGGCAAAAAATAGACCATTGACATATCAGACATGCATCATCATCTCACAACCATCATCTCTGCAAGTGTGTGATTCTGGTTTCAAGTAAGCTTCAAAGAATGGTTGGTTGTTGATTAACTAAGTTGATAAACATGCTTTCACATTCTAAACGTTTTGGGTTCAAACTTCTTTAATATAAACTGTTAAATATGAAACATTAAATATTTCCACCTGTACAATTGTTAGAGCTCATGTATTATAACTCTAGCTCCCAGTGCCGTTTTGACCAGCTGGGTTGTGTCCCTAGAAACCAACAAACGAAAACAGACCAAAACATGGAGGGACTACCTGAACTTGTCAATTAAGACTTGTTTTCCATTGCAAAAGGTTTTCCTACGGTGTACACTAAGGTATATGACCCAGTTGACCCTGTGGCACAGTTACAATACCCTGCCAGCAGAGAGCATTACACATACAGCAGCCTTGGTATTATATGGCCGTACCCTGGGAAGGTCTGCATGTGAGTGATGGCATCTGGAAGAGGCATACGATGGCTCTCAGGAAGCAGCAGGCTAAGCAACCCAGACAGAGCTGTAAGACTCCCCATTAGAATGTATGGCAGCGACTTAGAACAGCCTCCTGTGTCACAGACAGCAGCAATACATGAGAGAGTGGAAAACATTGTTTTCCATTACATCAGCTCAAAACAATGCTAGGAACAAAAGGTGAAGAGACTTAAGAGTGTTTTATGCTCTGCTTCTGCCTGCATGTCTGTCAGAGGAGGCTGGTGGGCGGAGCTATAGGAGGACGTGCTCATTGTAATGGCTGAAATTGAATAAATATAACGGTATTAAACAGATCAAACATATGGAAACAACATGTTTGACTCCGTTACATTAATTGCATTCCAGCCATTACAATGAGCCCGTCCTCCTATAGCTCCTCCCACCAGCCTCCTCTGATGTCTGGATGCATAAATCACTTGGTTTGAGTGCATTTAACAAGTTTAACCAGGACTGTATACAGTAAAGAGTAAATGTAAGAAAGTAAGAGGAAGCCCCAGTTTCCAGAGAGAGAGGGGGGTGAGGGGTTCCAAACTCATTCAGATTGGACAGGACAGGAGGTGGCAGAGTGGACAGAGCCATCACACACATCTGACTAACGAGGGAGAGGGAGGGGAATGTGTGTCTATCCAACAGACAGAGAGGACAGGGGAGAGAGGAGAGGGGTTGATAGGATAGCACTATATTTTTTACTACTAAATATTTTGTATTTATTGAGAAACTACATGGTAACAAGCAATACGGAAAAGTCCATTTGTTTAAGTGGTGGGGATTGTGTACACTTGCTCTTAAACTCGATGTTGTTCATTTCTAGTTACTGTATGTAATTACACATTTTTCCATGTAGTTTCTGAGAAAATACAAAGATAAAAAGTGCTAAACTTCACATCCTAAACTTCAGAATGACAGTGATAGGCTAAACAACAACAAAGAGACAAAGGGGTAATATTACTGCTCTGCAGTGCTTCCATGTGCAGACGTGTCTTTCCTTTAGCTTCGCTTTGAGTCCTACCCACCCAGATAGATGAAGTATGGGGCAGAGATGCTCCCCACTCTGGAGGCCATGGAACAGGCCCCTATGGCTGTGTTCCTCACGACAGTGGGGTAGAGCTCAGCCGTGTAGGCGTACACGATGGAAAAAGCTGCAGTCACACCAAACTTCCCCAGCATCTCTAGTGCAGTGGACACAGAGCTCAGATCTGCCACGGACACAGCAATGAAGGGCCAATGAAGGTAATGCCATAGATTCTTATAGAATGTTTTTGTAATATATTATTATATACCTGAAATCTTGTCACCTTTATATGCTATCAATTGTCAGTTTTCAAACTCAATATTGTTGATTCACTTTGATTTGTATCTGCATGTCTATATTCACTTTTCTCTCTGTTATAAAGTGTGATTTGATAACAGAATGCCTTTATGAATACCTCTATCTTTGTTTGAGTCTTACTTGGTGGTATGAGGTTTATGCAGAGCAGCACCACCCCACCCAGAAACAGAGTAGAGAAGAGACACAGGCGCCGGGGACAGCAGCGGAACATGAGCCAGGCCATGGTATAGGCAGGAACCTCAATGGCAGCCGACAGAAAACAGTTCAGATAGGAGCTCCCCGCCAGGTTGGACGTGTTCAGTGACAAGGCAAAGTACCCGATGGACAGAATGGTCCTGAAGAGACAAACATGGGTTGCGTCCATCATTGTTTGCGTTCCACCTAATTCCCTTTACAGTGCACTACCCTTGAACAGGGCCTGTAGACTTGGCCTTTTGAAGTGACAATCAACATACATTATTGTACCATGCTGGTGCAGGGAATGAAACCCTCTGTCATAATGGTGCAGGGAATGAAACCCTCTGTCATAATGGTGCAGGGAATGAAACCCTGTCATAATGTTGCAGGGAATGAAACCCTCTGTCATAATGGTGCAGGGAATGAAACCCTCTGTCATAATGGTGCAGGGAATGAAACCCTCTGTCATAATGTTGCAGGGAATGAAATCCTCTGTCATAATGGTGCAGGGAATGAAACCCTCTGTCATAATGGTGCAGGGAATGAAACCCTCTGTCATAATGTTGCAGGGTATGAAACCCTTTGTCATAATGTTGCAGGGAATGAAACCCTCTGTCATAATGTTGCAGGGTATGAAACCCTCTGTCATAATGTTGCAGGGAAAGAAACCCTCTGTCATAATGTTGCAGGGAAAGAAACCCTCTGTCATAATGGTGCAGGGAAAGAAACCCTCTGTCATAATGGTGCAGGGAATGAAACCCTCTGTCATAATGGTGCAGGGAATGAAACCCTCTGTCATAATGGTGCAGGGAATGAAACCCTCTGTCATAATGGTGCAGGGAATGAAACCCTCTGTCATAATGGTGCAGGGAAAGAAACCCTCTGTCATAATGGTGCAGGGAAAGAAACCCTCTGTCATAATGGTGCAGGGAATGAAACCCTCTGTCATAATGGTGCAGGGAATGAAACCCTCTGTCATAATGTTGCAGGGAATGAAACCCTCTGGCATAATGTTGCAGGGAATGAAACCCTTTGTCATAATGTTGCAGGGAAAGAAACCCTCTGTCATAATGTTGCAGGGAAAGAAACCCTCTGCCATAATGGTGCAGGGAATGAAACCCTCTGTCATAATGTTGCAGGGAATGAAACCCTCTGTCATAATGTTGCAGGGAATGAAACCCTTTGTCATAATGTTGCAGGGAATGAAACCCTCTGTCATAATGGTGCAGGGAATGAAACCCTCTGTCATAATGTTGCAGGGAATGAAATCCTCTGTCATAATGGTGCAGGGAATGAAACCCTTTGTCATAATGGTGCAGGGAATGAAACCCTCTGTCATAATGTTGCAGGGAATGAAACCCGCTGTCATAATGTTGCAGGGAATGAAACCCTTTGTCATAATGGTGCAGGGAATGAAACCCTCTGTCATAATGGTGCAGGGAATGAAACCCTCTGTCATAATGTTACAGGGAATGAAATCCTCTGTCATAATGGTGCAGGGAATGAAACCCTTTGTCATAATGATGCAGGGAATGAAACCCTCTGTCATAATGTTGCAGGGTATGAAACCCTCTGTCATAATGTTGCAGGGAAAGAAACCCTCTGTCATAATGGTGCAGGGAATGAAACCCTCTGTCATAATGGTGCAGGGAATGAAACCCTCTGTCATAATGTTGCAGGGAATAAAACCCTCTGTCATAATGGTGCAGGGAATGAAACCCTTTGTCATAATGTTGCAGGGTATGAAACCCTCTGTCATAATGGTGCAGGGAATGAAACCCTCTGTCATAAGTTTGCAGGGTATGAAACCCTCTGTCATAATGGTGCAGGGAAAGAAACCCTCTGTCATAATGGTGCAGGGAATGAAACCCTCTGTCATAAGGTGGCAGGGTATGAAACCCTTTGTCATAATGTTGCAGGGAATGAAACCCTCTGTCATAATGGTGCAGGGAAAGAAACCCTCTGTCATAATGGTGCAGGGAATGAAACCCTCTGTCATAATGTTGCAGGGAATGAAACCCTCTGTCATAATGGTGCAGGGAAAGAAACCCTCTGTCATAATGTTGCAGGGAATTAAACCCTCTGTCATAATGTTGCAGGGAATGAAACCCTTTGTTATAATGGTGCAGGGAAAGAAACTCTCTGTCATAATGGTGCAGGGAATGAAACCCTCTGTCATAATGTTGCAGGGAATGAAACCCTCTGTCATAATGGTGCAGGGAATGAAACCCTCTGTCATAATGGTGCAGGGAATGAAACCCTCTGTCATAATGTTGCAGGGAATAAAACCCTCTGTCATAATGTTGCAGGGAATGAAACCCTCTGTCATAATGGTGCAGGGAAAGAAACCCTTTGTCATAATGTTGCAGGGTATGAAACCCTCTGTCATAATGGTGCAGGGAATGAAACCCTCTGTCATAATGTTGCAGGGAATAAAACCCTCTGTCATAATGGTGCAGGGAATGAAACCCTTTGTCATAATGTTGCAGGGTATGAAACCCTCTGTCATAATGGTGCAGGGAATGAAACCCTCTGTCATAAGTTTGCAGGGAATGAAACCCTCTGTCATAAGTTTGCAGGGAATGAAACCCTCTGTCATAATGTTGCAGGGAATAAAACCCTCTGTCATAATGGTGCAGGGAATGAAACCCTTTGTCATAATGTTGCAGGGTATGAAACCCTCTGTCATAATGGTGCAGGGAAAGAAACCCTCTGTCATAATGTTGCAGGGTATGAAACCCTTTGTCATAATGTTGCAGGGAATGAAACCCTCTGTCATAATGTTGCAGGGTATGAAACCCTCTGTCATAATGTTGCAGGGAAAGAAACCCTCTGTCATAATGTTGCAGGGAAAGAAACCCTCTGTCATAATGGTGCAGGGAAAGAAACCCTCTGTCATAATGGTGCAGGGAATGAAACCCTCTGTCATAATGGTGCAGGGAATGAAACCCTCTGTCATAATGGTGCAGGGAATGAAACCCTCTGTCATAATGGTGCAGGGAATGAAACCCTCTGTCATAATGGTGCAGGAAAGAAACCCTCTGTCATAATGGTGCAGGGAAAGAAACCCTCTGTCATAATGGTGCAGGGAATGAAACCCTCTGTCATAATGGTGCAGGGAATGAAACCCTCTGTCATAATGTTGCAGGGAATGAAACCCTCTGGCATAATGTTGCAGGGAATGAAACCCTTTGTCATAATGTTGCAGGGAAAGAAACCCTCTGTCATAATGTTGCAGGGAAAGAAACCCTCTGCCATAATGGTGCAGGGAATGAAACCCTCTGTCATAATGTTGCAGGGAATGAAACCCTCTGTCATAATGTTGCAGGGAATGAAACCCTTTGTCATAATGTTGCAGGGAATGAAACCCTCTGTCATAATGGTGCAGGGAATGAAACCCTCTGTCATAATGTTGCAGGGAATGAAATCCTCTGTCATAATGGTGCAGGGAATGAAACCCTTTGTCATAATGGTGCAGGGAATGAAACCCTCTGTCATAATGTTGCAGGGAATGAAACCCGCTGTCATAATGTTGCAGGGAATGAAACCCTTTGTCATAATGGTGCAGGGAAAGAAACTCTCTGTCATAATGGTGCAGGGAATGAAACCCTCTGTCATAATGTTGCAGGGAATGAAACCCTCTGTCATAATGGTGCAGGGAATGAAACCCTCTGTCATAATGGTGCAGGGAATGAAACCCTCTGTCATAATGTTGCAGGGAATAAAACCCTCTGTCATAATGTTGCAGGGAATGAAACCCTCTGTCATAATGGTGCAGGGAAAGAAACCCTCTGTCATAATGTTGCAGGGAATGAAACCCTTTGTTATAATGGTGCAGGGAAAGAAACTCTCTGTCATAATGGTGCAGGGAATGAAACCCTCTGTCATAATGGTGCAGGGAATGAAACCCTCTGTCATAATGTTGCAGGGAATGAAACCCTCTGTCATAATGGTGCAGGGAATGAAACCCTCTGTCATAATGTTGCAGGGAATGAAACCCCCTGTCATAATGGTGCAGGGAATGAAACCCTCTGTCATAATGTTGCAGGGAATGAAATCCTCTGTCATAATGGTGCAGGGAATGAAACCCTCTGTCATAATGTTGCAGGGAATGAAACCCTTTGTCATAATGTTGCAGGGAAAGAAACCCTCTGCCATAATGGTGCAGGGAATGAAACCCTCTGTCATAATGTTGCAGGGAATGAAACCCTCTGTCATAATGTTGCAGGGAATGAAACCCTTTGTCATAATGTTGCAGGGAATGAAACCCTCTGTCATAATGGTGCAGGGAATGAAACCCTCTGTCATAATGTTGCAGGGAATGAAATCCTCTGTCATAATGGTGCAGGGAATGAAACCCTTTGTCATAATGGTGCAGGGAATGAAACCCTCTGTCATAATGTTGCAGGGAATGAAACCCGCTGTCATAATGTTGCAGGGAATGAAACCCTTTGTCATAATGGTGCAGGGAATGAAACCCTCTGTCATAATGGTGCAGGGAATGAAACCCTCTGTCATAATGTTACAGGGAATGAAACCCTCTGTCATAATGGTGCAGGGAATGAAACCCTTTGTCATAATGATGCAGGGAATGAAACCCTCTGTCATAATGTTGCAGGGTATGAAACCCTCTGTCATAATGTTGCAGGGAAAGAAACCCTCTGTCATAATGGTGCAGGGAATGAAACCCTCTGTCATAATGTTGCAGGGAATGAAACCCTCTGTCATAATGGTGCAGGGAAAGAAACCCTCTGTCATAATGGTGCAGGGAATGAAACCCTCTGTCATAATGTTGCAGGGAATGAAACCCTCTGTCATAATGCTGCAGGGAAAGAAACCCTCTGCCATAATGGTGCAGGGAATGAAACCCTCTGTCATAATGTTGCAGGGAAAGAAACCCTCTGTCATAATGTTGCAGGGAAAGAAACCCTCTGTCATAATGGTGCAGGGAAAGAAACCCTCTGTCATAATGTTGCAGGGAAAGACACCCTCTGTCATAATGGTGCAGGGAAAGAAACCCTCTGTCATAATGGTGCAGGGAATGAAACCCTCTGTCATAATGGTGCAGGGAATGAAACCCTCTGTCATAATGGTGCAGGGAATGAAACCCTTTGTCATAATGGTGCAGGGAATGAAACCCTCTGTCATAATGGTGCAGGGAATGAAACCCTCTGTCATAATGTTGCAGGGAATGAAATCCTCTGTCATAATGGTGCAGGGAAAGAAACCCTCTGTCATAATGGTGCAGGGAATGAAACCCTCTGTCATAATGTTGCAGGGAATAAAACCCTCTGTCATAATGGTGCAGGGAATGAAACCCTTTGTCATAATGTTGCAGGGTATGAAACCCTCTGTCATAATGGTGCAGGGAATGAAACCCTCTGTCATAAGTTTGCAGGGTATGAAACCCTCTGTCATAATGGTGCAGGGAAAGAAACCCTCTGTCATAATGGTGCAGGGAATGAAACCCTCTGTCATAAGGTTGCAGGGTATGAAACCCTTTGTCATAATGTTGCAGGGAATGAAACCCTCTGTCATAATGGTGCAGGGAAAGAAACCCTCTGTTATAATGGTGCAGGGAATGAAACCCTCTGTCATAATGTTGCAGGGAATGAAACCCTCTGTCATAATGGTGCAGGGAAAGAAACCCTCTGTCATAATGTTGCAGGGAATGAAACCCTCTGTCATAATGTTGCAGGGAATGAAACCCTTTGTTATAATGGTGCAGGGAAGAAACTCTCTGTCATAATGGTGCAGGGAATGAAAACCTCTGTCATAATGGTGCAGGGAAAGAAACCCTCTGTCATAATGTTGCAGGGAATGAAACCCTCTGTCATAATGTTGCAGGGAATGAAACCCTTTGTCATAATGTTGCAGGGAATGAAACCCTCTGTCATAATGGTGCAGGGAATGAAACCCTCTGTCATAATGTTGCAGGGAATGAAATCCTCTGTCATAATGGTGCAGGGAATGAAACCCTCTGTCATAATGTTGCAGGGAATGAAATCCTCTGTCATAATGGTGCAGGGAAAGAAACCCTCTGTCATAATGGTGCAGGGAATGAAACCCTCTGTCATAATGTTGCAGGGAATAAAACCCTCTGTCATAATGTTGCAGGGAATGAAACCCTCTGTCATAATGGTGCAGGGAAAGAAACCCTCTGTCATAATGTTGCAGGGAATGAAACCCTCTGTCATAATGTTGCAGGGAATGAAACCCTTTGTTATAATGGTGCAGGGAAAGAAACTCTCTGTCATAATGGTGCAGGGAATGAAACCCTCTGTCATAATGGTGCAGGGAATGAAACCCTCTGTCATAATGTTGCAGGGAATGAAACCCTCTGTCATAATGGTGCAGGGAATGAAACCCTCTGTCATAATGTTGCAGGGAATGAAACCCCCTGTCATAATGGTGCAGGGAATGAAACCCTCTGTCATAATGTTGCAGGGAATGAAATCCTCTGTCATAATGGTGCAGGGAATGAAACCCTCTGTCATAATGTTGCAGGGAATGAAACCCTTTGTCATAATGTTGCAGGGAAAGAAACCCTCTGCCATAATGGTGCAGGGAATGAAACCCTCTGTCATAATGTTGCAGGGAATGAAACCCTTTGTCATAATGGTGCAGGGAATGAAACCCTCTGTCATAATGTTGCAGGGAATGAAACCCGCTGTCATAATGTTGCAGGGAATGAAACCCTTTGTCATAATGGTGCAGGGAATGAAACCCTCTGTCATAATGGTGCAGGGAATGAAACCCTCTGTCATAATGTTACAGGAATGAAATCCTCTGTCATAATGGTGCAGGGAATGAAACCCTTTGTCATAATGATGCAGGGAATGAAACCCTCTGTCATAATGTTGCAGGGTATGAAACCCTCTGTCATAATGTTGCAGGGAAAGAAACCCTCTGTCATAATGGTGCAGGGAATGAAACCCTCTGTCATAATGTTGCAGGGAATGAAACCCTCTGTCATAATGGTGCAGGGAAAGAAACCCTCTGTCATAATGGTGCAGGGAATGAAACCCTCTGTCATAATGTTGCAGGGAATGAAACCCTTTGTCATAATGGTGCAGGGAAAGAAACCCTCTGCCATAATGGTGCAGGGAATGAAACCCTCTGTCATAATGTTGCAGGGAAAGAAACCCTCTGTCATAATGTTGCACGGAAAGAAACCCTCTGTCATAATGGTGCAGGGAAAGAAACCCTCTGTCATAATGTTGCAGGGAAAGAAACCCTCTGTCATAATGGTGCAGGGAAAGAAACCCTCTGTCATAATGGTGCAGGGAATGAAACCCTCTGTCATAATGGTGCAGGGAATGAAACCCTCTGCCATAATGGTGCAGGGAATGAAATCCTCTGTCATAATGGTGCAGGGAAAGAAACCCTCTGTCATAATGGTGCAGGGAATGAAACCCTCTGTCATAATGTTGCAGGGAATAAAACCCTCTGTCATAATGGTGCAGGGAATGAAACCCTTTGTCATAATGTTGCAGGGTATGAAACCCTCTGTCATAATGGTGCAGGGAATGAAACCCTCTGTCATAAGTTTGCAGGGTATGAAACCCTCTGTCATAATGGTGCAGGGAAAGAAACCCTCTGTCATAATGGTGCAGGGAATGAAACCCTCTGTCATAAGGTTGCAGGGTATGAAACCCTTTGTCATAATGTTGCAGGGAATGAAACCCTCTGTCATAATGGTGCAGGGAAAGAAACCCTCTGTTATAATGGTGCAGGGAATGAAACCCTCTGTCATAATGTTGCAGGGAATGAAACCCTCTGTCATAATGGTGCAGGGAAAGAAACCCTCTGTCATAATGTTGCAGGGAATGAAACCCTCTGTCATAATGTTGCAGGGAATGAAACCCTTTGTTATAATGGTGCAGGGAAAGAAACTCTCTGTCATAATGGTGCAGGGAATGAAACCCTCTGTCATAATGGTGCAGGGAATGAAACCCTCTGTCATAATGTTGCAGGGAATGAAACCCTCTGTCATAATGGTGCAGGGAATGAAACCCTCTGTCATAATGTTGCAGGGAATGAAACCCCCTGTCATAATGGTGCAGGGAATGAAACCCTCTGTCATAATGTTGCAGGGAATGAAATCCTCTGTCATAATGGTGCAGGGAATGAAACCCTCTGTCATAATGTTGCAGGGAATGAAACCCTTTGTCATAATGTTGCAGGGAAAGAAAACCTCTGCCATAATGGTGCAGGGAATGAAACCCTTTGTCATAATGTTGCAGGGAATGAAACCCTTTGTCATAATGGTGCAGGGAATGAAACCCTCTGTCATAATGTTGCAGGGAATGAAACCCGCTGTCATAATGTTGCAGGGAATGAAACCCTTTGTCATAATGGTGCAGGGAATGAAACCCTCTGTCATAATGGTGCAGGGAATGAAACCCTCTGTCATAATGTTACAGGGAATGAAATCCTCTGTCATAATGGTGCAGGGAATGAAACCCTTTGTCATAATGATGCAGGGAATGAAACCCTCTGTCATAATGTTGCAGGGTATGAAACCCTCTGTCATAATGTTGCAGGGAAAGAAACCCTCTGTCATAATGGTGCAGGGAATGAAACCCTCTGTCATAATGTTGCAGGGAATGAAACCCTCTGTCATAATGGTGCAGGGAAAGAAACCCTCTGTCATAATGGTGCAGGGAATGAAACCCTCTGTCATAATGTTGCAGGGAATGAAACCCTCTGTCATAATGGTGCAGGGAAAGAAACCCTCTGCCATAATGGTGCAGGGAATGAAACCCTCTGTCATAATGTTGCAGGGAAAGAAACCCTCTGTCATAATGTTGCACGGAAAGAAACCCTCTGTCATAATGGTGCAGGGAAAGAAACCCTCTGTCATAATGTTGCAGGGAAAGAAACCCTCTGTCATAATGGTGCAGGGAAAGAAACCCTCTGTCATAATGGTGCAGGGAATGAAACCCTCTGTCATAATGGTGCAGGGAATGAAACCCTCTGTCATAATGGTGCAGGGAATGAAACCCTCTGCCATAATGGTGCAGGGAATGAAATCCTCTGTCATAATGGTGCAGGGAAAGAAACCCTCTGTCATAATGGTGCAGGGAATGAAACCCTCTGTCATAATGTTGCAGGGAATAAAACCCTCTGTCATAATGGTGCAGGGAATGAAACCCTTTGTCATAATGTTGCAGGGTATGAAACCCTCTGTCATAATGGTGCAGGGAATGAAACCCTCTGTCATAAGTTTGCAGGGTATGAAACCCTCTGTCATAATGGTGCAGGGAAAGAAACCCTCTGTCATAATGGTGCAGGGAATGAAACCCTCTGTCATAAGGTTGCAGGGTATGAAACCCTTTGTCATAATGTTGCAGGGAATGAAACCCTCTGTCATAATGGTGCAGGGAAAGAAACCCTCTGTTATAATGGTGCAGGGAATGAAACCCTCTGTCATAATGTTGCAGGGAATGAAACCCTCTGTCATAATGGTGCAGGGAAAGAAACCCTCTGTCATAATGTTGCAGGGAATTAAACCCTCTGTCATAATGGTGCAGGGAATGAAACCCTTTGTTATAATGGTGCAGGGAAAGAAACTCTCTGTCATAATGGTGCAGGGAATGAAACCCTCTGTCATAATGGTGCAGGGAATGCAACCCTCTGTCATAATGTTGCAGGGAATGAAACCCTCTGTCATAATGTTGCAGGGAAAGAAACCCTCTGTCATAATGGTGCAGGGAATGAAACCCTCTGTCATAATGGTGCAGGGAATGAAACCCTTTGTCATAATGTTGCAGGGAATGAAATCCTCTGTTATAATGTTGCAGGGAATGAAATCCTCTGTCATAATGGTGCAGGGAATGAAACCCTCTGTCATAATGATGCAGGGAATGAAATCCTCTGTCATAATGGTGCAGGGAATGAAACCCTTTGTCATAATGATGCAGGGAATGAAACCCTCTGTCATAATGTTGCAGGGTATGAAACCCTCTGTCATAATGTTGCAGGGAATGAAACCCTCTGTCATAATGGTGCAGGGAATGAAACCCTCTGTCATAATGGTGCAGGGAATGAAACCCTTTGTCATAATGTTGCAGGGTATAAAACCCTCTGTCATAATGGTGCAGGGAATGAAACCCTCTGTCATAAGGTTGCAGGGTATGAAACCCTCTGTCATAATGGTGCAGGGAAAGAAACCCTCTGTCATAATGGTGCAGGGAATGAAACCCTCTGTCATAAGGTTGCAGGGTATGAAACCCTTTGTCATAATGTTGCAGGGAAAGAAACCCTCTGTCATAATGGTGCAGGGAATGAAACCCTCTGTCATAATGGTGCAGGGAATGAAACCCTCTGTCATAATGTTGCAGGGAATAAAACCCTCTGTCATAATGGTGCAGGGAATGAAACCCTTTGTCATAAT
Organism: Brachymystax lenok tsinlingensis; assembly: GCA_030435695.1. NCBI lineage: Eukaryota > Metazoa > Chordata > Actinopteri > Salmoniformes > Salmonidae > Brachymystax > Brachymystax lenok. Next base: position 41,037,956 of record CM059792.1, on the reverse strand, counting down.
GTTGCAGGGTATGAAACCCTCTGTCATAATGGTGCAGGGAATGAAACCTTCTGTCATAATGGTGCAGGGAATGAAACCCTCTGTCATAATGTTGCAGGGAAAGAAACCCTCTGTCATAATGGTGCAGGGAATGAAACCCTCTGTCATAATGGTGCAGGGAATGAAACCCTCTGTCATAATGTTGCAGGGAAAGAAACCCTCTGTCATAATGTTGCAGGGAATGAAACCCTCTGTCATAATGGTGCAGGGAAAGAAACCCTCTGTCATAATGTTGCAGGGAATGAAACCCTCTGTCATAATGTTGCAGGGAAAGAAACCCTCTGTCATAATGTTGCAGGGAAAGAAACCCTCTGTCATAATGTTGCAGGGAATGAAATCCTTTGTCATAATGTTGCAGGGTATGAAACCCTCTGTCATAATGTTGCAGGGAATGAAACCCTCTGTCATAATGGTGCAGGGAAAGAAACCCTCTGTCATAATGTTGCAGGGAATGAAACCCTCTGTCATAATGTTGCAGGGAAAGAAACCCTCTGTCATAATGTTGCAGGGAAAGAAACCGTCTGTCATAATGTTGCAGGGAATGAAATCCTTTGTCATAATGTTGCAGGGTATGAAACCCTCTGTCATAATGTTGCAGGGAATGAAACCCTCTGTCATAATGGTGCAGGGAATGAAACCCTCTGTCATAATGGTGCAGGGAAAGAAACCCTCTGTCATAATGTTGCAGGGAATGAAACCCTCTGTCGTAATGGTGCAGGGAAAGAAACCCTCTGTCATAATGGTGCAGGGAAGGAAAGCAACAATTCAAGCACCATTACTTAGCTCCTCATACAAGAAGTCTGACTGAAGAAGGCATTTTTTTAGTCGACCAAAACATCAACCAAATAAATGACCCCTAGGTAACAGTATGAGGTTGGAAACCAAGTTGCAGGTAAAAAATTCAGTTATATAGGCATTTTTTACCCCGTATCTGGGTTTATGGGGCAGATGAGTTTTGTGTGTTTGTTATTGGCGATGCAGGGTGTCAGGGGAACGGACAGACTCACCAGACCAGCCACAGCGTGATAGACACCCAACGGATGTTGCTGGACCTCACCAGATCACAGATGTTGTGGGCCACCAACTTCCCAGCCTTGGGCTCTAACTGCAGTACAGTAAAGCGCACTTGTCACAACAAGCATGCTTGATTAAACTTGTGCAATGGGTTGACCTACAGGCTCAGCCATGAGTTTCAAAGGACAGTTATACGAATTATGTCAACAATCTACCATCTGTGTGGACAGAGATGAAGTAGGATGGGGATGAGAAATACAAAGGGCCTTTTCTGTTACGGAACAAGTTGACAGCTCATATGTCAGGTAGACTAACCTGGCTTGGATAAAGCAATATATACTGAACAAAAATATAAACGCAACATGTAAAGTGTTGGTCTCATGTTTCATGAGCTGAAATAAAAGATCCCAGAAATGTTCCATACACACAAAAAGCTTATTTCTCACAAATGTGTTTACATCTCTGTTAGTTAGCAATCTCCTTTGCCATCCACATGACAGGTGTGGCATCAATAAGATGATTAAACAGCATTATCATTACACAGGTACACCTTGTGCTGGGGACAATAAAGGCGACTCTAAAATGTGCAGTTTTGTCAAACAACACAATGCCACAGATGTCTCATTTTTTGAGAGAGCGTGCAATTGGCATGCTGACTGCAGGAATGTCCACCAGAGCTGTTGCCAGAGAATCCAATGTCGTTTAAAAAAAATTGGCAGTACGTCCAACCGGCCTCACAACCGCAGACCACGTGTAACCATGCCAGCCCAGGACCTCCACATCCGGCTTCTTCGCCTGCAGGATCGTCTAAGGAAGGGGGGGTGGTGGGTGCTGAGGAATATTTCTGTCTGTAATAAAGCACTTTTGTGGGGGAATACTCATTCTGATTGGCTTGGCCTGGCCTGGCCTTTCTTTATATGAACTGTAACTCAGTAAAATCGTTAAAATTGTTGCATGTTGTGTTTATATTTTTGTTCAGTACACAAAAACAAATCAATTATATTTCTATCTCAAAGCAAGTGACAACCAATGTGCTCATCTTATGGACTACAACCTCCACAAGTAAGGGAATGTCATAATGTTATAGGCTTAAATGACAGCATGCCACATTGAGAAGTGAAGGAGATACGCAAATACACATAACACAAGTTAAAGCCTGAAGGTAATTTTTTACGGGTCACGTACACCACAGCATGTCAAACACACTGGATTGTAGTCATTAAGAAGCTTAGAGTAGGAGTGCTGATCTAGGATCAGGTCCCGTGTCCATTAAATATCCTAGATCAGTACCTGTACTCTGAGACGCTTTAAGAATAAAGGCCGAGCTGACAAGGTAAAAATCTGTCGTTCTGCCCCTGAGCAAGGCAGTTAACCCACTGTTCCACGGTCGCCGATGATGTGGATGTCGATTAAGTTAGCCCCTCGCACCTCTCCAAATCAGAGGGGTTGGGTTAAATGCGGAAGACACATTTCAGCTGAATGCATTCTGTTTTACAATTGACTAGGTATCCCCCATTTCCCTTTCCTTCCCTTTGTCTTACAACTCCCTGGACTAAAACTTCAGAGAAAAGTAGTAGCTACCTGTAGGCCTGCAATTCCCTGCATGACACCTCCAGAAAGGGTTAGAAACTCAGAAACAAAAGCTTGAGAAGTCTTGACTGGACTAGTCGAGTTCACAGTGAGATCACAGTGAGAAGCCTTGACTGGACTAGTCGAGTTCACAGTGAGAAGCCTTGACTGGACTATTCGAGTTCACAGTGAGTTCACAGTGAGAAGCCTTGACTGGACTAGTCGAGTTCACAGTGAGAAGCCTTGACTGGACTAATCAAGTTCACAGTGAGAAGCCTTGACTGGACTAATAAAGTTCACAGTGAGAAGCCTTGACTGGACTAATCAATTTCACAGTGAGAAGCCTTGACTGGACTAATAAAGTTCACAGTGAGAAGCCTTGACTGGACTAATCAAGTTCACAGTGAGAAGCCTTGACTGGACTGATCAAGTTCACAGTGAGAAGCCTTGACTGGACTAGTGGAGTTCACAGTGAGAAGCCTTGACTGGACTAGTGGAGTTCACAGTGAGAAGCCTTGACTGGACTAGTGGAGTTCACAGTGAGAAGCCTTGACTGGACTAGTGGAGTTCACAGTGAGAAGCCTTGACTGGACTAGTGGAGTTCACAGTGAGATTAGTAAACAGCCAGACAGACATTCCAAACACCATGGGGTTCTCTTCCTTATTGCCATGTTTTTTGGTTTTTTTCCTATCAGTAGGCTGATAATAATCATAAATCACACAATTGGAGAGATATGAATGAACAAGTAGCGGTACAATTCCAATGACATAAGAGTGTTTTGAAACTTGACCAGGTCCATAGGCTGTCATTGTGGCGGTTTATGTGAGTTCACATGTAAGTGTTCTGAAGTGACCTGTGACCTATAGTGTTTGAAGTCCTTTTTGATCATTCAATTACTTGTTTTTACCTCCACAGGACACTGAAAAACTCAAGATTGTAAGAATTAAAGCTAAAGGGGAAAAACCACAGCAGGTTACAAGTGAAATAGAAGCTAGACAAACATCTTTGGAGTAATGCAAACAAACAACTTGTCCAAAAACAAAATTACTTTTGTGTGATTGAGAGGATTTGATGTGATCAATACGGTAAGAATTCCACATAATCTAAAGAGCATGGCTATAGCCATATTGTTATTACCTTCACAATCTTTTCAGAGCTCCAGTATGTGCGTAACGGTAAAAGATAAAGGTTGATCTGGGATTGGGAGTGAAGAAATCACCTGTAAAGGCTGGAAGATGATCTCGGGTGCTGTGACTCTGTTCCTCCTGGCAGCGTCTCTCAGTATGGCCTCAGCCTCCTCCACTCTTCCCTGAGAGAGCAGCCATCTGGGAGACTCTGGGATGAACCTGCAACATCACAAAAAATAACCAGGTTCATATCAAAGCTAGCCTGGTCCCAGATCTGTTTCTGCTCTTGCAAACTCCCTTGCTGTCACTGTCAAGCCAAAAACAATTGGCATGACAATGAGTGACATGGAGTTAGGATGATAGCACAGACAGACTGGCACTCATGCTATATCAGAGTCAAGTAATTGAATGGGCTTTAGTGAAGGATTGAATAGACTGCATACAGTATATAACACACACCTACCACCAAAAAGGGACATAGAAGAACCCTGGGAGGGTGAGGGCTAGCATCAGCATCCTCCAGTCTCTGATGAAGAAGGCCACTGCTGGGAGGAGCGTGTAGCCAATGGTGTAGAACATACAAACTCCAAGAGTGGAGTAGATTATCCGTTTGGATGGAGATAAAATTTCTGTTCCTGTAGATGAGAAGAATTTCTGAATGTATGAGAAGTTAAATGGTGCATCGGGCTTAAAGAAAACATTGTGCACATCAACACCAGTAACAACTGTGTAATAATGACATTGGATAAATTCATGAATGAATGATCAAGATAAATAAAGATACCTAGCACAAATGCAGCCACATAATTTGAGATTTGCCCCATCCCGACAACAAAGAATAAGGCACAGAATACAACCCAGGATGGAGAGAAGACCTGGATAAATGTGAACACAGTCTGGACTCCCATGGTGGCAAAGAGAACATTTTTCCTCCCAAACCTGAGAGAAAAAAAGAATTGGTTGAAATCATCCACATGCAGATTTTGAGTAGGCTATTCCTAAACATCTTAGATCAGATGAAGAATTTTAAATGATCCTCCAATAAAGTAAGAATATTGTTTGTTTTTCTGCGCTTACAGCTAAAACTAATCTTTAAGGAAATGATGAAAAACAGAAAGCGTATAGCCATGCATTGGGGAGTTAGTGTCCAAACTAAAGATGACAGCAAAGCTAAACTTGTGACATAGAGTTTGTTCCAAATGGCACCCTTTACCCTATATGGCGTACTCTTTTTGAACAGAGCCCTATTGGACCTGGTCAAAATAGTGCACACTATGTAGGGAAAAGGGTGCCATTTGGGACTCACACAGGCCATCCATTACCTGTCAGAAAGCTGGCCAGAGAGGAAGGAGCCAGTGAGGACACCACAGAAGAACACAGAAGAGGTCAATGGGTTCTTCCACTTATCAGCACACACCAGGTCCCACTACACTCACACAAACAATCACACACACACACACACACACACACACACACACACACACACACACACACACACACACACACACACACACACACACACACACACACACACACACACACACACACACACACACACACACACACACACACACACAGAGCATTAGGACAATAAAATTAACGCATTAAGGGATAATGAATGATCGGCAAAATAATTGGACATACAGTGGACGTAGTAGTTGGGCAATACGAACAACCATTGGGCTAAATCATAAAAAATAACATTTAGGTGAGACGTTTGGGAAGATCAGATGAATAGGTTTAGTTTTTTTTTTTAAGTAATTTGTCGTCATATATTATTGGTAGGTTGTACATTTACATTCTTCATCTAGGCCTACTGTGGACCACATGGAGGACGCCTGTTCATCTGAGATCAATAGCCTTTTGTGAAGCAGCCAACCGCAAACATTTCAGAACGTGAGCTCTTCGTATAGCCTACGCAATATGCAGTAGGAACCCGTATGGTGAATAGCCTACAATCCCAAACGTTGATGATGGAATATGCTACCAACTGTGCAGTGCTGCATAAATTAATACTCTGTTCAATGCATATGATGTCCAAGATGCCAAATATTTAATTAATTTGCCACGGAATAGCTACAAAATGACAGTGAAAGCAACGGAACAATGTTTGAAATTCTTACTCCCATAAAAATGTGTCACAGTTTAGCTACAAAGTTAGTGGAAGCAATGCGACACTGTTTCACTCGCTGCAAGAATGTTTTACTGCCATAAAAAAAACATCGTATCCAGACAGACAACCGAAATAAAACAAAAACCCCACCCGCTGTAACCGTCGCAAAAAGTGGATGCGCGCCATCTCTCGTCTCATCATACCTCGGACACAATAGTTGAGATGTACGTCCCCCGATCGTATTCCCAGCCATCCAAACAGGTCTCGTGCTGAATTTCGGAAACGTTGACATCGATCCCTGGGACATAACCTCTTTCTGAGAAACTCTTTATGACATCGAGTTTGTATCTGGCGCATTTACTGAGCACAACAGTCCCGCTTTCCTCCTCCAAAGGAATACTGTGATTTCTCCATTCGCCAGTAATGTTCGCATTTGCGGGTATGAGGCAATGGTGGGATGGTGTATCACCGATGAACACAATAGACATACCTGTAAAGCCGTTAGGGATGATACTCAAACATAATAGAAAGAACACCATCTGTTGGAAAGGTCCCCATTCTCCAAGAAATGCAGTTTTATCCTCATAGTCAGGCTCAGTCATTATAAAGGTTGGAAGTGGGTTATTAGTGCGGCCCAGTTGTCCTTTATAGGGGGAGTAATTTGGGGTTGGAGTACCTCGCATGTGAACCCCAACGTCAAAAGACTGACATATGACCCCGTTATTTCTCAAGGCTCATTTGTTCTCTCACCCTGGTGCGCCTAGGATTTAGCTGTTGGTTTCATTTTGCATCAGCTAAATCCATCATCTGTAAGAGGGTAGGTGCATCTAGAACACACACAGAGTCTAATAATACAGGCAAATGTGTATTTACACATAATGCATTTTCACAGAGATATCATTGCATTCATAACTCTAAATAGTTATGATAAGACCTCCCCAGGTTGTGAAAGTAAATAGCATTCTTTTGGAGACTGTAAGAGCTGTTGTATGGTGTATCTCAAACCTAATCTGAGTACAATGATAGATAAAGGGAAATGCATGTTTTATGCTTGGCTAATATATCCAGCATGCTGCTCTAAAGAAACACATGAAAAGTGATCAACTGTTGGTGACTGAAGTGATGCGTTCACCTTTTCCTATGCATTTATTTGAGTGGTACTCTAAAAAATATTTAGATGTTGTGATAAATTAAAACTCTTCTCTCTTTACCAAGCACACTGACAGAAGAATGAGAGATTACACTGAAGTCATTGCTTTCCTGGGGCCGAATGGACTTTACTTCTGGATGGTTTTCTTCCTTCTGAACAGTTGACCACTGTCTGTGTTTATGATGACCATGTGGTCAGCATGATATCTGACACGGAATCATTAAAGAGGTGCAGAAATTGTACTTGAGTTTCTGGTTGGTTCCCTGGTCTCAGGCCAGCTGTCTGACAGTTATATATACGGCATTATGTATGTTATGCACAGTCATTTGAGATACAATTCATGATTAGACTACACTGCTCAAGGGTAGATCATAAAATATTTAAAATAACCTTAAGTGTCTATTGTACTGTATTAGACTGTTGTTTTTTTGTCCACTTTGGAAGTCCTCTTCGCCCCTCTTTCTGCTGTGTTGTTCCTCATCCTCATCTAGTCCTTATCTCCCTCGTGGGAGGTCCTCTGTGTTATTTTCTTCTCTGTTGGTGCCACTGTGATATCCCATAATGCCACTACATGTGTTCTGAGTAAGCAAAGGAATGAAGTAGAGAACCTGTACTAAAAATGTTACTGCGGTAAAAGCTGGCTTCTTTACTTTGCTTCTCAGGAACTCACGCCAACTGCCAATTAGGGGTCATACTGTCAACTAGGGTTTTGTCCTAGCATATCTAGTATCTACATGGCTTTTCAGAAGGAGACCCCTTCTGTCAACTTTTCGTCCCTTGTGAACCTCTTTCTGCTGGAGATGTTCCGCAAAGAGCTAGCAGAGCAGTGGAGCAGATGCAATCAAAAGGGTATGTCCTGACATTCGAGGCCACAACACCTTTATGAGTTCATCCTAATATAACTGCAACATGTACCCAGGTTGTGCCAAAGGGAGAAAAGATTAGGACTATATAAGACCTGAACAAACAGGAATGATAAAACCCTGATTGAATCATTTATTTGTCAGTGATAATTATAAAAAAGGCCCCATAACGACCTAATCCACATTACTGATTATATATGACAAAGGAAAAACACTTATTCTATTATGTATAGCGGTATGTAATATTTGTAGTGAAGCAGGTAGCCTAGTGGTTAAGAGCATTGGGACAGTAACCGGGAGGTTCCTGGTTTGAATCCCTGAGCCGACTAGGTGAAACGTCTGCAGATGTGCCCTTGAGTAAGGCACTTAACCCTAATTGCTCTTGTTAGTCTCTCTGGATAAGAGTGTCTGCTAAATGACTTAAATATAATAATTATGTGCAATATTTTAAGACGTTGGGGGAAGGAGGTGCTAAGCTGACAAATGGTATTGTTTTCAGATGGTCATACTACGTGTGGATCATTTAGCTATTTGATTTAGAATTTTAGGACCCCTTTAGGTATCTAAAAAGGTATCAAATATTGATCAAACGGAAAACACCATCATATTTGTGAGAATCTCCCCTTTCCACAGTGGGGTCCCATTGGTTTGTAGCCTAAACTGTTCGGACGATACCAAACTGAAATTGGCACATCAACGGTACCGACTTCAGACAAGTCGCCTGACACTGGTGGGGGTTGTAGAGCAAAACAAAGAACACCAACGTATTCGTGGGAGTCTCCCGGTTCCATAGAATGATACTTTTATCATGATCATTTATAGGTCAAACCGTTCGGATGCTACAGACTTTTAGGTGAGAAGACCGATTTTTGGGATGTAGCTAGCTCTGCAACCTTTCACCGCACCACTCTAGCTCTGTCACCTTTCACCGCACCACTCTAGCTCTGTCACCTTTCACCACACCACTCTAGCTCTGTCACCTTTCACCACACCACTCTAGCTCTGTCATCTTTCACCACACCACTCTAGCTCTGTCACCTTTCACCGCACCGCTCTAGCTCTGCAACCTTTCACCACACCACTCTAGCTCTGTCACCTTTCACCACACCACTCTAGCTCTGTCACCTTTCACCGCACCACTCTAGTTCTGCAACCTTTCACCACACCGCTCTAGCTCTGCAACCTTTCACCACACCACTCTAGCTCTGTCACCTTTCACCACACCACTCTAGCTCTGTCACCTTTCACCGCACCACTCTAGCTCTGTCACCTTTCACCGCACCACTCTAGCTCTGTCACCTTTCACCACACCACTCTAGCTCTGTCACCTTTCACCACACCACTCTAGCTCTGTCACCTTTCACCACACCACTCTAGCTCTGTCACCTTTCACCGCACCACTCTAGCTCTGTCACCTTTCACCGCACCACTCTAGCTCTGTCACCTTTCACCGCACCACTCTAGCTCTGTCACCTTTCACCGCACCACTCTAGCTCTGCAACCTTTCACCGCACCACTCTAGCTCTGTCACCTTTCACCGCACCACTCTAGCTCTGTCACCTTTCACCACACCACTCTAGCTCTGTCACCTTTCACCGCACCACTCTAGTTCTGCAACCTTTCACCACACCACTCTAGCTCTGTCACCTTTCACCACACCACTCTAGCTCTGTCACCTTTCACCGCACCACTCTAGCTCTGTCACCTTTCACCGCACCACTCTAGCTCTGTCACCTTTCACCGCACCACTCTAGCTCTGCAACCTTTCACCGCACCACTCTAGCTCTGTCACCTTTCACCGCACCGCTCTAGCTCTGTCACCTTTCACCACACCACTCTAGCTCTGTCACCTTTCACCACACCACTCTAGCTCTGTCACCTTTCACCACACCACTCTAGCTCTGTCACCTTTCACCGCACCGCTCTAGCTCTGTCACCTTTCACCACACCACTCTAGCTCTGTCACCTTTCACCGCACCGCTCTAGCTCTGTCACCTTTCACCACACCACTCTAGCTCTGTCACCTTTCACCGCACCACTCTAGCTCTGTCATCTTTCACCACACCACTCTAGCTCTGCAACCTTTCACCACACCACTCTAGCTCTGTCACCTTTCACCGCACCACTCTAGCTCTGTCACCTTTCACCGCACCACTCTAGCTCTGTCACCTTTCACCGCACCACTCTAGCTCTGTCACCTTTCACCGCACCACTCTAGCTCTGTCACCTTTCACCGCACCACTCTAGCTCTGTCATCTTTCACCACACCACTCTAGCTCTGCAACCTTTCACACTTTCACCACCGCACCACTCTAGCTCTGTCACCTTTCACACACCACTCTAGCTCTGTCACCTTTCACCGCACCACTCTAGCTCTGTCATCTTTCACCACACCACTCTAGCTCTGCAACCTTTCACCACACCACTCTAGCTCTGTCACCTTTCACCGCACCACTCTAGCTCTGTCACCTTTCACCACACCACTCTAGCTCTGTCACCTTTCACCGCACTTCTCTAGCTCTGCAACCTTTCACCGCAGATACGAAAGTGCGACACTGGTGGATGCGGTTGATTGAGACGCATCCAATGCACATTTTTATTGTTGTTGATATCTCTAGCTTAAACTGACGGATTTTGATGGGGATTTTTTTGTTACAGTATGTAACTTAGATTATCTGTGCATCAATCGACTCTAGGGGATAGCTTGAGGGGATCTAACAAACTGAACTGTCAATGTAATATAACATGACTTTATGAAATGTACTATGACAAGTGATATGTTTTTAGATATCTTTTTGTTTGTATTTTTCTAAATTTCGAAAAGCAAATGACAGGATACAAATACAAGTAGAATAATTTACAAGGAAGTACCTCTAAATGTCCCAAAAAACACTAAATAACTAACATTTGGCATTATATAACAAAACAGTCTCTTTTTGTTTTGAAGACCAGTAGATACGGGGATAAGCAAATGCTGGTGTGGTACGATACAAAAACAAAGTCCATCAAATTCAATGATCAACCAAGCAGTTAAACTAGTCATATTACCACTCAAGGAAGTCCATTATCTGCCCTTTCATTGGTGTTGATTAAACCAGTCAACAATCAAAAGTATCACTTCCACATGTCAAAGATAGCTACCTTGTATCTACTATATGTTGTGTCTATTGGATATCGAAATCAACATAATTCAAGGAACAATTATATCTGGTGCTAAGAACATGGGTCTTTACATTCCATCAGCAGGAGTCACCTCAATGTAGAGAATAATTTGAGGAGTTGTTTAGACAGATGACAATTAGGCTCCTTCCCAGCACTCTGCCCCCCACCCCCGAAAAGGGTTTCCACAATCAACTCAAATCTGTTGAGTCAGGGGACAACTCTAATGATGTTGCTGTACTTCAACAATTGATTACCCAGGTAAATAATCTTGTTAGCTATTAATTAATTGAATCACTGATTGTAATAAAAATCCCCAAACTCCAGCCAGGGAGGTTAAATCAGGTCTGAAACCCGACTGAGCACATCTGGTTGAGTATGCTCTCAAAAAAGACAAGAAACAAGAACGTAAGTACAGTTGAAATTCCTTGATATCAAAGCTTGGTGCCCTAACCCTAACCCTAACTCTAACTCTAACCCTAACCCTAACCCTAACCCTAACTCTAACCCTAGATGTACGTTTTCTAATGGCAACTTCGAAACCACCTTTTTTTCTGAAAGTATTAGCTATTTGAATAGACAAAAAGTTTCAGTATGCTACCAACCATTCAGTATGTATGTATTTTACTGAAGTACATTATTGTGCCATGAATTACATGTGTTGACATACAGAGAATTACAGTTCAACTTGTCAGCTTTAGAAAATCCCATGCAATTCCTAGGGGTATTTGTGAGAGAAAGGAATGATGTTTAGAGAAAATGATACAAGGCATTAAGTACCAGGACTAACTTTATAAACATTCTAATATGGCAGTTAAAGCCCCCATGCAGTCTTTAACATTTAATTTTTATATCATCACTGTATGTATAATACATCACTGTGTTTGTTAATTTAATGAAAATAACTCCAAATATATTTTTTATCATTTATTTCCCTGAGCCTCCTTTTCCATTGAAATGCTCAGTCTGATCATGCAGGCTTATCAATACATATTTAAAATATATTTACATACACAGCCCTGTGTGGCGGATAGGATCGCCTAGACCAGGGGTACTCAACTCTTACCCTACGAGGTCCAGAGCCTGCTGGTTTTCTGTTCTACCTGATAATTAATTGCAAACACCTGGTGTCCCAGGTCTAAATCAGTCCCTGATTTTTAGGGCAGAACAATTTAACGCAGTGGCAATGGCTTCGAGGTCCAGAGTTGAGTTTGAGGAGTTTAGACTCTAGAACATGTCAAACTCATTCCATGGAGGTGTTCACTCCTCACTTGTACTTGATAGATGAATGAAGATCACTAATTAGTAAAGATCTCCCCTCACCTGGTTGTCTAGGTTTTAATTAAAAGGAAAAAACAAAAACCTGAAGATTCTAGAGCCTCCATGGAATGAGTTTGACACCCCTGCTCTAGGGCCTACCCCACTTACCCCATCAAAGTAGGAGGATACATATGCAAATAAAATATGAATAATAATCAGAATAATCAGATCAGATTGTGATGTCATGATCTGGGCCAAAAACTCTGAAATTCCAGGCATTTTATTCCTCCAAACAGCTCTTACACAAAATGGGCATTATCATAATTTTCACAATTTCAGACTATTTCGATCTCATTAAAAATCACATTTTTAACTGAACTGCCACTTTAATATGGTCAGTACGTCTTTGATGATCGACTGTATATTTCAGCTCAATCAGAAATATGAGTTGTAAGTATTTCACTGATGTTTAACAGGTTATGTTCTCTACCATTTTTTGAACAGAGAAAGGTGGATACAACCGTTTCCTGCTGGGGATTAACACTGGGATCAACTCTCTGGGACGGGGGGAATGGAACAGCTGTGCTCTGTGGCTTGTTGTTAGGGGCCCTGACTTACCCAGGTCTGTACACTGCAGCTTGGAAGTTGTAATTCTGTCCTGTTGAGCATTTGCTAGAAGAGAACTTAACTCTTCACTACCCTCCACATCTCTGAGACACATGTATCAAACCGTTTCAGGTGCTCCACCTTTCCTCATACTGCCATAAGAATGGGAGATTATGATGACGTTACTGCCTTCCTGGGTCAGAAAGGACCATATTTTTATAGGACTTTCTTTCTTCTGAATACAATTTTCATCTCCACTGGATTCTTTGGGCTGTTCATTGTATTTGTTGGAGCAACTCCCCCGCACCACTGCTTTATCCCGGACTCGGGCAACCTGAGCGAGGCATGGAGGAAGGCCATCATTCCCATAGAGGTGGTGAATGGACAGGAGGAGGAGAGCAAGTGCAGCAGATACAGGCTGGATGTGGTCAGAAACCTGTCTGCTCTGGGCTACATCCCCGGCCGGGACGTCAACCTCACTGGGGTGGAGCAGGAGTGCTGTGTGGATGGATGGAGCTACAGCAAAGATATATACCAGTCCACCATAGTCACTGAGGTGAGTATATGTTGCCAAGGGCAGTCATGTGCCACAAACATTTGGCATGAAGTAGTGAATTGGTAGTACTACACAGAGTATGTTCCTTGCTTAGATAATTACCAGAATCATGAGTATCTAATCAAACATGCATGCCACTGATATTTGATTTGGAATTCCAGTATTGGGTATTGTTGAGTGATCAACGTCACTGGGGAGGTGTTAACGGCTTTGGTTATTGCCTGAAACTTCCATTGGCATCAGTGAAAATGTGCAACGTCCCCAGCTCCTGTCCTTCTCTTACACTTTTGGGGTAAATTCAATGTTGTTTTTCAGCATGGGTTTGTTACTGGAGCCTTCTGCTGCCACGGGTGATGTCACTTTAGGAATAATGGGTTTGTTTTCCTGCAGTGGGACCTTGTATGTGACAATGAGTGGAAAACTCCTTTCGCCTCGTCGACTCTTTTCATGGGTTTCCTGATTGGATCCCTGTTGTCTGGCCAGCTTTCTGACAGGTACTGTTTCTCCCTGCAATCACTATGTTCCGTCCTCTACCTGTAGATTGCATGTGGAAAGTCATACATTAACTGTCAACTCTGCCGACGAAACTGCTGTCCTATGATTGTAGCGCCCTCTGCTGTCAAATTATAGACTTGTCTTACATCGACAACCCTATTCAATCAAAACTGGTAACCTGATCATTAGTAACTCGTAACCGGATTGATTATGTCTGATACATTTTTAATTGTTTTCTCTATGAAATGTTTGTTTCATTTAACATTATTTTATTTTCCATTTAGGTTTGGGAGGAAGAAAGTTATTTTTGGCTCTCTTGTTGCCCAGTTGATCTCTGTGCTCATTCAGGCCTTCTCTCCCTCATGGGAGGTTTTCTGCATTATGTTCACGTTTGTTGGGGCCTCTCAGATATCACTCTATATCAGTGCATTTGTACTAGGTAAGCATGGACATGAACTCATTTTATACAAGCATAAACTGTTATATTCTATGAAATTCATTGAATAACTTGTAGCAATGTAACGGTGACCATGATCATAAATACAGACCACAGTCAACTTTAGTTAGCTGCCAGTAAAGTAAATGCCATACAACCCTGTTATCATTTGAAAGTTATGCTAGGCATTGCTTCCGTCACTAAAGGTGTTTCTTTCGAGTAGCATGCCTACAGAATGGCTGGTAGTGAATGAATCAGTAGACATTATAAACCTCAGTGAAATTAGCTTGATGTTTGATTATTTGTTGGACTTTTGTGTCAAGTAATATTCATATAACAAATGACAGCATGTAGAAATCTTATTTTGCATACACCCGTATTTGGAGTAAAATGTCCTGTTCATTTGTTTATTAGCCTATTTATTTTTGTGGAATAGCTGGACTTCTCTAACAAGGCTAAATATTTGATTAAGGTTTAAAAATTGAACAATAGAGGAGAGAGTGGACGTCCTTGTTGTACCCCTTGACAAATCAAGTATTGTTAACACTAGGGCCTCATCTATGACTATTTACTTTTAAAAGAGGCTAAAGATGGGATAATTTTTGGTTCAATTGTTTTTGCTCAATCATAGACAAAACATGATCCCAGCAGACATTTAAAAAACATCTAAATAATAATTGAATATGACTTCTCTTCAACAGGAACAGAGGTGTTGAGTAAGTCCATGCGTGAAGTTTTCACTACTCTGGGGGCTTTTCTGCACTACTGTATCGGCTACATGACACTGCCCTGGATCGCTTACGCAATGAGGGAATGGAGAACACTTCTCATAATCCTGTCCAGTGTGACCGTAGTGTATATCCCATTGTGGTGGTATGTTCTCAGTAAAAATATGTTTTAATCTTCTGTATGTCTAAAGAAGTATTTATACAACTTAACCAAAACTATAACGCCATAAAAATACAAGCATTGTTACTCACCTCACTATAAACACTGTTTATGTCAGGTTCATCCCAGAGTCTCCACGATGGTTATACTCTCAGGGAAGAGTGGAGGAGGCTGAGGCCATACTGAGAGACGCTGCCAGGACGAACAGAGTCACAGCACCAGAGGTCATCTTTAAAGACACTGAGGTCAGTTTCACCATTTGTGTTTGTGAAATAAATACAGTTCAGTAATTCAGCTTATAAGAAAGAAACAACATGGCCTAAAGAGCATCTCTGTAGCCCGTTTATACCTGGTGCTAACATGCATCCTTTGTCCCGATCTGATTGTGTCCACATTTTTAGACAGGTGTAGACAATCAAAGGACACATTGTGATCTGATTGATATCAGATCTTCCTGACCACCTTCGGAGGTAGTCAGGGACACATTGTGTCTGGATATCTTACAAGTGTAGACAGATCTGGACAGTGAAACCATTTAAATCATCGATATAGCCGCCCTCTAAAATCGTTGACAGGTGGCACCATTGACTTATGGAATCAATGTGTCAAAATAAATATTATTTTATTATATTAAGAATACCTGTAAAAAACCTTGCATACAGGAAGGGACCAGGAAATCTGGTCACAATGCAGACATAGTGGATGGATAAGAGACACATTTTAATACCATGTGTAGATGCATGTCTGAAAATATGGGCACAATCAGAATGTGGACAAGATCATGGAACATATTAGAGCCAGGTATAAACAAGGCTCATTACTGTACTTAATGGATGCTTATTTCATAATTTCAGCAGTTGGACGTGGCATCGGCACCGAAAAACAAATATAGCATGATTGACGTTCTGAGAACCAACAACATCAGATGTGTCACATTGATGTGTTTGTTTTTATGGTGAGTGTCTACTCTATCAGAGATAATATTAATAATAATAGATCGGATTTATATCATATTAGGTTATCGCATATAGGTTATAGCATAATGTTTAGGTTTGAAGCACTTTGACACACACACACACACTCGCGCGCGCACACACACACAGACCCACTATATTACAGACAATAATTTGTCATGAATAAACTGGTGTTTAGTGGTGTTTACTTGATTGCTTTGAGTTTCATTCAAGCCATCTGTATTGTGTCTTTTCAGGATGGCAGTAAACATTGGATATTATGGACTCTCGCTAAACACCTCAAATCTGAGTGGAGATCCTTATGTAAATTGTTTCTTATCAGCTCTTACTGAAGTCCCAGCATATGTAGTATCTACAGCGCTCCTCAGAAACTGTCAGAGAAGACCCCTACTCTCAGCTTTCCTCTTAATAGGGGGAGGAATGCTTTTCCTGATCCAACTCATCCCTGAGAGTAAGACTTTGAATTTTGATTGTTTAAAATGGTATAATGATCAAATCGCTAGACGATAACGTAGTGTCTAGTAATCAAGTTAGATATGTTTTTCAACATATATAGTTATTAATGAATTGTAATAATTGTAAATCAACAAAGGAAAATGTGACCAGTTGAAGTTTGCTAGCAGAACTACGGCACCTTTTCTTATAGGGGTGAGGTCCTGTGATGAATAACAATATTACTAATACATCCTGTGTGAAGCATGGAAATTAGCAAACAGAGATTGCAATGTACAGCTTGTTTTATTGATTTATTTATTAGCTTCACATAGCCTAAATTATTCAATCAATATTCAAGGTTGAAAACGGAGAGCTCCATACACAACAGTTAACAACATCTTCAGTGTCAGCGCTCCTACAGCGCTCCTGCAGTGATGCCTCACAACAAGTTACAATGCAATATTAACAATTCTATCAACAAGTTCACAAACAGAAGTATCAAAGTTAAGAAGGGCATGCCCAGGGAGGAGGAGAGCAGATCTTGGCGAAATGGGCACGCTTGAGCAATTTATGATTCGCTACCAGAACTGCTACTTCTGGAATTTGAACTGCGTGTACATTCACCCCTCCCGTCTTCCCAGGGCACGCCAACCTCATACAGAGAATGGGGAAGATCTGCTGAGCACTGGGTGCAGATGTAGGCCAATCCCCCAAAAAGCTTGTATGCTCACATGTATCTCAATGTCTTTCTCTATCCTGTAGATCTGCAAGGTGTTGCTATAGCTGTGGAGATGGTTGGGAAGTTTGCCTTCACAATGTCGTTCACCGTGGTCTACATCTACACCGCAGAGATCTACCCCACTGTTGTCAGGAGTGCTGGCGTCGGGATTTGTTCTTCAGCTGCTCGGATCGGGACTATTGCGGCCCCATACATCATCTACCTGGGTAAAATCACAGACAAACTATTCAGTGTTTATACAGTGCATTTGGAAAGTTTTCAGACCCCTTGACTTTTTCCACATTTTGTTACGTTACAGCCTTATTCTAAAATTGATTAAGTTAATGTTTTTCCTCATCAATCTACACACAATACCCCATAATGACAAAGCAAAAAAAAACGTTTTTGCAAATGTATTAAAAGTAAAAAACAGAAATACCTTATTTACATAAGTATTCAGACCCTTTGCTATGAAACTTAAAATTGAGCTCAGGTGCATCCTGTTTCCATTGATCGTCCTTAAGATGTTTCTACAACTTGATTGGAGTCCACCTGTGGTAAATTCAATTGGACATAATTTGGAAAGGCACACACCTGTCTATATAAGGTCCCACAGTTGACAGTGCATGTCAGAGAGAAAAACAAGCCATGAGGTTGAAGGAATAGAGCTCCGAGACAGGATTGTATCGAGGCACATATCTGGGGAAGAGTACCAAAACATTTCTGCAGCATTGAAGGTCCCCAAGAACACTGTCGTCTCCATCATTCTTAAATGGAAGAAGTTTGGAACCACCAAGACTCTTCCTAGAGTTGCCCGCCTGGGCAAAGGTGACCAAGAATCTGATGATCACTCTGATAGAGCTCCAGAGTTCCTCTGTGGAGATGGGAGCATTTTCCAGAAGGACAACCATCTCTGCAGCACTCTACCAATCAGGTCTTTATGGTAGAGTGGCCAGATGGAAGCCACTTCTCAGTAAAAGGCACATGACAGCCCACTTGGAGTTTGCCAAAAGGCACCTAAAGGACTCTCAGACCTTGATAAACAAGATTCTCTTGTCTGACGAAACCAAGATTGAACTCTTTGGCCTGAATGCCAAGTGTCATGTCTGGAGGAAACCTGGCACCATCCCTACTACGGTGGAGCATGGGTGGCAGCATCATCCTGCGGGGGATGTTTTTCAGCGGCAGGGACTGGGAGACTATTCAGGATCAAGGGAAAGATGAACAGAGCAAAGTACAGAGAGATCTTTGATGAAAACTTGCTCCAGAGCGCTCAGGACCTCAGACTGGGGCCAAAATTCACCTTCCAACAGGACAACGACCCTAAGCACACAGCCAAGACAATGCAGGAGTGGCTTTGGGACAAGTCTCTGAATGTCCTTGAGTGGCCCAGCAAGAGCCCAGACTTGAACCGGATCGAACATCTCTAGACAGACCTGAAAATAGCTGTGCAGCGACGTTCCCCATCCAACCTGACAGAGCTTGAGAAGATCTGCAGAGAAGAATGGGAGAAACTCCCCAAATACAGGTGTGCCAAGCTTGTAGTGTCATACCCAAGAAGACTCAAGGCTGTAATTGCTGCCAAAGGTTACTCAACAAAGTACTGAGTAAAGGGTCTGAATATATATTTTTTTGTACAAAATTTGCTAAAATGTAAAAAAAAAATGTATTTGCTTTGTCATTATGGGGTATTGTTTAAAGATTAAACATATTTAATACATATTAGAATAAGGCTGTAATGTAACAAAACGTGGAAAAAGTCAAGGGGTCTGAATACTCTCCAAATGCACTGTATACATCATTGGATACTTACAGAATACAAACCCCATTTCATTTTCATTGCACGTCATCCATGCATTCATTGTACCCAAAATCATGTTTTACAATTAATGGATTTCACAAAAAATATTTTCATCAGTTAAGGTCTCTCTGTCTTCAAGGACAATGTACTTTTGGTGTTCACAGGCAGCATTAACAAGTACCTCCCCTACATTATAATGGGAAGCATGACTGTCACCTCGTCCGCTGTGAACCTCTTTCTGCCAGAGACATTCCGCAAAGAGCTACCAGAGACAGTGGAGCAGATGCAGCAATGCAAAGGGTATACCCTACTCTACAGCATTGGAATGTTCAGTTAAATTAAGTGTATGTTATGGTAATAACAAATATGAATTTTAAATCCAACTTTAATATCTTCACAGGTTGTGCAGAAAAGAGCCAGGGAATGCCAATATCCTGAAGAAAGGAGGAGATACCCCAGCAATATTAAATGAGGTCAAATTCTGATAAGAAACCCTGGATTTCCCAATCAACTCTCCCTAATATGACTCAACAAAACTCTGAAAAGCAGGATACGCTCTATGATAATGTAGACGTAATGTGTGCGGCACCAGATGCTGCAATGCAGGACTGTACCACAGTACAAGCTACCTATTCTGAGGTGACATGGTTATGGAAATGCTTGTACTGTGTAAGTGTGAGGATTCCTGATGGAACAGGGGTTCCATTTTCTGTCAGCAAATAGCAATGTATAACTGCAAAAATACAGCACAAATACTGTATTACCCACAACGGTTGCAGCGAGATTTATCTCAAAACTTCTTTTTTTATGATGGCCATGAGAACGCTGAGAACATTGACTTGGATGTAAAGTAAACAATGTAACAATATGTTGCACATGATGCAAGAGAGAGCTGAAGTATTCTAAATGAGTTTTGATTAGGGCCATCCTGCCTATTTGTATTCTTACCTTTACTTTGGGTAGCTTTTTGCACTGGAAAAGGCTGTTCAGAAAATAATTGGTTAGACTTGCTTGTTTTGTTGCTCTGAGTTAGACAGCTGTACAGAATACGGTAAAGTGTTAGTAGTGTAAAGGGTTAGGAATATTTGTTTGAAATAATGTGTTTTTATCTATTGTTTTCCTGTGGCACATGGCCAATAAGTATTTTTATTAGCATTGCTGATGAACTAATAACGAGGTATCTTTCTCATTCTAGTGGTGAGCACTGAAAAAATACATGACAGTGAATATTTTAATAAACGCTTATTATTGGCAGTTATTGTGATGTGAAGTTTATGCACCATCAAAATTGTGAACAGACGCATTCATTGAATAAGACTGTAAACTACTACAATGCAGGGCAAACCCATTTTGGTGATTTCTGGTATATCATCAAAATCGATCAATCGCAGCACGCTTATGGACTCTTTCAACAAGTTTTTACCTGGTTAAGTACCACTGGAAATGTATGTTTAAAGTTAAATGTACAGTACCAGTTAAACGTCTGGACACACCTAGTCATTCCAGGGTTATTTTTTATTTTTACTATTTTCTACATTATAGAATAATAGTGAAGACATCAAAACTATGAAATAACACATATGGAATCATGTAGTAACCAAAAAAGTGTTAAACAAATATTTTATGCCATCAAGGCACCCTTTGCCTTGATGGCAGCTTTGCACACTCTTGGCATTCTCTCAACCAGCTTCACCAGGAATGCTTTTCCAACAGTCTTGAAGGAGTTCCCACATAAGCTGAGCACTTGTTGGCAGCTTTTCCTTCACTCTGCGGTCCAAACTTTTGAACGGTAGTGTACATGCCTCACCAGGCACCCATATTGGTTGGATGTGTGTACAGATCTCCCAGGTGTAAGGTGTCTTATCTGGATGACTTATGCACTGGGTTTGACCAGGCCACAAATAGTAACAGAGATGTATTTATCTTGGGTGATTTTAATATAAATTGGAAGGATCAGAAAAATTCTAACATAACACAATTATTGAGATATGGTGAGAGCTGTGGAAACAAATGGTTAATGACACTACAAGATCATCAACTAAGTTGGACACGTGCATTGATCTGATCTTCTGTAATATACCATTGCAATGCTTAAAGGCCAGATCAATGCCAGTGGGCTGGACAGACCATAATATTGTGACCGTAACCATGAACACCAAGGTTCCAAAGAAACCCCCAAGGATTGTGGTCAAGAGAAATTTTATCAAATTTAATCATGAGCAATTTCAAAATGATTTGGCTGCTGAACCCTGGCAGATTTATCTAGAGGATGAACAAAATCACGCTACAGAATGTTTTATTGATTTGCTCACTGGGTTAATGGACCATCATGCCCCAGTAAGAAATAGTACAGTTGGGGCTCCATCTCCATGGATTGATGATGAACTGGGTTAGGCATTTTCTAAAAGACATACGGCAAAATCTAAACTAGAAATTGATGAACATATTTATAGATCACTACATAATTATGCAGTTAAATTAAATCATAGGAAAAAAAAAACATTTAACAAAAATGCATTCATCAATGTTGAATGTTTATCCTTTTGAGCTTGGAAAAGAGACCCAGACTTGACCACACATCCACTCCCCTGATTGCTTTGCAATTAGCCACTGATTCCTTCCAAACCACTCGTTGTTGAATTTGCAATTTCCAACTTGTTGTATAATGTTGTTGACATTATTAGTCCAATCAAAGCTACTGTAGATATAACATGATTTAATGTCATTTTATCTGTGGACAACAACCATCAGCATTCTTGGATGGGCACTTCAAATGTAACTCTATGGCAGCACCCAAAGGGCCTGAATTTTATAGCTTTCCCCATAGAGTTTGAGGTGATGTAGTGTCCCCATGAGTGACAGAACACTGAGCCAATCACAGCACAACACTTTTTTATTTAACTAGGCAAGTCAGTTAAGAACAAATTCCTATTTACAATGACAACCTACCCCAGCCAAACAGGGACAACACTCTACGGGACTCCCAATCACAGCTGGATGTGATTTAGCCTAGATTTGAACCAGGGACTGTAGTGTTGCCTCTTGCACTGCGATGCAGTGCCTTAGACCACTGTGCCACTCAGGAGCCACAACTAGAAAACATTGCCAACCCCTACGCTCTGTATTTTCCGCTGGCTGCCCCACCACCACCGAAAGCACTGAGCTAGGCTGGAACACCTGCATGTTGGAGCTGCTTACTCAAGAAAACAAAGAGACCATGTTTGTATGTAGCTTTATTAACTAAATTATATATTTTGTATATATTGTTTGCAAACTGATCTGTGACACGTATTAATGCCAAATAACATACAAAATAGGCAACAACAAACAATATTTGTTTTTTGCTAAACAGGTGGGGCTCAAAACAGGTGCTGCCCTGAATGACGGGTCACCACTGGTTGTACTCCATAACTGATCATTCGTATACCTCCACTACACTGGTTTGATATGCATCAGTAGCGATTAAGAAGTGAGTATAAGCAATGCCCACTGAAAAAAAAGTGGGTATACTATTTATACCTGCGTCTACCCTCCAGTACACCACTGGCCCTTTGTGTTTTACAAAAAGTGCACTCTCTAACATGAGTGTGCTGGTATTACGGTTGCTGTCTTTTCATAATCACAAACCTTTCACACACTGAAAGCATATAGGTTAATGTCTATAATAGACATAAAGGCTGTTAAGATAGTCATGTTTCAAGAAAGGAGAGTATATATTTGGCCTGGCGAAGTCCTCACTGTCCAAGACTGAGTCAAGACCGAGTACAAATGTATCCGACACCGAGACAAGACCGAGACACTCAATATGTGGTCTTGAGACCATACTACTACAACACTGCCTCAATACCACACCAGTGCACTGGTCGCCGGCTTATCGACTCATCGCGCGGTCCAATCAGCCACTCAAAATGGTCTTAAGTGGCAACAAATCTGCCCAATTAGCTGATTTGCTTTCCAAACACCCACTTCTTTCGACATACCCACTCGCCCATACTCGGTCGCCATATTGAGGTGGAGCTAACCATACTTGAAAAAATCTGGCGCTGTCAGACTTATAGTTTTTCTTTTAATCGATAAAACTTTAATAAAAACATAAAATGATGCCATTCAGTGTCAGCTTAAGAGGTTGCTGTCAAACAGGCTGCTTATAATGCATAAGTGAGTCATCGTCTCAATCAGATCCTAATGCACACTCACTTGTCTGTTGCTTTTACAGAGAAAACTCTGGCTAAGTCAATCATTAACTAGGTCTGGGAAGGTGTGTGAGATAAGGCTGCAGTTAGAGTGTTGTTGAGGCCCCACTTCCCAGACGTTTCATCCCTCTTCAACTGTTCATCATCCCTCTTCAACTCACATCGAGGTTGAGTTCCACCACCAGAGGACAGCAACATCCTATAATAAATTAACCCTCAATTTTAATGACCTTCCAATACATTACCAATACCGAGTGGGGCAATTAAAGATGCATCGATATAATGTTATCTACCTGTTTTCAAGAGTGGTTGGTGCATGAAAGGAGAGAGCTCTGCTGTTTGTTGCCGGTGTCAGAAGGAGACGGATACTATCCGACAACACTACAACAACGTCTGGAGCAGCTGTACAACGCAGGCAGTTTTCTGCAAGTGAATAAGTTACTGGACTCAAAGGTCAACTGAACACAGCAGCAACATGAGAGATTACGATGGAATCACATCTTTCTTGGGAACATGGGGACCCTTTCAGCGGACAATCTTCTTGGCATTGGCCATCAGTATCCTGCCCAATGGGTTTACTGGTATTTATATAGTGTTTGTAGGTGATACACCGCCACATGAATGCTATGTTCCTGAGGAGTATAATATCAGTGAGATGTGGAGAAATGTGACCATCCCAATGGAGACAATACATGGTGCGTTACAGCATAGCTCTTGCTCAAGGCTCAAACTGGAGACAGTTAGAAACTACTCTAGCCTAAATATCATTCCAAATGTGGATTTCAACGTGAGTAAAATTGAGCTGGAAAGTTGCTTGGATGGTTGGAAATACAGCAAAGACGTCTACCTGTCAACATTTGTCACTGAGGTGAGAAATGTATTGCAAATCACTGAAAACATTATGAGCTATTCCCAAAGACCAAAACAATTCTATGTGATGAAAAGAGTATGAAAAACAAATATGTGAATGATGAACTTTAAATGCTTACACAAACACTTTGGATTGCACTGTTGGGTCACCCAAAGCCGTACAACAACAAATTGCAGTTATAGTACAGTACATTGTAGTTATGTTGTAGTTGTACTGCAATTACTGCATCCAGAAACAAACTGATGTGTTACTTTGCAGTCTAGTGCCGTAATTTAGCAATTCACCTGTGTTTATTTTGCAGTTATAGTGCAATTACTGTCGTTTAAAATAACACAGTAACTGCACTGTAACTGCAGTTTCACTTTTAGTAAAAGGAGAGAAAGGGCATTTGTGTAAATTTGGAAATATGTGTATTTTGCAGTGGGATGTGGTGTGTGATAATGCATACAAAGTTCCCTTGACCACCTCGATTCACTACTTTGGTGCGCTGGTGGGAACGTTCATCTCTGGCCAGATGTCTGACAGGTCTGTACTTTATACTGTGTACCTCAGTCCTGATGGAGAATCATCTGAGACAATGTGACCTTACATCATTTTTCATCAACAGGTTTGGAAGAAAGCCAGCACTCTTTACTATGATGATAATCCAGAGTGTGGCCACTTTCGCACAAATATTCTCACCAAACTGGGAGGCATTCACTATTTTTTTCTTCTTTGCTGGTGCTGGATCAGTCTCAAACTACGTCATAGCGTATGTTCTTGGTAGGTTCAAAATAAGCACAACTTTTATCTACAGTATCTCTTGCACATTTGGTAAATTTACTGAACTTGCATATCTGGTCCTAGGGACAGAAATACTGAGCCCTGGAGCTCGTGTGGTATTCTCCGCTCTTGGAGTGTTCCTGAGTTCTGCGATTGGCTACATGTTCATGCCGGCTGTGGCATACTTCATCCGTGATTGGAGGTGGTTGCTGGTTCCCATGGCAGGCTCTGGAATAATATACCTCCCGCTATGGTGGTAAGCAAAATGTGTCCCCACAGGAATGTGGGGATACATGTGGGGATACATTCTTTTAGCGAAGGTACTTGTTATCTATGTCAAATACAAACATTAGCCTGATTTAACATAGGGCCTCAGTAACATTCATATAATAGGTTCATCCCAGAGTCCCCCAGATGGCTGCTCTCTCAGGGAAGAGTGGAGGAGGCTGAGGCCATACTGAGAGATGCTGCCAGGAGGAACAGTGTTGAAGCACCAGAGGTCATCTTCACTCCCTCAGAGGTGAGATAGCTTACTTAGCTACAGTTTAGTTTACATCATTTAATAAAAAAAACCTTCCTAGGGATATAGAGTAACAAAAACCATCTATAGAGGAATTACAAAAAGGTGTCTGTCTTTGATTCCCATGTAAAAAATGTAATATATTTTTAGGCACCTATCCAGTTGAAGTCAAAGTCCTTTTTTCTGGTTCTGCAATACATAAACTGAATGAAGTTGATAAATAAACCATTGTTAAATCATTTGAGAGACCAATGCATCCCTTCCTGTTCTAAGGTGTAATCCAGGTCATTCATCAGAATACTTGACCACTCACTCTGGCCTGACTCTAGTTTAGGTTTCTGAAGTGTTATCGTTTAACCAATGCAGTGTAGCACTGCAGAATAATGAGACTGTGCTGTGCTTATGGCGATGAAGGAGAGACACCGGGAATAAAATACAGGGGCAATCTACTCTTAGCAATTTATCCATTATGCATTTTGCTCTTCTAAATGGTGTTACCTAATGATGATCCTAATGATGACTTTTCTCCAGGTAGAAGATGCTTTGGCCATGAAGGACAAGAAACACAACATTCTGGATGTCATGAGGAGCAGCAATATGTTTTCAATTATAATTCTGTGTTCCCTTCTGTGGTAAATCTTAGCATCTGTTAAAACACAAATCCTACACAATCTTAAAGGACCCCAATTTTTTTTTTATATATTTTGGTATTTGTTTCATTGGTTCATTGTTGACATAGTCCCAAAATGTTTCGCTTGTCAGCAATCAAGTTTTCATGATATGTAACTTTCAAAATACAGAAATGCTCACATGATGCAATTGGCATCATATGATACTAAATGCAGCATCATATTACGCAAAATGCAAAGTATGCGATGACTTCTGTATTTTGAAAGTGACATATCTTGGAAACTTGATTGCTGACAAGCATTTGGGACTATGTCAACAATGGACTAATGAAACAAATACCAAAATATCGTTTTTTGGGTGGAATTGTCATTAAATTACTCTGAATATTACTTTGAATATGACTTTGTTTGTGCCTGTTCATCTAATTCAATCGACTTTGTATGTTTGATTTCCTTCTGCAGGATTATTATCACATGTGGCTACTTCGCTCTGCTTTTGAACACCTCCAACCTCAATGGAAATCCCTATATCAACTGCTTCCTGTCTGGAGCTGCAGAAGTGCCAGCCTATTTCATTGCCCTGCTGCTGCTCAGATACTGTTCCAGACAGTTCTGCCAGTCCTCCACTCTCTTCCTAGGGGGAGCTGTTATTCTCTTCATTAACATGGTCCCAACAGGTAAAATTCATTGACCATCTTAGAGGGAGTCTCATATACAGATCTTTATAGACATCACCTAATTTACACCTGGTTGTCTCTCTATGTCTCAGATCTCCCAGGAGTGGCTATCTTCCTGGAGATGGTGGGGAAGTTTGGCATCACGGCAGCGTTCTGTGTAGTGTATGCAGTCACATCGGAGCTCTTCCCCACCGTGGTGAGGAACATGGCCATGGGGACGTGCTCCATGGCAGCACGCATCGGAACCATCATCTCACCCTTCATCATCTACCTCGGTAAGACCAATCAATCAGTTAATTAATCAATCATCAATGTAAATATTGGACTGTTAAAGTATATCTTGTAAGACCTGGATCACTATCCATGTCTTTGTTCGGTAGAGATTAACAAGATTGAGTGGATGCAATCGACAACGTCTCTCACTGTTAATTTGGTTTTCTGATGTTCAGATCTCTCCCTTGATGTTGAAAATGTCTCTTTTATTTATTTGCAGGAAATTACTACAAGTACCTACCATACATATTGATTGGTAGCCTTGCAATACTTGGAGGTCTGTTCTGCTTCATTTTACCTGAGACTTACGGCAAGGTTTTGCCAGAGACCATCTTACAGATGCAGCATATCAAAGGGTGAGTTTGACTGTCCGTCCGTCTCTACGTACATTCCTCCATCCATCTTGATGAAGAATTGTTTCAAACATGTGTTTTCGTCTTTTCTACAGGTGTCGATGCAACACAGAACAAGACACCGAAAACGTAGTTAGCAAATCAGAGAATAAGAAGGAATCTAAATTCTAAATCTTGTACTTTTTCTTCTAAGCGAAAATATGGAATTGTTTGAACATGGTAATACCATGGATTATTTAGCTTTTTGATTTTGAATTTTAGGACCCCTTTAGGTATAAAAGAATATCCTGTATACAAAAAAGTTAGTTGATTAAATATTGTATTTGTCCTTTACTACTATAGCCCATAGAAACACATTGAATAACACATTCATAAATGGCAAAGAAGACAGTCCAAAAATAAATAATAAGGAATAAGGTTCTGAAGTGTCTGTTCTATATCAAGGAGATATAAGAAAGCTCAGGAAATATTAGTTTTTTGGACACATATTTAACCCCTTATTTTTGTTGGCACAAAACTACCTCCATACTTCCATTCATTTGTATGGGTTACCTTAAGACTAGTCCCGTGACACTTATGGGGGTCATAAAGCAAAACGGAGAACACCATCATGTTCATGAGAGTCCCCTTTCCACAGTTGGGTCATACAGTATAAGCTTGTAGCCCAAACGGTTTGGACGCTACAGACAGAAGTTGGCACATCAGCAATACCGACTTCAGATGAGTCATGTGGAGCTTGTGGGGGTCATAGAGAAAGATGGAGAACACCATCATGTTTGTGAGAAGTTTTTGTGAGAAGACCGATTTTCAGGATGTATCATGGTCTGACAAACACTGCTGTAGCTCGGCCACCTTCCTCTGCAGATGCGGACGGACAACATAGCCTGATGTGGTGGATTGAGAAACAGCCCAATGCAAAATAAATACACTGCTCAAAAAAATAAAGGGAACACTTAAACAACACAATGTAACTCCAAGTCAATCACACTTCTGTGAAATCAAACTGTCCACTTAGGAAGCAACACTGATTGACAATAAATTTCACATGCTGTTGTGCAAATGGAATAGACAACAGGTGGAAATTATAGGCAATTAGCAAGACACCCCCAATAAAGGAGTGGTTCTGAAGGTGGTGACCACAGACCACTTCTCAGTTCCTATGCTTCCTGGCTGATGTTTTGGTCACTTTTGAATGCTGGCGGTGCTTTCACTCTAGTGGTAGCATGAGACGGAGTCTACAACCCACACAAGTGGCTCAGGTAGTGCAGCTCATCCAGGATGGCACATCAATGCGAGCTGTGGCAAGAAGGTTCGCTGTGTCTGTCAGCGTAGTGTCCAGAGCATGGAGGCGCTACCAGGAGACAGGCCAGTACATCAGGAGACGTGGAGGAGGCCGTAGGAGGGCAACAACCCAGCAGCAGGACCACTACCTCCGCCTTTGTGTAAGGAGGAGCACTGCCAGAGCCCTGCAAAATGACCTCCAGCAGGCCACAAATGTGCATGTGTCTGCTCAAACGGTCAGAAACAGACTCCATGAGGGTGGTATGAGGGCCCAACGTCCACAGGTGGGGTTGTGCTTACAGCCCAACACCGTGCAGGACGTTTGGCATTTGCCAGAGAACACCAAGATTGGCAAATTCGCCACTGGCGCCCTGTGCTCTTCACAGATGAAAGCAGGTTCACACTGAACACGTGACAGACGTGACAGAGTCTGGAGACGCCGTGGAGAACGTTCTGCTGCCTGCAACATCCTCCAGCATGACCGGTTTGGCGGTGGGTCAGTCATGGTGTGGGGTGGCATTTCTTTGGGGGCCGCACAGCCCTCCATGTGCTCGCCAGAGGTAGCCTGACTGCCATTAGGTACCGAGATGAGATCCTCAGACCCCTTGTGAGACCATATGCTGGTGCGGTTGGCCCTGGGTTCCTCCTAATGCAAGACAATGCTAGACCTCATGTGGCTGGAGTGTGTCAGCAGTTCCTGCAAGAGGAAGGCATTGATGCTAAGGACCGCCCGTTCCCCAGACCTGAATCCAATTGAGCACATCTGGGACATCATGTCTCGCTCCATCCACCAACGCCACGTTGCACCACAGACTGTCCAGGAGTTGGCGGATGCTTTAGTCCAGGTCTGGGAGGAGATCCCTCAGGAGACCATCCACCACCTCATCAGGAGCATGCCCAGGCGTTGTAGGGAGGTCATTCAGGCACGTGGAGGCCACACACACTACTGAGCCTCATGTTGACTTGTTTTAAGGACATTACATCAAAGTTGGATCAGGCTGTAGTGTGGTTTTCCACTTTAATTTTGAGTGTGACTCCAAATCCAGACCTCCATGGGTTGATAAATTTGATTTCCATTGATAATTTTTGTGTGATTTTGTTGTCAGCACATTCAACTATGTAAAGAAAAAAGTATTTAATAAGATTATTTCATTCATTCAGATCTATGATGTGTTATTTTAGTGTTCCCTTTATTTTTTTGAGCAGTGTACATTATCTCTAGCTTAAACTGACAGATTTTGATGGGGATTATTATATAACTTTGATTGACGCACAGGTGCGTCAAAAGACTGTTAAGGATTTTTATGTGAATGTACTGAACACCTAAACTTCATACAACCAGCAGGCAAAACGAATGGTTAAGTTACACAACTTATCTCAGCATTTGGACATTAATCGCGTAGAGGTTAAAAGATAAAGACAAGTTCCTCTTGAATTAATGTGGATGCCCGGCTGAGACTAGATAACTACTGCTGAAGTCGGAAGTTTACATACACCTTAGCCAAATACATTTAAACTCAGTTTTTCCACAATTCCTGACATTTAATCCTAGTAAAAATTCCCTGTCTTAGGTCAGTTAGGATTACCACTTTATTTTAAGAATGTGAAATGTCAGAATAATAGTAGAGAGAATTACTTATTTCTGCTTTAATTTCTTTCATCACATTCCCAGTGGGTCAAAAATGTACATACACTCAATTAGTATTTGGTAGCATTGCCTTTAAATTGTTGGGTCAAACGTTTCGGGTAGCCTTCCATAAGCTTCCTACAATAAATTGGGGGATTTCCTCCTGACAGAGCTGGTGTAACTGAATCAGGTTTGTGGGCCTGCTTGCTCGCACACGCTTTTTCAGTTCTGCCCACAAATCTTCTATAGGATTGAGGTCAGGGCTTTGTGATGGCCACTCCAAAACCATTACTTTGTTGTCCTTAAGCCATTTTGCCTCCATTTTGGAAGTATGCTTGGGGTCATTGTCCATTTGGAAGACCCATTTGTGACCAAGCTTTAACTTCCTGACTGATGTCTTGAGATGTTGCTTCAATATATCCACATAATTTTCCTTTCCTCATGATGCCATCTATTTTGTGACGTGCACCAGTCCCTCCTGCAGCAAAGCACCCGCACAACATGATGCTGCCACCCCCGTGCTTCACGGTTGGGATGGTGTTCTTCAGCTTGCAAGCCTCCCCCTTTTTCCTCCAAACATAACGAGGGTCATTATGGCCAAACAGTTCTATTTTTGTTTCATCAGACCAGAGGACATTTCTCCAAAAAGTACGATCTTTGTCCCCATGTGCAGTTGCAAACCGTAGTCTGGCTTTTTAATGGCGGTTTTGGAGCAGTGGCTTCTTCCTTGCTGAGCGGCCTTTCAGGTTATGTCGATATAGGACTTGTTTTACTGTGGAAATAGATACAGTGATGGAAAAAAGTATTTGATCCCCTGCTGATTTTGTATGTTTGCCCACTGACAAAGAAATGATCAGTCTATAATTTTAATGGTAGGTTTATTTGAACAGTGAGAGACAGAATAACAACAAAAAAATCCAGAAAAACGCATGTGAAAAATGTAATACATTTATTTGCATTTTAATGAGGGAAATAAGTATTTGACCCCTCTGCAAAACATGACTTAGTACTTGGTGGCAAAGCCCTTGTTGGCAATAACAGAGGTCAGACGTTTCTTGTAGTTGGCCACCAGGTTTGCACACATCTCAGGAGGGATTTTGTCTCACTCCTCTTTCTCCGACAGACATGCCTGTTCCACTGCTTGTTTGATGTAGAAATCAGCATCAGGTTTGCTTTTGCTCTCGAATAGAAGGGGGGGTACGGCTGTAATCAGGGTGATAGCTGTGTTCTCTGGCTTCACTGGTGGAACTTGTTTTTGTCTTTTCTTTCTATTTTCTCTGTCTTTGTCATTGTCTTCGTCTTGACCTAGCCAGGACTCTGAATAAGGTAGCAGGCTCCACCCTGAAATCAGTGCATTTCCAGATTGAAATGGATGATGCCGGGAATGGTCAGAACTCAGCCGATAGGATGGTTCGGACATCGAGATGGTCAGTCCACTGAAGAACATGAAGTCCAGTCCAAGGACTACAGCAAATGCAAGACTCGGATCTGCAAGTATAGCCACAGGAAGGTTAATAATCTCATCATGCAGCTTTATTGTCATATCAATCCAGCCCAAGGGTTTTCCTAGTTTCTGGGCCTGAGTAACAGGCATTTTACTTTGGGAACGCCAGACTCTCTGAACCTCCAAACACTGCCACTGCTCCCTAACAGGCTAGCCATTCCAGCTCAGGCTTCAGCAGTACTATGACGGTGGAATGGCCGTAACTATATATACAGAATACAGTACACAATGAAATAAATTACGGGTCAACATCTAAATATTGCTCCCAGTGTTGATCTAAGCTCAGAAAGCTTATATTCTTGACTTGACTGAGTTGTAATCGTGCTTGCCTCTTTGCGAAGAAGTAGAATAATGACAGTGGTTTGATCGTTATGTTCGCATGGGTAGGCTACTGAGTTCTCATATAACTTTGCTTTACAGAGAGAAGGCTACTGAGACAGACAGCGATGTGACGCTCAGTGGTGAGGCTGAGGCAGGCTGCAATGAATGCAGGAGGAAGCAGAGGAGACAGAGAGAGAAAGCAAGCAGAGAGAGACATTAGCACAGTGGTTCCCAAACTAGGGTTGTCACTAGTTACCACAGTCACAATGTCATTATTAAGGTTAAAACCTGCCTATTTCTAAAATGTCTCTTCTCAAAATCTGATTTTAAACCTAACCCTAAACCTTAGCCCTAACCTTAACCACACTGCAAACCTTATGCCTAACCTTAAATTAAGACCAAAAAGCTGATTTTTGTGACAACCCCAAACTTGGGGTCGGGGCCTCATGTGGGGTCTCCTGAGAAAATCTGTACTAATCTTATCAAGAAATTTAACAAAACAATCAACAACATACAGTACCAGTCAAAAGTCTAGACACACCTACTCATTCAAAGGTTCTTCTTTATTTTTTTTTACTATTTTCTACATTGTAAAATAATAGTGAAGACATCAAAACTATGAAATAACACATGGAATCATGTAGTAAGCAAAAAAAGTGTTAAAAAAATCTAAATATATATTATATATTTGATGACAGCTTTGCAATTCTCTAAACCAGCTTCACCTGAAATGCTTTTCCAAAAGTCTTGAAGGAGTTCCCACATATGCTGAGCACTTGTTGGCTGCTTTTCCTTAACTCTGCGGTCCAACTCAACCCAAACCATCTCAATTGGATTGAGGTCGGGTGATTGTGGAGGCCAGGTCATCTGATGCAGCACTCCATCACTCTCCTTCTTTGTCAAATAGCCCTTACATAGCCTGGACGTGTGTTGGGTCATTGTCCTGTAGAAAAACAAATTACAGTCCCACTAAGCGCAAACCTGGTGTGATGGCATATCGCTGCAGAATGCTGTGGTAACCATGCTGGTTAAGTGTGCCTTGAATGCTAAATAAATCACTGACAGTGTCACCAGCAAAGCACCCCCACACCATCACACCTCCTCCTCCATGCTTCATGGTGGGATCCACACATGAGGAGATCATCCGTTCACTTACTCTGTGTCTCACAAAGACACAGTGGTTGAAACCAAAAATCTCAAATTTTGACTCATCAGACCAAAGGACAGATTTCCCCCAGTCTAATGTCTATTGCTTGTGTTTCTTGGCCAAAGTAAGGCTCTTCTTCTTGTTGGTGTCCTTTAGTAGTGGTTTCTTTGCAGCAATTCAACCATAAAGGCCTGATTCCCGCAGTCTACCCTGAACAGTTGATGTTGAGATGTGTCTGTTACTTGAACTCTGTGAAGCATTTATTTGGGCTGAAATTTCTGAGGCTGGTAACTCTAATGAACTTATCCTCTGTGGCGGTCCTCATGAGAGCCAGTTTTACCACCCCCTACCTTGCCACAACACAACTAATTGGCTCAAACGCATTAAGAAGGAAAGAAATTCCACAAATTAACTTTTAACAAGGCACACCTGTTAATTGTAATGCATTCCAGGTGACTACCTCATGAAGCTGGTTGAGAGAATGCCAAAAGTGTTCAAAGCTGTCATCAAGGCAAAGGGTGGCTACTTTGAAGAATCTCAAATATAATATATATTTTGATTTGTTTAACACTTTTTTGGTTACTACATGATTCCATATGTGTTATTTCACAGTTTTGATGTCTTCACTACTATTCTACAATGTAGAAAATAGTAAAAATAAAGAAAAACTCTTGAACGAGAAGGTGTTCTAAATCTTTTGACTGGTAGTGTATTTTTTTTTTTAAATATATATGGGGGATTGGAAATGATGCAGACAATGACATTGATAAAAGCCACTATCAATCTGCAATATTAAATGCACAAATATCTTGGCTGACTATCAAGCTTAGATTAAACAGAACACAGCTAACTGCATTTACTATGTTTTTAATCAGATGTTGTTCAAATGTCTTGCCGCCAAACCAGCTGGACACAACTATTTTGTCCTGCCAAGCCAATGCCATGAAAACAAATTGTGAAAAAAAAACGATTTGCTACATTTGTCATTAGCTGGCAAGCAAGTTCACCAACTCAAGATTAAAAACTGTCTGGGTCTTCACAATTGACACTGCTGACTTGACGATTAGTTTGTTTAGTTGTTCATCCCTTAACAGCTGATAACCAGGACGTGATCGCCTGCTAGCTAGCCATCGTGTCCAACGAGCTAACTTAGCTTGGCTAGCTGGCTGAAAAATAGCAGTGACTCAACATTTTAATAAAAAAATGGTTTAACATAATTTGGTGAATAAATAAACATAATATTTAAATTTGACAAACTTCTTCCTCTGGAACATTTTCTCTCAAGCGGGGACTTCAGTTGACCCTTAATTCAGAAGTTTGGGAATTTTCGCTGTGTCGCAAGGTGTTATGGGATAGCCTCCCCTGCAAAGGGAAAGAAAAAGTATGTTCCCATGCGTGCTTAGTTTTCCAGACCTCCCAAGTAAACTTGTAGAACTTCTGGTAAACTTAGTACATACTTGCCTTTTTGTACTCACTATACAGTCTAGATAGAACACGTGTATGCATTTTGGAACATAGCTCCTGTGTCCAAGTAGGCTACAAGTAGCTATGTGTGTGGAAAACATTTAATTACAGGTAAGATATTTAACTTTTTTAGTATAGTCCGTTTGTATCTCCACTCACTACTTGTAGCTGTATAGTCCGTTTGTTTGTGTTGTTGGTCTTGGCTAGCTTAATGTTCTAATTGGTAGCTAGCTAGCACTCACTCACATGGCTGCAAGCACCGTCATGAAAAGGGGCATGAGGGAAGCCCTACAATATTATATTTGTCTATGTAGTGAGAACACTCGGGAGCAATGTTGAAAAGGAGTCTTTAGACATGTTGTACTTTTCTTCAATGTAGTTTTGTAATTGACTAAAACAAGCAGACAACAAGAAAATTGCATTTGAAAAAGGTCAAGTATTTGCTCTGAGCCAAATCGGGAAACCTAGGTAACCACAGGTTGTCTTCCCCACAGGCAAAGGCGGGGTCATTACATTCTATCTAATACCAACTGGGAATATAGGAAGTCCTACCCAGTTGACTACTTTAAAATGGTGGAAGCCCTCAATGGCAATGTCCATGCTAAAACAGGTTTTATCCATCTAGAGGTCTCTTTCTAACTCCATGGTCGGTCCCTAATGGTTTATTTGTTTGTTCGCAGTGTTATATGACATTGAGTACAAAGAGCCTCTGACTTCCTCAACATAGTTCTTTGGTGTTCTGGTGGGAGACTTCATCATAGCCAAGGCTAGCTTTTTCAAGCAGAAATTTGCTTCCTGTAACACAAACTCAAAAAGGTTCTGGGACACTGTAAAGTCCATGGAGAATAAGAGCACCTCCTCCCAGCTGTCCACTGCACTGAGGATAGGAAACGCTGTCACCACCGATAAACGCACAATAATTGAGAATTTCAATAAGCATTTTTCTACGGCTGGCCATGCTTTCCACCTGGCTACCCCTACCCCGGTCAACAGCCCTGCACCCCCCTCAGTAACTCGCCCAAGCCTCCCCCATTTCTCCTTCTCCCAAATCCAGTTAGCTGATGTTCTGAAAGAGCTGCAAAATCTGGACCCCTACAAATCAGCCGGGCTAGACAATCTGGACCCTTTCTTTCTAAAATTATCTGCAGAAATTGTTGCAACCGCTATTACTAGCCTGTTCAACCTCTCTTTCGTGTCGTCTGAGATTCCCAAAGACTGGAAAGCAGCTGCGGTCATCCCCCTCTTCAAAGGGGGAGACACTCTTGACCCAAACTGCTACAGACCTATATCTATCCTACCCTGCCTCTCTAAGGTCTTTGAAAGCCAAGTTAACAAACAGATTACCGACCATTTCGAATCCCACCGTACCTTCTCCGCTATGCAATCTGGTTTCAGAGCTGGTCATGGGTGCACCTCAGCCACGCTCAAGGTCCTAAACGACATCATAACCGCCATCGATAAAAGACATTACTGTGCAGCCGTATTCATTGATCTGGATCTCACCACATCCTTATCGGCAGACTCGACAGCCTTGGTTTCTCAAATGATTGCCTCGCATGGTTCACCAACTACTTCTCTGATAGAGTTCAGTGTGTCAAATCGGAGGGCCTCTAGCAGTCTCTATGGGGGTGCCACAGGGTTCAATTCTTGGGCCGACTCTTCTCTGTATACATCAATGATGTCGCACTTGCTGCTGGTGAGTCTCTGATCCACCTCTACGCAGACGACACCATTCTGTATACTTCTGGCCCTTCTTTGGACACTGTGTTAACTTCTTTGGGAGCAGCGCACGAGGTGCCCGTTTCGGAGGGCCTGGCGTGCCCAAAGTAAAATGCCTCCCATTCAGGCCCAGAAAATAAATAGGATATGCACATATTCAGTACCATTGGATAGGAAACACTCTGAATTTTCTAAAAGTGTTAACATTTTGTCTGTGAGTATAACAGAACGGATATGGCAGGCGAAAACCCGAGGAATTTCTGTCCTGGAAAAAGTGGTTTTGACAGATTGCCTCATTTAGAACCCCTCCCTTATGAAAATGCCCATATAAGGGCATATGAATGCAGTACCTATCGCTTCCTCTGGATGTCACCAGTCTCGAAAAAGTGTTCTGATTCTTTTTAGATGCTTTTAGAGCAGAGAAGAAGACGAATAAGGAAGTGTCCACGCAGATGGCAATACAAGTAAATGCGCGCTCCCGGCTGGCACGTTCTTTGTTTTTTTCCTTTCTTATCGCCCAGTTTATATTCTGGTTGAAATATTATACTATTTATACATAAAAGTGTTCCTAAGGATACATTTAAAATGATGTTTGATTGTTCTTGGACAAGTTTATAGGTATAAGTTGAACGAGTTCTCTTCACAGTTTCAATGGAGGAGTCGACGCTCTATTTTCTCATTATAACGCGCCAACCAAACAGAGATTTATGGATATAATACATTACTTTTTCTAACAAAAGAACCATGGATTGTCTTCGTTGGACACTTGGGAAGCCCTCAGCAGAAGTTCTTCAAAAGGTAATTGATTTGTTTTCGCTGTTTAATGTGTTATGTGTGAACCGTGATGGCTTATGAATTCATGGTAATGGGAAAAATATTGGAGGTGCTACCCTCAAACAATCAAATGTGGTGCTTTCGCCGTAAAGCCTTTTTGAAATCTGACAACGCTGTGATATTGCCAAGAAGCAGAGGTTTTGATGACTATGAAACGCTTGTATATTGATGCATGTTTAATAATTCAACTTTTGGATTTTGAATTTGGCGCCTTGCATTTCACCTGGTAGTGTCGGGAGTGGGGCGCTAGCGCCCCATCGCTCCCTAAGAACTACCCTCCAGACGAGCTTCAATGCCATTACAACTCTCCTTCCGTGGCCTCCAGCTGCTCTTAAGCGCAAATAAAACTAAATGCATGCTCTTCAACCGATCGCTGCCTGCACCTGCCCGCCCGTCCAGCATCTCTACAATGGACGGTTCTGTCTTAGATTATGTGGACAACTACAAATATCTAGGTGTCTGGTTAGACTGTAAACTCTCCTTCCAGACTCACATCAAACATCTCCAATCCAAAATTAAATCTAGAATTGGCTTCCTATTTCGCAACAAAGCATCCTTCACTCATGCTGCCTATCCTACCTATCCTCGACTTCGGTGATGTCATTTACAAAATAGCTTCCAATACTCTACTCAACAAATTGGATGCAGTCTATCACAGTGCCATCCGTTTTGTCACCAAAGCCCCATATACCACCCACCACTGCGACCTGTACGCTCTCATTGGCTGGCCCTCGCTTTACTCTCGTCGCCATACCCACTGGCTCCAGGTCATCTACAAATCCCTGCTAGGTAAAGCCCCGCCTTATCTCAGCTCGCTGGTCACCATAGCAGCACCAACCCGTAGCACGTGCTCCAGCAGGTATATCTCGCTGTTCACCCCCAAAGCCAATTCCTCCTTTGGCTGACTTTCCTTCCAGTTCTCTGCTGCCAATGACTGGAACGAACTACAAAAATCTCTGAAACTGGAGACACTTATCTCCCTCACCAGCTTTAAGCACCAGCTGTCAGAGCAGCTCACAGACTCCTGCACCTGTACATAGCCCATCTGTAAATAGCCCAACCAACTACCTCATCCCCTACCGTATTTATTTATTTATCTTGTTCCTTTGCACCCCAGTTTTTCTACATTGCACATTCATCTACTGCACATCTACTATTCCAGTGTTTAAATGCTATATTGTAATTACTTTGCCACCATGGCCTATTTATTGCCTTACCTTCCTTATCTTACCTCATTTGCACTCTTTGTATATAGATTTGTTTTTTTTCTACTGTATTATTGACTGTATGTTTGTTTTACTCCATGTGTAACTCTGTGTTGTTGTATGTGTCGAACTGCTTTGCTTTATCTTGGCCAGGTCGCAGTTGTAAATGAGAACTTGTTCTCAACTTGCCTACCTGGTTAAATAAAGGTGAAATAAATAAAAAATAAGACAGCTGTCCGACAAGTGTGTGTACAAATACAAGTTTGGAAAGAACAAAGAAGAATAACATTCGTAAGGAATTCTGTGGTTCTTACGTTGAGTTATCAGAATGAAAAGTGTCATGTGAAAAAAAGGATGTTATGACTTAACAGTTAAAAAATAAAAATCTATGTTTTATTTTACCTCTATTTAACTAGGCAAGTCAGTTAAGAACAAATTCTTATTTACAATGACGGCCTAGGAACAGTGGGCTAACTGCCTTGTTCAGGGGTAGAACGACAGATTTTTGCCTTGTCAGCTCGGGGATTCGATCTAGCAACCTTTCGGTTACTGGCCCAACCACTAGGCTACCTGCCGCCCCCCCCAAAAAAATTTAAAATACAAAAAATACAAAAAAAATAACAAAAAATAAACATGGTTGGTAGACTTAATTTGGAATGGAGCAGTTCACAGGAATACTTCCATATCTTCACTGTGTATCTGTTCATTTCCATAAATAAGATAAATAATCAGCCCATTAGAGAATCTTATACCAAAAATATATGGAATCATCAACCATGACTTTTAAAAGGTATTTGTATTTATTATGGATCCCCATTAGCTGCTGCCAAAGCAGCAACTACTCTTCATGGGGTCCAGCAAAATTAAGGCAGTTTATACAATTTTAAAAACATTACAAGACATTCACAGATTTCACAACACACAACACACTCAGGCCCCTAATCCACCACTACCACACATCCACAGTACTAAATCCATGTGTATGTATAGTGCATATGTTATCGTGTGTGTCTGTGCCAATGTTTTTGTTGCTTCACAGTAAGGTATTTTTTTTATCTGTTTTTTAAATCTAATTTTACTGCTTGCATAAATTACTTGATGTGGAATATAATTCCATGTAGTCATGGCTCTTTGTAGTACTGTGTGCCTCCCATAGTCTGTTCTGGACTTGGGGACTGTGAAGAGAGCTCTTGTGGCATGTCTTGTGGGGTATGCATGGGTGTCCGAGCTGTGTGCCCGAGCTGTGTGCCAGTAGTTTAAACAGACAGCTCGGTGCATTCAACATGTTAATACCTCTCATAAATAAAAGTAGTGATGAAGCCAATCTCTCCTCCACTTTGAGCCTGGAGAGATTGACATGCATATTATTAATATTAGCTCTCTGTGTACTTCCGAACTAATTGCAATTTTCTTAGTACTTTTTTGTGACACCTGACCACACGACTGAACAGTAGTCAAGGTGCGACAAAACTAGGGCCTGTTGGACCTGCCTTGTTTATAGTGTTGTTAAGAAGGCAGAGCATCGCTTTATTATAGACAGACTTCTCCCCGTCTTAGCTACTACTGCATCAATATGTTTTGACCATGACAGTTTACAGGGTTAATCCAAGCAGTTTAGTCATCTCAACTTGCTCAATTTCCACATTATTTATTACAAGATTTAGTTGAGGTTTAGGGTCTAGAAATATTTAGTCCAGAAATATTTAGGGCTAACTTATTCCTTGCTACCCACTCTGAAACAAACTGCAGCTCTTTGTTGAGTGTTGCAGTCATTTCAGTCGCTGTAGTAGCTGACGTGTATAGTGTTGAGTCATCCGCATACATAGACACTCTGGCTTTACTCAGTCAGTGGCATGTCGTTAGTACAAATTTAAAAAAGCAAGGGGCCTAAACAGCTACCCTGGGGAATTCCTGATTCTAACTGGATTATATTTGAGAGGCTTCCATTAAAGAACACCCTCTGTATTCTGTTAGACAAGTAACTCTTTATCAACATTATAGCAGGGGGTGTAAAGCCATAACACATACGCTTTTCCAGCAGTAGACTATGATCGATAATGTCAAAGGCTGCACTGAAGTCTAACAAGACAACCCCCACAATCATTGTATCATCAATTTCTCTCAGCCAATCATCAGTCATTTGTGTGTGCTTGCTGAGTGTGCTGTGCTTGTTGAGTGTCCTTCCTTATAAGCATGCTGAAATTCTGTTGTCAATTTGTTTACTGTAAAATAGCATTGTATCTGGACAAACACCGTTTTTTCCAGAAGTTTACTAAGGGTTGGTAACAGGCTGATTGGTCGGCTGTTTGAGCCAGTAAAGGGGGCTTTACTATTCTTGGGTAGCGGAATGACTTTAGCTTCCCTCCAGGCCTGAGGGCACACGCTCTCTATGAGGCTTAAATTGAAGATGTGGCAAATAGGAGAGGCAATATCGTCTGCTATTATCCTCAATAATTTTCCATCCACATTGTCAGACCCCGGTGGCTTGTCATTGTTGATAGACAACAATAATTCTTTCACCTCTTCCACACTGACTTTACGGAATTCAAAAGTGCAATTCTTGTCTTCCATAATTTGGTCTGGTATACTGTGATGTGTAATGTCAGCATTTGTTGCTGGCATGTCATCCCTAAGATTACTTATCTTGCCAATGAAAAAGTCATTAAAGTAGTTTGCAATATCAGTGGGCTTTGTGATGAATGAACCATTTGATTCAATGAATGAAGGAGCCGAGTTGGCTCTTTTCCATGATGTTACATCTTCGCCCAGGTATTCTCCCAAACTGGAAGGCATTCAGCGCCAGTGTGTCTGCAGAATCCAAGATTCTGCGTGGGGTTCAGCTCCCTGGGGGTGTTCATGGGATCTGGTTTGGGCCAAATGTTTATGCCAGCAGTAGCCTACTTCATCCGTGACAGGAGGTGGCTCTTGGTCCCCATGGCAGGGTCTGGATGGATGCACATCCCTATCTGGTATTAAATGTAATAATTGACACTCAACACGGTCTAGTTGAGGACCCTGGACCTGGTCAAATGTACTACCTAATGTACTCTATGTTTGATTGGTTAATTCCAGAGTTTCCCAGATGGCTACTCTCTCAGAGAAGAGAGGAGGAGGCTGAGGTCATACAGAGACGCTGCCAGGAGTAACAGAATCACAGCCCCAGAGGTAATCTTCACTCCCGTAGAGCAGTGGAGGTAAGCG
The DNA here is from genome assembly GCA_030435695.1 of Brachymystax lenok tsinlingensis. Classification (NCBI taxonomy): domain Eukaryota; kingdom Metazoa; phylum Chordata; class Actinopteri; order Salmoniformes; family Salmonidae; genus Brachymystax; species Brachymystax lenok. The sequence continues at coordinate 40,996,171 of CM059792.1, read as the reverse complement.
ATTATCTTTAATGAATAGGTCTAGATTAGAGGCTAACAGAAAATCTCACACATGCACTATAGCTACAAAGATTGAGTGTTTATTGCCAAAAAAAACTAACCAAAAACGATACAGTGACAATAAGGTTATGTGACAAGTGAATTATGGCTACACCTCACAAACACAGCAAAATCGAGGTTGGAAGGAGTAAAATCCTGAGGTGGGCAGGGAATGTACATTGCTAACCTACAATAGGTTGAGGATGCCCGTAAAAAGATGGACAAGAAATAGAATTTCTACAGAGCTGCAACATGGTCTCAATCATACTTATTTGTTCTCATTTGTAGTAAATCGTACTCTCCATTGTATTCGTTTTATTCCTAGATATGTTTAAGATATCAGTCTTATCACTCAGTCCAGGCATTAAAGGTAGACTCAGTGTTATGACATTTGCCACGAGCAGCACCGCAGATATTGAGATAAGCTCACAGTCACACAAAAGGATCTACGCATGTGAACGAGTGTCCTTCACGCTGATACAGTGTTGTAGCTGCTGGGCCAAAACAGCAGATCATTTTAGCCTCATGCTTCAATGCTCTTAGTTGTTGCAGAAATACCAATATTTTGCTTACTTTGTGTGTCGCTGTCTGATTTTAACTACTATGAATTAAGCTAGTCCTCTGTCCAATCCATGGTAAAGTTATAACATGCAACAACTAGTAAGCATATAGGACCAGTAGGTTTGCTAGGAGCAGTAAGTGTATTGGTTAATAATGAATTGTAGGTCTACAGTCCCTCTACACCAGAGAGTGTAGGAGCAAACCAGTTCAGAGTTCAATGTCGAGGGTGGGTCAACAATAAAAAACTGTCATAGACTAAATTAACTGCAATACACTTGTCTCAAATACAATAGAATAGCTAACTACACAGAACGACCATGGACCCCACCAGCCTTTTGCCCTCAGAACAGCCTCAATTGGTCGGCATGGACTCTACAAGGTGTCGAAAGCTTTCCACATATTGACTCCATTGCTTCCCACAGTTGTGTCAAGTTGGCTGGATGTCCTTTGGGTGGTGGACCATTCTTGATTCACACGGGAAACTGTTGAGCATGAAAAACTCAGCAGCGTTGCAGTTCTTGACACAAACTTGTCTGCCTAGCACCTACTACCATACCTGTTCAAAGGCAGTTACATTTTAAGCCTATTCACCCTCTGAATAGCACACATACACAATCCATGTCTCAGTTGTCTCAAGGCTTATAAATCCTTCTTTAACCTGTCTCCTCCCCTTCATTTACACTGATTGAAGTGGATTTAACAAGTGACATCAATAATGGATCATAGCTTTCACCTGGATTCACCTGGTCGGTCTATGTCATTAATGTTTTGTACACAGTGTATATTTGAAATATCATCAGTAATATGCTTACATCTACATTTCCTGATCTGATAAAACAGCTACAATGCTTTCTATTTTATTTTTATAGATGCGCACAGCCTCCATACCAGAGCCCCCCCCATTTGATCACAACAAAAAGTGAAAGTAAAATTGACTGCCATTAAAACATTGTGCGAGACTGTAATCCTTGGGTCCCTCAAACTTTATTTATATTTAGGATATTTTATTATGGAATTTGATCGTCTCACTGCATTTAAGGTGAGTTTGTGTGATGTAAATATCCAAGGATAGGATAAGAATGATTTAGGTCTTAGAGGCTACCTTAGCAATGTTTTCATAGAAGATTGGTAAAAACATTGGTAAAAACATAAACTTTTTGTGTTTCGGGTAAGAATATAATACTATAATACACTCAAAATGGTGTATTGATAATAAAGCAGTAATACATGTTCATGCTTTGTTATAATCTGTTAGCCATATGCTATGTGAGAAAGCAAAAGTGAAAATGGTCATCTCTCATAGGCTGCTAGGAAACTCATCCCCACATACCTTGCTGTAGGCTAAAACATAAGCAACATTGTTTCATTCAAGCTTTATTATTGATCAATGTTTAGAATGTATAGGACCCTTTTAACATGTATGTCATTTTCAAATACAGCTCTTTGACTGTTGCGTTTTAAAGACCTGTGTGTGTGTGTGTGTGTGCGTGCCATGTGTGTGTGTGCCATGTGTGTGTGTACTTACGTGTTGAACGTGTTGCAGATAAATGTGAATATTATTACAGAACATTTGTTTTTCTGTACTTTAAAATCTCTTTGGTGTCAGAGTTTGTGTATATTGGAACCCTAGGCAAATTGTCACTGGTAGGGTTAAATTTTCCCCCATGATGAAATCTGGGAGGGGACTGTGGATAGGTCTCTGTCCATCCGTTTGCTCGTTATTCACACGAGATATCTCAGACAACACTGGCCTGATTTTGACTAAACTTGGGTGAATGATGTCTTGACATAGGCAGTTACAAAAGTACACTGATTGGCCCAAGGCTGGGGCTATAGTAGTTAACTGAAATTTGTGAGTCACACCAGAAAGGAAGAGGCGAAGCGAGAGGGATAACTGGGTCCAAAATCTGTCTTCTCCAGCAGGTGGCTTTTTTTGACATGGAGTACGGGGAGTGGGTTAGCTAAAGAGACTGTAGGGCTTGACATTCAGGGCTGCTTTCTGGCCCGGCATCATGCCGAGCTAACCGGGCCAGTTAATCAAGCTTTCAAACTCCAAAACGTAATAAATAAGTAGATTTTCCCAACGTCCGACGCTTCACACTTGTTATCAACCAGCATTCGGATTTTCCAAGCAAAGGCACGAATGTCAAAGCCTTCCCTCTGCCTAGAGTGTGCTCTGCCTCAGTAGGCTAGGTCTTGGATACTCACGCAGTCTCAGTGGATGTAGGAAGCCAGGAGCGTAGCCACAGATGGGTAGCCAGGCCCACCACTCAGCAACAACAAAACATTTTTGTTTTTTGTTTTTATGGTCTTTACTTGTCAGTGTTCCAAACGGGACATTATTTGTCTTTTTACCTAAACATGCAAACACCATCAGATATATATCATAGCAAGCAGTGCACTGGGTTAGTCAGATTTGATTAAATACAGCAGAACAGATGACCTGGAATGACATTCACTCCCATGGGATGGTTTGCCAAAAATAACTAACTGAAGGCCACACCCCCAATATGCCACGAATATGACTGCATTGAGGCATATGTCACTGTGCTTCTATGGCTATATGCAACATGCCACTGCCTATTTCCTTTGTTCATTTATCAAACAAGACAGCTCATAATCCAGTGCCTTTATCATTCAATATGAACGCCTGATTCACGCAGTCTCCACTGAACAGTTGATGTTGAAATGTTTGTCTGTCACTTGAACTCTGTGAAGCATTTATTTGTGCTTAAATTTCTGAGGCTTGTAACTCTAATGAACTTATCCTCTGCAGCAGAGGTAACTCTGGGTCTTCCTTTCCTGTGGCGGTCCTCATGAGAGCCAGTTTCATCATAGCGCTTGATGGTTTTTTGCAACTGCACTTGAAGAAACTTTCAAAGTTCTTGAAATTTTATGGATTGACTGACCTTAATGTCTTAAAGTAATGATTTATTGTCATTTCTCTTTGCTTATTTGAGCTGTTCTTGCCATAATATGGACTTGGTCTTTGTCACGTATACTCCCTCTCCGGTGCTCGAGGTCGCCAGGCTGCTCATTATTACGCACACCTGTCACCATCGTTACGCGCATCAGCGCCTCATCAGACTCACCTGGACTCAATCACCTGCCTGATTACCTTCCCTATATATGTCACTCCCTTTGGTTCTTTCCCTAGGCGTTATTGTTTCTGTTTCGTTGTTTCATGTCTGTACGCTACTCGTGTTTCTTGTTTTGTTCCTTGTGTTATTTACTATTAAAAGTCACTCCCTGAACTTGCTTCCCGACTCCCAGCGTAACGTTAGTCTTTTACCAAATAGACTATCTTCTGTATACCAACCCTACCTTGTCACAACACAACTGATTGGCTCAAACGCATTGAGGAAAGACATTCCACAAATTAACTTTTAACAAGGCACACCTGTTAATTGAAATGCATTCCAGGTGACTACCTCACGAAGCTGGTTGAGAGAATGCCAAGAGCGTGCAAAGCTGCCATCAAGGCAAAGGGTGGCTACTTTGAAGAATCTCAAATATAAAATATATTTTGATTTGTTTAACACTTTTTCGGTTACTACATAATTCCATATGTGCTATTTCATAGTCTTTATGTCTTCACTATTATTCTACAATGTTGAAAATAGTTTTTAAAAAATAAGAAAAACCCTTGAATGAGTAGATGTGTCCAAACTTTTGACTGGTACTGTACATTTTAGCTTAAATTAGCTTTAAAATGCTCAATTTTCACTCAGATTGATGGCAAAATTTGTAGAATAGCATGAGATCAGCTATGAAACTGCACATGTTCCTCTCTGCCCCATGGCAAAATGTGTAGAATTGCAGGAAATTTGCTTTTAAACAGACACATTTTCTCTCAGCCTCATCGCAAAATGTGCAGAGTACCATGAGATTAGTTATCAAACTACACATCAGCACAGGTATTCAAAAGTCATCCCCCTGTTTTTCAGTCTTTTTCATATAAGACACAGTGATGCCATTATTAGCAAATAAAGTTTTATGTAGGCCTACACACTTTGGAGCTGTTTGCTTGTCAAAACACAAATCACTTGTTGGATAAATACAAACTTTAAACAAATATTTTTTTTTAAATTTGATTAATTCACAAAGCTCTTAATGAGCTATGTACTTTTAGCTGAATATCAACTGTTGGGTGGCATGTGCGTACAACTCCTCACACAGCTGATTGCTGCACAGAAAGAAATGTTCTAATTGTCTAAATAAGCCCAGTAATTACAACAGTTTTGATTGCAATTATTGAAAAGAGCAGGATCCCAGCTTTTCAGTGTAGTATTATTTATTTCTCAACTTCAATTTTTGCGCAATTGGCAGTGTTTTACAACCTTGAGTGTCTGGCGTGACAATTACAAAAAGTATCTGCGGGAAACACATCAGCCATTCGAATGCATAAGGGTCTTTCTATAAACTAGGGTACCAGTGAGGATTTCCTACACTGAACAACTTGTTACAGCTGTTGATAAATCATTGATAATAATCTGACGTTTTTACATTGGGGGAGGGGGGTCATAGCTATATTCAATCAAATTCATAAGTTGATTTAAAACGCATGTTTAATAACCCTTTATCGTGTTGGTTGGTGTCTTGACGGATGTGCAAAATCGTGTGACATCAAAACATTACTTTTCTGGCCTTGGTTGGCCTTATATCATATATTAAGCATTAATCAGTTAAATTAGACATTGAACTTGAACCCTGTAACAATCCTGGATCTAGCGGTCAGACAAGTTTTTTGTATAGAGATCTCAGAAATGCAGTGTAACTGTATAACATTTTGTGTCTCCTTATGTTACATGGTGAAAATAGTTTTGACGGGCACACAAATCCAAAATAATAAATGCAATTGAAAAATGTAATGCTTCTAACCGAAAGAGTCAGCTTACTTTGATACCTAAAACCTAAAGCAATACTGTCATTGACGTGGTTCTTCAATAGTTATGCACAATACTTGTTGGATGTGCATTTGGTGTAGAGCTGTTTAATTACGCAGTGATTTCTTCACACATCATCATCTGATCCAGGAAGGAATTTTCCAAATGACAGCCAAGTGACAAACAGCTGTTGTGATAGCTAACCCTTCCCTAACCCAGACGACGCTGGGCCAATTGTGCGCCGCTCTATGGGACTCCCGGTCACGGTGTGATACAGCTTGGGATCAAACCCGGGTCTGTAGTGACACCTCAAGCACTGCGACGCAGTGCCTGAGACCGCCGCGCCACTCGGGAGGCCCAGGGTCTCGTTAGATTTAACAGAGAAAGCATCAAGGTAATGAGTTAATGTTTTCATACACCCTAAAAAATGCTGGGTTGTTTGGATGACCCATTTGCTGGGTTGTAGGCATTAGGTCACTTAGTTGGGTTGTTTACTTTAATAGGAGCACGGTTGGGTTGTTATTGCTGGGTTATTGAGATCTGACCAGTGGCTGGGTTCATTCTCCCACCAAATTAAGAAGATCAAAGTGATCTGGTAAGCTTGTGAATGAGGATTGTTGCAGGATTGTTGAGTGGAATTGCTTTTTGACAAATGGGCAAGGCATTGTGGCTGACCAAAAATTGTGACTAAAAAGCTAGCTAGCTGACATTACAAATCATCCATTCAAGTTAAATAGACCTAGCTTTCATAATTACATATTTCATTGACACCTTTAGATAATCTTAGCTAGCTAGCAAACAACCCCATGTATGCTAGCTCAAGCATTAACTAGCTAGCCAGGGCTGTGTGTGGTAGCAATTTTTTTTTGTTGAAGTTTGGATAGCTAGCTAACTATGTCAGTGCCTGTAGAAAGCTTGTCTCCTGTAAGCCTAACGTTAACGTTACTGTGTGGTGCATTGTTTCACATCAGTTAGCTAGCTAGTTTCTCACCCAGTTTGGCTAGCTAGCTCTGAGTTAATTTAACATGGTTGTAGCCAGTTTGGCAAGCTTATAACTCATGTTTTTATGGTGGTTCAGTTACTGTATGTGTTAGCCTAATTGTTAAGGTCAGGGTTAAGTTTAAGAGTTAGGTTAAACGGTTAAGATTAGTGTTAGAGGAAGGGTTAGCTAAAAGGGTTAGGGTTAGCTAACATGCTAAGTAGCTGGCTAAAAAGTAGTGCGTCGTTGAAAAGTTGCTAATTAGATTCCAACTCTCAACCTTTGGGTTTCTAGATGTTTGCGTTATACGCCTACCCATCCAACCTACTTTCATTTTTGCCTTAAGTAACCATCTGTCCTATGTAACCATACCAAATGTAACACATCATACACATTTTTGTGTCCCGGATTTATATTTACTATGTTACATCTAGTCTGAGACCAGGCTGCAACATCAGGCAGGTGTGCTATTTTAGCAATCAGCATTATCACCTGTCTGATGCAGCATCCTGGCTACATGGATGAAGCATGGGGTAGCTCCTCTGCATTGTTTACCCCAATGGGCTAATCATTAGCTAGATCACTAACTCTATGATCTTGTTGTTTGTTTAATGTCCAAAGAAAAACTCCCACTGGTACAAATAAAATCATGTGATTTTATTTGTGCATGCAAAAAGTGTAAAAGAAAAGTAGGCCATTACCACAAAGAATTAAAAAAAATGTAAGGCCTTGAAATTCAAATTATTATTACATTCTAAAATATGTGAGAATAATGTGGACATTGCCTTACTAAATATATAGATTTGATGCATTCCGTGGCAATTTATTTGTAATCTATCTGGCCAATTTAGGTACACGTAATAAAGCCATGAATAGCGGTAGAACTAATCTCACCATCACTGTGTTTTATAATGAGAAAGTGGCCAAAAACATGGAAAGCCAAGCCAACATTGCATGTTGTCATCTCCAATAGCCACACGTGGTTTTACCGCTATAGAGTAGCGAAACAACCTTGATTTCAAGCGTCGGGAAACGAACAAAAGTGGCCACATTTCTTACAAAAACGGATCAAAATGAAAATCGGGAGAACTTATAAATTGGCTCCAATAATTACATGTACTTTTCAAGCACCAAATTGAGTCCAAAAGGTAGACCTATTCCAGTAGTTGAATTTCTGAGCTTCAAGTTCAAGTAGACCACTTCATTTTGATGTATTTTCATTTAACCTTTATTTAAGTAGGTAAGTCAGTTAAGAACACATTCGTATTTACAATGATGGCATACCAAAAGGCAAAAGGGCTTGGATTAAAAGGAAACACAAATCACGTTATTTTGTCCCAGCACTGTTGGGTTATGTGAATGACCATGACCATGACCATAACCATGACCATGACCACACACACACACACAAAAAAAGTGACAATTATTTTTCATGCCACGAGAGGTACCGGATCCGGGAAAATAGGTTCGGAAAAAAAAACTGTCAAAAACGGAGAGGGGATCCGGCTCATATTAAGCACTCCTGGGCTGGGGGCAGTAATTTTCACTTGGTAATAGCCTGGTGTGGCACTGGCAAATTTGCCTGAATGTCAAGTCTTGGACTGATACCCAGGCTAACTGCCTTCCATCTTTGAATACATTAATTTACATTTTTAGATCGGCAATTTGAGTATCTGGTCAATATAATGGCTAATCTGCATCATCTGTGGGGGACATGTTTACTGTTGCCTTGCTTAAATGGGTGGTGTTTTTTTTATTCCCAAATATTCTGTGTAGGCTGGCCCATTGCAGAATGTATTAAATCAATGCATCATATTACATCTTTCCTTGTGACATATGTGATTGATGCAACAACATTACATTTTATTGGCAAGAAAGGCACCACTTCACAGGCAAAATAACAATTTAATAAAAGACCACAAGATGTCGCCAATGGTATACTCTAAAATCATTGCTTGCTCTTAAACCTGCTCTTGCGAGGACTCGGTTACTCGACTCTAATTCAGTTTATAACAATGGAAACACAGATAAACTAATCTTGACCATGTGTCATATGGTTATTACCATGACACTATTGTTCTTGTGAAACAATTTGTGTGTGGTACTTGCATTACTGTGAAGAGAGACATCGTGTTTGGCTAGTTTTATCAATAAACCTAGTTAGTTAGAAATGGCAAGTTTGTCTACAATGCACTGGTAGGCCTTTGTGTATGCTGGTAATTATATTGAATTATACATAAAGACTTATTACAGGCATCAAAGTCAAGATGATGATCTCTCACACTATTTGCATTATGGAGCTAGAACACAGATGCTTTTTATAGCGTTTTGCATGTGTGGAACGATGCCAAGCAGGATGTTTGTCTTAATTGTAAGGCGTGATAGTGATCAAGGTAATTGTGACCAACTAGGTCAGAAAATGCAATATACCCAGACTTGTGAGCCAAAACTCCAATGGGGGGTCCTGTACTGGTGTAATCCTGATGTTTAGCAGTCTACAGGCATTCACCTCAAACAATTAGCCCACAGAAAACAAACTATGTCCTGCTTAAATCCCCATTCAGATTCACATAAAGGATCAATCAAGTATTTTATAACAAAATAGTTTTTATGCTGCTGATGCATTGATAGTGGCCGAAATAGCACATCATTGGTATGTGTGCCAAGTCAGCCACTGATATATAGCCTTGTTGTTTTTTAAGGGCCAGTATAATTAACTGGTGTTTGTCATCATTGTGTATTGTGTGAACAGTATCAGGGCTGAGTCAGTGCAGTAATTATCAGAATTATAGTTTTATTGTCATCCTACATATTGAAAACAACTGTCCATGACATGGTTGGCCTATTGTGAGGTCTTTGTTACTGGAATGTCACTATGATGCTCTGTTTGGCATTACTGTCTGAGAGGGCTACACATTACAGGAGCTGGATAATGTCCATGAACATTCCGTTTTGTATAAATGGGTTGCTTGTTTAGCAACAAAACTGACGCATGCACAACTATGGGACAAAACAGACCGGGTTGGCTAAGATTGTTGACAACATGTAAACTATATTTCGTCTACAATGTTTATTTTAAACATAAATAATTAGCACAAAGAGCACAAAACAAGTGTTTTCGTTACAGTTATTGGTTATCTAGCTAGCATTTATTTTGCCATATTAGCATGACATGAAATCAGTCAAAACAAGACATGGTAGCAATATGAAACTAGCTGAAATGAGCCATTTATGATTCCCAACATGGCCGTTTCTTGTCATTGTTGTTAGCTATCTGGCCATCCAGAATCTCAACAACACACAGACTTCTGAACATTGAAGTGTGCACATCATTTTCGTGACGTTCTCAGCTAACACATGTATAGAATAAACAAACCTTACCAAACAAAGCATCATGATACTTGGAAATGAATGGAAGCCTCCCCATGTGAACAATTGACGGTGGATTCCAAATGGAGGGTTTCCTGTAAATGCCTGTCTTCTTCTCAGTGGCAACACCCCCTGGTAACAGGCCCACACTGCAGCCCAAGCAAAAGTCACGTGATTTTCAATAAATTGGACGTGTAACTTAGAGCAGAAGTCACAGCCTGCTACAGACATAAAACGTGCTGCAATTTGAGTTTTTCCACTGAGATTGTTTAGAGCAGCATACTGTATGTTAGTTGTATTTATCTTATTACTCTCAAAACATCATGATATTTGGAAATGAATGGAAGCCACCCCATGTGAAGAGTTTGATTCATCAGGTCAGCGGGAGGATGAAGAAATGTTCAAGGTTATAAATTTGGATACCTTGTATAATATTTGACTTATCCCAAAACAGTTTGTGGTTTTGTTTTTCACTTCTGCTACTATATTTCTTTATTCTGATTTCTGCACGTGATTCTGACATTTCAACACTTGAGTGGTCACCAATGATACTTGTTCGAATGCATTTAGCCTTAAGATGATTTTGGGAAACCGGGCCCAGGTCTTTGTAGGAATGTTGGGTTGAAATAAATACTTAGCTAGTTTTATATGCATAGAGTATTGTTGCCTTGACACTGACTTTTCACATTTCTCACATGCTTAGAAGCACTTCAACGAGACTGGAAAGCAGTTTTTGCAATATGACCATTGTACTAGAGAAGATAATATATATACACATGACTGTGGTGGGAGGCCTTTGTTCAGTGTCACGACGCTTCCTTTTTTTGTAACCAACCACTCTCTTAGTTACATAATGAGGCCTAGGGGGCTACTACAGATTCTATTTGCACTTCTTGTGCATTCCACATGGTCATGCATGGGAACTGGATGCTTAGATAAGCCGTTATTCCAAAAGACTCAATGTCAATCAGCAACTTGATGGATTTTGTTTATCCATCCTACTCTTGATCTCACAATTTACTAAAAGGGAAGGCCTACTTGAACTGATATACTACTGTACAATTTATGAAGACTTCTTTTTACGTCTGCAAGGAACACTGTTGCATGTTAAGGATATAAAAATAAAAATAAAATTTTTACACGGAGGTTACACTCAGAGTATGAAAATCTGCATTAGCAGATCAATAGCTATACTCTTGGTAGAAAGCCAAGCTACAGTGGCATCATCCATGTTATATTCTGTATTCGCATAAACATTGCATAATGATCTATACATTGGCAATTTGGTCATATAGCCACCCAACTGAACCAATGTGTTGTGTTAATGCAGTAGTCTTTGTATTCTGCACCTTTTCCATTTACCATAACAGCCCTTCTTTAAATTCCAACAGGACTAGGACTGTACCTTGTACCTTGATTGACAGTTTTTTTTGTTTATCAACTTTATCATCCCACGCCCTTCCACTAAATTATAGACGTCACACTGGCAATGCCAGACATTCCTGGTCTCTGTGTGTTTCAGAAAAAGAGTCTGGTCTATCCAGTAAATCAGGAGAGACGCAGAGGTTGCATCCCAAATGGCCAGAGGCAGGGAGACTTAGAGCCTGAATCCAAGGGATCTCTTTCTCCTTTTTAACCTGCTCTCAGCTCTTTGTCTGTGACCCAAATGCCACCCTATTCCATATTTAGTGCACCGCTTTTGACCAGTCCATTAGGTCTGTGTGGCATTATTAGTATTTTAAATGCACTGCAGTTGCCACTGCCAAAACAGTACATACCTGACCCCTCTTTCTAGGACTGGAACCCTAACGGCTGCTTATGAAGAGGAGATGCATTACTCCCCGTGAATGTGCCTCAGTTCCTGGAGTTACTATTGTGAGGAGTAGCTGTGATTGAATGAGTTTCATTATTGGTTACTTTGCTGCACTGTCATCAAATAACTTGGCATGGAAAAGGTTATCTAGCTGTGCCCTAATTTCAAGTATACACACCATTCCTACCACCCTCTTACCAGGTGTGGTTGCGTGCGTGGTTGCATGCCAGAGTGTAGGTGTGCCTGCAGAAGGGTTCTTTGAAAAGCCAAACAAAGGCATCGAAGTCAAGTCTGAAGATACAGTAAACAGTTACCGGATAGTTCTGATTTTCCCTCTGTTGATGCGCTTCAGATGGTCGTACTATCAACAATCTGTTGATTAGCAACTGCTTGCTAAGATTACGGTTAGGGCTAGGGTTAAGGTTAGGGCTATGATAAGGGTTAGATCTACGGTTAGGGTTAGTAGATAGTCTGTAAAATATCTACAGATGGACTATACAAATAAAGTAATACCCAGTTACCATAAATAGCCTTACTTGCCCAGGCATTGCAATCTAGCTTAACCTCCTGCACACTACCAAAACCAGTCCTTTAATCTGTATGCCATGCTCTTTCCAGGTGGTTGTGTGTGGGTGGTTGCGTGCCAGTGTGTAGGTGTACCTGCAGAATGGTTTCTGAAAAAGCCAAACAAAGGCATCACAAACCTGAAAATCAAGTTGGTCTGTTATTGTTTTGTTTGGCCTTTGTTATGATTCTCAACATTCATTTATATAACTTTGCTGTGACGTGTCAAATATGTCTGCTGCTTATTAGTTTTAGGTAGTGAGTTTGATGAATGATTTAGTGGTGAAGGAAGTTCCTGAACATAGGGGTTTAAAGTGGAGGTGATGGCATTGTGTTTCAACGAGATCATGCAACATGATCTCATTAACGAAGGTCTTGAGCTTTATGTTACGTTTCTAACAGAACAGTATTATCAGTACCATATCACAGTGGTTATGGATTTCCCATTAATGCATGTCCATCCAATGTGATTATATGCCTTAGTATAATTAATCTGTAATAGTGGACTTTGCATACACCAAACAGTTTAATATCAGCAAATGTACATATGTTCAAAATGTGTTCATTTCAGCTGTGTCTAGACAATGACTCCTAAATGCATTCCATTGTTGAGCATTGGTATTCAGAATCGCTGTCCTAAATCCGACTGTAGTGGCCTCTGCTCTTTTCTAATCCGCTCTACTTTTTCTGCCTACTGGCATCCCGACATTAAGTAGGTCTGTGATCATAATCAATCCTGTTGGCTTTTTCACACATTCTGGTGCAAAGACATGTGGGCAGGTGTAATAAGGCAAGTGATAAAGCCAAGGTGAATCTGTTGCATCTGGCTTCCTTAGTCAACCAATGGAGGTCAATGAGCTCCGATTATCATCAAACAGTTGTGTGATTGGTTCCTTGGTAACCCTTGGCTTTGATTGAGGGCAAATTATAACCCATCATTTTGAAATGGTTGAAATGTCAACCTCACCCTCAGTTTCATGAGATAATCAATCATTCAATTTGCGAGCTTAATTATCACACCTCTTACCCTTTGTCATTCACTTTGTATGCTTAACCTGTGACAGTGAATCTGCATCCCTGAGCACTATACTACGAATGTCGTTTTTTGTCAAGATCACAACTTATTTATCTCATGATCATGGCATAACAAAAGTTGTTTTGTCGAGATCACAAAATAACTCTATTTATGGATGCATGATGATAGATTGATAGAATGGCTGAGGCGGCAGAGCTTACGGTCAGTGCATGTTGTTATTGCTTGCGACACTAAGGGATGGTACATTTCATGCTAACATCATGCTTTAATTTGTGTTTGGAGCTCATTATCAGTTTATAAGTTAGAATGTTAGCAAGCTAAATGTCCCTTACCTGAGCTAAGTGCTAGTGGGGCATTTACGTCCTGAACTATGCCTGACAGGCAAGACTGTCTCCCCGGCTATATACCACCTCCAAATATAACGGGAAAAAAAGTAAACTAATTTGCCACATTTTTTGCAGTATTACTTTAGTGCTTTGTTGCAAACAGGATGCATGTTTTGGAATATTTGTAGTCTGTAAAGGCTTCCTTCACTCTGTCAATTAGGTTAGTATTGTGGAGTAACTACAATGTTGTTGATCCATCCTCAGTTTTCTTCCATCACAGCCATTAAACTCTGTAACTGTTTTAAAGTCATCATTGGCCTCATTGTTAAATCCCTGAGCGGTTTCCTTTGCAGTGACTGGGTGTAATGATACACCATCCAAAGTGTAATTAATAACTTCACCATGTTCAAAGGGATATTCAATGTTATATATTTTTGTATCTACCAATAAGTGCCCTTCTTCGCAAAGCATTGGAAAACCTCCCTGGTCTTTGTAGTTGAATATGCTTGAAATTCAATGGTCAACTGAGGGACCATACAGATAATTGCATGTGTGGGGTACATACAGTGCCTTGAAAGTTTTCACCCCCTTGGCATTTTTCCTATTTTGTTTTCTTACAACCTGGAATTAAAATAGATTTTGGGGGGTTTGTATCATTTGATTTACACAACATGCCTACACACATGTTAAACTAACAAGAAATAAGACCAAAAAACAGTCAACTTCAGTGTCCATAACTATTCCCCCAAGTCAAAACTTGAAGAGCCACCTTTGCATCAATTACAGCTGCAAGTCTCTTGGGGTGTCTCTATAAGCTTGGCGCATCTAGCCACTGGGATTGTTGCCCATTCTTCAAGACAAAACTGCTCCAGCTCCTTCAAGTAGGATGGGTTCCGCTGGTGTATAGCAATCTTTAAGTTATACCAAAGATTCTCAATTGGATTGAGGTCTGGGCTTTGACTAGGCCATTACAAGACATTTAAATGTTTTCCCTTAAACCCCTTGAGTGTTGCTTTAGCAGTATGCTTAGGGTCATTGTCCTGCTGGAAGGTGAACCTCCGTCCCAGTCTCAAATCTCTGGAAGACTGAAACTGGTTTCCCTCAAGAATTTCCCTGTATTTAGCACCATCAACCATTCCTTCAATTCTGACCAGTTTCCCAGTCCCTGCCGATGAAAATCATCCCCATAGCATGATGCTGCCACCACCATGCTTCACTGTGGGGATGGTGTTCTCAGGGTGATGTGAGGTGTTAGTTTATTTTTGTCTCATCTGACCAGAGTACCTTCTTCCATATGTTTGGGGAGTCTCCCACACGCCTTTTGGCGAACACCAAACGTGTTTGCTTATTTTTTTCTTTTAGCAATGGCTATTTTTTTCCATAAAGCCCAGTTCTGTGGAGTGTATGGCTTAAAGTGGTCCTATGGGCAGATACTCCAATTTCCGCTGTGGAGCTTTGCAGCTCCTTCAGGTTTATCTTTGGTCTCTTTGTTGCCTCCGATTAATGCCCTCCTTGCCTGGTCCGTGAGTTTTGGTGGGCGGCCCTCTCTTGGCAGGTTTGCTGTGGTGCCATATTCTTTCAATTTTTTTACAATGGATTTAATGGTGCTCTGTGGTATGTTCAAAGTTTCGTTTTTTTATTTTTTATAACCCAACCCTGATCTGTACTTCTCCACAACTTTGTCCCTGCCTAGAAGGCCAGTATCCCGGAGTCGCCTCGTCGCTGTTGACGTTAAGACTGGTGTTTTGCGGGTACTATTTAACAAAGCCGCCAGTTTGCATTTTGATTGCATGTTAATGTAGATCTATAGGGAAGATTAGCCATGAAACATATCTTCTTTGTTTTAACTTCCTCACTTGTTTGATAAGATTAGTACAGATTTTCTGAGGAGACCCCACATGGGGTTGTCACTAGTTACCAAGTTTGGGGTTGTCACTAGTTACCACAGCCACAAAGTCAAAATTGGCAACAACAAAAAATATTTTAATTGAAGGTTAGGGTTAGGCAGAAGGTTAGCAGTGTGGTCAAGGTTCAGGGTTTGATTTAAAATCCAATTTTAAGAAGAGATATTGTAGAAATAGGCAGGTTTTAGCAATAATTATGACTTTGTGGCTTGGTAACTAGTGATGACCCAAGTTGGAAACCACTGTACTAACCTCTCTCTCTGCATGCTTCCTTTCTCTGTCTCCACTGCTTCCTCCTACATGCATTGCAGCCTGCCTCAGCCTCACCACTGAGCGTCACATCAGTCTGTCTGTCTCAGTAGCCTTCTCTCTGCAAAGCATAGTTATTATGAGAACTTAGTAGCCCACGCAGGCAAACATAACGATCAAACCACTGTTCATGATTCCACTCCTTCACAAAGAGGCAGGCGCAATAACAACTGTCAGATCAAGATTATAAGCTTACTGGGAGCAATATTTAGATGTTGACCAGTCATTTACTTTGTGTACTATACACTGCCTTCAGAAAGTATTCAGACCCATTTACTTTTTCCACATTTTGTTACATTACAGCTTTATTCAAAAATTTATTAAATAAATAAAAAATCCTCCAGGAATTTACACAACACCCCATAATGACAAAGCAAAAACATTTTTGATTTTTTTTGCAAATGTATTAAAAATAAAAAACAAATACCTTATTTACATAAGTATTAAGATCCCGTCACGTCTGGAGGAAAACTGGCACCATCCCTACGTTGAAGCATGGTGGTGGCAGCATCATGCTGTAGGGGAGTTTTTCAGCGGCAGGGACTGGGAGACTATTCAGGATCGAGGGAAAGATGAACAGAGCAAAGTACATAGCGATCCTTGATGAAAACCTGCTCCAGAGCTCTCAGGACCTCAGACTGGGGCAAGGTTCACCTTCCAACTGGACATCGACCCAAAGCACACAGCAAAGACAGCGCAGGAGTGGCTTCGGGACAAGTCTCTGAATGTCCTTGAGTGGCCCAAACAGAGTCTGGACTTGAACCCGATCTAATATCTCTGGAGAGACATCTGTGCAGCAACGCTTCCCATCCAACCTGACAGAGCTTGAGAGGCTCTGCAGAGAATGGGAGAAACTCCCCAAATATAGGTGTGCCAAGCTTGTAGTGTCATACCCAAGAAGACTCAATGCTGTAATCGCTGCCAAAGGTGCTTCAACAAAGTACTGAGTAAACGGTCTGATAATATTATTTTTTGTAATATTTCATTTAAAAAAAAATATAAATTAGCTAACATTTCTTAACCACCCTTTGCTTTGTCATTATGGGGAATTGTGTGTAGATTGATGAGGATTAAAAAAACAATTTTAGAATAAGGCTGTAACGCACTGGTGGAAAAAGTACGCAAAAGCCATACTTAAGTAAAAGTAAAGATATCTTACTGGATTTGTTTATTTTTTTTAAAGTATTTAAAAAGAATTGTGGGTATGACTCAAGTAAAAGTCACCCATTAGAATACTACTTGAGTAAAAGTCTTAAAGTATCTGATATTAAATGTAAGTATCAAGTAAAAGTATGAAGCGTAAGTGCAGTAAATCCAAAAAGCAAACCAGCCAGACCTTTTATTTTGATTTGAGTGTGAGTTTTTCTTTAAGGTAACAGTCTTACTGATGCAAGAAGTGCTCAGATACAAGAAAAGCAACACTTCAAAATACATCTCTTACAGACAAAATAGAATTATGCCTTAATGAAGGAATAAATCCTTACAATCACAGTCACTTTGCTTTGAACCCTATAAATAAAAATAAAATCTAAAGTACATACAAGAACTGCACATAACCTCAGTGTACGAATATGAGGACATCGCCACTGATGGAACTGTATTAGAAATCAGTGTGTCAGGTCATGCCTTTGTAACAAGGACACCTATAACTTGTGAATTTTAAACATATATTAACAAAACTGATAAGGCATCCCTGTCCTTGGGCTTGCTAGCATTAAGCTGTCATTACTTGAAGTTGAAGAATTTGCAGTTCATCTTCAGTCAAAGCAGGTTTTCAAAGTTTCTGGAATCCAGCCTGAAAACAAGTCCTGCAATGATGAACAGCCTTTCAAAGGCAACTAAAGTATGTAAGGGTGTTAAGCCTCAGATACAGCTTACAGATTGCCGGGAAGGACTTGAGCAACTCCATATGATCAGCTGAACAGGCTAGGTATCCGTCCAGCTGTTTGCCGCTTTCTTGTGTTTGAGACGTCTCCATGGCAGAGAAGAAGTCCTCTCCGTCTCATGAACTGGTGCCGTCACCTAGCTGCAGCAAGAGTTCTTCCAGGTGGCCCTTGATGTAGTCCATTCCTAAAATATAAGGAAGATGACAATAGAAATGATGTGAGCCTACATTAATTTATCCCCATCTGTATAAACCAAGCATCAGGGCTAAGTAGGCTACCCATTGGACTGAACCACAAAGTAAGGACTGTAGTTTGAATGGTGGTTCTCAAATCTATGACGTGTCAAAATGTACACTATACACAGTTAATGAATAATAAAATATTGTTAATTAACCACATGTTGTCTTACCCATTCTGATGGTGGCGTCATCCTTTGTCAATGTTGTTGTGCCCAGGGTCTTGAAACATGTGGCTGAAGCACCTCTTCAGTCACAATTGTAGAGCATCCACCAGAGGCTTACAGTACTTCAGGGACAACTTGATACGGTCAAGATTTGTGATCACCAGGTTGACATTGGTTTCAGCCTGCAGGATGTTGATTGCCTTTGCGATCGGACTCATGGTGGCAACATACTCTGTGAGGAAGGCGAGTTCAGCTGGATTGAAACTGTGAAATTTTAAAATATATATATAATAATACTGTGTTTCCTAACCCTAAACAAAGGGGACCACTAACCATTTCACCTGATTTAACTCAGGCTAACTGGCTCTCGTTCAGGCAAATGATAAATAAGTGAACTAAGGCTATCCGGAAGGCCAAAGTTAGTTACTTTAAGGAGCAGTTCTCTCTCTGTAGGTCTAACCCCAATAAGTTCTGGAAGACCTGGAGAATAAACCCTCCTCCTCACAGCTACCCATGTACCGTAATGTTGATGATGTGGTTGTTACTGACAAGGAGCACATGGCTGAGCTCTTTAATCACCACTTCATTAAGTCAGGTTTCCTTTTTTGACTCAGACATGCCTCCTTGCCTGTCCATCATTTCATCATCTTCCACCCCTTCTAATGTGACTAACTCTGACGGCAACCTCTCCTTTGTCTTTGACAATCCTCAGGAGTCTTTCTACAGCCAAGAACCAGGAGTTCCCCGTTGTAGCGTTCGGGCGCAGCAGCTGGAGGTCACAAGCAACTTCAACCGTTTCGGCTCCAAGTGTGGATGTTCTTGCATTTGTTCCAAAGTGCTTGGCACTTGCCAAATGTTGAACAGGACACTTTTTTGTAAGCCTCACTGGATGTTGCTTTCAGGGCATCAACTGTAGATACCAAGTTGAGTAAGTGGCAGCGCTGGTGCTTTGGCAGCTGTACTCGAAACCAACATCTTCATTCAGGATCGTTGCCACATCAACAAACTCCACTTCTTCACTCTCCTCTTGTTCCTCTTCACCATCTTCCTGTCCTGGCTGAGCTGCTTCACCTCCCACTGCTTCGACGTCCTCATTGTTTTCTTCTTCTCCAGATGGAAAGCTTTCAAGAAGTTAGAGCCATTGTCTGTTCTCACAATCTTACCCCGGATCTCATGGTCTCAGTCACCACCTTCTTCATTTTCTTGGAGGCTTCATCAATCCTGGAGCGCAGTGTGGGCCTTGATATGATCTTTGTGTTAGGCTGCAGATCCTGGAAAAACTCTCTGAACGGTTTCTGTTCTACAACAGCGAATGGTTGTAGCCCTTGGACCACATACTTCACCACAGCTTTGTCGATGGGTTTTTGAGACACTGTTTTCAGTAATGTGCTCTGCTTGATGCTGGAGGGAGGGTCAGGGGCATGTTTTCTCTTCAGTGTGTTAGCTGTTAGTTCTCCATACTTCTTAAGTGAGTTTGTGACCACTGTTTAATATTACAATGAGAAAAAACAATGTTAATTGATTTAGCTAGCAGGTTACGTCAATACCTTACGTCTACAGTAATTAGCTAGGTAAGAAGAACAACTTTATCAACTAACACAAGGAATAAAATGGCTAGCTAACTAGCTAAGCTAGTGGGTGTTAGCGTTTAGAGAAAATGTAATTGGCTAAACCAGGTATTCCCAAACTTTGGTACACGTATACCCCTGGTCGGGGGTACAAAAATACAAAAAGATCTACAAATGTTTTTTTCTTCACATTTTTCAAATAGCCCATTTATATTTTCCAATGGGGCTATACATTTGGGCAAGTTTCTTTTCTCACCTGAGTATCCTCGTTTCACTGCCAAAAATACAATTAAACCATCTAGTGTTCAGCGAAATAACAACAATGTCAAATAGAGGTTGCCCAAATAGAGGTAGCCGTCTCTCAATTTTTTATTTGAGAGACGAGCTTAAAGTTCTCTTTACTGACCATAATTTTCACTCGTCTGACCGTTTGCATGATGAGTTTCTCACACGACTGGCCTATCTGGGTGATGTTTTTTCTCGCCTGAATGATCTGAATCTAGGATTACAGGGACTCTCCGCAACTATATTCAATGTGCGGGACAAAATTGAGGCTATTATTAAGAACTTGGAGCTCTTCTCTGTCTGCATTAACAAGGACAACACACAGGTCTTTTGATCATTGTATGATTTTTTGTGTGCAAATGAACTCAAGCTTACGGACCATGTCAAATGTGATATAGCAAAGCACCTGAGTGGGTGCGCAATTACGCAGGTACTTTCCCGAAACGGATGACACAAACAACTGGATTCGTTATCCCTTTCATGCCCTGCCTCCAGTCCACTTACCAGTATCTGAACAAGAGAACCTCATCGAAATAGCAACAAGCAGTTCTGTGAAAATTGAATTTAAATCAGAAGACACTGCCAGATTTCTGGATTGGGCTGCGCTCAGAGTATCCTGTCTTGGCAAACCGTGTTGTTAGGACACTGATGCCCTTGGCAACCACGTACCTATGTGAGAGTGGATTCTCGGCCCTCACTAGCATGAAAACTAAATACAGGCACAGACAGTGTGTGGAAAATGATTTAGAACAGAGACTCTCTCCAATACAACCCAACATTGCAGAGTTATGTGCATCCTTTCAAGCACACCCTTCTCATTAACCTGTGAGTTATTAACAATTGTCGATGAACAAGTTTAAATAAAGAGCTAAATTATTGATTATTATAATATTATTTGTGCCCTGGTCCTATAAGAGCTCACGCTCATTCTTAGGTTTAATAAATGTATTGTATGTGTGTGTGTGTGTGGCAGGCTTACAATGATTTGAGAGTGTGCTGACCCTGGTGCTAGAGGGGGTACGAAGCTGGAGGTTGAATGTTTGAAGGGGTACAGGACTTTAAAACGTTTGGGAACCACTGGGCTAGACTAACGTTAGCTTACTAAAATGTGCCCAGTTTCGTAAAAACTACTAGTTAGCTAGCTTCTCACGCACATCTAGTTAGATTGCATTAGCTAAAAAAGCTTCTGAATCTAGGTACATTTTAGCCAACTAAAGTAGGTAGCTACTAGCTAATTAACGATGTAGGTATAGTATTAGCTAGCAGTAACTAACACTGCTTGTTGGATTAGCAAACGTGGGCTAGCTAGCTAAGATAACGTTAGCTAGCATGCTAACAGTAGGCTTACCTCAATATGTATTTTTAGATTCGACAGCAAGTTCTTGAACGCTAGTATTTCCTGAACTTTTGGTAAACATAACAAACATTTCATCCGGTAGGATGAATCCTTAATTCCAAGAAAAAAAAAACATTTATTTTAGATACAGCCAAGTGTGCTCATCCTCATCAAGAGGTGGTGGTAGAGCGATGTCGGACATGATTGTGCAAAGTGCTGCTGAGTGGATGCCTGTTTTGCAAGTGACAGGCTCCGAGTGGGTGGGGTTAACACATTAGGACCCTTGGATTTGCCCAAATTGATGAGGGTTGAATTAACTTTGTTTGCACGTCGTCGCCTGCTGGATAGCAAAACAAGTTCACCCATCAGTGTGCCGACTCACCGAAGTTACTTGCATCTTTTTTGCAACATGATAAAAATGTTTCTTCAAGCTTCAGATTGATTTGATTTTGTAGGGAGTAACGAAGTATCAGGGGAAATGTATCGGAGTAAAAGTATACATTTTGTTAAGAAAATGTAGTGAAATAAAAGTCGACACAAATATAAATAGTAAAGTACAGATACGCCAATAAACAATTTAAAAACAGTAACAAAATATTTAGACTTTGTTACTTTACACAACTGCTGTAATTACAATTAATCAAATGGCCACCGGACTATTACATTGACCCCCGCATTTGTTTTGCATACTCGCTGTTTATTATCTTTTCAGTCACTTCACCCCTACCTACATGTGCAAATGACCTCTAACCTGTACCCTCGCACACTGACTCGGTAGTACCCCCTGTATATAGCCTCGTTATTGTTATGTTATTGTGTTTTTTTGTGTGTTTTTTTTCTTTAGTTTATTTGGTAAATATTTTCTTAACTTTTCTTGAACAGCACTGTTGGGCTTGTAAGTAAGCATTTCACAGTAAGGTCTACACTTGTTGTATTCAGCGCATGTGACAAATAAAATTTGATTTGATGTAAGAAAATGTGGAAAAAGTCAAGAGGTCTGAATACTTTCAGAAGGCACTGTATGTATACTATATATACAGTACCAGTCAAAAGTTTTTCTTTATTTGTACTATTTTCTACATTGTAGAATAATAGTGAAGACATCACAACTATGAAATAACATATAACATACCATTTGCATCCTGTAGCACAAACTCCAAAACGTTCTGGGACACTGTAAAGTCCATGGAGAATAAGAGCACCTTCTCCCAGCTGCCCACTGCACTGAGGCTAGGAAACACTGTCACCACCGATAAATCTGAAATAATTGAGAATTTCAATAAGCATTTTTCTACAGCTGGCCATGCTTTCCACCTGGCCACCCCTACCCCAGTCAACAGCCCTGCAACCCCCACAGCAACTTGCCCAAGCCTCCCCCCATTTTTCCTTCACCCAAATCCAGATAGCTGATGTTCTGAAAGAGCTGCAAAATCTGGACCCCTACACATCAGCCGGGCTAGACAATCTGGACGCTCTCTTTCTAAAATTATCAGCCGAAATTGTTGCAACCCCTATTACTAGCCTGTTCAACCTCTCTTTCGTATCGTCTGAGATCCCCAAAGATTGGAAAGCTGCCGCGGTCATCCCTCTCTTCAAAGGGGGGAGACACTCTAGACCCAAACTGCTACAGACCTATATCTATCCTACCCTGCCTTTCTAAGGTCTTCAAAAGCCAAGTTAACAAACAGATCACTGACCATTTCGAATCCCACCGTACCTTCTCCGCTATGCAATCTGGTTTCCGAGCTTGTCTGCCATGCTCAAGGTCCTAAACGATATCATAACCGCCATCGACAAGAGACAATACTGTGCAGCTATATTCACGACATGGCCAAGGCTTTCGACTTTGTCAATCACCACATTCTTATTGGCAGACTCAACAGCCTTGGTTTCTCAAATGACTGCCTCGCCTGGTTCACCAACTACTTCTCAGACAGAGTTCAGTGTGTCAAATCGGAGGGCTTCTTGTCCGGACCTCTGGCAGTCTCTATGGGGGTGCCACAGGGTTCAATCCTTGGGCCGACTCTCTTCTCTGTACACATCAATGATGTTGCTCTTGCTGCTGGTGAGTCTCTGATCCACCTCTACGCAGACGACACCATTCTGTATACTTCTGGCCCTTCTTTGGACACTGTGTTAACTAACTTCCAGACGAGCTTTAATGCCATAAAACTCTCCTTCCGTGGCCTCCAACTGCTCTAAAATGCAAGTAAAACTAAATGCATGCTCTTCAACCGATCGCTGCCCACACCTGCCTGCCCGCCCAGCATCACTACTCTGGACGGTTCTGACTTAGAATATGTGGACAACTACAAATACCTAGGTGTCTGGTAAGACTGTAAACTCTCCTTCCAGACTCACATTAAGCATCTCCAATCCAAAATTAAATCTAGAATCAGCTTCCTATTTCGCAACAAAGCATCCTTCACTCATGCTGCCAAACATACCCTCGTAAAACAGACTATCCTACTGATCCTTGACTTTGGCGATGTAATTTACAAAATAGCCTCCAACACTCTACTCAACAAATTGGAAGCAGTCTATCACAGTGCCATCCGTTTTGTCACCAAAGCCCCATATACTACCTACCACTGCGACCTGTATGCTCTCGTTGACTGGCCCTTGCTTCATATTCGTCGCCAAACTCACTGGCTCCAGGTCATCTATAAGTCTTTGCTAGGTAAAGCCCCGCCTTATCTCAGCTCACTGTTAACCATAGCAGCACCCACCTGTAGCACGCGCTCCCGCAGGTATATTTCACTGGTCACCCCCAAAGCCAATTCCTCCTTCAGCCGCCTTTCCTTCCAGTTCTCTGCTGCCAGTGACTGGAACAAACTGCAAAAATCACTGAAGCTGGAGACTCATATCTCCCTCACTAGCTTTAAGCACCAGCTGTCAGAGCAGCTCACAGATCACTGCACCTGTACATAGCCTATCTGTAAAAAGCCCATCCAACTACCTCATCCCCATACTGTTATCTATTTTATTTATTTTTGCTCCTTTGCAACCCAGTGTCTCTACTTGTACACTCATCTTCTGCACATCTATAACTCCAGTGTTTAATTGCTATATTGTAATTATTTCACCACTATGGCCTATTTATTGCCTTACCTCCGTTATCCTACCTCATTTGCTCACACTGTATATAGACTTTTTCTACTGTATTATTGACAGTATGTTTGTTTATTCCATGTGTAACTCTGTGGTGTTGTTTGTGTTGCACTGCTTTCCTTTACCTTGGCCAGGTCGTGTTGTAAATGACAACTTGTTCTCAACTAGCCTACCTGGTTAAATAAAGGTGAAATTTATGGAATCATGAAGTAACTAAAAAAGTGTTAGACGAATCCAAATATATTTCATATTTTAGATTCTTCAAAGTAGTTACCCTTTTCCTTGATGACAGCTTTGCACACGCTTGGCATTCTCTCAACCATCTTCACCTGGAATGCTTTTCCAACAGTCTTGAAGGAGTTCCCACATATGCTGAGCACTTGTTGGCTCCTTTTCCTTCACTCTGCGGTCCAACTCATCCCAAACCATCTCAATTGGGTTGAGGTCGGGTTATTGTGGAGGCCAGGTCATCTGATGCAGCACTCCATCACTCTCCTTCTTGGTCAAACAAATGATAGTCCCACTAAGTGCAAACAAAAAGGAATGGCGTATCGCTGCAGAATGCTGAAGTAGCCATGCTGGTTAAGTGTGTCTTGAATTCTAAAAACATCACCAACAGTGTCACCAGCAAAGCATCCCCACAATATCACACCTCGTCCACCATGTTTCACGGTGGCAACCACACATGCGGAGATCATCTGTTCACCTACTCTGCGTCTCACCAAGACACGGCAGTTGGAACCAAAAATCTCAAATTTGAACTCATCAGACGAAAGGACTGATTTCCACCTGTCTAATGTCCATTGCTCGTGCTTCTTTTTATTGGTGTCCTTTAGTAGTGGTTTCTTTTCAGGAATTCGACCATGAAGGCCTGATTCACGCAGTCTTCTCTGAACAGTTGATGTTGAGATGTGTCTGTTACTTGAACTCTGTGAAGCATTTATTTGGGCTGCAATTTCTGAGGCTGGTAACTTTAATGAAATCCTTTGTAGCATAGGTAACTCTGGGTCTTCCTTTCCTGTGGCGGTCCTCATGAGAGCCAGTTTCATCACAGCCCTTGATGGTTTTTGAGACTGCACTTGAAGAAACTTTCAACGTTCTGGAAATGTTCCGAAATTGACTGACCTTCATGTCTTAAAGTAATGATGGACTGTCATTTCTCTTTGTTTATTTGAGCTGTTCTTGCCTTAATATGGACTTGGTCTTTTACCAAATAGGGCTATCTTCTGTATACCAACCCTACCATGTCACAACACAGCTGCTTGGCACAAACACAGTAAGAAGGAAAGAAATAACACAAATTAATTTTTAACAAGGCACATCTGTTAACTGAAATGTATTCCATGAAGCTGGTTGAGAGAATACCAAGAGTGTGCAATGCTGTCATCAAGGCAAAGGGTGGCTACTTTGAAGAATCTCAACTACAAAGTACATTTAGATTTGTTTAACACTTTTTTGATTACTACATGATTTCATGTGTTATTTCATAGTTTTGATGTATTCACTATTATTCTACAATGTAGAAAATAGTACAAAATAAAGAAAAACCCTGGAATGAGTAGGTGTGTCCAAACTTTTGACTGGTACTGTGTATATATACACTTAACACAAATATAAATGCAACAAGGATCTGTACACAGTTCCTGGAAGCTGAAGATGTCCCAGTTCTTCTATGGCCACTTGTTCTCAACTTGCCTACCTGGATTAAATGAAGGTGAAATATATAATACGTACTCACCAGACATGTCACCCTTTGAGCATGTTAGGGATCCTCTGTATCGAAGTGTACGACTGCTTGTTCCAGTTCCCATCAATATCAAGCAACTTCACATAGCCTTTGAAGAGGAGTTGGACAACATTCAACAGGCCACAATCAAAAGCCTGATCAACTTTATGCGAAGGATGTGTCGCGCTACATGAGGCAAATTGTGGTCACACCAGATACTGACTGTTTTTTTTAAAGGTATCTGTAATCAACAGATGCATATCTGTATTCCCAGTCATGTGAAATCCATAGATTAGGACCTAATGGATTTATTTCATTCGACTGATTTCCTTATACTGTCACTCAGTAAAATCTTTGAAATTGTTGAATATTGCATATTTTTGTTCAGTGTATCTTGATTAGATAAGTGTTCAACGCCCTGAGTCAATACATATTAGAATCACCTTTGGCAGTGATTACAGATGTGACTCTTTAGCAGCTTTACACCTCTAAGAGCTTTAAGTCTCTAAGAGCTCTCTAAGAGCTTTCCACACCTGGATTGTGCAACATTCTCCAATTATTCTTAAAAAAATTCATCAGGCTCTTTCAAATTGGATGTTGATCATTGCTACACAACAATCTTCTGGTATTGCATAGATTTTCAAGGAGATTTAAGTCAAAACTGTAACTCGGCCACTCAGGAACATTCACTGTCTTCTTGGTAAGCAACTCCAGTATAGATTTGGCCTTGTGTTTTAGGTTATTGTCCTGCTGAAAGGTGAATTCATCTCTCATTATCTGGTGGAAAGCAGACTGAACCAGGGGTTCCTCTAGTATTTTTCCTGTGCTTAGCTCCATTCCATTTATTTTTTATCCTGAAAAACTCCCCAGTCCTTAGCGTACAAGCATACCCATAACATGATACAGCTACACTATGCTTGAAAATATGGAAAGTGGTACTCAGTAATGTGCCTTCAGAAACTATTCATACCCTTTTACATTTTCCACATTTTCTTCTGTTACTATCTGAATTTAAAATTTATTAAATTGAGATGTTTTGTCACTGGCCAGCACACTATCGCATAATGTCAAAGTGTTTTTTCGGGTGTTTGTGAACACACCAAAAAAAATATTGGGGCAAGCTGAAGTTGGTGATTGGTAAACAGTAGTAATTCTTCAATTAAGTGTTTGTCTTTCAGCAAGAGACAAATCGTTTTCATGCAACAAAAAATACTTGAGAAGTACTGCACCAAACATCTTAGTTAGACGTAAAATTGCGTGACTAAGATCTCGTCTGCATAAATGTCAAAATTAATGACTGAGTTATTTTACATTAATTCTGACTAGTTTGAGGAAGTGTATACTGGCTACGGTGTCTCAAGATGGACAAACGGTACTATTGACACTTTTTTTTCTAGTCATTCAAGCAAAGGTCTTTTCAGGTAGTATGCGAGGAGAGCTCATTCGGTTTGCCTAGTCGAGTTCGACTAGACGCCAGCCGAATTGAAGCATACTGACACCTTAACTCCACCCTCTTGCGGCACAGGCCAGGGG
The DNA here is from genome assembly GCA_030435695.1 of Brachymystax lenok tsinlingensis. NCBI lineage: Eukaryota > Metazoa > Chordata > Actinopteri > Salmoniformes > Salmonidae > Brachymystax > Brachymystax lenok. The sequence continues at coordinate 40,968,538 of CM059792.1, read as the reverse complement.
CATATGCTTGAAAATATGAAAAGTGGTACTCAGTAATGTGTTGTATTGGATTTGCCCCAAACATAACACTTTATATTCAGGACAAAAAGTTAATTGCTTTGCCACATTTTTTGCAGTATTACTTTAGTGCCTTGTTGCAAACAGGATGCATGTTTTGGAATATTTGTAACGATGTACGCTGAGAGTCGGGGAGCAAGTTCAGGGAGTGAGTGTTTTAATAAATAAACACAACATAACCCAAAACACGAGCAACGCACAGACAAGACACAGGAACAGAAACAATGACACCTGGGGAAGGAACCAAAGGGAGTGACATATATAGAGCAGGTAATCAAGGAGGTGATGGAGTCCAGGTGAGTGTCATTATGCGCGTAACGATGGTGACAGGTCTGCGCCATAACGAGCAGCCTGGTGACCAAGAGGCCGGAGAGGGCGCACACGTAACAATATTTTTATTCTGTACAGGCTTCCTTCTTTTGACTCTGTCAACTAGGTTAGTATTGTGTAATATCTACAATATTCTTGAGCCATCTTCAGTTTTCTCCTATCACAGCCATTAAACTCTGTAGCTGTGTTAAAGTCACCATTGGCCTCATGGTGAAATCCCTGAGCAGTTTCCTACCTCTCCGAGCAAACTGAGTTAGGAAGGACGCCTGTATCTTTGTAGTGACTGGGTGTATTTATACACCATCCAAAGTGTAATTAATAACTTCACCATGCTCAAATGGATATTTAATGTATCTACCAATAGGTGAGCTTCTTTGTGAGGCATTGGAAAACCTCCCTGGTCCTTGTGGTTGAATGTTTGAAATTCACTGCTCGACTGAGGGACTTTACAGATTATTGTATGTGTGGGGTACAGAGATGAGGTAGTCATTCAAAAATCATGTTCAACTATTATTGAACATAGAGTGAGTCCATGCAACTTATTATGTGACTTGTTCAGCACATTTTTACTCCTGAACTTATTTAGGCTTGCCATAACAAATGGGTTGAATACTTATTGACTTAAGACATTTCAGCTTTACATTTTTTATCAATTTGTTAAAAACAATTTAATCATCATTCCACTTTGACATTATGCGATATTGTGTGTTGGCCAGTGACAAAACATCTCAATTTAATTCATTTTAAATTCAGGCTGTACCACAACAAAATGTGGAAAAAGTAAAAGGGTGTGACTAGTTTCTGAAGGCACTGTATATGTTTGAACCCCAATAACGACTATATGTTGTGTTTTTGAATGAGTGGCCTGGGTGGTCATAGGTAACTTATTTTCACTGTGGGTAATGTTTGCAGAAAACCAGAGTTACTGCATAACATACCCTTGGTGGAGAGTCAGTATGTACAACCATGCTGGTTAATGAGGCCTGAATGTTAGGGGAATACCAAATATAGTTTTCTGTCTACTTGTGGTAAGGGAAGTTACCCTGCTGTGCTGTGTTGGGATTGTGTTACTGAGCTCATTTCATAACCATCAAAACAACACATTTTAAACTGATGTTTGTTCAGAAGCAATACATCAGCACCTTTTTAAAGTGGTATATATCTTCTCAAAATATAAAGGCGCTAGAATAAATATTCTGGTAGGGTACTGTACTGTTAACTAACATACTGTTTATCTGTACCTGATAGTTGAAACTGACTACCAGCATCAGTTTGCTCGAAAGAATCCTAGTTATAGATATGAAGATTGCCCCCTATTATCAATGATAAATACAATATGCACTGTAAAAAAAAAAACTATAGTTTTCCTTCCTATTGTGACCTGTGTATGTCTAATGTATTTGTCATATAATTAGGAATTAGAATACTAATTTGAAATTAATAGTATCTCTGTGTATTTGTCTCCAGGTGCACCTCTTTGCAATTAGGGGCGGGGCTTCGCTGATATATACCAGGCTTTTGGGTCAGTCCACAGATCCCCCATGATGTGTGAAAGTTGGCGTGCCCTGGGAGGATGGAAGCTGAGATGGTGTCTTTTTATTAAATTCCAGTGTGGCCGACTGGAATTTGTAAGTGTATATCTATTGTCTATGGCGGGTTGCCCTCAGTGCACTGATCTGCTCCCCTTTATCTTCTATGAATATTCCAAAATGGCGTAGCAGTCAGACGTCTTTTGTCCTCGTCTTTTCTTGCCGTGTCCCGTGTATATATATATTTTATATCCTTTTCTTCGCATATATTTGTTATATTTTTCTTAACCTCAACAACACTCTCCTGCAATCCGCCTCACCCAATGTGGTATGGATCTGCTATTTTCTTTACTTTGAACCGGAACCCCCAACTGAAGTTAGCCAGCTGACTAGCTACTAGCTAGTAGTCAGCTAGCCACTGCTAGCGGTCATCAGCTACCTTTAGCCCGGACAACTCTCACCAGTCTGCACAGCGCGACTCAAACCAGAGCAAATCGGACTTATTTTTCTCCATATCTCCGGATTCCTACCGCAAGCTCTGAACCTTTTTCACCTGAATCATCGCAGCTAGCTAGGTGAGTGGCCACTCCTGGCTATGGTCTCTGTCCCAAAGCAAGAACCAATTAGCCTGGAGCTAACCTTTGCTAGGCCCATCTCCCGGCTAGTCGAAGAGGTCCATCAGCCACTCCTTGGGCTACAATTGCTATTTTGCCAATTGGCCTGGACCCCCGCCGACCCATCACGAATGGACTACTGATGTAATTCGCCCGAGGGTTTTGTTTTCAACTGGCTTCTCCGTCGCGACGTCACCTGAATGCCCATCTGCTAGCCTGCTAGCCACGGCCTGCTAGCTGTCTAGAGCATATCGGACTGTTAGCTTAAGAGGCCCATCGGACAAATTCTTTGGCCACTATACCTATTTTGCCAACTTGCCTGGACCCTTTTACCACACGGAGCTCTGCTGATCCACAACGACTGGTCTGCCGAAGAAACAGCACGAGGGGGCTACAACAGACTTCTTCAGTCGCAACGTCCCTCTAAGGCCCTTCTGCTAGCTTGCTAGCCCTGGTCTGCTAGCTGCCTGAATCGCAGTGTCTCCGTACCGCCGAGCCACTCACTGGACCCCTAAGATCACTCGGCTACGCATGCCTCTTTCTAATGTCAATATGCCTTGTCCGTTGCTGTTTTGGTTAGTAATTATTGCCTTATTTCACTGTAGAGCCTCTAGCCCTGCTCAATACGCCTTAATTAACCCTTTAGTTCCACCTCCCACACATGCAATGACCTCACCTGGTTTAAATGTTTCTAGAGACAATATCTTTCTCATCATCACTCAATGCATAGGTTTACCTCCACTGTATTCACATCCTACCATACCTTTGTCTGTACATTATGCCTTGAATCTATTCTACCGTGCCCAGAAACCTGCTCCTTTTACTCTCTGTTCCAAACGTACTAGACGACCAGTTCTTATAGCCTTTAGCCGTACCCTTATCCTACTCCTCCTCTGTTCCTCTGGTGATGTAGAGGTTAATCCAGGCCCTGCAGTGCCTAGCTCCACTCCCATTCCCCAGGCACTCTCATTTGTTGACTTCTGTAACCGTAAAAGCCTTGGTTTCAGGCATGTTAACATTAACATGCCTGATGTTAACATGCCTGAAAGCTTCCTCCCTAAGTTTGTTTTATTCACTGCCTTAGCACACTCTGCCAACTCGGATGTCCTAGCCGTGTCTGAATCCTGGCTTAGGAAGAGCCACCAAAAACTCAGAAATGTCCATCCCTAACTATAACATTTTCCGACAAGATAAAACTGCCAAAAGAGGGCAGAGTTGCAATCTACTGCAGAGATAGCCTGCAGAGTTCTGTCTTACTATCCAGGTCTGTGCCCAAACCATTTGAGCTTCTACTTTTAAAAATCCACCTTTCCAGAAACAAGTCTCTCAACCTTGCCGCTTGCTATAGACCACCTTCTGCCCCCAGCTGTGCCCTGGACACCATATGTGAATTGATTGCCCCCCATCTATCTTCAGAGCTCATACTGTTAGGTGACCTAAACTGGGACATTCTTAACACTCCGGCCATCCTACAATCTAAACTTGATGCCCTCAATCTCACACAAATCATCAATGAACCTACCAGGTACTACCCCAAATCCGTAAACACGGGCACCCTCATAGATATCATCCTACCCAACCTGCCCTCCAAATACACCTCTGCTGTCTTCAACCAGGATCTCAGCGATCACTGCCTCATTGCCTGCGTCCGTAATGGGTCTGCGGTCAAACGACCACCCCTCATCACTGTCAAACGCTCCCTAAAACACTTCAGCGAGCAGGCCTTTCTACTTGACTGGGCCTGGGTATCCTGGAAGGATATTGACCTCATTCCGTCAGTAGAGGATGCCTGGTTATTCTTTAAAAGTGCTTTCCTCACCATCTTAAATAAGCATGCCCCATTTAAAAAATGTAGAACCAGGAACAGATATAGCCCTTGGTTCACTCCAGACCTGACTGCCCTTGACCAGCACAAAAACATCCTGTGGCGTACTGTATTCTCATCGAATAGCCCCCGCGATATGCAGATTTTCAAGGAAGTTAGGAACCAATATACACAGGCAGTTAGGAAAGCAAAGGCTATCTTTTTCAAACAGAAATTTCCATCCTGTACCACAAACTCCAAAAAGTTCTGGGACACTGTAAAGTCCATGGAGAATAAGAACACCTCCTCCCAGCTTCCCACTGCACTGAGGCTAGGAAACACTGTCACCACTGATAAATCTGAGATAATTGAGAATTTCGATAAGCATTTTTCTACAGCCGGCCATGCTTTCCACCTGGCCACCCCCACCCCCGGTCAACAGCCCTGCAACCCCACAGCAACTTGCCCAAGCCTCCCCCATTTCTCCTTCACCCAAATGCAGATAGCTGATGTTCTAAAAGAATTGCAAAATCTGGACCCCTACACATCAGCCGGGCTAGACAATCTGGACCCTCTCTTTCTAAAATTATCTGCCGAAATTGTTGCAACCCCTATTACTAGCCTGTTCAACCTCTCTTTCGTATCGTCTGAGATCCCCAAAGATTGGAAAGCTGCCTCTTCAAAGGGGGAGATACTCTAGACCCAAACTGCTACAGACCTATATCGATCCTACCCCGCCTTTCTAAGGTTTTCGAAAGCCAAGTTAACAAACAGATCAATGACCATTTCGAATCCTACCGTACCTTCTCCGCTATGCAATCTGGTTTCCGAGCTGGTCATGGGTGCACCTCAGCCACGCTCAAGGTCCTAAACGATATCATAACCGCCATAGACAAGAGACAATACAGTGCAGCTGTATTCATCGACCTGGCCAAGGCTTTAGACTCTGTCAATCCCCACATTCTTATTGGCAGACTCAACAGCCTTGATTTCTCAAATGACTGCGTCGCCTGGTTCAACTACTTCTCAGACAGAGTTCAGTGTGTCAAATCGGAGGGCCTGTTGTCCGGACCTCTGGCAGTCTCTATGGGGGTGCCACAGGGTTCAATTCTCGGGCCGACTCTTTTTGCTGTATACATCAATGATGTCGCTCTTGCTGGTGATTATCTGATCCACCTCTACGCAGACGACACCATTCTGTATACTTCTGGACCTTCTTTGGACACTGTGTTAACTAACCTCCAGACGAGCTTCAATGCCATAAAACTCTCCTTCTGTGGCCTCCAACTGCTCTTAAATGCAAGTAAAACTAAATGCATGCTCTTCAACCGATCGCTGCCCACACCTGCCCGCCCGTCCAGCATCACTACTCTTGACGGTTCTGACTTAGAATATGTGGACAACTACAAATACCTAGTTGTCGGGTTAGACTGTAAACTCTCCTTCCAGACTCACATTGAGCATCTCCAATCCAAAATTAAATCTAGAATCGGCTTCCTATTTCGCAACAAAGTATCCTTCACTCATGCTGCCAAACATACCCTCGTAAAACTGACTATCCTACCGATCCTTGACTTTGGTGATGTCATTTACAAAATAGCCTCCAACACTCTACTCAGCAAATTGGATGCAGTCTATCACAGTGTCATCCGTTTTGTCACCAAAGCCCCATATACTACCGGCCGCCTTTCCTTCCAGTTCTCTGCTGCCAATGACTGGAACGAACTGCAAAAATCACTGAAGCTGGAGACTCATATTACCCTCACTAGCTTTAAGCACCAGCTGTCAGAGCAGCTCACAGATCACTGCACCTGTACATAGCCCACCAGTAAATAGCCCATCCAACTACCTTATCCCCATACTGTTATTTATTTTGTTATTTATTTTGCTCCTTTGCACCCCAGTATCTCTACTCGCACACTCATCTTCTACACACCAATCACGCCAGTGTTTAATTGCTATATTGTGATTATTTCGCCACTATGGCCTATTTATTGCCTTACCACCTTATCCTACCTCATTTGCACACACTGTATATAGACTTTTTCTACTGTATTATTGACTGTATGTTTGTTTATTCCATGTGTAACTCTATGTTGTTGTTTGTGTTGCACTGCTTTGCTTTATCTTGGTCATGAGAATCTGTTCTTAACTAGCTTACCTGGTTACCTGTTTTTTATTTTTTTAAATCCCTCGGCACGCCTCCCTGAGATTGCTGGTATGAATTATCGGTGAATCGTGCTTGAGAATGGAGAACCTCATTTGAGGAGTTACATTTTTTTATAACATTTAACTTGGAGGTTCAGAGTTTCCGATAGCACTTGAATGCGGCGTTAGGTTGTGTTTCGAGGTGAAAAAATAACTTTCTGCCTGTAACACTATCTAACCAAGAAGTCACCGGTTTGATGTGTTTTTGGTATGGGACAGCCTATTATATTACTGTATGTACAGTGTGTGTGGGCTGGAAAGAATCTCTGTTTTTCATGTCACACGATATTGGTACTTGCCATCCCTCTCTCCCTCCTTCCACCTCTAATGGGCTCCTGAGTAGCACAGCGGTCTAAGGCACTGCATCGTGCTACAGGCCCTAGTTCGATTCCAGTCTGTATCACAACCGGTCGTGACTGGGAGCCCCATAGGGCGGCGCACAATTGGCTGGGTTAGGGTTAGGCTGGTGTAGGCCATCATTGTAAATAAGAATGTGTTCTTAACTGGCTTGCCTAGTTAAATAAAGTGTGGTTATTTGATCAATGGACAGGCATTTTCAGTGACTCCTGACAGTCTTCAGAAATGTCTCAGGAAATGATGGGGTGAAAAGGTTTGACATTGTGGGTTTAGCTGCACCTTCATGGCCTTAACTACATGTGAGGACACCGAGGTCCGTACCTAAAAAAAATTATTATAAAAAAAAAAAACAGTACACAGTGTTGACCAAAGGTCAGACCGCTTATATTCTTGATCTGACTATTCTTATGCCTGCCTCTTTTACGAACGAGTGGAATCATGAACAGCGGTTTGATCGTTGTGTTCGCCTGCGTCGCCCACGGCTTTGCCTTTTTAGCAGCGGACATTCACTACTTTCTCAAAAGGCTAAATACATCCGCATGCTTCCCATCCGAATCAGTTTTTTCGGCTGTTCGTGAACACACAAAAAACCTCACGGCAAGACGACGTCGGTAGCTGGAGTTTCCGCCCCTTCATCGGGGATTGGTCAACAGTAGGAATTCTACAATTAAGTGTTTGTCTTTCAACAAGAGACAAATCATGTTCATGCAACAACAAAAAATACTTGAGAAATACTGCACCAAACATCGTAGATGTAAAATTGCGTGACCAAGATCTCGCCTGAATAAATGTCAAAATGAATGACTGATTTCATGAGCTATTTTAGATTAATTCTGACTAGTTTGAGGAAGTGCATACTGGCTACAGTGTCTCAAGATGGACAAACGGCACTATTGCCACTTTTCTTCTTGACATTCAAGCAAAGATATTTTCAGGGAGTATGCGAGCACATTCATTCGGTTTGCCTAGCCGAGTTCGACTAGACGCCAGCATTTTAAAACAGTCCAGCAACGCATACAGTGTTGCTGGACCCCCAAACAAAAACGGATTCATTCGGAGAGTAAGTGCACACCTGGTAAATAGTCTTGTAGTCCTAATATCCAGAAATAAATTACCTCTGGTTCGTTTAGCCATACCTATGGGAAAAGAATAGGGTTTGGGAATAAACGCCCAAAATAAGGTCTGAGGTTAACACAGATTTGGGAGATTTTATACATGTTGTTCTATGAGATAATAGCAGTCAGTTAATATTACCTTTTTGAATTATGATGGTTTTATGTGATTTGTGTTTTTTATTTGTACATACATTCTTCAAAATTCACAAAAAGTGGCATTAGCTGATGTAGTTTATCTCATAGAACAAAACGTATAACATCTCCTAAACTTGTGTTTATCACATCCGTTATTTTCTGCGTTTATCCATAAACCCTCCAAAAACTGCATTTATTTTCCTTATAGGCTTTGCCCAAAGAGCAATGGCTGAGTTAGTGCCTAGAAAAAGACGCCATTACCATTTCTCTCTATGCATGCAGGAAGCAGAGGAGACAGAGAGAAAGGAAGCAAGCAGAGGTCAGTACAGTGGTTCCCAAACTTGGGCCGTCAATAGTTACAACAGTCATAATTATTGCTAAAACCTGCATATTTCTAAAATGTCTCTTCATAAAATCAGATTTTAAACCAAACCATTAACCCTAACCATAACCACACTGCTAACCTTATGCCTTACCTTAAATTAAGAACAAAACGCTTTTTTTTGTAATCATGAACCAATTTTGACTTTGTGACTGTGGTAACTAGTGACAACCCCAAACTTGGGGTCGGGGCCCCATGTGGGGTCTCCTAAGAAAATCTGTACTAATCTCATTAAACAAGTTAGGAACTTTTAAAAAGAAGATATGTTTTAATATGAACATTTCATTTTAATGTAGGCTTGTCTTCCGTATAGGCCTATATTAAAATGCAATAAAAAACGCACAATACAGTACTATAAATGTCATACGTTTTAGTTTATATCAGTAGTTGATCGCCCACTGGCGTTATAGTTTACCCATTACCCACCTTTTACCACTACATCACTTCTACATATTAATACAGCATCGTAAGTATTATTCTAAGAGTTAATGTGAATGGATAATACGATTATCTGTGTGCTCTATTGATGTCTGTTTGTGCGGGGCTTGATTAGTAATGCTTAGGAATACAAATGTGAATGCTATGTGATTTAAGAAAACATATATATATATATATTTAAAGAGCTGGTGATTTTATGCAATTCATCATTACAACAGACTAAACAGTTGCTGATGCTACGTGTCAGTGTGAATCATTTCTCATATTTCCTCCCTTTCAGGGGTATAACATTACAAGTATAGTTAATGGGCTATGTGTTTGTAGATGGGCAGAGGTGATTGAAACTACAGCAGCCAAAGTGATAATGGCAGTCAAGTAATGTGCAGTCAAGTCTCTGTCAAGTAGAAGCAGTACATGTACTTTGCTTTTCGGAAGCAATTAATTAATATTTAGTATAATATTTAGCTACTGTGATAGATCTTGCTAGTTTTTTAAATCCTATAAAATTGAATTTGTCACATGCTTGGTAAACAACAGGTGTAGACTAACAGTGAAATGCTTACTTACAGGTCATTCTCCAACAATGCAGAGTTAAAGATAAAGATAAAAATTAAATAAAAATAGAAACAGTGACAGGAGGAATAAATACACAGTGAATAATGAATAACAATAATGAGGCTATATACAGGGAGTACCAGTACCAGGAGTACGGGGTAATTAATGTAGGAATGCTTCTCCGTCTCAGATACAGTGGTGGAGTTTGGTTAGTGTACAATTTTTCTAGAGGAGAGAGCAGGTGTCTGGGACAAATGTTTGAAAAGCTCCCGAGGGGTCGTCACTAGTTAACACAGCCACAAAGTCATAATTATGACTGAACCCCACCCATTTCGACAGTCTATAACTAAAATCTGATTTTAAACCTAACCCTAACATCAACCCTAACCTTAACCACATTGCTAACCTTATGCCTAACCCTAACCAATTTTGACATTGTGGCTGTGTTATCAAGTGAAAACCACTCTGATGATTGTGGAAGATCCACTAGATACTGAACACTTCTTGGTCAGATGATAAGGGAGGGTTTGTTATTTAGGCCAAGACAGCTGATGTACTGATATAGCCTGGAAAAGGTAAGGTTTCCAATAATTGTCAAGTAGTCTGTTCAGGTCACAACTTGTGAGGAATAGATCTCAAACTCCATGTGTTCATATTTTGTTAACTTTTTCTATCACTTGTTGTTACTGTATTCATCAATTGTTGAAATATAGTTATTGTATCTATCTCATTATTGTACGTGAGTATTTTAATAAAATAACATTTAACCACACAATGTTCAAACACTTATGATTTTGAATCTACAATTCAGCACAGTTCTTTCAGCTCCAGTATATTATGATGTAGAACAACTGGGTTTAAAATACTACAATGGCCAGAAAATCTTTACCTGCGAGAATTTGACAAACTACCTAAATAGGAAATGAGAATAATTATAGATGGACTAACACAAAACGTATTGAGTAAGGCCCGGTTTGGGTCTGTTCATCAGCCTAAAAGGAATTATAATATCTGTCTGTGGCTGAAACTCACATGAGGAAAAATAGCTTATGTTGGCATGGATAAATAAGATTCAGCAAAATACCCAAATGAAGCTGCCGTGGACAGCACACTGTAAAAAGTAATTAGTTCAACTAAAATGTTGGGGTGGATTCCTGTTGCCTAGAACCATTTGAGTAACCCAACTCAGTGTTGCAGTGTTCAATACTTAAAGTAATAAAGTGACATCCCCACCCATATGGTTATCTTTTTAAGGTGTAAATATAATTAACTTTTTTACACTAAATTGCATTAAGTATTCTGAACTATAACGATTGAAGTTACTTGAAAATGTATATTTTTTTGTAGTGAACATAAAAATGCAGGGTCCCTTCTACTTCAATTATTAACCTTCATGAATATATTTTTTCGGGTGTAAGTAGTTTAGATTAGTAATTTTTAGTGGATGTGTCTTAATGTTTAACATTAATGTATTTGACAATATCTAATTTTATCCCACTTTAGGAGGCATTGTTGAGCATGTTGGTCATTCCTCTAACAGTAACTGGAGGTAGAACTGTAAGCATCACAGGATGTTGCATTAACCCCTGTCATTAAGAGTGGTGCCTATGACTTTGTTGATGGTGGGAATGGCTTGTCTCATTGTTGAATATCAATTTGCCAGATTGTTTTGATATCTGTTCATCATGATCAATTACACCTCATAGCACAACAAAATACTATTTTAGAAATACAATTATAAGAACCCGTTCTTATCTTTTATACATTTTGTATTTTTTTTAATCTGTCTTTGGGGAACCCAGGGAGATCGAGCTCAAACAGAGACGCTTCCAATTCCCAGAGTAAAACGTCCACCACACACGTCTATAAAATAAACCAGTGTGATATGAGCTCCATCATCCGGTGCCTGTTGCTAGGAGAGCTTTGAAAAGATGGTGTGGACTGCTATAAAAACATCTGATATCCATGCTATACATGATATCCATGCTATACTCAATAGCAGCATAGTAAACCATGCACTTCTACTGGCACAGTGGATAGAGGGGGATGATGAACTGGAAACTCAGGACATCATGTGTCCCCACATGGCAGCCTATTTCCTATATAAGTGCACTACTTTTGACCAGGGACTATAGAGCATTATGTAGGGGAAAGGGCACCATTTGACCAGGGGCCATAGAGCATTATGTAGGGGAAAGGGCACCATTTGACCAGGGACCATAGAGCATTATGTAGGGGAAAGGGAACCATTTGGGACACCATCCATACCTGCAGCATACAGTTGAAGTCGGAAGTTTACATACACTTCGGTTGGAGTCATTAAAACTTGTTTTTCAACCACTCCATACATTTCTTGTTAACAAACTATAGTTTTGGCAAGTCGGTTAGGACATCTACTTTGTGCATGACACAAGTAATTATTTCACTTATAATTCAATGTATCACAATTCCAGTGGGTCAGAAGTTTACATACACTAAGTTGACTGTGCCTTTAAACAGCTTGGAAATTCCAGAAAATGATTTAGAAGCTTCTGATAGGCTAATTGACATAATTTGAGTCAATTGGAGGTGTACCTGTGGATGTGTTTCAGGCCTACCTTCAAACTCAGTGCCTCTTTGCATGACATCATGGGAAAATCTAAAGAAATCAGCCAAGACCTCAGAAAGAAAATTGTAGACCTCCACAAGTCTGGTTCATCCTTGGGAGCAATTTCCAAATGCCTGAAGGTACCACGCTCATCTGTACAGACAATAGTATGCAAGTATAAACACCATGGGACCACGCAGCCGTCATACCGCTCAGGCAGGAGACGCGTTCTGTCTTCTAGAGATGAATGTACTTTGGTGAAAAAAGTGCAAATCAATCCCATAACAACAGCAAAGGACCTTGTGAAGATGCTGGAGAAAACAGGTTCAAAAGTATCTATATCCTCAGTAAAACGAGTCCTATATCGACATAACCTGAAAGTCCGCTCAGCAAGGAAGAAGCCACTGCTCCAAACCCGCCATAAAAAAGCCAGACTACGGTTTGCAACTGCACATGGGGACAAAGATCGTACTTTTTGGAGAAATGTCCTCTGATCTGATGAAACTGTTTAGCCATAATGACCATCGTTATGTTTGGAGGAAAAAGGGGGAGGCTTGCAAGCCAAAAAACACCATCCCAACCGTGAAGAACGGGGGTGGCAGCATCATGTTGTGCGGGTGCTTTGCTGCAGGAGGGTTTGGTGCACTTCACAAAATAGATGGCATGATGAGGAAGGAAAATTATGTGGATATATTGAAGCAACATCTCAAGACATCAGTCACAAATGGGTCTTCCAAATGGACAATGACCCCAAGCATACTTCCAAAGTTGTGGCAAAATGGCTTAAGGACAACAAAGTCAAGGTATTAGAGTGGCCATCACAAAGCCCTGACCTCAATCCTATAGAAAATGTGTGGGCAGAACTGAAAAAGCGTGTGTGAGCAAGGAGGCCTACAAACCTGACTCAGTTACACAAGCTCTGTTAGGAGGAATGGGACAAAATTCACCCAACTTATTGTGGGAAGCTTGTGGAAGGCTACCCAAAACGTTTGACCCAAGTTAAACACTTTAAAGGCAACGATACTAAATACTAATTGAGTGTATGTAAACTTCTGACCCCCTGTGAATGTGATGAAATAAATAAAAGCTGAAATAAATCATTCTCTCTACTATTATTCTGACATTTCACATTCTTAAAATAAAGTGGTGATCCTAACTGACGTAAGAAAGGGAATTTTTACTAGGATTACATGTCAGGAATTGTGAAAAACTGAGTTTAAATGTACTTGGCTAAGGTGTATGTGAACTTCCAACTTCAACTGTAAGTAGTATTAGATAAGTATATTATACTATATGCACTACAAAATAAGTTGGTATTTTATTTATTTTGTATAAAACAAATCACAACACAAATATTCAATACAAATACAGTATTTACAGATTCAATACACAAAACAGTACATCTTTAAGACTTTTCACCAAATGAACAGACATTTTTTTTATAATAGTTTGTTATGAATGATTATCGTCCAGGAATATACAGCTATATACAAGTGTAAATAACGGAATATTTTTTCACAGTAAAACAGAAAAAACTGATAGTATTGCCCACCCAAGTGGAGAGTTTCTTTTACGTGCTGGAAACGGGATAGGTGCCCTCATATCAACTATGGATCTTGTAAATTATCAGTACAGCTACGAGCACAATGATTTAACAAAGCCTAGAAACAGAGTAGAGAGCATGACACTTGGTTAAACATGTCTACTTCCTGTCAGAAATGCTGTATCACTTCAGAGATTCTCCAACTGTCACAGAACATCAGAGGTCAAATGGCAAAGATGGTGTAGCTTAAGGTTCAGAGGTCACAAAATAAAGAAGTTTTTCAGACTGTAGAGTCAGAGTGAAGTTATTTGTTTCTGAACAGTGTCTGAGAAAGAGTAGGCAGGGCTTAGAGTGGGTAGGAGATCCAGGCATTGCTCAGAGTGGGCAAGAGATCTGTTGGTGATAACTGGTCGTGCTGTTGTTCAGTGTGTTGTTCAGAGCCCAGTGGTCTGTGTAAGAGAGATCTTCAGCTATTGGTAGTCCTGGGCTCAGTTCTGTGTATAACCGCAGCTCTATTTCCGACCCTATATGGCAAACAAAGCAAAGCTGGTCAGTGATGCAAGAGAAACACAGCTGAATGAAGTTACAGATTTCCTCTATGTTGTGCAATGTTGAGAGCAGCCTTGTTAGAGGATTTTGATGTAATGAAGGGGAAAAAAATGGAAACTTAGGCTCCGGTGTAATCATTCAGTTCTTATCTCTGCCATCTGTTTACCTTACATGCATTATCATGTTTCACACCTTATGCATGTGAGAAGGAAATACTATTGACTAAAATACGTTCCTCAATCGTGTGACACATACATTTTCTCAAATATGTTTCTAAAGAACCATTGAATCCATCAATTATATTTTCCTGTTGTAGTCTTTAATTTTGACTAGCAAATGTTTCACAAAGACAATACATGCAGACATGATGAAACCTTGCCGTTGAATACTATAGTATAACAAACAGCCAGATTCCCTCTAGCATTATTTACCTGAGTTATCACTCCATTGGCTCTCTGGACTGTGGTTAGACTCTGCAGTGTTGTATGACTCTACTGTAGCTACTTCATTGCTCAGGAACCCCTTGCTGTTTACACTGCCTGGCAGCTCCAATTGCTCCAATTGCTCCCAATGCTGTGCAATCTGAAAGAGCAAAACACAGGGGATGAGCCTGGTTGCATTTTTGCTTGGTTTAACTGTGTTAGAATTGTTTGTATTCAATGCAGAATATCTGGTAAACATGGGTATTCCTGATAATGAAAAAAGCACACTGAACATGTACTGGTAGAGACAAACTTACCTCAATAAGTGTTTCTTCGTTCAAATCTTCATAGTCTGTAAAGTTGAAGGAAAATTGACATGAGCATTGCGCAAACCTCAATTACATTTGCAGCCCACACTCACACACAGAGTTGAATCAAACCCAAGCATCCAGCAAGCTTAATCTTACCTGTGGAGTGATCCGGTGACACTTGGAAAGATGAGTAGTAGTTGATGCTGTCTGGTCCTATTTCCACAGAGGTGATAAAGTCTGGAACATCAGGGTCATTGTCAGAGCCATCAAGATATGACGCTGCTGTGATGGTCTCACCTAGGTTGTCTGAGCTGTCGACTTTGTTCTCCTGTATCTTTCTGTCCTCCTGCAGGTGTGTGTTGGTGTTGCGGTCCTCGAGGCAATGGGTTGCACTGTAGTCCATTTCCTCTGTCTTGATCTCTAACCTCTAGAGGAGAAAACAGTAAATACGATTGTAATATTCATCTCTGTTGTCACTGGTCTGGATACAGCCAGCTAAATATATATGCACCGCTCTTTATTCAGCAGAGGGAAAACAGTACTTCAAGTGATGATAAAGGGATTCTAAAGATTGTTGCAGTTAAAAAGTAATATAACCTTGTCATTTTTCTTTGCATCCTTTGCTTTTGACCTCTTGTTATTTGGCTTTGTGCTGACGTTCAGCATTTTGTAAACGCGCACCGCTCCAGACCCTCTGTTAATGCTCTTGTCTTTCACCTCCTTGATGTCAGGAAGGGAGTTCATTGCACAGCGGAAATTAGCCTTCCATGTCTTAGGGTCTGGTGTAGTCTCGCCTTGTATGAATTTCCCTGCATCAACAGACAAGTAATATCATTGTTATTACGATGCAGAAAGTAGATTGAAAAACCCTAAGGTGCTGAAGTGCATATTGTTCATCTAGGCGAAAGTCCATTATTATAAGAGGGGCTATTCCACACTAGGTAGTCTAGGTATGTGTCATTTGCTCACCTGTGTGCATGGCCCATTGCTTGAATAGACAGGCATCCTTGTTCAGGTCCCATCCATGACGTGCAGCATGCTTCCATGGGATGGAGAAAATCTTCTTGTCCTGGACAAAACCACAAAGAAATGGGTTTCAAATTAGCACCTCCTATCTCTCACCCCAGCATCTCCTGTACATGCTTTTTTTTTTTATTTCACCTTTATTTAACTAGGCAAGTCAGTAAAGAACAAATTCTTATTTACAATGATGAGTAGTCCTGTTCATGGGTAATAGTACTAAATATGTTTTGAGTTGTCAATGCCTCGACTGAGCTCTCTTCATACAATGACAGTGTCCCACTGCAGTGTTTCAGGGAGTATGGTATTTGTACATAAAAAAAGCATTAGATGAGTTTGACCAGCAGGAAAGTCTTACCTTGTCCACCCACACCAATCCACTAATGGAGTTGGACTCAATCTTATCCTCCAGCCAAGGCCTCATTCTCATCCTAGACACAGGCATGGTTCCTAGGAGATCAAGGAAAATATATAAACTTAGTTTTAGGCACATGGCATTTGGTGGGAGTGACATGCTTGTACATCTACCCCCACTACCCTGCGCAGTTAGTGCAGATGTTTAGTGTGTTCGGTGAAGTTCATGACCAGGAAGTGTGATGTAGCTACTATGACCATTGCCAACAACTGGCAAATTACTGGAAATATGTGCAAATCAGTGAAAGAGAGCATTACTACTAGTATGTCTATCATGTGCATTTTAGGACTACACTGAAATTATTTTAAAGTGTTCTAATTATCTTATTCAAGCAGATGAACGGTTATAGTATACAGTGGTTTAAAGTACTTAAGTAAAAATACTTTGAAGTAGTACTTAAGTACTTACTTTACTATTTATATATATTTTGATAACTTTTACTTCACTATATTTCTAAAGAAAATAATGTACTTTTTACTCCATACATTTTCTCTGTTTACATGTATATCGCTTAGCAGCACAGGAAAATGTATGTGATCTGGCGGACTCACTAAACACGTTTGTAAATGATGTGAACGAGTGTTGGAGTGTGCCCATGGCTATTCATAAATAAATAAAAAACAATATAATGGTGCCATCTGGTTTGCTTAATATAAGGAATTTGAAATGATTTAAACTTGTACTTTTGATACTTAAACCCAAATACTTTTAGGCTTTTACTCAAGTAGTATTTTATTGGGTGACTCTTTACTTGGGTCATTTTTTATTAAGGTATCTTTACTTTTACTTAAGTATGACAATTGGGTACTTTTTCCGCCACTGATGCTATATCGCTATTTATGTCGCATTCGAGGTTAAATGGAGTTCTTTAGCTCTTGAAAAAGAACGAACAGACGAATTCAACCACGCACACTTTAATCGTGCACTGAATAAGCGCATGCATATTTTGACCAATGCATTACAGTGCCTCTAAATTGCAACCTTGACCTACTAAAACTTGCAACTTTATATTTTAACTAGAACTCTTGAAATATAATGCATTGTTCCATTTCTCGTTAAATTCACAAATGAGCGCACCGCGTACACCCCTTTGCTTCTAGCCTCGTGTCAGTGTAAATAAGATCTGTCAATATGTGAGATATATGTGCCCAATTACAAAACGCACGCTGCTGCACATATGGAAAAAACAAATCCAAGTTAATTGAATAGAAAATAGCATATACTATAAATTACAAGTATATCTGCTATAAATATGTACAAAGAGCACTAGCACAAACACAACGTTTCCACGTAGCCTAGTGCATGCAATAATAAAATCAAATCACTTACAGCTACTATATGATGTCGCTTAATCCCGGTGATTTGTAATTGAGCCAAAAAGCTGGTATTTCCTTGTGTGAAGATGGAGCGGGAAGTTATTCCTGTGATTCCTTGTAACGTTAATATCCACTCAGGTCTTCATTGACAATGTGTACAATCTGCTGAAGGAAACTGTTTTTTATATAAGTGGGTGGGATTTCCCCAATATAGTATCATGCACACGCTTCATTGGTGGGGGGGCAGTTTTGGCAGCAGTCCGCATCTGCGCTGAGGCAGACAGGCGCGCTCAAACTTCAGGCAACATGATTTCCGAGAAATCATGCTGTTGTGAGAGATAAGGTGTGACGAGGAAGTCTAGAGCATACCCAATAAACGAATATATTGCAGGGTCCTGCATGTAGCAGTATCATGACGTTTCATTTTACAATATCTTGGCTCAGTGAAGTAATCATTCCACACGTATTCCTGCCGATTATCCTAAATAAGTACACATAATTAGAGAATAAGATTGCATTTGGTTGACTTATGCTATAAAATAGTGCAATCAGAGGGTGAGTGGCCGATGCATTTTCTGTTATTGATGCAATTACGTCCCGCAAAGCATCAAACAGCCAAAATCCTGGCGAAGGCAAACCCTTCAGAATAAATTGTAGTCGAGTCGCGCTTTTCCGGGAAATGGTGTAGTTATTAAAATCAACGACAGGGGCAGTCTTGATTCTCTTGACTCTCTACAGATTTGTGTCACAGACTCCAGTTCAGACTTCATGTAAGCCACTGCTGACAACAGCGCATTTCTTGTTTACTTAAGACAAACAAACAGGGGTGGACTGGCCACTTGTTAGCCAGGCCCACCCAATCAGATTTAGAAAAAATTAATTCAAATGTATTTACAAAAAAATTACGCTCTTTACTTGTCAGTGTTCCAAACTGGATAGTATTTGTCTTTTTACCTAAACATGCAAACACCATCAGATATAATTCATAGCCAGCAGTGCACTGGGTTAGTCAGATTTGATTAAATATAACAACAGATTACCTGGAATGATATTCACTATCACAGGATGGTTTTGACAAAAATAACTAACTGAAAGTCACCCCAACAAGCCACAAATATGACTGCAGTGGGGCATATGCCACTGACTGTTTCATTAGTTAATTTAGCAAACAAGATGTATCATAATCCAGTGCCCTTTTCACAGTCAACACACCTACATTTTAGCTTTAGTTAGCTTTAAAATGCTAAATGTTCTCTCAGCCTCATGGCAAAATGTATGTGTAGAATAACATGAGATTAGCTATAAAACTGCACATTTTTCTCTGCTCCATGTCAAAATGTGTACAATTGCAGGAAGGTAGCTTCTTTGAGGGGACCACCGTATTTTAGCTAGCTAACATTAGCTTTGCTAGCTATTTTTGATTAACTTCACTAGTAACAGTAACAGAAACATTTCCATCTCTCAAGTCAATTTGGCTACATCATAATGTGGCAAAGATGTTTCCTACAAATTATTTGCCTACTTTATCAATGTCATCGGATTTCCATGCCACTCTAAGTTAGTGTAACTTAGATGAAACAGTCACAAATATCCTCTGAGGTGCAACCTACACTACCGGTCAAAAGTTTTAAAACACCTAATCATTCAAGGGTTTTTCTTTATTTTTACTATTTTCTACATTGTAGAATAATAGTGAACACATCAAAACTATGAAATAACACATATGGAATCATGTAGTAACCAAAAAAGTGTTAAACAAATCAAAATACACTGCTCAAAAAAATAAAGGGAACACCTAAACAACACAATGTAACTCCAAGTCAATCACACTTCTGTGAAATCAAACTGTCCACTTAGGAAGCAACACTGATTGACAATAAATTTCACATGCTGTTGTGCAAATGGAATAGACAACAGGTGGAAATTATAGGCAATTAGCAAGACACCCCCAATAAAGGAGTGGTTCTGAAGGTGGTGACCACAGACCACTTCTCAGTTCCTATGCTTCCTGGCTGATGTTTTGGTCACTTTTGAATGCTGGCGGTGCTTTCACTCTAGTGGTAGCATGAGACGGAGTCTACAACCCACACAAGTGGCTCAGGTAGTGCAGCTCATCCAGGATGGCACATCAATGCGAGCTGTGGTAAGAAGGTTTGCTGTGTCTGTCAGCATAGTGTCCAGAGCATAGAGGCGCTACCAGGAGACAGGCCAGTACATCAGGAGACGTGGAGGAGGCCGTAGGAGGGCAACAACCCAGCAGCAGGACCACTACCTCCGCCTTTGTGTAAGGAGGAGCACTGCCAGAGCCCTGCAAAATGACCTCCAGCAGGCCACAAATGTGCATGTGTCTGCTCAAACGGTCAGAAACAGACTCCATGAGGGTGGTATGAGGGCCCAACGTCCACAGGTGGGGTTGTGCTTACAGCCCAACACCGTGCAGGGCGTTTGGAATTTGCCAGAGAACACCAAGAATGGCAAATCGCCACTGGCGCCCTGTGCTCTTCACAGATGAAAGCAGGTTCACACTGAGCACGTGACAGACGTGACAGAGTCTGGAGACGCCGTGGAGAACGTTCTGCTGCCTGCAACATCCTCCAGCATGACCGGTTTGGCGGTGGGTCAGTCATGGTGTGGGGTGGCATTTCTTTGGGGGCCGCACAGCCCTCCATGTGCTCGCCAGAGGTAGCCTGACTGCCATTAGGTACCGAGATGAGATCCTCAGACCCCTTGTGAGACCATATGCTGGTGCGGTTGGCCTGGGTTCCTCCTAATGCAAGACAATGCTAGACCTCATGTGGCTGGAGTGTGTCAGCAGTTCCTGCAAGAGGAAGGCATTGATGCTAAGGACTGGCCCGCCCGTTCCCCAGACCTGAATCCAATTGAGCACATCTGGGACATCATGTCTCGCTCCATCCACCAACGCCACGTTGCACCACAGACTGTCCAGGAGTTGGCGGATGCTTTAGTCCAGGTCTGGGAGGAGATCCCTCAGAAGACCATCCGCCACCTCATCAGGAGCATGCCCAGGCGTTGTAGGGAGGTCATTCCAGGCACGTGGAGGCCACACACACTACTGAGCCTCATTTTGACTTGTTTTAAGGACATTACATCAAAGTTGGATCAGCCTGTAGTGTGGTTTTCCACTTTAATTTTGAGTGTGACTCCAAATCCAGACCTCCATGGGTTGATAAATTTGATTTCCATTGATAATTTTTGTGTGATTTTGTTGTCAGCACATTCAACTATGTAATGAAAAAAGTATTTAATAAGATTATTTCATTCATTCAGATCTATGATGTGTTATTTTAGTGTTCCCTTTATTTTTTTGAGCAGTGTATATTTTATATTTGAGATTTTTCAAATAGCCACCCTTGATGACAGCTTTGCAAACTCTTGGCATTATCTCAACCAGCTTCATGAGGTAGTCACCTGGAATGCATTTCAATTAACAGGTGTGCCTTCTTAAAAGTTAATTTGTGGAATTTCTTTTCTTTATGAGTTTGAGCCAATTAGTTGTTTTGTGACAAGGTGGGGGAGTATATATAAGATATCCCTATTTGGTAAAAGACCAAGTCCATATTATGGTAAGAACAGCTCAAATAAGCAAAGAGAAACGACAGTCCATTACTTTAAGACATGAAGGTCAGTCAATACAGAACATTTCCAGGACTTTGAAAGTTTCTTCAAGTGCAGTTGCAAAAAAACATCAAGCGCTATGATGAACTGGCTCTCATGAGGACCGCCACAGGAAAGGAAGACCCAAGTTCATTAGAGTTACCAGCTTCAGAATTGCAGCCCAAATAATTGCTTTACAGAGTTCAAGTAACAGACACATCTCAACATCAACTGTTCAGAGGAGACTGTGTGAATCAGGCCTTCATAGTCACATTGCTGTAAAGAAACCACTACTGAAGGACACCAATAATAAGAAGAGACTTTCTTGGGCCAAGAAGCAATGGACATTAGACCGGTGGAAATTGTCCTTTGGAAATTGGTCTGGAGTCAATATTGGAGATTTTTGCTTCCAACCGCCGTGTCTTTGTGAGACGCGGTGTGGGTGAATGGTTGATCTCCGCATGTGTATTTCCCACCGTAAAGCATGGAGGAGAAGTTGTTATGGTGTGGCGGTGCTTTGCTGGTGTCTGTGATTTATCTAGAATTCAAGACACACTTAACCAGCATGGTTAACCACAGCATTCTGTAGCGATACGCCATCCCATCTGGTTTGTGCTTAGTGGGACTATCATCTGTTTTCCAAAAGGAAAATGACCCAAAACATACCTCCAGGCTGTGTAAGGGCTATTTGACCAAGAAGGAGAGTGATGGAGTGCTGCATCAGATGACCTGGCCTCCACAATCCCCCGACCTCAACCAATTTGAGATTTGGGATGAATCGGACCACAGAGTGAAGGAAAGCAGCCAACAAGTGCGTAGTATATGTGGGAACTCCTTCAAGACTGTTGGAAAAGCATTCCAGGTGAAGCTGGTTGAGAGAATCCTAAGAATGTGCAAAGCTGTCATCAATGCAAAGGGTGGCAAAAATATTTTTATTTGTTTAACACTTTTTTGGTTACTACATGATTCCATATGTGAATTTCATAGTTTTGATGTCTTCACTATTATTCTACAATGTAGAAAATAGTAAAAATAAAGAAACTCATTCTGAGTAGATGTTCTAAAACTTTTGACCGGTAGTTTATGTCTAGGGCGCAAATAAATATTGTATGCAGCTATTGCGGTACTAGCTAACTCATGTCTGACTAGAACAGGGAGCTGCAGGTAGCCTGGTAGGAGTGTTAGGCCAGTTACCGAAAGGTTGCTGGATCGAATCCCTGAGCTGACAAGGTAAAAATCTGTTGTTCTGCTCCTAAACAAGGCAATTAACCCACTGTTCCCCAGGTGCCGATGACGTGGATGTCGATTAAGGCAGCCCTCCTCACCTCTTTGATTCAGAGGGGTTGGGTTAAATGCAGAAGACACATTTCAGTTGAATGCATTCAGTTGTACAACTGACTAGGTATCCCCCTTTCCTAACAGTGTATTAACTAGCAACAAACTCAAACCAACCCAGGGACATAGCAAAACATGTCACAGTTAGTTGCATAGTGTAACAGTGTTACCGGCTTGAATCGAATCCAATCTGTAAAGCATACAATTAGCTTCCAAATGAGATTACATCATTTTCTCGCTATGTTCATAATTGAAGGATGATGACAATTGTTGACCCTAATTTTCTGTTCGACAACGTGCACAATGTGATTGCAATGGTTTAGTGACCTCCAAAAATAATTTAATTCACTGTTCACTTATGTTCACAGCTTGACATAAGCAAATCTCTCGCCCATACGATAACATACACGTGGTCTGCGGTTGTGAGGCCGGTTGGACATACTACCAAATTGTCTAAAACGATGTTGGAGGCGGCTTATGGTAGAGAAATTAACATGACATTCTCTGCCAACAACAACCATGAAAGATGGCGCCGACAGAGATGGCAGCTCTGCTTCTAACTCCTAAGCAACTTTGCAGTATTTTGTTTTTTTGTGTGTTATTTCTTAAAAAGCATTTCGCTACACCCACAATAACATCTGCTAAACATGTGTATGTGACCAAGAAAATTAATTTGATTTGAACAGCTCTTTTGGACATTCCTGCAGTCAGCATGCCAATTGCAGACTCCATCAAAACTTGGCATTGTGTGGTATTGTGTTGTGTGACTGGCCTTTTATTGTGACTGGTCCACCAGAGCTGTTGCCAGAGAATGTAATGTTAATTTCTCTACCATAGGTGCACCTGTGTAATAATCATGCAGGTTTCAATTATTATTATTTTAACTTTTTACCCCTTTTTCTCCCCAATTTCGTGATATCCAATTGGTAGTTACAGTCTTGTCCCATCGCTACAACAGAGATGTAAAGAAATTTGTGCACAAATGGAACATTTCTGGGATCTTTTATTTCAGCTCATCAAACATGGGACCAACACTTTACATATTGCGTTTATATTTTTGTTCAGTGTATATTTCCACAATAAGGTTGGAATGATACTGTGAAATTGCGAAAATTATAATAATGCCCATTTAGTGTAAGAGCTGTTTGAAAAGACCGCCTGAAATTTCAACCTGTTTCGTGAGATGGAGTTTTGGCCTGCCTGGTGACATCATCAGGCAGTAAATTAGTTAAAAGACTAATAAGAAAGAGTTCCAAACCCCTCTGCCTATAACTCATTTTCAGTGTTCCCCTTCCCACTCAGACCACTCCCAGACAGTCCTAGCAAAGTTCTTGTTTGAGAATTGCTCTTTGCTAAGAAGCTATTTTTGTTTCTTTTTGACCATTTTAATTGAAAACAATCACAGTAAGGTACTTAATTGTTTTCCAGAAATTATTTGATATTGAGATAAAAACGGCTTCATTGGATCTTTAAATTGCAACTCACCACATATGTTATATAGGTCTATTATTATTGAATATGCATGGTAGCCTAATAATGATTTCAACTCTTCTGAGGGCATTGGCATATAATGCATTAATATCATTTTTGATTGATTAATTTAAAGACTTGTGAAGAACCCAGCATGTCTATTGACTTTTAAATCAGTCACAAAATATCTATCAGAAATAAATACACTGAAGCCTCTGGGGCTTTATAAATCAAAAACCCCAATTAAATGTGTGAACAGATTAGATATACGTGAATATAAGTGACTCTTTGAACTTAGGAAGGTTACCCCCAAGTCGTTTTATTTTTTCTTGTGCTTTATGCTATTTGCCTCATGACTCCTGCATATTTTGTTGACTATGAACGTGCATGTTTACCCAACCGTGGGACAGACTATGTTTGTTCCCACACTCGGGACTCTGACTCTTGGCCTCCCATCCTATTCTAACCACCTCTCGCCAGCTTTGTATTCATGTTACCTGAGGAAATTTCTGTACAATATGATCTTGTTGCCATCCGATGCACATTGAAATGTCATAAATCAACACTGCAGAGCTCTCCCTGTCCTCTGCCGTGCCCTGATTGTATTCCTGCTGATGATATCTGGAAATGTCCATGTACATCCTGGCCCATCTACTGTTGCTAGCCCCAATTCTGACTTGTGCTCTGATATCTGTTTCACTGATTTCTGCTCCTTTAAAAGCCTGGGTTTTCTGCACGTTAACACTAGAAGCTCATTACCTAAAATGTATCAATTGAAGGTGTGGGTTGGTCACTGCTGAAACGTAGTTAAAAAAGAGTGTTTTGAACTCTTTACCAAGGAGCACCTTCAGTGCTCTGTTGTCTCCACCAAGTCTGTTCCCAAACAATTTGATTTTCTGGTTTTAAGCATTAAACTTTCAAATAGCTCTTTGTTGACTGTTGCTGGGTGTTATCGTCCACCATCAGCACAGGCCTGTACCCTACCTGCCCTAAGCTCTCTGCTGGCCCCTTACACTAAATCTACATTTGTCCTGCTAGGTGACCTAAACTGGGACATGCTTAATCCACCTGACCAAGTCCTAAAGCAATGGGACTCCCTAAATCCTTCTCAGATTATTACCAATCCCACAAGGTATGACTCCAAACACCCAGAAAAGGCTGCTCTCCTTGATGTCATCCTCACAAATAATCCTGATAGGTATCAGTCTGGTGTTTTCTGTAATGACCTTAGTGATCACTGTTTTACAGCCTGTGTCGTCCGTAATGGCTGCTCAGTGAAACGACCTGTCCTGATTTGTCATAGACACTTGCCAAAAAGCTATCATGAGCAAGCCTTCCTTCATGACCTGGCCCCCTGTAAATTGGTATAGAATCAGCTTGATCCCCTCTGTCGAAGACGCTTGGACATTCTTTTTTTATATTTTCAGTGGTATTGTTAACAAACATGCCCACATATAGAACATTTAAATTAAAAACAGGTTCAGCCCCTGGTTCGACCGTGATCTGGCAAAATTACTCCACCTCAAGAATTCCATTTGGCAAAAGGCTTGGCACACGCATACTCAGGCTGACTGGCTCTCGTTCAGGGAAATGAGAAGTACGTGCGCTCAGGCTATCTGGAAGGCCAAAGTTAGTTACTTTAAGGAGCAGTTCTCTCTCTGTGGGTCAAACACCAAGAAGTTCTAGAAAACGGTTAAAGACCTGGAGAATGTGCTCTTTAATCATCACTTCATTAAGTCAGGATTCCTATTTGACTCAGCTATGCCTCCTTGCCCGTCCAACATTTCCTCATCTTCCATCCTTCTAATGCGACTAGCCCCGATGCTCCTCCCTATTTTCCCCCTTGCCCCGCTACAAAGTATCTCTCTGCAGGCAATCACTGAGTCTGAGGTGCTAAAGGAGCTCCTTAAACTTGACCCCAAAAAAACATCTGGGACAGTTATAGTCCAATTAGTATTTTGCCCTGTTTATCAAAAGTGTTGGAAAAACGTGTAAATAATCAACTGACTGGCTTTCTTGATGTCTATAGCATTCTCTTTGGTATGAAATCTGGTCCTAAATGATGTCACCATTGCCCTTGATTCTAAGCAATGTTGTGCTGCTATTTTTATTGACTTGACCAAAGCTTTTGATACCGTAGACCATACCATTCTAAGGAGCATTGGTGTCTCTGAAGGGTCTTTGGCCTGGTTCGCTAACTACCTCTCTCAAAGAGTGCAGTGTATAAAGTCAGAACATCTGCTGTCTCAGCCTCTGCCTGTTACCAAGGGATTACCCCAAGGCTCGATCCTAGGCCCCACACTCTTCTCAATTTACATCAACAACATAGCTCAGGCAGTAGGAAGCTCTCTCATCAATTTATATGCAGTCTTATACTCAGCTGGCCCCTCCCCCGGATTTTGTGTTAAACGTTCTACAACAAAGCTTTCTTAGTGTCCAACAAGCTTTCTCTGCCCTTAACCTTATTCTGAACACCTCCAAAACAAAAGTTATGTGGTTTGGTAAGAAGAATGCCCCTCTCTCCACCGGTGTGATTACTACCTCTGATGGTTTAGAGCTTGAGGTAGTTACTTCATACAAGAACTTGGGAGTATGGCTAGACGGTACACTGTCCTTCTCTCAGCACATATCAAAGCTGCAGGCTACGGTTAAATCTAGACTTGGTTTCCTCTATCTTAATTGCTCCTCTTTCACCCCAGCTGCCAAACTAACCCTGATTCAGATTACTATCCTACCCATGCTAGATTACGGAGACGCAATTTATAGATCAGCAGCTAAGGGTGCTCTCGAGCGTCTAGATGTTCTTTAGTATTCGGCCATCAGATTGCCACCAATGCTCCTTATAGGACACATCACTTCACTCTATACTCCTCTTTAAACTGGTCATCTCTGTATACCCGTCGCAAGACTAACTGGTTGATGTTTATTTATGAAACCCTCTTAGGCCTCACTCCCCCCTATCTGAGATACCTACTGCAGGCCTCATCCTCCACATACAACACCCATTCTGCCAGTCACATTCTGTTAAAGGTCCCCAAAGCACACATCCCTGGGTCGCTCCTTTTTTGAGTTTTCTGCAGCTAGCAACTGGAACAAGCTGCAAAAAACGCTCAAACTGGACAGTTTTATCTCTATCTCTTCATTCAAAGACTCAATCATGAACACTCTTACAGGCTGACTACACCGCTTGCGTCGCGTGCGCGAGCGTTGCAAAATGAATTTAGAAATCTGTTATTCAATTATTGCACTCACACTGCTTGCAAGCGCCAACGAGCGTCTGCATTGTCAAGGGCTAAAATAGAAGTCAGTTCTATTTGTGACGCAGATCGCGCTGTAAGTCCTGCCGCTCCCATCTCCTCATTGGTTTATAGAAGCAGGTACCCACGTACCATCTCCTCATTGGTTATACCCACGTGGGTGACTGAAAGACGAACAAGGTCAGTGGCAGTAATGCACCTAATTTATAATATATAAATATAAAGTCAAGAGAAGAAAAAGCCTGGAAAGAGGAGAAATGACTAGAAACGATTCGGTTTGACTGTTTTTTGTGTGGATTAATTGTCGGAGTAGAGGACCTTGTGCATTTCAGGTAAAATACCAACTCAATGTTTATATCCCAGGATAAATTACCTAGCAAGTGCAAGCTAGCTAGCTAAATTGCTATAAATGTTTAATGCTTTTCAACCTGTCCCCCAATTAATGTAATTGGTTCACGACACGCAGGTTAAAAATATTTTAACCTGCGTGTCGTGATCGCGCTTGGTGTGGGGGAACAAAATAAATGTATCCGCGATGGCGCAGCCGGTTTGGGTTCCGTGTTACTGACAGTTGTGGCTGCTTCGCGTGATGTATTGTTGTCTCCACCTTCTTACATTTGTGCTGTTGTCTGTGCTAATTAATGTTTGTACCATGTTTTGTGCTGCTACTATGTTGTCCTGCTGCCATGTTGTGTTGCTACCATGCAGTGTTGTCATGTGCTGCTGCCACGCTATGTTGTCTTAGGTCTCTCTTTATGTAGTGTTGTGGTGTCTCTCTTGTCGTGATTTGTGTTTTGACCTATATTTTTATTTTTAATCCCAGCCCCCGTCCTCACAGGAGGCCTTTTGGTAAGCCTTCATTGTAAGTAAGAATTTGTTCTTAAATGACTTGCCTAGTTAAATAAAGGTTAAATTATAATTAAATACAGTTGAAGTCAGAAGTTTAAATACATTTAAACACAGTTTTTCACAATTCCTGACATTTAATCCTGGTAAAAATTCCCTGTCTTAGGTCAGTTAAGATCACCACTTTATTTTAAGAATGTGAAAGGTCAGAATAATAGTAGAGAGAATGATTTATTTCAGATTTTATTTCTTTTATCACATTCCCAGTGGGTCAGAAGTTTACATACACTCAATTAGTATTTGGTAGCAATGCCTTTAAATTGTTTAACTTGGGTCAAACATTTCGGGTAGCCTTCCACAAGCTTCCCACAATAAGTTGGGTGAATTTTGGCCCATTCCTCCTGACAGAGCTGGTGTAACTGAATCAGGTTTGTAGGCCTCCTTGCTCACACACGCTTTTCCAGTTCTTCCCACACATTTTCTATAGGATTGAGGTCAAGGCTTTGTGATGGCCAATCTAATACCTTGACTTTGTTGTCCTTAAGCCATTTTGACACAACTTTGGAAGTATGCTTGGGGTCATTGTCCATTTGGAAGATCCATTTGCGACCAAGCTTTAACTTCCTGACTGATGTCTTGAGATGTTACTTCAATATATCCACATAATTTTCCTCCCTCATGATGCCATCTATTTTGTG
The DNA here is from genome assembly GCA_030435695.1 of Brachymystax lenok tsinlingensis. NCBI lineage: Eukaryota > Metazoa > Chordata > Actinopteri > Salmoniformes > Salmonidae > Brachymystax > Brachymystax lenok. The sequence goes on along the minus strand of CM059792.1, from coordinate 40,939,630 downwards.
AAGTGCACCAGACCCTCCTGCAGCAAAGCACCCCCACAACATGATTCTGCCACCCCTGTGCTTCACAGTTGGGATGGTGTTCTTTGGCTTGCAAGCCTCCCCCTTTTTCCTCCAAACATAACGATGGTCATTATGGCTAAACAGTTTCATCAGACCAGAGGACATTTCTCAAAAAAGTACGATCTTTGTCCCCATGTGCAGTTGCAAACTGTAGTCGCTTTTTTAATGGCGGTTTTGGAGCAGTGGCTTCTATGCTGAGCGGCCTTTCAGGTTATGTCGATATAGGACTAGTTTTACTGTGGATATAGATACTTTTGTACCTGTTTCCTCCAGCATCTTCACAAGGTCCTTTACTGTTGTTCTGGGATTGATTTGCATTTTTCGCACCAAAGTACATTCATCTCTAGAAGACAAAACGTGTCTCCTTCCTGAGCGGTATGACGACTGCATGGTCCCATGGTGTTAATACTTGCGTACTATTGTTTGTACAGATGAACGTGGTACCTTCAGGCATTTGGAAATTGCTCCAAAGGATGAACCAGACTTGTGGAGGTCTACAATTGTTCTTTATTTTTTACTATTTTCTAGATTGTAGAATAATAGTGAAGACATCAACACATATGGAATCATGTTGTAATCAAAAAATCTTAATATATTTTTTTATTTGAGATTCTTCAAAGTAGCCACCCTTTGCCTTGATGACATCTTTGCACACTCTTGGAATTCTCTCAACCAGCTTCACCTGGAATGCTTTTCCAACAGTCTTGAAGGAGTTCCCACATGTGCTAAGCACAGCTTTTCCTTCACTCTGCAATCCAACTCATCCAAAACCATCTCAATTGGGTTGAGGTCGGGTGATTGTGGAGGCCAGGTCATCTGATGCAGCACTCCATCACGTTCCTTCTTGGTCAAATAGCCCTTACACAGGTGTGTTGGGTAATTGTCCTGTTGAAAAACAAAACAAATGATAGTCCCACTAAGCGCAAACCAGATGGGATGGCGTATCGCTGCAGAATGCTGTGGTAGCCATGCTGGTTAAGTGTACCTTGCATTCTAAATATATCACCAACAGTGTAACCAGCAAAGCACCCCCACACAATCACACCTCCTCCTCCTCTATGCTTCATGGTGAGAACCACACATGCAGAGATCATCCATTCACCTACACTGCGTCTCACAAGGACACGGCGGTTGGAACAAAAAATCTCAAATTTAGACTAATCAGACCAAAGGACAGATTTCCACTGGTCTAATGTCCATTGCTCGTGTTTCTTGGCCCAAACAAGCCTCTTATTATTATTGGTGTCCTTTAGTAGTGGTGTCTTTGTAGCAATTTGGCAATGAAGGCCTGATTTCCCCAGTCTCCTCTGAACAGTTGATGTTGAGATGTGTCTGTTACTTAAACTCTGTGAAAACATTTTTGGGCTGCAATTTCTGAGGCTGGTAACTCTAATAAACGTATCCTCTGCAGCAGAGGTAACTCTGGGTCTTCCTTTCCTGTGGCAGTCCTCATGAGAGCCAGTTTCATCATAGCGCTTGATGTTTTTTGCAACTGCACTTTAAGAAACGTTCAAAGTTCTTGAAATGTTCCGTATTGACTGACTTTCATGTCTTAAAGTAATGATGGATTGTTGTTTCTCTTTGCTTATTTGAGGTTCTTTGCATAATATGGACTTGGTCTTTTACCAAATATGTCTGTCTTTTGTATACCAACCCTACCTTGTCACAACACAATTGGCTCAAACGCATTAAGAAGGAAAGAAATTCCACAAATGAACTTTTAACAAGGCACACCTGTTAATTGAAATGCATTCCAGGTGACTACCTCATGAAGCTGGTTGAAAGAATGCCAAGAGTGTGCATCAAGACAAAGGGTAGCTACTTTGGAGAATTTCAAATACAAAATATATTTTGATTTAACACTTTTTTGTTTAATACATGATTCCATATGTGATATTTCATAGTTTTGATGTGTTCACTATTATTCTAAAATGCAGAAATGAGTAAACATAAAGAAAAACCCTTGAGTGAGTAGGTGTGTCAAAACTGTGGCCTGGTACTGTATATATTATATAATTATCTGAATGTTAAACTGCTGAGGAAAAGGTAGCCTTCATGCCATGCCTTAGAGATGAAGGATCTGAGAATAATACATTTACTTGTAAGAAGTAGTCTGTTTACTAAGAAAAAGTCCCACAAATGGGCGTCTAAACCCACTGGGCAAGAAGTTGTTGAATCAACTTTGTTTTCCCGTCATTTCAAGCCAATTGGATTTGCAAAAAAGTCATCAACATAAGGGAATTTCATATTTTTTTCACCCAACTTTTAACCTAAATCCAATTACATGTTTTGTTGATTTCACGTTGAATTCACGTTAGTTGACAACTCGTTGACAACAAATGTAAATCAAAACTAGACATTGAACTGACATCTGTGCCCAGTGGGAATGTACATTCATGGAATGTAGAAGATCTTTAGAGGGGGCTGTTTGAATAGTAAAATGGGCAAAATAATATGATTTACACAACCGTAACCAGTCTGGGTCGTGCCGTTATACACCAGGCTCCAGTGAAGTAATTCCAACTGATGGCTCCATGTCATATACCCTTATAAAAGATTGTATCATGAAGGAGAGGCAATGCATGTTCAATTTTCATCAAGTAGAAAGGGAAGAGGTAGAAAGGATGCTGTTGTCTCTTTCGGATGACAAGTCACCTGGTACAGATAATCTAGATGCCAAATTGCTTAGAGTTACAGCTAACCAAATATCTACACCAATCTCTCCCTCATATTTTAATAAGTGCTTGATGTAAGGGGTGTGCCCAGAAGTCTGGAAAGAGTCAAAGGTTATTCCACTACCTAAGGATAATAAATCTGCATTCACTGGTCCTAATAGTCATCCTATAAGCTTTCTGCCTGTGTTAAGTACATTATTGGAAAAAATTGTATTTGTACAAATCAAGGATCATTTCTCATCTCATGGTTTCCAGCATGCATACAAGGAAGGGCATTCTACGAGTACGGCCTTAGCACAAATGACAGATTGGTTAAAGAGTATGGATGACAGGAAAATAGTTGGTGCAGTGTTGCTAGATTTCAGTGCTGCTTTTGATGTAATTGATCACAAACTGTTACTAGGTAAACTCAAATGTTATGGCGCTATCCTGAATGGAAAGCTATCTATCCAGGAGAAGGCAAAATGTGTTATTTAATGGTAGCTTTTCAAACAATAAAGATATACACTGTGGTGTTCCTCAAGGAAGTTGCCTAGGCCCTCTACTCTCTTTACTAATGATTTACCTTCACTAATGAACAAAGCAAGAGTGGTCATGAATGCTGATGACTCTACAATGTATAGTGCAGCATCAGAATGTAATGAGCTAACAGATGTACTGAGCAGTGAACTAAGAATGGTGTCTGAGTGGGTTGTTATGAACAAATTGGTGTTGAACATTTCTAAAACTAAATGTATTGTATTTGGTTAAAGATATATGCTTGCTGATGATCCCTAATTGAATTTGTCTATGAATAGAATGCATGTAGAGCAGGTGAAAAAAACGAAACTACTAGGCGTCATGTTGGACACAGCTTTATCATGGTCAGAACACATAGATAATACGTTCATTAAGATGGGTAAGGGAATTGCTGTCACAAGAAAATGTTCAGAGTATGTAACATCTATCACACTGAATCAGGTGATTCAATCCCTGGTCCTATCACACTTAGAGTACTGTCCAGTTATATGGTCATCTGCAGCAAAGAAAGCTCCAAAAATGCTCCAAATGGCTCAAAACAGGGCTGGTAGATTACCTCTTCATTGCTCTATCCGTATGAATCTTATCCAAAGGCATTAGAATCTCTCATGGCGTCACGTTAAAAACAAATTACTATCCAGTCTTCTGATTTTCTTGAGGAATGTTCTATATTTTTTTTTAAACACTGTATTTTTCAGTCCAATTAGTACATACTAGCAACACGCGTAACCACCAAACAGACAGGCAAATTCAGGGCAGCTAAAACAACCCAAGCCAAGGACAAATCTCCTTATATCTACAGTTTTATATAGAGCCATAGCTGAATGGAACTCTTTACAAATGTCACGATCTTCTGAAGGGACGGACCAAGACGCAGCGATGCTTCCAGTATACATATTTTATTAAACGAAACTGGGAAAATAATAAACGAATGCCGATCGTAACATAGACCATAAAATAACCACTTACGCTATGAACAAACAATAACCCACAAAAACCCTATTGAAAACCACAAACATATATATGGTTCCCAATTAGAGGTAACGACAAACAGCTGCCTCTAATTGGGAACCATTACTCCAACATAGAAATGAACAACCTAGAACTCAAAACCCTCCTAAACCAAAAACTAAACACGCCAGCCTGAACTCAGGCCTGGACGTGACAACCAATCCATATTTCTCAAGCAAAAAGTAAATTCACCTTCAAGAAAAAAATAATAGAACATCTAATGCGATAGACCATATGACTGGACAGCAAATAGAAAGTATCAACTGAATGTTAAATGTGTTTCCTGTCAGGTATTTTAACTATCTGTATTGTCTACTTGTTGAATGTTTGTGATGTCTTGATTGTGGTTGTGGTTGTCTTGTTAATTGGTGTTGGACCCCAAGAAGATTAGCTAGCGTTACGGCATTAGTTAATGGGGATCCTAATAAAAATTACAAAATTATTAATGAGAGGCTTGTTTGGATGGGAGGGTTCTGGACCTCATTTGAACCACTATTGACATAGTGCTTTATTTATCCATATGTTGTAATGGCATCTGCTTACAGTATCTATAGCCTAATGAAATGCCTTAGAGACGAAGTTTGCTTCTAAGTACTAGTCTGTTTACAAAGAGGAAGTCCCACAAATGGGCGTCTAAAGCTCCTAGTAATACTACTAGAGTGCATAAAGTGCCCCTGTCTGTCTGCCTGTCGGTCTGCCTGCCAGTCTGGCTGCCATCAGCGGAGAAGAGGCTTTGGATGAAGCGGCTTGTACTACACAATCTCCCGTCACCCGTCTGCTTTGACAGCTCTTTGACATTGGATCAAGTAAAAAAAAATGTATAAAAAAAAATGCCTGAACCATAACCTTAAAAATCCTGAGTTAATGCCTAAACTTAACCTTAAACACCTTGAAATTTGATGTTTGGAACAACCTCAAAATTTGAAGTTTGAGAAACATGGATGAATGTCTTGTTCTGACTTGAGACTGTGAGAGGTGGTAGCTTTTAACAGCTGCTCTGCAACAGTTCTCCACCTCCTACACCTCTGTTTCTGTCTACCCCTCCCCCTTCCCCCAATGGACAATGATCAGTGAGATAAGAGGGCCTCAAGATGATATAGATAACCTGACATTCTTTATGGCATAGAAGATAGGGGGGGAGGAGGAGGGGTTAGTGTGTGGGAGGATGTTTATATGTGGAACTTTGAAAATCCCATGGACAGAACAAGCAGCTGGAGGAAAAGAGGCATGTTGTTCCTGTGCAGTACAAGTTTCACTCTGTTAACATGTATCTCCATGTGTGTGTGTTGTGTCCTCAAACTTCTCTTTCTACATCTAGGGACATTGCAATCATGCAATGAAATCCCTCTTGTCTGTCAGGTAACTGCTCTGTAAGCAACTCTTGCATGGCCTTCCTTGATTCCCCCCCTCAGGTAGTTGGTGCGTCCCAAATTCCTTATATAATGCACTACTTTCTACCAGAGCCCTATGGACATTTGATCAAAAGTAGTGCACTACTTTATACCAGAGCCCTATAGACATTTGATAAAAAGTAATGTACTACTTTTTACCAGAGCCCAATAGACATTTGATAAAAAGTAATGCATTACTTTATACCAGAGCCCTATAGACATTTGATCAAAAGTAGTGCACTATAAAGGAAATCGGGTGCCGTTTGGGATGCAAGCAGTATCCATTCACCTGTGTGATCTGGTTGCCTGCCTTTGTTTAACATGTTTAAAGTGGCCATGTTTGTCTTTTCTGCGGTGGGAGGAGAAGAAGTGTGTGGCTTTCGTTAGCAGAGAGCCAGGAGAAACTCCTGGTGCGGCATTGGTTTAATCGACTTAATCTGCCAAACAATCATCTCCCACAAACTCTTCCCCCTAACCCTCCCCCCATACACTAATGACGCGTTCATGTGCAAGTCGAAACTAGGAAACTCTGATATTTCAGACTTGCCGCGTTCAACCAGTTAGCAAGTCGGAAATGTAGGAGTTTCGTAGTTCCGACTAGTACGTGAACGCGCTAGCACACCACAAGCACAGAGCCACGCCTAACAGTTGTGTGATTCGCTAAAATTTAATTATGACGAATACTTTACTCAGTAGGTCACTCCTATAGAATGATATGGTCACTCCCACTAAAGACAGATTTGAGTGGTAGATATCCCAGGTTTATATGCCTGTGCGGAGGGCCGGCTTTAGCCTTTGTGGCCCTAAACGAGATTTTGTTAAAGCAAGTTATCTGCAATTCTACACATTTTGCCATGGGTCAGAGAGAAATTTTTCAAATTGCATAACTCATTTCATGCCATGATTCTCGTTTTGCCATGGGGCAGAGACAAAAAAAATGCAGTTTGACTGACATAGCAAGAGGAAAACTGCTGATGTACAACCAAATTTAGTAATTGCACCTTGTGTATTCTACTATTCTAACGCTCAACAGTAAATTGAGCCCCGACTGAGTTAGGGGGCCGGGGTCCCCTTAGCGGCCCCCTAGCGGCCAAGCCGACCGTTACAACAGCAGCAGCAGAAGGAATGGGCGCTGCCCTTGCTGTGGAGGGTGAATTTTCAGGGGTAGTGTCATGTCACGTGACAAGTGTATCTCCAACCCATCTCACTCTTGGGAAACGTGAATCATCAGGACCCAAACATCTCCATGCAAACTTACTGAAATGTACCTAGTAAACCCAACTCTGGAATCCGCCATAACTTGCATAGGCGATATACCTCCCGATAATAAAATGCCGATATGCAGGCTACAGCTATTACAGGACAGAGACTACACAGAACTATTATCAGACATCATCGTGAACATTATCTAAATCTAATAGCCTCATCATGTAAAAAAATCAAACATCAATTTGGTCTGTTAACGCATTTATACACAGCAGCTATGCTGCCTTGCATGTTGGTAATATAAATGTATTCATGTTGTGAATAAAAAAGAAAGAAAAGAAATAGAGCCGCTATAATAGCCTACCGCCATAGTGCACGTCACCCCTACAACTATCTCTGCATAACCTTGCTACTCGCGCATCTCCCCTCTGACGCAGGCTAAACCCTTTAATTTCAGTGGGTAGGCCGTTGCGAAGGGCAGCCTATAGACTACCTAGAGGTTAAATCAAATATATAGTCCAGGAGGAATTGTATTCGTTCATATTTGAGGAGGCATTTTTGTATCTTCTCGTGTGCACATATACCTATGTATTCTCTCCAAGGCAAATAGCCTATTGTAACCGGTTGGACGTTGCAAACTGAATTGACTGGCTCGCAGTAGCCTAGTATTACCCGTTGGTTCTCATAATCTCCCAGATTGCCGGCTAGTACTGCAGTCGATGCTGCGGTTGTAGGCTCTTGCACCGGGCTGTGTGCTGCGACAGCAGACTCAATGAGAAAGGAATGCTTGCCTTCGTTCTGATCTCTGGATCTATCTGGATTATATTAGGTGAGTTTCATATATTTTCATTCATTATGTTCACCATAGAATATCAGGCTCCATGTATTGCATGGGCGCAGCCTCTGAAATTGTGAGACAGGTTATTGATTTACAATTCATACAGGATAAATTATTTTTACGGGTGCAGCTTCCATATTTAGAATAGCCAATAGAGTGACCTGGATGATATGAATGTACATTTTCTGGATATAGTTATTCGCGTCCGGCCTACAAGGAGTGCCTCTTGGAAAGGTTATCTTTATGTGCATACCTGCCGGCCTGACAGGGTGTGCACCATTATAACATAACCTATTTGATTAACTACACCAGTAGCCTATTATTAAGAGTAGAACAACCACAGAACAACCATTTTATTCTACGCCGGCCTTGCAATTACAGGCATATGGCATGACATGGGCAAGATCATAGCATACCATAACGCCAAAAATCTGCGCATAGCACAAATGGTCGGTACATTTTTTTTCTTCACATAGGCCTAGATATTATTTAGTGTTTTAATGAATTATACATATTTAAGGTAGCCTATTTTGTATACGAAGTTATTCCACATGACAAGCTTCAAAATTATTGTCGGCAGGCTAAGGTCATGTGCAATAGCCTACTATAGGGTACGCTATCTCTGCGTAATGAAAACGCTCATCTCTCAACCACTTAGCAACTGCATGTTGCCTATCAATGGCTCAATGACTGCTGCTAGCATGCATCGTCAAAAATGTAAGCAATTATCAGACAGATATACGTAGAACAACAAAATATTGTATATTTTGCAATACATAATTGAATGCAGGATATGTCTTTATTGCGACGTGGCACTGGTTGCCGATGGATGTCGACTTCTAAATCTACCCCTGCCATAGTGTGACGTGCACCTTCACGCGCTGAAGCGTGCTTGTCTGATTGGAAGGAGCTGTTCAATGGTGAGGGTCCTGAAACACTGCATTCAGTCCGAGCTTATTCCGCCAGACAGGGGCATGGGGGAAAATGTGACAATTTAAAAATACATTTGGGCATATACTCAACATATCAGCATGTTTGATCTATAGTAACCTCGTGCCCAAAATATAAAGTAGACTAGCCTAAGGCCAGTACTTCTGTTGCGTTCTCAAAGTTTACTTTACAGCCATTGTACGCTTTCAAATGCTACTCCTCCTCATGCATAATGCATTGTTTTAACATCTGGGGTACTACACAGGTAAACCTATTCCTTTCCCCTCTCAATAATTTACAGGATAAGACACATGCTCCACTCATCACAGACTGAGAAAGCACATGTGCTTCTCAGTTGAAACGTTTTGCCAAAATTCTGTATTTTCTGAACATTGTAGGCTGCATTTCTCAATCAGCTTACCTTTTAAGTCATTATGGAACCTAGCTAGGCTGTATGAAGTAATATTATAGGCCTACCAGTGGTAGTTAAGTGTTGTCTCTGTAATTTAGGAACATTGCATTGGAAGAGTGTGCATAATATCAAGCTCTGTACAGTAGGCTTTGCTACTACTATATATATGAGGTGTTCATTTACATTATAAACTGGGTGGTTCGAGCTCTGAATGCTGATTGGCTGACAGCCATGTTATGTCAGACCTATGCCACAGGTATGACAAAACACTTATTTTTAATGCTCTAAGGTTGGTAAACAGTTTATAATAGCAATAAGGCACCTCAGGAGTTGCCAATATTTCCAATATACCATTCTAAGGGCTGTATCTTGGCATTCTGCGTTGCATTGTGCCTAAGAACAGCCTTTAGCTGCTGTATATTGGCAATATACCACACCCCCTCGGGCCTTATTGCTTAATTAACAGGTTCATATTTATGTAACCTCATTACATTTTTAAAGAGGGGAAATTATATGCCTACTTCTCATATAATCCATCACATATATATTGGACTGCATTGACCAAACGGAAAGTCCTGAACAAGCGTTACGTCCTTTCCTGATGCATCACATGCTTTACTGGGTTTCATTAGATCACTCTTAAAAAGCATTGCCTGACATCCCCATCCTGTTTGTTTGTATGTGGGTGCGTTTGTCTGTATATGTGTGCATGTACTCAGTACTGTAGTATACGGTCTGTAAAACGACGTGTGATTTGCTGTAGGAAGGGAGGCACTCTGGGTTTAGGGAGGGGGAGGGAGGATGGGGGAGAGAGCGAGAGTAGCTGCAGCGTCTGCTGAGGGTGGTGTGATACGGTGGCCAACCAGGCACAAACTAGGCCAAACGCGTTTCTCCTTTACCCCCCTCGCTATCCTCGCTGAGGGTAATCTCCCAGCAGTGGGGGGGTAATCACAGGTTTGCAGAAGACAATGTGAAATCGGATACAGACTGATGGGTTTCAACGCTCCTTGTACGTGTTCTTTACGAGAAGCTAGTGTGCCCTGTTTCCTTATTAGTGCTGCTGCTTTTCCTCCTTGTGTGGCATGGAGTGTGTGGATGTGCGCAGCATGCATACAATGGGCTGAAAGTGGTTGTGAATCTGCAGAGGTGACACTGTTGGGAGGGAGGGAGGGAGGGCTAACAGGCCTTAATCTCATGGCAGCAGAGGCTTATTGCTGGGTACTCTGCAGATGGGGAGAGGGGGCGGGACTCAGGCCAAGTGTGCATGGTGTGTTCCTCCCCCTTGATTTAAGCCTCTGAGGTCAGCCAACACCTTCCATTCACAACCCCTGAGCTACCGATAGGGTACATGAACAGTAACCAAGGATACAGTGGGCCTAGCTACATTTATTTTGTTTATTTATTGAGTAAATATTTTTCTTAAAACTGCATTGTTGGCTAAGGGCATGTAAGTAAGCCTTTCTCAGGAAGGTCTACACCTGCACCTATTCGGCGCATGTGACAAATAAAATCTGATTTCAAAAGGAAAGAAACAGTACATGTATAGAAAATTAACTAAATGGACTCTACACTGTAAAACCAGATAAGTTTCCCAGTATGCCTTTCGATTGAATTGTAGAGTTACCACCCATGAGTGTGTTTTTTTGTGACAGAGACATGGTTGTTAAATTCATTAAATTTCAGTTCTGTGGCCTTCACCAAGTGAGATCCTAGGCAAATGTTATCAATATAATTGAACCATTACATATATCATAAGGCCTTATACAGTCGCCTGAAACTCATAGTTTACAGCCCACGTCAACTTTCCCAAAAACATTTCTAGTAATTTTCCAAACAGGATTTCTGAAAAACCTGGAAAATCTCCCAGAATTTTGCAACCCTAACTGTAAATCCCAGTATGTTGGCTTGCAAAGTGATGTGGAATTCCTATTGGACTTGTTAGGCTATCCAATAGTTTACATTTGTATTCACCCCCAACCTGCATTCATAATGACTGCCAGGGTTAAGAAGAGTGGGAGGAAACTACCTAAGCCATTTAAACTGGAACAACCATTTCAGTAACGGGTGCAAAAATTCAATGATTGGATTAGTTTAGAAAAAATATATTTTTGTGTAGCATAACATTTATTCAATCAATCACTCCATGTACATGCAGAAACTGTCACGTCCTGGCCATGGAGAGCCCTCTGAGTTTCTCTATGGGGGTTAGGCCAGGGCTTGACTAGGGTTGTCTTACAGACTTCATGGTGTTTTTTTGAGTGTGGTTCCCAATTAGAGGCAGCTGGTTGTCGTTGCCTCTAATTGGGAATCCTATTTAGGTTGTTCCTTTTCCCACCTGCATTGTGGGTTATTGTTTGTAGTCGTGTGCGACACCTGCGTGTGCTACACCTGCGTGTGCTACACCTGCGTGTGCTACACCTGCGTGTGCTACACCTGCGTGTGCTACACCTGCGTGTGCTACACCTGCGTGTGCTACACCTGCGTGTGCTACACCTGCGTGACGGTTCGTTCTTTGTTTTTTGCCAGTTTGCACTTAATTAAAGTATGTATACTGGAAACCTCACTGCGTCTTGGTCTGCTCCATCGGAAAACCGTGACAGAAACATAGATATTAACAACAATATATTTTTTATGTACCTGCAGTAAAGCAGTTAATTTGTTATCATATCTTTAAAATTGTTGGTATGACTTCTCATTTAGTTTTGAGTCAGTACCACTTACACATTTTAAGTAATACTGACTTTTCATTGACTGAGTACAACTTACAATAAGTATTTGAATAAAAAAATCCTTGGGGTTTACAGTGTATCTGCTGCATTAGGGTGGGAATTAAATAAAGGAAACTAATGTTTATCTCGCTGTCTGTGTACCCCTCCAGCCACAGAGATATTGAGGTCACTCTGTCCCTGATGACACAAATAAGGCTGGGTAAGGCGACTTCTGTGATTGGTCCATCTGATCAAGGTCGTTATTGTTGAGGATGATGCTGAGCAGCTCTTCAGTAGTACTCTTCCTGGGTTAAATATAGCAGGCTCTGACCTGTGAGGGAGCCTCCAGTAGCTTAGTGTAAGGCTGGGTTACTATAGGACAAAGTGCAGAGAACAGACATTCCCTATTGGATGAGAGGATAGGCCAACCCTCTAACCCTGATACAGATACACTCTGGCGATAGGCTAATGACTTTGATGGGCTGCCATCATTAAGGGGAAGGGTCTACAACTGTTAGCCCCCTTGTTTACATCCAAGCTTTCTTACTCTCCAACTGGGGGACTTCCTCAAAGGTTGTTCGGGTATTTTACTTTTGTATCCTACCTGGACAACTTTTAGCCTGGCGTAGTCTCAGGTTGATATGGCTCCTCAGATAGCCTAGCCTCATCCGGCCACAATGGGACAGGAATCGTAGCCTCACACAGGTTATGTTGTGTTACCGCTTAGTGCTCGGTAGGCATCCATCAACTCTGGGGTGGGGCAGACTGGGACACATCACATTATGCTACCCTGTTTCAGTGGAAAGGTTCAGTCAACAGTTAGATGAAAATCTTTCTCTAATATACTATTAGGCCTATAAAGTCTCTCCCAAGATTTTGTGAATGTTTTCCATTGCATAAGCATTGTTATAGGGATGCTACAATGTGATGACTAATGTGGTGACTTTACATGACATTGTAACAAGGACGTAAGTAGACATGTAGTTACATCATCAATCCATAGCCATGTGATTAATTCTGGCCTAGCCTGTGTCTGTGGTGTTTCATGTTCAGTATGTTAGTGAAATCAATGGCCATTATAACAACTGTTAAACAAGCAGGTTGACTGGTGTTTGTGTTGAGGTGGGTAGACTTCCCCAGACAAGAGCTTTTAATGGCTCTACCTTGAAATCAATAGCCTCAACAGTGTCAGCTAGTTTGGTGTCATTAGAATGAATAATACATTGACATACAGACAATGAAGCACAATGCGATCCCCTGAGATGGACCAGGATGCCCGTGTTGTTCAATCATGTACTGATTCTTCAGGCTAGCATGTTCGATTCAACTAACCTAGGACTAGCCTATATCTACATGTACCTTTGCAGTAGAGTTTGACATTTCCCTCTGCTCTATTGCTACCACACATGCTAAGCTATGTACTGTAAGCGTTGCATATGTGTCTCTGATTGCCCATTCAATGAAAGCAAATGTGACCTACTGTGTATTCCCTTTATTCTTCCCATGTTCTTCCCCCTCTGCCATGTCACTCACGCCTCACATCCTGCCAGCCACCACATAGCCTGTAGTCCTGCTGCCACATGTAGCCTACAGCTACCTCTCTCTCGCCTGGTAGCAGCAGTCTTCCCCTCTCCCACGGCGACGGTGTGGCCAGGCAGGTTCATCGGGGACTGTTGTAACCCAGAAATCACACCAGCATGTAGGAACTCAGTGTGTGTTCCAAATGGCACCCTATTTCCTATATAGTTTGCTACTTTTGAACAGAGCCCTGTAGGCCCTAGTCAAAAGTGGTGGGAAATTAAAGGGAATAGGATGACATTTGGGACCAGGAGGAGTCTCCCTGCCAGGGTCTATATAGCCTTGTCACTGGGTTATGTAGCAATGGAGCAATATATACAATGCACTCCACATTTTGTTACGTTACAGCCTTATTCTAAAATTGATTAAATTGTTTTCCCCCCCCCTCAATCTACACACAATACCCCATAATGAGAAAACACTACCATAAAGGCCTGATTGGTGGTGTCACGGTTTTCCGATGGAGCAGACCAAGACGCAGTGAGGTTTCCAGTATACATACTTTAATTAAATGCAAACTGGCAAAAACAATAAACAACGATCGAACCGTCATGCAGGTGTTGCTCATGCAAATACAAACAATAACCCACAAGGCAAGTGGGGCAGGGGACCAACTTAAATAGGATTCCCAATTAGAGACAACGACTAACAGCTGCCTCTAATTGGGAACCCAAACCAACCAACATAGAAATAAAACCATAGAACCAAAAACACCCCTGATCACGTTCTGACCAAAAACACCAATGAGCAGCCAAAAGGGCTATCTATGGCCAGGACGTGACAGGTGGAGTGCTGCAGAGATGATTGTTCTTCTGGAAGGTTCTTGCATCTCCACAGAGGAACTCTGGAGCTTTTTCAGAGTGACCATTGGGTTCTTGGCCACCTCCTTGACCAAGTTCCTTCTCCCCTGATTGCTGAGTTTGGCCAGGCGGCTATCTCTAAGAAGAGTCTTGGTGGTTCCAAACTTCTTCCATTTAAGAATGATGGAGGCCACTCTGTTCTTGGGGACATTCAATGCTGCAGATTTTTTGGTACCCTTCCCAAGATCTGTGCTTCGAGACAATCCTGTCTCGGAGCTCTATGGACAATTCCTTTGACCTCATGGCTTGGTTTTTTGCTCTGTCATGCACTGTCAACTGTGGGACCTTATATAGACAGGTGGGTGCCTTTCCAAATCATGTCCATTCAATTAAATTTACTACGGGTGGACTCCAATTAAGTTGTAGAAACATCTCAAAGATGATCAATGGAACCAGGATGCACCTGAGCTCAATTTTGAGTTTCATAGCAAGGGGTCTGAATACTTATGCCAGTGTGATATGTTACAAAAACGTCTAAAAACCTGTTTTCGCTTCGTCATTATGGGATATTGTGTGTAGAATTAATTTAATCCATTTTAGAATAAGGCTGTAACGTAACAAAATGTAGAAAAAATAAAGGGTTCAGAATACTTTCCCAAGGCACTGTATTACAGCAAGATTCATGTTTTCCTCTGTAACAACACAACTTAACCCCAATGGGCATCGACAGACATGCTGGAAAAGGAAGCTGTGGCTAGGTCACATGACACCACCATCCCGCTGTGACAATAGAGTCACACACCATGTTTTAGATCTGTTTGACTTTTACATGCTCTCTTGGCAGGGTAGCCACATGTAAATCATGTGTATCAATGGGCTGTGTGTGTGTGTGTGTGTGTGATGGCCAGTGTAGCTCTGCTCTTTGATCTCTCTGGCAGTGTAATTCAACCTCATCAAGGCTGAAAAAAAAACCATAGAGATGGATATCGGACAGAGGCCTCTGTCTGCCACCTCTGGGCGTCAACGTCTGGTCTAATGGACAGCAACACCCTTAGCTACTGAACTTCTAGGCCTAGGCTTATATGATAATAATACACTGAAACAAGGAAGGTCAGGATGATATAGCCATAGAAATAAGAATTAATAGAATGGACTTGGAAGCTCTAACCCTGGCAATTGACTTGAATGGAGACACCCTTTCTGTTAATTCTTATTTCTATGAGTATAGCAGTGTGGAAATCAGTTTCTGTAAAGCAGTGGTTCCCAAACTTTTTATAGTCCCGTACCCCTTCAAACAGTCAACCTCCAGCTGCGTACCCCCTCTAGCAGCAGGGTCAGCGCACTCTCAAATGTTGTTATTTGCCATCATTGTAAGCCTGCCACACACACACACTATACTATACATTGCTTAAACATAAGAATGAGTGTGAGTTTTTGTTACAACCCGGCTTGTGGGAAGTGGGTTGTTATTTCGCTGAACACTCAATGGTTTAATTTTATTTTTTGGCAGTGAAACGAGGCTACTCAGGTGAGAAAAAAATCTCACCCAAATGTATAGCCCCGTTGGAAAATATAAATGGACTATTTGAAGAATTGTTTATTATTGTTTTATTTTTTATGCAAATCACATTTTCATTTGGCATACCCCCGATGGCTTTGCTCGTACCTGCTGTAAAACAACCCCTTGTACCAGGCATCATATATCATTATGAGCAGTAATAGTATTACCATAATGACTTATTATTGTAACCTTGCTGTAACTTTCCCATAGAGATGTTACTGATAGGGTCGTACACCTCATGACCAAAAATAAGTGGACACCTGCTCGTTGAAGATTGATGGAGTTGAGGTCAGGGCAAGTTCTTCCACATCGATCTCGACAAACCGTTTCTGCATGGACTTCGTTTTGTGCACGGGGGAATTGTAATGCTGAAACAGGAAAGGGCCTTTCCCAAACTGTTGCCACAAAGTTGGAAGCACAGAATTATCTAGAATGTCATTGTATGCAGTAGCGTTAAGATTTCCCTTCACTGGAACTAAGGGGCCTAGCTCGAACTATGAAAAACAGCCTCAGACCGTTATTCCTCCTCCACCAAACGTTACAGTTGGCACTATGCGTTGGGGCAGGTAGCGTTCTCCTGGCATCCACCAAACCTAGATTAGCCCGTCGGATTGCTAGATGGTGAAAAGCGTGATTCATCACTCCAGAGAACGTGTTTCCACTGCTCCAGTCCCAATGGCGGCAAGCTTTACACCACTCCAGCCAAAGCTTGGCATTAGGCATGGTGATCTTAGGCTTGTGTGCGGCCATGGAAACCCATTTCATGAAGCTCCCGATGAACAGTTCTTGTGCATTTTGGAACTCGGTAGTGAGTGTTGCAACTGAAGACATACGATTTTTACGCGCTTCAGCACTCGGCGGTCCCGTTCTGTGAGCATGTATGGCCTACCACTTCGCGGCTGAGTCGTTGTTGCTCCTAGACATTTCCACTTCACAATAACAGCACTTACAGTTGACAAATTGACATGTTGGAAAGGTGGCATCCTATGACGGTGCCACGTTGAATGTCACTGAGCTCTTCAGTAAGGCCATTCTACTGCCGGTGTTTGTCTATGGCGATTGCATGGCTGTGTGCTCGATTTTATACACCTGTCAGCAACGGGTGTGGCTGAAATAGCCGAATCCACAAACTTGAAGAGGTGTCCACATACTTGTGTGTGTATATATAGTGTACTGTAGTTAAAAACACTCATTCATGTCAGTTTTGACAGAAGAGGAAGTGAGGCCTGTTCTCTTTTGGTAGATGAGGGGTTTCACATGGTGGCTGCTGTAACTGTCATTGCTGCGGTCTATTTCTGTTGCATAGTGAACCAAGAACAACAAGGAAATGAATCTGATTGGCAGGGCGGTGTTGTTATGTGTGACTCGCACCACTAAGGACGGGAGAAAGAAATTCAGCATTTAAACCGTCCACCAACCTACCACACTGAATCATGTATATTACACATCATGGGCTGGGCTTCAGGCTTGATTGTATAGTTTTGTACTGTATTTACATGAGGCTTTTCTAAGTTTATCTCTGACTTCTAGAGCTGCACGGTACAATACATACTTTATATAGTAAAGATCTACTGTGTTGTGGGATCAAGCTAAAGCCTTATTCTGTAAGTCATAACCCTGCATCTAATCTCTCTTTCACTGGCTCTGCCACACCCTTTCAATTCATTTCTTCCTCTCTGCCCCCTCTCACTTTCCAATTCCCTTTCTTTCTTGCTTTCTTTCTGCCCCTCCTTTTCACTTACTCTCTCCCTCCCCCTCTCTTTCCCTCTCCCTTCTCCATCCCTCTCTTTCTCTCCCTCCCCCTCTCTATCTTCCTCTTTCTTTCTGCTCCCCTCTCTTCCCTTCTCTATCTCTCCTTCTCTTTCCCCCTCTCTTTCTGCCCCCTCTCTATCTCTCTCCCCCTCTCACCCCTCTTCCCCCATCTCCTCCCCCCATCTCCTCCCCCTCCTGCTCTCCCACCCCAGAGCTGAGTTCCACCCTGATGGAGAGGATGCAGACCCAGGAGCTGCAGAGCAGTCTACAGCTGCCAGAGCTGGATGAATTAAACCAGTTCTTCCGCTCCCTGCCCATCTCCACGCTGGTGGGCATCGGTGCCCTGACCGCAGTGCTGGCCTACTGGCTGGCAACACGGCCACATGCCATCTCTCCTCCCTGCAATCTCCAACACCAGTCTGAAGAAGTGGTAAGCCAACCAATCATGATACAATACTCCACCTGGATCTGTATTCGCGCAAAGTGTTTCAGAAAAGCAGTGCTGATCTAGGATCTGTTTAGTCTTTTAGATCATAATGAGTAATACAGGGTGTACCTGATCCTAGAACATCACTTTCTGAGTTGCTTTGGGGCCGATTCAGATTTGATGCCTTTCCTACGCACTTCTCAGTATTTGGTATTCAGACTTACCTTATTCAGTCGCGTAACGCGCTCTTTAGGTGTGGCTACCTTGCACGCTCTGAATACATTTAATTTAACTGCTGAAAACCCTGACACTTGCAGGCCAACAGATTTCCTCATGGAGTTGACATTCAATAGGGTTTTCAGTACATTTATCTTAAACCATCCCTTTAAATACGGTGTACTTTTTAGTTTCAATTTTGTCCACAGACTTACTCAAATATATGGAGAGAACAGGCTCAGAATATCAGGAATCAAGGAAAGAAAGCTATTTAAAAACACACGTTAGTCTCCATTTCAGCACCAGTTGATAGATTTAAAAATACTCTGATCCTGTAGGTTATTTAGATTTAGGAATCTAAAGTATTTAGAAGTATTTATGAATCATAAGAAACAGATTTGGAGAGCCTTTATGCACGAAAGAAAGAAAACAGTGTTTTGATTCATTCTGAAAAAGGGAATTACATTTAATTTATGCCCGCTTAACTCAGGCACATCCTCACACCAGCCCAGTTTCAGTTGGCAAATCAGAATTTTCAGAATTTGTAATATGAAACCCTTTTCATTGCAGGGAGTCTCCCTGTAGTTTTACATTAACTGAAGACGCACGCTCGCAAACACACGCACAGACACACACACACACACGCACACGCACACGCATACACAGTTTCAGGTAGAGTTTCAGCTCCACTGCTTCCTTTTCTTTAGCAATTTCCTTCTTGCTTTGAGTAGCTCTCATACTGAGTAACTCTCATGCACATGCCCAGTTGCCACAAACCATAATGGCCTCTTCACTCAATTTGTCAGGAGAGGAAAGGAGGTATTTAAACTCCCTAGAGTCAATCTAAGTAACATAATAAATAAATTAATCCCCATCAAAATCTGTCAGCCAATGTCACACTTCCGCATCTGCGGTGAAAAGTGTCAGAGCTAGAGCGATGTTTGTCAGACCATGAGACGTCCCAAAATTCTGTAGCGTTCAAACAGTTTGACCAACTATTATGACCACTATATGGAAAGGGGAGACTTTCACGAACATGATGGTGTTCTCCATTTTTCTCTACGACCCCCACAAGTGTCACGGGACTTGTCCGAAGGTAACTGATACCGGTTAAAAGAAATTGTTTGGAAGTATGAAGGTAGTTTTGTGCCTACCCAAAAGGGGTTAAATACGTGTAAATATATATACATATATATATATTTCCTGAGATTTTTCATATCTCCTAGATATAGGACAAACACTTCCAAACCTTGTTTCTTATGATCCATTTATGAATGTGTTATTCAATGTGTTTCTCTGGGCTATAGTAGTAAAGGCTAAATTAAATTTTTTATCAAATAATTTGTTTATATATTTTTATACCTAAAGGTGTCCTACAATTCTAAATCAAATAGCTAAATGATCCATAGTATGACTGACCATCTTAAAACAATTCAAAATGTCAGCTTAGAACCCCACCCCCAAAGGCTTAGACTTTTAAGAATTAACAAGCCTCGTTCATTTAACTTTATGGCCAGCAACTGTTTCAGTCTAAAATGAATTTATAAACAATCATAGACTGACTTAGGTGTCAGCAACCACTCTGGCTTCAATCAGAATAAGGCCTAAAGACGGATATTCGACATGTAAACCAATTTCTCTTTCTGCCCTGAGGCTTCAGTACTATACCTGTTGAAGCATGTATAAAAGCTGACAATTTGCATAATAACAATCATAATAATGGCTCCCATAGCTTAGAGAATAAGGATTTGGACTACATCCAGAAATAGCCATGTTATTACTTTGGTGTGTGTGTCCTCTCCTCACTGTCTGTGTCTATCTCCTCGTGTCTGTCTGTCTCTAGCATGAAGATGGGGTTCGCAGGTCCATGCTGGGGGACAGCCCCAATAATCTGCTGACACACTACCACGAGGATGCCAAAACCATGTATGAGGTGTTCCAGAGAGGCCTCCACATAGCCGGTGTGTACACACACACACACACATACACACACGCGCACACACACAAGCACACAAGCACACACACACACACGCGCACACACACACAAGCACACACACAGGCACTGTGGTCTGAAAAAGTGCTGGTGCACTGTCTGTGTGGTCTGTCTGGTGAGGGGACAAAGTAAAATCTAGATTACCATGGCAACTGAGAGCATTGGAAATATCATCTGAGGTGAGGCCTAAAGTCAGACTGCAGACAGACTAGACTGAATATACAGTACCAGTAAAAAGTTTGGACATACACATACACATTCAAGGGTTTTTCTTTTGTTTTACTATTTTCTACACTGTAGAATAATAGTGAAGACATCAAAACTATGAAATAACCCATATGGAATCATGTAGTAACCAAAAAATGTATTCTTCAAAGTAGCCACCCTTTGCCTTGATGACATCTTTGCACGCTCTTGGCATTCTCTCAACCAGCTTCATGAGGTAGTCACCTGGAATGCATTTCAATTAACAGGTGTGCCTTGTTAAAAGTTCATTTGTGGAATTGATTTCCTTCTTATGCGTTTGAGCCAATCAGTTGTGTTGTGACCTTTTTTGGTAAAAGACCAAGTCCATATTATGGTAAGAACAGCTCAAATAAGCAAAGAGAAACGACAGTCCATCATTACTTTAAGACATGAAGGTTAGTCAATACGGAACGTTTCCAGAACTTTGAAAGTTTCTTCAAGTGCAGTCGCAAAAAACATCAAGCGCTATGATGAAACTGGCTCTCATGAGGACCGCTACGGGAAGGAAGACCCAGAGTTACCTCTGCTGCAGAGGATAAGTTCATTAGAGTTACCAGCCTCAGAAATTGCAGCCCAAATTAATTCTTCACAGAGTTCAAGTAACAGACACATCTCAACATCAACTGTTCAGAGGAGACTGCGTGAATGCAGAAATGCCAGATTGGTCCCTACAACACTGAGCTCCTTCTGTGTTTAGATGACCTCCACCAACAACTGGTCCAGAAGCAGAAAGGGAACAGCTGGGAGGAAATGTGTGATTGCATGGGACAATGTAGCATTACACCATTCACATGCAATCACAAACTGGTTTGCAGCACATCCAAGAATGTTTTCCCTTTTCCTCCCCCCCTACTCCATTGAGGATTTTTTTTTCTGCCTGGAGGTGGAAAGTGTATGATCATCGGCCACATGACCAAATGTTCCTCCTGGATGCAATGGATGCCGGCTGCAGAGACATCTCAGCTGAAGACTGCCAGGGGTGGATTAGGCATGCCGAGCGTTTCTATCCAAGGTGCATAGCAAGAGACAACATAAGATGTGATGTGGACGAGAACATGTGGCCAAATGCTGAAGATCGTATAGATTAGAACAGGACTGTGCATTTTTGTGTTTTTTCCCTTCTGTGACTTTTTTTGAAACTGTTATTGTGTTTTATTTTGACACATTTGGAACCAAAGGCCATGTATGTTGGATTTGTTGTTGATCACTGGCAACAATTTCATGTTACTAATAAAGCTTTGACTGCAGCAGTTATGTCACTTACAATTCTTTTCTACTGTACATTCTATAAAGTAAAGATCACTTTTAGATAGTATGTTGCCAAAAATGCACACAATTGACAGTCAACCAAAAAATGTAGTGGTTTACAGTAAAAGGAAACTGAATTATAAAAAACAGTGAATTTCATATTGTCTATTGTATGCAGGTAGAACTGAAACATGAAAAGTAATGCAGTTTTTGTAATGCCATCAACTGTTAATATTTTGAAAGTCGTGCTATGATTGACTATATGTTCCTGTTGGATAGAAAACGTGCTAGTATTTTGACAGAATGATTAGATATTGAGTCGGGTTTGCCGTGTTTTGATAGAGTTAGTGTATGTAGAGAAAGTATTTTTGCATTTTGAAATGTAGAGTTGGTATTTAATGAACAAAATGTAGTTTTGAGCAGAACATTTACTATTTGGCTAATTCTGTGATGTAGGTGTGTTGCTGTGTTAAGAGTTTAGAAAAAGTATCTTAAGTATAGGTAAACGCTTTATTAGCCGAGCAGTTAGTCACTAACTTTGACTAGCTGACTGACTAACTGACTGACTGGCTGGCTGACTAGCTGACTGACTGACTAACTGACTGACTGGCTGACTAGCTGACTGACTGACTGACTAGCTGACTGACTGACTAGCTGACTGACTAGCTGACTGACTAGCTGACTGACTGACTGACTGGCTGACTAGCTGACTGACTGACTAGCTGACTGACTAGCTGACTGACTAGCTGACTGACTGACTGACTGACTAGCTGACTAGCTGACTGACTGACTGACTGACTTACTGACTGACTGACTGACTGACTAGCTGACTGACTGACTGACTGACTAGCTGACTGACTGACTAGCTGACTGACTGACTAACTGACTGATTAACTGACTGACTGTAACTGACTAGCTGACTGACTATAGTTACATTTACATTTTAGTCATTTAGCAGACGGTCTTATGACAGACTGACTGACTGACTAGCTGACTAGCTGACTAACTGACTAACTGACTTGCTGATTGACTAGCTGAGTAGCTGGGTAGATGGTCTTATAACTGACTGACTGACTGACTAACTGACTGATTATAGTTACATTTACATTTTAGTCATTTAGCAGGCGGTCTTATGACTGACTGACTGACTGACTGACTAGCTGGCTGACTGACTGACTGACTGACTAGCTGAGTAGCTGACTGACTGACTAGCTGAGTAGCTGACTGACTGACTGACTGACTAGCTGACTGACTGACTGGCTGACTAGCTGACTAGCTGACTGACTGACTGACTAACTAACCGACTGATTAACTGACTGACTGATTAACTGACTAACTGACTCTATAGTTACATTTACATTTTAGTCATTTAGCAGACGGTCTTATAACAGACTGACTGACTGACTAGCTGACTGACTGACTGATTAACTGACTGACTGATTAACTGACTAGCTGATTGACTAGCTGACAGACTGACTATCTGACTAATTAAATATAGTTACATTTACATATTAGTCATTTAGCAGTCAGTCTTATAACTGACTGACTGACTGACTATAGTTACATTTATATTTTAGTTATTTAGCAGACGGTCTTATAACTGACTGACTGACTGACTAGCTGACTGACTGACTGACTAACTAACCTACTGATTAACTGACTGACTGATTAACTGACTAGCTGACTGACTGACTGACTAACTAACCTACTGATTAACTGACTAGCTGACTGATTAACTGACTAGCTGACTGATTAACTGACTAGCTGACTGACTAGCTGACTAGCTGACTAACTGACTTGCTGATTGACTAGCTGACTAACTGACTAATTAAAATTTTTGTGTTTTTTAGCTGACTAACTGACTAATTAAAATTTTTGTGTTTTTTCCCTTCTGTGACTTTTTTTGAAACTGTTATTGTGTTTTATTTTGACACATTTGGAACCAAAGGCCATGTATGTTGGATTTGTTGTTGATCACTGGCAACAATTTCATGTTACTAATAAAGCTTTGACTGCAGCAGTTATGTCACTTACAATTCTTTTCTACTGTACATTCTATAAAGTAAAGATCACTTTTAGATAGTATGTTGCCAAAAATGCACACAATTGACAGTCAACCAAAAAATGTAGTGGTTTACAGTAAAAGGAAACTGAATTATAAAAACAGTGAATTTCATATTGTCTATTGTATGCAGGTGGAACTGAAACATGAAAAGTAATGCAGTTTTTGTAATGCCATCAACTGTTAATATTTTGAAAGTCGTGCTATGATTGACTATATGTTCCTGTTGGATAGAAAACGTGCTAGTATTTTGACAGAATGATTAGATATTGAGTCGGGTTTGCCGTGTTTTGATAGAGTTAGTGTATGTAGAGAAAGTATTTTTGCATTTTGAAATGTAGAGTTGGTATTTAATGAACAAAATGTAGTTTTGAGCAGAACATTTACTATTTGGCTAATTCTGTGATGTAGGTGTGTTGCTGTGTTAAGAGTTTAGAAAAAGTATCTTAAGTATAGGTAAACGCTTTATTAGCCGAGCAGTTAGTCACTAACTTTGACTAGCTGACTGACTAACTGACTGACTGGCTGGCTGACTAGCTGACTGACTGACTAACTGACTGACTAGCTGACTGACTGACTGACTAGCTGACTGACTGACTAGCTGACTGACTAGCTGACTGACTAGCTGACTGACTGACTGACTGGCTGACTAGCTGACTGACTGACTAGCTGACTGACTAGCTGACTGACTAGCTGACTGACTGACTGACTGACTAGCTGACTAGCTGACTGACTGACTGACTAGCTGACTGACTGACTGACTGACTTACTGACTGACTGACTGACTGACTAGCTGACTGACTGACTGACTGACTAGCTGACTGACTGACTAGCTGACTGACTGACTAACTGACTGATTAACTGACTGACTGTAACTGACTAGCTGACTGACTATAGTTACATTTACATTTTAGTCATTTAGCAGACGGTCTTATGACAGACTGACTGACTGACTAGCTGACTAGCTGACTAACTGACTAACTGACTTGCTGATTGACTAGCTGAGTAGCTGGGTAGATGGTCTTATAACTGACTGACTGACTGACTAACTGACTGATTATAGTTACATTTACATTTTAGTCATTTAGCAGGCGGTCTTATGACTGACTGACTGACTGACTGACTAGCTGGCTGACTGACTGACTGACTGACTAGCTGAGTAGCTGACTGACTGACTAGCTGAGTAGCTGACTGACTGACTGACTGACTAGCTGACTGACTGACTGGCTGACTAGCTGACTAGCTGACTGACTGACTGACTAACTAACCGACTGATTAACTGACTGACTGATTAACTGACTAACTGACTCTATAGTTACATTTACATTTTAGTCATTTAGCAGACGGTCTTATAACAGACTGACTGACTGACTAGCTGACTGACTGACTGATTAACTGACTGACTGATTAACTGACTAGCTGATTGACTAGCTGACAGACTGACTATCTGACTAATTAAATATAGTTACATTTACATATTAGTCATTTAGCAGTCAGTCTTATAACTGACTGACTGACTGACTATAGTTACATTTATATTTTAGTTATTTAGCAGACGGTCTTATAACTGACTGACTGACTGACTAGCTGACTGACTGACTGACTAACTAACCTACTGATTAACTGACTGACTGATTAACTGACTAGCTGACTGACTGACTGACTAACTAACCTACTGATTAACTGACTAGCTGACTGATTAACTGACTAGCTGACTGATTAACTGACTAGCTGACTGACTAGCTGACTAGCTGACTAACTGACTTGCTGATTGACTAGCTGACTAACTGACTAATTAAATATAGTTACATTTACATATTAGTCATTTAGCAGACGGTCTTATAACTGACTAACTGACTGATTCCAACATAATGCTTAGGAGCAATTGTAGTCATTAGCCAGTAAAAAGACTGCTAAAGAGGAACCGATAGAGGAACAGAGACTGTACATGCATGGTCACAGTGAGTGTCATTCATGTGATCCTTTGGAGGTTTCTGTGTTTTTGTAAATTCACTGACTCGTCCTGTTGTTGTATTGTCTCTAGGTGATGGACCTTGCTTAGGCTCCCGGCTACCCGACAAGCCTTACAAGTGGCTGTCCTATAAAGAGGTAAGCACAGAGTAGAACTACCTCTGTGCAGAACACTGAAGCACAAGAGCAGCTCTCTGCTTTCCTCCACAGGCTCTGTGTGGTCTATTCTTTCATGGGGCCAGTGCAATCTATAGCTCTGTATGTAACTATTGTCCTTGTGGCTTGTATTACACTTGGATGTGTCATGTGGTTGATCAACAGATGCTCTGTTTACAGTACCCCCTACGTCTGCTGCTTCTAAAACATCTGTAGCAACAGAGTTGTACTTCAAGTTGATTTACACTAAAGCTTTCTGTTCCACTGCACTGAACTACTGGACTTTTTAACACACACATTTATTAATGGGTTATGGCTCCCAAACAAAACCAGAGGGATTTATTTTCAGCATTCTATTCATGGTATTTTCTCTTCAATGTTACCGAGAGGGATTTATTTAGGAAGCTTATAAAAACTTCAGCGTTGAAATGCTGCAGCTGGAAGGAGTCTGGACTTACAAAAACACTCCGCTCCAATATTTGATCTATGACATCATGACAGTTGAGGAGAGCATAGCGCAAACAAGCTTGTTTTTAATTTTTTATACTGGCATATTTCTTGTTTCAAAATACACTCAGCTGCTGCCCGTTCATTTCCACTTCCAGGTCACAACCCGGGCGGAGTACTTGGGGTCGGGGCTGCTGAGCCAGGGCTGCACGCCGAGCCCAGATCAGTTCATCGGAGTGTTTGCCCAGAACAGGCCAGAGGTGAGGTCATCGTCATAGCGAGACATTATGTGTGTCTCAAATGGCACCCTATTCCTACATAGTGCACTACTTTTGACCAGACCCCTATTAAAAGTGGTGCACTATATAGGGAATAGGGTGCCATTTGGGACAAGACACTGATTCACAAATGTTCTGACATGATATAAAGGTTAACAGCGCCAGCTCCCTTTGTAGAGGCCTTTTTTTATTGCTCTTTATGGCAACGGTGCCCTGGCCTCCTTTTGACCTGTCTGTCTCTAATTGCAGTGGATTATTTCGGAGCTGGCCTGCTACACCTACTCTATGGTGGTGGTGCCTCTGTATGACACACTAGGACCTGATGCCATACGCTACATCATCAACACTGGTAAGACTAGCAGAGTTCAGATTTCTGTGTCCCAAATGGCACCCTATTCACCTCTATGGGCCTTGGTCAAATGTAGTGCACGACATAAGTAATAAGGATCCATTTGGGACAGAGCCATACAGTAATTGTACTGCTGGCATTAGCTGTGCGTGGTTAAAATCACTGGGGAAGCCAATCCAGAAAAAAAGCCATATTACAACTTATGTGTTGTGATAATTGCGTTGTTTGCTCTACAACCTGTTAGTTCATTTGCCTTGCCACTGTGATATATAGGCCTAAGGCAGAGACAGTACGAATACACAGTGGCAGAATAAATTGAACCACACCTTTGTTTCATCACCAAACCGGAGAGCAACCTCTGTCCGGTGAAGTTCACAAAGCATATTGCATGTAACAAACAGTTACGTGACCTACAGCATGGTAAGTTAATGTTCCCCACATTTTCTGACTACTAAACAACTATTGATTTAGAACCACAGAGAGTTACCTCAAGTCTTAAAGGAAACAGAATCTTCCTCCACCTTTCCAGAACCATTTCAACTTCAACATTTCAACATTATCAAATCAGCTCTGCTTAGTCTAGTACAGTGACAACTGAAAGATACAAAAAAAACTATTTAGTCCAATCAACGTAAGCTAAATATGATGTGGCTGTCCATGGTGCTGATTTCTGTGTGTGGTGTGTGTGTGTGTGTGTGTGTGTGTGTGTGTGCGTGCATGCGTGTGTGTTGACTCACCCTACTTGTAGAGAAACGCCAATGCCATCCTCTTCTTTCATGTTGCCTAAACGGTCTATGACTCTGTCATACAGTGCACGCTTTTAGTATTTGTTGTCCTAGGCTACCATGAATACACGCCACTGGCTGCTGGAGCTTGTTGTGAGCTGGTTTAATTCTATAACTAGGCCAGGGTTAAGCCATACAGGTGTATGCCAACGCACAGAAACCTATTGTGTTGGCACATGCCCTACTTTGCCCCTTCTACTCTTTATTAGCCTTTAGCAGTAGATCTGAGACTCTTCCTTCTATTTTAAAAGGAACATTTCTTTAGTTTCATGGGCCAGTTATTTTGATACTTTTTTGGGGTCCAGTTGGGTTAAAAAATGTATGTTACATTTTAGTCATTTAGGATTCGAACCAGCAAACTTTCATTTACTGACCCAACGCTCTTAACCACTAGGCTACATGCTGCTAACAACTAGTATGAAACACATCCTACGTATAGATCTGGGCTGGGCAACTAGTGGCCGTGGGTTTTGAAGGCCCTCGGATCGATACCCACCCCAAAAATATATTATATATTTATTATATATTTTTAAGAAACTCAGTCGAGGGTATGCACATGTGGGTACGCAAACCCGCGAGCAACTGCGGCCCCTCATGAAGAGTTCCGTTTTTTTGTGGCCCCTACCCCCATCAAAGTTGCCCATCCCTGCTATAGAAGCTCAAAAGCTGAGATGCTCGTCCTTCCCTTTCTGAACAGTTGTCCTTAGACTAGAGAGTTCTGTTGTGTTGTGTTTTAGTCACACACACACACACACACACACACACACACACACAGGAATCAGGCTAGGGCTCACCTTCGCCTTATGCTGGAGGTAATGAGCTTAGTTCAGTTGGTCGTTACACTTTCCTCCTTCCCCATGTCCTCAGGGCTTTCCATCCTTCAGTTTGACACTAATCAGTTAATTGACATCAAACTCTGTCATGTTATTCATCTTTTCCAACTGCCCCTCAGTTACACAGTGTGTTGGTTTTGGCCCAGTGTCCCAACAGAATTTGTCTCTGCTCCAAGGCCGTGAAATGGAAATCTGTGTGTAGAGCAGTAGTTATCTGTGTGTTTACTAGCTGATTGGATCATGTGTGTGTTCTATTTCTCACACAAGAAGTGGGGGCCTTTTGTGTGCTGTCTTTCAGCGGACATTGTCACAGTGATCTGTGACAAGCCTGAGAAGGCCCAGGTGCTTCTGGGTAATGTGGAGAGGCAGGAGACCCCCTGGGCTGAAGAGGATCATCCTGATGGACCCCTTTGAACCTGCCCTGCTGGAGGAGGGGGCGGGCTGCGGGGTCATCGTCCAGTCCATGCAAGACGTGGAGGTAGGGAGAGTGTAGGGGGGCAGGGGGGGATGGGGGAGTAGTGTATGGGGGTAGAGAGAGGGGTGAGAGGGAGGGAGGGGCCTCAGGTAGTATAAAGTAACAAAGCACAACCCTGTTTATGCAGAGACCTGTAGCTCAGCTGTGTACCCTTTCCATTGCTTGCAAGCCACACATGACTGATTCCTTGGAGAAGTATGACCAACATTTCAATAGCTCCATGTCTATGTACTCCAAACACTCCAAACACTAATGTATGACTGGTAATAAAGACTGCAGTATGTACAGTGTTTACTGTAATCCATGTACTAGCCCTCTGAGGGCAAGAGATATGCATTATTATCTCTGCAGAACATGATGGTATCTTGAACAGGTCTAGCCTGTCTCACTTCCTTGCTGTAAATTACCATGTCAACAAAAACAAACATTATGATACAAGCCAAAGTTATGGTTAGATCCTACATTTTGGCAAATAAAGAAAGAATGCTTCCGTTACAGTTCAGTAAATTAATCTAGTGTAAAACTATGGAAGCATCTCTTTTGTGGGGACGGGAGAGTTGTTCAAATATTCAGTCCCCTTCACTTTATTATGGCTGTGTTTTATGGTTCTTCTAATGATTATCTAACACAAGACGTTGTGCTTGTTCGCATGCTGCCGTCCCATCCAGGATCTGGGCAGAGAGATCCACAGAAAGCCCCTGGTGAGTGCAGTCGTATATGTCTGGTCTGGTTAGTTGTCTGCGTTTCAAATAGCAACCTATTCCCTACTCAATTGATGCCGCCCAATTCGCACCTTAAAGTAGTGCACTAAATAGGGAATATGGTGCCAGTTGGACAGAATCCATTGAGTGTTTTAGTGCTAGGGGAGTAAGCAGTTCTGTATCAGTAGCTGTGTACCACAGCCATACCGTTATAGCCTGTTCAGCTAGGGAAATCATTCATTAGTTCATAGGTCTTCTCTGTAGTCTGGTAATTCTTGTCTAATCGGCGCATGGTGCAACTTTGTGGTTAGGCAGCACAGATCAAAAATACATGTATTTTGATTAGCCTCAAGATGTATACAGTCTGTCCCTGTTTGCCGCGCTCTGCACAGGCAGAATGCAGGAAGACCTCAGAGTGGTACTGACTATGTTTTGTTATGTTTCAGACATATTTTAGACGAGATCTCTGGCTGGGTGACAGTTTTCCCTCCATGACCTATTTGTGTATGCAGAGAGGGCTGTGTTGAATATGTACTCAAATGTTTGAATGTGAAACAAAAGTTTGACAATTCAGACCTGAGTACAAACTAATTGGTTTCCTTTTATTGCAATCTATGTGGGCTATTGGGTTAGAATTGAGATCACACGAGAATGTCTGTAAACATTCTTTAGCTGTCTGTTACTGTAGTAATTGCTGTTTAAAATGCATACCATATTAATATCCCTTTTGATCTCACATAGCACTTTAAGTCTGTGAGTGTTTTGTATTCTCGTTTTACGTGACTATCTTCTACAGTCACATATTGCTTTAAATGCCTGAGATGGGCTAATATAACGTTAACTATTATCTAAAGGTGATATCAATGAGTTCATGATCTCATTCTGACAATATCCTGTTTGTTCCCCACAGCCACCTACACCAGAAGACCTGTCCATCGTGTGCTTCACCAGTGGTACCACAGGTATCTCCATCTAGCCACCAGATAAACTGTCTAATTCTTACAAGCTGATCCAATCAAAATCAAACTGTATTAGTCACATGCACCGAATACAACAGGTATAGACCTTAAAGTGAAATGCTTACTTACGAGCCCCTAACCAACAGTGCAGTTTCAAAAAAATATGGATTAGAATAAGAGATGAAAATAACTATATATACAGGGGGGTGCCGGTACAGAGTCAATGTGTGGGGGCACCGGTTAGTTGAGGTAGTATGTACATGTAGGTAGAGTTAATTAAAGTGACTATGCATAGATGACAACAGAGAGTGGCAGTGGTGTGGAGAGGGGAGGGGGGGGTGCAATACTGATCACAGTATTGATGTGTATTAACACAGTAAGAGTTCCTCCACAATCCTTGGTTCGAGTCCAACCCTAACAGTAGTTTTGGTCTGTTACAGGACAACTTTATGAAGTGTGTCTATTGTTTCTCTCATCGTGTGTGACAGATTATTAACAGGAAGAGGCCTCCCTCTGACCACTTCAGGCCAATGCCATGTATCAGGGTTGAAAGGGTACAATAATGGTCATGGTAGGGCCCTTAACAGTGAGACTTCAGAGGGAAAGGCAGTTACAGGGGTTTTTCTGCATCAAAAAGGGGCTTAGGTGGTGGGCGTGGCAAGGGGGGCATGGCAATGGGTGTGGACTGCCCGTCTGCACGGCTGAATTTTACAGAACATTTTAGAGGCCCCAATTATAGAGCCATTTATGCATTGAAGCCAATTTCCTGAAATTCTACACAATTCTCTATGGAGCTGAGAGAAAATGTTTCAGTTTAAAGCTAATTTCGTGTGATTCTACATATTCTGTAATGGTGCTGAGAATTGTTTCTGTTTTAAAATAAATTTCCTGCAGTTCTATGCATTTTGGCTAATGTTATTTTGCTAAAACATAATAACAAAATCAATACTGTTAAATTAATTGGGTAACACTTTACATTAATTTGCCCCTATTACTATGTAACTAACACAGTAATAACTGCATTAGCAATATAGTAGTTACATACAGTAGATGTTACTATGTAATTAGATGGTAATAAGGTTGTAGCACTATCAGATATTACACAATTGGAACAAGGAATGTGTAATCACACCTCCACTTGCTGAAGGTTGTTCCAGATGTGTAACTACTGATGTTATTACACATGTTCTTGTACCACTATGTAACTAATGTTTTGTAATTATACACTTGAAAGTCACCTGTGAATTAATCAAATCAAAGTTTATTTGTCACGTGCGCTGAATACAACAGATGTAGACCTTACAGTGAAATGCTTACTTACAGGCTCTAACCAATAGTGCAAAAAATTGTATTAGGTGAACAATAGGTAAGTATAGAAATAAAAACAGTAAAAAAAAGACAGTCTATATACAGTAGCGAGGTTATAACAGTAGCGAGGCTATAAAAGTAGCGAGGCTACATACAGACACCGGTTAGTCAGGCTGATTGAGGTAGTTTATGTACATATAATTATGGTTAAAGTGACTATGCATATATGATGAACAGAGAGTAGCAGTAGCGTAAAAAAAGGGTTGGCGGGTGGTGGGTGGTGGGACACAATGCAGATAGTCCGAGTAGCCAATGTGCGGGGGCACTGGTTGGTCGGCCCAACTGAGGTAGAATGTACATGAATGTATAGTTAAAGTGACTATGCATATATGATAACCAGAGAGTAGCAGCAGCGTAAAAAGAGGGGTTGGGGGGGGCACACAATGCAAATAGTCCGGGTAGCCATTTGATTACCTGTTCAGGAGTCTTATGGCTTGGGGGTAAAAACTGTTGAGAAGCCTTTTTGTTCTAGACTTGGCACTCTGGTACCGCTTGCCATGCGGTAGTAGAGAGAACAGTCTATGACTGGGGTGGCTGGGGTCTTTGACAATTTTTAGGGCCTTCCTCTGACACCGCCTGGTGTAGAGGTCCTGGATGGCAGGCAACTTAGCCCCAGTGATGTACTGGGCCGTACGCACTACCCTCTGTAGTGCCTTGCGGTCAGAGGCTGAGCAATTGCCGTACCAGGCAGTGATGCATCCAGTCAGGATTCTCTCGATGTTGCAGCTGTAGAACCTTTTGAGGATCTGAGGACCCATGCCAAATCTTTTCAGTTTCCTGAGGGGGAATAGGCTTTCTCGTGCCCTCTTCACGACTGTCTTGGTGTGTTTGAACCATTCTAACTTGTTGTTGATGTGGACACCAAGGAACTTGAAGTTCTCAACCTGCTCCACTACAGCCCCGTCGATGAGAATGGGGGCGTGCTCGGTCCTCCTTTTCCTGTAGTCCACAATCATCTCCTTAGTCTTGGTTATGTTGAAAGAGAGGTTGTTGTCCTGGCACCACACGGCCAGGTCTCTGACCTCCTCCCTATAGGCTGTTTCGTCGTT
This sequence comes from Brachymystax lenok tsinlingensis, assembly GCA_030435695.1. Lineage (NCBI taxonomy): Eukaryota > Metazoa > Chordata > Actinopteri > Salmoniformes > Salmonidae > Brachymystax > Brachymystax lenok. The sequence goes on along the minus strand of CM059792.1, from coordinate 40,906,626 downwards.
GTCGGTGATCAGGCCTACCACTGAATTACCATGTTAATAACTCAAACCAAACTCTGTCCTTGTTACATGTAACCAGGGTTGGGGAGCAACGGATTACATGTAATCCGTTACATGTAAGGGATTACAAAAAAAACGGTAACTGTAATCCGTTACGTTACAAGCAAAATATTGTAATCAGATTACCAATACTTTTGAAAAACTAGATGATTACTTTGAGGATTACTTTTAAATTGAGATAGGATGTTTGACACTTCTCTGTTTTCTCAATGACGTTCAAATCAGCATTGAAAAAAGATGCAGGTTTAAGTTTGTTCCACCTGGGCGAGTCTGACCACAAGTCTGAGACCACTATGATGATACACCAAATGTGTTTGATGGAACGCGGGAAAATAGCAGGAATAGGCTTTTGTAGGCTACAGTCCAAGCTATGTCTTCCAATGGTACGACTGCTGACGGCATCCAAAGATCCCAAAGATTATCCAATTTGAATAAACGCTTGGTAAGGTAAGGATGACAGCAGTGGTGTAGTCTACAGCGATACGAATATCACTTATTATTGATATCTACATAGCGCATTGATGTGAATCACACTGCTGCTCTCTCATTTAGCTATTTGCGCCTAACGGATTGTGGTTGTTGTGGATGGCTGTTCACAAATCTAAATGTGTACTTGAACCCAATAATGGCTGAATTCAAGAAGTTTAAGCTGCCTATCAATCATTGTTTTTGAAACCAGTGGACAGCCAGTGAAAAATGCGCTCTTGCAACAGCTGCATACTGCGGATCCCAGCCTATGGAATAAAAGGGGAGCTGTTATTGCTCAATCTAATTCATGCTGCTAAAAAAAAATCCATAGGCCTAATGGACACATGCTGAAACTTGCAAACTTTTGATAGACTTAAAGAAGCAATCTGTAGTTACTATTTCCATTTTTGGACTTATTATATATATAGAACCAGTCAGAAGTTTGAACACACCTACTCATTCAAAGGATTTTCTTTATTTTTACTATTTTCTACATTGTAAAATAATAGTGAAGACATCAAAACTGTGAAATAACACATAAGGAATCATGTAGTAACCAAAAAAGTGTTAAACAAATATATATTTTAGATTTTAGGTTCTTCAAAGTAGCCACCCTTTGCCTTGATGACAGCTTTGCACACTCTTGGCAAAGCATGCCATTCCACGAGCGCAGCATTTCTTTTTGAACTGGAATCAATGAGCCCAATCAGTCCTCCATGACAACAAAATCATAAACATTAGGGCTGGCTAATAAGTCCTTAGTTTTGGGGTCATGCTCAGGTAAAACAAGTTGGCTAATCTATACTTCCATATTTCCAAGTCCTATTGTTGAAGATCAAGGTGTATAACATGAATTGGAATGACTGGAATTCTGATAGACTTTGGTTTTTAATGTAAAAATATAATTTAGTTGTATTATATTCAGTAGAAAGCGATGGGTTAGAAGAAGCCTAAACTAACCCATAAAGTAAAATGTAACATCCATATATGACCAGCTATGTAAACTTTAACATTTATTTATCCTGCAATAGATGTCGTTCAATTGGTAACATACCTTTTTGTCTTCTTCTAATGTCTCTTAAGGGGAAATTAATCTAAAAGTAACAAAATGTACATTACTGAGTTACGTTTCTGATTACATTTTTGGACAGGTAACTTGTAACTGTAACAGATCACATTTAGAAAGTAACCTACCCAACCCTGCATGTAACTACAAGATGCCACTACCATTGAATCCACATGTAATACCAGGGTTGATAAAAAGGCTAGGATCTGGTAACAACAATTGTAACAAGCCACACCCTGTCATTAACTACTGGTCATATTAAATTAGTTGATTTCTGTTATGACCTGGCTCAAAGGCTATACCGAATCAAGTGTAATACAAGAACAATGTAGCTACATAGGATATACTTGTAATTATCATGTACAAACCCAGGAGCATGTAACTTAATGTAAAGTGAAACCCAGTAGGGTATAACCTTTATAATTACTATCCAGTTACAATGTAACAACATTTGCAGACAATAGACAACAACCTTGTTACCATGTAATTTACAAAGTAACAGCTACGTAACTACTATGTTACTGGAGTTATTACTGTGGAGTTACATAGTAATAGGGGCAACAATATATGGCGTTGCATTCATTGTTTTGGTAATTTTATCACGGTTTGGCCACAAATACAGTCATATAGAATACCCCGGTATTTCCAGACATGTAACCACAGCTTTAGTCACAAATGGCTAAGCAGCCCACTGCAATAGTGGAAAGAGTGCCATCTGTTGGTCTTTCAGTGTAACTTCCATCAGCCTATAGCATGTTCTCCCATGGTGGATGTCTCTCCTGGTGCCCTTGTTAGACGCCTGCCCTGAGGCCTATCTAAACTCCTGTCTCTCTGAGTGTGTGTGTTCCAAAGCTGTTACAGGGTGATTCAACTCAGGTTGCTCCCACTATGGCAAAGCAAAATGCATACTGTTTATGTGTAGCCTGAAAAATAAGTACCACAATGATAATTATTTTAGTTCCTAGGCTGCTAACTTGTTTTTCCAGATATATATATCTAACCTTGTTGTTTTCCATCGACTGATACTGGATGGGTCCCAAATGGAAACCCTTTTACATATACACAGCCCTAAGTATTGCACTATACGGGAATAGGGTGCTATCCATTGTTGAGCCATTGCTATCCATTGTTGAGAGCAGGTGGAGGAGAAGTCCATTGATTTTGTTGCACTGTTTTCTGTCCCTCTCCTACATAGGAAACCCAAAGGGAGTCATGCTGACACACGGGAATGTTGTGGCTGATTTCTCAGGCTTCCTCAAAGTGACAGATGTAAGTTTCATTGGACTATGGTGTAGCTGACCCTTTCTGTGGAAGAAATTTCCCTTGTACAGTATTTATCTTGAGTAGGTGCTACATTTCCCATTTATGTAACTATATAAGATGCAAGACTCACTAAATTGCTTCAAGTCCCATATCTTACATGGGACAATAACAAGACTGAAATGTACAATGCACAAATGTATTTGTTTTTGTAAGCTTGTGTATAATATCTGTTTCTCATTAAGAGCATGTTTGACAGTTAAGTGGTGAGAAACCAACCCCACTGGGCACAGAAGCCAATTAAACGTCTATTCCGCATTTTCGTTGAAATGACGTGGAAACAACGTTGGTTCAACCAGTGTGTACCAGATGGGACGGTTCTAATCCCCTGCTAACCACTTTTTCTCTCCCCGATGCCACAGAAAGTAATATTCCCAAACCAAGACGACGTTCTTATTTCCTTCCTGCCTCTGGCTCACATGTTTGAAAGACTCATCCAGGTAATTTCCCAAATTAAGCCCACACTAAGCTTTCATCTGTATAATTACTGGTGTGGGTGTGTGTTGCTCCTTTTTGTGTGTGTGTGTGTGTGTGTGTACCTGTATTTCCAGACATGAAGGATTTTGGCGATTACCCTTGTAATGTTATTGACCTGGTTATCTGTGGTTGGATTTCATTGTGACATTATATTATTATATAGGCATATTATACGCTTGCTCTGGATAAGCTGGCTCATACAGTCATGGGTGTGCATTATTTCAGCCGGTTCTAACAGCTTAGCCCCCACAGGAAACTTGAGTCCTGCTGTTAACACCGCCTCTAGCTTGGGGTGCATCCTAAATAGCATCCTATCCCCTATATAGTGAACTACTTTTGACCAGTACCCTATGGGCCTTGGTCAAAAGTAGTGCACTACAAAGGGAATAGGGGGCTATTTAAAACGCACGCTTGGTCTTTTGTTTCCAATAGCTGTGGTTCCACAGCTCGTGTTTTCAGTCCCTAACTACTGATTTTGGATCAGTCACAAATGACCCTATTCTTTTGAATAACTACTATGAGTAAAACAACAAAGCTGGCACTGGATCAGCTTCAGTACTGAAGGGGTAAAGCAACCATACAGGTTCAACCGACCTTTGTGTTTTGCCCCGCTGCAGTACGTGTTCTTTCCTTGTCAGTGTGTGAGACACAGACACAGGAAACCACCTCTCTTCCCCTCCAACACAAGCAGGCACATACTTCACGTTCACAAGAATGCACACACACAGACACTGTTAATGTATGTGACTTTTATGTAACTAATGTAAACGCCTTTAAGTTCATCCTCAAAATGAATGACCCATGTTCTCCTTGTAGAACTCGTTGAATAGGCTATGCCATATACAGTAAGTTTTATGGTCCCTGCCAGTGCGCTCCAGTCTATTATGCAAATTATGTCTTTCAACATGTGAAAGAAAAAAAGGCAGTCCCTGCAGAGCCTGTCCTCATCATGACCTCAAAAACAGGAACTGTTCCAAAGATGGGGGTGAATCGTGGTACTCAGAAACTCTGAACCTCCGAGTTAAAATCAATATATTTTTTTGCGTTGAGTTTCCTGTTGGTCAATTCAGATATTTTGCAAGTGGGAAAGTCAGAGCTCGAGTTTCCAAGTGGACATTTTAGAGTTTCTGAGTTGTCTTGAAAGCGGCATTAGGCCAGATCTATGCAACTGAATGCAATAAGTGCTTTTTGTAACTGTTAGGTTCTTTTCCCAGTCTGTGGTGTATTGTCATGGTGGCCGGATCGGTTTCTTCCAAGGCGACATCCGCCTGCTGTCTGATGACATGAAGGCCTTACGGCCCACCATCTTCCCTGTGGTACCTCGACTGCTCAACCGCATGTACGACAAGGTGAGAGAACCACCCTTTACCCCCCACACACACACACACACACAGACACACACACACACCTCCCCTCATTTTCCATATCTTATATCAACTCACCCCCTCTCTTGAATGTCTATGTGTACTCTACAGATATTCAGCCAGGCCAACACCCCATTGAAGCGTTGGCTGCTGAACTTTGCAGCTAAGAGAAAAGGGGCAGAGGTCAGCAGGGGGATCATCCGCATGGACAGCCTGTGGGATAAGATATTCTTCAGTAAGATACAGGTATCCACCTCCCCTCCTCTTCTCCACTCCTCCTCTTCTCCTGCCTATGAGTGGCCTGATACGGTGCCCCCGCACATTGGCTACCCGGACTATCTGCATTGTGTCCTGCCACCCACCACCCGCCAACCCCTATTTTATGCTACTGCTACTCTGTTTATCATCTATGCATATTCACTTTAACCATATCTACATGTACATACTACCTCAATCAGCCCGACTAACCGGTGCCTGTTTATAGCCTCGCTACTGTACTGTTATTTTTCACTGTCTTTTTACTGTTGATTTTATTTGTTTACTTATCTGTTGTTCACCTAATACCTATTTTTTACTTAAAAATCGCACTGTTGGTTAGGGCCTGTAAGTAAGTATTTCCCTGTAAGGTCTACACCTGTTGTATTCGGCGCGCGTGACAAATAAACTGATTTGCTGTGTGTGTACAGGCAATAAAATGTGAATATGCACTGTGACCCATGGAAGTTGCTAGGCAGGCAGGATGCACTGTATTTCAACAACACAGACTGCATTCCTGGTGTGTTGTGGGAGTTTGGGCTGTGTGATAGTAGTGTTCTGTTGGCAGGCCAGCCTGGGTGGGAGGTTACGCATGATTGTAACTGGAGCTGCTCCGGCCTCCCCCACTGTACTGGGATTTCTCAGGGCTGCACTGGGTTGCCAGGTAAGTGACACACACATGAATGCGCGCACACAAACACACACACACATGCGTGGATAAATACACACATGCAGCTGCATGCATAAGCATACACATATGCACACACACACACACACACGCACATTTGTTGACAAACACACAAACGCATGCAGCCACAAGCACACATGGACACGAGTACACACAGACAAACCATCAGACTGATCATATCACATCATGCTAACATCCTGTCTGTCCTGGCTGTCTGTAGGTGTATGAGGCATATGGCCAGACAGAGTGTACTGCTGGCTGTACTTTCACCACTCCTGGAGACTGGACTTCAGGTGAGCTTATCTCTCCTCGCCACTCTCCTCTCTTTCCTTCTCTTCTCTTCCCCTCTCCTTTCATCTCCTCTCCTCTCCTCCTCTCTTCTCCTCTTCACTTGTCTCCTCTTCTACTCCACTTTAACCGGTCAACAGCTGTTCCACAGAAAACCCAAGTAGTGCACTATACATAGGGAGCCATTTGGGACTCACCCCTACAGTAGGCCAGGGAGCAAGAGTACCTTTATGACATCAGAGTACAGTCGGTTCTAGCCCATGCCTGTTTAAAAACATTATACTTCACCACTGGGGTGAAAGTCTAAGAGGTTTTACAATGGTGGAAACACAAACACACAGAGATAACACGCTGTGTTTGGGGACACATTATAGTGTGACTGAGTATAGCTGCTGCTGTTGACTGATGCCAACATCAACAAGGCCCCCCATGTCCTGAAGAGTTGGGGTTATGAGTCAGTGTCACCTGCTTTCAGCGGAAGGACCGCCGCAACGTGTAATATTTTACTGCGAACACTACAGCTGAAGCAAACTCCTTCCTCCGCCACACGTAAGTGCTTTCAGCTTCAGACTCAAACAAACAAACACAAGCTTTGAGCTTCTCACTGTTTTTAGCTCTGTGGCTTCCGGCTGGCTGCACGGTTCAGGGCCACAACCATTTCCCCTCTGTAATGTGTGAGAACAGGGGCAACTGGTCGGGAGGCTTAATTGTAGTTGGGTCAACAACCTTTGGATCGCAGCCAGTATTTACCTCCGTACTGTGCTGTGCTACAAAACGCTGGCAGTTGCAGTATGACAACCCAGTTTGACAACCCAAGACACTTTATTGTCTCAGTGAAACAGCCATGGCCAAAGGTTACACTGGAAATATATTGAGCTGCAGTACATTTGAATGGATGCTAGAGCAGCTCTAACACCTGACCCACCCATCAGCCCACTGAACCATCGGTTGCGTCCCAAATGGAACCCTATTTCCTATATAGTGCACTACTTTTGACCAGAGCCCTATGGGAATAGGGTACCCTATTGGTCCTGGTTAAAGGCGTTGCACTATATAAGGAATAGGGTGTAATTTGGAATGCAGCCATAATCTCCTGTCTTCCTGGTAATGTCATTAGTTATTACATATTATTTCATGATGCAGACTTTGCCAGGGCTAGCATAAATTTCTAGCCAGACCACTCAAAACCCACCCACAAGGCCTGAAAACTAGGCCAAAATGTTGCTGTCTTTTCAGCAAGAGAGGAGTTGTTAAATCTAAATACAACTGGTAAAAAAAAGGTAAATTGACTGAGAACACATTCTCATTTACAGCAACAACTTGGGGAATAGTTACAGGGGAGAGGAGGGTGAATGAATGAGCCATTTGGAAGCTGGGGATGATTAGGTGGTCATGATAGTATGAGGGTCAGATTGGGAATTTAGCCAGTTATCACCCTAGTGCCATAGTATCTTTAGTGACCACAGACAGTCAGGAAACCAATTTAACGTCCCATATGAAAAACAGAACCCTACACAGGGCAATGTTCCCAATAAAAAAAAAAGTGATCTTGATCAAGTGTTTGTAAGCTACTCTGGACTTCAATAGGCCCTGCGCATTATACTCTTCGACACTATACAAAAAATATGGAACTAGCTAGTGCTGTTATTCGTTTGTTGTCCTCACATGACTTGTCATGACGTGCTGCTCTCCTCTCACTCACGTGACTCAGCTGCCTGCTGCAGCACTCTCTCAACACACGGCCCTCCCCATCCCTCGATACCTCCCTTCCTACCACTATCTCAGCAACAGCCTGCCTCACTACCTGATTATCAGTGGCACCAAGTCAAAGTAAAATAAATAGATTAAAAAAATACACAAAAAATAGAAATACCATAGAAATACCATGGCAGCGGCAGTGGAACTTAGAAGTAGCGCAAAAACCTGCAACCCGCGACCAATACTTTTTCCCCCGCAACATTGTTTTCAAAGTACTTAAATGTGCAGGAAAACCATTGACATGGCAACCCTGATCAGTACACTCTCTTAATAAGGCCCTGTGCTCTTACAGTTCCTGGGCAGTGGGGCAGCCCGCTGTTAGTTTGGAATCAGACACAACTGAATGTGTGGATGACATTCAGGGGTCTCAGTGGGGAATAACAATTTCAGATCTTCACAGACCCTAGAATTGGGCTTTGGCTTTGTGTCTTGCAATGTTTTTAAGTTTAGCAAGTATGGAGAAAGGTATGACTTCTCTAACTATTGTGCAGGCCTGATTGTCAAACAATACACATTTTAGCGTATTTCCACTAAAAGATGCACATTTGAGTTGTAAAAGTAATATAGCTTGTCATAATTAAAGAACATTTGTATTGCGTCAAATAAAAATATTATTCAACTGCTCCCCCTACTGGTTTGATTCTATATTTCAGTATTTTCAGCTTCACATTGCTGTTTTGGCTTGATACTGTATAAATGCATACTTTTTGGTGGCAGCCAATTTACTATGTAATGACTTCAATCAACCAAATGAAGATATGACTTCACAGCTGTCTGTACACTAGATTTTTTCCTCATACTTCTCCTTGGTTTGATGACTAACTCTAGGTCATGTGGGGGCACCACTGCCATGTAACCTCATCAAGCTGGTGGATGTGGCTGAGAAGAACTACTTTGCACGCAAGGGAGAAGGAGAGGTGAGTTCAATAAAGCATCAAGGACATTTTAGGATAATCCCTATTTGACCATGGTCACAGACAGTTGATCACTGAGGCTATGTAAGCATTAGTCAATGTGATATTTGGGTGCTGAAGACATTCTCTTTAATTCTCACTCTGTGGCTGTCTCCCTCTCTCTGATCATCCATTAGGTGTGTGTGAAAGGACCCAATGTTTTCAAGGGCTACCTCAAAGACCCTGAGAGGACTGCTGAAACCCTGGACACAGACGGTTGGCTCCACACCGGAGACATAGGGAAATGGTTACCTGTACGTACACATGCTTGTTTATGACAATCCTTTGAAAATACATTTCCTCAAACATCTATTTGCCTTCCTTGTGTTGTATACCCTCAATATTAGGGACAAATCCTAACTTGACATTCACAAGTATTTGAATTAAAATGTAAGTTATGGGCCTATTTTTTTATGTCTGCCCTCCTCTCGTCAGAACGGTACACTGAAGATCATTGACAGGAAGAAGCACATCTTTAAGCTAGCCCAGGGAGAGTACATCTCCCCTGAGAAGATAGAGAACATTTACATCCGCTGTGAGCCTGTGACCCAGCTCTACGTCCATGGTGACAGTCTACAGGTGATCTCCCTAACCACTTCATTGTTATCACATGACAGCCCATGGTAAGAGTTGTTTGGGCATTATCATTAAAGTTGGGCAGAACCACTGGCACACAGCTATACATATAACATAATACAAAGCATCCCTATAAAAATCTGTCAGTTTAAGCTAGAGATTTTTTTTCATCAATTCACTGCATACGCACTTCCGCATCTGCGGTGAAAGGTGACAGAGCTCAAGCGATGTTTGTCAGACCATGAGACATGAGTCTTCTCACAAAATCGGGTAAAACTTGACACTCAACATATTATGATACAGTCATAACCATGTCATAACAGCTGACATAACTTGTCATAACAGTCATAATATGGTCATAACAATGTCATGACACATGTATTTAGACCTGTTGTGACATACTCTATATTGCATTACTTTATCACTGGTTATGACACCTACAAAAGAGTGTCAAAACCCACAAAACATGCACCTCTGTTGCTTATGACTGGGATGAAAGCAGGAGCAGATTTCAGGTGCAGGACAAGACACCCTCTTTTTGACTGATGACTGACATAAGGTCATGTACATGATAGACCTATCTGATTAATATGATTATGATGGTCATAAGGGTAGCCTAGTGGTTAGAGTGGCAGGTAGCCTAGTGGTTAGAGCATTGGACTTTACCCGAAAGGTTGTAAGTTCAATTCCCCGAGCTGACAAGGTACTAATCTGTCGTTCTGCCCCTGAACTGGCAGTTAACCCACTGTTCCTAGGCTGTCATTGAAAATAAAAATGTGTTCTTAACTGACTTGCCTAGTAAAATAAAGGTAAACTAAAAAAATTAAAAAAATAAGGCATCCTGGCAGTGTCATAAATCACGAGTGCAGTTCACTGAACCACCTCCACTAAAATTACAATTGCTAGCCTTTGAGTTAGAGTAGGATAATAATAAAAAAACATGATACTGAGGCTAATAGGTAAGCTGTAACAGACTATATGAGGTCATAAACAGGTGTTATGTAGGTGTCATAACCAGCCATAAAATAACACAATATATGTCACAACAGGTGTAAATATGGGTCATGACAGTGTTATGACCATGTTATGTCAGCTGTTATGACACATTATGACATGGTTATGACCGTTATGCCGCTGTGTTTCAAGTAAAGTGTTACCCAAAATCGTCTGTAGCGTCTGAATGGTTTGACTATTATTAGATGAGACTCTCCCGAATACAACTCTGTTTTGCTCTACGACCCCCACGAGCGTCTTGGGATTGTCTGAAGTCAGTATAGCCGATCTGCTAACTTCTGTCTGTAGCGTCCAAACAGTTTGGGCTACGCACTAATACGACCCCTCTGTGGAAAGGTGAGACTCTCACAAACACGAATATGTTGTTTTGCTCTAGGATGCCCAAAGGCCTTACAAGATTTGTCTGAAGATCCACCGTACCAGTTTAAAAAATGAATGGAAGTATACTGAACAAAAATATGAACGCAACATGTAAAGTGTTGGTCCCATGTTTCATGAGCTAAAATAAAAGATCCCAGAAATTGTCCATATGCAAATGTCTTTCTCAAAAATGTTGTGCACAGATTTGTTTACATCCCTGTTAGTGAGCATTTCTACTTTTCCATTCCACCTGACAGGTGTGACATATGAAGAAGCTGATTAAACAGCATGAGCATTACACAGGTGCACCTTGTGCTGGGGACAATAAAAGGCAACTGTACAATGTGCAGTTTTGTTACACCACATAATGCCAAAGATGTCTCAAGTTTTGAGGGAGTGTGCAATTGGCATGCTGACTGCAGGAATGTCCACCAGAGCTGTTTCCAGAGAATATATTGTTAATTTCTCTACCTTAAGCCGCCTCGATTTTGCTTTAGAGAATTTAGCAGTCCATCCAACCAGTCTCACAACCACAGACCACCTGTATAGGGTTGTGTGGGCGAGTGGTTTGCTGATGTCAACATTGTGAACAGAGTGCCCAATGATGGTGGTGGGGTTATGGTATGGGCAGGCATAAGCTACGGACAATGAACACATTGCATTTATCAATGGAAATTTGAATGCACAGAGATACCGTGACAAGATCCTGAGGCCCATTGTCATGCCATACATCCGCCGCCATCACCTCATGTTTCAGCATGATAATGCACGGCCCCATGTTGCAAGGATCTGTACACAATTCCTGGAAGCTGAAAATGTCCCAGTTCTTCCATGGCCTGCATACTCACCAGACATGTCACCCATTGAGCATGTTTGGGGTGCTCTGGATTGACGTGTACGACAGTGTGTTCCAGTTCATGGCAATATCCAGAAACTTAAACCAGCCATTGAAGAGGAGTCGGACAACATTCCACAGGCCACAATCAACAGCCTGATCAACTCTATGCGAAGGAGATGTGTGGCGCTGCATGAGGCACATTTTTTTTTAAAGGAATCTGTGACCTACTGATGCACATCTGTATTCCCAGTCATGTGACATTAGGGACTAATGCATTTATTTCAATTGACTGTTACTCAGTAAAACCTTAGAAATTGTTGCATGTTGCGTTTATATTTTTGTTCAGTGCATATATGGGGACAATTTAGTGCCAAAAATAAGGGGTTAAATACATGTAAAAAAATAATAATAATCTACCTTTCCTTATCTTTCTTAAATCTCTATAGAACAAACTTCCTTTAGATTTTTTGGGGGACTATCTGTTGTTCCATGTAGTGAATCTGTTATTCAATGCGTTTATATGGGATAATAACAGTAAGGCCCAATTTATTTTTGTCAAATAATTGTTTACAATATTTTTTTCAGACTTCAACAGCTCTTAAAATTCAAAATCAAATAGCTAAATGATCATTGGTAAAAAAAACTATTCCATATAGCTTAGTAGAACCCCCCAGCTTAGACTGTAATGGGTTAAAACCACAGTTTATGTTGGATACTGTTTATGGTTTAAGTACAGCTATTTTCATAGAGAGACACATACTTACTGACTTACTTACTTAGGCCTATTGAGAGAGAAAAAGAGAGAAAAATACAGAGAACATTTGATTATTTCTCATTTCTTAAGGTTACTTGTGTGTTTCTCTTCCAGTCCTGTCTGGTTGCCATAGTTGTTCCTGACCCAGAGACAATGCCTGCATGGGCCCTGAAGAAAGGCATGGAGGGGAGCTATCGGGACCTCTGTAAAAATACTGTATGTGATTTCAATCCCATCATTTACATTCAATGGTGTTTTCATTCTGTTTGTTGCCATGATGGAGAGGCTTGAAATAATCAACTATGTGAATAGATGTGAATAGATTGACTTAATCAAAATAAAGGATTCCTGTTGCACAACATTCATGTCTAGGTACTGCGCTTTCAGAGAAAGATCATTAGATCCTCAGACCCTGAGTAAACTGATTCAAGAAAAGGAAAGGGCACCTTGTTGAACCCTTTTAGTTGTTGAATAGATCAACATAACACAACACATGGTATTGTCTTAGAGTCATGGTATGGTGTCCTGTCTTGTGTGTGTGTGTGTATGTAAAGGTCCTGAAGAAAGCCATCATGGAAGACTTGCAGAGACTGGGCAAGGCCAGTGGCCTCCACTCGTTTGAGCAGGTGTGTGTGTCAATTGTGAGGTGTTCATTGGTGAGGACAAATGACAACTCTGAAAGAGAATTCCTAGACGATGATGACAAATAGCTGATATGCACAGTTGACCTGACAAAGGATCCTGTCTACATTCTAATGTATTCTGTCTGTCCCAAGGTGAAAAACATCCACATCCACAACGAGCAGTTCTCCATACAGAATGGCCTGTTGACTCCCACATTAAAAGCGAAGAGACCCGAGCTGAGGGAGTTTTTCAAGGAGAAGATCGAAGACCTGTATGAAAACATCTCCATGTGATACACTACCACCGAATAAAAGCCCGTTTCTCAGCAACATCACTCCTCATTTAACATGTCATTCACTCCCCTTCACCCCCATCCAACCACAAAACAGACTCAAACCAACCAAACAAGTTACTGACCGTGGGTCAGGAAGGAAGTATCAACTTAGCTCTTTGGACCCCCACTGACCGAGTGCTGTCTGCTGCTCCAGGGCAGCCTAGCAGTGTGTTGGGCCAGTAACCGAAAGGCTGCTGGTTTGAATACCTGAGCCGACAAGGTGAACAATCTGTTGATGTGCCCTTGAGCAAGGCACTTAACCCTAATTTGCTCCAGGGGCGCCGTTTTACTATGGCTGACCCTGTGAAACAACACATTTCACCTACAGTACTCGGTTTATGTGACAATACATTTGTATTATTTTTTTCAATGTAGAGCTAAAACCAAATCAGCCTCATCTCTTATCTTGAAATGCCAGCAACAGACAGTCAACATAGCCTGCATGCTCCTCTTTCTTTTGTAGGCCTATCAAAACATTACAAAAAAATAATGCAAACTTTAAGTTTTTCTCCATGATGTGCTCAGAGAATTTGCCTGGTAAGAACATACCAACCTCGAATAAGGGCATTGCATGCAGTGTGCCCTGCATTGCTGGGACCGTTGTTACAGGAGACTTCAAAATGAGTCCTGGGCTTTTAAGGCAGTCAACAGGGGTGTAAAAAGTTGTCTGTTGCAAAACTTTTTCCAACAGAAACCGCTTAATCAAAACATTTTTTCAACAAAAACTAGAGTTTTTATTGGACAAATTCAGGTAGGCCCTTCCCCGTTCCATTTGCTTCCATTTAGTTCCTAGAGTAAACGGTAAACGCTTTCCATGCAAGGCAAAGCGTTTTGCAACGGAATCCAACTAATGAATACACCCCTGGTATACCAACACCGTCAAACGTCATACTGCAAGGCTTTCTCATGTAGTCGAGATAGACAAGCTCCACTCATTGACGGAGGTTAAAACAAAATGGACTGTGAAAATGTGGGTTTATGTAGTACAAATGTATAGGCTTTTGAGTTAATTTCAGTCCCAAATTATTACTATGTGGATGTACATATTAAGGACAACTAGACATAAGCATATTTAAGCAATGGTTTGAATGAATTTTTTGCGTGTAGTGATATGAATTGTAACTTTATTTAATCTGTTGTCAAATGGAATCAGCACCATATCCTTGTATTGAATGAGTGCAGCAACAGGGATTAGGGGTGGGGTTGGGATGGGGCAGAGAAAAATAAAATACATTCTGGAATGATTTTAATTTATTATTTCTTTATTCTTTTCCATGTCAAGCTATGCTTAAACAAACTAAAACAGAATTACCTTTGCATTCCAACATTTGGCTGGGCAATATAGACAGAAAGTGTTAAAGGCCCAGTGGAGACAAATGTGATTTCCTGTGTTTTATATATATATTTCCACCCTGAGGTTGGAATAATACTGTGAAATTGTGAAAATTATGATAATACAATAATTTTTATTGTAAGAGCTGTTTGAAAGAAATGCTTGAAATTTTTTCCTGTTTTGGTGTCAGGGAATTTTGGCCTTCCATGGTGACATGCAGTAAATGAGTTAATAGACCAATAAGAAAATCCAAACCTCTGCCAATAACTGCACATTCAGTTTTACCCTCGCCACTCAAACCTGCCCCAGAGTCCTAGAAAAATTATTGCTTGATAAATGGCTCTATGCTAAGAATGTAGTATTATTTTTTTTAAATCTCAGCATCGTACTTAATTGTTACCCTGAAATTATCTGATATTGAGATCTGCATTGGACCTTTAAAGGGATACTGCGAGATTCGGACCTTTGTTCTACCTACCCAGAGTCTGATGAACTCATGGATACCATTTTTATGTCTCTGTACCTATAGACTTCCAGTCATTGCGCTAACGCTAGTAAGCATTTGCTTGTAAAACTAGAGCCAACTTACTTTATACTACACAGAGACATAAAAATTGTACCCACGAGTTTCTTGGCAGGGTAGCCTAGTGGTTAGCGCATTGGACTAGTAACCGTAAGGTTGCAAGTTCAATTCCCCGAGCTGTCGTTCTGCCCCTGATATTCTGTCACGATCTTCAAAGACGGACCAAGGCGCAGCGTGCCGGGTTGAGTAAAACATATTTATTCAGTTGAACTCACCAAAACAAAAGGAAGAACACCGATCGTGACTCAACGTGTCGCACACAACAGCAACTAACACACTGAACATAAACAATATCCCACACACAGGTGGGGGACTAAACAACCTAAATAGGATTCCCAATTAGAGACAACGACTAACAGCTGCCTCTAATTGGGAACCCAAACCAACATAGAAAATATAACATAGAACAAACACACACCCCTGCTCACGTCCTGACCAAAACCACCATAGAGCAGCCAAAAGGGCTATCTATGGCCAGGACGTGACACCTGAACAGGCAGTTAACCCACTGTTCCTAGGCAAAAAAAAAACAATATTTCCTGGCCTCCCGAGTGGCGGTTAGGCTCTACTTGGCTCATGTTCCTCTAGCGACTCCTGCAGGCTGACCCAGGTCGCCAGTTGAATGTGTTTCCTCCGACACATTGGTGTGGCTGGTTTCCGGGTTAAGCTGGCAGGTGTTAAGGAGCGCGGTTAGGCGGGTCAAGTTTCGGAGAACTCATGACTCCACCTTCGCCTCTCCAGAGCCCATTGGGGAGTTGCAGTGATGAGACAAGATCGAAATTGTGGAGAAAAATGTGGGTAAATGAAATCAAATAAAGAAATACTTGACTTATCTGATTTAAGCCCTTGGCTCCAATAAAAGGAGCATATTCCATAGACAAATGTCATCCTCCATCTCACTCGTTTCGGGTCAAGTTTTTCCAGGTCTCACCATGTTGAGGCTACTTTCAGTAATTTCTGCCTGTACAAATAAGCCTACACCTGTCACTGAACATCAAACTGGAAAAATGTGTCACAATCACATCCCTCAAGTCTCTGCATACATACAAGCTGTTCAGACGATCACATGAATACACTTCACAGATAAGTTGTGATTGGCTTAGGCCTATTTGGGGAGTGTACATTGGATCTGGAAGAACAGGCAAGCTTGTACAGCACATTTGTAAATTTATTTATAGAATGAAAGGAATAAAAAATAATTGCAAGTGAAACCACGGGACTGGTTAGGAATCAATTAAGATTACATAGCAACATTCCAACTGATGATCAGATCACAAAGAATCCTGTAGTATGTTTAAAAATATGAATATGTTTTACAGTAAATCTAAATGATGGGTCGATAGGACAGGAATCAAACTGTACATGTTGGATATTTTAATACTCAGTGTTTTTCCTTTGACTAATGACACTATTTTAGGTGAGTGGTCATGTCTCAAACCAGCTACAGTGTTACCGTACTCTATTTTGGTATTTCACGTTTATGGCCAGCAGGGAGCGCCAACATAATTAGAGGAACATCGCCACACATTTTTTTAGCTGAATCTCTGGAAAGGTTTTTTGGGGTGACAAGATGACTGGTAGGCCTACGCCCGAATGGTTGTCGGACTTGGAGGTGGAGTCAGAGGAACCCATAGAGGTCGATAAGAAGGCAGGCAGGGGAAAAAAATAATAAAACTGGAACATATTAAGAGTGAATATGGAGTGCTGCATAACGAAATTGAACATGACTAGAGTGATAATTAATTAACTGAGGTGGCAGGTGCTGTGAAAACCGTAGAGTTTGAGTCTCCTCCCGATGGTGATAAAGATGATTTTGGCCTAGTGGGAGTAAGATTTTTTGAGAGAATGGATTCTTGCCTTCTGGCTGATCCGTATGTGGTGTCACGATGTGTGGAGAAGAGGTTGGGGATTGTTAGGTTGGTGAAAGTGACTAAAAAAGTGGAATCGTGTTGATTTTTTTACATTTATGCCCTCCAGAGGGAGCGTGCACTCCGCACCACGCGACTGGGGAAAAGAAGTGTGACATGCTTTCCTCTCCAGAGCTGGGCTCCGTTGAAAGGAGTGATAACTGGAGTGGCATTAAGTGTTGAGGGTCAACTGAAGTTGAAGATTCCCAGTGTTTGTGACGCACGCAGTTTGTTGCGACTCAGACCTGGTGGAGAGTGTGGTGAAACAGAGAAGACACTGTGTGTACTACTGAGTTTTGATGCAGAGTCTTCACCAGATAAAGTCAAGTTAGGATGTGTCAGTTATCCTGTGAGAGCTTTTGTCCCGAATACACTAACGTGTTTTAGGTGTCAAGCTTATGACTTATGTAGCAGTAGTGTGTAGGAGGGAGATTCCTGGATGTAAGAAGTGTGCAGGAGGACATGAGACAAAGGAATGTGTAGTATCGGAGGAAAAAGTTGTGTTAACTCTAGGGGTACCCATGGTGCTGGAGATCAGAGGTGTCCGGTGAAAGGCAGGTTGAGGTTGCCAGGATCCGAGTATGGCAGAAGGTGTGGTATGCTGAGGCAGTAAAGAGAGTAGAAGAGGGTCCAGGGTGAGGAGGCCGAGGCTAATAGAGAGTGATAGGAATAATATGTGCTTTGGTAAGGTTGTTTTTTTGGCATTCATGGCCATGGTTGTCAATTGTACCTCAGCAATGGAACTTAAATCACAGAGGATAGAGGTTGTGGTGGCAGCTGGAGAGAACTACTTGGGTGATTGTTTAGATTGTTTTGATCACGCGGACTGGGATGTTCCGGGTAGCCTCTGAGAATAACATTTACGAATACACGGATACGGTGACTGAGTTCATCAGGAAGTGTATTGGAGAGGTTGTACACACTGAGACTATTAAAACCTACCCAAACCAGAAACAGTGGATAGATGGCAGCATTTGTGCAAAACTGAAAGCGCAAACCACCGCATTTAACCATGGTAAGGTGACTGGGAATGTGGCCGAATACAAACAGTGTAGTTATTCCCTCAGCAAGGCAACCAAACAGGAAAAACATCAGCACAGAGACAGTGGAGTTGCAATTCAACAGCTCAGACACAAGAGATATGTGGCAGGGTCTACAGACAATCACAGATTACAAAGGGAAAACCAGCCACGTCGCGCACACTGACGTCTTGCTTCCGGACAAGCTAAACACCTTCTTCGCCCGCTTTGAGGATAATACAGTGCCACCAACGCGGCCCACTACCAAGGACTATGTGCTCTCCTTCTCTGTGGCCGAATTAAGACATTTAAGCATGTTAACCCTCGCTAGGCAGCCGGCCCAGACGGTATCCCTAGCCACGTCCTCAGAGCATGCACAAACCAGCTGGCTGGAGTGTTTACGGACATATTCAATCTCTCCCTATCCCAGTCTGCTGTCCCCACTTGCTTCAAGATGTCCACCATTGTTCCTGTATCCAAGAAAACAAAGGTAACTGAACTACATGACTATTGCCCTGTAGCGCTCACTTCTGTCATCATGAAGTACTTTGAGAGGCTAGTTAAGGATCATATCACCTCTAGCTTACCTGACACCCTAGATCCACTTAAATTTGCTTACCGCCCCAATAGATCCACAGACGATGCAATCGCCATCGCATTGCACACTGCCATATCCCATCTGGACAAGAGGAATATCTATGTAAGAATGCTGAATGCAGCCCCCTCCTGTACTCCCTGTTCACCCATGACTGCGTGGCCCCGCATGCCTCCAACTCAATCATCAAGTTTGCAGACGACACAACAGTAGTGGGCCTGATTACCAACAATGATGAAAGAGTGGTGCCAGGAAAATAATCTCTCACTCAATATCAACAAAACAAAGGAGCTGATCGTGGACTTCAGGAAACAACAGAGGGAACACCCCCCTATCCACATCGACGGGACTGCAGTGGAGAAGGTGGAAAGCTTCAAGTTCCTCTGCGTACACATCACTGACGATTTGAAATGGTCCACCAACAAAGAGTGTGGTAAAGAAGGCGTAACAGCGCCTCTTCAACCTCAGGAGGCTGAAGAAATTTGCCTTGGGCCCCTAAAACCCTCGCAAACTTTTACAGATGCACAATTGAGAGCATCCTGTCGGGCTATATCACCGCCTGGTACAGCAACTGCACCGCCCGCAACCGCAGGGCTCTCCAGAGGGTGGTGTGGTCTGCCCAACACATTACCTGTCCTCCAGGACACCTACACCACCCGATGTCACAGGAAGGCCAAAAAGATCATCAAGGACATCAACCACCCGAGCCACGGCTTGTTCACCCCGCTATCATCCAGAAGGTGAAGTCAGTACAGGTGCATCAACGCTGAGACTGAGAGACTGAAAAACAGCTTCTATCTCAAGGCCATCAGACTGTTAAAAAGCCATCACTAGCGGGCTTCGCCCAGTTACGCAACCCTGCACCTTAGAGGCTGCTGCCCTATATACATAGACTTGGAATCACTGGCCACTTTAATAATGGAACACTAGTCACTTTAATAATGTTTACATACAACTTTAGTCATCTCATATGCATATACTATTCTACTGTATTTTAGTCAATGCCACTCTGATATTGAGCAATCTAATATTTATATATTTCTTGAATCCAATCTTTTACTTTTAGATTTGTGTGTATTGTTGTGAATTGTTAGATACTACTGCACTGTTGGAGTTAGGAACAAGCACTTCGCTACACCCGCAATAACATTTGCTAAATATGTGCATGTGACCAATACAATTTTTTGGACTTGGGGGTATGAGATTTTACTGCAGAAGAGTTACAATATGTTTTGAATGATAGTGTCCCGTCCTCCAAGGCTGCTGGCCTGGAGTAGGATCAGATAGGACCAAACTAGTGTAATAATGGTGAATTTTTAATGGGTGCAATTTTTTCCCAACGTGTAATGAATTCATACTACAGAATAGTAGTCTGATACACAGCCAATACAGTAGGAGGCGCCATGCATTTCTAATATTTGTTTCGGACCGCCGTAATACACCAGAAGAAGCAGTTGCTGATGATCCAGAGGTCTACAGAGGTTTGTGGAAAAAAATAAAACTAGCTATGGCCAATGACAACGTTTTAATAATTAAACGAATAACAGTTTGTTCAAACTATCTTACTGATTCGTTGGTTTGCTGGCTTTATACTTTAATCTAACAAGTGAATCACCTGCCTGGCCAAAATATTTACAAACGTTGACTACCGTTAGCTAGCTAGCTAACTTACCAGGCGTCATTATCGGGACACTCAAACACGTTCAAGTTGAAAGTTCATTCTCACCTTGCTTTCATATTAGGTAGATGTAAATGCCTCAATGAGCTTTGTAATCGTGTTTTGATTCAACTGTAACTTTTCTCTCCAAAGAATAATCTTGTTTTTGCTGGAATGGTTCGTTCAAAATGTCGGAGTGATGACACCACAAGACGAGAAGGAATGCTCAGCAGCAGCTCCAGAAGGCAGAGTGGCGATACGCCTTTCAAGTCAGGTGTCACAAGAGGCAGTAAGAAATGGGATGCCTTTCAATGACAGTATAAGCTACTATGATTATACCTCTCCTGAAGGCCATCTCCCCCCGGATTTCTTCAAGTGGTATCTTCATACACAGATAAGATGTAGCCATCTATAAAGTATTACAAACACCGTTTCTGACAACCAGCTACACACGGATTTACATGCAGCACAACTGGTGGACAAAAAGTTAAACAAGCCCAGTAGTATACTCATTCCCAAGCAGAGGTTTTACCTTGCAGAGGAAGTTAAGTCTTGCTCATAGCCGATCATTAGGTTTGACTACTATGGTTGCTGATCCGTTGCCTGGCAGAAGCAAATTGGTCTGGATGCCAGGCAAGCTGATCAAGTCTTTTGTTTAAATTTCAGAACTGAAGCGACTCTTCCCTAAACCCCTCTGCGCACGGCCAAAAGGCCATGTTCTGTCACCCATAAATGAGTCAACATGCACTGACCACAGGTGAGCTGCTTCTTCTGTTAAACAATTTATAACAATCAGATGAGGGTTGAGTCCCTAATGGTACCCTATTCCCCATTTAGAGAACTATGTTTGACCAGGGCCCCTGGGGTGACATTTGGGATGCAGACAGATAAGATTTGTACATGACTGCTCATTCCTTGTACATCCCATCGTTATGCGTGCCTCAACAGATCTTTCTCATCAACTACTCCCTGGATGAACAGAATGCTGGAATCAAATGGAACTGTGAGTGAAAAGTCATTAAACCAGTTTGCATCACCTCTTATTCACTCTACTAACTTTCACTCTCCATTTTCTCTTTTCAGGAGAGCACAATACATTCTAGCACAGAAGACGGTTCAAGTTGAGTTAGGAACATGTTTTCTTTGTCAGTTAAAGGATAAACCAATGCTCACTTTGGTCCTTCATGTTTTGGATTGGTAATTGCAAATGGGTCAAAGTTTACTATTGAATGTAATATTTTTTCTATGTGCAGTTTCACAAGTTGGTGTATCCTCTCTCCTGTTGGATTATGATTTGACTGACTCTGCTGACATCTGCAGCGATACCAGCTCCAGCAGTCTGCCCTCACCTGAGCAGTTCCGCAGAGAGAAAGTCTATGGTGTGTGTTGGTCTAGGACTCAGCAGGCACTGTAAGGCCCTAAGAAGTTGAGTGACAGGATTTTTTCAATCACGTCTTTTTTGGGGATTTAGAAGAGATAGTGCCCCCCAGTGAGGAGATGTTGGACCTAATGCAAAGAACTCCACTCTCCTAGATGTCAGCCATGCTGAGGACATCCACATGCAGCAGCCTCCTAACCTGTCCTCCATCATTGGTAAGAGATACAGCACATTACTGGACATACAGGATGTTTCCCAAATGGCACCCTATTGACTTTATAGACTGTTTTGACCCGCATAGTGCACCACTTTTGACCAGAGACCTATTTTGGGAAAATGGTGCCATTTGGGTCATAACCTAAGTTATTTATTTATATTTTCTTAAGGACCCTGAAATCTTGTCAACCTTGGAGAGGTTTAGTATGCCATGCTTACTTATGTGCGCAAAATGATTTTTTTCTTCTTTTCAGACATTTCCCAAATGAATGATGGAAAAGATCAGGAAAAAAGGTAAATTTGATTGAATGGCCCCGACTCTTTGTATAAGATGTGAAATTTACTTTTTCATAGAATGAATAGTCATTTATATTCTAACAAAGAACCTGTATTTTTTCACAGCCATTTAGCACTACCCATTAGAAGTACATATTCAGGTATTTGCTTATAATATATTTTATAATTATTTTTAGATAACTAATAGTAATTTGTTTTTAATTATTTGAAAAAAATACCTAACAAAAGCAGGAGAACGCATATAGAACTGATTATTTTCCATGTATTTGTAGACAAGCTGTTCAATGCCTATGTGTCTGTTGAAAGCACACCCCTAGCTGGAGGAGTAACTGTGCCCTCAGTCCCCAAGAAAACACAAAGGGTATGAAAACACTCACCTGTCTTGTATTTCTCAGATTCTATCTGAGCTACAAGTGGCATGTAAAGAGAAACTGTGGATCATCTGCAAGTGTAAGAATGTCAGTTAGTAATGAAGTCCTCCTCTCACAGCCAGTGGCGATTAGACCCAGGAAGATCAAGTGCAGGAAGAGAGTAAAATTTAGTGACTCTGTTACCACTGAGAAGATGGTAGTGAACAATGTGGAGCCTGTCAGTGACCACACGGTCAGTGAGAGGACCAGAGACACAGTAGACAACAGAGAAACTGCTGCCCCTGATGTAGTCCCTCAAGTCCTGAAAAGACCCACACATCACTCACCAGAGCAAGCCAAGTTCTTTGACTTTGCAGACAAGAAAGAAAGAGACATCTTCTTTCAAAAGTTGAGGCAGAGGTACTCCTCCGTGAGGGTAAGCATCCTCTCTGAATGGTCAGTCTCTGGATGATTGCAGATGCCATGTATCAGGAATTTACTCTCATAGTATGTTGTTTGACTGACCATGTCTGGTATTTTTCGTCACCAGAGTATATTCGCCAATGTTGGTGGGCGTTCGACAGATACATTTGAAGATGAGGGTAATGTTTGGTAAGCACAATTTCTAAGTCCTGCAGATGTTAGTAAAAAAAAAAAAAAAAACGGTCAGTTCCTAGGACAAAAAATGTCTTGCAGAAATGTTATTTTTAGGGTTTCACATTTTGGGGAATATTCAGAGGTGGAAACTTTCTGTGGGAATTAACGGGAATATATGGGAAATAACGAAAATATATGGAAATTAATATTAATACCATTTAAATGTGGATGTTTTTTGCATTGGATATATTTACCATATCAGATGGTGACAAACATAAACCTTTTACCTTATCAAAAGTAGACATAATTGCAAATGATTAAATCCTTCCAATAGAAAAAAAAAAAAACTATTTAGTTATGAATTGAACTTTATATAAATGAGTTGACTCTTCACATGGATTGATTTCAATGAACAACAAAAGGGAATATTGAATGATCCCAATGATCCATCGCATCTCTCAAAAATGTTTAACACATTTGTAAAATGATAGTCTAGAAACTAAAGCTTTGGTTGTCTTCCTCTCAGGCTTCCATGTCTTTTCCCTGGACCTCCTCAATGTCCACCTCTTGAACATCAGACTCTGAGGCCTCATCTTCACTGTCACTTTCCAACCTTGTTGACGATGGCTCGTCAGGCTCAAAAAAGCCTCAAATTTGCCCGGGTGGCCACCAATTTTTCAACCCTTGTATTGGTCAGCCTGTTGCGTGCTTTAGTGTGTGTGTTCCAAAACTAGGACCAGTTGCGCTCTGAGTTGGCTGATGTTGGTGGGATTTGGAGGATGATGGAGGCAATAGGGGAAAGAGCCTGAGATCCACAAAGTCCCTTCCACCAGGTGGCTGATGAGATAAGTTGGCACGACTGCCATATTGCATCTCCATCCCAAAGCCCTTGCTTGGAAGTGTACTTTGCCAGACTGTCAAGAACCTTGTCCTCATCCAGGCCAAGGTGGCGAGACACGGTAGTGATGACACCATAGGCCTTGTTGATCTCTGCACCAGACAGGATGCTCTTGCCAGCATACTTGGGGTCCAACATTTACGCTGCGGCGTGTATGGGCTTCAGGCAGAAGTCTTCACGCTTTTTGATGTATTTCAGATCTGCAATTTCCTCTGCTTGGAGCAACAGTGAAGTGGGCAGGGCAGTATGGATTTATTTTCTTACATCTGCAAGCAGAGTCTGAACATCAGACAGGATGGCATTGTCTCCCTCAATCCGTGCAATGGCTACTGCTATAGGTTTCGGGCTGCTTACCACTCTCCCAAAATACATAATCCAGGATGATCCTCTTGATGGGGCTGTCCATATCGGCAGACTGTGATATGGCCATTTCTTGGAGAGACTCTTTGCTTGGTGAGGTAGATTGCTGCTGTAACTTGATGACCCTTCACATACCTAACCATTTCCTTGGCTCTCTTGTAGAGTGTATCCATTGTTTTCAGTGCCATGGCGTCCTTGAGTAGCAGATTCAATGCATGAGCAGCACAGCCAATGGGTGTGATGTGAGGGTAGGACTCCTCCACTTTAGACCAAGCAGCCTTCATGGTCGCAGCATTGTCTGTCACCAGTGCAAATACCTTCTGTGGTCCAAGGTCATTGATGACTGCCTTCAGCTCATCTGCAATGTAGAGACCGGTGTGTTTGTTGTCCCTTGTGTCTGTGCTCCTGTAGAATACTGCTTGAGGGGTGGAGATGTAGTTTTTTCTTCCTTGCCCACGATCTTTCGACCACCCATCAGAGATGATTGCAAAACAGTCTGCTTTCTCTTTGATTTGCTTGACCTTCACTTGAACTCTGTTGAACTCTGCATCCAGCAAATTAGTAGATAAAGCATGTCTGGTTGAAGGGGTGTATGCTGGGCAAAGAACATACAGAAATCTCTTCCTATACACATTGCCTGTGAGCATCAGAGGTGAACCAGTTGCATACACAGCTCGAGCAAGACATTCATCAGCATTTCTCTGACTGTTCCTCCATTGAGTCAAAAAAATGATTTATAGTAACGGTTGAGTATGATTGATCTGCTGTTACTTTTGTTCATTGTCCATTGTTATTGAATATTGTGCTTTGTTCACTCTGCAGTTCAAAGATATAAGTACCAAGTAGTTAAAGGGCTGAACCATCTGTGCAAAGTGTACCGCTTCCAGTCCTCCAGGAAGTAAAGCTACCACAACTTGTAAAAGCTGTCATCATACAGGTGAGAAAGCAAACAAACCACATTGTCTGAAGCTCATTTTCTCTGAACATTAATCTCACAATGCCCATTTCATTCATTCTCTTTTAGGACACTTCTGATTCCTAAAGGTTTTCAGTCCATGGACAGGTTGTTGTGGTAATAATAAAAAAAAAAAAACGTTAATTCTGTTGCTGTAATAGATAATATAGATACATAATGTACACTTATTTTAATTAACATAATAAATTGATAACATTACAGTTCTGCTGTATTTGAGCTTATTATTTGACTAAACGTGAAATATATTTCAGGCTTAAAATTGGACTGTGATGTATAACAATTATTTATTATGTTTTAGGTGTTGAATGTACATTTTATTTGGTGTCTTGTATTCTAAAACTTTCAGCCAAAACATAAACAGAGTGATTATTTTGACCACGTGGTACTTGGCCAAAAATATCAGCCAATCAAGTGTTTTCGAGAAGGAGCAGTCCAATCAGAAAACTGTAGTGGGTTTCCAAGCAGTTCGTGTGACTAATGCCTGTCATATGACTCTGCCACAAATGGAGTTAGTTTCAAGGAACTAGGGCTGCGCTTGGATTTGAAAGAAAGCGAGACTTTATGTACCAAATTATTTGGTACAAAATGCCTCCAACTCTTTTTCAGAAACTTTTTAATAAAAGAAACTCATTTTCGCCGCCCCCAAGATGCAACAAAGAGGACCCCGCGTTCAGGTTTGTGCGCATGCTATCTACAATAAGCTGCAAGCTATAGCTAGCTGGCTAGTTAACGTTAGTTGAGCAGCTCGTTCTCTTGTGCAAGTGGTGAGCAGAAGTTGTCCGGAGTATTAGGTATTAAGATACAGTTACGCAGTCCTTATGCAACGTGTTTTAACCACCTACCATTCTAATAACGACAGCTGTAAGATGGCCTTAATTGTTGCCACCTGCTAGTTAAGTTAGCTAACCCACGCCAATCGCTTGAGAAAGACTGGGTCTTTGTAGAAAATATGGCAATGCCTCTGTTGTTTTGGAAATTACTTGAAGCTAATGTTACTATTTTGTGTTGTGCTGGATAGGGTGTCCAGCTTTGTGCCGTGGTTACTTACAGTGAAAGACATTATCGGAATTATGTTTAATATCAGTGTACACAAACAACAATAATGCATAACTAGCTAGCAACAATTCAAGATGATTATTGTCACTTGGTGCCAAGAACAACGTGCATGCATGATGCTGTACCCAGTAGCTCTGAACGTGCAACGGTGCACGTGACGGTTCAATGGGCCTATGACGACTAGATGGCTGGTAAACTGACGTTGCGCAGTGAAGGCTCAGTAAATACTGTAATTGTGGTATACTTTCTCTGATTACCATGAAATTACAAAGCATTGGTGACATTGACCTTCTGTTACTGCGCATTGGGAAATACTTTTATAAATTCTTATACTGACGTGTCATTTTTGGATTGTCATCCATATCATCCCAAAATATTTAAAGTTGTTTGTGAATTATAGGCCTATAATTTAAATGTCAAGAAAAATGTCAGGTGGATTCTATTTGTGTCACTCATGAGACCCCTGATGCTAAGTACCCTCACCTGTATGTGTCAACCACATTCTACAGCCAGTAATATGTCCTGTCTGAGATAGATAAATGGAGCGGAGTGCATTTTGCCCTTTGGCTTCAATTGGGGCATGGCTTACTATTCCCTTTCTGGCCCACACGTCAGGACATTTCTTTGGCACACAGGCTTTGTTCATCAGACAATGCAGGACTGACAGACAGGAGTTCACTGTAACACTCACTCAGGCACAGGTTTGAAGAAGCAACACATTGGTGGCTCTTACTACAAAATGATTAATTTGCTTATCTGACAGTGACACTACTCAGATACTGACACCTGTGATTGATCCATAAGATTTTGTGAATTACCATTCTGAGCAAACTTCTCATCTGGAGCAGTTTGTGAAGCCGCAAACATGCTGGGATTGAGATGTCACTGTGCCGCCTACTTATCAACGACTCTTCTCTAAACCCGTAGTCATATCAATCTGAGACAAGTAAGGAAACGTTCATGTTAAGGAGTCTCTGTTGGACTGGGCCTAGAACATTACTGCCACATCACTGCACTGTCCCTCCCTAAGAATACCAGGCAGGGCAGCAGGTTGGCTGACCCGCTGAGGAAAACCTAAACAGTGCTCATATTTCCTTGGCTATGAGTGACCCAAGAGCAGCATACTGTACATTGCTGAGAGATCCCACCCAAGGGCTTTGTTTGCTCCCCTGCCTGCCCCTGTTGCAAACATTTTCCTTCCTGTACCACAGCACAGCCTGAAGTGTGGACTTAACACACTGCTCCTTCCCCAGCCAGATCACTATAGATCATGTACGCTAAACTGATATTTTCAATAATTTCTGTTTGTCTATTAAGCCTTTAGCTATATTAGTGAAATGGGTTGAGAGAGGAGAAATCTAGGCTCAAATTCCTTCTGGCCCTCTGCACATAGTTTCAAAACAGTGTGTGTGTGTCATGTGAGGGATCATCAATCATTTTGTCTGCCAGAGTATCACATGTCTGTATTCCCCAGTCAGTAGCAATCTATAAAAGTAACTGCCAGGTTAGATGAGGGAAAGTTATTGCATTTTTATTCCCTGTGTTCCCCTGTTTTGAGTGCTGTTTTGGCTACCTGGTATTAATAATAATATGAATTTGGCTAGTGAGTGTGTTGCAGGCCAGTGGTCTGTAAGACAGCTTGTCGACATGTTCTTCCTATACGGGCTATTTTAAGGGGCCCGGAGTTCTCAGAACAGTAGTCATGGTAAAGATATATATTTTTTCTCCAGCCCCATTCCTTAATGGAAAACTCCCCCCAATCTTTTGGTATTAATTTCATAAGTCCATTGTTGACACAATCCCAAAATGGTTTTCTTGTCAGCAATCAAGTTTTCATGATAAGTAACTTTCTGTATTATGCATTTTGCATCATATGATGCAAATTGCATCATGCAAGGATTTCTGTATTTTGGAAGTTACATATTATGAAAACTTGATTGCTGACAAGCAAGCCATTTTGGGATTGTGTCAACAATGGACTGAAACAAATGCCAATATATATTTTCCTTTAACATAGGGCTGTATTGTTCAACCGAAAGTTGTCTGTTCTTTTGACCAATTGTTTGGTCAAAATTTCTAAATGTGTATTTCTCAATATATAGACAACATATAGTTGATTTTATTAAAAAACATATGCATTGAGCTTACGGTATGATGAAATAAGACAAATGCTTCAAGGGGGCGCAATAGGTCTAGACCCAACTATTATCCTCCTGCTCCTGCTGGCTTTCACAGATTCTGCCATTACTCTCCTGAAGTTGCCGGTAATAGGCTACACGAGGAGTCGGAAACCTTTCTAATGTGGAATGCCAATTTATATGATCATTTCTGCCTTCCAGTTATGGTTTTCATATGCACATTTTCGTGAAACAGTTTCATTTATAATAATGTCTTTATATCAAATCATTCTAACCAAATCTAAATGAAAATAATACAAACCTAAAAAAAATACTTCTATTGCCAACTATGTAAAAATTGCCTACATAAAGCCAACAAATAAAAACATTGCAGCCTGCAGGTAGAAAATATCCTTATTTAAAAAATAAATATCCTATAAATCACATTGGCTACACATGGCCTGTCTGCAATGAACTTGAAACATTGTATCAACTATTAACTTTGGTCCAGCTAAAGCTTGCACTTCGCTAGCAACATTGTATAAAATATTCTGGGCCCACAGTTTCCCAAGCTCAGGACAGACACAGCTGTAGGCTATTTGTGCAAGGGATAAGAAGCTGTTCTTGACTTGGGCAGGAGCTCACCGGAGCTGAGTACCGGCACCTCAAATGTTCTACTGCTTGAGCTCCTTTTCCTTTTTAAAGTATATTAGCTCAAAAGTGTTGTGGCGCTCCTGCACCTAAATATAAACAGTACCAGCACCCACAATTAGTACTGGAGCATGTTTCAAGTCCAAGTCGAGCACTGATAAGAAGTAATCAGGTAGGCCTATTTTATGACGTTTCCACTGGATCAGAGCATGACATTTTTCACCTTTGACGCTGTGTTTCAGTCAAAGGTTTGGACACCTCATTCCAGGGTTTTTCTTTATTTTTACTATTTTCTACGTTGTAGAGTAATAGTAAAGACATCGAAACTATGAAATAACACATGGAATCATGTAGTAACCAAAAAAGTGTTAAACAAATCAAAATATATTTTATATTTGAGATTCTTCAAAGTAGCCACCCTTTGCCTTGATGACAGCTTTGCGCACTCTTGGCATTCTCTCAACCAGCTTCACGAGGTAGTCACCTGGAATGCATTTCAATTAACAGGTGTGCCTTGCTAAGTTAACTTCTTAAGGAGCAGCAAGGTGCGCTGGGGTGCTAGCGCCCCACTCCCGACACTACCAGGTGAAATGCAAGGCGCCAAATTCAAAATCCAAAAGTTGAATTATTAAACATGCATCAATATACAAGTGTTGCATAGTCATCAAAAGCTCTGCTTCTTGGCAATATCACAGCGTTGTCAGATTTCAAAAAGGCTTTACGGCGAAAGCACCACATTTGATTGTTTGAGGGTAGCACCTAACATATTTTACCATTACCATAAATTCATAAGCCTCCACGGTTCACAGAAAACACATTTCACAGCGAAAACAAATCAATTACCTTTTGAAGAACTTCTGCTGAGGGCTTCCCAAGTGTCCAACGAAGACAATCCATGGTTCTTTTGTTAGAAAAAGTAATGTATTATATCCATAAATCTCCATTTGGTTGGCGCGTTATATTCAGAAAAAACAGCTTTGACTCCTCCATTGAAACGTGAAGAGAACTCGTTCAATTTATACCTATAAACTTGTCCAAGAACAATCAAACATCATTGTAAATGTATCCTTAGGAACACTTATGTAGAAATAGCATAATATTTCAACCGGAATATAACCTTGGTGATAAGAAAGGAAAAAACGAAAGAACGTGCCTGCCGGGAGCGCGCATTTACTTGTAAAGGACATCTGTGGGGGCACTTCCTTATTCCTCTTCTCTGCTCTAAAAGCATCTAAAATGAATCAGAACACTTTCTCGAGACTGTTGACATCCAGAGGAAGCGATAGGTACTGCATTCATATGCCCTTAAGGGCATTTTCATAAGGGAGGGGTTCCAAATGAGGCAATGTGTCAAAACCACTTTTTCCAGGACAGAAATTCCTCGGGGTTTCGCCTGCCATATCCGTTCTGTTTTACTCACAGACAAATGGTTAACACTTTTAGAAGATTCAGTGTTTCCTATCCACTGGTACTAAATATGTGCATATCCTATTTTCTGGGCCTGAATGGGAGGCATTTTACTTTGGGCACGCCAGGGTCTCCAAAACGGTCACCTCGTGCGTTGCTCCCTAAGAAGTTAATTTGTGGAATTTCCTTCTTTGAGCCAATCAGTTGTATTGGTGGTATACAGAAGATAGCCCTATTTGGTACAAGACCAAGTCCATATTATGGCAAGAACAGCTCAAATAAGCAATGAGAAATTACAGTCCATCATAAATTAAAGACATGAAGGTCAGTCAATACGGAACATTTCTTCAAGCGCTATGATGAAACTGGCTCTCATGAGGACCGCCACAGGAATGGAAGACCCAGAGTTACCTCTGCTGCAGAGGATAAGTTCATTAGAGTTAACTGCATCTCAGATTGCAGCCCAAATAAATAGACATCTCAACATCAACTGTTCAGAGACTGTGAATCAGGCCTTCATGGTCGATTTGCTGCAAAGAAACCACTACTAAAGGACACCAATAAGAAACACAAGCAATGGACATTAGACCGGTGGAAATCTTTCCTTTGGTCTGATGAGACCAAATTTGAAATTTTTGGTTTCAACCGCCATGTCTTTGTGAGACGCAGAGTAGGTGAATGGATGATCTCAGCATGTGTGGTTCCCACTGTGAAGCATGGAGTAGGTGTGGGGTTGCTTTGCTGGTGACCCTGTTGGTGATTTATTTAGAATTCAAGGCACACTTAGACAGCATGGCTACCACAGCATTCTGCAGCGATACGCCATCCCATCTGGTTTGTGTTTGTGCTTAGTGGAACTATCATTTGATTTTCAGCAGAACAATGACCCAACACACCACCTCAATCCAATTGAGATGGTTTGGGTTGAGTTGGACCGCAGAGTTAAGGAAAAGCAGCCAACATGTGCTCATCATATGTGGGAACTCCTTCAAGGCTGTTGGAAAAGCATTCCAGGTGAAGCTGGTTGAGAGAGTGCCAAGAGTGTGCAAAGCTGCCATCAAGGCAAAGGGTGCCTACATTGAAGAATCTAAAATATGTTTTGTTTCTTTTTTAGTTGCCGCATGATTCCATATGTTATTTCATAGTTTTAATGTCTTCACTATTATTCTACAATGTAGAAAATAGTAAAGTTATAGAAAAACCCTTGATTGAGTAGGTGTTCTAAAACTTTTGACTGGACGCTGTGTGTGTGTGTGTGTGTGTGTGTGTGTGTGTGTTTTAGTTGAGCAGTAACACAAAATAAATAAATCTTGGTCGACCAAAAGCATAACGACCAAACAATCGACCAGTCGACTAATTGGGGTCAGCCCTACTAACTTCACTAAAACAGGAGGGGAGACGCTTTGTTTCAACTGCAGACTGCCCCTTTAATTAAAAGACTAGCCTGTTAATCAGCCTTTTTGTGGGAGATTTAGGCTATCAAATGTACAGTTGTTTAGCCTACTAGGCCTATTTCTGGAACTCTTCCGTGCTCTGATAGTTAGCAGCACAGTCAGGGTTTTTTCATAAACCACATCCAAAGCCTTTGAAAACCTGTGCATTTTCTTCTTGATTTTAATGTAACTCTAAATTCTAACCCTGGTTTTAATACTAACTTTGCCGGAAACCCTGTTCGCTGTCTCCCAGATTTGTCAATCAGCGGTTGTGTCCCAAAGGCACCATATTCCCTATATAGGCTAGTGCAATACTCTGGTCAAAAGTAGTGCAATATAAAGGGAATACGGTGTCATTTGGGATTGAACCAGTGTAATAGCACACTTTCTGGTTAGATTTGATAATCCCACAAACTCAGCACTGTGTCAGTGTGCTGATGCCTAAAGAAAGCACTGCCACCTCACACTGTCTATGATATAGGACTCTCTCCTAAGTAGGGTAGGGCTATATTACATTCTGAGAAGCCTTTAACTTTTCATATCAGTCTATGGAGTGTAACATCAAACATGATTCATAATCTGATTCCTGCTGTAATGGTCCACACCCAGCAACACTACACCAACAGGAGACTGCCAGTACATTATTATGCAAAAACTGTATTAGCTGTGATTAAAGTAACATAATTGATCAACAATGGATATTGTTAGTTTAGTAATAATAATTCAATCGTTACATATGTAACAAAGTAACAGACGGTACGTGCAAAATCAGAAAGCTCTTCGTGCATACTAGCTTAGATCCATTTAGAGACCACAGTCAAAGCAAGAGCCAATAGGACTCTAGTCAAAAGTAGGGCACTATAATGGGAATAGGGTGCCATTTGGGATGGAACCACAGTCGCCTGAATGCCTACTTTCTTTCTCAGCGAATGAGACACTGTCAATATTGTAGGAGCTTTTATGCAGCATTTCCAATGAGGATTTACCCCAGTGTTTTACCCAAAAGAGTGACTTATCCATCGACGCAGACCGACACCGGTGTCTCAATGGGCAATGGCTCCAGCGGACCTGTATAACTTAGAGCCAAGGCATGGCCAGTGGTACCGTTTCAGCTGTCGTTTACATAACAATGGATAACTGTGAACTTTAACACCTTCCCACAAAGCAACAGTCCTGAATGATGCAGATGTTGTTGAGCTGCTCACCACAAGTCTTTTTAGTGTCTTGAAAATAACTAGAGCTGCGAAGATAAACCGAAAATCACCTACAACGACATTGCCCTTCTCTTACTGAAGTGTTTTGCTTAGGTTGGTAATTTTTGCAGATAAAAAATGCAAATGCTGGACAAAGAGATTTCAAAGCAGCTACTGTTGTTCTACTTACAGAGAGGAGAGTCACAGCTTTCTGGTAGTATACAGTTTATTTTTTACTTTTCTACCATGTAGGCAAATCAATTCATCTATCTAGCAACAAGATCACATTCACAATTGGCAATCTAGCTGTGGTTTGAGTTCCTGCTTCCACAGGTGGTGAGTAATGTAGCCTAGGACCCTCAAACTCCACTCTGCACTTGGAAACAGTTTCACCTCGTTTTTTTTTATTGTTCCCCTCTAATCGGGGATGGATTTATGCCTGGGAAACCAGGTGGGTGAAATTAATTACCAGGTAAAAAAGAAAACCAGCAGGCTCCTTTGGCCCTTGTAGGGCAGGGGTTTCAAACTAATTTCATGGAAGGCCTAGTGTCTGCTGTTTTTTTTTTTTTTTCCTTTCAATTAAGACCTAGACAACTAGGCGAGGGGAGTTCCTTACTAATCAGTGACCTTAATTCATCAATCAAGTTCAAAGGAGGAGCGAAAACCCGCAGACACTGCCCTCCGTGGAATGAGTTTGACAAGAGTTAAATATCCCTGGCCTAGGCCAATAAGCCTATGCACAAAGATGTTGGCAAATTCATCTCTGGAGAGTCAAAAAATAAATCTGGTCATTCTGGATCCTATTTTGACAGGTTGCACATCAAAATATAAATCATGCATTCCCTGGATATGTTAGCTTACTTGTTTAATCATAGGCTTAACCAACTGTTGCCTGTCTTGGCACAACATTTTCTTCACACTGTCCATAAAAAATGGTTTATCCTTAATGAGCAAAATAGTTAACCATAATGTATTCATTACTTTAATAAAATATTTCAGTTGTGTATATTACATTTGTTTTATTTGATGACTATTTAATTTCAAGGCATCTCATCTCTATAGAGCTGCTGTCTGACAAAATCACTATTTTACTAGTTCTTCAAAGTAAATAAGGTGTACTTTTATGACTGCTGAATGACTGCTGAATACCAACTATCAATCACTTAGATCATGTATTTTCAGGTAGAGATACCTCCTTGGTCATGCATTCTTCTGTCTCTCCTCTCTCTCTCCGTGTCTGCCCCACGCTAACATAACAGGCGTTAAAGAAACACATACCGGACAAGAAGGTGCACAATGGACTATGGTCATTGTAGTTAATGACCATGTTTTCTGCCCTAAACTATGCATAATATTGGCCTGTTGGAAACTACAACTCCTAACTACATTGCACAGTTCGGGCTTGATCTGATTTATCTCTAGAAAAAATGGCACAATGTGAGCATTGAGCTCAGAGAAAAAAACAGAACGAAATGGAATCCAAATAATTGATCCGACGTTGGTCATTTAGTTGTAAAAAAGAAAGAAAATTCAGTTCTCGCTTAGCACTATAACATAGAATAACTTTATTTTCCCCAGAGAGAATGTTAGTTTGGCAAGTCTGATAAGATTCGTAAAGCACTGGAGGTTGGTGGCACCTTAATTGGGGAGGACGGGCTCATGGTAATGGCTGGAGCGCAATAGGTGGAATGGTATCAAACACATGGTTTCCATGTTTTTGGTTCCATTTGCTCCGTTCCAGCCATTATTATGAGCCGTCCTCCTCTGTAGCCTCCACTGGCGTAAAGTAAACACATTACACAACATTCTTACACACACTCACGATGGAGCATGATCCACTCAGTCAGACACTCAGATCTTGGGTTTATGGTTTCCTCTGGATTCCTATCCGTTGAACAATCAGTGGTTGAACATGGTTGGCCTGGGGATGTGGATGTGATGTCATCCACACACACTCATGGATCATGTGACTCATTAGATCATGTGAGTGTGGAATGCAGATGTGAGTACTCGCCTGGCTGAAACCAAGGAAACGCAACAGGTTGTCGGTCAGGTGTCTGTAAGCCAGCTACGGTAGGGCCGTTGAAAGAAACTGTTTAGTAGTTTCCAGTCATTCCTGTTGTCAAAGAAAGTAAACAGACGTTGATTTGAAAATTTTAAGCTTGTGTGTGTGTGTGTGTGTGTGTGTGTGTGTGTGTGTTTAGCATCTTCTGGCTTCTCTGGGGTTGTGAGAGATTGGAGAGAGGATTCCCACTTCTTCCAGTGCCCTCTGACCCCTGCCCCAGAGAGAGGGGTTTTACATCTTGAATCACACTCTTCGAGGGGTCACACAGACACACACACACTCGGTGTGGGGTGAGTGAGGTGAAAGGCTCTTTTCCCTGACTATTTTATTTGTAGTAGGGGTCAGTGTTGTAAATGTACCACAATACTCTTACCAACGATACCAAAACAATACCACAACAAAGAAACAGGCGTATAGTCACAGAATGGTACTTGATCCAGAATCGCACTTGAACTCCGCTACTGCTCTGTTCAATTGTTGGGCATCTTTTGATTTCAATATCGTTACATTTGATTTTTTTAAGACAACCATGTATTAATGAATCAATTATACAATTGTACAATCAATGTGACTTTTACCAATCTAACTACAAAACAACAATGCTAGTGATTTATTTGAATGGTAAGTCTTTTGATAAACTGGGTAAATCAATACAGGTGGATGCATATTATTCATTTGGAGTGTGGTGCATGCATTGAGTTATTGAGCTTGTTTCTGAAAATGTTATGGGGCAACAGATTACAAACAATACTTTCCAGTTAGGACTTATTTTATTGGCAACTGTTAGGAGAATATATTTTATTGTACTGATCAAAATTAGCATAGAAGCAGTCTCTTCAAACTTGATCCTCTCAATCACATTTTTTATTACGGAAAAGTACCAACGTTTCGGTGTACCGTGCAGAACTAGTAGGTGTGTGTGTGTGTGTGTGTGTGTGTGTGTGTGTTGCCCACAGATCCAGTTACTGTGTTGGAGTGGACAATGACGAGGGGTAAGCAGGTGTTCTCTTTCACCCACAAGAAAGCGTGATTAGGCTATTCTAGCCAACAGTGTCCTAAAGCAGGGTTTAATTTTCAGCCCAGAGTGTTATAATATAACCTAGCTGGCTCAGTTCACCAGAATACTGCACTGGAAAAGTACCCGCTGTGGATTCAAAAACGACCCCCCACATCAGACGTAGAAAAGGTGTCACAGTTGTCTTGAAAGTACCATTATGTCAAATCATAACGTCAATGATCTTCAGGTCGGAAAGTCGGAGCTCCAGAAAGATGCCTGAGTTTCCCGACTTGGAATTCCGAGTTGGATGACCGTTCAAAATGTTTTTTTTTCCCAGTCTGAGCTTGTTTTAGGCTTTGACTGAGTTCCCAGTTGTCTTGAACTCTCGGAAGTCTGAGATTTCCAAAATCCCAGTTTTGAATGGCATAAGTACACAGTCACACAGTGTGTGCCAATGGCCTGAGTAGCTTGTGCCAGTCCGGTGGGAGGGGAGGGCTGCTTGAGGTCACAGTGAGGAGGACAGATTATTCCCTGTGAAGTCCTCCAGTGGATGGCTCTGCCGGTCTCTTTCTTCAGCTTCAGAGGGGGACAAGACGCCCGCCCAGTGGGCTGTGCCTGGATGCCTTTGTCCAGCACAGCGCAAAGATCACCTGACAGTCTTATGTTGTGTGCATTTAGTTCAGTGCTATTCTTAGCCACACTCTGGGGGAGTGTAGGGGACAGACTGGCAGACGCACAATGATGCCCAGGTATCCAGTAATATTTATCCAGCTTGACGCTTTTTGTGTGCATAATTGTTGTTGGGTTTTTGTGATACTGTTTTAGGCTTTGACTGTGTTGGATTCGAATGTGGTTAGAATTCCTATCTGGGTTGTATTTTCAGCTTCACAGAGAGCTGCAGAGTGTGTTGTGATCTACTAGTTGTTCAGCTGCGTTGCTATAGATTTACACAAATGAGGGGGGGCATTACTACTAGAGGAGGCCAACGGCTTGCTGTCATTTAGCCAATGACTATCCATTTAAAAGCACGTCTTGGAAGAAGTGTGTGTGTGTATTTATTTTTAAAAATTCCAACGGCCACTGCTACTTAATTAATATAAGGGAAACACTGGTGTAAATCTGCTGCTGTGTTATGCAATTTAATGTGGTGGAAGTTTTGTTCTCTGACGGCTTAGAGTTGCTTCTCTATTTGGAATCAGTGTTTAACGCCTTTTAGTCAAAGGCTGTCATTTTTAGGGAGTTTACTTTGGCACTGCAAGGCTCCGGCTCACACATTGCTTATTTGTAGCTCTGATTGATAGACTTGATCTATAAGGAAATTGTTGTTGTTATTACAAAGGCTAAAGAGTAGTACATTTCAAACAATCATAAACTTAGGGAGAGATAGAGAAACACTTGTATGCTTTGAGAGATGGCTACTACAAAGAAATGAATATGTTGTTTATACAGTAGGTCTTTTGTGTAGGCTCTTTTTATAGGCTCAGTCCTAATTGAGGTCAGTGCTGCTGTATGTAACAGTCTTGTAGTCATGTGCTGATGGTTTTATGAATGGCTCTGCTCATGTCTGACTGTCACAGGGTCTGTTTCCTTGTTTCTCTCCTCTCTCTCTCTCTCTCTCTCTCTCTCTGTCCCTGGTTCAATGATACAAAGTTCATAAACTGCTCCACTTTCTCGTCTGCTGACTACTGTTCTGATAAGATAGAGGGCTGATTTGACTCAATTGATTATCCTAACTGCTGAAATTATTTGCAAAGCTCATTTTGTATGTTTTGTTTTTGTGGTCTGTTCTGTTTGTTAGGCTGAATCGTATTACTCCCTAGGTTATATGAGAAGATGACTATCAAAGCAGCATGCTGAGCAGTAATAACGTGGTCTTGAAACATTGACAGGGGCTCTAGGCTGGCGGGACTGTCATTGGATCCCATAATGTAGACTGTACAGTATTTACCTCACAGCGTAGGCCATAATGAGACTACATAGTTAATCCGTCAGTGAATACCTCATGCATGCCTCAGAGCGGACATCATTGATGACTAAGTTGTCTTGGGGGAGGAATAGGTTTCTGAAAAGATGGAGCTATGGAAAACCTGGGCTGTCTCAGGGTGCGTCCCAAATCAGACCCCCCAGAGCAGAGGTCAAAAATAGTGCACTATATAGGGAATAGGGTGCCATTTGGGACGAAGGCAGAGTGTTTGACTAGCTATTCTGCTCTGCTCTCTACAATTGGGATGGGAGTATTCTTGGCCTGCCTTAGAATGCTGATTCATCCCAGGGTAGGCCTCATGGACAAGGCTGGAACTTTGACGTCCTTTACTGAGTCCAAGGATGATGACTATGATGTACGGTACCACCATTTGCTTTCTAGACTTAATTTCTTGAATCTTGATTTTCGTTTACCTCCTCGATCAAAGGTGTCATTGAGTGAAGGTTTGATGATGGTCACATAGAGGGGACATTAAACCCAGATAATTGTGAGGATCCTGACACTGAATCAATTTTGAATAATGTACAGCCATTATGTGTTAGGCTAATGTGATACCAATTATCAAACAATTTTGAAATGAGAAATCAGCAATGGAGAGTTTGATTAAAAGTTCCTTTATGAATCAATCAAATGTATTTAGAAAAAAAAACTTTTTACATCAGCAGATCAAATCACATCACTTTTTACATCAGCACATCACAAATCACATCTCTTTTTACATCAGCACATCACAAATCACATCACTTTTTACATCAGCAGATCACATCACAAATCACGTCACTTTTTACATCAGCACATTACAAATCACATCACTTTTTACATCAGCACATCACAAATCACATCACTTTTTACATCAGCAGATCACATCACAAATCACGTCACTTTTTACAGCACAAAGTGCTTATACAGAAAACCAGCCTAAAACCCCAAAGAGCAAGCAATGTAGGTGCATGGTGGCTAGGAAAAACTCCCTAGAAAAGCAGGAACCTAGGAAGAAACATAGAGTGGAACCAGGCTCTGAGGGGTGGCCAGTCCCCTTCTGGCTATGCCTGGTAGAGATTATAACAGAACATGCCCATTTAAGGCTAGATCATTCTTCAAAATGTTCAAACGCTCATAGATGACCAGCAGTGTCAAATAATAGTCACAGTGTTATGAAGGGTGTAACAGGTCAGCACCTCAGGAGTAAATGTCAGTTGGCTTTTCATAGCCGAGCATTCAGAGGTCGAGACAGCAGGTGCGGTAGAGCGAGAGAGGATCGAAACAGAAGGCCCAGGATAAGGTAGCAGGTCCGGTGAACAGGGC
This sequence comes from Brachymystax lenok tsinlingensis, assembly GCA_030435695.1. Classification (NCBI taxonomy): domain Eukaryota; kingdom Metazoa; phylum Chordata; class Actinopteri; order Salmoniformes; family Salmonidae; genus Brachymystax; species Brachymystax lenok. The sequence goes on along the minus strand of CM059792.1, from coordinate 40,867,058 downwards.
AGGATTCTGTAGCCAATTGCAGAAACTTTATCAGCAGTACGAGCAGGTGGACTGGGGACTGGGACAGCCAGGAGTTGCCAGGCCAGGTGGTCCTGAGGCAGGGTCTTAGGGCTCAGGTCCTCTGGGAGGGGGGAGAGAGATGAGAGAATTAGAGGGAGCATACTTAAGATCACACAGGACACCAGATAAGACAGGAGAATTACACTAGTTAGGACAGACTCACCCTAGCCCCCTGGCACATACACTATTGCAGCATAGATTCTGGGGACTGAGACAGGGGCTTTAGACTCGAGGCTTAAGAAGAACTAATCACATGTATCCCCCTACCCCCCCACCCCAAAATGAATGGCTAAGCCTTGAGGAATATTGGTTACTCTACTGTCACCAGTATTTGGTAAACTGCAGGTCACACAACACACACTGGTAGCCCTGACCAGTACACATCCCTGGCCCTGACAGACCACAGAGAACACAAATACCCGTAGGCTGTGACTTAGCTGTTCTCACTCCCTCTCAATAGGCTACCTTTCACCCTGTCATCTCCCCACAACTTTGAACAGTAGCCTTTAAGAGGACCCCTTCTCACAAATTCCAATAAACAGCTAGAAATAGACATATACATGCTGCTTCCCATCCCTCAGAATTGAGAGAAATCCTCCTCTGTCTCGTCCGTCCTTTATGGCCTTCCAAGCCAAGCAGGAGGCTGGTGATGTGGTGGAGGCTGGTGGGTGCCATAGCTGTCTCTGTTCCCCCCTGTGGTGGAGGCTGGTGGGTGGTCATAGCTGTCTCTGTTCCCCCCTGTGGTGGAGGCTGGTGGGTGGCCATAGCTGTCTCTGTTCCCTCCTGTGATGGAGGCTGGTGGGTTGGTCATAACTGTCTCTGTTCCCTCCTGTGATGGAGGCTGGTGGGTGGCCATAGCTGTCTCTGTTCCCCCCTGTGGTGGAGGCTGGTGGGTGGCCATAGCTGTCCCTGTTCCCTCCTGTTGTGGAGGCTGGTGGGTGGCCATAGCTGTCCCTGTTCCCTCCTGTGATGGAGGCTGGTGGGTGGTCATAACTGTCTCTGTTCCCTCCTGTGGTGGAGGCTGGTGGGTGGTCATAGCTGTCTCTGTTCCCCCCTGTGGTGGAGGCTGGTGGGTGGCCATAGCTGTCCCTGTTCCCTCCTGTTGTGGAGGCTGGTGGGTGGCCATAGCTGTCCCTGTTCCCTCCTGTGGTGGAGGCTGGTGAGTGGCCATAGCTGTCTTTGTTCCCTCCTGTGGTGGAGGCTGGTGGGTGGCCATAGCTGTCTCTGTTCCCCATCAGGCAGGCGACGGAATGGCACGACTGTTGGCCCAGCCAGGCCCACCGACCCAAAGGGCTGACGGTTAAAAAGCTCTCTTAATCCAACTGTCAGTCCATCACTGTCACCTCTCTTTACTTTTTATGATTATTCATTCTTTATGTAACCAGACACAGTTTAGTTTGATGGCCTTTGCTACTCTGACTGTGTGAGGACAGGTCTGACTGGGGAATGTCTGTCTGTAGATGCTGCTGATGTTTTCGGAGTCCGTTTATAGTTTTAGTAGAAGGTCTACATTCATTGTTAGTAGTGCCAGCGTGGTCATATGCTTCATGCTTTTGTCCTCTCTCCTCCCTCACTTTCTCTCTCCAGCTGGTCATCCCCACAGCTGGACCCTAGCCAGATCAGATTGATACTGTACCAAGACTGTGAGCGACGGGGGAGAAATGTCCTCTTCGACTCCAGTGCCAAAAAGAGGAGCGCAGAGGAAGCCCCTGCCTCGGTGAGTGACGTGTGTGTGTGTGTGTATCTGACTAACTGACAAGGGGTGTTTAATGGGGCAGTACACCACAATGTGGGCAAAATATTAAATGCTGTCTAAAGCTCCTCCTGTGGCTATATTAAAGAGGGCTTGACCGGTTTGAGCTGGAGCTCTGATCTCCAGTAATAGTAGCCTCATCCGAGACCCGCCACTGACGTGTAAAGCATTCTCCCAGACTCACATGACCGCAGTCTCTGTGACTGACTGTTGACTGACTCCCTCTCTCTCTCTCACTTCTTCAGCCTTTTTGTCATTGTGCTGTCACGGGTTACTTGCTGCAATCTACTGTGGACAACGCCCATCCGCTTGACCTGTATCACCCATATGTGTCCAAATAGAATGTGTATATTTACTTTAACCTGTTCTAAATCCTTGTTGTACATGTTTGGATTAGAAAGCAATTTGTTTATTGGATAAGGGCCAAAATGAGCCAAGATTATCTATTCAACAAGTGTGTACTATGTTTGCCATTGCCAACCAATGCATTCTGCTGCATGGCTAAAGGGGAAGTCTGATCCCTAGCACATTATACTTTAATGCCTGATGATATTGTTTCTCCATTGAGAGGGGAAGAGCTAGCCTAGAGAGAGAAGGAGTGAGCTAGAGAGGGAGAGCAAGCCTAGAGAGGGAGTGAGCTAGAGGGGGAGAGGGAGTGAGCTAGAGGGGAGAGCAAGCTGGGGGTAGAGCAGGGTAGAGTGAGAGGGAGGTAGGGAGAGCGGTAGAGGGAGGTAGGGAGAGCGGAGAGGGAGGTAGGGAGAGCGGTAGAGGGAGGTAGGGGAGAGCGGTGAGAGGGAGGTAGGGAGGCTAGAGGGAGGTAGGGAGAGCGGGTAGAGGGAGGTAGGGAGAGCGGGTAGAGGGAGGTAGGGAGAGAGAGTAGGGAGAGGGAGGTAGGGAGAGCGGGGTAGGGAGAGGGAGGTAGGGAGAGGGAGGTAGGGAGGGAGAGGGAGGAGGGAGAGCGGTAGGGAGAGGGAGGCAGAGGAGGAGGAGAGAGGCAGAGGAGGGAGGTAGGGAGAGCGGGCAGAGAGGGAGGGAGGTAGGGAGGCGGGGTAGAGGGAGGGAGGTAGGGAGAGCGGGAGTAGGGAGAGGGAGGTAGGGAGAGGGTAGGGAGAGGGAGGTAGGGAGAGCGGGGTAGGGAGAGGGAGGTAGGGAGAGCGGGGTAGGGAGAGGGGGGTAGGGAGAGGGAGGTAGGGAGAGCGGGGTAGGGAGAGGGAGGTAGGGAGAGCGGGGTAGAGGGAGGGAGGTAGGGAGAGCGGGGTGGGGAGGGAGGTGGGAGAGCGGGGTGAGCGGAGGTAGGGAGAGCGGGGTAGACGGAGGTAGGGAGAGCGGGGTAGACGGAGGTAGGGAGAGCGCGGTAGAGAGAGTTAGGGAGAGCGGGGTAGAGGGGGGTAGGGAGAGCGGGGTAGAGGGGGGTAGGGAGAGCGGGGTAGAGGGAGGTAAGGAGAGAGGGGTAGGGAGAGGGAGGTCGAGGTAGGGAGAGGGAGGTCGAGGGAGGTAGGGAGAGCGGGGTAGAGGGAGGTAGGGAGAGCGGGGTAGGGAGGCGGGTAGGGAGAGGGAGGTAGGGAGAGGGAGGTAGGGAGAGGGAGGTAGGGAGAGCGGGGTAGGGAGAGCGAGGTAGAGGGAGGTAGGGAGAGCGGGTAGACGGAGGTAGGAAGAGCGGGGTAGAGGGAGGTAGGGAGAGCGGGGTAGAGGGAGGTAGGGAGAGCGGGGTAGACGGAGGTAGTGGTTGCAGTTCCAGATCACCAGTTCCTGAGGAAGTCTTATGACAGCCATTCACATGTTCCAGGGCTTTGTGATCTCTATCGGGGCAGGCCAGACATTTGTTTGATTTGACCCATTACCGTAGCAAAGAAAGGCACGCAGTCCACCAAAGCATTCCAGTGCAATATTGGGTGCCATTCTCTGGCACGTCACATGGGGGAAAGCAGATTGGAGTGTAGTTTTCATTTGTATGGATTTGTGACTAACGGATAGAACATTGTATGCTCTGACATCAATCATCTCTTTTCAAGAGGTAGAGAAAGCCTGTGTAAATACTGTATGTTGGTTGTGTTTGCTTAGAAATACTAGATAGAAGCTTGATGATTTTCTTTTTTTAACATCACTAACATATTTAGTTTATTCCAAAGTAGTGCACTCAAAACACTGTATTGAAGTGATGTAGGCCTATAGCATGAATCATGAACAGAACAACATTTTAGTTGCTGTACACTCATATGTTTGCGGAAAGATTGTACTGTTACACTGTTGCATTCCTAGTGTATGTATGTAAGAGTACTGTGTGCCCTAAATACATAGTGCCCTCTGTGCAAAAGATATGCAACGTTAGTGTTGAAAGATCAGTAAACAGCTCAAATCCTAGGACAAAGACTATATCCCTATTCTTTATGTGCTAGGCGTGACTAAACACTCTTTACCTGGCTACTCACCCTGCATTTAATTCCGCTGCTCGCTACATACAGTGCATTCGGAAAGTATTCAGACTCCTTGACTTTTCCCACATTTTGTTACGTTACAGCCTTATTCTAAAATGGATTAAATACAATTTCTCCTCAGCAATCTACACACAAACTCAGCAATCAGGGGAGAAGGAACTTGGTCAGGGAGGTGACCAAGAACCCAATGGTCACGCTGACAGAATTATAGAGTTCCTCCGTGCAGATAGGAGAACCTTCCAGTGGCCAGACGGAAGCCAGTCTTCTGTAAATTGGAGCACTCTTGGAGTTTGCCAAAAGGCACCTAAAGACTCTGACTATGAGAAACAAGATTATCTGGTCTGAGGAAACCTGGCACCATCCCTACGGTGAAACATGGTGGTGGCAGCATCATGCTGTGGGGATGTTTTTCAGCGGCGGGGACTGGGAGACTAGTCAGGATCGAGGGAAAAATGAACGGAGCAAAGTACACAGAGATCCTTGATGAAAACCTGATCCAGAGCACCCAGGACCTCAGCCTGGGACCAAGGTTCACCTTCAACAGGACACAGACCCTAAGCACACAGCCAAGACAACACTGGAGTGACTTCGGGACAAGTCTCTGAATGTCCTTGAGTGGCCCAGCCAGAGCCCGGACTTGAACCCGATCGAACATCTCTGGAGAGACCTGAAAATAGCTGTGCAGCGACTCTTCCCATCCAACCTGACAGAGCTTGAGAGGATATGCAGATAAGAATGGGAGAAACTCCCCAAATACAGTTGTGCCAAGCTTGTAGCGTCATACCCAAGAAGACTCAATACTGTAATTTCTGCCAAAGGTGCTTCAACAAAGTACTGAGTAAAGGGTCTGAATAATTATGTAAATGTGATATTTCAGCTTTTTATTTGATAAATTAGCAACATTTTCTAAAAACCAGTTTTTGCTTTGTCATTATGGGGTATTGTGTAGATTTGATAAAAAAATGTCTTACATTTTAGAATAAGACTAAGACTAACTTACCAAAATGTGGAAAAAGTCAAGGGGTCTGAATACTGTCCGAATGTACATTCAGTCTGAAACTGCCATCCTTGAAGTCGTTTGTGTGACTTCAAAATGAGGAGCGTTGAATACAAAACAAATGAATCAACGGTTGGATCGTCTCTAACGAATCAGAGTATCCAAGTTGATAACGCCATCATGTAGGCCGGTTCTGGCCCAACCCATCGGTTTCTGGGACCAATTAGAATGGTCAGAATGTGTTAGCGTTCTAGAACTCGTCGGGGAGTGAGGCAAATCCAGACTCATCGTGGAGAAGAAACGTCACTTTTGCCGGAGCAATGTAAATGGGTAGCCAGTCAAAACACTCGTACCAACATCCCAAATAGTGAAACTCCTATGCTAGGACCAGGGCCTTATTCTACATATGTGAATGTGTTATTTGTGTGGTTTTTCCCACAGCAGAAGATGTGCAGTAGCGAGGCCCAGGTGAAGATGTATGGGAAGTGCTGCCAGCTGAGGCCTACAGGGGGCAGCTCCAACTCTCTGGACAGTTCCTGTGCCGCCGAGGCCCGGGAACCCAGGGAACAAGGGCTGCGCTTCCAGGTGAGAACATAGTGTGTAATAGAGGGTGCACTTGACCCAAAGCCTGTTTTTAGAATGGGAAGTTCCATTGATAGATGTACTAGCTCTCTAGTACATCTCTATGGGTGAGAACCGTGCCTATATCATGATCAAACAACCCTCAAACCCTATTATGCCAGTCCCGTTCCACGTTCTTTACCCTCTCTGTTCTCCACCTCCTTTCCCTCTCTCCTCCTCTCCTGTCTCTTAGGGGTTGCGGTGTTCCTCTGACGCCAACATGTTGGGGGAGATGATGTTTGGCTCGGTGGCCATGAGCTACAAGGGCTCCACACTCAAGATCCACCAGATACGGTGAGATCCAGGGAACAAGAGGGAGAGTGAGGTCAGATAGGCAGTCTGTCAGGATTTCCATTAGCCACTAATAGCTGTTTTTTTGGGCAAAGATAATATGAAACGCAGATTAAATAAAATTGGCACTGAACAATTGTCCGGGAGAATAAAAAAATTATCACATTGCGAAATAATGCATTTAGCCTGTTCATTGATTGAAATACCAGTCGATGTAGCGTGAGAGCTGTTGCCACAGCTCATCAAACAACTGTTTGTTGCAGCTGGAGGGAAACGTGTGCTTTTTATAAGCATAATCATTGCACAACAATTCTAAATGCAATCACATGTTAAAAACAATGGCCACAATTAAAAATAGCTTCTATTTGTATTTCTCAACTGATAATTGAATCGTGCTTCCCATTCACCATTCAAGTGCATAGGCAGGCTTCAGTGCGTCACACACGACTTTGCAATGAGCTGGAGGCAGTATGCATTTTGAAAACGTATACTTAATTGTTTGAAACCTGAACGTTTTACTACATATGTCTTCAAAGTAGCCTAGCCAAAATCCAACCAAACGTGTAGGCAATTCTTTTATAAAGACTTCCATATGCCATTGAAACCCTGTTACAGTGAGGGTGAAAAAGTATTTGCTCCCCTGCTGATTTTGTACGTTTGCCCACTGACAAAGAAATGATCAGTCTATAATTTTAATGGTAGGTTTATTTGAACAGTGAGAGACAGAATAACAACAAAAAAATCCAGAAAAACTAATGTGAAAAATATTATGAATGGAATTGCATTTTAATGAGGGAAATAAGTATTTGACCCCCTCTCAATCAGAAAGATTTCTGTCTCCCAGGTGTCTTTTATACAGGTAACGAGCTGAGATTAGGAGCACACTCTTAAAGGGAGTGCTCCTAATCTCAGCTTGTTACCTGTATAAAAGACACCTGTCCACATAAGCAATCAATCAATCAGATTCCATGGCCATGGCCAAAACCAAAGAGCTCTCCAAGGATGTCAGGGACAGGATTGTAGACTTACAGGATTGTAGCCCATTTGGAATGGGCTACAAGACCATCGCCAAGCAGCTTGGTGAGAAGGTGACAACAGTTGGTGCGATTATTCGCAAATGGAAGAAACACAAAAGAACTGTCAATCTCCCTCGGCCTGGGGCTCCATGCAAGATCTCACCTCGTGGAGTTGCAATGATCATGAGAACGGTGAGGAATCAGCCCAGAACTACGCGGGAGGATCTTGTCAATGATTTCAAGGCAGCTGGGACCATAGTCACTAAGAAAACAATTGGTAACACACTACGCCGTGAAGGACTGAAATCCTGCACCGCCTGCAAGGTCCCCCTGCTCAAGAAAGCACATATACATGCCCGTCTGAAGTTTGCCAATGAACATCTGAATGATTAAGAGGACAACTGGGTGAAAGTGTTGTGGTCAGATGAGACCAAAATGGAGCTCTTTGGCATCAACTCTACTCGCCGTGTTTGGAGGAGGAGGAATGCTGCCTATGACCCCAAGAACACCATCCCCACCGTCAAACATGGAGGTGGAAACATTATGCTTTGGGGGTGTTTTTCTGCTAAGGGGACAGGACAACTTCACTGCATCAAATGGACGATGGACGGGGCCATGTACCGTCAAATCTTGGGTTAAAACCTCCTTCCCTCAGCCAGGGCATTGAAAATGGGTTGTGGATGGGTATTCCAGCTTGACAATGACCCAAAACACATGGCCAAGGCAACAAAGGAGTGGCTCAAGAAGAAGCACATTAAGGCCCTGGAGTGGCCTAGCCAGTCTCCAGACCTTAATCCCATAGAAAATCTGTGGAGGGAGCTGAAGGTTTGAGTTGCCAAACGTCAGCCTCGAAACCTTAATGACTTGGAGAAGGTCTGGAAAGAGGAGTGGGACAAAATCCCTCCTGAGATGTGTGCAAACCTGGTGGCCAACTACAAGAAACGTCTGACCTCTGTGATTGCCAACAATGGTTTTGCCACCAAGTACTAAGTTATGTTTTGCGGAGGGATCAAATACTTATTTCCCTCATTAAAATGCAAATCATTTAATAAAAACTTTCACATGCATTTTTTGGGATTTGTTTGTTGTTATTCTGTCTCTCACTGTTCAAATAAACCTACCTTTAAAATTAAAGACTGATCATTTCTTTGTCAGGGCAAATGTACAAAATCAGCAGGGGATCAAATACTTTTTTCCCTCACTAATTGCATTATGGAACAAACACTCTGAATTTTAAACTAAACGTCTGATCTGTTGCATGAGCCTCATTGCTTTCTAATGTTTTTTGGGATGTAGACTAGGCCTGCTGGTTGTATGCATTTGGGATCTATCGTCCCACAACTGTCCCAGAGTCTGTTTGGAATAGGCTTTTTCTTTCTCGCACAGAACGAGACAGTGACCAATAGAATAGGTCAACTTTTCTACTATCGGGGAAAGTAGATTGACATAGGCTAGTGAATTAGCTGGCTGAGGAAAATACTGTTGCATCCTTGAATTGAATGTTCTGTTAAGATTATTTACCATAAGCTAAATGTGATTTCTGTCATTCTGACCACCGTGGGTGAACGCCATAATCAGTTTATGTACCCAATGCATATGGGCCCGGTACTTTTCTTCAATGTCCGGTGAAATTAAAATGCTGCGGGTCAAATGTCCGGCGTCACATTTTCCTAATGGAAACCCTGATGTCTGTCCCACACAGCACTTTGAAGCAGAGATCAGCAAAATGTACACATATATTTTCCTAACACATGTCAGGAGCACCAAGTCATCATGACTTTCTCTCCTTCTCCCCCCTCCTTGTCTGTCCACAGGTCACCCCCTCAGCTGATGCTGAGTAAAGTGTTTACAGCCCGAACAGGGAGTAGTGTCTACGGCAGCCTTAACACGTAAGCCCTACTATGACGCGATCTCTCTCTCGTTTTCTCCTTTCTAAACCTGCTATTTCTCTTTCTCCTATATACAGTACATTCAGAAATTATTCAGACCCACTTTTTCCACATTTTGTTACGTTAAAGCATTATTCTAAAATTGATTAAATAGTTTTTCCCCTTATTTCATCTACACACAATACCCCATAATGACAAAGCAAAAACGGGTTTACATAAGTATTCAGACCCTTTACTCAGTACTTTGTTGAAGCACTTTTGGCAGCGATTACAGCCTTGAGTCTTCTCGGGTATGATTCTACAAGCTTGGCACACCAGTATTTGGAGAGTTTCTCCCGTAGTTTCTCCCATTCTTCTCTACAGAGCCTCTCAAGCTCTGTCAGGTCGGATGGGGAGCGTCGCTGCACAGCTATTTTCAGGTCTCTCCAGAGATGTTTGATCGGGTTCAAGTCCTGGCTTTGGCTGGGCCACTCAAGGACATTCAGAGACTTGTCCCGAAGTCACTCCTGCGTTGTCTTGGCTGTGTGCTTAGGGTCGTTGTCCTGTTGGAAGGTGAACCTTCGCCCCAGTCTGAGGTCCTGGGCGCTCTGGAGCAGGTTTTCATCAAGGGTCTCTGTACTTCCGTTCATATTTCCCTCGATCCTGACTAGTCCCTCCTGCTGAAAAACATCCACACCGCATGATGCTGCCACCACCATGCTTCACCTTTGGGATGGTGCCAGGTTTCCTCCAGACGTGACACTTGGCATTCAGGACAAAGACTTCAATCTTGGTTAAATCAGACCAAAGAGTCTTGTTTCTCGTCTGAGAGTCATTTAGGTGCCTTTTGGCAAACTCCAACCAGGCTGTCGTGCTTTTTGCTGAGGAGTGGCTTATGTCTGGCCACTCTACCACAAGGGCCTGATTGGTGGAGTGCTGCAGAGATATTTGTCCTTGTGGAAGGTTCTCCCATCTCCACAGAGGAACTCTATAGAGCCCTGTCAGAGTGACCATCGGGTTCTTGTTCACCTCCCTGACCAAGGCCCTTCTCCCCCGATTGCTCAGTTTGGCTGAGCAGCCAGCTCTAGGAAGAGTCTTGGTTGTTCCAAACCTCTTCCATTTAAGAATGATGGAAGGCTGCTGTGTTCTTGGGGACCTTGAATGCTGAAGACATTTTTTGGTACCCTTACCCAGATATGTGCCTCGACACTATCCGGTCTCGGAGCTCTACGGACAATTCCTTCAACCTCATGGCTTGGTTTTTGCTCTGACATGCACTGTGAACTGTGGGACCTTATATAAACAGGTGTGTGCCTTTCCAAATCATGTCCAATCAATTTAATTGACCACAGGTGGACTCCAATCAAGTTGTAGAAATATCTCAAGGATGATCAGCACCTGAGCTCAATTTCGAGTCTCATAACAAAGGTCTGAATACTTATGTAAATAAGGTATTTCTGGTTTTTATTTTTAATGTATAAAAATCTCATCTGTTTTCGCTTTGTCATTATGGGGTCTTGTGTGTAGATGGAAGAGGGAAACAATTATTGTATCCATTTTAGAATAAGGCTGTAATGTAACAAAATGTGTAAAAAGTCAAGGGGTCTCTCTCCTTTCTAAACCTGCTCGCTCTCTCTCCTTTCTAAACCTGCTCGCTCTCTCTCCTTTCTAAACCTGCTCGCTCTCTCTCCTTTCTAAACCTGCTCGCTCTCTCTCCTTTCTAAACCTGCTCGCTCTCTCTCCTTTCTAAACCTGCTCGCTCTCTCTCTCCTTTCTAAACCTGCTCGCTCTCTCTCCTTTCTAAACCTGCTCGCTCTCTCTCCTTTCTAAACCTGCTCTCTCTCTCTCTCCTTTCTAAACCTGCTCTCTCTCTCCTTTTTAAACCTGCTCTCTCTCTCTCTCTCTCCTTTATAACCCTGTTCTTTCTTCTCCTCTTTCTATTCTTGATCTCAATCTTTCCCGATACCCTTTGAACGTGTGCCGTTGTCTTTGTGCTCCTGGTAGACTTCAAGACAGCCTGGAGTTCATGGGTCAGGACCCCAATTCATTGAGGCCGGATCTGAACACTGTGACCAACGGCCTCCTGGGGAACATAGGTAACCACAACAGCAACTACAGACAGGACCACATCACAACTGACTGGTACCTGCAATGTCTCGCACATAACGGACATGAATGGATATATACTGTTCATATCAACACCTATGCATTTTCAGTTATTTTGGTTGTACTGAAGCACTGTTTTGTTTAACTCCGTTTATCCATCATATCTTCCTTTATCGTTTTATCAATGTACATACTGTATGTGATACACTGACTGTCTTTGGAAGTTTGCTACGTGTGAATTGACTTCACTTGAATCCATGTGTATTCTCTGTATTCTCCAGGCCATTTTTTTGTGTTCTTTTCCCTCTTTAACGTCCATTTCAGGACAACCTGAAGCAGTTTGGGACCACAATGGCTGCGTTTAGATACGCAGCCCAATTCTGATATTTTTTTCCACTAATTGGTCTTTTGACAAATCAAATCAGCTCTGGAAAATATCTGATGTGAAAATATCAGATGTGATTGCTCGAAAGACCAATTAATGGAAAAAAGATTAGAATTGGGCTGCATGTCTGAAGGTAGCCATTGTGATCCCAAACTGCTTCAGGTTGTCCCCCCTCTCCATTGGATTGGAGCGTGACCTCTTGCTTCATTACTAACCATGGTTCATGTCCTGTCTTGTTTTGTTTGTCTCTTCTCCCCGTCCGTTTGTGCTGCGCAGGTTTCTCTCAGCTCTGCAGCCCGCGCCGGGCCTTCTCTGAGCAGGGCCCTCTGCGCCTCATCAAGAGTGCCTCTTTCTTTTCAGGTTTGCAGTGTGCTCGTGTGCAGTTGCATGCGCGTGTACATACATTGCATGTGTCTGCAAGTGTACTACGGGCATGCTCAATATCTGCTTCAGGGTGCTTGCTGCTGGTTGTTGTATTCCCTATTGTCCTCACTCCCTCCCTTCACTCCCTCCTCCCTTCACTCCTTCCCATCCTCCTTCCCGCCCTCCGTACCATAATCTCTCTGTCCCCCCACCACCCCCTCTATCTGCTGCCCGCCCATAACCTCTGAATGATGGTGACAGGGGTGGTGTTCTGTAAATAGCCTCCATGCAGCCCTCTGGAAGCCACAGATCGGTGGCACGGCATGTAGCTCTTCAGTTATGCAATAGTGGAATACTCATTAGGTCGCAGGCCAGGGTGGGTGGGGCACGGACACTTTGCAGCAAAGCCTGTGTTGATTTGACCGTAAATCATATAAACTGGACAACACCAAACGATGCCTTTGCAACCCGTGCAAATGAGGGGTTTGCGGTTTCTGCACTGGTAAACTACAGCGTGAACTTTCATTTTGTAATTTTGCCTATTGTGTTAACGAGATGTTAAGTACATCTGAGAACATACAAGCGTACATGTTGTTTGTTGTGTATTTTCGATGCTGCACCTGCTTCAACAGAGTGGCGTTAGAGTGAACGACACAACACACCACAGTACCGTAGTAGAGGGCCAGAGCCTGCTTGTGGTTTGGCCTGTAGGAAGTGTCTTGCACTGTGGTGGTATGTCACTGTGAAATGAATGTTCTGTGGTGGTGAAGGTGGCCCCATGCTTTGAGAGTGGTGGTGGGAAAAACGCTGGCAACCCTCCCTGCTTGTTCTTCTCAGTTTTGCTGAGCTGAGTCGGCCTGATCTGTTTCTCAGTCTTTCCCCTTAAATCTCTCTCCTGCAGGCCATAGTAACCCCATGGACATGCCGGGCAGAAGCCTGTACGACGAGAGAGACAGCGGCATCGCCAGATCAGGTAATGACTCTTAACTAAATCCAGGGTTGGCCTCTCTAGACTAATCCTGCTATGCTTCTCTGAGATGATGTAACTAGGTGAGTAGGTATTGGCACTAGATTCACCTCGGTGTGTTCTCTCTTGCTGAACCATCTCTAAACAAGATGGATGCAACAAATGGGTTTAGATGATTCTATATTCTACTGGGTCACGGCTGCAGACCGGTCGGCTCCACACAGCATTCCTTCTCTTCAAGGTCAAACTGGAGTGAGAGTGACACCAGGGCTGTGCCCATAGGACTCTGGTCTAAAGTAGAGCACAATGTAGGGAAATGGGGTGCCATTTGAGACCACTTAGTGACAGCTGATGCTTCATCCTCCTCTGTAATGTTGTCATAGCGGAGACGTTAACGGACACACTTTTCCGTTGACCCCTTCTGCCAGAGTTTAGTCCTCCTCCATCCTCTATATGGGTGTGGAGGAGAGAGATGCTGGAAAACCTTGTGCAGTGGAAACTGACCCCCAGCCCTTGCATCAGCGGCATGAGGGGAATCTCACTTTCTGTTGAACACCCGTGTCACATGCATATGCTTAAATATAGCAGCTCCCACAACCCAGTACTAGTAAATTAAGTTCTAATTTGGTCCCCTCTCCTCTCCCACACAGACACACACACTTCTTCAACTCCTCCTACACCCATACGCCTCCCCTAGTCGTCAATAACCCACACATTTGGCATCCCTTCATTGATCTATGCCTACGCCATGGCAACGTGAGCGGCCCTTCACATACCTGGTATTTGGCCAGCTTTTCTTGTTACATCATGTGACTGTGAGGTGATATTGAATGTCCCAGCCATGCTGTAATAACCAGGGTGGGCTGTGGGAAGCTGAACTTATGCAGTGTGGATGTTTTTTATGTGTTTTTCCCCTGTTCTGTTACAGTAAACTCACTGACTGAATCACTGACTATTCTGTTCTTTCCTTCTGTTGTCTCTCCTCTCTCATTCGTCAATTCCTGTTTTTTTTTGCTCTCTACACTTCTATGGCTCTCTCTGTGCTCCCATCTTCCCCTCTTTTCATTCCTCTCACTCGCTCCATCTCTGCCTCCCCCTCCGTCCCTCCCTACACAGCATCTCTGAGCAGTCTGTTGATTACTCCGTTCCCCTCCCCGGGCTCCTCCCTCACCAGCAGCCAGGCCAGTAGCTACCAGAGACGCTGGCTCCGCAGCCAGACCACCAGTCTGGAGAACGGGGTCTTCCCAAGATGGTGAGAGACAGCAGCTCAACACATTTACAGACACACAGACAGACACACTCTCCTTCTGGTCCCCCCCTGTTAGGGCCTCTCGTACACCCATGTGAAGTGGAACCCGCAAGGACTTCCTCTAATTCCAGCAGGCATACTGCTATAGACAAATAACTGAACAGTAGGGTGATGATAGTGTGTGGGCCCACTGGCTCACTCCCTGAGTTTTAACTACACATTGCAGCTACACTGGCACTGGTGCTTTCTTTGAATAGTAAATGACTAGTATGCTGTTACAAATGACATTTATGTATTGGCCTACAACCAGTTCCCAGAAGTCAAAGGTGAGCTGTAGAGCTCTCTGAGTATCTGTGTCTTTTTAGATGCAGAAAAACATGTTGACTCTAATCACACTGCAAAGACGTGATACATATCAGCATCTCAGTCTTAGCTATATGGACACCATCGTAGCCATCTAGAAGATCCATGGCTTGTTGTTGTTACCTATTGTCTATGGTTTTCCCAGGTTGAGAGTTTATGCCATCATACTCCTCTGTAAGGCATCATTTACCTTTTCTTTTGTCCTTGGACTTTAGCCTGTTAAGAATCCTGTTGTTCACTTCTCCATAGTACCTCTCTCTGTGCAACCCCATAGAATTAGGTTGATGTCTATGGCTTTCCACCTTACTCCAGGTCTGTGGAAGAAAGCTTCAACATGTCGGACGAGAGCGGAGGTCCCAGCCTGGGCGTGGCCAGGAAGAAGAAGATAGCCATCGGTGTCATCTTCCTCCTCTCCCAGGACGAAGAGGAGAACATCAAGTTCCAGGACTACTTCTTCTCCCACTTCCCCCTCTTCGAGAGCCACATGAACAAACTAAAAAGTGCCATTGAACAGGTGAGGAGCTCCTCACATAGATATTGTTGTCGGTGTGTGGAAGTCTTCCTGGTGTATTGGACAGATGACATATTTAATCAGACTTGCTCAGGGTGTTAAACATATACAATGTAAAGTGCATTTGGGAAAGTATTCAGACCCCTTCCCTTTTTCCACATTTTGTTACGTTATAGCGTTATTCTAAAATGGATTAAATACTTTTTTTCTCTCGTCAATCTACACACAATACCCCATAATGACAAGGTTTTTAGAAAATATTGTAAATGTATTGAAAATAACAGATACCTTATTTACATAAGTATTCACACCCTTTGTTATGAGACTTCGAAATTGAGCTCGAAATCCTGTTTCCATTGATCATCCTTGAAATATTTCTACAACTTGATTGGAGTCCACCTGTGGTAAATTCAATTGATTGGACATGATTTGGTAAGGCACACACCTGTCTTTATAAGGTCCCACAGTTGACAGTGCATGTCAGAGCAAAAACCAAGCCATGAGGTCGAAGGAATTGTCCGTAGAGTTCCGAGACAGGATAGTGTCGAGGCACAGATCTGGGTAAGGGTACCAACAGCATTGAAGATTCCCAAGAACAGAGTGGCCTCCATCATTCTTAAATGGAAGACATTTGGAACAACCAAGACTCTTCCTAGAGCTGGCTGCCCTGCCAAACTGAGCCATTGGGGGAGAAGGGCCTTGGTCAGGGAGGTGACCAAGAACCTGATGGTCACTCTGAAAAAGCTCCAGAGTTCCTCTGTGGAGATGGGAGAACATTCCAGAAGGACAAATATCTCTGCAGCACTCCACCAATCAGGCCTTTATTGTAGAGTGGCCAGACGGAAGCCACTCTTCAGTAAAATGCACATGACAGCACTCTTGGAGTTTTCCAAAAGGCACCTAAAGACTCTCAGACTATGATAAACAAGATTCTCTGGTCTTATGAAACCAAGATTGAACTCTTTGGCCTGAATGCCAAGTGTCACGTCTGGAGGAAACCTGGCACCATCCCTATGGTGAAGCATGGTGGTGGGATGTTTTTCAGCGACAGTGACTGAGAGACTAGTCAGGATCGAGGGAAAGATGAATAGAGCAAAGTAAGGAGAGATCCTTGATGAAAACCTGCTCCAGATCGCCCAGGACCTCAGACTGGGACGAAGGTTCACCTTCCAACAGGACAACAACCCTAAGCACACAGCCAAGAAAATTCATGAATGGCTTCGGGACAAGTCTCTGAATGTCCTTGAGTGGCCCAGCCAGAGTCCGGACTTGAACCCGATCGAACATCTCTGCAGCGACGCTCCCCATCCAAGCTGACAGAGCTTGAGAGGATCTGCAGAGAAGAATGGGAGAAACTACCCAAATACTGGTGTGCAAAGCTTATAGGGTCATACCCAAGAAGACTAGAGACTAATCGCTGCCAAATGTGCTTCAACCAAAGTACTGAGTAAATGGTGTGGATACTTATGTAAATGTGATATTTCAGCTTTTTATTTTTAGTAACTGAACTAACATTTCAAAAAAACTGTTTTTGCTTTGTCATTATGGGGTATTGTGTGTTGATTGATGAGGGGGAAGAAAAACAATTTAATCAATTTTAGAATAAGGCTGTAACGTAACAAAATGTGGAAAAAGTCAAGGGATCTGAATACTTTCCGAATGCGCTGTATGTTGGCCTAAAATTGAAAAATAAAAACCATTGACTTCTGATAGATCTGTCAGCGCCATGTTTACTGAAGGCTGTATGTATTTATGTGTCTCTGTTCTTGTCAGTTAGTGTAGCCTGCCGCTCTTCTCTCCACTCTTCCCCTCCCTCTTTAATTACATGGCATGCCTCTAACATGCCTCTTTTCTCATTAAAAAGGCCATGAAAATGAGCCGGCAATCAGTTGATGCCAGTCAGAGGGCCCTGGCCTATAGCCGCATGGTGGATGGCCTCAATGAATTCAGGTGAGTTACTGTCATGTGTTTACTGAGACCAATGCAAACCGCACTGAGGATGTTGCAGAGGCAAATCCCTTCGCTTGTTACCTAGGAGCCCAGGGAGGGAGGGAGGAGGGGGGTTAAGAGGTGGAGGCATGGTTTGCTGCAATAGGGACTCTGATAAAATATACAGAGTGTCAGAGTGCAGTTGATCATTCATCCACACCTTAGTTTAATAGTGAAAGGTTTGGTTTCTGAGCTTTATATATGGTTAATCATTAGTTCTATTTTTAATCATCAGGTATATTATTAATCATCAGGTATATTATTAATCATTAGGTATATTATTACTCATTGGGTATATTATTACTCATCAGGTATATTATTAATCATCAGGTATATTATTAATCATCAGGTATATTATTAATCATTAGGTATATTATTAATCATTAGGTATATTATTAATCATTAAGTATATTATTAATCATCAGGTATATTATTACTCATTAGGTATATTATTAATCATCAGGTATATTATTAATCATTAGGTATATTATTAATCATTAGGTATATTATTAATCATTAGGTATAATAGAGACATGAGGGGTGCCAGAAGTAAGCTTGGGAGGGGCTGAGTGCAGGGAAAAGGATCCCGTGTAGCAGTACTGATAAGGGGAGGAACCGTTTAAGACCCATATACCTCAGCTCCCTGCCTAGCAATAATGATGCAATGTGTAGCGATGAGGTGACTCCACCCAAAGTGGGGCATGTGTACTACCACGCGTGAAACCATGTCTTTGTCTGAATGCAGCTGTACTGACCCTCTGGGAAGAATAAACTTGTTTAAGCTTTCATAGAGTAAAAAACTCAACGGACACTGAGAATTAGAACGTAACAATTTGTCAGTGACGTAGATATTATCTGACCTTCCTAACTGAGTAGCGTCCACACAGGGTGTTTTCTCAGGCCCAGACAAAATAAGCACATTAATAATCTGCACTGTAAGCAGAGGGGGAGCACGCAGTCCCTACCGGTCCTGTTCACACTCACACACGGTGATGAAGCGCCAGCTACACCCATGCTGCTCCCAGTGCATGCTGGGAACCCCACTGCTGCAGAGTCAGTGACGAGGAGGGAGGAAAAGGAGAGACGTGTGGGGCGGCTTGTGTCTCTGCACCACTGGCCACATGCTCAGACTCTTTCTCCTAGCTGAAGGCTTCCCATTGCTGCAGTCATATGCCTGCTGGCGTGGTGCCACAGCAAACCGAGCCCCAGCTGAGGAAACACGATCTTCCTCAGACACTGTCCAGGCTACCAGAATAGTCAATTATATGTCAGTGCCATCAGCAGGAAGGCCAATTTCACTGAGGAAAAAACAAATATTTCAAATATCTCACCTTCAGCGTCTAAATATACATCCACTAATGTATATTTGTTTTTTACCTTTATGCCTCTTATGTCATGGAACATGATGGTGCAAAACGGAAGATATGCCTTTTGATTTTGTTGCTTGTTTTTCCCTCAGAGTAGGATAGAAAACAGCAGTTGAATCACACTTATTTTATGAATACTATGGTGCATGTGCCCTTATGTGTCTTAATGTTTCATGTTTTTTGTCATGTGTTGGTCATTGTAAGTCATTAATGATGCATGCTGTGATAAAACTATTTCCCAAGTTGGTATTAATAAAGTAATACTCTGCCGGGGCGGCAGGTAGCCTAGTGGTTAGACCGTTGGACTAGTGCCCCTGAACAAGGCAGTTAACCCACTGTTCCTAGGCCGTCATTGAAAATAAGAATTTGTTCCTAACTGACTTGCCTAGTTAAATAAAGGTAAAATAAACATGACGAAGTCTGGCCTAACCAACACCCATAGCCACAGTCTGGCCTAACCAACACCCATAGCCACAGTCTGGCCTAACCAACACCCATAGCCACAGTCTGGCCTAACCAACACCCATAGCCTCGGGAGGCACTGCATTGTGTTACCTACATAGAAACACGCACACGCATTATGCTGATTGGATATCTGTCAGGGTCAGGATATGAAGAAAACGGGTGCGTTTGGTACCACAGAGAGGTTGATTTAACGGAAACGGTAATGTACTGAACGACCAGTTGAAGAATGATGGTGTTCCAGAGGGAGATTGTATGGTGTGTGTGCTGCTCGAGTTTAGCCATTTTCTAAATGGTCACACCCATATTTATCAGGCCACACCCACCAAATGGGAGCAAACCTACCTCAAAGGCTGTTGAAGAATGGTGCGCACCGTTTTGGGGAAACGTGTCGTTTAGTACAAACAGTCAAACGTTGAATCGAACTGAACGCGCACCTGCTCAAGAGTCTCTTCGTTTCTTGACTGACTTGATATGCTTTGCCTGCATAATCGGTATAGAGGTCAGAGGGAATGATTGAAGTCTAAACTTAGATGCGGTCGGTTTTATAAATGTCCACTGGACTAGACGTACCTTCACGTCCGTCGCTACCTTAAAGTTTAGCTGCTCAGGCAGGCTGTAAGGATAGACCCTGAGCTGGCTTCCCCACGTGAGGGAAGAGCTGTCACAACCCATGCCACACCTGGTTACTACATACTAGATACTGAGAAGTGTTGCTGGGATGAACTTTACCAAACGGTTCTGGAGTTAGGTGTTCGTTGAATTATAACAGGATTCTAGTTAAGCCATTTCAGCATATTTCCCAGCAGTGTGTCAAAATTCAGTTAAAGTCCATTAAAAACAGTGTAGCCCAAAATGTTCCGTTACCAACGCAACAGTTTTAACAGGAGGCGCCTTTTCAGCCTGTCAGTCAGGTAACTTGAGCCCTGGGTTCAAGTGGGGTTATTGGTGTTCATCTTTCATTTCTGTGAATTTTTGTCTGGGAAAGACCTTGTACAAATTATCTCCTTACTACATGTCATATCCTGTCTATAACTTATAGCTCTTGTTCGATAGTTACACTACTTGTTTTCCTCAGTCATCAGCAAACATCTGGGCTCTAAAGCTATAATTCCACACATTCCTCCATCCTCAGAGATTCCCTCAGCTCTGTGTAAAGCTCTGGACGGCTTCCCACTGTGGAATTTACAGACACTGAATTGCCTCAGAGAGAGGGTCTCCCTTGTAAGCAGGGCCTGGACTGAGAACTGTGGCACTCTTGTTCACCCCGAGACAATGATGGCTTGTGTTTCTCCCTCCCTCTCTCCAGGATGACCATCGTCAACCTTTACACCATGCCACGCGTGGCTGAGCCCGTTTGGCTCACCATGATGTCTGGAGCCCCCGAGAAGAACCAACTCTGTGGACATTTCATGAGGGAGCTCGCCCTACTCATGGAGCAGGCCTCAAAAAACCAGTTGAGTGCTCCTGTCTGTCTCTGTATGCCTTTCTGTCTGTGTGTTTTGTGTGTGTGTGTGTGCAATACTTACAAGAAAATTGCTACTGCATTCAATAGTGAATGAGCTGAAAAGTCAGAAATCCCTGCCTATCTTTAGCTTGTTACTGTCGATGTTACAAAACCAAGCTGAATCATTTGTCAATGTATCAATTGGTAGCAAGACATCCATAGAAATTCTCTGATGTTCCACTCACTGCGTTAGTATGCAGAAGTCTACGAAGGTCTCCCTCGTGATTTAGACTGACCAGTGACCACTGTGTCATATCTCTGAATGATCACGAGATAGAGAAGAGGGAAGTAGCAGAACACGAGGCTGTGGTGGTGGAGATGAAGATTATAAATGTGTCAAACAGAGAGTGAAAGTGGTAGACATTAGAGTTCTGTATCCCAAATGGCACCTGAATTATTTGTTTTATTTTTTTCTTCCCCCCGGTCAAAGGTAGTGCACTACATAGGGAATGGGGTGCCATTTGGGATACAGACAGTCGGTGCCTGACCCAACCGCTCTCTCTTCCTCTTCTCCCAGGTTCCTCCCTGCCCTCCTCACAGCCATCCTCACCAACCACCTGGCCTGGGTGCCCACTGTCATGCCCAACGGACAGCCACCCATCAAGATATTCCTGGAGAAACACTCTTCTCAGAGCGTGGATAGGCTGGCCAAGAGCCACCCCTACAACCCACTGTGGGCCCAGCTCGGTAAGGACAGTCTACAAGCCAGGACTCTGGTTGAAAACCTCTTCAGTCTTATGTGATAGTGCTTCCACGCACATGTGGGATGGGAATTAAGCTAGCCAGATGCTAGTACTTTTCAGACCAGGCTAGTAGAAAATGTGCCAAACTAGCTCCACAGGCCTGTGAAATTGGGTCTTTTCAGTTAGCCCAAGGCACCGATTTAAAAACAAATATATATTTTTACCCAAGCTATTACAAATCGCGGCCTACTAGCCCAGCTGGCCAGTGCTCAAAATCCTTAAATTAAATTCCAACATGGTTGCATGTTTGTTATTATAGCTTTTTCAAGCTGTCAGGTGGTATAAAACTCATTATCACTCCAAGTAATATAACATCTCTCCATCACTCATCACTCCATAGTAAATAATATCTCTGTATCGTCAACTATTAAAGATGCTCCTATACTTAGCAATAACTAGCTGTAAATGGGGCGGCAGGTAGCCTAGTGGTTAGAGCGTTTGGCCAGTAACCGAAAAGGTTGCTGGATCGAGTCCCTGAGCTGACAAGGTAAAAGTCTGTTGTTCTGCCCCTGAACAAGGCAGTTAACCCCCTCTTCCTAGGCCGTCATTGAAAATAAGAATTTGTTCTTAACTGACTTGCCTAGTAAAATAAAGGTAAAAAGAAAAGTAAAAAAAAAAATATTTACCAGATAGTGGGCTTCATTTTAGTACAGGCACAGTTTGGAACTTTGGTGTACAACTCCACATAGTGGCTGAGCAGGAGAAATGCAGCAATGAGCAGTGATGCTGATGGAGATTTCCTTCACTCTCCCAAATGTTAAAGGGAAAAAATAAGTTCTACACATTTGACCACATTTTCATATTCTAAATGTGGCTTTACTTATGCAACAAAGTGAAAATAGCAAATGTGTTGTTAACTGTGGTGTTTGTTTTGTGACTTTAGGTGACTTGTACGGGGCCATTGGCTCCCCGGTGCGTCTGTCCAGGACAGTAGTGGTGGGGCGGAGACGGGAGCTAGTCCAGCGACTCCTCTATGTGCTCACCTACTTCATCCGCTGCTCTGAGCTTCTGGAGACCCACATGCTGGACAGCACTGAGGACGAGGCCATCGTCATCCCAGGCTCTCTCATCACCACCTCGCTGCAGCGTGGGGAGGTGGAGGAGTCGGACTATGTGCTGGTCACCGTGCACAAGCCCAGCGGAGACTACCTCAGCCAGGGTCCCGAGCCCCAAGAGGACAGCAGCTACCCCTCACACAGCAACAACAGCTTGCAGTGCAGCATCTACACTGAGGCTGGCCCTAAGGAGGGGGACAGTTGTAACAACAGCCAGGGCTCAAAGAGCAGTGTCCTGCAGGCCCACTCCAGCCACAACACCAACACTAACGCTGTGCCCATCATCCACATGGAGGATGTTAGTGAGCCCACGCCGCTCAAGGAGTCACCAACCACCTGTCTGGAGACCAAGCTGGAAACAGTGGTGCGTGTGGGCTCCGCCTCCCCCAGGGAGCAGGTCTGTGTGCTTCTGGAGACAAAGCCTGAGGCCGAGCTAGAGGTCAAGGCCAGCGGGAAGGAGGAGATGGGGAGTCTGCCCATCAAGATGTTCCGCTCTTCTGGGATTCCACTGGAGAAGAAGCCCCCTGACAAGACCGTACCTGTACCTGTACCCGGACCCTTTCTGTCAAACCACCAGGAGGAGCCTGCCACCAAAGTGCTGTTTCTCATCGGCGACCCCCAGTCTCCAGGATCAGACACAGAGAGCAGGAGGAGGAATCTTGAGGAGGACATTAAGAAGCACAAGAAATGCATCAAAGAGAAACAGAGGCAGCAACTGCAAC
Organism: Brachymystax lenok tsinlingensis; assembly: GCA_030435695.1. Classification (NCBI taxonomy): domain Eukaryota; kingdom Metazoa; phylum Chordata; class Actinopteri; order Salmoniformes; family Salmonidae; genus Brachymystax; species Brachymystax lenok. Next base: position 40,844,228 of record CM059792.1, on the reverse strand, counting down.
TACAACAACAGCAACCGCAACTACAACTACAACAGCAGCAACCACAACTACAACAACAGAAACCGCAACTACAACAGCAGCAACCACAACTACAACAGCAGCAACCACAACTACAACAACAGAAACCACAACTACAACAACAGAAACTACAACTACAACAACAGCAACCGCAACTACAACTACAACAGCAGAAACCGCAACTACAACAACAGCAACCGCAACTACAACAGCAGCAACCGCAACTACAACAGCAGCAACCGCAACTACAACAGCAGCAACCGCAACTACAACAGCAGCAACCGCAACTACAACAGCAGCAACCTCAACAACAGCAACCGCAACAACAGCAACCGCAAATACAGCAACCGCAACCGCAACTACAGCAACCGCTACAACAACAACAGCAGCCGCTACAACAACAGCAGCGGAGTGGGTGCGGTGACAGCGTCGATCAGAGGGTAAAGTCCACTACCAGCACATCACCGGACCAAACCAAGACCAACCCTGATGGAAAGAAGACTCTGATGCGTGTCTTCAGCAAGATGCCCCAGTGGAACCCTGTCAGCGAGGAGGAGTGCTCGGAGCTGTTCGACGAGTACTTCAGTGATGACAACCCTGTAGAGACCAGGACTATAGACGATGTGGCGAAATGCCTGGACTTGTCAAACGGCACGGACAAAACCCAGAAAGAGCTGCTGGACCCTTCGGGAGTCCAGAGTAGCAGTTGCTGTAAGGGACAGGGGCAGGGAGATCAGGGACAGAAGGGAACAGGGCAGGTGGGTGTGGGACCGGGGGATGTTGGTGGGTATAAGGCTGATGTCCAGACCCGGTGTGCGGGGAGGCTAACGTCCAGGCCAGGTGTGGGGGGCTGACGTCCAGGCCAGGTGTGGGGGAGGCTGACGTCCAGGCCAGTTGTGGGGGAGGCTGACGTCCAGGCCAGGTGTGGGGGAGGCTGACGTCCAGGCCAGGTGTGGCGGGAGGCTGACGTCCAGGCCAGTTGTGGGGAGGCTGACGTCCAGGCCAGGTGTGGCGGGAGGCTGACGTCCAGGCCAGGTGTGGCGGGAGGCTGACGTCCAGGCCAGGTGTGGCGGGAGGCTGACGTCCAGGCCAGGTGTGGGGGAGGCTGACGTCCAGGCCAGGTGTGGGGAGGCTGACGTCCAGGCCAGGTGTGGGGGAGGCTGACGTCCAGGCCAGGTGTGGCGGGGAGGCTGACGTCCAGGCCAGGTGTGGGGGGGAGGCTGACGTCCAGGCCAGGTGTTGTGGGGAGGCTGACGTCCAGGCCAGGTGTGGGGGGGAGGCTGACGTCCAGGCCAGGTGTGGGGGGGAGGCTGACGTCCAGGCCAGGTGTAGGTGTGGCTCCACAGACACATTGGAGGCACGCTCCTGTAGAAGTTGTTCTGCTGAGCAGGACAAGTGCATCCTGATTTCAGTAACCATCCCCAAAGGGGCCCAACAAAAGAAGGGGGCCCCGCTTAATGACTGTGAGATCCCCCGGAACGAGAGTTCGGACAGTGCGCTTGGGGACAGCGAGAGCGAAGACGCAGGGCAGGACATCCACAGGCAGAGTGATAGCGACACCTATTACAGAGATGATCAAGAGCCAGATGAGTGGCAGGAAGAGGTGGAGGTCCCCTTCCCTGGGTGAGATACACACTGCTAATTATGTCAACATTAAAAACGTGTTGGCCTTCATATTAGGTTTTCAAGACACATATCAACTTCTATGTGAGTTGCATTTTTGGGTTACAATATGTTCTGATGTCTATCTATGCCATGTTTTAAATCAACAGGTCAAAGTTGGTGGAGCATTTCTCCAAACCGAGCATTGCCAACTTTGGGAGGTCACTGTTCGGAGGTTACTGCACAACCTATGTGCCAGACTTTGTTTTGCAGGGGATGCCCAACGATGACAAACTAAGGCAGGGCCTCGTGTCAGAATTAGCCCATGCTGTACAGGTAAGAGACTGCTTTATACCTGAAGCACTGAAGTTTGTGTTAAAACTGGATTATGAGTCTCATGAGAGCCTAACTAACGAATTCCTCTTTATGCTTGCTTGAGGCACATAAGGCGTCAACAGGAGGGCACCGCTGTATCTGGTCTGCATCTGTTGGAGCACAAAGTTTTCTCTTCTTCTTTTCGCAGCATCCAGTGTTGGATGAGCCCATTGCAGAGGCGGTCTGCATTATTGCAGACACTGATAAGTGGACGGTGCAGGTAGCCAGCAGCCAGAGACGAGCCACGGACAACAACAAACTGGGGAAGGAGGTCCTGGTGTCCAGCCTCGTGTCCAGCCTGCTCCAGTCCACCCACCTGCTTTACAAGATGAACCTCTCCCCCAACTTTGTAAGTTCATACAAATACCAAATAACTATGCAGTTATTAGCACTGTAAAAAAACATCCCTACTCAGTAACATGTTAACACGAGGCTAATCAGTAACACGAGGCTAATCAGTAGCACGAGGCTAATCAGTAGCACGAGGCTAATCAGTAGCACGAGGCTAATCAGTAGCACGTTAACACAAGGCTAATCAGTAACACGAGGCTAATCAGTAACACGAGGCTAATCAGTAACACGAGGCTAATCAGTAGCACGAGGCTAATCAGTAGCACGAGGCTAATCAGTAACACGAGGCTAATCAGTAGCACGAGGCTAATCAGTAGCACGAGGCTAATCAGTAGCACGAGGCTAATCAGTAACACAAGGCTAATCAGTAGCACGAGGCTAATCAGTAACACAAGGTTAATCAGTAAACACGAGGCTAATCAGTAACACGTTAACACGAGGCTAATCAGTAACACGAGGCTAATCAGTAACACGAGGCTAATCAGTAACACGAGGCTAATCAGTAACACGAGGCTAATCAGTAACACGTTAACACAAGGCTAATCAGTAACACAAGGCTAATCAGTAACACAAGGCTAATCAGTAACACAAGGCTAATCAGTAACACGTTAACACAAGGCTAATCAGTAACACAAGGCTAATCAGTCACATGTTAACACAAGGCTAATCAGTAAACACAAGGCTAATCAGTAACACGTTAACACAAGGCTAATCAGTAACACACGGCTAATCAGTAACACAAGGCTAATCAGTAACACGTTAACACAAGGCTAATCAGTAACGAGGCTAATCAGTAAACACAAGGCTAATCAGTAACACGTTAACACAAGGCTAATCAGTAACACAAGGCTAATCAGTAACACGTTAACACAAGGCTAATCAGTAATAAAGTTGTAATTCAGTTTGACATCCCTCTCCTCAGTGCATAATGCACCTTGAGGACAGACTCCAGGAGATCTACTTCAAGAGTAAAATGCTGGCAGAGTACCTGAAGGGACAGACTAGAGTGCACGTCAAGGAGCTGGGGATGGTCCTGGGGTGAGCACCTAAACCGTTTTTATACATTGGCTATATAGTGCACTACTTTTGACCAGAACCCTATGGGAATAGGGTCTAGTTTTTTGTCAGATATCAGTATTGTGATCCATGTTGTCTTTCTGTTCTTAAAGGCCCAATGCAGCTGTTTTCATCTCAATATCAAATCATTTCTGGGTAACAATTAAGTACCTTACTGTGATTATTTTCAATTAAAATGGTCAAAAATAGCTTCTTAGCAAGAGCAATTTCTCAAGAATTTTGCGAGGACTGCCAGGGCGGAGTTGTTATTATCAGAGAGGTTTGGAACTCTCTTTCTTATTGGTCTATTAACTTATTTACCGCTTGGTGTCACCAGGCAGGCCAAAACTCTATACAACCAAAACATGCTGAAATTTCAGGCTCTTTTTTCAAACAGCTCTTACTCTAAAAGGACATTATCATAATTTTCACAATTTGACAGTATTATTCCATCCTCAAGCGTAACTCAATGTTAGGAAGGTGTCCTTAATGTTTTGTACACTCAGTGTACATACAAAACACAGGGAAATCAATTTTTGACTGCACTGGGCCTTTAAAATACTGCACTGTGTTTACATCTTATTAACAATCACAGTAACTGAGTTAGGAGAATAAACCCTTGGCTTGTTGTTCTGTTGCTCACCTATGTACAATATTCTAAGCATGGCTCGTATCATTTCAGTATTGAGTCCAGTGACCTCCCCCTGCTGGCAGCGGTGGCAAGCACTCACTCTCCCTACGTGGCCCAAATACTGCTATAATAGATGGAACCAAAGCCAGACGTGGCGTGTGACTGTGGACTGGAGCAGCCGGATACTGTGCTCCACCCTGGCCCGACACGTCGGCTTGACCCTGTTCACTGACGCCCTGCTGATGCTCTGAGACGGACGGTGCAGTGCAGAGTCTCCTGGACAGGGTGTGCATCCCAAATTGCATACAATTCAAAAGTTGTACACTATGTAGGGAATCGGGTATTATTTGAGATGCAGAAAGGGCCTACTGGATGGATCCGAGACCTTGGCTACTGCTGTTGCCACTGGGCATACAGACATACTGCCACAAGGGGACAGCCTAGTCCACGGTCTCCTCTGCTAGTAAGAGATGAAGCTCTGTTGGCCCACTCCAGGCCAGAGAGACATGCTGCTGCTGTGGCGAATTCTCTTCTTTTTCAATGTTTTTCCCCCTCCTCTGCATCAACATTATTTTCACCCGGATAAAGGACAAGAAAGCCAAATAATTTTTCTGTTGAGTATGAATAATAATCAAGACATCAATTCTAAAATATATATTTTTTATATCTACTACTTTCCTGTACAATATTTTACCCGTTTAACCAGGACACAGGTGATAGATAGGATGAGGTTTTTTGTTACTTGTAGTGAATATGATCAAATTCACTTTATTTCAATTATTATTTCTGTATTCTTCATGTATTTGTTTACAAGTGTACTTGACCTGAAATGTCTCCCTCAATGGTCCATAATTCATTGGATTTCATTTGAAAATTAACTACACTAATTATATAAACGTAGGCCTGGAAGTCGTATCTGGGTAATTTATACACATTCATTGTAATTCTTAACTGCAGTGTAGCTTTATATTCTTGATCACAGGTACAGCACTACCTCAGATATTTTGTGGGTGATCGAAGCTACACGCTTTTTATAGTTGCCGACTAGATAAGCCTGAGAGAATTATTTGTATTTTTAAATCAGTGGAATGTTCAAATAAAACTGCGAACCCAATGCTGTACTCTATTGAAAAAGGGATGTTAATAATTACATATTTGAAAATGGGGAAAACCTTTGTATTCATTTTGGAATACAACAAGAGCTAATTTCTACTGCGCTATGTGGGGGGAAAAATAAACAAACATATATTTTCAAACTGAAATATTTTCACAAGTTGAAAACACTTTTATCACTTTGACACCATCATACCATGTTTACGGCTGTATTGCATGCTACAAAGGGAGAGTTTGTGAAACACCTGTTAGCAATACGTGTATCAGTTCCTTAAACTATACTCAATGTTTATGGCAAAACATTTATTTATTTTAAAATTTTTCCTGCATTGATTTTACAAAAGCAAGACTCAAATCCACAAATCTACACCAAAGATTTTTTTTAATTTTTTTTATAAACATTTTTACCAACCATGAAATTCATGTGTTGCATTTCATTTGGAAGTACTTTGTCTGGATAGTGTGCCATGCTATGGAGTCTTAATAGACATGTGGCATGAATGGATCAGGGGCTTCTGAAGAATTTATTTTGGTGGTTGAAGTTATTTTTATATGCTTATCATGTAAGATGCTAGGTCCTTCAGGATATGTTCTTCTTATTGCATTTTGTAAAGCTCCTGATTATTTCTGAGGTATGTCTACTTTTCTCTTTATATATGAATAAAGGATTTAGTATGGTGTGTAACGGTTAATGTAAATTGTACATATTCATTTTATTTCCATTTATTTGTACATAATGTCTTTGAATATGAAATGTTTCTAAAATTATCCTTTCCCAATTTTAAGGGAATGTTGTGCAATAAAGATGCCAATGTTGTAGATGCAAGTGTCTCAGTACATACTTACAGTATTAATGTTTCAGTCCAAATTCATGTTTCATTTTAGTAAGAATGATGCCAATTAAAAGGGAAAGGGCGACCAAACGTACAGTAAGTTACTGCATTACCTTTTCACATAGAGAAGTGCCTTGGTAGTTTTTTTAAATAGCCTGGTCTATAAAGAGCCTTTAATATCATGGGTTAACTTCAATTTTAGTTATATTGAGCGGTTTTCAACATGCCAAAAAAAACGCTAAACAACCAAAGTTGGCGTTTTCACTCACTGTCTCTCGTGCCTGATTTAGGCACTTAATAGCATATAAATTAAATCTGACCAAATAAATGCCTTCTTGAAGGGTTGCTGGATTATCTGCCCTTAACCCCCTAGAGTCGATTTACGCACCGGAAAGTTACTCATTACTCATCTGAAGGTAACCAGTATAGGTTTTTAAAAAACGAATGGAAGTATGAAGGTAGTTTTGTGCCTACCCCAGAAAAGGGGTTAAAAATACCAGTCAAAAGTTTGGACACAGATACTCATTCAAGGGTTTTTCTTTATTTTTTGTATTTTCTACATTTTAGAATAGTAGTGAAGACATCAAAAGTATGAAATAACACATGGGATCATGTCGTAACCAAAAAATGTGTTAAACAAATCAAAATATATTTGAGATTCTTCAAAGTAGCCACCCTTTGCCTTGATGACAGCTTTGCACACACTTGGCAGTCTCTCAACCAGCGTCACCTGGAATGCTTTTCCAACAGTCTTGAAGGAGTTTCCACATATGCTGAGCACTTGTTGGCTGCTTTTCCTTCACTCTGCGGTCCAACTCATCCCAAACCATCTCAATTGGGTTGAGGTCGGGTGATTGTGGAGGCCAGGTCATCTGATGCAGCACTCCAACACTCTCCTTATTGGTCAAATAGCCCTTACACAGCCTGGAGGTGTGTTGGGTCATTGTCCTGTTGAAAAACAAATGATAGTCCCACTAAGCACAAACCAGATTGGATGGCATATCGCTGCAGAATGCTGTGGAGCCATGCTGGTTAAGTGTGCCTTGCATTCTAAATAAATCACAGTGTCACCAGCAAAGCATCATCACACCACCTCCATGCTTCACGGTGGGAACCACACATGTGGAGATCATCCATTCACCTACTCTGTCTCACGAAGACACAGTGGTTGGAACCAAAAATCTCAAATTTGGACTCATCAGACCAAAAGGACAGATTCCCCCCGGTCTAATGTCCATTGCTCGTGTTTCTTGGCCCAAGCAAGTCTCTTCTTATTGTTGGTGTTCTTTAGTAGGGGTTTCTTTGCAGCAATTTGACCATGAAAGCCTGATACACAGTCTCCTCTGAACAGTTGATGTTGAGATGTGTTTGTTACAGTGGTGACCCATCATTCAGGGCAGGTGGGGCTCCACCTGTTTTGAGCCCCACATATTTAAAAACAATTATAATGAATTGGGCTTGCCTGTTTTGCATGTTATTTTTGCATTAATACGTGTCACATATCAGTTTGCAAACAATGTGTTAATAAATCAAATCAAAGTTAATTTAACAGGTGTAGACCTTACAGTGAAATGCTTACTTACAGGCTCTAACCAACAGTGCAATAAAGGTATTATGTGAACAATAGGTAAGTAAAGAAATAAAAACAACAGTAAAACTACAGTGAAAAAAAAACAGTAGCGAGGCTGTATACAGTAGCGAGGCTGCATACAGGCACCGGTTAGTCGGGGTGATTGAAGTAGTATGTACATGTAGATATAGTTAAAGTGACTATGCATATATGATGAACAGAGAGTAGCAGTAGCGTAAAAGAGGGGTTGGCGGGACACAATGCAGATAGCCCGGTTAGCCAATGTGCGGGGGCACTGGTTGGTCGGTCCAACTGAGGTAGTATGTACATGAATGTATAGTTAAAGTGACTATGCATATATGATAAACAGAGAGTAGCAGCAGCGTAAAAGAGGGGTTGGGGGGCACATAATGCAAATAGTCCGGGTAGCCATTTGATTACCTGTTCAGGAGTCTTATGGCTTGGGGGTAAAAACTGTTGAGAAGCCTTTTTGTCCTAGACTTGGCACTCTGGTACCGCTTGCCATGCGGTACTAGAGAGAACAGTCTATGACTGGGGTGGCTGGGGTCTTTGACAATTTTTAGGGCCTTCTTTCGACACCGCCTGGTGTAGAGGTCCTGGATGGCAGGCAGCTTAGCCCCAGTGATGTATTGGGCGGTACGCACTACCCTCTGTAGTGCCTTGCGGTCGGCCAGGTGTAGCAGTGGTAAAGTGTAGGGAATGCTGTACCTCACAGTACCTGCTGTTGGGACAGCTTTATGTAGGCCCTAACAGTTTGTGGGCACCATTATAGTGCAATTCATGTATTGTTTAGTGTTGTGTTGTGTAGTGGCTTTGCTGGCATGCATTCCACTTGTTTTGTTTATTTGCACCAACAAGATTTACATACTAAAATTGCCACTGGTCTGTTACTTGAACTCTTTGAAGCATATATTTGGGCTGCAGTTTCTGAGGCTGGTAACTCTAATTAACTTATCCTCTGCAGCAGAAGTAACTCTGGGTCTTCCTTTCCTGTGGCGGTCCTCATGAGAGCCAGTTTCATCATAGCGCTTGATGGTTTTTGTAACTGTAACTTTCAAAGTTCTTGAAATTTTCCCAGATTGACTGACCTTCATATCTTAAAGTACTGAAGAACTGTCGTTTCTCTTTGTCTATTTGAGATTTTTTTTTGCCATAATATGGTATTTTACCAAATAGGGCTATCTTCTGTATACCACCTCTACCTTGTCACAACACATCTGACTGGCTCAAACTCATTAAGAAAGAAAGAAATTCCACAAATTAACTTTTAACAAGGCACACCTGTTAATTGAAATGCATTCCAGGTGAATACCTCATGAAGCTGGTTGAGAGAATGCCAAGAGTGTGCAAAGCTGTCATCAAGGAAATGGGTGGCTACTTTGAACAATCTCAAATACAAAATATATTTTGATATGTTTTTCGTGGTATCCAATTGGTAGTCCCATGTGTCTCTCGGTCACGGCCGGCTACGATGGAAAGTAATGTTTTTCTCGCGATATTCTGGACATGAACCAGGGAGGGAGCGGAACGTTTTCCACTAGTTACCACAGCTACAAAGTCTGAATTAATTATGGTATAAATCCATGAAAACAGAAATTTGGTTTTGGGTCTTAATTTAAGGTTAGGCATAAGGTTAGTAATGTGGTTAAGGTCATGTTTAAAATCACATTTTAAGAAGCTAAATTGTATAGTTTATAACTTTGTGGCTGTGGTTACTAGTGACGACCGAGCGCAACAAGAATTTACTTGTTTTAATGCCTAACAAAAACCGACACCCAGCTACCAACTAATATTTTATGTACGCAGGAGCTTAACACGTGTAGTGTAATTTCTTACAGTATAGCAGACAGTCGGCTTGATTTTTCAATTAAGACAGAGAGTTGGTGGTTCTGAAAAACACTTATAGGCCGAGGGTTTATCAGCTGATGAGTTTTGCTTTTGAGAACTGTGAGGAGTGAGGAAACGTTAGTAGCTATCCCACAGATAGACAAGTCTGTTGCTCAAACTAAGCTGAAGAAGTGAAGAGCTTGCGTGCGCATTATCTATTGTTTTACCATTGATAATATTAACTTCCTTTTGTAGTACGTGTTGTTGAATAATGAAACGTTATTACTGTTTTTTTTAACGCTAGTCGCAGCTCGAGCGCAATTTGTTCGACAGCCACCTCCTGCGGCCGCGTTCTGGAGCTGTCAATGAACAGCGATCACAGATTCCGGCGTCGAGACAACTCGTCCCAAATGAACAACTGATGATCAGGAGACAACTTTCCAACTGGATGCTAAAGATGCATATAGTTCTACATGAGGATTTTCACATCAATGTTTGTATCGTTTACTTTTGGTACATTTTATGCGCACCAGTTGCGTCCTATAGGTTAGTTTTGTGTTCATTTTTACAAGGCATTTTCACTCCATGCTCGGGCGAGGAAAAGAGCGACGGGATGGAAGTTTAGCGGTATCGGCCTTAAAAAGTGAGACTGGGATCTCTTGAGGATTTGATTCTGGTGTGAAGTTATGACAATGACTGGATCAATGGAAAATTCTTTCAAACAAGCTTTAAAGAAACCTCCATCACTACGGACAGCAGAGGTAAGCAAGCTGAAGATGGCTAAACTGTGTGTTCTTGGTTTGAATTTCTGCTGTTAGCTAGCTGGAGTAATTTGGCAGCTAGCATGCTAACGCACGAGTTGATGAGGAGCAGTGTTTTAATCTTTCATCCAGCCAGTCACTGAGTTTTTGTTAGCAGGAAAATAAGAATGAACCATGTAGCTATTATTTTATTTGTGTTGTGTGTATTGAAGTTACTAAGTTAGTTGGCTATCCAACAACATGAGAGCGAGCATGCTACCTAACGTTACTGCGTGAGTGAGTTGTCGATTATATTTAAATGACGTCACGAAGATCGTTCATTAACGTTAAGGTCTCCCTTCGTTTTCTGAAAAGCTGCATCTTGAAATATTACATTATGCAATTGTTGTCCTGTTATAGGGTCGGGCTCAGGTCGACTATTTTCAATAGTATCCCTCTGACTGTCAGTTTGATTACTGTTAGGAGTTTTGTGAGAATGCAGTTTTAGTCACTGTACTTTGTGAATCCAAACCTCAGCCCATTAAAAGTCCCAGCTGTGTTGGCACTGCTTTTCCTATACTATCTCCCTAAGGAGTCTACTGTGTTGAGTTGCAGAACATTTCCAATTGCAAGCATTTTTCAAAGTACAATTGATTTTATTTTCACTGATCCATCAATGACTAGAAAGTATTGTTTATTTTTATTTAACTAGGCAAGTCAGTTAAGAACAAATTCTTATTTACAATGACGGCCTACACCGGCTAAACCCGGGCGACGTTGGGCGAATTGTGGGCCGCCCTATGGGCCTCCCAATCACGGCCGGTTGTGATACCGCAGCCAGGGTGTCTGTTGTGACGCCTCTAGCACTGAGATGCAGTGGCTTAGACCTCTGCACCACTCAGGACCCCCAAGTACTCTGCACTTTTTCAGAAAGTGAGTACATAATACAAAGTGACAACAGACTCTAACAATCATGTTTTGGTCCTCAAACAAACAAACCGTGGTTAAAAAAAGTACTATTGAGGAGGGTAAGTTTGATGTCCTGTGAGTGATATGAATGAAAATGTGTTGCTTTTGGTACTGGTTACCTTGTAGGCCGAGAGAGGCATTGCATGCTTTGTTGTCAGATGTTTGGCTTTGTGTGTGATATTTATAGTTGAAGTCGAAAGTTTACATACACCTTAGCCAAATACATTTAAAGTCATTTTTTAAATCCTGTTAAAAATTCCCTGTCTTAGGTCAGTTAGGATTACCACTTTATTTTAAGAATGTGAAATGTCAGAATAATATTAGAGAGTGATTTATTACAGCTTTTATTTCTTTCATCACATTCCCAGTGGGTCAGAAGTTTACATACGCTCAATTAGTATTTGGTAGCATTGCCTTTAAATTGTTTAACTTGAGTCAAACGTTTCGGGTAGCCTTCCACAAGGTTCCCACCGTAAGTTGGGAGAATTTTGGCCCATTCCTCCTGACAGAGCTGGTGTAACTGAGTCAGGTTTGTAGGCCTCCTTGCTCACACTCGCTTTTTCAGTTCTGCCCACAAATGTTCTATACGATTGAGGTCATGGCTTTGTGATGGCCTCTCCAATACCTTGACTTTGTTGTCCTTAAGCCATTTTGCCACAACTTTGGAAGTATGCTTGGGGTCGTCCATTTGGAAGACCCGTTTGCGACCAAGCTTTAACTTCCTGACTGATGTCTTGAGATGTTGCTTCAATATATCCACACATTTTTCTACCTCATGATGCCAACTTTTGTGAAGTGCACCAGTTCTTTGTCCCCATGTGCAGATGCAAACCGTAGTCTGGCTTTTTTTATGAGGGTTTTGGAGCAGTGGCTTCTTCCTTACTGAGCGGCCTTTCAGGTTATGTCGATATAGGACTCGTTTTACTGTGGATATAGATAGTTTTGTACCGGTTTCCTCCAGCATCTTCACAAGGTCCTTTGCTGTTGTTCTGGGATTGATTTGCACATTTCGCACCAAAGTAAAATCATCTCTAGGAGACAGAACGCGTCTCCTTCCTGAGCGGTATGATGGCTGCATGATCCCATGGTGTTTATACTTGCATACTATTGTTTGTACAGATGAATATGGTACCTTCAGGCGTTTGGAAATTGCTCCCAAGGATGAACCAGACTTGTGGAGGTCTACAATTATTTTTCTGAGGTCTTGGCTGATTTCTTTTGATTTTCCCATGATGTCGAGCAAAGAGGCACTGAGTTTGAAGGTAGGCCTTGAAATACGTCCACACGTACACCTCCAATTGACTCAAATGATGTCAATTAGCCTATCAGAAGCTTCTAAAGCCATGACATAATTTTCTGGAATTTTCAAAGCTGTTTAAAGGATTGTGATACAGTGAATTATAAGTGAAATAATCTGTCTGTAAACAATTGTTGGAAAAGTGACTTTCATCATGCACAAAGTAGATGTCCTAACCGACTTGCCGAAACTATAGTTTGTTAACAAGAAAATTGTGGAGTGGTTGAAAAACGAGTTTTAATGACTCCAACCGAAGTGTATGTAAACGTCTGACTTCAACTGTATGCTGCAGGTATGGACGGTGTCCCAAATGGTGCCCTTTCCCCTACATAATGCTCTATGGCCCTAGTCAAATGGTGCCCTTTCCCCTACATAATGCTCTATAGTCCCTGGTCAAAAGTAGTGCACTTATATAGGAAATAGGCTGCCATTTGGGGACACATGATGTCCTGAGTTTCCAGTTCATCATCCCCCTCTATCCACTGTGCCAGTAGAAGTGCATGGTTTACTATGCTGCTATTAAGTATAGCATGGATATCATGTATAGCATGGATATCAGATGTTTTTATAGCAGTCCACACCCTCTTTTCAAAGCTCTCCTAGCAACAGGCACCGAATGATGGAGCTCATATCACACTGGTTTATTTTATAGACGTGTGTGGTGGACGTTTTACTCTGGGAATTGGAAGCGTCTCTGTTTGAGCTCGATCTCCCTGGGTTCCCCAAAGACAGATAAAAAAATAAAAATTGTATAAATGATAAGAACGGGTTCTCCTTCTGGTTGCCCTTTAGTTTCATAACCATGTGTTGTTCAGGAGATTGTGTGGTCCATCCATACCTAAGGGTAGGGAGTCCTATTGGACACATCTTTTTTTTATGCCACCATGAGAGGCTAAACCTTTCTTATATGGTATTCTATCACACAGAAAAGCACTGATGTGTGATTCTGTTGTAGAAACAAAATAAAGAGACTGTTATCACCAGGTTTAACATGTCTGTGCACCAATTTAATTAGGTATTTTAACCTTTTAGGCTAATATTTTTTCCTTCTTCACCATAACAGGCCCAGCAAACATTGCGAAGGGGTGTGTCTCATTGTATGGTTCTGGCTAAAGCTGCTTAGGAATGAGGCTTTGACATCTGAGATAACTTGCCGTGACAAATCATATGGAGAGAAAAAAATCAGAGGACTGCATATTTAACAGTACTAATCCATAATTTTCCAGCAATAAAACAGAGTGAAATCTATGCCTTTGGTTTGACGTATTTCACTCATCCATTGACTAGTTGAGGTGAAACATATAGGTCACAGCTGCCTGTGAGAATGAGAGTGCAGAAGGTGTGAATTTGGAACATACACCTACTTCATAAAACTAGGCTCATATCCAGTACTTGGACTGTTAGCTTAACCAACTGAATGACAAGAGTAGCCTAATGTTATCTCTAATGTCATTGATTTGCAAAATGCCCCTCATCTTGTCAACAAATACTCATACACCTCGATCACACTGACAGCGTCATTGCATTTTGCTACACCAGAAGTACATTCATTTCCAATGGAACGCTGCGTTTGCCTTGAAACATTGCGCTGCAGAGTCAGTTGCAGTGCGTTCTGTGTGGTGTATGTTGGATTTATTGAAGGTTCACCTTCCAACAGGACAACAACCCTAAGCCCATAGCCAAGACAACGCAGGAGTGGCTTCTGGACAAGTCTCTGAATGTCCTTGAGTGGCCCAGCCAGAGCCCAGTCTTTAACCGGACCGAACATCTCTGAAGTAGAGGTTGACCGATTAATTGTCATGGCCGATTTCAAGTTTTATAACAATCAGTAATCTGCCTTTTGGGACACCGGTTATGGCCGATTACATTGCAATCCACGAGGAGACTGCGTGGCAGGCTGACCACCTGTTACGTGAGTGCAGCATCAAAAGGACCTTGTGGCTGCAAGGAGCCAAGGTAAGTCGCTAGCTAGCATTAAACTTAGCTTATAAAAAACAATCAATCTTCACATAACTAGTGGTTATCTACACATGGTTGATGATATTACTAGGTTAACTAGCTTGTCCTGCGTTGCACATAATCAAAGCGGTGCCTGTTAATTTATCATCGAATCACCGCCTACTTCAACTTTGCTAAACGGGTGATGATTTAACAAAAGCACATTTGTGAAAAAAGCACCATCGTTGCACAAATGTACCTAACCATAAACATCAATTCCTTTCTTAAAATCAATACACAGAAGTATATATTTTTTTAAAACCTGCATATTTAGTTAAAATAAATGCATGTTAGCAGGCAATATTAACTAGGGAAATTGTCACTTCTCTTGTGTTCAGTGCAAGCAGAGTCAGGGAATATGCAGCAGTTTGGGCCACCTGGCTCGTTGCGAACTGTGTGAAGACCATTTCTTCCTAACAAAGACTAATTCATTTGCCTGAATTTTACATAATTATGAAATAATATTGAAGGTTGTGCAATGTAACAGCAATATTTAGACTTAGGGTTGCCACCCGTTTGATAAAATATGGAATGGTTCTGTATTTCATTGAAATAATAAACATTGTTTTTGAAATGATAGTTTCCCGGATTTGACCACATTAATGACCAAAGGCTCATATTTCTGTGTTTATTATATTATAATTCAGTCTATAATTTGATAGAGCAGTCTGACTGAGCGGTGGTAGGCAGCTGCAGGCTCGTAAGCATTAATTCAAACAGCACTTTACTGCGTTTGCCAGCAGCTCTTAGCAATGCTTGAAGCACAGCGCTGTTTATGACTTCAAGCCTATCAACTCCTGAGATTAGGCTGGCAATACTAAAGTGCCTATTAGAACATCCAATAGTCAAAGGTATATGAAATACAAATGGTATAGAGAGAAATAGTCCTATAATAACTACAACCTAAAACTTCTTAACTGGGAATATTGAAGACTCATGTTAAAAGGAACCACCAGCTTTCATATGTTCTCATGTTCTGAGCAAGGAACTTAAATGTTAGCTTTTTTACATGGCACATATTGCACTTTTACTTTCTTCTTCAACACTGTGTTTATGCATTATTTAAACCAAATTTAATTAAAAAAAAAGTGTTTTACTAAGTTAAAATTAGTGTTCATTTTTCATTCAGTATTGTTGTAATTGTCATTATTACAAATAAATAAATCGGCCGATTAATCGCCATATGCTTTTTTTGGTTTTCCAATAATTGGTATCAGCGTTGAAAAGCCAGTCGGTCGACCTCTACTTTGGAGAGATCTGAAAATAGCTGTGCAGCGACGCTCCCCATCCAACCTGTCAGAGCTTGAGAGAATCTGCAGAGAAGAATGTGAGAAACTCTCCAAATACAGGTGTGCCAAGCTTGTAGCGTCATACCCAAGAAGACTCAAAGCTGTAAACGCTGCCAAAGGTGCTTCAACAAAGTGCTGAGTAAAGGATCTGAATACAGTACATATGTAAAAAGTTACATTTAATTTTTTTATTCTTCTATAAATTAGAAGAACATTTTCTAAAAAACTGTTTTTGCTCTGTCATTATGGGATATTGTGCGTAGATTGAGGGGAACAAAAAAATATTTAATACATTTTAGAAAAAGTCTAATGTAAGAAAATGTGGACAAGGTCAAGCGGCCTGAATACTTTCTGAAGGTTAGAATCTTCAGTGTTCAGGGGAGATCTTGGCAGCATCTGAGTTACTTGTCAATAAAGGCTATTAAAATAATATTTTGTAACTTTGTCAGAATTACATGGCCAGTATTGAGAGCTTGAGAGAGAGTTTTACAACAGTATGCAGCATTGGTTTCTTCAACTGTTCACCCGTATCAACTGTGTTGGCCATTTTCGGTTATATACGAGTGCTGGTGGATGTTTTTTTAGGACATCAGACATGACATTAATGCATGCTAATAGTTAACCAGCCAAACTACACTATGTTTTGAATTGCCTATCTAGTTATACAACAGACTATCATTATTTACCTACTGCGTTAATTGCTCGCCTCTGGCAACAGACCACTGGCACACTCAGGTGATGCACACACAATGACTTTTATATGATTTTCATTGCTGTAAAAATTAGCTGTAACTGGGCAAATATCTCGCTAGCAATTATTATCAACAAATCTGCAAATGCAGCTCGCTTTGATCTCAAAAATGCATCTTGTGACTGACTGCATGATTTGAAAGACTGCTCGTGCCTGTCAATGCAGGCCTACAATAATTATACCCCGATGCGCTGTGCAGAGATTGGGAGGACAGTGAGCAAAACATTGCATCTGGAAGACACTTTGATCAAATTATGATTGGAGTAACCTGATTGTTTGATATAGTGATTTTTGACGAATTCTATATTTTTTGTCCATTTGGACAACTTTAAATGTATAATCTTTGTCTAACAGTTTGTTTTACATGCCCTGAGCAATCGGACAAGAGTTAATGTCGAGGCCTGTATATGTTCTTGTACGGTCTCTGGAGGGACTCTGTGATCAAACACGGCCTGCTTGTGACCTGGGACCCTGAAAGCACTTCTTGTAGACGAATACATCTCCACGGTTCAGATCAAGCAAACTAATTAGAGGGTCAGTTTGGAAGGGGAGAATGTGCTTGAAATTGAAGCCAGTGAGTCAAGTCACTGATGTGCAGTGGTAGACCTATGCAGCTGGCTGCAGGTTCAAACCTTATAGCCTATAGGTTCCAAATAAACTTTCACCACCAACTAGGCCATTACGTCTCATCCACAGGATCTCAATGACGTCAAACTCTCTGGTCTATCAGCTGCTGCTGCTTCTAAAGCTTATTTGTATTGGTACAAGACAAGCTAATATTTCAAGCCTGTACTGGCTGTGTGGTGTGAAGTAGAGAGTTGCATTCACCTGCGGGTCCCGACAGAGGACATTGAGGCACAGTCAGCATTTTTCATGCTGCGGTCGGGAGCGGGGGGTCAGATCAGACAACATTGGGATTAAAATATTTTTGTTTTCCTGCAGATTACTTGGAAATTGTCATCTTTCTGCTTTGTTATGCGTTATCCTACCTGTTGTATTAGAAGCACTTCATTGTTGCATTATTCACACACTCAGAATTCGCTGCTTCAACTTCAGTAGCCTACCTCTCCTCTCCTAGTTGTGCGTGCAAGATCAAGTGCGCCTAAGACGTAAACTATGGAATAACACATGAAATCATGTAGTAACCAAAAAAGTGTTAAACAAATCAAATATATTTGATATTCTTCAAAGTAGCAACCCTTTGCCTTGATGACAGCCTTGTACACTGTTGGCATTCTTTAAACCAGCTTCATGAGGTAGTCACCTGGAACGCATTTCAATTAACAGGTGTGCCTTTCTAAAAGTTAATTTGTGGAATTTCTTTCATTCTTAATGCGTTTGAGCCAATCAGTTGTTGTGACAAGGTAGGCGTGGTATACAGAAGATAGCCCTATTTGGTGAAAGACCAAGTCCATATTATGGCAAGAACAGCTCAAATAAGCAAAGAGAAACGACAGTCCATCATTACTAATAGGGAGTGGCGTCAGTGTTCGGAGAGTCTGGCGTGCCCAAAGTAAAATGCCTGTTACGCAGGCCCATAAACTAGGATATGCACATAATTAGTATTATTGGATAGAAAACACTGAAGTTTCTAAAACTGTTAAGATAATGTCTGTGAGTATAACAGAACTGATTTGGCAGGCGAAAACTTGAGGAAAATCCATCTGGAAAACGTGATTTTGTGATGTCACACTTTTTCCTTTGGCATGCTATTGAAAGCAGGGGTATATAGCTCCCAGATTGCAGTTCCTATGGCTTTCACTAGATGTCAACAGTCTTTAAAAAGGTTTAAGGCTTTTATTTGAAAAACCAAGGAGTAAGAGCTGTTTTTTGTCAGTGGACTCTGGAGAGGACTCTTCTCTTTGGCGCGCGTGACTGAGAGAGTGCGCTTCGGTTTTTTCCTTTTCTATCGACCAGGTTATTTTCCGTCTGAAATATTGTTTATATACATATTAGGGTACCTGAGGATCGAATAGAAACGTTGTTTAGACAAAGTTTATAGGTATGTTTTCTATGTCTTGTATATTGAGCGAGTGGAACGGTTGATTTGTGAACAAAACGCGCCAACCAAACGGAGCTTTTGGGGCATAAAGAGGGAATTTATCGATCAAAAGGACCATTTATTTTGTAGCTGGGACCCTTTGGATTGCCATCAGAGGAAGATCTTCAAAGGTAAGCAATTTATTTTATTGCTATTTTTGAGTTCTGTGACACCTGTGCTGGTTATGTTATTATGCTAATGCAGGAAGTATGTGGGGCGCTGTCCTCAGCCAATCAAATGCTATGCTTTCACCGTAAAGCCTTTTTGAAATCTGACAGCGCTGTGAGATTACCAAGATTCTAAGCTTTTGAATAGTGTGCAACACTTGTATTTTCATGAATGTTTAATATTACTATTTTTGTATTTTGAATTTGGCGCTCTGCATTTTTTTTTTTTTATGTTGTCATAGGTGGATCGCTTGCGCCCCACTGATCCCTAAGAGGTCAATACGGAACATTTCAAGAACTAGGGAAGTTTCTTCAAGTTCAGTCGCAAGAGTTACCTCTGCTGCAGGGGATAAGTTCATTAGAGTTACCAGCCTCAGAAATGGCGGCCCAAATAAATGCTTCACAGAGTTCAAGTAACAGACACATCTCAACATCAACTGTTCAGAGGAGACCACTAAAGGACACCAATAATAAGAGACTTGATTGGGCCAAGAAACATGAGCAATGGACATTACACCGGTGGAAATCTGTCCTTTTGGTCTGTCGATTTCAAATTTGTGATTTTTGGTTCCAACCTCCGTGTCTTTGTGAGACGCGGAGTAGGTGAATGGATGAGCTCCACATATGGTTCCCACCGTGAAGCATTGAGTAGAAGGTGTGATGGTCTGTGGGTGCTTTGCTGGTGACACTGTCTGATTTATTTAGAATTCAAGGCACACTTAACCAGCATGGCTATCACAGCGTTCTGCAGGGATATGCCATCCCATCTGGTTTGTGCTTAGTGGAACTATCATTTGTTTTTCAACAGGACAATGACCCAACACGCCTCCAGGCTGGGTAAGGGCTATTTGACCAAGAAGGAGAGTGATGGAGTGCTGCATCAGATGACCTGGCCTCCACAATCACCCGACCTCAATCCAATTGAGATCGTATGGGATGAGTTTGACCACAGAGTGAAGGAAAAGAAGCCAACAAGTGCTCTGCATATGTGGGAACTCATTCAAGGCTGTTGGAAATGCATTTTAGGTGAAGCTGGTTGAGAGACTGCCAAGAGTGTGCAAAGCGTGGCTACTTTGAAGAATCTAAAACACCATTTTTGGTTACTACATGATGCCTTATTCTACAATGTAGAAAATAGTAAAAATAAAGAAATCCTTGAATGAGTAGGTGTGTCAACTTTTGACTGGTACTGTATGTATGGTCTCAATGAAATAGAGTAGGCAGTTCTTTTTCAAAAGAAATATACTTCCTTAATATGATTAGGCTATGGTTTAGAACATTGCAGAGAAATAAAAATTGATCACCCATATTTGTCTGAAAATCGTCCCACTCTTAAAAGGTAGGCTATAAAACATCGCTCAAGAGAAAGTGAAAGTCTTCAAACTATGTCTAGCCTATTGGCTGATATGCCCAGAAATACTGATAGCTTAATATAATGGGCCACGTGAGAATCTCTGGTAATTTAACCTATTTCTTAGGTTATTTTTGAGCATTTTGATATTGCCTATAGGGCGCAAAATTACTGTGAGCTGAGTCGTCACATACGTCTAAAATAACAACATTGCGGGACTGCGGTTGGGTTCAGGACCAGTTCTTGTGGTAGTGGGTGTGAGTCGGACAGAAAGCCAGCGGGTGTGGGCGGGTGCAGAATGAAAAGCTGCAGGCAGGAGCGGGATGAATAAATCATTCCCAAAAAGACTTCTAGTGTGAAGGCTGCCTGGCCTGAGTGTAAAGCAGCATTCCATGCAGGACTCTGAGGGCATATTCCCTCAGAGCCACTTTACTGATAGTGAAAGCAGACGCTGCAGGCCACTCTGAAGTAGGAAGGCAACACTAGTAACAAAGGTCAACGTTTCACTGTGGTAGAGCAATGGGAATTCTTGTTGAATTGCTGAAAAGAACACGTCCTGAAAATAAATGTTATTTTAAAGAAAACCCCCCAAAATCAGGATTCTATTTCTTTAAAATCTCTTAGATGTAGAGGCCCCTCTGTGGTTCTGGTACCGGTTTGAGTGGTAGCCAAGGTTCTCAAAGACATCAGAGTACAGGTATCCCCTTTCATTTCCTCTACCTGTGTGATGTAGGATGTGAAATCTGACACCACTTGAAGCTGGGAAATTCGCTCTTCTGACTGTCCAACTCCTGGCTGAACCCTGTCACAAACACTGACAAAGCACATGCCTGCAATCCCTACATTCTAGTGCAGCAGGAGAGAGTGGTTTCGTCACTCTAGCACATTGAGATTGATTTATAGTGAAGAAATCTAAAATTCTTAACTTTTTTCTGTTTGTTATAGACGTACAAAATTAATATGAGATTAAAGGTGAGTTCCTAACAAGTTCAGGAAGCCAAGCCAGAGCTCTGTGACGTTCACAGCGGTGGGGACCGACCTTTTGATCAAGAGAGACCTTTAAAAAATAAGCACATTTTCTCTAACACTAAGCATACAAATATGTATTTTACAGTTCTAAGGAAGGTGAAATCTTAGTCATTTTTATGATTTGATTATACTGTATTAGTAATTTCAAGACTTCATACAGTTTTGTTGAATAACCTCATTTTTATTATATTTGTACTGTGTATTTGAGCTTGTCTTCAAAAGTGACTACGCCTCAGCAATTTTTACCAGAAAGGTGAGATTTTAACCTTTCTTTGAGTACGCATCATTACTTGTTTATGGCCCATTTTCATGATCAATAATTACTTTTTGAGGATTACGTAGATTGCATTTAACTGGTTAAAGAGTGACATTTTTTAGGTTTCCTCTTATTGTTCTTATCTCTCTATAGGGACTACCGGAAGTTGACTACAAACTCTTGGGTTAAAACTGTCGCCATGGTAGTCTTATTAAAGTGTATTTATTCCCTTGCAAAACTGGTCTGGAATCCCTGTCTGCTTCAGTTTAACTCTCCTCTGGGTGAGTTTTTATAGATAGATAGATAGATAGATGGATAAGCGGGCCTTGTAACTCCTCTCCTACTCTTTCAAGCCAGCTCAAATATCTAGCTAGGTTACAACCATCCTGCCTAGAACCCATTGATATGGAATTTAACACAATAACATTCCACTCAACAGCCTTGCCAAGGTACAATTGAGAATGACCAGGAAAATGTGCTGTTTCTTTGATTGTCTTTGGACAGAGTAGTCTACATTGGGCTATGGTCATTCTCTCTTTTGCATTGCATTCCCTGGTAAGAAGTTATGTAATAAATAAGCTCGTAATATAATCTGGCCAATTTGGAGTAGGACACTGCTCATGTAATTCGGCATAACAATCACCATTTCCTGAGCTGATGAGCCATGCTGCCTTTATTTTCCCTAAGATTAAATATTGTCACTTTGTTTAAGGTGACTTGTTTAGGGTATAATTCCATTGTACTGTCATTGACAAAATGGTACTGGGTTAAGACCAATGTGGAGACCCCCTTGTTGATTGCACTATGGAAAAGTGTAGTCACCCAGTACAACAAAATACCTTATTGCAGTGAGTCTCACATTTTCCCTCACTTTGGTCTGGTCCTCTCTAAACACTGCTGTGGATCTGTGTTTAATTGCAAGGCTATGGCCTCAACCACACATTATTTTGTTATCTCTCGAAGCCCATTTTCAGACACTAATACCGTCAGAACACAGATAAATATTTTTAGAGGCATTGCTTCAAAACACATGGATAAAAGACCTCACAACTTGACAGACCCACAGAATGTGCCAGATTCCAAACATTGCCTCTACTGAGATTACTGGCGGTTCCTCAGAGCACTAACATGAAAGAATGAAGCCGGACCTGAACTGAATGTTTGAAGCCCTGACGCCTGCAACAAGAATGCGGCATGCACACCTCCGGCATGCCAGGAATCTGAGCTGGTTCCCTGAAGTGCCCACCCCTCAGGCTGTTCACTCATTGTGATTTTGAATTGTTCAGCCTCAGAGCAGGGCGTGGGCAACAAGGTGGAGGGGTTAGGAAGAGGCTCAGGAGGTGAGAAGTCATGTAGGAGATTTGTTTTTAATGACAGGCTCTGCTAACTCCTCCTCTCCCCATGCCTGTCAGCTTGAGGATGCCACTTAAATTGATGACTTGTTTAAATGGGGTTGGCCCTTTTATAGGTGTGGGAATCCAGTTTTAGCTTTGGATTGTCTGGCATCAGCACACTGTTCCACACATGTAGGAGACCTGTAGAGAATTGTTCTCATTGTGTGTTGTTGGCTATGTATCTTCGGCTTATGTTGTTAAGGTGTGCCTCAAGTTGAATGCAATGTCAAGTTTAAAGTGAACTGAATTTTACCAACTCACCTAGTCTAATTTTACAAAGTATGGGGGATATTACCATAGCGTCGTCTATCGGCGATGATTGACAGACATCGTCGATTGTGACGACATAGGCTAAACCATTCTGTCTCATGACTATTTGAACTTGACTGCTGCTGTGAAGTAAATCATGGCGTCTCGCAGGGCAGCACACGAGGGACATTCCCAGTCATTTTAATATTCGTACTTGCTATAGCCTATTTCAATAAATGTTATATACAGAACGCAAGAGAAAGCTTGGACCCAGTGATGTACTGGGCTGTTTGCACTACCCTCTTCCTGCCATCCAGGACCTATATAATAGGCGGTGTCAGAGGAAGGCACATACAATTGTCAGACTCCAGTCACCAAAGTTATAGACTGTTTTTTTTTTTCTCTGCTACCGCACGGCAAGCGGTACCTTGAGCGCCAAGTCTAGGACCAAAAGGCTCCTCAACAGCTTCTACCCCAAGCCATTAGACTGCTAAACAATTCATAAAAATTGCAACTGGACAATTTACATTGACCCCCCCTCTTGTACACTGCTGCTACTCGCTGTTTGTTACCTATGCATTGTCACTTCGCCCCCACCTACATGTACAGATTACCTCAACTAGCCTGTACCCCCGCACACGGACTCTGTACCGGTGCCCCCCCTGTATATAGCCTCATTTATTATTGTGTTACTTTTTATTTTAGCCTACTTGGTAAATATATTTTCTTCTTGAACTGCACTGTTGGTTAAGGGCTTGTAAGTAAGCATTTCACAGTAAAGTCTACACTTGTTGTATTCAGTGTATGTGGCAAATAAAGTTTGATTTGAATGTAGGCCAGACAGCAGAGAATTTTAACATAGCAACTCAAAATGTCCAGTTAGAAAATATTGTTTCTCTCTGTCAAAGCATGGGCTTAAGGCTTTAATATATCTTGGATACTCCAGTGTTAATTTGTCAACAATAACTATTAAAATACTCAACTACCTATTTTTCCTGACTAACACTATGACGATAACGAGATGATGTCATGGGGGACAAAAACAAACTATTACAAATTACTTTTCATTTTAGTCTACGGAAATGTGATGAGAATTCCAACTTAGACTAATGGACATTTTGATTTGACATGAAGCTCCTTTCTATCTGTTTTGTCCAATCCTAAGCATTCATGCAGAATATTTTATGCAATCCTCTCATTGGCAGAATTGACATCTTTCAGTTGCACTGTCTGATCTGATCTGCCCGGCTCTCCCACAATGACTAAAATGTGACTAAGACTAAAAGGTAGGCCTATCTGTCAAAATTAACACTGGGACATTCAATCTTAGGTGTTTTAAAAATATATTCCCAACATTTTTGTGGCCCGCTTTCCGCAGTTTCCTGCAATTCTACACATTTTTCCATGGGGATGGATACATTTGTACAGTTTTAATCCTTAAGTCTATTGACGCACCTGTGCCTCAATCTAAGTAACATAATAAAAAATCCCTATCAAAATCTGTCAGTTTAAACTAGAGATCTGTTTTTTTTTTGCATAAACATCCGCCTATGTCGGCCTTTCCCCATCTGCGGTGGAAGGTGGCCGAGCTACAGCAGTGTTTGTCAGACCATGAGACAAAATCAGTCTTCTCACAAACATCTGTAGCGTTTGAACGGTTTGCCCTACTTGTGGGGGAGACTTTCACGAACACGATGGTGTTCTCCGTTTTGCACTACGACCCCACAAGGGGACCTTGTCTGAAGGTGACCAATACAAACAAATTTGAAGTACGGAGGTAGTTTAGTGTGTTTATTCAATGTGTTTATATGGGCTATAGTAGTAAAGGCCAAATTCAATATTTTATCAAATACATTAACTACTTACGGGGCGCTCCGCAGAAAGAAAGTCATTTATTATATCCATAAATCTCAGTTTGGTTGGCGCGTTATGATCATAAAATACAGCGTCCACTCGCCCATTGAACCGTGAAGAGAACGCGTTCAACCTATACCTATACACTTGTCCAAGAACAATCAAACATCATTGATAATGTATCCTTAGGAACACTTTTATGTATATTTACTATAATATTTCAACCGGATTATAAACTGGACGATAGGAAAGGAAAAAAACCACAGTGCGCGCCAGCCCGTGAACGCGCATCCTCTTCTGTTTACATCCTGTGACCACTTCGAAATTCTTCTTCTATTACCATCCAGAGCAATTAAACATCATCAAACACTGTCTAGAGACTGTTGACATCCAGTGGAAGCAATAGGTACTGCGATCTTACTCCCAGAAATGGCTGTTTTCAATAGGGAGGGTTCAAAATGAGGCAATGTGTCAAAAACACTTTTTCCAGGACAGAAATTCCTCGGGTTTTCGCCTGCTATATCCGTTCTGTTATACTCAGACATTATTTTAACACTTTTAGAAACTTCAGATCCAATAGTACTAATTATGTGCATATCCTATTTTCTGGGCCTGAGTGGGAGGCATTTTACTTTGGGCACGCCAGACTCTCCAAAACCGTCACCTCGGGAGCCGCTCCCTAAGAAGTTAAACAATTGTTGATACCTAAAGGGTCCTAAAATTCTTAGATCAAAAGCTAAATGAACCCTCCCCCAACAGACTTTGAGGTTAAATATAGTTTTCTACAATTCTACCTATTTTGCCATTGCTAATGGTGTGTTCTTATGCTATCTGAAATCCATTTTTGGAATTTTAGATTCTCCCTGACTGTCTAGTTTTTATTTAGGTGGTTGTTAGTTCTCAAAGATCTTATATATAGTGTGGCGGCAATGATATAGGTAAAACCACAAGGTAGCCAGGGGACTAATAATGAGAGAAGACAAAGTCTATAGCATAGGCTATTCTCAATCACAGCTTTATGAGAGATCGAACAAACCAATATATTTATTTACTATTTTGAGGCAAATAAAGCAATCATTAGCCAGTTCTGAAGACCGAAGCATTCTACAATCTATCCTGTGATGTATAACCTAACTCACTACGGTAAAACATCCTGTTCTTCATCGGAATGTCTATGCTAAAGCTCCACCAGAAAGGGATATTAGAAAAGATTTTGCCTGCACTTAGCTTCTCTGCCCAGGCTTTCAACAACATTATCTTTCATCATGATTCATCCCGTTGCAGCATTCAATTTCGTGCTATAGCCCAATGGTCATTTTAGCAGTTTTTTGTTTGTTTTATTTGCAAATAGGGGGCAATACCATCATATCAATGTTTTTGTGGTACATAATCACGATAGGACAACGGCTGATATCGCCCAACCCTAAACCCAACTACAGGATGTTCACACATATTGTGAAAGTCCACACAAATATCTGGCCCTTTTGACAAGGACTACTTACACTAATTTATTGCCCAATGATTGTTACCATTTCATCCTGTTCTTATCAGACAACAGCAGCACACACTAACAGCAGCCAGCGGCATACTATGTCTCTCCTGGCTCAGAGGCTCTGCACATGCTGTGTGAGTTGAGGTCTGTTTCAGGCCTCCACTGGGCTCCTGTCACACTGGAGCTCATTGTAATCACCTCCACCCACCCCCTCCTTGTCTAGTTGAAGGGCTGCTGGATGGCAGCAGCAGGGAGGGTCATATGCATTCCATTGAGCTCCTTATTTTTTCATATTTTTTATTTAACCTTTATTCAAGGCAAGTCGGTTAAGAACACATTCTTATTTACAATGACTGCCTACCCCTGCCAAACCCATTCGGGAGCCCAATGCACTCGACCTGTTGCTATGGGCCACATAGAGCGTGTGAAATTATAAATGTATGTGTGTAGAAAATATAATTTACCTATTTTTAAATAATATAATAACAGTCATCGAAATAAAACTGGATAGGGAGAATTGAAAATTCCCAAAACAATGAATTTAGCAATATTCATTTTGTTATTATGTTTGAGCAAAAGAACACAGCATTATCCATGATCAAATGCGTAGAATTGCGGGAAACTAGCTTTTAAAGCAGCAAAATTCTATCCATTCCATTGCAGAATATGTTGAATTTCAGGAAATAAGCTTAAAAACTGCAACATTTTCTCTCAGCTGCATGGCAAAATGTATAGAATTGTAGGAAATTTGCTTTAAAATGGTTAAAGAAAAACCCAGTTCTTAGTGGTTGAACTATTAGTCCTGCTCAGGGAATGTATTGTGTGGGACTGGAAACAAAAGGCTAAGCAGCAAGCTACAGAAGCACTCAAGTTCAATCTGTTGCTCAGTGTGTTCCTTCTCAGGACACCAAAGGCTGTCCCCCAGATAAGATGCCATTCCCCCGGGGATACAGACATGTTAATGCTGCCGAGGTGATAAGTGACTCTGTTGTCACCATCATGGGAGCCATGTTCAGCCAACATGCCTTTTGATTTCCCATGATGCAAATGTATTCAAACCGGGGTATATGGTTGAGGGCTTTTTCTCTATCTTTGAGCCAATCCCTAATGTGCGGTCCTTTTATAATATCACTGCCTTTTAAGTGTCCATTTCAGTGTATTTAATATCCGCCAGCCAATACACTGCTGTCTGGAAAATGTTACTGTACATGACTCATTGTTGCACAGCTGAGTCAGTATGTAATAAAACACTGCTTGCCTGTTGAGTTGCCTTTGACACCTAACTAGGCTTTGCAGGCACCCTGTGGACTGAGACAAGTGAAAGCATGTAGGCCACAGCCTCACAGAACCTGCAGTTTGCCTGTGTCAGTGATCTATGTATTAGCCAGCTACAGTTTGTGTGTGTAAGCCCAGCTGCCCAGCCTCAAACATTGACTATGTGCTGAGCTGGCAGCAGAGAGGCTACAGCCTCACCACAGTGAGCTCAACACTGTATGCCCCTTAGAACTACTTTGTTGTAGATGAACCACAATTTGTTTCTCCTACAAGTTGACTTCCAGGCTTGGGGATAGAGAAAAAAATGATCCGTAACATTTTGTTATATTTAGAATATAGAGAAACCCGACAGGTTCTTCATAACTTAGATCATGACTTGGAGTTATTGGGATGCCAAAAAACCTGAGGCTCCAAGTTGCTGTCATAACTTCGCTGTTCTCTTCAGTCTAAATACATTTCAAAACTTGGCAAGGTCTCTGCGAATTAGCTAGGTTACATAATGAGAACATTTTCCGGGGTTTCTATGACAACGTCAAGATTTGTGTTTTCCAGCCAACTAGCACCCTGTCTTTTAGGGCTGGCTGGTGGAGAGATGGCAGCTGTAGTGTGGTGGGTGCAGCCAACTAGTGGTTAGAGCTTTGGACTAGTATCCGAATGGTTGCAAGATCGAATCCCCGAGCTGACAAGGTAAGGTTCTGCCCCTGAACAAGGGAATTAACCCACGGTTCCTAGGCCGTCATTGAAAATAAGAATTTGTTCTTAACTACTTAGGGAGTGGTGGGGCGCTAATTTATTATATAAATAATTCTGTTTGGTTGGTGCGTTATGATGAGAAAATACAGCGTCCACTCGCCCACTGAACCGTGAAGAGAACTCGTTCAACCTATATCTATACACTTGTCCAAGAACAATCAAACATCATTGATAATGTATCCTTAGAAACACTTATGTATATTTAGTATAATATTTCAACCGGATTATAAACTGGGCGATAGGAAAGGAAAAAACCACAGCGCGCGCAAGCCTGTGAATGCGCATCCAGTTTACATCTGGTGACCACTTACCAATTCTTCTTCTATTACCATCCAGAGCAACTAAACATAATCAAAACACTGTCTAGAGACTGTTGACATCCAGTGGAAGCAATAGGTACTGAAATCTTACTCCCTTATATGGTCATTTTCAATAGGGAGGGGTTCAAAATGAGGCAATGTATCCATATCCATTCTGTTATACTCACAGACAATATTTTAACACTCTTAGAAACTTCAGTGTTTCCTATCCAATAGTACTAATTATGTGCATATCCTATTTTCTGGGCCTGAGTGGGAGGCATTTTACTTTGGGCACGCCAGACTCTCCAAAACCGTCACCTCGGGAGCTGCTCCCTAAGAAGTTAACTGATTTGCCTAATTTAATAATAATAAGTGTGGTGTGGTGGGTGCAGCTAACTAGCATGCTCTCTTTTAGGGCTGGCTGGTGGAGAGATGGCAGCTGTAGGGTGGTGGGTGCAGCCAACTAGCACCCTCTCTTTTCCATGATGCCCTATTACTAGCTGGGCTTCTTAGAAGCTCCTAGTTGTTGTTTTTTTACAGACTTTTAAGAACTTGATCAAAGACCCACTTTTTTATATTTACTCCGTAAGGGATCACCGGGTTGAAAGTCTGGACTTCGACGGCCGAGAAACCTGACTGCACTCTCCTAAAAGCTCCAATATGTATGTAGGCCACTAAGGCTAGGCTAAGCACCAATTTGAATACACTGACGTTCAGTAGTATGGCAAAATGTAAGCGCTGTAGTCCTACCTGAAAGCCAAGCCTGATTTGACCCCTTGATGGAGCACTAGCAGCAGAGAGGATTACCAGAGCGCTTTGACGCTTTATGATTTTATCCCACTTAAGACCGTTGGTCATATCTGACATTACAAGCATGCATCTGTCAAACCGGTAATGGAACCTCTTTTTATTTATTTTTATTTATCTCTCTGGTTTTCGAGTTTTGATCTGAAATGCTCGGAACATTTTGTTTTAGGGGGTTAAAGAGGCCATTGAGGTGAGAAGGGTGGCCTAAATGCGTGCATGACTCTTCAGTTGGCCCTGCACTACAGTTAGCCTACAGACTAGTTTCTGCCTGGGCGTACTCCAGGACTCAAATAATCTGTGTATTATCAAATGAGGTATAGAGAGTCTCCTGTTTTTCTGTCATGTTTAAGATGCCAGGATGAAATGTGAATGGCAGTGAATGTATGAAGTCCTTTAATGTTATTTCTTTACTGTTGACAGTATGTTTTAGAAGTTTATGTAAATGGATGTTTGTTCTGCAGGCTGAATGGGTGTGTTGTAGTTTTATGTACAATGCCCCCTCTGTGAGGCCTACATATTGTATATTTTAATGTAGGCTTTAAATACCATTTGAACTCTAGTCTATAGACAGGGTTGTGCTTCTGTAGTGAGAAAGAGCTTAGTTGTAATTTTGCACAGGGTCATTTGAGAAGCAGGCAGCCTATGTGCCAGAAGGTGGCAGCAATACTGCTCCTGTTGTACATAAACAAAAGGAGATCTAATTGGATTGCAGTTCAATTATATGATCAGTTGCAATATCTTTGCTGCTGTCCTTTGCTGCTTTTATATAAGGATAATGCTGTTATGGACGATTCAAAGATTTGAAAGGTTTCTCTAAATATAGGTTTCTTCTTGCTAACAAGGTAGAACTGTTATGAATGGACCTTCCTGTCTCGGTATGTTTGAACATCAGCCTGTTCACTGTTTAGATGTTGAAATCAAGTGGCCTACCTTGATAAGGATTTAATAGGGGCCGATTTCAAGTTTTCATAACAATCTGCATTTGTGGTTTCCGATTATGGCCGATTTGCATTGCACGAGGAAACTGCGTGGCATTCTGACCACCTGTTACGCGAGTGCAGCAAGGAGCCAAGGTAAGTTGCTAGCTAGCATTAAACTTAGCTTATTAAAAAACAATCAATCTTAACATTATCACTAGTTAACTACACATGGTTGATGATATTACTAGGTATTATTAGTTAAAATAAATTCATGTTAGCAGGCAATATTAACTAGGGAAATTGTGTCACTTCTATTGCGTTCATTGCACGCAGAGTCAGGGCATATGCAACCGTTTGGGCCGCCTGGCTCGTTGCGAACTAATTTGCCTCGAATTTTACATAATTATGAAATAACGTTGAAGGTTGTGCAATGGAACAGCAATATTTAGACTTAGGTTGCCACCCGTTCGATAAAATACGGAACGGTTCCGTATTTCACTGAAAGAATAAACGTTTTCGAAATTATAGTTTCCGGAGTTGACCATATTAATGACCATTATATTAGAATTCAGTCTATGATTTGATAGAATAGTCTGACTGAGCGGTGGTAGGCAGCAGCAGGCTCGTAAGCATTCATTCAAACTTTCCTGCATTTGCCAGCAGCTCTTAGCAATACTTGATTCACAGCGCTGTTTATGACTTCAAGCCTATCAACTCCTGAGATTAGGCTGGCAATACTAAAGTGACTATTAGAACATCCAATAGTCAAAGGTATATGAAATAGTCGACGTGTCGTCATAATTCCTATAATAACTACAACCTAAAACTTGTTAACTGGGAATATTGAACCACCAGCTTTCATATGTTCTGTGCAAGGAACTTAAACGTTAGCTTTTTTTACATGGCACATATTGCAGTTTTACTTACCTCTCCAACATTGTGTTTTTGCATTATTTTTATTTATGTATTATATTAAGTAAAAATAAGTGTTCATTGTTCATTCAGCATTGTTGTAATTGTCATTATTACAAATATATATAAAAATTGGCCGATTTAAATCGCTATCAGCTTTTCTTTTGGTCCTCCAATCGGTATCGGCGTTTAAAAATCATAATCGGTCGACCTCTAGCATGGATGTTTTGGAGTCTGATAACTCTGAAAATGACGTAGGGAAAAATACATATTGGGAATTGAGTAGACTGATACCCCATTTCGTTGATCCACAATCCTTAGGTAAAGCTGTACAGTGCAATATGAATGTCAATACACACTGTAACAGTCCTGCAATAAGAGCTACAATGCTAATATTTGCATAAACTCTTTACAGTTGTGTTCTGTGGGTGTCACCGAGTAGACTGATACCCCATTTCATTGCTTCACATTCAAACCTTGTCTGGCGTGCCCAAAGTAAAATGCCTGCCACTCAGGCCCAGAAAATAGGATATGCACATAATTAGTACTATTGGATAGGAAACACTCTGAAGTTTCTAAGAGTGTTAAAATAATGTATGTGAGTATAACAGAATGGATATAGCAGGCGAAAACCCGAGGAATTTCTGTCCTGGAAAAAGTGTATTTGACACATTGCCTCATTTTGAACCCCTCCCTATTGAAAATGACCATATAAGGGAGTAAGATTTCAGTACCTATTGCTTCCACTGGATGTCAACAGTCTCTAGACAGTGTTTTGATTATGTTTAGTTGCTCTGGATGGTAATAGAAGAAGAATTGGGAAGTGGTCACCAGATGTAAACAGAAGAGGATGCGCGGCTTGCACGCGCTGTGGTTTTTTCCTTTCCTATCGCCCAGTTTATAATCCGGTTGAAATATTATAGTAAATATACATAAAAGTGTTCCTAAGGATACATTATCAATGATGTTTGATTGTTCTTGGACAAGTGTATAGGTTGAACGAGTTCTCTTCACGGTTCAATGGGCGAGTGGATGCTATATTTTCTGATCATAACGCACCAACCAAACTGAGATTTATGGATATAATAAATGACTTTTTCTAACAAAAGAACCATGGATTGTCTTCGTTTGACACTTGGGAAGCCCTCAGCAGAAGTTCTTCAAAAGGTAAGGGATTTGTTTTCGCTGTGAAATGTGTTTTGTGTGAACCGCGATGGTTTATGAATTTATGCTAGTGCCCCACTGCTCCGTAAGAGGTTAACAGATCAGACCAGTCAGTTGGACTTAAATCTGCATCGTAGTTACTCTGCTCACTTTTCAGTTTTTTTATATCGTTATGTTGCACATTTAATATGGTTCTTAAATCTCTTTTTAGTGAGCTTTCTAACCACCAATGTAACATTGTGGTCAGATATGCCAGTTAGTAAGTTACTGGACTTATTTATTTGATCAGGTCTGTTAGTAAACACCAGATCAATTTGAGTCTGGGATGACTGTGTTACTCTGGTTGGACTTTGTATTATTTGAGTCAGGTTGACATAATCTGATCTCTTGAGTTTTTTTTCCTGCAAGTTTTTTTTTTTTATATTGAAATCACCCATGAAGATAATCTCCTTATGATCACATTCTTTAAGCATGGCATTTAGATGGTCATAAAACGAGAACAGATGTTGGTGGTCGGAGAGACATATGAGGGGAGAGGAAGACCTTCAGCCCCATACATTCATTGGCATGTTTCCATATAATACGATTGCGTTTAAAGTTATCTTTCATGTACATAAGTAATCCACCCCCTCTGCCCTCTCCCCTGTCCTTCATGAATATGGAATATTCAGGGACATTAAAGGCAGAAATTTAATATTTTTTTCAGCCATGTCTCAGAGAAACAGAAATAATCTAGATTAGAGGAGTTCAATATATGTTCTACTTGTTCACCCTTAGAAACAATGCTATTCAGATGACCTCCCAATATTCCTCTAGGCTTGGAATGGGGGTCCCAGAGCATTTTAGCCTGATTAATGGTTTGAAAAGGTTTCATGGTACAATGGTTTCTAATACCTTGGTTAAGAGAACTGAGTTTCTGTCTCGAAGGCTGGTTTTGTTTGGGACATGTATCAAGAATTATCAGCAGATTGCTCATTCTCTTGAAAAGCCATGTTAGCCACAGAAGTTATGCTCACATACACAGAATGTCCTTCTCTGGACCAGATAATATAGGTTACTCAAATATAGATTATTTTAATCCTTCATCAATGTTTTTGGTCTGGATGGCTAATTAGGGGGACTTTTCTCCACTTCTCCCAGAATTACATCCTCCATATCAGCCTTTTTTTTTTCTACAGGTGACCTAACTCCAGATGGGGAGCTTGGTACCCTGGGCCGCTTGGGTGTATGTTGATTCCGGATTGTTTGAATGAAGGCCAGCATTGATGTTTGGCTGCCTTTTGTATTCCCCAGAGAGTTGCATCCCCTTCGGGGTCCCTTATTAACATCAAGGTTTTCTATTGGGCTATGATTGTCACTGGTCTCAGTGTGAAATAGTGTGAAAAAGGTTCCTCTTTGCACCTTATGTTGTGTAGTAGGACTACTCTACCACCCCTTGGCCCCCCACGCGTGGGATTGTCGGCCAGTCCTGTCTACACGCAGGACCTTGTCCATCATAAAATACTTTTATCCAGTGAGGGCCCATCTTTACAGACCGTGTTATAGGAATGATGGGTGCTGCTTCAACATATACAAAATGATCTCCATTGGAGCAGTTTGTAAGTTGACCCTTGTATCTTATCATGCGCCTCATCACTCTCCCCACCACCTTACATCCAGCTTTAGCCAGGAACACAGTCACAACACCATCATCTGCTGATTCAGGTAGTTATTTAATTGTAACTTGAATGGAGTTTTGGTCAGCCATGCGCGATTTCAAACTGAATGGATTATTCTCTTTGAATGCAACGTGTTTTCCTCTGACTGTTATTCCTCTGATCAGAAGCTTTGCCCTTTCTTCCTTACTGAATATATATATATATATATGCGCCAGTGCACATACTCTCTGTACTGACCTCGTGGTTTGGATAAATTTCCTGTATGAGAGACTGTGGTAGAGCTCCTCATTAATGGGGTTGGCTATGGCCTTCTCCTTTGTCAGGATTTCTCTTTCCATGATAAAAAAAATTGGTAAAACAGTCTCCTTTGGGGCATTTCCACCCACAACCTTGCTCCAGGTCTCATTTTCCTTGACATCAGTTTTTGCGTTGCTGGAAATAGCCATCACTACTGCAACCATTTTAATTGTAGTGTTATTGATTAAAGTAATTTGTTTAACATTGAAATATATCAATAAAACGATTCAGCAGTATACAGTGAGGATACTTCTTACTTAAATTCTCAGGGATCACTGGGGCGCTAGCGGGGCTGCTCCCGACACTACCAGGTAAAATGTAAGGCGCCAAATTCAAAATCCAAAAGTTGAATTATTAAACATCCACCAATATACAAGTGTTCCATACTCATCAAAAGCTCTGTTTCTTGGCAATATCACAGCGTTGTCAGATTTCAAAAAGGCTTTACGGCGAAAGCAGCACATTTGATTGTTTGAGAGTAGCACCTCACATATTTTTCCCATAGCCATGAATCGATTAGCCATCATGGCACACACATAACACATTTCACAGCAAAAACAAATCAATTACCTGTTGAAGAACTTCTGCTGAGGTCATCCTAAGTGTCCAACGAAGACAATCCATGGTTCTTTTGTTAGAAAAAGTAATGTATTTTATCCATAAATCCTCCATTTGGTTTGCGCGTTATCAGAAATGACAGCTTCCACTACTCCATTGAAACGTGACGCGAACTCGTTCATCTTATACCTATAAACTTGTCCAAGAACAATCAAACATAGTTTTAAATGTATCCTTAGGAACACTTTACGATATTTACTATTATAAATCAACCGGAATATAAGCTGATCGATAACGACGGTAAAAAAGACACTGCGTGACTTCTCGGGCGCGCGCTGGGTACTGTTTACATGAAAGAGTGACTTCCTGTTTTGCTCTTCTTCTCTGGTCTAATTCATCCAAAATGAAATTTTACACTGTCTCGAGACTGTTGACATCTAAAGGAAGCGATGGGTACTGCATTCATATGCCCTTATATGGTCATTTTCATGAGGGAGGGGTGCCCAAATGAGCAATGTGTCAAAATCACTTTTTCCAGGACAGAAATTCCTCGGTTTCGCCTGCTATATGCGTTCTATTTTACTCACAGACAAATGGTTAACAGTTTTGGAAAATTCAGAGTGTTTCCTATCCAATGGTACCAAATATCTGCATATCCTATTTTCTGGGCCTGAATGGGAGGCATTTTCCTTTGGGCACGCCAGGCTCTCCAAAACCGACCCCCTCAGCTGCCACTCCCTAACAAGCTGGATTCAGTGTTCTCCAGTAATTGAAGTTTCCCAGCTGGGCCGAATACCCAAACAAAAAGAGACGTCAAAACAAAATATGGATATATCATTCCGGACCTGACGGGCCGTCGGTCGATAAATCCAAAAATGAATCAAACAAACAAGCTGTCTGGTGAGTAGCGCACTACCCAACGAGAGACTGGGCCGACAGAAGCGTGCCGGGCACACGTACCAACGAGATGCCGTACCCGACGGGGTAAGAATAAACGATTAAGAATAAACGATTACTCTACCAGACTTTGGTTCCAGAACCAACGGGACTAAGTGTATTTCATTTAACAAGCAAGTTCGCATGAACTTAGAGTAGGCTCATTGAAATGGAATTGACCTCTACCTTGCAAAGCAGTCTTGTCAGTACAGGAGAGCTCTACATAAAACGAATGCATGCATGAATAAGTCGCTTTGGATGAGGCCGGCATTGTAAATAAGAATTTGTCCTTAACTGACTTGCCTAGTTAAGCAAACATTATGATTATTATTGGGTAGGGTGGTCTCCAGGTGTAGACCTTAGCCTATAGAACATCCGTGTTTTAAAATCTAGGTGACCATTGGCTTGACCTTGCCGCCCAGTGAGAGGATGCTCTGAGCGGTGCCTACATATTGAGTGGATGCCTCTGTGGGCCACGTTGACTGTAAGAGACGGGTCTGTCTGGTTTGAATTGAGCACACTACTGGCCTCCGTCGGTTCCTGCCCCGGCCGGCCCCACACTGCACTCACTGCCTGTGTCCCAAATGGCATCCCATTCCCTATATAGTGCACTACAGTGCTGTTGGAATGCAACCCCTGTGCTCCCCCGGCCGACTCACCTGGCCTCAGGAAGAATAGTGCTTGCCACAGCAGAAGCTGATCTCACTAACCCAGTTACCTTTGAGGTAAAGTCAATACAGTTTTAGTAGCGTGAGAGCCATCAGTATACTACAGTATGCTGCTGCTGCCAGTGTTTTCATGAGTTGTCTTATTCCTCCGAGTTGAAAGCAGGGCAGGCCTAGAACTATTTCCTACAGACAGTGCTGCAAATGAATTGTACTGTAGTGTGTTTTCAGGCCATTGTTTGGCATCTTCATATCCAATTCATTGGGGCTTGTGTTTTAAAGCCAGGTGGAGGAAGAGGTCTACTTTTCAAAATGAGGTAATATAGTCTGTGAAAGTAGTTGACGCTGGCCTGTAAATCTGTTATCATATGGGTTATAGGAAGAAGACTGTGGCTGGTTACTCCTCCCAGCGGTTTCCTGGAAGAAGACACTAAAGGAACACTGACAGATGACTCATCTTAGTAGATACCACATGGTCAGGTCACATGGTCAGGAAATAGGCCTAGCCCAAAAATAGCAAATCTCAGTTCAGCCCTGTCTGGAATCAGTATTTTTCTTTCCAAATCAAAAGGTATTGGCCGCGTATACAGATGTTATCGCAGGTGCAGCAAAATGGTTGCTAAATGACAAAACTGTATGAACAGTATGTGAATAGAAAAGGTGTGTACAGCAGTAGTTATATAGGATAAGCCATGACTAGATACAGTATCTATACATTGAACAAAAATAAATGAAACATGCAACAATTTAAAATATTTAACGGATTTACAGTTCATATAAGGTAATTAATCGGTCAATTGAAATAAATTAGGCCCTAATATATGCATTTCACGACAGGGAATACAGAAATGCATCTGGTCACAGACATGGGGCTTGCATTATCATAAGGTGATGGCGGCAGATGAATTTTACAATAATGGGCCTCAGGATCTTGTCATGGTATCTCTGCATTCACGTTTCCATCAATAAAATGCAGTTGTGTTCATTGTCCGTAGCCTATGCTGGCCCATACCATAAGCGCACTGCCACCATGGAGCAACGTTGACATCAGCAAACCGCTCGCCCATACAACGCCAAATGCACTGTCTGCCATCTGACCGGTTCAGTTGAAACTGGGATTTATCCGTGAAGAGCACACTTCTCCAGAGGCCATTGAAGGTGAGCAGTTTCCCACTGATGTCGATTACGCACCGAACTCCAGTGAGGTCAAAACCCTGGTGAGGATGACGAGCACGCAGTTGAGCTTCCCTGAGACGGTTTCTGACAGTTTCCGCAGAAATGTTTCATTGTGGAAACGGTTTCATCAGCAGGTTAGCGGGTGGCAGGTCCCAGACGATCCCGCATGTGAAGAAGCCGGATGTTGCGGTCCTTGGCTGGTGTGGTTATACGTGGTCTGCGGTTTTGAGGGTGGTTGGACGTACTGCCAGATTCTCTAAAACTATGTTTGAGGCGGCTTATGGTAGAGAAATGAACATTCAATGATCTGGCAACAGCTCTGGTGGACATTCCTGCAGTCATTATGCCAATTGCACGCCCCCTCAAATTGAGACATCTATGGAATTGTGTTGTGTGACAAAAGTGCACATTTTAGTGGCCTTTTATTGTCCCCAGCACAAGGTACTCCAGTGTAATGATTATTCTGCTCACTAGCAATAATGTAAACACATTTGTGCACAACATTTGAGAGAAGTAAGCTTTTTGTACAAATGGAACATTTCTGGGATCTTTTAATTCAGTTCAGGAAACATTGGACCAACACGTTGTTTATATTTGTGTGTGTGTGTATGTATATATATATATATATATATATATATATATATATATATATATATATATAAAACGTAATGTAAACTTTATTAAAGTGACCAGTGTTCAATGACTAGAATACAGTATATACACTGAGTATAGCAAGCATTAGGAACACCTTCATTATATTGAGTGGTACCCCTATTTTAAATCAAATTGGCACTGGCCAATCGTTCGTGAGAAGAAAAAAAATAGTGTGTGTGTATTTTCATTAGAGGTTATGATTCTTATCACACGCACACAGCAAACCGTTACGGAGCCTAGTTTGAGTGAGAAATGTGTCACAGTGCGAGAGTTGCTGCTGGAGTGAAACTTGCTTTTTATAATCAAAATTATAATGCAAGAATTGTAAATGCAGTCGTTTGTTAAAAACAATTTTGATGGCAACGATAAATAGCAATTTTATTTATCTTCAGGTAATTGAAACGCGCTACCCATCTGCCATTCAAGTGGTTAGGCAACGTGTGAAACCCAGGGTTGAAGGAAAGGCGGTACGATCCAGTTGGTGTACGCCGTACTGCCCAAAAAATGATAGGTTATTACACCATTATTTAATGTTACCACGTCAGCAATTTTGGATGCTGAAGTAATTTTGAGCTCGGCTAGCCTACAGGAGTGCCTTCGTTAAGTGATTGTTTGACAATCAGATGCTACATTAGAAGGCATAGGTGTCTATAAAGCTAGGGGAAGCTTTCCCTAAAGTACATTTTATTAAATTGCCAAAATGATATAGCCTAATTGGCTTACTTCTGTCTATACAGAAATTAATACAATAATTAAAAATAGGCTACTACACCAGAAAGCATGATTTGGCCACAGAGGATCATTAGCGTTTTAAATCGCATAGACTACTGTCGGAAGGGCCTGCAATTTGCGCAGAGCGTGCTTCAAATACCAAATAGATGATTGTTGAGTTGCGACTGTCAGTGAAAAGCAGAGAGACCCAGCCAGGCATATCGCAATATTTAAAATACAATTGCGGAAAAACTGTTTGGAAAGCAAATGGCTATTGCTGTAAAGTGATGACAATGAAAAGACTCCAATCTGTCTTAACAGTAGCCTATCTTACTGGCACCAGCGGAGAACATCGGCTATATCCCCAGTGAGTGTGCATATTCACTGTCTTCATCATTGGGTCAGTGCCACTTTCGTTTGTGTTTGGACACTAATTTCCTCCCCCAGGTTAGATGAACGTCATATTGTATTTGTGTCTCCCCTTTTCAAATGCCGATTATACAGATCAGACTACATTGTTTTTATTGATATGTTTGTCAGTGTCAGCAGAGTAGGCTACCCTGTAATTTTTGTAGTAGGCCTATTTATTTTTAATTTTTTTATGGGTGAGTGCACTTGTGTGTCCTGTACCGGTAAGAAATGAAGTCTACTTTCACCTCTGGTGAAAATATTATGAGGCATGTCTTACCTTGCTTCAAAGTAGCAGAGACGAAATCTGTTTCTTTAACAGAATGACAAGCTGACCAATAGAATAGATACACTTTACTATGGGGGATAGTAGATTGACAGGCTAATGATGTTTGTTGTTACTCATCTTGTTGGCTGAGGAAAGTAAATAGGGACAGTTATTCTAGCATCTTCAAAGTGTGTTGGAATTCGGTAAGAACCAAGCGCACCTTTCCATGTTCTTTTAAGGTAAATTACCATAATCTAAGTGTGATTTATGACAGTATGAACACTGTGGGTGGACGCCCTAATCAGGTTTATGCACCCAATGCATATGGGTTTGGTACATTTCTCAAATGTCCGGAGCTACATTTTCCTAACGAAAACTCTGGTTGACTCCCTCCACATGTTCTTAGTGATTTCCCTTTGTTTGAGGTAGGAGTATAGAGTGCCAGACAGACAGTCAGATGGTTCTGGCCTCTGGTTTTCAGATAAACTCTCAGAGGAAGTGTTAGCAGGAGGAGGAGCCCAGACTGGCACGGCTCTAATGTGTTGTTCCTTATGGTTAAACCCTTCGGCACACATAGGAGGCCTACACACACACACACCCCTCCCTTTGTTTCTCCCCATTCCAGCGTTGCATGGTTTTCGTCTTGTAGCAGGTTTTCTGCATGATCCCTCCATTTACTGATTGAGACATGATTTTGTGTACACTGCACACACAAGATCTGAGTACAGTACACCATGACTCACTCACACATTCTGTGACTCGCTTAGCAAATACCCTCTGATTTCCAGAGACAAAACGCAGAGGTTCAATGTTATAATGAATTGGTCCCTCAGCAGTCTCAGCTAACTAACACTTGCTGTTTTGCTGCCACACACCAGCGTGCACCAGCACTTCCGCTTGCCTGAAGCCACTGAGGCATGTGCTCCACCTGTTAAAGCTAGTTGCCCATGGGCTCAATAGCTCCTCTGTCTTGCCATACCATATGTCTACATGGAGGTTTTCACATGCATTCTTCAGGCTATCTGCTCTTAATGTTTGAACAGCTGTGTTTGATATGACTATTTTAAGGACATTGTGTGTCTGTGAGTGTTTGTGTCGGTCTGGATTAATAGTGTCAATTTGATAGGAAGTGTTGTTTTTTTACACGACGGGTCTACAGTAAATTCCTCAATGAAAATAGATGTTTGCACGTGCCCTTAGTCTGGTTCGCTTAGAGCTGAGTTGATACAATCAAATGTAGAAAGGTTCCTTTATTCCGTAGATAACCAGCCAGAGGCTTGTCTTCAAAGAGTGTTGTGCTCCTCTGATATAAAATGGCTGTGCGTGTCGCCTTGTTTGTTTTTGCCTCGTGTTGTATTGTGGAAAAGGGTTGTTTGACCGTAATCTGTTAATCCATACAAATCCTCCAGTGTTTGTTTGATTGAGACCTTGGGTCAACCCTGACTGAGGGCCTGTGTGCCCAAACATTTGCACAGTCGTTCAATACATGGTCGGAGGGCCGGAACAAAATGACTAATAATTTGTAGACTGCAAATTGACTGCAAGAAGCTTAAACAGATATGTTTGACTAAAACATAATAATTTCAAACCTTGTTTACATTTGTATACGATCACGTCTCTCTATTATGCGTGGGAATACTTGAACAGATTTCTTAAATTAAAATCACTTGGAGCTGATTAACTGGTGATTTACAGTCTTATGTCCAACAATAGAAAAATAATTTTTTTATTTTTTTATTTTATGTTTTTGCCCAGGCCAAATTTGGCCCACAGACTGCCAGTTGGGGAACCCTGGTCCATAGTGTACGTGTGTGTGTGTATGGATGCACGATATATCGTTGAACATATCGGAATCAGACGATATTAGCTAAAAATGCCAACATCGGTATTGGACCGATGTCTAGTTTAACACTGATGTTAAAAACCGATGTCAAAGCTGACGTGCATACCTATATAACGTAGGTACATGACGTAATAACGCTACGTAAAATTTTGCGCTACATATGCAACACAGCATTCCTAACCTAGCCCACACAATGTCTGCTGTGTGGATCGAGCAGTCAATTTGTCGAGCAGTCATTTGAAAGAGTAAAAACATTTCAGCGAGACAACTCAAAAGCGAAATCCATTCAAGCCAAGACAATGGAATTCATTGCCCTTGACAATCAACCGTACTCTGTCGTGGGTGATGTTTGCTTTCGCCGACTGGTCGAGCAACGGTACACACTACCAAGTGCGCTATTTTTCAGATGTTGCCCAACCGGAGTTACACAGTAATAGCGTCACTGCTATTAGCTTCACGACATGCATACATACGATGGAACGCCGTTTGTGTCTTTGCGTGTCAAAAAAGATACAGTAGCACTGTCAAAGCTGTACAAAAAAGTCTGCAAACACCGACCACGAATGATGTGTTTTACAATACTAATAATAATATATAATAATAATAATAAAGCATAATTTGTTGGACCGCAACTTCTGGGGTAGCTAGCTTTAGCTTGGTACCTAGCTAGCACCAATACAACCAGCCTGAAAACAATGACCAGTAGAAACTGCAGTCATTTTCATTATTCTTAGCAATGATTTAGGAATCCTTGTAAGTATTAGCTATGTAGTCACTTGTTGTTCACCTATTGAAATTGAACTTCAGTTCATGAAAATAAATAGCTAGCCAGCTACTTAACCCTGTTGCCCAAAGCTAACGTTATAATCAGAGAGCTAGCTTCATTTGGCTTGTTAAGCTCGACCGGATCGGGTTATGTGTTGTGAAGCTAGCCACTAAGGATTAGGCACAATAGTGGAATTTGCGGTTTGCCTTCAAAATAAAAGTATGTAATTGACAGTGATGCAAATGAATACAAATAGTAGAATTATGCCTTTTTTATTTTGAAGGCTAACCTTAAAGTCCGCTATTTTGGCTAATCCTTATTGTGGCTAGCTTCACATAGATGGGTCGGACCACCATTAATCAAATAAGAACGGTCTTATAAATGAGGGTTATTTTAGATGACACCTAGCTATATAGTTAGCTAGCTAAATACAGCTACTAAAACAGATTGTTGTGTTATTTGACGTGTATCTTTTTTTGACACGCAAAGACCCAAACAGCATTCCGTAAAAATCTTGGTTGAGAATGAAACGACTGAACAAATGAACAGCACAGTAAGTAAGTGAAAGAAATAGGTTTTGATTATGTTTTACTGGTAATGGGGACATATGTCAATGCAAACAAAATAAATGTTTTGTGTGTAACCTTTTTTGAACTAGGCAAGTCAGTTAAGAACAAAACCTTATTTACAGTGAAGGCCCGGACGACGCTGGGCCAATTGTGCGCCGCCCTATGGGACTCCCAATCACGGCCGGATGTGATACAGCCGGGATTTGTACCAGGGACTGTAGTGATGCCTCTTGCACTGAGATGCAGTGCCTTAGACCGCTGCGTCCATGTGTGTGTGTGTGTGTGTGTTAACTATTTAACTGTACTAGAATGCATATGCAAAAATTTTAAATATCGGTTATCGGTAAAGTATTTAGGCATGGAAAATATCTCGTATCGGCCAAAAATGTAATATCGGTGCATCACTAGTATACAGTTCCTGCTTTAGAGTAGGGAGACTTTTTTTTCTCCCCATTTTCGATCTTGTCTCATCGCTGCAACTCCCCAACGGGCTCGGGAGGCGAAGGTGGAGTCATGCATCCTCCGAAACATGACCCGCCAAACCCCGCTTCTTAACACCCGCCAGCTTAACCTGGAAGCCAGCCACACTAATGTGTTGGAGCAAACACTGTCCACGTGACGACTGAGGTCAGCCTGCAGGCGCCCGGCCTGCCACAAGGAGTCGCTAGAGCGCGATGAGCAGTGTCTTAGACCGCTGCGCCACCTGGGAGGCCCTGAGCTGCATTTTCAATTGCTTGCCCTACATTCTAAACCAGCCTATGTTGCCTTGCCTCTGTGTGAGGTGAGATGTCTGTCTGAACCGGTTGTCTTGTCTCCTCCAGGACTTGCACACAATTTACTGTCACTTCTACCACATGGATGTCCTGTCCCACCTCAGGGAGCACCAGCTCAGGTCAGATTCACCTCCCTGTTCATCCATTAAAGTCAAAGTCAAAGTCAAAGTCAAAGTCACCATTATTAGTCAGTTGTACAACCGAATGCCTTCAACTGAAATGTGTCTTCCGCATTTAACCCAACCCCTCTGAATCAGAGAGGTGCGGGGGGCTGCCTTAATCGACATCCACGTCTTCGGCGCCCGGGGAACAGTGGGTTAACTGCCTTGTTCAGGGGCAGAACGACAGATTTTTACCTTGTCAGCTCGGGGATTTGAACTTGCAACCCTCCGGTTACAAGTCCAACGCTCTAACCACTAGGCTACCTGCCGCCCCACCGACCACACACCCTACTTAAGCTCCATACACCAGGGCCTGTATTCATAAAGCATCTCAGAGTAGGAGTGCTGATCTAGGATCAGGTTGGCCTTTTTAAAACCTAATGAATGAGATTAGACTATGCTATATGGACAGGGGTGGACCTGATTCTAGATCAGCACTCCTATTATGAGGTTTTTATGAATACAGACACAGGAGGTGGAGCTACAACTAGTGTCTGAGTCATCCATATGGCCCTTCCAGT
Organism: Brachymystax lenok tsinlingensis; assembly: GCA_030435695.1. Lineage (NCBI taxonomy): Eukaryota > Metazoa > Chordata > Actinopteri > Salmoniformes > Salmonidae > Brachymystax > Brachymystax lenok. Next base: position 40,799,857 of record CM059792.1, on the reverse strand, counting down.
TACAATCCCCTGTACATACATAGGACAGAGATGACTAACACACACTGGAGCCGGTGTGCAGGCCAGGCCATGCAGCCAATCTCCTCTGAGACTGGCCCTGACATTCACCACAACCATTCCCAATCACCAACACCAACACAGATATGAGAGCTGTCAGTCTGGTTGTGATATTGTATGAACTGGTAAGGTCTGAACTTATAATGTATGAAACAGATCGTTTTTGAAACTTGTTTTGTTGTTGTGCAGGTCAATGTGTACCTCAGCCAGGTATGAGAGACACGAAGCTAACCACATCCTGTTCTAGTAAGTTACACACAAAACCCTAAACGTCTGCTTGGCTTCTCTTGCAGAACACTGTTTTCCTCTGTCTGTCTGCTGCATGGTTTTCTTGTCATGTTTACTGTTGTGTTCTCTGTGTTTACCATTGTTGTTACTACCAAAGACTCCTCACACTTCATGTCAGGACGTGACAGCAGACTTTAATCTCTTTAGTCTTGAAAGAAAGTCATAACGGCCTCTCTTCTGCTCCACTGCATAGAGTTAGACTGTGCTATTGAAAGAGGGTGAGCGGGAGGGGGAGAGAGAGAGGCATACTCTTCATATCCAACATTATGTTGATGTATTACCCCTTTCATTGGAATCACATTAAACTCTCAGTAGTTGAATTTTTGATTGGAAACAGAAATCTCCCCATGCTTACACACACACACACACACACACACACACACCCTTTCCCCACTCAGTACCATGCTCAGACACCATAGGAATCAATCTGCCTGGTCCAATTAGGCACAGAGAACATAGGCATTATAGTACATACTTGGAGGTATTAAACAGCTTTTGAAAACAATCAGGATTCCTCATGAAACACTAATGCTACTTAACCATGTGAACCTCCTAATGTGTTTGGCTTATGCATTAGGCAACCCACGTACAGTGCATTCGGGGAAAAGTATTCAGACCCCTTCACTCTTTCCACATTTTGTTACGTTAGTCTTATTCTGAAATTTATTAAATAGTTTTTTTTCCCCCTCATCAATCTACACACACTACCCCATAATGACAAAGCTCCAACAGGTTTTTAGAATTTTTTGAAAATGTATAAAAAAATAAATAAATCACCAATTCTTTACATGTTTAATTTATATTTTTGTTCAGTGTATTTAGCTATTAAGTGATTTGGTCAAACAGTAATTTTTTACTGCCTTTCACACCTCGCTCCTGTGGAGGAAAAAAAAAATCTGTTCAGCTTTTAGCTATAAGATAAACACAAGTATCCTGTGTAATACTTGTCACAGTTGAAGAGAGGATGTTCTCAGCTTTGTGCAGGTATGTTTTTTTTTTATTTCTCAGCTGTCTTATTTTACAACCAATAAATGTATATGGATTTGCGATACAGAGCGTGCGAAATGAGCATCGCCCTCTGCGAGCACATCGGCCTCATTGGGTATTAGGCTATGACGGCAACGTTTTTTTAGGACATTAATATTTACTTTACTGTTGGAATAAAACATGGCTATGTCCAGTGGCAAAGGTATTTAGAGGTAGTGATTTAGCTAATGTGTTATGAATGTCCACTTACCCAGCTGGTAAATTAGCACCAAATATATTAGTGCACATAAAGATGTTGGCAAATCAAAAAATATTAAGTTCTATTTTAACAGTAAACTATAACAATTGCTGTATTAGGTTGCAGTGCACATCAAAATGTCTTGATTCATGTATTCCTGCTTAGATGAAACAAGTTATTTGAATACCATCTCAGTAGTCTATTGCACTTCTTTATTAAAGCACTGAATGCCATTAGAAGATGATTAGCCTACTCATTTTTTCTATTGGTGACTGTGTGAAGAATCATGGGAATATTGGCAGGTTTGTGGCGCACACGCAGACCTCAAAATTGGTATTAAATTGCATTTCAAGTGGCATTAAAAAAGTATTAAATTCAACTTGATGGAACCTGCAGATACCCTGTACCATCTCGAGCAACAGTCAAGACTTTGAAAAACTCAGGTCCCTGTTCCTTTAAAGAATGATGCATTTGATGTCACCATGCAGACGTGTGCATAAACAGCACTATGTAGACTAACACAATGTCCCTTGTTATCTTGTCTCCATCTACAGCCCAGACAGCATCTCCACATGCTGGTACACCCTCCTGTCTGGTTCAGTTTTCCTCAAGGACCACATGTACTTGGCCAGATGCTGGTAGGTTCCATCTATGTTTCATTGATCAGCACACAGCCCTTCACCAGGGTTGGGTAGTAAAGGATTATATGTAAATGATTTAAAAAAAAAAGTTATTCATTACCAGCAAAAACAAATACTTTTGAAACTAGATTACTTCTAGGATTACTTTTAAAGTCACAAAGGATGTTTTGAGAACATTATTTGACACCTTTCTGTTTTCTCAATGACATTCAAATCAGCAAGTTTTTAAGTCTGACCACAAGTCTGACCACAAGTCAGAGACCACTATGATGACACACCAAATGTGTTTGATGGGTCGTGGGAAAATAGCTGGAATAGGCTTTTGTAGGCTACAGTCCAAGCTGTCTTCCAATGGTACGACTGGTGTCGGCATCCAAAGATTATCCAACTTGAATAAACGCTTGGAGGTGAGGATGGCAGCAGTAGTGTAGCCTACAGGTGATACTGATATAACTTATTATTGTTATCTACATAGCACCACGGTGCGAATCGCACTGCTGCTCTTTATTTAGTTATTTGTGGCTTACGGATTGCGGTTCCTGTGGATGGCTGTGTATTTGAACCCAATAATGGTTGAATTGAAGTTTAAGCTGCCTATCAGTCATTGTTTTTGTGCACTTGCAGCACCTGCATAGTGGGGTTCCTAGCCTATGGAATACAACTTTGACGGAGTTCCTTCCTTTTTAAACTCCTCCGTGGTACTACATTTACATGTTAGTCATTTAACATGCAGTAGGGAAAAAAAGTATTTAGTCAGCCACCAATTGTGCAAGTTCTCTCACTTAAAAAGATGAGAGAGGCCTGTAATTTTCATCATAGGTACACTTCAACTATGACAGACAAAATGAGGGAAAAAAATCCAGAAAATCACATTGTAGGATTTTTTTATGAATTTATTTGCAAATTATGGTGGAAAATAAGTATTTGGTCACATACAAACAAGCAAGATTTCTGGCTCTCACAGACCTGTAACTTCTTCTTTAAGAGGCCTGTCTGTCCTCCACTCATTACCTGTATTAATGGCACCTGTTTGAACTTGTTATCAGTATAAAAGACACCTGTCCACAACCTCAAACAGTCACACTCCAAACTCCACTATGGCCAAGACCAAAGAGCTGTCAAAGGACACCAGAAACAAAATTGTAGACCTGCACCAGGTTGGGAAGACTGAATCTGCAATAGGTAAGCAGCTTGGTTTGAAGAAATCAACTGTGGGAGCAATTATTAGGAAATGGAAGACATACAAGACCACTGATAATCTTCCTCGATCTGGGGCTCCACGCAAGATCTCACCCCGTGGGGTCAAAATGATCACAAGAACGGTGAGCAAAAATCCCAGAACCACACGGGGGGACCTAGTGAATGACCTGCAGAGAGCTGGGACCAAAGTAACAAAGCCTACCATCAGTAACACACTACGCCGCCAGGGACTCAAATCCTGCAGTGCCAGACGTGTCCCCCTGCTTAAGCCAGTACATGTTCAGGCCCGTCTGAAGTTTGCTAGAGAGCATTTGTATGATCCAGATGAGGATTGGGAGAATGTCAGATGAAACCAAAATAGAACTTTTTGGTAAAAACTCAACTCGTCGTGTTTGACGACAAAGAATGCTGAGTTGCATCCAAAGAACACCATACCTACTGTGAAGCATGGGGGTGGAAACATCATGCTTTGGGGCTGTTTTTCTGCAAAGGGACCAGGACGACTGATCCGTGTAAAGGAAAGAATGAATGGGGCCATGTATCGTGAGATTTTGAGTGAAAACCTCCTTCCATCAGCAAGGGCATTGAAGATGAAACGTGGCTGGGTCTTTCAGCATGACAATGATCCCAAACACACCGCCCGGGCAACGAAGGAGTGGCTTCGTAAGAAGCATTTCAAGGTCCTGGAGTGGCCTAGCCAGTCTCCAGATCTCAACCCCATAGAAAATCTTTGAAAGTCCACGTTGCCCAGTGACAGCCCCAAAACATCACTGCTCTATAGGAGATCTGCATGGAGGAATGGGCCAAAATACCAGCAACAGTGTGTGAAAACCTTGTGAAGACCTACAGAAAACGTTTGACCTCTGTCATTGCCAACAAAGGGTATATAACAAAGTATTGAGAAACTTTTGTTATTGACCAAATACTTATTTTCCACCATAATTTGCAAATAAATTCATTAAAAATCCTACAATGTGATTTTCTGGATTTTTTTTCCTCATTTTGTCTGTCATAGTTGAAGTGTACCTATGATGAAAATTACAGGCCTCTCTCATCTTTTTAAGTGAGAGAACTTGCACAATTGGTGGCTGACTAAATACTTTTTTTTTCCCCACTGTAGTTAGGTGGGATAACCACATATCAGTCAAAGTAAGAACACTTTTCCTCTAAGTAGTTATCAGCAAAGTCAGAGCTAGAAGAGGGAGAGGGGGTCAAGTGCAAGTGTTGGTTCAGGAAAGTTTTTGTGCTCTATACTGTCAAACTAGTATAATTTAAGAAGACCACGAGTGGGGCTTCTTTTTTTTGATAAAAATAAAACATTCAGCCTAATCGTATTATCTGTAGTAGAAAGCAATCGGTTAGAAGAAGCCAACATAACCAACCCATAAAGTAAAATGCAACGTCCGTTTATGGCCAGCTATGTAAACACAAATTTATCCTGCAGTAGATGTCATTCAATTGGTAATATACATTTTTGTCTTCTAATGCCTCTTAAACTGAATTACTAAATTGGGGTAATCCAAAAGTTACTTTACTGATTACAATTTTGGACAGGTAACTAGTAACGAAGGGATTACATTTAGAAAGTAACCTACCCAACCTTGCTCTTCAGACAGACTGGGAGGGATACAGATTAGGAGAGGGTGTCTGCGTCCCAAATGGCACCCTATTCCCTATATAATGCACTACTTTTGACCAGGTTCCATATGGCTCTGGTCAAAAGTAGTGCACTATAAAGGAAATGAGTTGCCATTTGGAACGCATCCAGAGAGGCTGGTAGTGTGATATATTCAGCTCTGGAGGTGTGTCTCCTGTCTTGCAGCAGTGTGCTTCAGATCTGTGTTGGCTTTGATAAGAAGAGAGCCTGTGATGAAGTGCCTGTAATACTACTTTTACATAGGTTCACTGTGTTCAGCCTATAAAAAAAAAACTACATTTGGGCAATGTTTATATGAGTTGCCATGAGTTGACCCCCTTACAAACTGGCCCATTTTTTAAGACATTCTTGCCTGCATACACTTTTTATACCTCCCACTGGCACATGCCAGTGATGAGTGGTAGTAGTGGTGTGCAGATGTGGGTGGGCCACTATTTGAATAAATCCATTGAATATACACCATCAAAAAGAAATCCATTATTCATTTGTTTAGGCAGGTCCTAAGAAACATCAATACTTTTTTAAATACATTTTTTAAACAATAGAATGGCATATTTTGAGTTTAATTATGTTAAGTCCAAATGAATGAAATCAATAGTTTATTATTTAGTTAATTAAACAGACAAGACACACCTACCCCGATCAGTCAACACACACATATTGTGTAGTAAGAATGTAATTAAATATAACAGAATAAAATAGCAGCGTGTGGAACCGCTGTCATATAAAAAAGTTATATTTTGAAACAGCCCAAGGCAAGCCCATGCTTTTTCTTATTCACGTTTTATCTCTTTCCGCTTTGTTAGGGAGCAGGCGTAGGGTCTTACATTGAGAGTATCTTCATCATGATACCGATAGAAAATAGCAATCTATATTTTCAAAAGCATGCGTGTCTCGTGTTCATACTTCACAACCTCTGCAGGCTTTTGGAGTTGCCTTTACGCGATTTAGCAAAATAATAGGCCTACATTTGATTTAGACTAAATAAATTGGCCTACATTTGATTTAGACGACATTATTGCAAGCTAAATGTTTCTGATCAGTGACAGATGAGCAAACTAATAGATGAACTATACCACCTCCACTTATTAACCAAATGTACAGACGGAGATTCAGTGACACAAAATAAGGCTATATTTCATACTAAGCCGTAGGCAGAACTTTACAGCAATCCTGACTAGGTCGGTTGGCGGAAATTTAGTCTTTGCTAGGTAAAGCTTTGCCTTATCTCAGCTCACTGGTCACCATAGCAACACCCACCCGTAGCACGTGCTTCAGCATGTATATTTCACTGGTCATCCCCAAAGCCAACACCTCCTTTGGCCACCTTTCCTTCCAGTTCAAAAATCACTGAAGTTGGAGACTTGTATCTCACTCACTAACTTTAAGCGTCAGCTGTCAGAGCTGCTTACCGATCGCTGCACACAGCCCATCTGTAAATAGCCCATCCAACCAACTATCTACCTCATCCCCATATTTGTTTTTCTGCTGTTTTGCACACCAGTATTTCTACTTGCACATCCTCATTTGCACATATCACTCCAGTGTTAATTGCTAAATTGTAGTTACTTTGCCACTATGGCCTATTTATTGCCTTACCTCCTTACTTAATTTGCACACACTGTATACTGATTATTGACTGTACGTTTGTTTATCCCATGTGTAACTCTGTTTTTGTCGCACTGCTTTGCTTTATCTTGACCAGGTCGCAGTTGTAAATGGTTAAATATAGGTGGAATAAAAATAAAAAAATAACAAAAATACCGCCAATAACTTTCATATATAAAAAAAGTTGGCAGGATACTAAAGTTGGCAGAAAAACGTATTGGTTTGAAAGGTGTATAATAGAGCAATTCTAACAGCTGCTCACACACAAACTGTAATTTTAACACACTTAAGTAGGGATCATGTTTGATGGAGTGCAGCTTTGAGGCGAGTGAGATTCCTCCAGCAACACATGACTATAATAACTGCATCTGCCAAAAATGAGGTGTGTGTGTGTTGCCGATTGACTACAGATGTCTCGGACACAGGCACACCAGCCAGGCCCATTCTCACCGCTTATTGTTTTTTTGTCTGCCTGCATCAGTTGGTCTCTCCAACACACCCTCACTCCTCCACTTTGTCCGGCACAGCCATAAAACACAATCCTGAACCAATTAGTGTTTTTGAAGAGAATTTGCACATAGAACCACTTCCTCTACCCCATTTTTAGGCTAGTGCCATCCAAATGATTAATATTTCCAAGAGCCCCGCCTACAGACCATTAAGCCATGTTTACACTGCAGTCCTTAATGCTCAAATCATTTTAGTTTTTCAAATCCGTTTTGGAATACTGACTGCCCAAACAGCAAGATACAAGTAACCACGTGTGTTCAGACAGTAGTAATTTATTGACATGGCTACACTAGTTATCATGGTATTGGCGGGAGTGTATGCAGTGGTGTAGGCTGATTGGTGGTGCTCGTGCTTCCTGTCACTCAGAAGTTGTTGTATCGCAAACGAAGATGACAACAGTGCCTGCTATGGGCGTTTCCCAGTTGCTTTGAATGTTTGGAATCATAGTCACTTTACCTCTACCTACGTGTACATATTACCTAGACTAACCGGTGCACCCGTACATTGACTCTACCGGTACCCCCTGTATATAACTTTGCTACTGTTATTTTTATTGTTAATAAGAATGATTATTATTATTATTATAATAAAACACTTTTTACTTCAGTTTATTTTAGTAAATACTTTAACACTTTTTTTTTCTTCTTAAAACTGCATTGTTGGTTAAGGGCTTGTAAGTAAGCATTTCACAGTAAGGTCTACACCAGTTGTATTTAGCGAATGTAACAAATAAATAAAATTTGATTTAGTAAGAACCCTTTTTTATAAAGCCTCAAAGGATAAGGTGATCCAACTTTCAAATGAGTCCATTATTTTGTCTTACTGCAACAGTCAACTAGCTAGCTAGGTAACTGTTTAGTTAGCTAGCACATGTTCTTGTCAAACTGTCAACAGTGTAACTAGCATGCAACAATGTATGCCGAATCAAATTTGATTTATCACATGCTTTATAAACAACAGCTGTAGACTAACAGTGAAATGCTTAGTTACGGGCCCTTCCCAACAACGCAGAGAGAAAGAAAATGAGAAATAATAGAAAGAATTGGAAAATAACGAGGAATATAGGGTACCAGTAAATACTGAGTTGATGTGCAGGGGTATACGGTCTAAAAAACAAATCAGATTTCTACTGTTCAGACATGTCTTATTGCCAGGAATCAATGATTTCAATCGCCCTATGAAGGTAGTTTGAAATGGGGCTTGAAATATCCTATTCCATGTGCTTTTTTTGTCTGTTAAGACTTCAACCTGCCAGTGTGAACAAGGCTTTAGTCGTTCTAGATGGCACTGCATATATTGGATTTGAAGCACTGAGGTTTACACAAATGGAAAATGGGGACAAAAACATTGAAAAGCTATTGGTGTGTAGCTGAATCTGCTTGTTGGCAGAAGTTTGTCCCACATGAGGTGACCAACGTGCTTTAGTTCAGAAGGAAAAGTTGGGCAAGCACGACTGCGTCGAGGAGATATTAAAGTGTGTGTGTGAACATGGTGTCTGTGTGCTCCCGCATGTTAGTTGATGACAGACCGAGAGGGGCGGTGGGGGTGGGTTGCTGCCCTGCAGGTGGCTGTTGTGAGGAGGAGGGTTGGGGGGCCGGAGGGCAGGGAGCAGGGGGAAGGGAATAATGTGGAACTCCTGGAAGGACTGGGACTGACCATGTGTTTCTGAGTAGCCTGCAGCCCAGAAGCACATCCAGGCAGGAAATGAACACACACACTGCCCTGGAGCCACAGGACACACAGAACTGAGTAGAGGGGACACACTCCCTCCCTTAGAAAGGACCAACTCAAGCCCATAATGACTCTCCTCTTCCCCCTGGATCTCTAAACAGACTCCTCCTCTTCCCCCTGGATCTCTAAACAGACTCCTCCTCTTCCCCCGGGATCTCTAAATAGACTCCTCCTCTTCCCCCGGGATCTCTAAATAGACTCCTCCTCTTCCCCCGGGATCTCTAAATAGACTCCTCCTCTTCCCCCGGGATCTCTAAATAGACTCCTCCTCTTCCCCCGGGATCTCTAAATAGACTCCTCCTCTTCCCCCGGGATCTCTAATCAGACTGGACATGGATTTAAAAAAGGAGTTTGGATCGAGACTTGTGCTATTCTATCATTTCCCCAGAGAAGCGGATCTGTATGTAGCTGTTTGAGTTAGTGTTTGTCTTCTTTCGTTGTGCTTTTATCGTTCTGTTTGGAGTTGACCCCTAGGACTTGGAGTTCTGGATGTGTGCCGGAGTAAGTCATTGAGGAGGTTTTCGACTTCTCTCCCTATGCTTGTGGACTGATGCCGGCATGGGAATCTGCTCCCTGGGGAAAAACTCTTAAGGACTAAATGTTTTGGAATTCCCCGTGGGATGCACACATCTGCAAGATGCCAACAGGTCTGCGTGGTTTGACATGAAAGCGTACTATACATGTTTTTGATTTAAATCTGACAGACATGTACTACTATTGTGAGAATGTAAGAAAGGCACATTTCCCCAGACTGAGACATGACTTAACTGAGGAATAGCCCAGGGGAAGTGTTTCTTTCTACTTGCAGTTTCACTTCTAAAACGGATTCATCTTAACTTACCCATTACAAGAGAACACAGCCTTGTTGAACACAACATTAAGCGATCCTGTAGCTGACCGAAAGGTTATTTTCTAAAATCTTGTGAAGTTCTCATGTCTTCCCATGTTTTGAATCTGGTGAAACCGCAGCCCTTCTCTTGTCCGGTGATTGTTGTTGAATGTCCAGCATGTTCAAGGTAAGCTAACACTGGGGAAGTTCCTTTTTAGATAATAAAGTAACATTGTACTGTTTTTATTTTCTACTACATTAGAATATCATTAGTATTCCTGCTCAATAATGTAGACCAGGGTTAGGCAACCTCCATGTTTTTGATGTAAGGGACCTGGAAGACCAGGTGTGTTGAATTTAGGTAATCAATAAATTAGCTCAGTTGGTCAGGTGTGGTGCCTAGTTAGAACAACATCCTGCAGTACCTTCGGCACTCGGGGTACAGGGTTGCCTACCCCTGATATAGACTAAAGGGTCTGTAGGAGTTTAATTGACTGGCTTGTTTTAATTGACTGGCTTGGTTAGCCAACTTCTCTCCACTACCCCCCTCCTCTCCAACCCCCCACTCATCCCAGATACTGTACATGCCAAAGCAGATTAAATCATATGTGTGCTAGAGTCGCCCACCCCCTCCGTATGGACAATCACACACAATGCCTCTCCTAAAGGACTCCAAACAGTCTATGCATTGACTCCCTTGATACAATGACTGTATAAAATACATTATTCAAATACTGAGCTATATTGTATGCTCCAGAAAATTGGGCAATTATATTATTTTTTTCTAATACAATTGCTCAGAGAAAGAGATTTTGTTCAAGTAGTCCATTTCTTTGTCATGATACTGTCATTTTTGCTAATTTTTATCAAGGGTGTCAATAATTTCGGGCCCCACTGTATATTAATTCCTGGGGGTGAGCTGTAGAGAGGAAAAGGAAGCCAGGCAGGCAGCATCTCCCATCGGCTGACAGGCTGCACCAGGCTGGTCCCAGCCTCACTGGAGTGTGGAGAGAGTTGTCAAAGCAAGGCTGACGTCCGGCTCTCACAGCAGACCGACTCCCACATCCCTCGCTGAGAGCGAGAGACGCATCAGTATTCTGGAGGAAAATGGAAGTTCACTTCTATGTTTAATGCACTGTTCCCTTTTCCAGGAACAAGCACATGTGACTGTAGAATAGTCCCTAAGTAGTGCCCCAGGCTCTCTGCTTTGACCACGATTTTGGGACATAGGCCTATTGCAGCAGTGGAAGTTGTGGTCACACACTGCCCGTGTCGATGATGTCAAGATACCAGACCCGGTACAATAAATTGACGCATAAGCTTTGATATATACCAATGTTTTGGGACATAGGCGTTTATTTTTGTTCCCTTACTTTGGTTCCCTTACTCGGGGTGGTGTGTTCCATTCTCAGGTATTTAAGCATTTGAACGTTCTTCTTTATCACCGAACACTAAATGAAGACACACTTTCTTTCATTGGACAAGAAACGTGCTGGTTTTGTTGTGTGAAACCACCCATGATTAAAGAAGGGAATAGGGTACCATTTGGGACGCAAGCGAGAAGAATAGGAGTTACAGATTTGGGGGCTCTCCCTGCTCATCACATCTCATAATTAAAAGCACTGAATCTCTCCCTTTCTCGCCGTTAATTGGAGCATGGGTATTTTCGGTGCATTCTGCTTCCTCTCTGATTTTAGATGGATTGTGCTATTGAGATGTGACACTGCCGTGAAGATGAAGAAATTAAGTGACAAAATATAAAAATGTGTGAGGACTGTTCTATTATTAGATGGAAAGCTGAAGCAAAGGGATCCCTCATCTTCCAATTTTCATTGGGTTGAATTAAACTGAACAAAAATAAACGCATCAAGTTCAAAGATTTTACTGAATTACAGTTCATGTAAGGAAATCAGTCAATTGAAATAAATGCATTAGGCCCTAGTTAATCTATAGATTTCGCATGACTGGGAATACAGATATGCATCTGTTGGTCACAGATTCACTACATGACCATAGGTATTTGGACACCTGCTCGTCGAACATCTTCCAAAATGTCTGTAACCAATTCATTAATATGAAGTTGGTCCCCCCTTTGCTGCTATAACAGCCTCTACTCTTCTGGAAAGGCTTTCCACTAGATGGCTTTCCACAACATTTGCTGTGGGGGCTTGCTTCCATTCAGCCACGAGCGTTAGTGAGGTTGGGGACTGATGTTGGGCAATTAGGCCTGGCTCGCAGTCAGCGTTACAATTCACCCCAAAGGTGTTAATAGGGTTGAGGTCAGGGCTCTGTGCAGGCCAGTCAAGTTCTTCCACACCGATGTCGACAAACCATTTCTGTATGGACCTTGCTTGTGCACAGGGGCATTGTTATGCTGAAACGGCAAAGGGCCTTCCCAAACTGTTGCCACAAAGTTGGAAGCATAGAATTTAGAATGTCACAACCCTGACCTGTTCACCGGACGTGCTACCTGTCCCAGACCTGCAGGAGCGGTAGAGATACTCTGAATGATCGGCTATGAAAAGCCAACTGACATTTACTCCTGAGGTGTTGACCTGTTGCACCCTCGACAACCACTGTGATTATTATTATTTGACCCTGCTGGTCATCTATGAACATTTTAACATCTTGGCCATGTTCTGTTATAATCTCCACCCGGCACAGCCAGAAGAGGATTGGCCACCCCTCATAGCCTTGTTCCTCTCTAGGTTTCTTCCTAGGTTCTGGCCTTTCTAGGAAGTTTTTCCTAGCCACCATGCTTCTACACCTGCATTGCTTGCTGTTTGCGGTTTTAGGCTGTGTTTTTGTACAGCACTCTGTGACATGGCTTGTGTGCGTTGCTTCCAGAGTTAGTTTGTACCTTGGTAGTGAGTATTGCAACTAAGGACAGACTTTATGTATGCGCTTCAGCACACGGCAGTCCCATTCTATGAGCTTGAGTGGCCTACCACTTCGCTGCTGAGCCGTTGTTGCTCCTTGTTTCCACTTCTCAATAACAGCACTTACAGTTGACAGGGGCAGCTCTAGCAGGGCCGAAATTTGACGAAGTGACTTGTTGGAAAGGTGGCATCCTATGACGGTGCCACGTTTTAAAGTAACTGTCTGTTTTCCATAGCATATGCCTGCCCGTACCATAACCCACCGCCACCATGGGACACAAAATGTTGACATCAGCAAACTGCTCACCCCCACGACGCCATCGGCCCGGTACAGTTGAAACTGGGATTCATCTGTGAAGAGCACACTTCTCCAGCGTGCCAGTGGCCATCGAAGGTGGGTATTTGCTCACTGAAGTCTGTTACAATGCCAAACTGCAGTCAGGTCAAGACCCTGTTGAAGACACCGAGCACGCAGATGAGCTGCCCTGAGACAGTTTCTGACAGTTTGTGCAGAAATTCTTTGGTTGTTCAAACCCACAGTTTCATCAGCTGTCCGGGTGAAGAAGCCGGATTTGGAGGTCCTGGGCTGGCGTGGTTACATGTGGTCTGCGGCTGTAAGGCTTCTTTTACATTCTTCCAAATTCTCTTAAACGACCGTTGGAGGCCACTTATGGTTGAGAAATTAACATAAAATTCTCTGGCAACAGCTCTGGTGGACATTCCTGCAGTGAGCAAGCTAATTGTATGCTCAATCAAAACTTTGTGTTGTGTGACACAACTGCATATTGGCCTTTTATTGTCCCCAGCACAAGGTGCACCTGTGTAATGATCAAGCTGTTTAATCAGCTTCCTGATATGCAACACCTGTCAGGTTGATGGATTATCTTGGCCAAGGAGAAATGCTCACTAACAAGGATAGTAAACAAAATGGTTCACAAAATTTCAGAGAAATAAGGTTTTTGTACGTATGGAACGTTTCTGGGATCTTTTGTTTCAGCTCATGACACATGGGATCAACACTTTACATGTTGCATTTATATTTTTGTTCTGTGTAGTTGGTGACTATTTTGCTATCTCATAAGAAAATCATTGTACAGCTGAACAGCTCCATTCATGTGAATGGGGAACCAGGTCTTAATGAAGTCCTGTCTGTGGGAAAGTCATTGGGCTGACTAACGTGATACTACTACACCATGTGACTGATCTGAAGGGAGAAGTGTGAAAGCCAGCTGAGCCGGCCTGTTCTGTTGAATGGTGAAACCAGTGAAAAGGTGGAGTCCTGTGTTTCGTCCCAAATGTCACCCTATTCCCTACTTAGGGCGCTGCTTTGAACAGATCCTATGGGTCCTGGTCAAAAGTGGTGCACTATATAGTGAATAGGGTGTCATTTGGGACACAGATCAGTGCTGTGTCGATCAATAAGCTCCTTTGTGATCCCAGTCAAACATGACCTTATTGTCCAGAGGAGGGGAGCAAGTCGATTCAATCCTCAAAGGACAGTTGACTCGCTGTGTGAACCTCCTACCAATCCTTTATTTTGTTAACAAGCATCAACTTTAACCTGCTACTAAATTAACAATACCAGTTCACCTCAATGCATTAGTGGAGAATGATTGTTCATTTTATTGTGTCACTGTTAGGCCTATTTATTTCTAACTATTGTTATTGCTTCAATTTGAACTGGTCAATCTTTGCATCATTGGTTACAGACATCAGTACTGACTGCAATTAATTGAAATTGAAACTAAATTTCCAATGTTAAAGTGTATTCCGTGTTGAACAGCAGTGTTCATTTCGTCAACAAACAGTGACTGAAATATTTGTCGAACACCTATTTTTCTGTGGCAATTGACGAAACGATCACTGACTAAATATAACCAGAAAGAAATGACTAAACAAAAGTATTTTTTTTATTTCAGTTAGCTAAAATCCGACAATTATCTCTGACTAAAATCTGACTACTAAGTGGACTGGACAATAGTTTTTGGAGCGTTTGAGAGATTTTCAGCAATTAATATGAACAGCACAGATTGAGTTTAATAGTAAAACAACAGTCTAGCAGATTGTTGTGTTTTGGCTAATGAGTGGACTCTCTTTACTCCAGCTCCACCTGCAAGGGATACGGCCGGGTGATGGCCACGTAAATGACATGTTAGAAGTGTTTCCACTCCAGTAGCCGACAGTGGCAAAGCAATGCTTGCAGACTGTACTTTGTTTGTTTACGATCTTCTTAACCTCGTGATTGTATTGAACGCTGAATCCAAAATGTTCCCACACAGCGGATTTGAAAGACGGTGGTGCCTCTTCAAATTTGCTTCTCTTCTCAAAGTTTTTCTCTCCCTTGAGTAGGCTATAGAAAAGTAGAACAAACGTGCCTGACGTGTTTAATGAGGAATAACGTTGGCTCTATTCATAGAATTTCTAGCTCCAACGTTCAAGAATGTTTTTCCAACTGAACGTACCTCTGGTAACATTTATTTTTATTTCACCTTTATTTAACCAGGTGGGCAAGTTGAGAACAAGTTCTCATTTACAACTGCGACCTGGCCAAGATAAAGCAAAGCAGTTCAACACATACAACAACACATAGTTACACATTGGAGTAAACAAACACTCAGTCAATAATACAGTAGGGAAAAAAAACTAATCTAATACAATGTGTGCAAATGAGGTAGGATAAGGAACATAAGGCAATAAATAGGCCATGGTGGCAAAGTAACTACAGTATAGCAATTTAACACTGGAATGGTAAATGTGCAGTAGATGAATGTGCTAAGTAAAAATACTGGGGTGCAAAGGAGCAAGATAAATAAATGACTACGGTAGGGGATGAGGTAGTTGGTTGGGCTATGTTCAGTGATCTGTGAGCTGCTCTGACATTACCAGTAACCTAAATGCAAACATTTGGCAGCACAGAGAGAAAGGAAAAGGGATAGCAAACCATCTGAGTGATGGAGGTGCAACCCATCAGACTTTGCGCCACCATCTCTGTCACCGTCTCTGTGTCTCGGTCTCCATCTGTCTTTGTCTCTCTCTCTCTCTCTCTCTCTTTCTGTGTTTTTCTTTCTTTTTCTGTCTCTCTCGGCTTGTGTGTGTCTTTGTTTTGTAAGTAATGTGCAGTATTTATGTAGGCTGAATTAGGAATTTACTTGGCCAAATAATTATTACACAATCTTATATATGTTTGTCATATTTCTGCTGTTGGAAAGAAATAGGATGTTGTGCAGAAAAAATATGTTGTTAGGACAAGGCTATGGAAGTCAGTGATTTATGTTAATGAGGCAAGACAAATGCAATGTGACTAAAATGAAAGGGCATTTAGTTGACTAAAATGTCCCACATTTTTTGTCATTTTGACAATAACTAGACTAAATCATTATTCAAATTACAAAAATGTGACTAAGACTTAATGATATTTTAGTCAAAATTACTAAGACTAGACTGTGTATGGTCCCACCCTGGCCATATAAAGATGCCTTGGCCGATGCCTTGGCCTTCCACTTGGTTTAACTCCCTGTGTCCTCTGTGCTGTGTGTTATCTCTCCACAGCTTTGGCAAGCAGCTGGGGGGCAGACGAGGCTGTGAATGCATCACTTTAGAGCCCTCAGAAATGATTGTGGTGAGTAGATCCACTGCTTCTCTCTCTCTGTCTCCATGTCTCCTGACTCAGTACACAAAAACACAGACCAGCGCCTAAAGAATTGGCTTGTTGTCTTAAAGCTATCCTCTCCATGGGTTCTTCAGTTTCATCTGAACTAGGCATATAGCCTTGATCTTAAGAATACTACAATAATACAACTCGATGTGATGCCTACAAAGGCTGTATCACCCAATCAGTAAATAGGCCTACATTGAGGCGTGTCTGTCTGCAAGGCAGCTAGGTCATAGTTGTAGCACACCACATTCAGACTGAGGCTGAGGCCATCTCCCTGAGCAGGATTGGCCAGTGAGCACCAAGCAAGCTGCTCCATCAGAAGCAGGCTGGGAGCAGGAAATGGGCTTCTCTATTAGATTTGGCTTGGCTGGTTCTGCTGGCCTGGGTCCTCTGCCCATCCGCTGGATGGCATCCACTCGAGGAGGACAGTGAGGGGAGAGTGAATGTGGAATGAAAG
Organism: Brachymystax lenok tsinlingensis; assembly: GCA_030435695.1. Lineage (NCBI taxonomy): Eukaryota > Metazoa > Chordata > Actinopteri > Salmoniformes > Salmonidae > Brachymystax > Brachymystax lenok. The sequence goes on along the minus strand of CM059792.1, from coordinate 40,783,120 downwards.
TCTTCACTGTGTGCAGATGGACTGGCTGATTAGCTGTGCCTGGGAAGACATTGGGGAGTGGTAGGCTGGGGAAATGAAATTACGTAAGCTGCATTACATAAGCTGCATTTCCTCACCCTTTCGGCCCTGATTGTCTGTAATGCTGCTAATAATCACAGCCAGTGTTGTGGTTACTGTTTGCTCAGTCAGTCCATACAGGAGGGAGGTGAATGAGACTGGATTGTTGTGATGTCCATTTAATTGACATAGCATCATAGCAAAGTCATTGGGAATAAGCACTTGATCGCGCTCTAGCGACACCTTGTGGCGGACCAGGCGCCTGTAAGCTGACCTCTGTTGTCAGTTGAATGGTGTTCCCTCCGACACGTTGGTGTGGCTGGCTTCCGTGTTAAGCGAGCAGTGTGTTTAGAAGCAGCGCAGCTTGGCGGGTCTTGTTTCGTACCTTCGCCTCTCCCGAGCCCGTTGGGGAGTTACAGCGGATGAGACAAGATGGTAACTACAAATTGGATATCACGAAATTGGGGAGTTAAAGGGAGTAAAATTACAACTAAAAATAAAAAAATCTATTTATCTGGAGCTGTCGGTTCTGGCCCCATAGACGGACTTCAGAGATGTTATAAGGCCGTCCTTGCCACTAACGGAGCCTCTATTGGCTTTGCTATCACAGAAGTGATCAATGGTAAAGATCCGCGGTGCGCACTCTACATTTCCATGGACAGCAGCTGTCATGACATTTTTCCAAACAGCCTCCGCTCGCTCGAGAACTAAATGAGGAAACAAGTCGAGATCGCATCATGGAAACGCGCACCCGGTAGAGATATGATTCTGATGATTCCCAATTGACCCTTCACTAAGCCCCGCCCCAGAATGTTGGCCAACCAATAAAAGCGCAGCAATAGATAGCAACTGTCATCGAGTCTGACACCTTGGACAAACTCACGTTTGAAACACATAAAAGCCAATGAGGCCAACACAAAAACCAAAAGCAGAGTTTTCAACCCAAAACATATTTTGCCACTAGATGGCTCTGAATGCACGGTCAGCATGCAGCCAAAGTTACTAACCCCTTTTGGAGCTAACTAGCGCTCTCAATTCATATCCTGATGTCGACAGTAGATGAGTTTTATTCATAACATGAAAAAAAATAGAAGAAAAAAAGATGGATGGTCACAAGCCATCAAACAAAGCCGAGCTCCTTGAATTTTTGCGCCAGGAGCGGCATAAGACTGGTGGAGAGCATGCCAAGACGCATGAAAGCTGTGATTGAAAATCAGGGTTTTTCCACCAAATATTGATTTCTGAACTTAAAAGTAAAAAAAAAAAAAAGTTAGTTAAAACATTAGTATTGTGGTGTTAAAAATGAATATGAACTTATTTTCTTTGCATTGTTTGAGGTCTGACAACACTACATATTTTTTGTTATTTTGACCAGTTGTAATTTTCTGCAAATAAATGCTCTAAATGACAATATTTTTATTTGGAATTTGGGAGAAATGTTGTCAGTAGTTTATAGAATAAAACAAAAATGTTAATTTTACCTAAACGCATACCTAGAAATAATAAAACCAGAGAAACCAATAATTTTGCAGTGGTATTTTCCAGAGCTGTATAAATATATATTAGGGATGCAACGGTACACAGTATGTTGTCGAACCATTCGGTACGGTTCAATACGCACACGTGAACCGCTGAATTACAATATGTCTGTCATTTTCCTATCATTTCCAAAACTTGCTTATTGCGCTGTAGTCTACATGCACAATGTACATTCAGATCCACAGAACCAGACACGCAGTTTGTGAACAGGCAAGGCAGGCAACTGCTTGGGGCCCCAGGCCGTTAGGGGCTCCTGAGGGCTGGAAAACTTTACTCCGCAGCAATGTCTCAAAATGTTGTGACCGCAACCCCCTCCCCCTTAAACAACCAATGAATGATTTTCAATGACATCTCAGTAGGAAACTGCCCTAAAGGGACCCCATGAAGAGAGGGGAAAGTAAAAACAAATATTCTCTCAGTTCCAACGTGACAATGGCGAGCGCTAGCGAGACTGAGAGAAGCAAATTTGAAGAGGCACCACCGTCTTTCAAATCCGCTGTGTGGGAACATTTTGGATTCAGCGTTCAATACAATGACGAGGTTAAGAAGATCGTAAACAAACAAAGTACAGTCTGCAAGCATTGCTTTGCCACTGTCGGCTACTGGAGTGGAAACACTTCTAACATGTCATTTACGTGGCCATCACCCGGCCGTATCCCTTGCAGGTGGAGCTGGAGTAAAGAGAGTCCACTCGTTAGCCAAAACACAACAATCTCTCGCTGCTGCCTTCCAACAACAATTTGCAGCTAATTCAGAAAAACGTATAAAGAAATAACGAAAGCAGTCGGAGTATTCATAGCCAAAGATTTGCAGCCTATTCGGTGACTGACTCGGGATTCCGTCACATGATGAACAAGTTTTTACCGCGTTACAATGTCCCCTCTCGCACACATTTCAGCAGCAAAGTAATTCCAAAACTCTGAAACATCTCAGAGAAATTGAAAAGGATTTGACACAGATACCCTATCTAGCTCTCTCCACTGATGGTTGGACCTCCAGAGCAACTCAAAGCTACCTCTGTGACGGTTCACTATGTACTGGAAGCTTCCTCTGTGACGGTTCACTATGTACTGGAAGCTACCTCACTGATGATGGTTCACTATGTACTGGAAGCTACCTCTGACGGTTCACTATGTACTGGAAGCTTCCTCTGTGACGGTTCACTATGTACTGGAAGCTATCTCTATGACGGTTCACTATGTACTGGAAGCTTCCTCTGTGACGGTTCACTATGTACATGAAGCTATCTCTGTGACGGTTCACTATGTACTGGATTGGGAGATGAAGAGCTCAGTGTTGCAAACTCGTCCCCTGTATGAGTCATACAAGCGCATACTTTTCTTAAATATAAAGATACCGAAACAGTACTGTTACTGTGGCCCAAAACCCGTGATACATACCAAACCATGGTCCCACTATCGTTGCATCCTTAATGAATAAAGATATGTATGTGTGTGTATATATGCATATATATTTTTGTGTGTGTGTGTGTGTGTGTGTGTGTGTGTGTGTGTGTGTGTGTGTGTGTGTGTATGTATGTGTATATATATATATATATATATATACTACCGTTGAAAAGTTTGGGGTCACAGAAATGTCCTTGTTTTTGAAAGAAAAGCACTGTGACGAGGCCACTCTGGGATGCTGGCCTTCTAGGCAGTGTTCCTCTGTCCAGTGTCTGTTTTTTTGCCCATCTTAATCTTTTCTTTTTATTGGCCAGTCTGAGATATGGCTTTTTCTTTACAACTCTGCCTAGAAGGCCAGCATCTGTTGACGTTGAGGCTGGTGTTTTGTGGGTACTATTTAATGAAGCTGCCAGTTGAGGACTTGTGATGTGTTTCTCTCACTAGACACTCTTGCTCACTTGTGCACCGGGGCCTCCCACTCCTTCTATTCTGGTTAGAGCCAGTTTGCACTGTTCTGTGAAGGGAGTAGTATACAGCGTTGTACGAGATCTTCAGTTTCTTGGCAATTTCTCGCATGAAATAGCCTTCATGTCTCAGAACAAGAATAGACTGACAAGTTTCAGAAGAAAGGTCTTTGTTTCTGGCCATTTTGAGCCTGTAATCAAACCCACAAATGCATATGCTCCAGATTCTCAACTAGTCTCAAGAAGGCTGTTTTATTGCTTCTTTAATCAGTACAACAGTTGTCAGATGTGCTAGCATAATTGCAAAAGGGTTTTCTAATGATCAACTAGCCTTTAAAAATTATAAACTTTGATTAGCTAATACAACGTGCCATTGGAACACAGGAGTGATGGTTGCTGATAATGGACCTCTGTACGCCTATGTAGATATTCCAATGTACGCCTATGTAGATATTCCAGCTACAATAGTTATTTACAACATAAAAAATGTCTACACTTTATTTCTGATGAATTTGATGTTATTTTAATGGACATTTATCAAATGCCCAATTGTGTTTTTATCTTCCCAGTCATTTTTCAGAAACCCTGACACGCATGCACACGCCGCATGCACACACAGACCGCGGTTTCCGCTCCTCATTCACGCTGCTGCAGCACTCAGTCAAATCACTTACATTCCAACCAATTAGCTAATTGAGTCCTGGGGAATTATCACAGGCTAACTGCATGCATTTGTGCAGCCAGGCCAGGGGTTTGAGATGGCTTCCATTTCACCCACCCTGTATCTCTGTTGTCTGTCTCAGCCTGTTTGTCTGGGAGCACAGAGCCATAGACAGACCATTGTAGTTCACACACTGAGGCCAGCCCATACAGGAGTTAACTAGTCAATGGTCCAAGCAGGAAATCTCTCTGTATGGGCAGACTCTTCATAGACAGCACTCTGTTCAGAGTGAACACTTTCTATTTAGTAGTGTGTGTGGAATGACTCCTTGCAGTGTGTAATTGTACACTGAAATGCCCCCTTAAAATGCTTAGTCAGTCTTCTGTTGTTAAATTTGCTGTGAACACTATTAGGCTGTCGGTCTGATTTAGTTTTTCATTACATAAGTCTGTGCTGTTCGATAAATCAACCCATCGTATAGTTGTTGTAATACGAATCGCAATAAAATCACAGTATCAAATCGCAATACATATAGAATCATGAGAATTGCAATACATATCGTATCGACACCTAAGTATCGTGGTACTATCATATCGGGAGGTACCTGGCATTTTTCAGCCCTAGTGATGGACAAATTGGCCAGACTTTTACATCATGGCCTTGACGTATGAGCTTTCCCCTCTCTTCTTTTCCTCTGTGGCCCTCCTCTCCTCTTCATCTGTGGCTATCATCTGATGTGTCTCAGTACACCCTGATGGATGACTAGAGCTCAGAGATGACAGCCCTGGCGACTGAACTAGGTAATGACCATTATGGAATTTTTATGGCAGATACCGATTGTTGGGGGTCAAGGAGGCCGATGGCTGATATTTTAGACCGATATTCAATATCATAAAATGTGAACATTTTGCTGACATTTCCCGGAGACAGCCATGTATGCATTTAATAACCTCTTTAATAACCTCTTAAATTTAGATTTCTGCATAAACAGACATACAATAAGTAACTGCTATTCATGTGTAATTACATGATTCTCAAGTGTCCCTAAACCTCTTCAAAGTGGCATATGTCTGTAAATTAGATAATTCCAGTGCTATTACATATTTGCAATCCCTAAATGCTATTTGTTCAGTATAAAAACACATTTTCTACCATATCAACCCTCGTGTTTTTTCAACCTCTCCAAAGTGTCCAAATGTGTTAATTGCACTGTTTTTGCACACTGGATGTGCCTAAAAGTTATTGTTCACTATAAAAAACAAAACACCAACCTCTCTCAAACATGGTGCTGGTGTCGGGGGACATACAGGGGATATGGATGCCTAAGCGTGTAAGCGGGCAACATCACATTTTTGATGCGCAAAGATAGTCCCTCAGTGGACATTCGATGTTGCCATTAAGTAATGCATCATCAGATAACATGGCAATAGGCTAGATTTGTTCCTACCAAACTAAAGGTTAATGTGATACCCATGAAGCTATAGCTCAAACACAGACCACATGGAAGCTTACCTTGTAAGATATTTGGTGAAAACGTTGTGAAAAATAAACATTTTGACTCTCGGGGCTGGTGATCAATAACGGAAGGTCACAGGCTGATGATCTGTGGAGTCCCGGCTTTCGGTGTGTATCAACGTATTCCGTGTTTATTTTGTTTATGTTTCACAACGCTAACCGGAATGTAGGTAGCAGCCGTCTTGAAATTAGTTTATAGGCTCGGCCTGCCCTTATGAATTCTTAATGCCTATTTACAGTAGCAGTCAAAAGTTTGGAAATGGGCGGGTTGTAAGTTGATCGTACTGCTTGACAATCCTGCTGATTGGCGACTGGCATAGCAGTAGTTTTGCTATGTCGATGTACTATTGACATAGCCGATAGACTAGAAAAAGCCAATATCGCCCTGAGACTAACTGACAGACTTGAGTTTATATCACAGACTACCCTCCCCTCTCATCCTCCTCCTCAGTCCCACTGCTCCTGGCTCTGGGTTTTACCTGCCCACTACTATATGAAATAGAAAAGTCATCTAGTACATGGTTGAGCGAAGCAAAACAGTTGTCAATAGTGTTCTGCTCGCATTTGTCAGAGCCCACCCATGATGATTAAAATACAGTGGAAAAAGTTGGTTTGCCTTGGCAGGGATTTCCCGACTCAGAGAGAGACGTTCAAGGAAATCGCAGCAATGTTCAGACGATTGCAGATGTTTTTTGTTAACTTCATTTCTTAATCGTCTCCCGCTTATTTTTACTCTGGCTGGGCCGGTGGTGGCATTCCGCCTTCACTGTGTCAGTGACATTATTTGATGGGTTTACAAACTAGGGTTGTGAACATTTAAGCGAAATTGGGATCCTTAACATAAATCAAAATCACTTAGCGAAAACCTTTTTTTCCTTCACAAAATTGTATTATCACTACCACTAACACGTCCCGATCATCAACATGAAGGAAAAATTAAACAAATACCTAACGCAACAATGCTGTAACGTTAGGAGGAGAGAGGCAGTCTTTTAGCTACTTTATTTTTTTAATTCTTTATTTCAGCTTTATTTAACCAAGTAGGCCAGTTTAGAACAAGTTCTCATTTACAACTGCGACCTGGCCAAGATAAAGCAAAGCAGTGCGACACATACAGCAACAGAGTTACACATGGGATAAACAAACGTACAGTCAATAACACAATAGAAAAGTCTATATATACAGTGTGCAAATGTAGTAAGATTAGGGAGGTAAGGCAATAAATAGGCCATAGTGGCAAAATAACTGCAGTTTAGCAATTAAACACTGGAGTGATAGATGTGCAGAAGATGAATGTGCAAGTAGAGATATTGGGGTGCAAAAGAGCAAAAAATAAATAACAATATGGGGATGAGGTAGTTGGGTGGGCTATTTACAGATGGGCTGTGTACAGGTGCAGTGATCGGTAAGCTGCTCTGACAGCTGATGCTTAAAGTTAGTGAGGGAGATATGAGGCTTCAGTGATTTTTGCAATTCGTTCCAGTCATTGGCAGCTGCTGGAGCAGCTATGGTGACCAGTGAGCTGAGATCAGGCGGGGCTTTACCTAGCAAAGACTTATAGATGACCAGGAGCCAGTGGGTTTGGCGACGAATATGAAGCGAGGGCCAGCCAACGAGAGCATACAGGTCGCAGTGGTGGGTAGTATATGGGGCTTTGGTGACAAAACTTTAGGGATCTAAGACGATACGAAAGAGGTTGAACAGGCTAGTAAAGGGGTTACAACAATTGTGGCAGACAATTTTAAAAAGAGAGGGTCCAGATTGTCTAGCCCAGCTGATTTGTTGGGGTCTAGATTTCACAGCTCTTTCAGAACATCTGTTATCTGGATTTGGGTGAAGGAGAAATGGGGGAGGCCTGGGCAAGTTGCTGTGGGGGGTGTGGAGCTGTTGACCGGGGTAGCCAGGTGGAAAACATGGCCAGCCGTAGAAAAATGCTTATTGAAATTCTCGATTATCGTAGATTTATCGGTGGTGACCGTGTTTCCTAGTCTCTGTGCAGTGGGCAGCTGGGCGGAGGTGCTCTTATTCTCCATGGCCTTTACAGTGTCCCAGAACCTTTTGGAGTTTGTGCTACAGGATGCAAATTTCTGTTTGAAAAAGCTAGCCTTTCCTAACTGCCTGAGTATATTAGTTCCTAACTTCCCTGAAAAGCTGCATATCGCGGGGGCTATTCGATGCTAATGCAGTACGCCACAATGTTTTTGTGCTGGTCAAGGGCAGTCAGGTCTGGAGTGAACCAATGGCTATGTTTGAATGGGGCATGCTTATTTAAGATGGTGAGGAAAGCACTTTTTAAAGAATATCCACGCATCCTCTACTGACGGAATGAGGTCAATATCCTTCCAGGATACCCGGGCCAGGTTGATTAGAAAGGCCTGCTCGCTGAAGTGTTTTAGGGAGCGTTTGACAGTGATGAGGGGTGGTCATTACGGATGCAGGCAGTGATCACTGAGATCCTGGTTGAAGACAGCAGAGGTGTATTTAGAGGGCAGGTTGGTCAGGATGATATCTATGAGGGTGCCTGAGTTTACGGATTTGGGGTTGTACCTGGTAGGTTCCATGATAATTTGGGTGAGATTGAAGGCATCTATCTTAGATTGTAGGACGGCCGGGGTGTTAAGCATATCCGAGTTTAGGTCACCTAACAGTACAAACTCTGAAGATAAATGGGGGACAATTTAATTCACATATGGTGTCCAGGGCACAGCTGGGGGCTGAGGGGAGGTTTATAACAAGCGGCAACAGTGAGAGACTTATTTTTAAATGTAGAAGCTCAAACTATTTGGGTACAGACCTGGATAGCATGACAGAACTCTGCAGGCTATCTCTGCAGTAGATTGCAACTCCACACCCTATGGCAGTTCTATCAATTCTATTCTATCAATGTTGTTGGGGATGGAAATTTCCGAATTTTTGGTGGTCTTCCTAAGCCAGAATTCTGACACTGCTAGGACATCCGGGTTGGCGGAGTGTGCTAAAGCAGTGAATAAAACAAACTTAGGAAGGAGGCTTCTGATGTTAACATGCTTGAAACCAAGGCTTTTATGGTTGCAGAAGTCACCAAATGATAGCGCCTGTAGAATAGGGGTGGAATTGTGGGCTACAGGTCTTGGGTTAACCTCTACATCACCAGAGGAACAGAGGAGGAGTAGGGTAAGGGTACGGCTAAAGGCTATAAGAACTGGTCGTCTAATGCGTTGGGAATTACTTGTTAGATACTACTGCATGGTGGGAGCTACAAGCACAACCATTTCGCTACACTCGCATTAACATCTGGTAACCATGCTTATGTGACAAATAACATTTGATTTGATTTGAACAGAATAAAAGGAGCAGATTGCTGGGCGTGGTAGAATAGATTCAAGGCATAATGTACAGACAAGGGTATGGTAGGATGTGAGAACAGTGGAGGTAAACCTAGGCGTTTATTACCTGGAGCTGTAATGCCTGAGGGAGAACGAGAGGCTCGAAGCAGACAAGCAGCTTAATTGTGAGTGACAAGGGAGGGGGAGAAAGATAGCAACCAAGTAGACTCGCGCTGGTGGACTCACCAGTTATTTATCATTTAATCTGATTACTTAGTACCTGACTTGACATATCAAACCGAGAGACTCTACTTAAGCTAGCTAACTTTTGTTAGCTATTGTAATTGAGACTGCATAACTTGAACTGTGCGCGTCCTCCCCTTCCAAATCCTACAGTAAATAACAACAAACCCTTTCAGATGATTAAGTAGCGGCCTGCCTGTTGGCTCTTGGTGTTGTAGCCGGTCTTTCTCATTTAACTTTTAGTTCTGTCATTGTAATTCCTTCGTCCATTGATTAGCCTAGATATCTCCTAATAACTTGCCACAGGGACGCTCTATGACTGTAGCCTAGTGTCGGTTTGATGACTTGTGATTGCATGACACGCACCACTCTCGAGAAAAGCAAACACACCAGCAGCGTAAATGATAAAACATTTCTCACTCCGCGGGAAGCGCGATGTAGACATCTGCATTATGAATTAACATTTTTATTCTTTTAACTGAAAACCCTCCCAAACAATTGCTGTTTTGAACAATAAGAAATTGTTTGCCACATCCCTATTACAAACACAGCACAGCTCATTCTGCCCTCATAAAACACAGCCTTTCCTCTCATACTAGACTGCCTTCATCATTGTTTTTCTAGTGAAAATACTCTCTGCAAGTATGTGAGTCTAGAAAAGTACTGTTTATTTTTTGTGCGAAAATACTCTAAGCATATGAGTCTTGAACAGTTGAAGTATTCTTCCATTAATACTTATCCTAGTTTTAATGTTTTTGAATAGTTTCACAACTCACATCACAAAATGCAACTATTTGCTCAGCTTAGTTTTTTTTTTATAACGTGAAAGAAAACAAATTCTCCAGCAATAACATCATAGTAATACAAAGTTCTCCACAATAAAAATTGGTATATTGAAGGTTTCCTACAGGAAGCTGTTGTCTCACTGTGAGCTATGTTGTGCAGAAACAGCCTCCTGACTCGACACAGCAGACTGAGAATGACTAGAACTATCTAGAGAGAGAGAGAGAGAGAGAGAGAGAGAGAGAGAGAGAGAGAGAGAGAGAGAGAGAGAGAGAGAGAGAGAGAGAGAGAGAGAGAGAGAGAGAGAGAGAGAGAGAGAGAGAGAGAGAGAGAGAGAGAGAGAGAGAGAGAGAGAGAGAGAGAGAGAGAGAGAGAGAGAGAGAGAGAGAGAGAGAGAGAGAGAGAGAGAGAGAGAGAGAGAGAGAGAGAGAGAGAGAGAGAGAGAGAGAGAGAGAGAGAGAGAGAGAGAGAGAGAGAGAGAGAGAGAGAGAGACTCTCTCAGACCGTATTCGTCTACCCCTACTATCTCCTCTCTTCTCGTGCCTGTGTCCTGGATGCAGTCCCCATGACGAGGCACTTGCACAGGCTCTCTGTGCTGTGGAAGAACTGGATGTTCAACCAGGAGCCTGAACAACAGAACCCTGAACAGGAACAGAGCCAGGATCAGCTCTCAGAACCAGCAGCCAGAAGGAACTGTGATCGGTCTGAGCAGCTGACTCTGATTTTGGAACAAGAACAGTCTAGTAGTAGCGGCAGCTCTCAGCCCCAGACCTCCAGCGCTGAGGCCCAGACCTCCAGCGCTGAGGCCCAGCTTGGTGATGTGTTTCAGGTGGACAATGCCAGCGAGGGTGAGGAGGGGGCACTGCAGAGGGAGGTGTCCCAGAGACATTCCCGCCGGCGATTTCGCAAAGTCAACCCCCGGGGAGAGCGGGAACTCATCACTGACGGCCAGGACCCCACGGTAAGAACTGACGCTAATGTATACTCACTATGTTCCTAAAGTTAAAAGACTTCTACTCGGCTCAGACAGAAAGATGCCATAGACGGCTGTGTCTGAGGTGTCAATGTACTAAGCTTTCTCTGTTTAGTGTAAGTATAGTGTTGACTGCTGTGGTGAAAGTGTAAAAGTGTTAAATGAAGTACTGGTTGTTGTGTGGTAGGTAAAGGTCTAATTGCAGTGTGGTTGAGATGTTGGTCTATAGCTAGCCATGTGTCCACGAATACATACACAGGAGGATAAGGAGAGTGGATTTACTGTGGGAAAGTATATCTACCGGTATGTTTGTTACAATTTAGTTTGTTTGTTTATAATGCAGGATTGCACCCCCCCCCCCCCAAAAAAAAATATTTGTGTCACAAGATTGTTTATCTTGAGTGTTCAAAGTTGAATGAAACATTGCAGAATAAGTAGATTTCCTGCCTGTATCCTACATTTACCGTAGCCATAAAGCCTTTTCTATGTTCTGCAGAGGGCTCGCTTGGGGTGGGGGGCGCAAGCAGACACATGCCTTTACAGTGAACAGTCATAAGTTAACTTGAGTTATGTTTTATGTAATGACTAAAATGTAAATGGCCTCTGTTGATCCTCCTGACATCTTGTTCTCTCTCTCTCTCTCTCCTTTCTTTCTTTCTTTCTTTCTTTCTTTCTCTCTCTCTTCTTTCTTTCTTTCTGGTGCTTGATGTGGTCTTCCTCAGGATTATGTGGATAACCAGGTACGTGGGAAACTTTACTTCTTCACTGAGTGTGTGGCGGTGTATGTTACCTTTCCCTGCTGTATGTGGATGTGTGAGTCATGCTGGTGTAGGCACGTGCTCTTTAAAGGTCAGTGATTGGACACATCTGGCTGCATACTCGACTTGCAATATGTGATGACAGGACTTGCCAAATGGACATAAAATAGTTTGTGTGCTATTTAAGTGCAGAAGACAGAGGACTTCACTGAAGCTGGAGACTTATATCTCCCTCTCTAACCTTAAGCATCAGCTGTCAGAGCAGCTCACAGATCACTGTACCTGTACACAGCCAATCTGTAAATAGCCCACCCGACTACCTCATCCCCGTATTGTTATTTATCCTCTTGCTCTTTTGCACCCCAGTATCTCTTCTTGCACATCATCATCTGCACATATATCACTCCAGTGTTAATGCTAAATTGTATAATAACTTCACCATTCTCAAAGGGATACTTCAATGTCTACTTTTAATTTTACCCATCTACCATAAGGTGCCTTTCTTTGAGGCATTGGAAAACCTCCCTGACGTTCTTTAGTTGAATATGTGTTTGAAATTCTCTGCTTGACTGGGGGACTTTACAGATAATTGTATGTGGGGTACAGAGTCATGTTAAACACTATTATTGCACAGAGTGAGTCCACACAACTTATTATGTGACTTGTTAAGCACATTTGTACTCCTGAACTTATTTAGGCTTGCCATAACAAATCGATTGAATACTTATTTAGCTTTTCATTTTCTATTCATGTGTAAAAATGTCAAACTGAATTCCACTTTGACATTATGGGATATTGTGTGTGTGTGTGTGTGTGTAGGCCAGTGACAAAAAAGGTAGAGGGGTGTGAATACTTTCTGAAGGCAACTCTTCTGTTGTCATACCATACATGTTGTGCACTTATGGCTAAAGCACAAACAAACTGGACCATCAGGCTGTGTTGGGTATACCAGACAATTTGTGTGTGTGTGTGCGCGCACGTGACCTGCTGATGAGTATCCCTATGACATGCTATTGACATTGACTGTCATGGATTCTGAAATATGACCCCCCTTCCAGGCCAGCCTGCAGAAACCTGGGATGAATTATACTATGATGCACAATGGAATTTAATATGAATAATGACTCAGTTGCCCCACTTTATTAGTACATCGGTTGCCTACTAGCCACACACACTGCCATAGAAGAATATATCACCTCCGTTGGCCTTCAGAATCATGTTTTAAGTGCTTTCCTGGCCATTCTAAGAGACTATTCCATGGATCATTACATTTCTATGAGACATGGTCCGGTAACTGGGTCACGAATGTCTCAACTTGGCCTGAGTAGAATGACTAGGCTACATTCGTACAGTTGAAGAGTGATGATCACACTTCTGCAAGTCTCTGCTTGCAGCAGAACCAGGTCGCTAGGCTAGTCAATGGCTTGTGATATTTCACTTCCTGTCAGTCTGCAAGACGTCTGCTGCTGGCTGGGCCTCTCTTCTTCTTATCCTTCACTAGAGTTAGCGTCTACGTGTGGAAACATCCACGGCTAATAGAACGTAGCCTAGTGGCTGAGGTTAGCTTTTAGCGCTTGCAGCTAGTCAGTTATTGGCTGATCATCAGGTCTCAGCTGATATTGCCTCTGTGTGCACTTGAGTCTCATGATCATCACAGACTCTGAGTTGATCAGCCAGTAGAGATGCGTAAGTGCTGGCTTGCTGCGCCACATAAAGGGCCTTTGTCTGTCCTGATCCCAGAGATCATTTACACGGCAGCCTCCCTCCACATCTCCTCCCCCAGCCAGGCTCGGTAGGTCATGAGGATTTTAGGATGTCTCATGATGACTTCATGCTGTAAAGGGCTGATTGCTGACTTGTTGTTGTCACGGAGACCCTCGTCATCTTCTAGAGGTGAACTTGATGTCCTCTGTCTTGTCCCACTTCTGTCCTTGTCTGCTATGTGACGTGTTGTGTGGTACACATCCACTAACCTTTCTTTCTATCTTGTCCCATCTCATCCTATTAGCAAATTTGACCATGAGGGTTTTGATGTGCCCCTCTGTCAGAGCTGAACTGCTTGCGGGGTGAGGGATAGAGCCTGGTTGTGTGCCCCAGCACACCAGGCTAACACAACACATCAGCCTGCATTGATGTACCATTATACAAACACTACAAAGCTTTTAACACCGCTGTAATCAACTGCTCTGATATACCATAATAAGAACACAGCAGCTCTAACAAAAACACTAATCAGACCAGGCACGCCGACTACCAGTATATACAAGTGAAACATGTGAGAAGCAGCAGGAATAGTCTCCTGTACTGTACCTGGCCGTGGGGAGTGGATCTAGGACCTGAAAATATAGCGCAGGCTACGATCCAGGCAAGACTTCATCTAAATGTTAACATCATTCTGTGCTGCGTGTACCACTGCTCCTGCCTCTGGAGCTAATTTGAGGGATTACGTCATCATAGCTAGGATGACAACCTTGCTGAACCCCCCTCTTCCCTCCTCCCTTCCCCCAGCTCCAGGGGAAGGTTCATATTTTCATCCTACTTAGTGCTATGGAGCTGGGCTTTTTTGATGAAGCCAGGCAGATACTTTACCCTGGGGCTTCAGGGATCACCGGTCCCAGACATGCTTGCTAGTAGCAGCCCCCCACCCTCTCCTCCTGCACCCTCACACACAGGCAGCACATTCCCTCCAGGCCTCCTCCTCAACCTCAGGCTGACGAAATTTGGCTTGTCACCAGAATCACTCACAAACTTCTACAGATGCACAATCGAGAGCATCCTGTCGGGCTGTATCACCTCCTGGTATGGCGCCTGCACCGCCCACAACCGTAAGGCTCTCCAGAGGGTAGTGAGGACTGCACAACGCATCACCGGGGGTAAACTACCTGCCCTCCAGAACACCTACACCACCCGATGTCACAGGAAGGCCAAAAAGATCATCAAGGACAACAACCACCAGAGCCACTGCCAGTTCACCCCACTATCATCCAGAAGGCGAGGTCAGTACAGGTGCATCAAAGCTGGGACCGAGAGACTGAAAAACAGCTTCTATCTCAAGGCCATCAGACTGTTAAACAGCCATCACTAACATTGAGTGGCTGCTGCCAACATACTGACTCAAATCTATAGCCACTTTAGTAAGTAAATATTTGATGTAATAAATGTATCACTAGCCACTTTAAACGATGCCACTTTATATAATGTTTACATATCCTACATTACTCATCTCATATGCATATCCTGTACTCTATACCATCTACTGCATCTTGCCTATGCCGTTTGGACATCGCTCATCCATATATTTATATGTACATACTCGTATTCATTCCTTTACACTTGTGTGTATAAGGTAGTTGTTGTGAAATTGTTAGATTACTTGTTAGACACTACTGCATGGTCGGAACTAGAAGCACAAGCATTTCGCTACACTCGCATTAACATCTGCTAACCATGTGTATGTGACAAATAAATATAAAATTGGATTTGATTTGCTCTCTTCCCTGCCCTGCCCCTCCCCGTCCTCTCTTCTCTTCCCTCTCCCTGCTCCTCCCCGTCCTCTCTTCTCTTCCCTCTCCCTGCTCCTCCCCGTCCTCTCTTCTCTTCCCTCTCCCTGCTCCTCCCCGTCCTCTCTTCTCTTCCCTCTCCCTGCTCCTCCCCGTCCTCTCTTCTCTTCCCTCTCCCTGCTCCTCCCTGTCCTCTCTTCTCTTCCCTCTCCCTGCTCCTCCCCTCCCTGTCCTCTCTTCTCTTCCCTCTCCCTGCTCCTCCCCTCCCTGTCCTCTCTTCTCTTCCCTCTCCTCTCCCTGCCCCTCCCCGTCCTCTCTTCTCTCTTCCCTCTCCTCTCCCTCCCCTCCCTGTCCTCTCTTCTCTCTTCCCTCTCCTCTCCCTGCCCCTCCCCGTCCTCTCTTCTCTCTTCCCTCTCCCAAATCACCCCCTCCTCCTCACCCCTCCAGGTGTACGTTCACCTGCACCTCCACTATATGCACAAGTGTCCCAAGCTGAGGGAGTGAGAATGATGGAGTGTATGGGCTAATTAGACCCTCCAATAGCCACTTTGACCGAATCAGCTACACTGCTGGCTTCAGAGCGAAGTTGTATCCCATAACGCACTGCGTTGTGTTTTTGTTTTGAGCCACCTGTATTTGTTTGACTGATTGACACATGTAACCTCACAACTGTTTAAATCTTCTAAAACAATGGGGAATTGCCTCATTTGAATTTCATGCTTGTTTTATTATTTAAATCAAATCAAGTGTTGAAGTTTTTTTGGTTCCCTTCGCCACCCTTGCACAGTGCAATCCAGGAGAATACAGCACAGTACAGATCAACACAACACAGTAAGGGACAGCACAGTACAGATGAACACAACACAGTAAGGGACAGCACAGTACAGATGAACTCAACACAGTAAGGTACAGGACAGCACAGTACAGATCAACACAACACAGTAAGGGACAGCACAGTACAGCTCAACACAACACAGTAAGGTACAGGACAGTACAGATGAACACAACACAGTAAGGGACAGCACAGTACAGTACAGATGAACACAACACAGTAAGGTACAGCACAGTACAGATGAACACAACACAGTAAGGTACAGGACAGATCAACACAACACAGTAAGGGACAGCACAGTACAGATCAACACAACACAGTAAGGGACAGCACAGTACAGATCAACACAACACAGTAAGGGACAGTACAGATCAACACAACACAGTAAGGGACAGTACAGATCAACACAACACAGTAAGGTACAGGACAGCACAGATCAACACAACACAGTAAGGTACAGGACAGCACAGATCAACACAACACAGTAAGGTACAGGACAGCACAGATCAACACAACACAGTAAGGGACAGTACAGATGAACACAACACAGTAAGGGACAGTACAGATGAACACAACACAGTAAGGGACAGTACAGTACAGATGAACACAACACAGTAAGGTACAGGACAGCACAGTACAGATCAACACAACACAGTAAAGTACAGGACAGCACAGTAAGGTACAGATCAACACAGCACAGTAAGGTACAGGACAGCACAGCCCAGAACAGTGGTCTGCTGGAGCTCTTTGTGGCTCTGTGGGTAGTGGAGCAGAAAAGCATTGTTACGGCCAAGTACAAGCCATTTAATATGGCCTGTTTAAACGGAAGGATTATTGGCAGTCTGGACTCTCAAGGGTGGGATTATATTGTATAGTATGGGTTATATAAAGAGCAATATACCAAAGCCAACATGTTTCATTCTGCTTGGCTAAGCGGTGTTGATTTGATCCCCTCACCACTCTTAGTCACCCTCAGAGTTTCATCAGCAACACGGGATAACAGAGGGTCCTCCAGTGAGTTGCTAGGGGTGAGGGGCTGGTTTGGAAGTCCCGCTAAGACCTCCAGAGCCAGCAAAAGGACAATCTAGGAACAAGGTGGAATCCTATTACACAGGCTCCATCGCCCGCCGCATGTGGCAGGGGCTCTAGTCCATTACAGATTACAAAGGAAGACCCAACCATGATCTGCCCAACGATGCCTCTCTACCAGACGAACTCAATGCATTTGATTATGCACGCTTTGGTTTTGATTATGCACGC
Organism: Brachymystax lenok tsinlingensis; assembly: GCA_030435695.1. Lineage (NCBI taxonomy): Eukaryota > Metazoa > Chordata > Actinopteri > Salmoniformes > Salmonidae > Brachymystax > Brachymystax lenok. The sequence goes on along the minus strand of CM059792.1, from coordinate 40,765,824 downwards.
CGCCGACCCTTGTGTCTGGGTGATCTCACTCTCCGAGGCTGATGTGAGTAAGGTTTTTAATCAGGTCAACACTCGCAAGGCAGCGGGGCCGGACGGTATTCCAGGGCGGTTCTCAGAGCATGCGAAGATCAGCTGGCGGGCATGTCGGATGGTATTCCAGGGCGCGTTCTCAGACTAAGCGCAGAACAGCTGGCGGACATGCCGGAAGGTGTTCCAGGGCGCGTTCTCAGAGCATGCGCAGAACAGCTGGCGGGCGTATTCATGGTCATTTTCAACCTCTCTTTTCCAGCACATTGTAAATATGGTTTTGGCTCTGACCATGTATATATGCTAGCTTACTTACTTGTTCTTTTTTTTTCTTCTACTTATTTTTTTTTTATACTACTGATATTGATTACTGCTGTTGGGAAATAGTTAGCAAGAAAGGCATTTCACTGGACCTGTGCACGTCATAATAAAACTAAACTTGAATTCAACCTCCCTCTCTTCTCCTCTCCCTGCCCCCTTATCTCTCCCTCTCAGCAACCCTCTCTTGTTCCTCTCTTCTCTTCTCCCTGCCCACTTATCTCCTCCCTCAGCTACCCTCTCATCCCCTCCCCTCTCAGCTACCCGCTCATCCCTTCCCCCCTCTCTCTCATCTCCTATCTCCCCTCTCAGCTACCCTCTCATCCCCTCCCCTCTCTCTCTCATCTCCCCTCTCAGCTACCCGCTCAACCCCTCCCCTCATCTCTTATCTCCCCCTTCAGCTACCCTCTCCTTCCCCCTCTCGTGGCTCGCTCGCGCTCTCTCTCTCTCTCGTGCTTTCGCTCACTCGCTCTCTTTCTCGCGCTCTCTCTCTCCTTCCTCCTACAGGTACTGGGAAGGGAAGGCCCTAGACCTGTACACAGTATAGTACAATACAGTATAGCCCAGCCCAGAACAGTGGTCTGCTGGAGCTCTGTGTGTTGTGCAGCAGGAAAGCATTGTGACGGCCAAGTACAAGATGATGGAGTCATCATCCGTTAATATGGCCTGTTTAAGCGGAAGGATTATTGGCAGTCTAGACTCAAGGGTGGGATTATGCTGTATAAAATGGGTTACATAACGAGGAATAGACCAGAGGCAACCTGTCATGTTGAACGCCATTTATTAGAATAGCAGCATTCTGTGTTCACTGTGGCGGGAGGTATTTTAGGGGAAGATTACATGGGGAGAATCAATTGTTTTCATAATTATTTTTGCCTTTTATGAAATAGGCAGTGTGCCAAAATCTATGCTAATGAGTGGTGGAAAAAGATAAATAGGTTTTGGAGAATGTAAAGCACTCTAATGAAGTGTACAGAAGCCAGCAGCACAGTCTGTAGTTGGAGACCAGTTGTTTGACTGCGGTACCCTGATGTCTGGCCTGTTGAATGATGCAAACGTGTCTTCTGGGTGCTGCTTGCCTGCGTTGGCAGCTTGACCTTTTACCTCATGGAAATGTTGTATTTTCATTATCTTGGCCTTGTTCGTTGTGAAAACAGGCCTATCTCTTCCCATGTCTGATTGAAGTATAGTCACAAAGTTAGCTTCACTGTTTGTCATCTTGATCTTGTGGTTAAACTCTCTCTTATATGCGCACACACACACACACACACACACACACACACACACAAACACACAGAGGAAGCACATCCTGCCTGACGTATGTCCCCTTTCTCTCTCACTTCCTTGTCTGCCTGAGAAACAAAGCTGCTGTTTTTGATGCAACAAGTAGAATCCATCATGAAAAAAAGCTGTGACATGGTGTGTTGGTCAGTAGAGCATTTAGACAGCTGATGACTGAACCTGTGTGTTGGTCAGTAGAGCATTTAGACAGCTGATGACTGAACCTGTGTGTTGGTCAGTAGAGCATTTAGACAGCTGATGACTGAACCTGTGTGTTGGTCAGTAGAGCATTTAGACAGCTGATGACTGAACCTGTGTGTTGGTCAGTAGAGCATTTAGACAGCTGATGACTGAACCTGTGTGTTGGTCAGTAGAGCATTTAGACAGCTGATGACTGAACCTGTGTGTTGGTCAGTAGAGCATTTAGACAGCTGATGACTGAACCTGTGTGTTGGTCAGTCGAGCGTTTAGACAGCTGATGACTGAACCTGTGTGTGTGGTGGTTTTGGAGGATTTGAGAGGTTAAGAGATGTTCATAAGCAAGCATTCCTCAAGGTTCCTCGGTGGCTGTTGAAGACGGAATTTAGCGATGAGCAGAACCTCCCCCTCTGTCTGAGTCCGGGTTTGTATAACAGGATTGTAGAGGTGTGTTTGTGCCTTCTATTAAATGTTGAAGGGAGCTGCAGCTGGCTCTCCCTTGGTATACCAACCTGGAATCCATTACATGATAACTTTTATTCCTGCTGAGAGGCTGGGGCCACTCTGTCTCTCTCTGTCTCTCTCTCTGTCTCTCTGTCTCTCTCTGTGTCTCTGTCTCTCTCTCTGTCTCTCTCTGTGTCTCTGTCTCTCTCTCTCTGTGTCTCTCTCTGTGTCTCTCTCTCTGTCTCTCTCTCTGTCTCTCTCTGTGTCTCTGTCTCTCTCTCTGTCTCTCTCTGTGTCTCTGTCTCTCTCTCTCTGTGTCTCTCTCTGTGTCTCTGTCTCTCTCTCTGTCTCTCTCTCTCTCTGTCTCTCTCTCTCTCTCTGTCTCTCTCTCTGTCTCTCTCTCTCGCCCATTAGTATTTTTAGTTTTTCCTCTAATAAGTTAAAATTTGGAATAAATGTAGTCATTTCTGTGAATAATGTATCTCTTGGTGAGGAATATTTATCACAGTAAAGGAGAAAGTGCATCTCTGTTTCTACCTCCCCTGTCGTGCAGTGACCACATACACGCTCCCCTTTGGGTAGCCATGTCTTTTTATGTCTGCCGGTTTCTATTGCTAATTGGTGGTCACTCAGCCTGTACTTGGTAAGGATCTGTCTCTGCTTCGTATCTCTGACAGAGTAGAGATAATCAGCCAATTCATATTCTCTCTTTAGGGTCAGATAGCAATTTAGTCGGCTTTGGAATTTTGTTTCGTTTTTCCAATGTTGTAAATATGAGTCCTTTGATTGGTTCATGATTTTGTTTGTTGGAATTCTTTCTTTTGAAGCAGTGCTGGTGTCAGCTTGGTTGGTTAGGTCCAACACCAGCTGATTGAGAGGGCTCGTTTCTGGGCTCAGCTCTTGGGTTTGAAGTGCTTTTAATTGCAGACTTTAATTTGGACTTGAATTTAGATGTAGCCAAATTTATGATATTTTTTGTATTTTCATTACTACTGGAAAGCGGCCCAATTCTGCCCTACATGCATTAGTTGGTGTATTTCTCTGGACTTGAAGAATTTTCCAACAGATTTCTGCATGTAGGACTTTAATTGGATGTTTGTCCCACATTTTAAAGTCCAGTTTATTGAGTGGCCACCAAACCTCACTTCTGTGAAGAGCTTTTGGTAGTATTATATTGTCAAATATTTTGGTCCAAATTCTAATTGGGATGTTGATTTTGAATAATTTCATTTTTATTGCATACAATGCTCTGCGGGCTTTTTCTTTGAGTGCATTCAGTGCCATATTAAAGTTGCCCGATGCCGATATGGTCAGACCAAGGTATGTGTAATTTTTAGTGTGTTCAATTATGGTGTTGTTCAGGGTGAATTTATATTTGTGTTTCTGACATCTGGGCTTTTTTTTGGAAAATCATGATTTTCATTTTTTAGTTATTTACTGCCAGGGCCCAATTATGGCATTATTGCTCTAGAATGTTAAGGTTCTGTTGAAGACCTTTTTGGTTGGTGATAGAAGTACCAAGTCATCAGCATATAGCAGGTATTTTATCTCTGTGTCAAATAGTGTGAGTCCTGGGGATGGAGAATGGTCCAACGTCTGCTAATTCATTGAAAAGATTTGGACTCAAACTGCAGCCTTGTCTCACACCTCGACGTTGTGAAAATAATTCTGTTCTTTGGTTTTTGATTTTTATTGCACACTTGTATGTACACAGAAAACGTTGTATTAACTTCTTAGGGAGTGGTGGGGCGCTAGTGATTCTCTGATCCACCTCTACGCAGACGACACCATTCGGTAAATACTTCTGGCCCTTCTTTGGACACTTAACTACTTACAGAGTGGTGGGGCGCTAGCTCCCGACACTACCCAGTGAAATGTGAGGCGCCAAATTCAAAATCCAAAAGTTGAATTATTAAACATTCATCAATATACAAGTGTTGCATAGTCATCAAAAGCTCTGCTTCTTGGCAATATCACAGCGTTGTCAGATTTCAAAAAGGCTTTACGGTGAAAGCACCACATTTGATTGTTTGAGGGTAGCACCTAACATATTTTTACCATTACCATGAATTCATAAGCCTCCACGGTTCACACAACACATTTCACAGCGAAAACAAATCAATTACCTGTTGAAGAACTTCTGCTGAGGTCTTCCCAAGTGTCCAACGAAGACAATCCATGGTTCTTTTGTTAGAAAAAGTAATGTATTATATCCATAAATCACTGTTTGGTTGGTGCGAAAATACAGCTTCCAATCGTCCATTGAAACGTGAAGAGAACTCGGACAAGTTTATAGGTATAAGTTGAACAAGAACAATCAAACATCCTTTTTAATGTATCCTTAGGAACACTTTTCTGTATAAATAGCATAATATATCAACCGGAATATAAACTGGGCGATAAGAAAGGAAAAAAACAATGGACGCGCCTGGCGTGAGCGCGCGTTGTCTTGTAAAGGACACCTATGGGGACACTTCCTGATTTCTCTGCTCTAAAATCATCTAAAATGAATCAGAACACTTTCTCAAGACTTGACATCCAGAGTAAGCGATAGGTACTGCATTCATATGCCCTTATTTGGGCATTTTCATAAGGGAGGGGTTCCCAATGAGGCACTCTGTCAAAACCACTTTTTCCAGGACAGAAATTCCTCGGGGGTTTCGCCTGCCATATCCGTTCTGTTTTACTCACAGACAAAATGTTAACACTTATAGAAAATTCAGAGTGTTTCCTATCCAATGGTACTAACTATGGGCATATCCTATTTTCTGGGCCTGAATGGGAGGCATTTTACTTTGGGCACGCCAGGGTCTCCAAAACGGTCACTTCGTGCGCTGCTCCCAAAGAAGTTAAGTCATACACCTTACCACCAAGCCCACTTTGGAGAATTTTATAGAATAGCCTTTCGTACCAAATAGAACCAAATGCTTTTTTAAAGTCAATAAAGCAAGTGAAGATTTTGCCGTCTTTTTTTTGGTGGACGTGTAAGGTGTATATATGGTCAGTAGTGCGATGGTTAGGGAGAAAGACAATTTGACATTTACTTATTAAATTTTTTTCTTGAAAAAAGGTTTGAATTCTTGAATTCAAAATGCTTCAGAAAACCTTTCCCAAGTTGCTGTTTAAGCAAATTCCCCTGTATTTATTGAGGTCTGATTTGTCTCCACTTTTGTGGATAGGGGAGATGAGCCCCTGGTTCCAGAGATCAGGGAAGCAGCTCTCTCTCTGTCTCTCTGTCTCGTCTGTATCTCTCTCGCTCTGTATCTCTCTCGCTCTGTATCGATCTCTTCTCTCTGTGTCTCTCTCTCCTCTGTATCTCTCTCCTCTCTATATATCTCCTATGGACAGCGCTCCCAGGGAGGCTCCATGTGTTGGCCTGCTATTGGCTGCTCGCTAAAATAATGATGTCATCCTTTAGCAGCACGCGGTAGCGTGGGGGGCGCGGAGCCGAGTGGAGAAACAGGCTTCAGTTCCCCCTCTCTTCATAACAGTGGTGCAGGGAGAGAAGACAGCTCCGTCTGTCCGCTGAGCAACACTGACACATTACTCAACAGCAGGTTTGATCAGAGGAGCTTCTCTCTGCTTTAGTTAAGGCTGTATGTAAGGTGAGCCTGCCGTGCTCCTCTATAGCCACACCAGAGGAATTCACAATTCTTAGATACCCAACAATATTTCTGGTTTCACATCCCCATCCCTCACTGCTGGGCTGCCCCGTGCAGAATAGTAGTTGTATTGGTCTGGCTTTCTTTGTAACAGAGAAAGGGTTTAGATCTCTTTTCAGTAGTACACATTTCTCAGATCTCAGTAGTACACATTTCTCATCTCAGTTTGGCGCTGTAGGTCTCTGTCCCAGGTGTTATTCAGTGGGCTTTAAAAATGACTATTTCAAATCCTATTTCACAACCAGGCACAATTGGAGCTTTTGTGAAAGGGAAGACATTAGCATATTTCCCATGCAGACCTGTTCAGACGACATGCTGTGATTTATGCTTTTTCCTTTATTTATGCATTTAGTTAAAGGGACGGAGGTGACTGAATACACAAAGCTTTATGTGGCTGCTTGATCAATAAAGATGCTCCCTCCTCTCCTCTCTCGACTGTCTTTCTCTCTCCCTCTGTCACTCTTCTTCTCTCTCTCACTCCTGTCTTTCTCACTCTACATCTCTTCGCTCCCGCTAGACAGCCAATCAGTCTCATGCAGTTTCCCCCCAGGACTCACTCTCCCCTCTGTCGCTCTCTCTTCCCCTCCATCCGTCGCTCTCTCCTCCCCTCCCCTCCCTCCGTCGCTCTCTCCTCCCCTCCCCTCCATCGCTCTCTCCTCTCCTCCCCTCCCCTCCCCCTCCATCGCTCTCCCTGCACAGGTGATGTCATTATTTTTCAGCCGGGCTCCCCTCTCCTCCCCTCCCTTCCTCTGCCTATTAGTTGTTGATGCTAGCCTGGGTCTATGCACTCTGAGCTGGGGAGCGGGCGCAGGCAGTCTGGCCCCTCTGGAGATGGACATGCACGCTGCTGGAGCGCTATAGAGAGAGAGGGAGGAGGAGAGCTGCAGGGAGCCAGGCTGTGTGAGGAGGAACGCGGATTGCAGGCTGGCTGACTGGAAGTCCTGCTAGAGGTCTCTCTCTGGGACTTGTGACAGCACTGGAGAATAGGCTGTCTGCCACTGTTACAAACAGGTTAAAAAGACGAAGAAAACTGCCAGGGACTTTTTCTCAACACTTTGACCCCTCTAAGGGGATCCTACAGTGGTGGAGTTTACTGCACAACTGAACTTGAGCAAGTTTGCAGGATCACTGATCATCGAGGCTCTGGCTTTGCAACCTGCTTTGTCTTCAGGATTTTCTGCTTTCAGCACTCTGGAGATGTTGAATGGACAAGCTTTTCTGCAATGAGTCGGGGTCTTCCTCCAGCTTTTAAATGGATTTCTTGATTTTCATGGGGGGGGTCACAAGTGATCCTCTGAAAGCCTCTCGCCATCGGCATTGGCTTCTTGATTGACATCTGATAGTCACTGCCAGAACCTAAATGAACAATAACAAACGGACAGTTAATGTCTGAGAACGTTTGGACAACATTGAGGATTGATCTCTTTCAGGGCAATTTCCTTTAGTCCCTTTGGGAAGAATCCTCAATCTGATCGGCACAGTCTTTCCTTTTCCTTTTTTCTTTAGGTGTTGAAAGGGGAAACTTTCCCTCCTGCTCTGGAAATGGCTTTCCTCGTCCGTTGCTATGCCAACTGCTTGCAGCCGTGGTCCTCCAAAGTAAGCGATGTGGTAATCCGTTCTGTGGCCAGTGCACTGGGTGATGCCCTGTGTTTGGGTGTGAACCATACAGCCCCCGTTAAACCACTGTTTGGATCATTTCTTCATGCATGCTTTGCTGTAAATTCGAATGCATAATTTGGACTATAGCGTATATTTATTAATTGAGCATTCATATTTCACAATGCGTTCTGCAGCATTTGTACCGAGCGACAGGTTTGTTTGTTAGAGCACAATGTATGAACAAGTAGTTTTCCCTGGTATGAATGATGAAATAACTATTTACACAGCATGATGAAGCTGAATTGACAGCATGAAGGGGTAATGAGTGTCTATGGCTCGGTCACTGTGCTGGTTGGGCTGTACAGGTGGGGTCTCTCCTTACTTGACTGTCAGATTGACTCTTTTGTCCACCTGAGCTGCGGGACAGATGGCTGGCTCTCTCCTGTGGTAGGCCCCCAAACAGAGGCACTGAGGCGTCCTGACAGACTGCCTGTGAAATCAATGTGTTGCCATGGGACCAGACATCTTGGTGTTGAGAGCTTCCAAGATGTTTGTCTGAATTATGGGAAGTGAGGTGTCTTGATTAGTAGCGATGCAACGATTCACCGATACGCACCGGGTCCCCGCTTTTTCAATAATTTACTAAAATGTGTGGGTCACACCAGCAAGGAAGAGGTGAAGTGAGCGGGACAATTGGCCCTAACTGGTTCTTCTCCAGCAGGTGGCGTTTATTTAAAAAAATAATGAATTTAGTTGAATTTGGTTAACACAAAATGTAGTGGCTTATTTGATTGAAAATTGAAGTTGTGTAGTGCTTAGGTTGTTACGTGTGTACTGATAATTAAGACATCCAGGCAACTTTGAGAAAAAACACTATAGGAGTTTTGCCTGTTACTCACACATGTATCTGCCCTCTCATGGTCCCACCTGATCTTGCCTCCTCCCGACTGCCGTCTAGACTGAGCACCAGTCTCTGGCTAGCATTCCACTCCTTGTCATTGCCAAAGAGTGTCCTGGGCACCTGACAATGGAGTGGATTAGCTGAAGAGACTGGTACCCAGGCTAACTGCCTTTCATTCTTTAAGACATTTATTTTCACTGTTAGAGCAGCCACTTGAGGATCTGGTCGATATAATGGATCATCTGTGGTCACACATGATAACTGAAATTTAGTTTTTTTCCACACTCAATATTTTAATTGGCCCAAGGGGGGGGCACTACATAATTCCTGGGTTACAACATGTTTACTGTTGCCTTTGTTTCTAAATATAAATGTTGACATAGTACTTACTAGCTCAAAACATTTTCAATCTGCAAAAATGACAAGTTAACCAGTGGGTGATGGTGATTTCAGGTAACAAAGTGGGGGGACAAAATGCCTAAATTGATAGTGGGGTGGTAGATGCTCAGTCTGCTCAATGACTCAGGTACACACACACACACACACACACACACACACACACACACAGAGAGGACTACTCAACTTAGAGAAGTCATCTCGGACAGATCAAACTCCAATCAGCAGCAGATTTAAAATGGAAAATGTATGTGTTCATGCAAAACATTTTAGTGCATTGAATCGTGCCTAAGCAAATCGCGTCAATTAGTTCTCCTTATCAAACCAAATCGCACTATATAGGGAAATGAGGTGCCTTTTGGGACATACCTAGACCCCTGTGTCCCTCTGTGTATGGGCTCTTGTGTGTTGAATGGATTTGTGATGTACACATGCTGGGGATAATCACCTTTTAGGCTGTATTGTTCTTCAGAATTAGACTTAGCTTGACTCAATGTTTGCATTGTTTGAAAGGTAGGCCTGCTATTGGACATGTCTGTATAGTCCAAACTACAAGCTAATACTCACAAATCAATGTCTATGTCATTTATGGAAACAGTAGATCATCTAGGCCAGGGCTCTCGACCCCTGTTCCTGGAGAGCTACCCTCCTGTGTAGGTTTTCACTCCAACCCTGTTCCTGGAGAGCTACCCTCCTGTGTAGATTTTCACTCCAACCCTGTTCCTGGAGAGCTACCCTCCTGTGTAGGTTTTCACTCCAACCCTGTTCCTGGAGAGCTACCGTCCTGCAGGTTTTCACTCCAACCCTGTTCCTGGAGAGCTACCGTCCTGCAGGTTTTCACTCCAACCCTGTTCCTGGAGAGCTACCCTCCCTGTAGGTTTTCACTCCAACCCTGTTCCTGGAGAGCTACCCTCTTGTAGGTTTTCACTCCAACCCTGTTCCTGGAGAGCCTGTTCCGCTCCAGGAACAGGGTTGGAGTGAAAACTTACAGGAGGGTAGCTCTCCGGGAACAGGGTTGGATAGCCCTGATCTAGCCCGTAACATTTCATTTCGGTCTACGTGCGACAAGTTCTGTTGCAGTGATGTCAAGAACTGTTGATGTTAATAAGCGCATACAAATCTGGTATTGACTTAAGTATTTGTGATCTTATCCATTGCTTTGTTGATAAGAGAGAGGATAGGAAATGGAAAAGCTGCAGGTAGCCTAGTGGTTTGAGCGTTGGGCCAGTAACTGAAAGGTTGTAGATCGAATCCCCGAGCTCCAAGGTAAAACATCTGTTGTTCTGCCCCTAAACAAGGCAGTTCAGGGACTGTTCCTAGGCTGTCATTGAAAATAAGAATTTGTTCTTAACTGACTTGCCTAGTTAAATAAAAATAATGATAGGAGACAAGACTTCACACAAGATCTCTTCATCCATAGTTGAGCCCTGTGTAGTCCTGTGTATAATCCTCTGTATGAGAGCACCATGAGATGAGAAGCAGCCTGTTGGAAGACTGGTCTAGTGAGAATTGTATGCCGCCCGTCGGTGATTGAGATGAGCAGACCTCTGAAATGTTAATGAGGTTTCCCTTGAAGCCTCAAGTACAAGACTAACTGAAGCTACAGAATGGACGGAAATAGCATTGTCATCATAACTTGTGTTGTGCCGAGCTAACGAGGAATCCTATTCATTCGTGTCTACTTTTTGAAGAGAGGGTTTCTGATGCTCACTTGTTGGCCGTCCAGACTATTTACTCTCTTTTGTTGTACAGTTATATGGCTTGGAATATTTATGTTCTGCCTTTTTAGTTTTTCATCTTAACAAGAGGTTCACTGCCAGTATTAATCTACTGAAATCCTTCTCATCAGTTATGTTTGAGGACAGAGCTGGACTTCAAATCAAATTTTATTTGTCACATACACATGGTTAGCAGATGTTAATGCGAGTGTAGCGAAATGCTTGTGCTTCTAGTTCCGACTATGCAGTAGTATCTAACAAGTAATCTAACAATTTCACAACTACCTTATACACACAAGAGTAAAGGAATGAATACGAGTATGTACATATAAATATATGGATGAGCGATGGCTGTCCGGCATAGGCAAGATGCAGTAGATGGTATGGCGTACAGTGTATATACACATATATATATATATATATATATATATATATATATATATATATATATATATATATATATATATATATATATATATATATATATATATATATATATATATGAGATGAGTAATGTAGGATATGTAAACATTATATAAATGGCATCATTTAAAGTGGCTAGTGATACATTTATTTCATCCAATTATAATTATTAGTGGCTAGAGATTTGGGTCGATGGCCGAACGGCATAGGCAAGATTCAGTAGATGGTTTAGAGTACAGTGTATACATTTGATATGAGTATGTCGGATATGTAAACATTATATACAAAATTGTTTAAAGTGGCTAGTGATACATTGTTACATCCAATTCCTATGTTTAAAGTGGCTAGAGATTTAAGTCAGTATGTTGGCAGCAGCCACTCAATGTTAGTGATGGCTGTTTAACAGTCTGATGGCCTTGAGATAGAAGCTGTTTTTCAGTCTCTCGGTCCCAGCTTTGATGCGCTTGTACTGACCTCGCCTTCTGGATGGTTGCGGGGTGAACAGGCAGTGGCTCGGGTGGTTGTTGTCCTTGATGATCTTTTTGACCTTCCTGTGACATCGGGTGGTGTAGGTGTCCTGAAGGGCAGGTAGTTTACCCCCCCGGTGATGCGTTGTGCAGTCCTCACTACCCTCTGGAGAGCCTTACGGTTGTGGGCGGAGCAGTTGCCGTACCAGGCGGTGATACAGCCCGACAGGATGCTCTCGATTGTGCATCTGTAGAAGTTAGTGAGTGATTTTGGTGACAAGCCGAATTTCTTCAGCCTCCTGAGGTTGAAGAGGCGCTGTTGCGCCTTCTTCACCACGCTGTCTGTGTGGGTGGACCAATTCAGTTTGTCCGTGATGTGTACGCCGAGGAACTTAAAACTTTCCACCTTCTCCACTACTGTCCCCTCGATGTGGATAGGGGGGGTGCTCCCTCTCCTGTTTCCTGAAGTCCACGATCATCTCCTTAGTATTGTTGACGTTGAGTGAGAGGTTATTTTCCTGACACCACACTCCGAGGGCCCTCACCTCCTCCCTGTAGGCCGTCTCGTCGTTGTTGGTAATCAAGCCTACCACTGTAGTGTCGTCAGCAAACTTGATGATTGAGTTGGATGCGTGCTTGGCCACGCAGTCATGGGTAAACAGGGAGTACAGGAGAGGGCTGAGAACGCACCCTTGTGGGGCCCCAGTGTTGAGGATCAGCGGGGTGGAGATGTTGTTTCCTACCCTCACCACCTGGGGCCGGCCCGTCAGGAAGTCCAGGACCCAGTTGCACAGGGCTGGGTCGAGACCCAGGGTCTCGAGCTTAATGACGAGCTTGGAGGGAACTATGGTGTTAAATGCTGAGCTGTAATCGATGAACAGCATTCTTACATAAGTATTCCTCTTGTCCAGATGGGTTAGGGCAGTATGCAGTGTGATTTCGATTGCGTCGTCTGTGGACCTATTGGGACGGTAAGCAAATTGGAGTGGGTCCAGGGTGTCTGGCAGGATGGAGGTGATATGATCCTTGACTAATCTCTCAAAGCACTTCATGATGACGGAAGTGAGTGCTACGGGGCGATAGTCATTTAGCTCAGTTACCTTAGCTTTCTTGGGAACAGGAACAATGGTGGCCCTCTTGAAGCATGTGGGAACACTGGGATAGGGACTGATTGAATATGTCCGTAAACACACCAGCCAGCTGGTCTGCGCATGCTCTGAGGACACGGCCAGGAAAGCCATCTGGGCCGGCAGCCTTGAGAGGGTTAACACATTTAAATGTTTTTCTCACATTGGCTGCGGTGAAGGAGAGCCCGCAGGTTTTGGTAGCAGGCCGTGTCGGTGGCACTGTATTGTCCTCAAAGCGAGCAAAGAAGTTGTTTTAGTTTGTCTGGGAGCAGGACGTGCAACGGGGCTGATTTTCTTTTTGTAGTCCGTGATTGACTGTAGACCCTGCCACATCAGGACTATTGGCTGCTGAACAACTCATGAGTTGGTGTTGAATATTGATGTTGAGAACCATGCCTTAATGAATATTCAAACACTTTGATTAACAAGGGGGTGACTCTGATTCACTCTGGAATGAAAGCTTTGCAACAGATGACAGAATTCTACATATGGGCCACTACTCTCCCTGTCTGGAAGCCTATGAACCTCCCTGGAGCCTGTCTCCTCCCTCTGTTTTAGAATAAGGCTGTAACGTAACATAATGTAGAAAAAGGGAAAGGGTCTGAAGTAGACCTACCTACAGACCTAGCTACCTACCTACCTACCTACAGACCTAGCTACCTACCTACAGACCTAGCTACCTACCTACAGACCTACCTACCTACAGACCTAGCTACCTACCTACAGACCTACCTACCTACCTACAGACCTAGCTACCTACAGACCTACCTACCTACCTACAGACCTAGCTACCTACCTACAGACCTAGCTACCTACCTACCTACCTACAGACCTAGCTACCTACCTACAGACCTAGCTACCTACCTACCTACCTACCTACAGACCTAGCGACCTACCTACAGACCTAGCGACCTACCTACAGACCTAGCGACCTACCTACAGACCTAGCGACCTACCTACAGACCTAGCGACCTACCTAGCTACCTACCTACAGACCTAGCTACCTACCTACAGACCTAGCGACCTACCTAGCGACCTACAGATCTAGCTCTCTACAGACCTAGCTCCCTACCTAGCGACCTACTGACCTAGCTCCCTACCTAGCGACCTACTGACCTAGCTCCCTACCTAGCGACCTACTGACCTAGCGACCTACTGACTTAGCTCCCTACCTAGCGACCTACTGACTTAGCTCCCTACCTAGCTACCTACAGACCTAGCTCCCTACCTACCTACCTACAGACCTAGCTCCCTACCTACCTACCTACAGACCTAGCTCCCTACCGACCGACCTAGCTAGCTAGCTAGCTACCGACCGACCGACCTAGCTAGCTACCGACCTAGCTAGCTACCGACCGACCGACCTAGCTAGCTACCGACCTACCGACCTACAGACCTAGCTAGCTCCCTACCTACCGACAGACCTAGCTACCTACCGACAGACCTAGCTACCTACCGACAGACCTAGCTACCTACCGACAGACCTAGCTACCTACCTACAGACCTAGCTACCTACCTACAGACCTAGCTACCTACCTACAGACCTAGCGACCTACCTACAGACCTAGCGACCTACCTACAGACCTACCTAGCGACCTACCTACAGACCTACCTAGCGACCTACCTACAGACCTACCTAGCGACCTACCTACAGACCTAGCTACCTAGCGACCTACAGACCTAGTGACCTACCTTCCGACCTAGCTACCTACCTACAGCCCTAGCTACCTACCTACAGCCCTAGCTACCTACCTACAGCCCTAGCTACCTACCTACAGCCCTAGCTACCTTCCTACTGACCTACAGACCTAGCGACCTACAGACCTAGCGACCTACTGACCTTGCTACTTACTGGCCTAGTTCCCTACCTAGCTAAATACTGACCTAGCTCACTACCTACTGACTTAGCTCCTACCTACCTACCTACAGACCTACCTACCTACATACAGACCTAGCTACCGACCGACCGACCAAGCTACCTACCTACCTACCTACAGACCTAGCTCCCTACCTACCTACAGACCTAGCTCCCTACCTACAGACCTAGCTCCCTACCTACAGATCTACCTACCAACTTAGCTATCTAACTACCTACAGACCTAGCTCCCTACCTACCTAGCTCCCTGCCTACAGACCTACCTACCTACCTACCTACCTACCTACCTATTGACCTTGATCCCTACCTACCTACCTACCTAGATACCCACCTACCTACCTACAGACCTAGCTCCCTACCTACCTACAGACCTAGCTCCCTACCTACCTACCTACATACCTACCTTCCTACAGACCTTGCTCCCTACCTACCTTCCTACAGACCTTGCTCCCTACCTACCTACAGACCTAGCTCCCTACCTACCTACAGACCTAGCTCCCTACCTACCTACCTACCTACAGACCTAGCTCCCTACCTACCTACCTACAGACCTAGCTCCCTACCTACTGACCTACCTACCAACCTACCTACCTACCTACCTACAGACCTAGATCCCTACCTACCTACCTACCGACCTACCTACAGACCTAGCTACCTACAGACCTAGCTACCGACCGACCAAGCTACCTACCTACCTACAGACCTAGCTCCCTACCTACCTACCTACCTACTTACTTACAGACCTAGCCCCCTACCTACCTAAAGACCTAGCTCCCTACCTACAGACCTAGCTCCCTACCTACAGACCTAGCTCCCTACCTACAGACCTAGCCCCCTACTTACCTACCCACCTATTGATCTTGATCCCTACCTACCTACCTACAGACCTAGATACCTACCTACAGACCTAGATACCCACCTAGCTCCCTACGTACCTACCTACCTACCTACCTACAGACCTAGCTCCCTGCCTACCTACCTACCTACCTACAGACCTAGCTCCCTACCTACCTACAGACTTAGCTCCCTACCAACCTACCTACCTACTGACCTAGATCCCTACCTACCTACAGACCTAGCTCCCTACCTACCTACCTACAGACCTAGCTCCCTACCTACCTACCTACAGACCTAGCTCCCTACCTACAGACCTAGCTCCCTACCTACAGACCTAGCTCCCTACCTACAGACCTAGCCCCCTACCTACCTACCTACCTACCTATTGAGTCTTGATCCCTACCTACCTACCTACCTACAGACCTAGATACCTACCTACAGACCTAGATACCCACCTAGCTCCCTACGTACCTAGCTACTTACCTACAGACCTACCTACCTACCTACAGACCTAGCTCCCTGCCTACCTACCTACCTACCTACAGACCTAGCTCCCTACCTACCTACAGACTTAGCTCCCTACCAACCTACCTAGATCCCTACCTACAGACCTAGCTCCCTACCTACCTACCTACAGACCTAGCTCCCTACCTACCTACCTACCTACAGACCTAGCTCCCTACCTACCTACCTACAGACCTAGCTCCCTACCGACCGACCTAGATCCCTACCTACCTACCTACCTACCTACCTACAGACATAGCTCCCTACCTACAGACCTACCTACCTACCTACCTACCTACCTACCTATTGATCTTGATCCCTACCTACCTACCTACAGACCTAGATACCCACCTACCTACCTACAGACCTACCTACAGACCTAGCTCCCTATGTACCTACCTACCTACCTACAGACCTACCTACCTACCTACAGACCTAGCTCCCTGCATACCTACCTACCTACCTACAGACCTAGCTCCCTACCTACCTACAGACTTAGCTCCCTACCAACCTACCTACCTACTGACCTAGATCCCTACCTACCTACAGACCTAGCTCCCTACCTACCTACCTACAGACCTAGCTCCCTACCTACCTACCTACCTACAGACCTAGCTCCCTACCTACTGACCTACCTACCTACCTACAGACCTAGATCCCTACCTACCGACCTAGATCCCTACCTACCTACCTACAGACCTAGCTCCCTACCTACAGACCTAGCTCCCTACCTACCTACCTACCTACAGACCTAGCTCCCTACCTACTGACCTACCTACCAACCTACCTACCTACAGACCTAGATCCCTACCTACCTACAGACCTAGATACCCACCCACCTACCTACCTACAGACCTAGATACCCACCTACCTACACACCTAGCTCCCTACGTACCTAGCTACCTACCTACCTACCTACCTACCTACCTACCTACAGACCTAGCTCCCTGCCTACCTACCTACCTACAGACCTAGCTCCCTACCTACCTACAGACTTAGCTCCCTACCAACCTACCTACCTACTCACCTAGATCCCTACCTACCTACAGACGTAGCTCCCTACCTACCTACCTACAGACGTAGCTCCCTACCTACCTACCTACAGACGTAGCTCCCTACCTACCTACCTACAGACGTAGCTCCCTACCTACCTACCTACAGACCTAGCTCCCTACCTACCTACCTACAGACCTAGCTCCCTACCTACCTACCTACAGACCTAGCTCCCTACCTACCTACCTACCTACAGACCTAGCTCCCTACCTACCTACCTACCTACAGACCTAGCTCCCTACCTACCTACAGACCTAGCCCCCTACTTACCTACCGACCTAGCTAGCTACCTACCCACCTACCTACCGACAGACCTAGCTCGCTACCTACCTACCGAGAGACCTAGCTACCTACCCACCTACCTACCGACAGACCTAGCTACCTACCTACCTACAGACCTAGCTTCATACCTACCTACCTACAGACCTAGCTACCTAGCTACAGACCTAGCTACCGACCGACCTACCTACCTATCTACAGACCTAGCTACATACCTAGCTCCCTACCTATCTACTGGCCTAGCTCCCTACCGGCCTAGCTACCTACTGACCTAGCTCCCTACCAAGCTACCTACTTACTTAGCTCCCTACCTACCTACCTACAGACCTAGCTACCTACCTACCTACAGACCTACCTACAGACCTAGCTACCTACAGACCTGGCTCCCTACCTACCTACAGATTTAGCTCCCTACCTACCTTCAGATCTAGCTCACTACCTACCTACCTACCTACAGACCTAGCTCCCTACCTACAGACCAACCTAGCTACCTACCTACAGACCTACCTACCTAGCTACCTACCTACCTACACACCTAGCTAGCTACCTACCTACCTACACACCTAGCTACCTACCTACCTACACACCTAGCTACCTAGCTACCTACCTACCTACACACCTAGCTACCTACCTACAGACCTAGCTACCTACCTACCTACAGACCTACCTACCTACAGACCTACCTACAGACCTACCTACCTACCTACCTACAGACCTACCTACCTACCTACCTACAGACCTACCTACCTACCTACCTACAGACCTAGCGACCTACAGACTTAGCGACCTACAGACTTAGCGACCTAGCGACCTACTGACCTATCTACTGGCCTAGCTCCCTACCGGCCTAGCTACCTACTGGCCTAGCTCCCTACCTAGCTACCTACTGACTAGCTCCCTACCTAGCTACCTACTAACCTAGCTCCATACCAAGCTACCTATTGACTTAGCTCCCTCCCTACCTACCTACAGACCTAGCTACCTACCTGCCTACAGACCGACCGACCGACCTAGCTACCTACCTAGCTCCCTCTACCTACCTAGCTCCCTACCTATCTACCTACCTACCTACAGACCTTTCTCCCTACCTACCTACCTACAGATCTAGCTCCCTACCTACCTACCTACAGACCTAGCTCCCTACCTACCTACAGATCTAGCTCCCTACCTACCTACCTACAGACCTAGCTCCCTACCTACCTACCTACCTACAGACTTGGCTCCCTACCTACCTACCTAGCTCCCTACCTACCTACCTACAGACCTAGCTACCTACCTACCTATCTACAGACCTAGCTACCTACCTACCTACCTACAGACCTACCTACCTACCTACAGACCTAGCTACCTAGCTACCTACCTACAGACCCAGCTACCTACCTACAGACCTAGCTACCTACCTACCTACCTACCTACAGACCTAGCTACCTACCTACCTACCTACAGACCTAGCTACCTACCTACCTACCTACAGACCTAGCTACCTACCTAGCTACAGACCTAGCTACCTACCTAGCTAGCTACGTACCTAGCTACGTACCTAGCTAGCTACCTACCTACAGACCTAGCTACCTACAGACTTAGCTACCAATCTACCTACCTACAGACCTAGCTACCTTCCTACCTACCTTCCTAGCGACCTACAGACCTAGCGACCTACAGACCTAGCGACCTACAGACCTAGCGACCTACAGACCTAGCTCCATACCTAGCTACCTAGCTACCTACTGGCCTAGCTCCCTACCTAGCTACCTACTGACTAGCTCCCTACCTAGCTCCCTACCAAGCTACCTACTGACTTAGCTCCCTCCCTACCTACCTACAGACCTAGCTACCTACAGACCTAGCTACCTACCTACCTACAGACCTACCTACCTACCTAGCTACCTACCTACCTACACACCTAGCTAGCTACCTACCTACCTACACACCTAGCTACCTACCTACCTACACACCTAGCTACCTAGCTACCTACCTACCTACACACCTAGCTACCTACCTACAGACCTAGCTACCTACCTACCTACCTACAGACCTACCTACAGACCTACCTACCTACCTACCTACAGACCTACCTACCTACCTACAGACCTACCTACCTACCTACAGACCTACCTACCTACCTACAGACCTACCTACCTACCTACAGACCTACCTACCTACCTACCTACCTACAGACCTAGCAACCTACAGACCTAGCGACCTACTGACCTATCTACTGGCCTAGCTCCCTACCGGCCTAGCTACCTACTGGCCTAGCTCCCTACCTAGCTACCTACTGACTAGCTCCCTACCTAGCTACCTACTGACCTAGCTCCCTACCAAGCTACCTATTGACTTAGCTCCCTCCCTACCTACCTACAGACCTAGCTACCTACCTACCTACAGACCGACCGACCGACCTAGCTACCTACCTAGCTCCCTCTACCTACCTAGCTCCCTCTACCTACCTACCTACAGACCTTTCTCCCTACCTACCTACCCACAGATCTAGCTCCCTACCTACCTACCTACAGACCTAGCTCCCTACCTACCTACAGATCTAGCTCCCTACCTACCTACCTACAGACCTAGCTCCCTACCTACCTACCTACCTACCTAGCTCCCTACCTACCTACCTACAGACCTAGCTACCTACCTACCTATCTACAGACCTAGCTACCTACCTACCTACCTACAGACCTAGCTATCTACCTACAGACCTAGCTACCTACCTACAGACCTAGCTACCTACCTACCTACAGACCTAGCTACCTACCTACCTACAGACCTAGCTAGCTACCTACCTACCTACAGACCTAGCTACCTACCTTACCTACCTACAGACCTAGCTACCTACAGACCTAGCTACCTTACCTAGCTAGCTACCTACCTAGCTAGCTACCTACCAAGCTACCTACTGACTTAGCTCCCTCCCTACCTACCTACAGACCTAGCTACCTACAGACCTAGCTACCTACCTACCTACAGACCTAGCTACCGACCGACCTACCTAGCTCCCTCTACCTACCTAGCTCCCTACCTATCTACCTACCTACAGACCTTTCTCCCTACCGACCAACCTAGCTACCTACCTACAGACCTACCTACCTACCTACATATCTAGCTCCCTACCTACCTACCTACAGATCTAGCTCCCTACCTACCTACCTACAGATCTAGCTCCCTACCTACCTACCTACAGACCTAGCTCCCTACCTACCTACCTAGCTCCCTACCTACCAACCAACCTACCTACAGACCTAGCTACCTACACACCTAGCTAGCTACCTACCTACATACCTAGCTAGCTACCTACCAAGCTACCTACTGACTTAGCTCCCTCCCTACCTACCTACAGACCTAGCTACCTACAGACCTAGCTACCTACCTACCTACAGACCTAGCTACCGACCGACCGACCTAGCTACCTACCTAGCTCCCTCTACCTACCTAGCTCCCTACCTATCTACCTACCTACAGACCTTTCTCCCTACCGACCAACCTAGCTACCTACCTACAGACCTACCTACCTACCTACATATCTAGCTCCCTACCTACCTACCTACAGATCTAGCTACCTACCTACAGACCTAGCTCCCTACCTACCTACCTAGCTCCCTACCTACCAACCAACCTACCTACAGACCTAGCTACCTACACACCTAGCTAGCTACCTACCTACATACCTAGCTAGCTACCTACCAAGCTACCTACTGACTTAGCTCCCTCCCTACCTACCTACAGACCTAGCTACCTACAGACCTAGCTACCTACCTACCTACAGACCTAGCTACCGACCGACCGACCTAGCTACCTACCTAGCTCCCTCTACCTACCTAGCTCCCTACCCATCTACCTACCTACAGACCTTTCTCCCTACCGACCAACCTAGCTACCTACCTACAGACCTACCTACCTACCTACATATCTAGCTCCCTACCTACCTACCTACAGATCTAGCTCCCTACCTACCTACCTACCTACCTACCTACCTACCTACCTACCTACAGACCTAGCTCCCTACCTACCTACCTAGCTCCCTACCTACCAACCAACCTACCTACAGACCTAGCTACCTACACACCTAGCTAGCTACCTACCTACATACCTAGCTACCTACCTACAGAATTAGCTCCCTACCTACTTACCTACCTACAGATCTAGCTACCTACACACCTAGCTAGCTACCTACCTACACACCTAGCTAGCTACCTACCTACACACCTAGCTAGCTACCTACCTACACACCTAGCTAGCTACCTACCTACACACCTAGCTACCTACAAATCTAGCTCCCTACCTACCTACCTACAGATCTAGCTCCCTACCTACCTACAGATCTAGCTCCCTACCTACAGACCTAGCTCCCTACAGACCTAGCTCCCTACAGACCTAGCTCCCTACACACCTAGCTACCGACCGACCTAGCTCCCGACCGACCGGCCGACCGACCTAGCTACCTTCCTACCTACACACCTAGCTACCTAGCTACCTACCTACCTACAGACCTAGCTTCCTACACACCTAGCTACCTACAGACCTAGTGACCTAGCTACCTACACAGCTAGCTACCTACACAGCTAGCTACCTACCTAGCTACACACGTAGCTAGCTACCTACACACCTAGCTAGCTAGCTACCTACACACCTAGCTACCTACACACCTAGCTAGCTAGCTACCTACACACCTAGCTAGCTAGCTACCTACACACCTAGCTAGCTAGCTACCTACACACCTAGCTAGCTAGCTACCTACACACCTAGCTAGCTAGCTACCTACACACCTAGCTACCTATAGACCTAGCTACCCACCTACCTACCTATAGACCTAGCTACCTACCTACCTACCTATAGACCTCGCTACCTACCTACACACCTAGCTCCCTACCTACCTACCGACCTACAGATCTAGCTCCCTACCTACAGACCTAGCTTCCTACCTACCTACAGATCTAGCTGCCTACCTACACACCTAGCTACCTACAGACCTAGCTCCCTACCTACCTACCTACTGACCTAGCTCCCTACCTACCTTCCTACTGACCTATTTCCCTACCTACCCACCGACCTAGCTACCTCCCTACCTACCCACCGACCTAGCTACCTCCCTACCTACCCACCGACCTAGCTACCTCCCTACCTACCCACCGACCTAGCTACCTCCCTACCTACCGACCGACCTAGCTTCCTCCCGACCTACCGACCGACCTAGCTTCCTCCCGACCTACCGACCGACCTAGCTACCTCCCGACCTACCGACCGACCTAGCTACCTCCCGACCTACCGACCGACCTAGCTACCTACCGACCGACCTAGCTACCTTCTGACCTACCTAGCTACCTCCCTACCGACCGACCGACCTAGCTACCTCCCTAGCGAGCGACCAACCTAGCGACCTACTTACACACCTAGCTAGCGACCGACCTAGCGACCTACTTACACACCTAGCTAGCTACCTACCTACACACCTAGCTAGCTAGCTAGCTAGCTACCTACCTACACACCTAGCTAGCTACCTACCTACACAGCTAGCTAGCTACCTACACAGCTAGCTAGCTAGCTACCTACACAGCCAGCCAGCTACCTACCTACACACCTGGCTAGCCAGCTAGCTACCCACACACCTAGCTACCCACCCACCTACCCACACACCTAGCTACCCACCTACCCACACACCTAGCTACCCACCTACCCACACACCTTGCTACCCACCCACTGACCTAGCTACCCACCCACAGACCTAGCGACCCACCCACACACCTAGCCACCTAGCTACCCACTCCACACATCTAGCGACCTAGCTACCCACCCACACACCTAGCGACCTAGCTACCTACCTACACACCTAGCGACCTACCTACACACCTAGCGACCTACCTACACACCTAGCGACCTAGCTACCTAGCGACCTAGCTACCTACCTACACACCTTGCGACCTACCTACCTAGCTACCTACCTACCTACCTACCTACCTACACACCTAGCTAGCTACCTACCTACCTACACACCTAGCTACCTACCTACCTACACACCTTGCTACCTACCTACTGATCTAGCTACCTACCTACAGACCTAGCGACCTACCTACACACCTAGCGACCTAGCTACCTAGCTACACATCTAGCGACCTAGCTACCTACCTACACACCTAGCGACCTAGCTACCTACCTACACACCTAGCTACCTACCTACACACCTAGCGACCTACCTACACACCTTGCGACCTACCTACACACCTTGCGACCTACCTACACACCTTGCGACCTACCTACACACCTAGCCACCTAGCGACCTACCTAGCCACCTAGCGACCTACCTACACACCTAGCCACCTAGCTACCTACCTACACACCTAGCCACCTAGCTACCTACCTACACACCTAGCTACCTACCTACACACCTAGCTACCTTCACACCTAGCGACCTACCTACACACCTAGCGACCTACCTACACACCTACCTACACACCTAGCCACCTAGCGACCTACCTACACACCTAGCCACCTAGCTACCTACCTACACACCTAGCTACCTACACATCCAGCTACCTACCTACCTACAGATCTACCTTCCTACACACCCCACCTACCTAGCTAGCTTCCTACCTACCTACACACCTAACTACCTAGCTACCTACCTACACACCTGCCTACCTACACACCTAGCTACTTACCTACCTACCTACCTACACACCTAGCTACCTACCTACACACCTACCTACCTACAAACCTACCTAGCTACCTACCTACCTACACACCTTCCTACCTAGCTAGCTACCTACCTACCTACACACCTTGCTACCTACCTACTGACCTAGCTACCTACCTACAGACCTAGCGACCTACCTACACACCTAGCGACCTAGCTACCTACCCACACATCTAGCGACCTAGCTACCCACCCACACACCTAGCGACCTAGCTACCTACATACACACCTAGCGACCTACCTACACACCTAGCGACCTACCTACACACCTAGCGACCTACCTACACACCTAGCGACCTAGCTACCTAGCGACCTAGCTACCTACCTACACACCCATGACCCACCCACCTAGCTACCTACCTACCTACCTACCTACCTACCTACACACCTAGCTAGCTACCTACCTACCTACACACCTAGCTACCTACCTACCTACACACCTTGCTACCTACCTACTGATCTAGCTACCTACCTACAGACCTAGCGACCTACCTACACACCTAGCGACCTAGCTACCTAGCTACACATCTAGCGACCTAGCTACCTACCTACACACCTAGCGACCTAGCTACCTACCTACACACCTAGCGACCTACCTACACACCTAGCTACCTACCTACACACCTAGCTACCTACCTACACACCTAGCGACCTACCTACACACCTTATGACTCCACCCACACACCTTACACTCCACCCACACACCTTGCGACCTACCTACACACCTAGCCACCTAGCGACCTACCTAGCCACCTAGCGACCTACATACACACCTAGCCACCTAGCTACCTACCTACACACCTAGCCACCTAGCTACCTACCTACACACCTAGCTACCTACCTACACACCTAGCTACCTTCACACCTAGCGACCTACCTACACACCTAGCGACCTACCTACACACCTACCTACTCACCTAGCCACCTAGCGACCTACCTACACACCTAGCCACCTAGCTACCTACCTACACACCTAGCTACCTACACATCCAGCTACCTACCTACCTACAGATCTACCTTCCTACACACCTACCTACCTAGCTAGCTTCCTACCTACCTACACACCTAACTACCTAGCTACCTACCTACACACCTGCCTACCTACACACCTAGCTACTTACCTACCTACCTACCTACACACCTAGCTACCTACCTACACACCTACAAACCTACCTAGCTACCTACCTACCTACACACCTACCTACCTAGCTAGCTACCTACCTACCTTTACACCTACCTACCTAGCCACCTTCACACCTACCTACCTACACACCTAGCTTGCTACCTACCTACCTACACACCTAGCTACCTAGCTTGCTACCTACCTACCTACACACCTAGCTACCTACCTACCTTCACACCTACCTACCTACAAACCTACCTAGCTACCTACCTACCTACACACCTACCTACCTACACACCTACCTTCCTAGCTAGCTACCTACCTAGCTAGCTACCTACCTTCACACCTAGCTACCTACACACCTAGCCACCTACACACCTAGCCACCTACACACCTTGCTACCTACACACGTGATGATGAGCATTGTTGAGTACTCTGCTCTGGTCGTGTCGCAAATGGCACCCTGTTCCCTATATAATGCAGTTCTTTTGACGCCTACCGGCCCTGTCAAACACAGTGCACTAAGTAGGAAATAGAGTGCCATTTTGGGACATAGCCCTGGTCAAACTCTTCATTGGTATGACCACTGTGCTGCTAGGGCTGCTGCTGCCGCCATTATGGGACCAAATAGCCTGAATACTGAGTCTACTCATAGTGGAGCCCCACAGACATTCTTACTGCAGATGATCCCATTACTAGCCATCCCCCTGAAACACACACAGCCCCCTCTCCAGTCCCACAGCTCTCATGTCAGTGATGTGGCCCCTCCCCAGTCCCAGGTGCTGATGATTTTTCAGCCAGGGTAGGATCACCCATTCCAGCTGTTTCCATTATCTTAGTGCTATTGATTTTTCCCCAACTGGGTATACATAGGCAGCTTTTTTCAAGGGCAATTATATATACAAGCAGGGATGGCAGTGTCTGTCCTTCCTGGCAGATTGAATTTGAGGCATCTCTTTAGCTATCTGCTTGTTCCTGCAGGGGTTCACATAGTATTTTACTGATCCTGGCGGTTAAGCCTGTATGAGCCTCTACACCCAACCGCCGCTTACAGCCTGGTGTCAGTTAAACCAACCGCCGCTTACAGCCTGGTGTCAGTTAAACCAATAACACCCAGTTAAACCAATAACTGTAAGGCTATGTCCATCGACACTGTTAGTTTGGACTCCACACTAAGCTGTCAGACGGTACTCCCTTTGCCCCAATGTCTTCCACCGTCTGGAGGGGCCAGAGTACGTTGCCAACTGTAGATAACACGGTCCAGATCCAGCAATAACACAGGAGAACAAAAGGGTGTGGCTGGCTGTCTGCAGCCCTGCAGGCTGGACCCCCCTGTTTCAGTCCGGTGGTCTCTACCTGGGCCTGTTGTTGTTGTACGTGGCGGGGGGTGGAGCAGGGTAGGAGGGGGGGCTGGAGCTACCCCTCTGGATTTGGTGGTCGGTGTTAACCAGTGTTTAGCCTTCTCAGTGTCCTTCAGCCGGGTAGCAATGACCATGGCTGTCTTTACTGAAAGCCCCTGACAGGGCCACCTTCCCCTCCCTCACACCTTCCTGTTTCTCGCAGCTCCTAACATAGCACAGTGAGGCAGGCTGGGGCCCATTCTCTCTCTCTCTTCTCTCTGTCTGTGTTTCTCTGTCTCAGTGCTGTTTGAGTATGGGATACAAGCCAGGAGAGGCGGTCTGCTACAGGTCTGTCAAGCCCCCCCCTATAAATATTAATGTGCCAGACATGCACATCCCCACCCTGAGATCAATTAAGTAGGTGTTTTTAATAAATAACCATTCCTTAAGAGGGCATTAGTTTTGACCTGCTGTAATTTTCTCACTCCAACTAGCAGAGAGGGTAAATTTAAATGAGTGATTATGTAATGTCTTTAAACCTGTGTACACACACACACACACAAGTGGCTCCCACTAATTACAATTGTGTGATTTAGGAGGGCCATGGCAGGATGATTAAACATTGATGGCTCCTTACACTATTAGTCACTGTCGTCATGCCTCCCTGAGAAAGAGACACCGACAGCGTCAGCAGTAGACTGTTTTTCTGTCCTGGCTGCCACTCTGACTGACTACATCCTCTGTCTGGAGCAAAAGTCACAGCTCGCTGGCGGGGCCAGAGTCAGCACCACGCCGCCACTCAACATCCTGGCTGTCACAATACTGTCACTACCTACTGGAGTAATGACAGCCATTCCTCCTCAGTTTCCATTCTGTTACAACACAGGAAGGGTGGTGATTAAACTCTTTGGAATCTCTTTAGGACCGGGAACATCATCGCTAAAATAGTCTAACTAAAACATTGTCATCCTATTTCCTTTTTTGGGGCAAGAATGACTGTCCGATATGTGACACGTGCTAGGCTAGATGCCGCCTTAACATGCCGCCTAAACAAGGAGCAGTGATATGAATTGTGACACACTCAACTTCCATTATTAGTCATTTGGTCTGGCATCATGCTTATGCTTCTGGCTCTGATTTGTGCGTTGGCATAAAACCAAAGAGAGTAACTACCTAGCCTTTTGACTGTCATCATTATGTATGAGGTGGAAGGAGATGAGGGTCTTCACCCGGCAGCCTTTTCTCCTCTCTTCTCCCTGTGTGTGTCGCGCGCTCCCTCTCGCGCTCCCTCTCGCTCGCTCTCCCTCTCGCTCGCTCTCCCTCGCGCTCTCTCCCCCGCCTCGCCTTTGTACTTGTCACCTTCAAATCCAACTTAAATTAATTTACATCTCTCCATTTCCTGCAATCTCATCTGCAAGAGCCCCATGCGTTTTACTTCAGAGGTGGGGTTCTGTAAAGATAATATTCTCCCTCCCTCGCTTGCCCTCTGTCTCCTCCACTCCCTGGACTGTATCTTAATGTAGACTTTGGTTCACAGTACTGCTCTTGTGTGTTTGAGTGCAGCAGGTGTTTTGGGAGAGAGGGAAGAGGTCAGGGAGTGTTAGTGAGTGGAGATGGGAATCATCTCAGGGCGGGCTGGTTCACAGAGAGTTTGTGTGAGAGCAGTGCCGTGCTGCCATTGGGTCTCGGTCCCCTGTACCTCTAACACCATTAAGCCAACCAGAAAGTGACCTCAATTGATCAAAGCTGTCTGCTACTACTGGGCAAATTTGTGTGTGTGTGCGCTAGTGCTTCTCGGAGTGTGTGCTATGCTTGGGCGGTATATCGTATATCGAGGTATTTTTAAATAATTGTTTTGTATTTATTTATTTATTGGGGGTTTGGGGCTCCCTATAGCTCGGGGGGATGGGTGCCCCACCCTGGCTTATAACTAAGTTGGCTATCCAAATTAAATGATCTCCAGCTCAGGGCTCCAACTATGCATTGGTTTGTTAACATGCTAGCTAAGTGGTTAGCTTGCAAGATCAAGCTTCTTCGTTACAGCATAGACATTCAATCCCCTCTTGGATCAAGATTCCGGTTGCCTACATTCAGTTTTGTGTGCCAAAAAACAAATCTAAATCTATTAAAAGAAATGGCACCCCTTGTGTGCACTGCCGATAATACTGTGTTCCCCATTGATGGGATGGGATGGTATAGGAGCAGTATGAAAATCTGCGTACTGCCCAACCCTAGTGAGTTTATGTGCTGGCCACTGCTCACACCTGGTCTCTGGCTACACTCATTTGGCTCTATTTTGTTTGATCCCGTGAGTGGAAGAGGGCATTCTCTAAATCAAGATGGTATGGATTGACTCTGACATCAAAGGAGAACTACGGTGTGTGCATTGTATTCTTGTTTCTAAACTTGTTGGCTTTTCAACAGTAACTGGCTGATATACTGAAGATGGCACTCTTTATCAGTGTGTTGGTGTGTCGTTTTTTTTATTGAGATTAGACATTAACTAATTGCATTAACAATGAGGCTATTTGCCCAGTGGTTGGCACATTGATTGGTTCTTGATTTGTTGAGAATTGCCATGCCTGTTTGGCAGTGCTGCCATCTGCAGGCCATTGAAGTTCATGCCATGTCCCTGTCGTAATGTAATGTGATGTGATGTGATATGTTATGTTGGCATCATTACTTACTCAGACATAGTGTACAGATGTTCTAATTTAGGGAGCATGCGACTTATATAGGCTATTTATTTAAGTCTCTTCCTGGATTCCATCCATTCACTCATGATTTGTTTGTCTGGAAATTCATTTCTACAACCATCTCTTTCAGTGTGTACCCATTTGTGTCATCCAGTATAACTCAGTAGTTATTGGTCCATAATATGCCTGTGTTAATTAGAACAATCAAGACTTCGCTAAAGGACACCTCCGCCACTCAAATAGAATGCATAATGACTGGTGTCGCTGGTCCCAGTACAGGACCCAGTGTTTGATATTAATCTCAGTGTTTAGTCTCCTCTTTTGCTGCATTGCAACTCTACCTCCAGTGCTTCTGTCTCCAGTGCCATTAAAGGGATACTTTGCGATTTTGACAGAGGCGCTTTATCTACTTCCCCAGAGTCATATGTGACCAACCGGCTCAAATCGGTAGCAAAATATATATATTTTTTAAATCGGATAAAATGGAAGGTCATGCACTACATACAGTAAAGGAACAATGGGAAAGTAATTATGCTTTGAAAGTTGATAAACTTGTTTAACTCACTTTTGAGAAAAGGGCCTTTGAATGGTTTGGTACTACTATTGGATTGCCTGTCTCACCCATTCATCATCGTTCACACCCTCTTAAGCTTTAGCCCCACCCATCTCTTTAAGGGTTGATCTGAATGTACTAACAGCACCCAGGCTAACTTCCTAGCTACCTCCAGACAAACAGCTCACTGAACATTACTTAGGCTGTTATGTTATCCAGAGCGTTGGTGACTGCAACTGTGCTGTCAGATTGTCCGTCCGTCGATTCAGAGCGTTTCGCGTTCAGAGCGCACACCGGACGCTCTGGCCGATGAGTGAGTTTGCTGATGTTTACTGACACCGGTCAAATTCAACGGGTGTTGAGCGTTTGTAAATTTATCAGTTATTCTGCGCTCTCTGGCACACAGACGAGAGTGCTCTGAAATCGGATTAGATGGCTAGACTGCATTTACGAATGCCCCCACAAATGGTTATTTGCATAGTGGAGTCTTTTGGTAAGACGTAGCTAACTAGGTAAACAATGAACCATAATCCCAACGCATGACGTTACTACCCTGCATGAATCTGCAGGTAGCTAACCTACCAGGTTCGGGCTCATGGTAACGGCTGGAGCGTAATAGGTGGAATGGTATCAAACGAATCACACACCATTTCCTTGTCTTTGATACCTTTCCATTTGCTCTGTTCCAGACATTATTATGAGCCGTCCTCCCCTCAGCAGCCTCCACTGCTGCACGCAGAGACAAAAATGGTATACACAAGTTCATCTGACTCTGGGGAAGTAGATAAAGGGCCTTATTGACAAAATCCCAAAGTATCCCTTTAAAGTTGGCCTGATAGGGAGTTGGCAGCCAGGAGTAACGCTCATTTTATTGCTGTTAACATAATTGCTTTGGCTGTTTGGGTCTCAGGAAGAGAAGGGAAGGAAAGCTGACAAGCTAGTGAAGTAATCGACTCTATGTCAATAACCTGCTCTTTTTCTCTGAGTGCAGCCTGCAGGACTCTGCCCAGCCTGTTATGTACGACGGCGTTCATCGTGTGTGAGTCGGTCGGTCTCCCCTCACTTACTAGCAGAACACAGAGATCCACAGCTAGACACTCTAATCTAACCCAACTGATTTGAGTTGGGATATTGATACATAGAACACTGAAATGGAGATCAGTTGTAACCTGTGTGTGTTTTGGAACTGTTCTGAGACGTTACATCTGAAATGGATCAATCTCCTGTTCAACTGATCAAGGACATCCCCTCCCGTAGCAGCGGTTTGAGAGCCCGCCCTGCCGCCATGTGGGAGGAGGGACAATCCAATTCTCCGGGTCACACATGTTTGTCTGGGAGCAGATTTGATGCTGGCGGGGAGGAGCAACATCTGGCCATGTTAATAGTTTAGATGGATGGCTCCAGTGACTGACATCCTCTACAGTGTTATCATCAGAAGTACTTCCTTCTTAACCCCGAGCAGCCCAGCCCCCCTACAGCCTCCAGGCTCACGTGTCTCTGTTTGGGAGGACTGCTCTACTCTGTAATAAAATAACAACATGATAAGACCTCTCCTTTTGGTTTATTTCACTTTGAGATGTGAGGATTGCTTCTCTCCTGTCATACATGATACGATGATTTGCCTCCAATGAAAGATGGAATAGAAATGGCTTGGATCTATGCATGTTGAATATGCCATACGTCCAGTGTCAATAATAGGTAATGCTAGCCCTCCCTTGCTGTGGCGAGCTCAGCTCTGAAGCAGTTAGGGCATAATTGGGAAGCTCCACTGTTTTAATGATGGAGCCCCTGCTGGGATCCTGTAGCGGTGCGTTAGTGCTGCTGCACCTGGAAATGGCCTATTCTGGACCGGTGCGTTAGCGCTGCTGCCTCTGGAACTGGCCTGTTCTGGACCGGTGCGTTAGCGCTGCTGCCTCTGGAACTGGCCTGTTCTGGACCGGTGCGTTAGCGCTGCTGCCTCTGGAACTGGCCTGTTCTGGACCGGTGCGTTAGCGCTGCTGCCTCTGGAACTGGCCTGTTCTGGACCGGGTGCGTTAGCGCTGCTGCCTCTGGAACTGGCCTGTTCTGGACCGGTGCGTTAGCGCTGCTGCCTCTGGAACTGGCCTATTCTGGACCGGTGCGTTAGCGCTGCTGCCTCTGGAACTGGCCTGTTCTGGACCGGTGCGTTAGCGCTGCTGCCACTGGAACTGGCCTATTATGTACTGGTGGCCTGTCTTTGTGAACCAGGGTCATTGCTAGCATCACACCTAAATATCTGCTTACTGCTTTATTCCAATCATTGAGTCCCAAATGGCTGCCTATTCTCTTTAAAGTGCACTATAAAGGGAATAGGGTGGTGTTTGGGACGCATGTCAGGCCTCACAGGAACGAGGGGAATGGAGGTACAATCCCACTACAAGTTAATTACTGTAGCCAGTAATGAAATTAGTTTAGTAAATTATATCTCCTTTTCAAGAAACGGTTATAATACAAGTAAATCAATTAGAAATGCTCTGTTGTGACTTAATGTGACTCCCATTTAGGTATAGTCATAGTTTGGACTTATAGAGAGACGAGTTAAATGATCAGTCCTGGCTCGCCTTGCGTCCCCTTGTTGATGTGATAGATTCATATAGCCGAAGGAATAAGACATTCATATTTAATCACCCTACACTGCTATCATTAATTCATGATCAGAACAGGAGGAGAACAGACAGTGGAAGGCGGGAGGGCATTGGCGTGCCATTAAGTAAAAGTTGGTGTGAATTAGAGCCACGAGACTGCAGCAATTAGCGAGGTCTTCACTTTCATTGACCCGTTTGTCCCCCCGGCGGGCCTCATTAGCCAATCCCGTCCTCCCACTGCCTCTCATATGTCATCATCAGACTTCATCCCCAGGATGAAGGACTTTGACTGCCATGCCATGTGACATCAGCACCCGACCTAGAATCACCACTGTTTCTGATTGCCATGTTCAAACCGCTCTGTTGTTGTTTGATGTTTGGGAGTTTTAACCAGAGTGGTTTGAGCATGGAGATCCTAAATGTTATGTGTTTTGAGGCCTTGATAATGGATATATACATTAGTTTTCTCCTCTGGGAATCTGATAGATTTGTTAAATGGATGCAGGTCGGAGATTCGTCATTGTCTGAATTATAAAGGAATCAATATTGACCCACTTGGCTGTGGAATTAACAGAGCCGTTTAGCTCGTTGAGAGGGAGAGTCTGTTCTAACCCGCCGCTTTTTGGCTTGCAACACTTCATTTTAGTTATGGCACCGCCACCTTTGGTTGCTGTTGTCAATATCAACTGCTGCCAGCTGCGCCCCTCATGTTGGTGCCAGTTGAGCTGTAAGTGGAAGGAGATTGCAGTTTAATGGAAAATGGATTTTAGTTGAATAGGAGTGGGTGTGTCCAGATGAGAGAGCTTGGTTTTGGTTGTGATTTTCTGACTGAACTGTGATGTGGAGAAGTGTTACATTATTCACAGTTAATGACAGCCCTTAAACACTTCCAGCCGCAGCCTTGCTCTCTATATAGGACTGAGGTGGGGAGTCCAGCCCATTTAGGAGATAGCCATTTGTCTAACCTAATTGTCAGTGGGATTTCTCCAGCTTCACCTAGGTGTTATTGTGTACAGGGTCATTCTCATGACTGCAACCGGCTCTCTTGTCTCCTATTCCAGCCTATGTTTTCTCTTGTGTATGGTGGAGAGTTTGGAGGATGGACTCTCCCCAGTCCCCTGTGGAGGGATGGGTGAAGGGGTTGTAAGGTAGTGGGGCTGCACAGCTCCCACCAGTACGTAGTGTAGACTGAACTTGTTTAATATTGCATGGTGGCACGGAGATGGGTCCAGCGCCAGCGTTGGGTGGGTGACTTGTTGTCTAGCCGGCACCGCCAGGCTGGCAGAGGTGGTCATGGAGGTGTGATGCAGGTTCACTCACTGTCCACGCAACCAGACCAGCTCCGTCACCCGCTGCAGGCTGGTAAGACCTGGGAACACTGGACTGAGTTGGTAGAATACCTGATTGATGGGAAATATAAGCTGAACTGGTCACATTGACTGTGTGTAGTTAGGTTGTTAGCAGGGCAAGGGCAGTGGTGGCTGCTCTTTGTCTGTTTTGGATGTATTGTCCTGGTGTGTGTCTTGAGTCTCTCATTGATGGGATGGTTTTCTTGGTTGATTAATGAAACACTGGGCTGTTGTAACATTATCCAGGTTGACTGGAAGTTTAGTCAATCTACCAGAGGTGAGGTGATCATTATTGACTGGTGTGTAGAAGTAGCTTATGGTTTAGAGAACAAACCTGCGTCCTGAAAGGGAACAACTGAAGTGATACATCTTATTTTCAGATATCCTCATCATTTCGCCAGGGGACAAATTGTTTCAGTATCTTTATGAAAGCAATGACCCACAATGTTTTGATGACAAATACTTTTTTTCCCCTTCTCCATTTGAATGATGTAACCTACTATATCAAGCCTAATGCTGCTAAGCCGACCGCACACAGGCAGCTGCAACAACACTGTGTGTGTGTGTGTGTTCATTGAACAAAAATATAAACGCAACATGTAAAGTGTTGGTCCCATGTTTCATGAGCTGAAATAAAAGATCCTCGAAATTTTCCATACATACAAAAAGCTTATTTCTCTCAAATGTTGTGCACATTTTTTTCATCCCTGTTAGTGAGCATTTTGTCCTTTGCCAAGATAATCCATCCACCTGACAGGTGTGGGATATCAAAAAGCTGTTCATTACACAGGTGCGCCTTGTGCTGGGGACAATAAAAAGGCCCGTTTTGTCACGCAACACAATGCCACAGAGGGCTCAAGTTCTGAGGAAGCGTACAATAAGCATGCTGACTGCAGTAATGTCCACCAGAGCTGTTGCCAGATAATTTAATGTTAATTCCTCTACCATAAGACACCTCCAAAGTTTCAGAGAATTTGGAAGTACGTCCAACCGGCAACACAACTGCAGACCACTTGTATGGCGTTGTGTGGGTGAGCGGTTTGATGATGTCAACGTTGTGAGTGCCCCATGGTGGTGGTGGCATTATGGTATGGGCAGGCATAAGCTATGGACATTGAACACAATTACATTTTATCGATGGAAATTTGAATGCACAGAGATCCTGAAGCCCATTTTCCTGCCATTCATCCACCACCATCACCACATGTTTCAGCATGATAATTTCGCAAGGATCTGTACACAATTCCTGGAAGCTGAAAATGTACCAGTTCTTCCATGGCTTGCATTCTTACCAGACATGTCATCCGTTTGGCTGGGCGGCCAGCTCTAGGAAGAGTCTTGGTGGTTCCAAACTTCTTCCATTTAAGAATGATGGAGGCCTCTGTGTTCATAGGGACCTTCAATGCTGCAGAAATGTTTTGGTACCCTTACCCAGATCTGTGCCTCAACACAATTCTGTCTCGGAGCTCTACGGACAATTCCTGCGACCCCATGGCTTGGTTTTTGCTCTGACATGCACTGTCAACTATGGACAGGTGTGTGCCTTTCCAAATCATGTCCAATCAATTTAATTTACCACAGGTGGACTCCAATAAAGTTGTAGAAACATCTCACGGATGATCAATGGAAACAGAATGCACCTGAGCTCAATTTCGAATCTCATAGCAAAGGGTCTGAATACTTTTTTTTTTACTCTTTTTGCTTTGTCATTATGGGGTATTGTGTGTAGTTTGAGGAGGAAAATATATTTCATCCATTTTAGAATAAGGCTGTAACATAATATAATATGGGAAAAAGTAAAATGGTGTGAATATCACATAAAATGTATTTTTAAAGCCCTTCTTACATCAGCTGGTGTCACAGAGTGCTGTACAGAAACCCAGCCTAAAACCCCAAACAGCAAGCAATGCAGGTGTAAAAGCATAGTGGTTAGGAAAAACTCCCTAGAAAGGCCAAAACCTAGGAAGAAACCTAGAGAGGAACCAGGCTGTGAGGGGGGGGCTGTCCTCTTCTGGCTGTGCCAGGTGCAGATTATAACAGAACATGGACAAAAATGTTAAATATTCATAAAACAGGCAGAACAGTTGAAACTGGAGAAGCAGCACGGCCAGGTGGACTGGGGACATTAAGGAGTCATCAGTCCAGGTAGGCCTTGAGGAATGGTCCTAATGCTCAGGTCCTCTGAGAGAGAGATAATTAGAGAGAGCATACTTAAATTCACACCGGATAAGAGAGGAGAAATACTCCAGATATAACAGACTGACTTTAGCCCCCTGACACAAACTGAGACAGGCTGAATACTTTCCAAATGCACTGTATTTATTTATTGTTGTGTGGAATTTCATTGTTGGACATAAGACTGTAAAAAAAAATAAACACCAGGAAATCAGCTCCAAGTGATTTTATTTGAAATCTGTTCAAGTATTCCCACACATAATAGAGACACGACATCATCGTATACAGATGTAAGCAAGGTTTGAAATGATTGTTTTTACAAATTATTAGTCATTATGTTCCGGCCCTCCGACCATCCGCGCATGAAAACAATCTTCCCTCTGCTGAATCTAGTAGATGATCGTGTGTGTGTCTCTCTCTCTGTGTGTCTCTCTCTCTCTGTGTGTCTGTCTACAATGTGTGTTCACCTGTGTGCCGTGCGTGTGTGTCCTGTGATATTAACAGCCGTCCTTTCTTCCTGTGTGTGTCTGAGCAGCTTCCTGGAGACCTAAACAAGATGCACCTTACAGACCACCCCCACAGCCAGGGGATCCACGTGCCGCCCAGCCAATCTGGATGCAGTATCACCAGCGACTCAGGGAGCAGTAGCCTATCAGACATCTACCAGGTCGCCTATACACTATTTCACCATTCACAAGCTGAGCTGACGTAGTATACTTATAACCTCACATTTCCAAAGCTTTGAAGTTCCATTGTTCTGTTTCAGTAATGCTCCTAGCCTTTTGTTTTCTCAATATTGTATGACTTTGAAGTCAGTCAATGCTCCATGGCTTTCCTGCTTGTAAAGGGGGAAGGCTGGAAAGGTGTGGACGTTACCATTTGAGGCTTTCCCCAGCTCGACTGACCCAGCCCTCCGCAAGGCTCCCTGTCCTCTCTCCACCTCTCTCCCCCTGCTTCTCCACTTCAATGGAACATGTCCTCAACTCCCATCCATCCAGGGTTGCTAATTATTTGGGTTTCCTGTGGTTCTAAGGGCCTCTCTCTCCTGTAGTGTTGTGTGCTAAATGGCAGGGTACACAGGAAACAGACAGACCTGCTCCCAGGACCCCACTCCCTGCCCTCCATCTTGGCCAGGTCGCAGTTGTAAATGAGAACTTGTTCTCAACTGGCCTACCTGGTTAAATAAAGGAAATTAAAACATTTAATAAACTCCAGGCCACCCCAACCTATACCTTTTTAACCCACCATTATGCGTACCTTCTCTCTCACCTTTGACCCTGTCATACACAAGGTTCTTTGACCTATCCCACCAACCAGACTATATCTCCCTGTTCTCTCCTCCTCCTCATGGAGTCACATGTCATTTGATTTAGAGGAGCTCAGTCAGCTGTGTCCAGAAATGTATGTTGACTTGAGTCCAGCAGCTTCTATTGCTGGCAGTTGGTGAGTTTGTTTACAGCTTGTGTTTTTGTGTTGACTTGACTCGAGCCCTGAGCGGTGAGCTGCCATAGACTGCAGCCCAGAGTGACTGAGTGGTACCTTCTCTTCTCGCTCTTTCCTCTCTGTCTCTTGGGGATTTGATGGGGTGTCTCTGGCTCAGTCCCCTGTGCAGCCAGCAGGAACTGATGTCCCTGTCAGTTTAGATTTGCCTCTGGACCTGATCTGAGACCTGTATGGGCACAAACTGTCTCCCTCTTTTTGTGTCACTCTCTGTCCCAATCTCTCTCAGCAGAAAACCCACATAGAGATATCAGCTGTAATGGTTGTCTCTCTGTCTGGCGCTCTCTGTCTGGCGCTCTCTGTCTGTCTGTCTGGCGCTCTCTCTCTGTCTGTCTGTCTGGCGCTCTCTCTCTGTCTGTCTGTCTGGCGCTCTCTGTCTGTCTGTCTGTCTGTCTGTCTGTCTGTCTGTCTGTCTGGCGCTCTCTCTCTCTGTCTAGGGCTCGCTCTCGCTGGCTCTCTCTCGCCCTCTGCGGCTCTCGCTGGCTCTCTCTCGCTCTCTGCGGCTCTCGCTGGCTCTCTGCGGCTCTCGCTGGCTCTCTGCGGCTCTCGCTGGCTCTCGCTGGCTCTCTGCGGCTCTCGCTGGCTCTCTGCGGCTCTCGCTGGCTCTCTGCGGCTCTCGCTGCCTCTCTGCGGCTCTCGCTGGCTCTCTCTCCCTCTCTGCGGCTCTCTGCGGCTCTCGCTGGCTTTCTCTCTCTGGCTCTCTGGCGCTCGCTCTCGCTCGCTCTGTGTCGCGCTCTCTGTCTCTCTCTCTGTCTCTCTCTTCCACATGCTGAAAGAACAGAGCTGCCCTCTGACTAACACCTAGACAAAAGAACAAGGGATCCAGAGATAAGGAGAGAGGCGAGAAAGACATCTCTGTGTTTCTCACAGTCTCTGTACAGGCAGACTTTCTCTGTGTTTCACACAGTCTCTGTACAGGCAGGGGCGGCAGGTAGCCTAGTGGTTAGAGCGTTGGACTAGTAACCGAAAGGTTGCAAGATCGAATTTCCGAGCTGACAAGGTAAATATCTATAAGGCAGTTAACCCACTGTTCCTAGACCGTCATTGAAATAAGAATTTGTTCTTAACTGACTTGCCTTGTTAAATAAAGATAAAAAAAATAAAGGCAGACTTTCTCAGGTAACATTTCCTCTGGATGGAAACATCCCTTACTCCAATCAATCCCTTATTGAGGAAACATCCCATTTGATCCTTTCCACTTCCATTCCTGAAAGCACTGTAGAGCAGAGCAGGCAGGTTCAGTCTCTGTTACGGTGTACTAGAGGAACGAATAGACAGATGGCCTTCAGTATTTCTATAGTGACTGGGGAGCTGGTCGCTTAACCTCAGGGTAGGGGGTTCAAATCCCAATTGATCTGAGCCCTCCGTAACCCTCGACACCAGTTCATTCCAACCATCTGTCCAAACAGCATGGCAAATATGGGCAGTATGAATAATTAGTGGTGTATTCATAATGCTTAGTGTTTTTTGTTTTTTTTGTCTACGTTTCAAGAATAACCGATATCTGTCACCTCTGCAGGCTACAGAGAGTGAAATGGGTGACGTGGACCTATCCGGGCTCCCGGAGGCAGCGGTGGACTCTGAGGAAGAGGAGGAGGAGGATGAAGACCTGGAGAGGACGTCAGACACCCTGATGGGTAGAGACCTGGTCAGGGAGTGTCTGGAGAAAGACCCGGTGGACCGCAACGATGATGACATTGGTGAGCTTCTTGTGCGCTCCTCTTCCCTGAATACCTCCTTTACCCTCTCTTTCAATTCAATACAAGGGGCTTTATTGGTATGGGAAACATATGTTTTCATTGCCAAATCAAGTGAAATGGATAAACAAAAGTGAAATAAACAATAGAAAATGAGCAGTAAAAAGTTCCAAAAGAATAAAGACATTTCAGATGGCATATTATGTCTATATACAGTGTTGTAGCGATGTGCAAATAGTTAAAGTACAAAAGGGGAAATTAAATAAATATGGGTATACAATGGTGTTTGTTTTTCATTGGTTGCCCTCTTCTTGTGGCAACAGGTCACAAATCTGTTGCCACAAGTGATGGCACACTGTAGGATTTCACCCAATAGATATGGACCTGCTTGCTTAGGGGACTCTTCTCCAGGTTTATCTCTACGTGGGTGATGGCTTTGTTATAGAAGGTTTGGGAATCGGTTCCTTTAAGTGGTTGTAGAATTTAACAACTCTTTTCTGGATTTTGATAATTAGCGGGTATTGGCCTAATTCTGCTCTGCATGTATTATTTGGTGTTTTATGTTGTACACAGAGGATAATTTTGCAGAATTCTGGTTGGTGAGCAGACCACAGACCTCACAACCATGAAGGGCAATGGGTTCTATAACTGATTCAAGTATTTTTAGCCAGATCCTATTTGTTATGTCAGATTTTATGTTCCTTTTGATGGCATAGAACGCCTTTCTTGCCTTGTCTCTCAGATCGCTCACAGCTTTGTGGAAGTTAACTGTGGCGCTGATGTTTAGGCCGAGGTATGTATAGTTTTTTGTGTGTTCTAGGGCAACTGTGTCTAGATGGAATTTGTGTTTGTCGTCCTGGCAACTGGACCTTTTTTGGAACACCATTATTTTTGTCTGACAGATTTACTGTCAGGGCCCAGGTCTGACAGAATCTGTGCAGAAGATCTAGGTGCTGCTGTTGACCCTCCTTGGTTGGGGACAGAAGCACCAGATCATCAGCAAACAGTAGACATTTGACTTCAGATTCTAGTAAGGTGAGGCCGGGTGCTGCAGACTGTTCTAGTGCCCTCGCCAATTCGTTGGGGTGTGTGTGTGTATTTATGTATGTATGTATGTATGTATGTACAGTGAGGGGAAAAAGTATTTGATCCCCTGCTGATTTTGTACGTTTCTCCACTGGCAAAGAAATGATCAGTCTATAATTTTAATGGTAGGTTTATTTGAACAGTGAGAGACAGAATAACAACAAAAAAATCCAGAAAAACGCATGTGAAAAAGTTATACATTGATTTGCATTTTAATGACGGAAATAAGTATTTGAACCCCTCTGCAAAACATGACTTAGTACTTGGTGGCAAAACCCTTGTTGGCAATCACAGAGGTCAGACGTTTCTTGTAGTTGGCCACCGGGTTTGCACACATCTCAGGAGGGATTTTGTCCCACTCCTCTTTGCAGATCTTCTCCAAGTCATTAAGGTTTCGAGGCTGACGTTTGGCAACTCAAACCTTCAGCTCCCTCCACAGATTTTCTATGGGATTAAGGTCTGGAGACTGCCTAGGCCACTCCAGGACCTTAATGTGCTTCTTCTTGAGCCACTCCTTTGTTGCCTTGGCTGTGTGTTTTGGGTCATTGTCATGCTGGAATACCCATCCACGACCTATTTTCAATGCCCTGGCTGAGGGAAGGAGGTTCTCACCCAATATTTGACGGTACATTGCCCCGTCCATCGTCCCTTTTGATGCGGTGAAGTTGTCCTGTCCCCTTAGCAGAAAAACCCCAAAGCATAATGTTTCCACCTCCATGTTTGACGGTGGGGATGGTGTTCTTGGGGTCATAGTCAGCATTCCTCCTCCTCCAAACACGGCGAGTTGAGTTGATGCCAAAGAGCTCCATTTTGGTCTCATCTGACCACAACACTTTCACCCAGTTGTCCTCTGAATCATTCAGATGTTCCTTGGCAAACTTCAGACGGGCATGCATATGTGCTTTCTTGAGCAGGGGGACCTTGCGGGCGCTGCAGGATTTCAGTCCTTCACGGCGTAGTGTGTTACCAATTGTTTTCTTGGTGACTATGGTCCCAGCTGCCTTGAGATCATTGCTAAGCTCCTCCCGGGTAGTTCTGGGCTGATTCCTCACCGTTCTCATGATCATTGCAACTCCACGAGGTGAGATCTTGCATGGAGCCCCAGGCCGAGGGAGATTGACAGTTCTTTTGTTTCTCTTCCATTTGCGAATAGTCTCACCAACTGTTGTCATCTTCTCACCAAGCTGCATGGCGATGGTCTTGTAGCCCATTCTAGCCTTCTGTAGGTCTACAATCTTGTCCCTGACATCCTTGGAGAGCTCTTTGGTGTTGGCCATGGTGGAGAGTTTGGAATATGATTGATTGATTGCTTCTGTGGACAGGTGTCTTTTATACAGGTAACAAACTGAGATTAGGAGCACTCCCTTTAACTTCTTTGGGAGCAGCGCACGAGGTGACCGTTTTGGCGAGCCTGGCGTGCCCAAAGTAAAATGCCTCCCATTCAGGCCCAGAAAATAGGATATGCACATACAATCTCCCATTGGATAGGATACACTCTGAATTTTCTTAAAGTGTTAACATTTTGTCTGTGAGTATAATAGAACGGATATGGCAGGCGAAAACCCGAGGAATTTCTGTCCTGGAAAAAGTGGTTTTTGACACATTGCCTCATTTAGAACCCCTCCCTTATGAAAATGCCCATATAAGGGCATATGAATGCAGTACCTATTGCTTCCTCTGGATGTCAACAGTCTCGAGAAAGTTTTCGGATTCTTTTTAGATGCTTTTAGAGCATAGAAGACGAATAAGGAAGTGGCCACACAGATGTCAATAGAAGTAAATGCGCGTTCACGGCCGGCGCGCTCTTTGGTTTTTTTCCTTTCTTATCGCCCAGTTTATATTCCGGTTGAAATATTATACTATTTATACATAAGTGTTCCTAAGGATACATTTAAAATTATGTTTGATTGTTCTTGGACAAGTTTATAGGTATAAGTTGAACGAGTTCTCTTCACGTTTCAATGGAGGAGTCGACGCTATATTTTCTCATTATAACGCGCCAACCAAACTGAGATTTATGGATATAATACATTACTTTTTCTAACAAAAGAACTATGGATTGTCTTCGTTGGACACTTGGGAAGCCCTCAGCAGAAGTTCTTCAAAAGGTAATTGATGTATGGTAATGGGAAAAATATGTGGGGTGCTATCCTCGAACAATCAAATGTGGTGCTTTCACCGTAAAGCCTTTTTGAAATCTGACAACGCTGTGATATTGCCAAGAAGCAGAGCTTTTGATGACTATGAAACACTTGTATATTGATGCATGTTTAATAATTCAACTTTTGGATTTTGAATTTGGCGCCTTGCATTTCACCTGGTAGTGTCGGGAGTGGCGCCCCACCGCTCCCTAAGAAGTTGAGTGTGCTCCTAATCTCAGCTCGTTACCTGTATAAAAGACACCTGGGAGCCAGAAATCTTTCTGATTGAGAGGGGTTCAAATACTTATTTCCCTCATTAAAATGCAAATCAATTTATAACATTTTTCACATGCGTTTTTCTGAATTTTTTTGTTGTTATTCTGTCTGTCACTTTTCAAATACACCTACCATTAAAATTATAGACTGATAATTTCTTTGTCAGTGGGCAAACGTACAAAATCAGCAGGTGGATCAAATACTTTTTTCCCTCACTGTATATACACTGCTCAAAAAAATAAAGGGAACACTAAAATAACACATCCTAGATCTGAATGAATGAAATAATCTTATTCAATACTTTTTTCTTTACATAGTTGAATGTGCTGACAACAAAATTACACAAAAATTATCAATGGAAATCAAATGTATCAACCCATGGAGGTCTGGATTTGGAGTCACACTCAAAATTAAAGTGGAAAACCACACTACAGGCTGATCCAACTTTGATGTAATGTCCTTAAAACAAGTCAAAATGAGGCTCAGTAGTGTGTGTGGCCTCCACGTGCCTGTATGACCTCCCTACAACGCCTGGGCATGCTCCTGATGAAGTGGCGGATGGTCTCCTGAGGGATCTCCTCCCAGACCTGGACTAAAGCATCCGCCAACTCCTGGACAGTCTGTGGTGCAACGTGGCTTTGGTGGATGGAGCGAGACATGATGTCCCAGATGTGCTCAATTGGATTCAGGTCTGGGGAACGGGCGGGCCAGTCCATAGCATCAATGACTTCCTCTTGCAGGAACTGCTGACACACTCCAGCCACATGAGGTCTAGCATTGTCTTGCATTAGGAGGAACCCAGGGCCAACCGCACCAGCATATGGTCTCAAGGGGTCTGAGGATCTCATCTCGGTACCTAATGGCAGTCAGGCTACCTCTGGCGACCACATGGAGGGCTGTGCGCCC
The DNA here is from genome assembly GCA_030435695.1 of Brachymystax lenok tsinlingensis. Classification (NCBI taxonomy): domain Eukaryota; kingdom Metazoa; phylum Chordata; class Actinopteri; order Salmoniformes; family Salmonidae; genus Brachymystax; species Brachymystax lenok. The sequence continues at coordinate 40,722,578 of CM059792.1, read as the reverse complement.
CCCCAAAGAAATGCCACCCCACACCATGACTGACCCACCGCCAAACCGGTCATGCTGGAGGATGTTGCAGGCAGCAGAACGTTCTCCACGGCGTCTCCAGACTCTGTCACGTCTGTCACGTGCTCAGTGTGAACCTGCTTTCATCTGTGAAGAGCACAGGGCGCCAATGGCGAATTTGCCAATCTTGGTGTTCTCTGGCAAATGCCAAACGTCCTGCACGGTGTTGGGCTGTAAGCACAACCCCACCTGTGGGCGTCGGGCCCTCATACCACCCTCATGGAGTCTGTTTCTGACCGTTTGAGCAGACACATGCACATTTGTGGCCTGCTGGAGGTCATTTTGCAGGGCTCTGGCAGTGCTCCTCATGCTCCTCCTTGCACAAAGGCGGAGGTAGCGGTCCTGCTGCTGTGTTGTTGCCCTCCTACGGCGGCCTCCACGTCTCCTGATGTACTGGCCTGTCTCCTGGTAGCGCCTCCATGCTCTGGACACTACGCTGACAGACACAGCAAACCTTCTTGCCACAGCTCGCATTGATGTGCCATCCTGGATGAGCTGCACTATCTGAGCCACTTGTGTGGGTTGTAGACTCCGTCTCATGCTACCACTAGAGTGAAAGCACCGCCAGCATTCAAAAGTGACCAAAACATCAGCCAGGAAGCATAGGAACTGAGAAGTCGTCTGTGGTCACCACCTGCAGAACCACTCCTTTATTGGGGTGTCTTGCTAATTGCCTATAATTTCCACCTGTTGTCTATTCCATTTGCACAACAGCATGTGAAATGTATTGTCAATCAGTGTTGCTTCCTAAGTGGACAGTTTGATTTCACAGAAGTGTGATTGACTTGGAGTTACATTGTGTTGTTTAAGTGTTCCCTTTATTTTTTTGAGCAGTGTATATATGTATGTGTGTGTGTGTGTGTGTGTGTGTATATGTATTTACAGTTGAAGTCGGAGGTTTACATACACTTAGGTTGGAGTCATTAAAACTCGTTTTTCAACCACTCCCCATATTCTTGTTAACAAACTATAGTTTTGGCAAGTCAGTTAGGACATCTACTTTGTGCATGACAAGTAATTATTCCAACAATAGTTTACAGAGAGATTATTTCACTTATAATTCACTGTATCACAATTCCTTTGGGTCAGATGTTTACATACACTAAGTTGACTGTGCCTTTAAACAGCTTGGAAAATTCCATAAAATGATGTCATGGCTTTTGAAGCTTATGATAGGCTAACTGACGTCATTTGAGTCAATTGGAGGTGTAGCTGTGTATGTATTTCAAGGCCTACCTTCAAACTTAGTGCCTCTTTGCTTGACATCATGGGAAGGTCAAAAGACATCAGCCAAGACCTCAGAAAAAACATTGTAGACCTCTACAAGTCTAGTTCATCCTTGGGAGCAATTTCCAAATCCCTGAAGGTACCACGCTCATCTGTACAAACAATAGTACGCAAGTATAAACACCATGGGACCACGCAGCCATCATACCGCTCAGGAAGGAGACACATTCTGTCTCCTAGAGATGAAGGTACTTTGGTGCGAGAAGTGCAAATCAATCCCAGAACAACAGCAAAGGCCTTGTGAAGATGCTGGAGGTAACGGGTACAAAAGTATCTATATCCACAGTAAAACGAGTCCTATATCGACATAACCTGAAAGGTCGCTCTGCAAGGAAGAAGCCACTGCTGTGGAAGGCTACCCAAAACGTTTGACCCAAGTTAAACACTTTAAAGTCAATGCTACTAAATACTAATTGAGTGTATGTTAACTTCTGACACACTGGGAATGTGATGAAAGAAATAAAAACTGAAATAAATCATCCTCTCAACTATTATTCTGACATTTCACATTCTTAAAATAAAGTGGTGATCCTAACTGACTTAAGACAGGGAATTTTCGCTAGGATTAAATGTCAGGAATTATGAAAAACTGATTTTAAATGTATTTGGCTAAGGTGTATGTAAACTTCTGACTTCAACTGTGTGTGTATATATGTGTATGTTGCAGAGTGTAGTGCTTAAGCTACATCCCTGTCTCGCCCCACGGCCCTGTGGGAAGAAATGTGTTTTTTGCCCATTTTAACTAGGGTGTGCATGGTGAATTCGTGGTCCGTTGTACAGTAATTTGGTATAAAGCCAATATCCCACGGTAGTTATTGGGGTCAAATTTGTCTCCACTTTTGTGTATTGGGGTTATCAGTCCTTGGTTGCAAATATTGGGGAAGATGCCAGAGCTAAGGTTGATGTTAAAGAGTTTAAGTATAGGCAATTGGAATTTGTGGTCGGTATATTTTATCATTTTGTGTACGATACCATCAACACCACAGGCCTTTTTTGGTTAGAGGGTTTGTATTTTGTCCTGTGGTTCATTCAATGTAATTGGAGAATCCAGTTGGTTCTGATTGTCTTTTTAATAGCAGATTCTAAGATTTGTAATTGATCATGTATATGTATTTGCTGTTTGTTCTTTGTTATAGAGCAAAACGTTTTGGAGAAGGTTTATCCACACATCTCTGTTTTGGATAGATATCTATTCATGGTTTTTGTTTAGTGTGTTCCAATTTTCCCAGAAGTGGTTAGATTCTATGGATTATTCAATTACATTGAGCTGATTTCTGACGTGCTGTTCCTTCTGTAGTGTATTTCTGTATTGTGTTAGTGATTCACCATAGTGAAGGTGTAGACTCAGGTTTTCTGGGTCTTTGTTTTTGGTTGGATCGATTTCTCGATTTCTTTCTTTCTTTGGTTTGATGAAGAATGCAAAAACCTTTCTAATCAACCTGGCCCGGGTATCCTGGAAGGATATTGACCTCATTCCGTCAGTAGAGGATGCCTGGTTATTCTTTAAAAGTGCTTTCCTCACCATCTTAAATAAGCATTCCTCGTTCAAAAAATGTAGAACCAGGAACAGATATAGCCCCAGACCTGACTGCCCTTGACCAGCATAAAAACATCCTGTGGCTTACTGCATTAGCATCGAATAGCCCCCGCGATATGCAACTTTTCAGGGAAGTTAGGAACCAATATACACAGGCAGTTTGAAAAATCTAGCCTTTGCTTTCCTAACAGAAATTTGCATCCTGTAGTACAAATTCCAAAAAGTTTGGGGACACTGTAAAGGCCATGGAGAATAAGAGCACCTCCTCCCAGCTGCCCACTGCACTGAGGCTAGGAAACACTGTCACCACCGATAAATCATCGATAATTGAGAATTTCAATAAGCATCTTTCTACGGCTGGCCATGCTTTCCACCTGGCTACCCCTACCCCGGGCAACAGCCCTGTACCCCCCTCAGCAACTTTCCCAAACCTCCCCCATTTCTCCTTCACCCAAATCCAGATAGCTGATGTTCTGAAAGAATTGCAAAATATGGACCCCTACAAATCAGCTGGGCTAGACAATCTGGACCCTCTCTTTCTAAAAGTACCGCAATTGTTGTAACCCCTATTACTAGCCTGTTCAACATCGCTTTCGTATCGTCTGAGATCCCCGAAGATTGGAAAGCTGCCACGGTCATACCCCTCTTCAAAGGGGGAGACACTCTAGACCCAAACTGTTACAGACCTATTTCTAAGGTCAAACAGATCACCGACCATTTTGAATCCCATCGTACCTTCTCCGCAATGCAATCTGGTTTCCTGGCTGATCATGGGGGCACCTCAGCCATGCTCAAGGTCCTAAACGATATCATAACAGCCATCGATAAAGGACAATACTGTGCAGCCGTGTTCATCGACCTTGCCAAGGCTTTCGACTTTGTCAATCACCACATTCTTATCGGAAGACTCAACAGCCTTGGTTTCTCAAATGACTGCCTCACCTGGTTCACCAACTACTTCTCAGACAGAGTTCAGTGTGTCAAATCGGAGGGCCTGTTGTCCGGACCTCTGGCAGTCTCTATGGGGGTGCCACAGGGTTCAATTCTCCGGCCGACTCTTTTCTCTGTACACATCAATGATGTCGCTCTCGCTGCTGGTGATTCTCTGATCCACCTCTACGCAGACGACACCATTTTGTATACTTCTGGTCCTTCTTTGGACACTGTGTTAACTAACCTCCAGAAGAGCTTCAATGCCATACAACAACTCTCCTTCCGTGGCCTCCAACTGCTCTTAAATGCAAGTATAACTAAATGCATTCTCTTCAACCGATCACTGCCCCCACCGGCCCGCCCTTCCAGCATCACTACTCGTAAAACTGACTATCCTACCGATCCTTGACTTCGGCGATATCATTTACAAAATAGCCTCCAACACTCTACTCAGCAAATTGGATGCAGTCTATCACAGTGCCATCCGTTTTGTCACCAAAGCCCCATATACTTCCCACCATTGTGACCTGTATTCTCTCGTTGGCTGGCCCTTGCTTCATATTCGTCGCCAAACTCACTGGCTCCAGGTCATCTATAAGTCTTTGCTAGGTAAAGCCCCGCCTTATCTCAGCTCACTGGTCACCATAGCAGCACCCACCCGCGCTCCAGCAGGTATATCTCACTGTTCACCCCCAAAGCCTATTCCTCCTTTGGCTGCCTTTCCTTCCAGTTCTCTGCTGCCAATGACTGGAATGAATTGCAAAAATCACTGAAGCTGGAGACTCGTATCTCCCTCACTAACTTGAAGCATCAGCTGTCAGAGCAGCTCACGGATCATTGCACCTGTACATAGCCCATCTGTACATAGCCCATCCAACTACCTCATTCCCATATTGTTATTTATTTAATTGTTTTTGCTCCTTTGCACCCCAGTATCTCTACTTCTATCACTCCAGTGTTTAATTGCTAAATTGTAATTACTTCGCCACTATGGCCTATTTATTGCCTTACCTCCCTAATCTTACCTTATTTGCACACACTGTATATATATATTTTTTTCTATTGTGTTATTGACTGTACGTTTGTTTATTCCATGTGTAACTCTGTTGTTTGTGTTGCACTGCTTTGCTTTATCTTGGCCAGGTCGCAGTTGTAAATGAGAACTTGTTCTCAACTGGCCTACCTGGTTAAATAAAGGTGAAATTGTCATTGTTGTTCATTTTCTTAGGTTGTCTGCATGAGATTTAGATTTGATAGGGAAGCTGATAGGTCAAATATACTGTTTAGGCTTTATACTGCCAAGTTTACACCTTCACTATGACAGTTAAATGTTTTGTCCAGGAAGTTGTCTAAAATGGATTGAATTTGTTGTTGCCTAATATAGTTTTTTGGTAGGTTTCTACACTACTTTCCTTCCATCCATAGCATTCCTTAATATTATTCAGTTCCTTTGGCTTTGATGCCTCATGATTGACTTGCTCTGTTAAGGTAGACTGTGGTTTTGCTGTGATTTGATAGGTGTGTCAGTGGGCTGACTGAATACTGAGAGACTCTGGGTTGAGGTCAGTGATAAGTGAATCTACAGTACTACTGCCAAGGGATGAGCTGTAGCCTACCATTGACAATATACAGACCCAGCGTGCGACAGAGTTGTGACTCATATTTGTTGGTTGTTTTGTTATGTTGTCGTAGTTGTCTAGGGGGCATATTTGTGAGGGAATACTGTCACCTCCAGGTAGGACTTTGTCCCCCTGTGTGCTGAGAGTGTCAGGTTCTTGTCCAGTTCCGGCATTTTAGGTCGCCACAGACTAGCACACGTGGGAGGACATTTGTCTCTGTTGAGATTTCATTATTAATTTCTAGCCAGATGTAAAATGTTCCTGTTTTTACTAATTTAGTAGGGTGGGTTTGGTCTGCTCTGTTCCAAATTAGCATACCCCCTGAGTCTCTTCCCTGTTTCACAACTAGTCGTTTGTTGGATGGGACTACCAGCTCTCTGTAACCTTGCTCCCCCCCGACACCCCTCCATTTCTATAAACACTGAGGTCTTCCCAGTTAGTCCCCTTTTTATTTTTTTTGCCAGGGAAATCAGCCAGGCCACCTCATTAGCAGTGCAAACCAGGGGTCCTCCTGGGGGGAAGGGGAAGCTGCCTGCCCACACATCAGAGGACCCAGAGAGAGACCTGCCTGCTGCGGGGCTGTGGGATGCCTGGGTTTTAAGGCTTCTTTGCTGTTGGCATGTTAGGCAGTATGCACTGGCTGCAGACCCACTTAGATATGAAAGGATTGGCAGGGGAGGGCCCTTTATGGAGTGTGGTTAGTGTGGCTGGAGTCAGGTCACCCTGTTCTATGGAGATGTGTGACTAGAGCAGAGGTCACGATCGACTGGTCGATCTCCAAGGCATATGTAGTTGATCGCCAAACATTTCTGTAAATGAATCAAAGATAAAGGCTTGCGTTCCTATTTTTATTAAATTTTTTGTCTGCTGCTTTTGGTTATAGGTGAACCCGATTCAGTTGCATGAGGCAGAAATAATGCGGTGCGACTCGAGTTTCGCCATCAGCTGGAAGACTGTCCCTTTTTGGTCAGTGTCAGCGGAGGGACGTTGAGAGCCAGTATGCGGTGATAATGTATTGAGCCTATAGCCTACTGCATAAAATGTTTTTAATAGATTAATGTTGCATAGGATTACGTTTTAATTTTTTTTATAATAATCTGAGCGGTAGATCTTAACTTGTATTTTTACTCTATGATCTTGACTCCACTGGACTGGAGGCTGCATGGTGACAGGGCGTAATGCCCCCTCGGTCAGAGTGAGAGAGTAGGACGCAGGTGCTACAGTACACTCATCAGTTACATAGCTGATCAGACCATAGCGCACTCACTGTTCTCTCACTCTGTCTCCTTTTTCCTCATGATTTCTTTCTCTGCTATTTTATGCTGCCTCAATCTGTTACACTGCACCTCTTCTCTCCATTTCTCTCGCTCTCCTTCCTTCCCTCTTGCTCACTTTCTCTCTCTTTCCCCCCCATCCAGAACAACTGTTAGAGTTCATGCACCAGCTGCCAGCCTTTGCTAACATGACCATGTCAGTGCGGAGGGACCTGTGTACTGTCATGGTGTTTGAGGTGGTAGAGCAGGCGGGGACCGTCATCCTACAGGACAAACAGGAGGTACGAACCATAGACCTAACACACAGTACCAGTCAAAAGTTTGGACACACCTACTCATTCAAGGGTTTTTCTTTCTTTTTACTATTTTCTACATTGGAGAATAATAGTGAAGACATCAACACTATAAAATAACACACAGAATCATGTAGTAACCAAAAAAGTGTTCAACAAATCAAAATATATTTGTGATTATTCAAAGTAGCCACCCTTTTTTTCAATGACAGCTAGCCTCACCACTTTCTTTACCGCAAGTGGATGGGATCTGTGTCAATAAGCTGAGGCAGCAGGCGTCTACACACACACACGCATACACAGGCGTGTAAAGCAGGAGACAGCTACACAAGACTGTGTGTGAGCTTGTGTGTGTTCAGTATGTGTGTGTTCTCCTATCACAATGGGTTGGTGTGAAGGTCAGAGTGAATCAGGCAGTCTTCACTGCACTGCAGCGTCCTTATAAGTCCTATTAGACAATGAGGGGAAAGGGGGCAGAGGAAGAAAAAGGGGAGGGAAGAGAGAGTGGGGGGTCTAGGAGACTCATCACATTTCCTCAATCTCCCTCCTACACAATGCTTCCCTGTGATAGAACTTGGTCTGTCTCTCACTCTGAAAAGGCTCTATTGCCTTCATGGTTGAAAGCAGTGACCAGCAGTCACTGTGCAGGTAAAGATGGATCTCCTAGACGATCACTTCCCCGCTGTAATACCAGGCACATACAGAGACGCGTTGTAATACCAGGCACATACAGAGACGCGTTGTAATACCAGGCACATACAGAGACGCGTTGTAATACCAGGCACATACAGAGACGGCGTTGTAATACCAGGCACATACAGAGACGCGTTGTAATACCAGGCACATACAGCGGCGTTGTAATACCAGGCACATACAGAGACGCGTTGTAATACCAGGCACATACAGAGACGCGTTGTAATACCAGGCACATACAGAGACGCGTTGTAATACCAGGCACATACAGAGACGCGTTGTAATACCAGGCACATACAGAGACGCGTTGTAATACCAGGCACATACAGAGACGCGTTGTAATACCAGGCACATACAGAGACGCGTTGTAATACCAGGCACATACAGAGACGCGTTGTAATACCAGGCACATACAGAGACGCGTTGTAATACCAGGCACCAATGATTATTTGGGGTGACGGTCCATAAAAGCATCTCTATTATGAAGGCCAATCAGTCAGTGTCAGCCATTAATTTCCTGTTGTTGTGATGGTGATGTGTTTGGCGTTGCTGCTTATGTCATCATTGTGCTCCCACCCCCTCCCAGCTGGACCTGTGGTATGTGATCCTGAACGGGGGGGTGGAGATCGGCCACCCAAACAGCCGCATGGAGACCCTCTGCATGGGCAACAGCTTCGGCATCTCCCCCTCCCTGGACAAGCAGTACACGAGCGGAGTGGTGCGCACCAAGGGGGACGACTGCCAGGTGAGAGACTATCCTCTCATAGAGATCTTGTGCTTTTGGGTCAAGTCCCAAATAACACCCTATTCCCTATACAGTATGCTTAATAACGGCCTATTCCCTATACAGTATGCTTAATAACACCCTATTTCCTGTACATTATGCTTAATAACACCCTATTTCCTATACAGTATGCTTAATAACGGCCTATTCCCTATACAGTATGCTTAATAACACCCTATTTCCTATACAGTATTCGTAATAACACCCTATTGCCTATACAGTATGCTTAATAACAGCCTATTCCCTATGCAGTATGCTTAATAAGACTATTTCCTATACAGTATACGTAATAACACCCTATTTCCTGTACAGTATGCTTAATAACACCCTATTTCCTGTACAGTATGCTTAATAACACCCTATTTCCTGTACATTATGCTTAATAACACCCTATTTCCTGTACATTATGCTTAATAACACCCTATTTCCTATACAGTATGCTTAATAACACCCTATTTCCTATACAGTGTACTTATGCTATAATAACTGTAATTATACTGAGCAAGGAGCAGCCTCTATTTCTCTCAATGGGAACTTTTCATTCCCTTTCGACATCAGGTTGGAAGATGAATATGACAATGTTCTTGTATTCCTTGCAAATGCAGAGTAGAGTTGTAGAAAGTGGTATAAATGGTCTGGTGTTGGTATCTATGGTGTACAATACATTTAGTTGATTTTTCACCTGTAAAGCAGGATTAGGTTGAAGAGCTGTTGCTTAGTCATACAGAAGAGGAACCAGGTCTTGATGTAGAGATGGGAGGCAGCAGTAGTTAGAGTAGCCTGTCGCTTGAGAAGTGTTTTGAGCTTCTGTCTCTGTCTCTCTTAGTCTCTCTGGCTCTGGCTCTGGCTCTGGCTCTGGCTCTGGCTCTGGCTCTGGCTCTGGCTCTGGCTCTGGCTCTGGCTCTGGCTCTGGCTCTGGCTCTGGCTCTGGCTCTGGCTCTGGCTCTGGCTCTGGCTCTGGCTCTGGCTCTCTCTCTCTCTCTCTCTCTCTCTCTCTCTCTCTCTCTCTCTCTCTCTCTCTCTCTCTCTCTCTCTCTCTCTGTGTCTCTCTCTGTGTCTCTCTCTCTGTGTCTCTCTCTCTGTGTCTCTCTCTCTGTGTCTCTCTCTCTGTGTCTCTCTGTCTCTGTGTCTCTCTGTCTCTGTGTCTCTCTGTCTCTGTGTCTCTCTCTCTCTCTCTCTCTCTCTCTCTCTCTCTCTGTGTCTCTCTCTCTCTCTCTCTCTCTCTCTCTCTCTCTCTCTCTCTCGGTCTCTCGGTCTCTCGGTCTCTCCCTCTCTCTCGGTCTCTCCCTCTCTCTCGGTCTCTCCCTCTCTCTCGGTCTCTCCCTCTCTCTCGGTCTCTCCCTCTCTCTCGGTCTCTCCCTCTCTCTCGGTCTCTCTCTCTCTCTCCCTCTCTCTCGGTCTCTCCCTCTCTCTCTCTGTCTCTCCCTCTCTCCCTCTCTCTCTCTGTCTCTCCCTCTCTCTCTCTCTCTCTCTCTGTCTCTCTCTGTCTCTCTCTCTCTCTCTGTCTCTCTCTCTGTCTCTCTCTCTGTTTCTCTCTCTGTCTCTCTCTCTGTCTCTCTCTCTGTCTCTCTCTCTGTCTCTCTCTCTGTCTCTGTCTCTCTGTCTCTCTGTCTCTCTGTCTCTCTGTCTCTCTCTCTCTCTCTCTCTCTCTCTCTCTCTCTCTCTCTCTCTCTCTCTCCCTCTCTTTCTGTGTCTCTCTCTGTCTGTCTCTCTCTCTCCCTCTCTTTCTGTCTCTCTCTCTCCCTCTCTTTCTGTGTCTCTCTCTGTCTGTCTCTCTCTCTCCCTCTCTTTCTGTCTCTGTCTCTCTCTCTCTGTCTCTCTCGGTCTTTGTCTCTCTCTCTCCCTCTCTCTGTCTCTCTCTCGGTCTTTGTCTCTCCCTATCTTTCTGTGTCTCTCTCTCTGTGTGTGTGTGTGTGTGTGTGTGTGTGTTAGTAACCAGTTTCTACCCAGACCTGCCTAGTTCCTTAAAGAGTTCCTTTATCAGAAACACTGTTTCCTGTCCCTGTTTCAGAGCCTGAACAACAGCTCAGTGAGATGGCAGAGAGGCGAACGCTAGCCAGGGCAGTGTAGCTTGACCATTCAGCCAGGTGAATGTTAACTAGGGGAGTGTAGCAGGACTGTTAGCCAAGATAGAATACTGTGGCAAGTGTTTATTATCATATCTTGGCCAGTTGCCAAGGGAGTGTAGCTAGTCAGTTAGCTTGTAGACTAGCATAACTGGACTAGTAGCTAGGGGAGTGTGGGTGGACCATTAGTGCTAGCCCCCAGCCATCCCTCCCATGCCTCTCTCATGCTCCAGGGACTCCTCCATTCTACTGTTTCAGTACCCAGCTATGGTGCAGAGCAACAGGCTCCTGTATTATAAGTTTACCCGCTGTCCCCATGTCATTGTGGACCAGTTTGTGTGCATCGCCCAAGAGGACTACTGGCGGATCCTCAACCATGTGGAGAAGAACACGCACAAGGTGGAGGAGGAGGGAGAGATCGTCATGGTGAAGGAGCATCGCGAGCTGGACCGCAGCGGCACCAGGAAGGGACATATTGTCATCAAGGTGAGGCAGGAAGTGTAAACGTTAAGAGATGGTTTCCCAGACACAGATTAATTAGGCCTACCCTTGTGCACTGATGGTGAAGTTCCATTGAGTTTACATGTTTGTCCATGCTTAGGGTATAATCTCAAATGGTCCTTATAGGCTGATTTGAATTTATGCACTGCCTTGACTACCTAGCTGTGACTACCGCCGTGTTGTGCTGTTGCTCCTGCATGCGTCCCATGGTCCAGCCCTTTGATCTCCAGCACTCTGTAATCAGCCAGTTATTGATCTGCTAATGGACTAGACTGATTCCCTTGTCTTCATCTCCTAAGACGCTGCTACTCCCCCAAACAGCTACAGTATAGATGTGTTGCTGCTGATCTGAGTAGTGATCTTCTGGATTCTCTTGTCTTTAACTCCCTGCTTTAGTTTCAATTCCTCTAAAAACATACTCGGTTCCCATAGCGATTCATTTTTGTTATTCAAAAGTTGGCTTTGAATATGTGCCATCCTTTCGCCCAATTCAATGTTTTCTTTTGTTATTTTTCTAAATGCAGTTGTCCAAATTGATTCTGGTCTCCTTGATGATAAGGTTGTCTTAATTGCCCCTCGGGACTAATAAAGTTGTATTAAAATGAATTGACAGTTGGAATGCAGTCATGTGATTGATTGTCTGTTTGTCTATCCACTCAGGGCACCCCACAGCGTCTGATCATGCACCTGGTGGAGGAGCCATCAGTGGTGGACCCCACCTACATCGAAGACTTCCTCCTCACCTACCGCACCTTCCTCTCCAGCCCCATGGAGGTTGGCAAGAAGTTGCTTGAGTGGTTCAAAGTCGACAGCCTCAGAGACACGGTGTGTACAGTACTGTGTGTATGTGTGTGCCTGATTCTTTGTGTGAAGCATGGGTGGAAGGGGGATTTGTCTAGTGGACGTACTCTCAACTGATTTAACATAAGTAGTCTTGTGCTGTCAATAGTCTGGAGATGTCATTTGGCGTGTAATCATTCTTCCTCTTCAAGAGGCCCCATCCCCTCAGAGAGAGAGAGTTGCTGTTTGTAGCTCTGTCTGTGCTGTGGTTTCAGCATTGTCAAGATAACCTTTCCTTAGATTGGAACAGTACTACACTTATATTTTCAGACATGGCATTTCTTGACCCTTGCAGTTCAAAGAAAGATATATTTGGAATCTCACCTCCTGTGATATCTTTAGCCTCAGCTAAAGTTGAATGTTTGATTTTTGCGGGGAAAATGTACAGGATCCTCTTTGAAGGTTTTTGAATATGCATTGACGGCCTTGTGTTTCCCTGTGCAGGTGACACGGATAGTGCTGTTATGGGTGAACAATCATTTCAACGACTTTGAAGGTGACCCAGCCATGACCCAGTTCCTGGAAGACTTTGAAAAGCTGCTGGAAACCACAGTAAGATCACCTTTCCTTTATTGTGTCTGTACTAAATGTTTGTCCCAAATGGCACCCTATTCCCTACTGTATATAGTGCAATACTTCTGACCAGAGAACTATGAGTTCTGGTTGAAAGTAGTGCACTATATAATGATTAGGGTGCCATTTTGGGCGCAGCCTCTATGCAACATAATGTACTTTAACCTCAAGACGTTCACACCTTCACTAAACTAAAGTCTCATCACTCTGTGGTCAGACAGACAAATGATCCTCTGTCTGTGGGTGTAACAACTGTGTGGTTGAACATATATTACCAGATCTGTTAGCCAGGTCAGTTGAGTGAGTGGTTGTTGAAACCTGATCTGTTCCTGGAGAAAATGAAGGGTCACCTGCGGCTGCTGAACATAGCGTGTGCTGCCAAGGCCAAGTGGAGGCAGATCACCCTGCAGAAACCTTCCAGGGAGTCCCCGCTCTACTTCAACCTGCATGGCGGCAGCGAGAGGGGCTTCGGCATCTTCGTGGAGTCGGTGGAGGAGGACAGCAAGGCTGCCGAGGCAGGACTCAAACGGGGAGACCAGGTAAGAGAAGTTCTTACTATTGTATTTTTTTCCTGTGTTGCTTTTACATTTTGAAGTCCATGTTTTTATTCCATACATTTCATGCTGTTTAGTTTGCTGTTCAGATGCCCTTTGTGGTTAGTTCAGTAACAAGTGCAGTTGACTCAAAACTCTCTGTTTCCTCCTTGAGATTATGGAGATCAATGGTCAGAACTTTGAGAACATCTCCTACATCAAAGCTATGGACTTCCTGAGGAACAACACACACCTCTCCCTCACAGTCAAGACCAACATCTTCGGTTCGTACAATCTGTCCTCTTACCAAAGATAGGATTATTTCATTAACGATGCCGGACCATCTGAAATTAAAATGACCGATGTCAACAGTAGTCTGTACCTGGGTCTAGTCCTGTGTTGGGTTGCAAAATTTGTTTGACTTTCTCAAGTCTTCCAACCATGATTTCTGGAAACCTGGGAATTTTGGGATAGTTACCCCCCTAGTTCTGTGACTGCGTCTTGCTGTTGACCTCTCTCTCTCCTCTCCCAAGTGTTCAAAGAGCTGCTGAGCCGGATCGTACACGAGAAGATGAACAGGGGTCCCCACATCCCCAAGATCCAGGAGAAGAAGGGTAACCGCTTCTCCATCCCAGACCTGCCCGGAGACATGGAGTTCCCCACAGACCATAAGGCCACCAAGAAGATGAAGGCCAACACTGTGTCTGGAGGACGGAACAAGATCAGGAAGATGCTGGAGAAGACCCGCTTCAGCATCCTACCACCCAAACCCTTCAGGTAGGCACAATAACACTACAGTATCCTACCACCCAAACCCTTCAGGTAGGCACAATAACACTACAGTATCCTACCACCCAAACCCTTCAGGTAGGCACAATAACACTACAGTATCAACCCGGACAGGAAGATCACGTCAGTGACTCAACCCACTCAAGCGACGCACTCTGTGAACCATTTATTTGGGCTGCAATCTGAGGTTCAGTTAACGTTAATGGAACTTATGTTCTGCAGCAGATGTAACTCTGGGTCTTCCTTTCCTGTGGCGGTCCTCATGAGAGCCAGTTTCATCATAGCGCTTGATGTTTTTTGCGACTGCACTTGAAGAAACTTTCAAAGTTCTTGACATTTTCTGCATTGACTGACCTTCATGTCTCTCATGTTTCTCTTTTGCTTATTTGAGCTGTTCTTGCCATAATATGGACTTGGTCTTTTACCAAATAGGGCTATTTTCTGTATACCACCCCTACCTTTTTAATTACAATGACGATCTACACCAGCCAAACCCGGACGACGCTGGGCCAATTGTGCGACGACCTATGAGACTCCCAATCACAGCCCGTTGTGATTTAGTCTGGATTTGGGCCAGTCTACAGTCTGGATTTGAACCAGGGTGTCTGTAGTGACGCCTCAAGCACTGAGACGCGGTGCCTTAGACCGCTGCGCCACTCGGTAGCCCCACACATGCAGTGATTCAATAGGGTCAGGCAGATCCATATTAGGCTCTGATGCCATGAGTTCCTTAATTCAGACCCTAATCATGAGTGTTATCCAGTCTAAACCCTTCTCTCTCTCTGTCTCTGTCTGCCACAGTGATGGCGGCGTGGGCCAGTCTCAGGATGACAGCATCGTGGGCACTAAGCAGTGTAGGCACAGCGTGGCCATCATGCCCATCCCTGGCAGCAGCATGTCATCCAGCAGTCCTGATCTGCTGCAGCCTGCCACCAGTATGCTGGACTTCTCCAACACAGCAGGTGAGACACACACTTGTCACTTTATTAATGCCATTTTATTTGTAATTTTTATTTCACCTTTATTTAACCAGGTAGGCCAGTTGAGAACAAGTTCTCATTAACAACTGCGACCTGGCCAAGATAAAGCAAAGCAGTGCGACAAAAACAACAGCACAGAGTTACACATAAACAAACGTACAGTCAATAACACAAAATAAAAATGTGAAAAATCTATGTACAGTGTGTGCAAATGTAGAAGAGTAGGGAGGTAGGCAATAAATAGGCCATAGAGGCTAAAATAATTACTATTTAGCATTAATACTGGAGTGATAGATGTGCAGATGATGATGTGCAAGTAGAGATACTGGGGTGCAAAAGAGCAAGAGGGTAAGTAATAATATGGGGATGAGGTAGTCGGGTGTGCTATTTACAGACTGGCTGTTTACAGGTACAGTGATCGGTAAACTGCTCTGACAGCTGATGCTTAAAGTTAGAGAGGGAGATATAAGACTCCAGCTTCAGAGATGAATAATGATGTTTGCATATCTTGCACTACTCATCCCAGAAGTATATACTGGATTTTTATACCATCTATTGTATCTCGTCTATGCCGCTCGGTCATGGCCCATCCTTATATTTATATGTACAAATTCTTATTCCATCCCTTTACATAAATTTGTGTGTATTAGGTAGTTGTTGTGGGATTGTTAGATTACTTGTTGATATTGCTGCGCTGTCGGAACTAGAAGCACAAGCATTTCGCGACGCTCGCAATAACATCTGCTAGCCATGTGTTGTGACCTATAAAATTTGATTTGCTCCTCCTCCTCTTCCTCCTCCAAGCCAACTGAGATATAAATCATCTTCTAGTAGTGTGTTTCTGTTCTCCATGGACCACTGTGAGTAACGGATAGGTAGAGGGGATGTTCAGAGAGAAGTGCAGAGTAATCCCTCCCAGAGCCTGGCTTCAAATTAGATTGAGATGGGATCAGTGAAACTGGAGTTTGGAGTTAAGTAAGGTGTTATTATTCTAGGCCTTTGGTAGGGTGTAAGAAGGCTTGCCTGGGGACTGTGTTTGTATTGTGTGTGCATAAAGCCTAGAGTCACTGCGGCAGACTCAGATCTCAGCTCTCTGTTTTCACACACACTGTGCCCTCCCTCCCTCTCTCCAGTACACTGATCTGATTGTAAACAGATGCTTTAGTGAAAGCCATGACACAAGTCCTTCTGCCCCGCTGACTTCTCCCACAACGACGCACAGGAAAAAGCTACCATTCTAATCCTCTCTGTTTTATATTTCCAACCACTGTTCTCTCTCTCTCCCTCGCTCTTCCTTCTCTTCTCTTCTCTCTACTTCCCCAGCTGTGGGCTTACACTGTAAGTATCTATGTGGTTTATTGGAATGGAATCATTTGGGCTGTTTGTTTGTTTTAGAGACGTTTAGTTTACTCTTCCTAGTTTCCCCTCCCATTTCTTTCCCCTTCTTCATTTATGAGCTTTTGAGTTGCGTCTCTCTCTGTGTCGTTTGTCCTGAACCTCAGTCGAAGTTGGGCTCTGCATGGTATTCTCCGGCTTCGTCCCAAATGGCACCCGGTTCCCTACATAGTGCTCTACTTTTAAAAACAACCTTATGAGACCTGGTCAAAAGTAGTTCAGTTAATTGGGACCTATTCTTAGTGATGGCTGAGTGTGTTTGTTAAAGGAGCCCTAGCTTCATGTTGAAGTACCTTGCCTTGCACTCTCCTAGCTGTGGTGCTCTGCCCCTGTCTACTGTTTCTGCTGCACACAGGCCTGGGGGGCATTGGGTTAGTAAGAACTCGAGAGCCAGGAAGCTTTCCCTGTTTATACTCTCTCTCTCATGACTCCATCAATGATTGGTTAATCACCTGAACAGAGAGGCACAGGGATCGCTCTCATCCGGTTAGGTCTGTATTAGTCCTATCAGGTGGGGGGTAAAGATAATGATTACATATGATAGGACAGTATATGATTGAAGGTTCTCCCCTAATAATGTAAGAGGCACCTTGTGGACTGGCTGCGACACCATTTTGTATATTTTTAAAGCTTTTTGTTATCATACAGTAATACTAGATTGCAGGAAATGGGAGTCCGTTACAGGTGTTCAAAAACTCAGCAGCACCGCCTTGTTAATAAGGAGAACCCTGTGATTGCTGAAGACCCTAAGCACAAATCATCGCTAATGAGCCTCAGATAATTTATTTTGACCTCAACTCCACTTTTAGTTTGAGTCGGTTGAAAATGATTGGTTATGGCACGGCTTTACACTGCAATATAATATTTAGACATCTGCAGCAGCATTATTGGTGTGGCTCAGTGATGAGGGTTTCTGCTAATCTTGCTGCTGTAATAGTGATGAGGGTTTCTGCTAATCTTGCTGCTGTAATAGTGATGAGTTATGTGCCCAGCCAGTGTGAGGGGAAACACCACTAAGGAGCACATAGCTACCATAATGACGGTGTCTCAGTCCTTTGAGCACGCTTCACTCTACAGGGGAGCGAGCAGGGCACTCTTAGTCATCTGTCATCTAGGACCGTTCAACCTTTTCTTTATGTTTACCTCTTGAAGTGATGTCTCTCTTTCTGTCATTAGACTCCCTGCATGACTGCTCCCAGACAGCCATAAACACTATCTACTGCCGATGGGATGATTTTATTCCAGCCTTCACCTCCTCCCCTCTTCCCATTCCGCTTCTCGTCCTCCACTATTCATGCCTCATTGTTTTACCCTGCTGATGTGTGTGTAATGGACCACAACCACTTTTGTGTGCAAGCAGAGCAAGTAGGAAGTTCTTGTTCCCTTTGACATACTGGAAAATGCATCTTACATGCATATCTTTTAGCCACAAGGGCTGTTTGCTTGCTTTTTTACTTTTGGTAATTTGGATTGATAAAGAGCTAATGTAAAAAAAAACATACTGATGAGCTAGTTAAAAAAGCTAACATTTAAAGTGGGCTTCTTTTTTAGAAATAGATCCTGCCTAGATCCATGAACAGCATGAAGCAGATTGTGCAGTCAACTTTCCTGCCACTTCTTGACTATGGCTGGACCTCACTAAAGTCCCGCAGATCCCTTCATTACTCCCTTCTTGTTCATGAAGCTCTGTTCCACAAGCTTCCAACATACTTCACTTCCCGGTTGAAATAGAAAAACATGAGATACCAGACCCGTTCGGGTATAACTCTCGAGGTCCCGCTTATCTCCACAAAGTTTGGTAAATCGGCCTTTAGTTTTAACGAACAAAAGGGAATACTTTACAAAACAAATTCCACCTGGGTTCCCTGGTGCCGATAGGACAGTTTTTAAAACTCTGTTAAATGAGTTCACTGAAGTGTGCAATTGTTTCACTTGACTATTATAACCTATTGTAATAACCTGATGATTTAGTGTATTTATAGCTGTCTTCTAGTTTCTCTTTATCTAGAAGTTGTTGTATAGATGACAATTCTGTCCTCAGGGCACCATTGCCCACAGTCTCAATTGGGCTCCCCTGAATTAGATAAATAATCAAAATGTTGCAAACGATTCCGTTTTTTTCTTGTTTTGAATGCGTTTAATTTTATGCTTCTGTTTATGTATCGGACATCTTCAACATATACTGCCAAGTAAAGATGTCTGTGTCACAGATGGCACCATGTTCCCTGTATTACGGTGCACTACTTTTCACCAGCGCTCTATGGGTCTAGTCTAAAGTAGTGCACAATATAGAGGAATCGTTTGTGTTCTGGTATTCCATCCATAACTCTTCAAAGCTGTTCTTCTCTTCCACCTGTTAGATATTCCAGACCAGGTGATCCGGGTGTTCAAGGCTGACCAGCAGAGCTGTTACATCATCATCAGTAAGGACACCACGGCCAAGGACGTGGTCAGTCACGTGGTCAATGAGTTTGGCCTTCTCGCAGCCCCGGAGACCTACTCCCTCTGTGAGGTGTCTGTCAGTCCCGAGGGTGTCCTCAAACAACGCAGGCTACCTGACCAGCTCTCTAAGCTGGCTGACCGCATCCAGCTTAATGGCAGGTAAGAAAAATACAGATCTGGGATCAGATTACCCCACCCCAATCCTAACGTTCAACCATTAGGGGGATAGAAAATGGGAGAAGATGATCTGACCCTGTATCAGTGGTTTGATGCAACTTCTTCCACCTTGGCTCCTCTCGGGTCTGAAAATGGGTTCGATTGTAGTGAGACAGGGAGGGACAGCGTAGCCTCCCCATCTCCCCGAATTCCTTCCTACCCCTCCTCTTCCTTCACTCTCAGAGCGCCTCAGCTAAAATGGCTCCCCCTGCTCCTCTCCGTTCCCCGCTGCTCCTCTCCGTTCCCCGCTGCTCCTCTCCGTTCCCCGCTGCTCCTCTCCGTTCCCGCTCCTCTCCCCCTCCGTCCCCCCTGCTCCTATCACATTCTCTGGTCTCACATCACTCTTCCCAACTTGGTTAGCGTGAATATTTGATCCTCGGTGGCTATATGTGCCCCTCTGCAAACTGACAGCATGACTCAAATAATTCAGAAATAGAGACAGCTTAAGCGGCTTGACACAACGGCTGTCACCTACTACCATACCTCGTTCAAAGGCACTTAAATCTTTTGTCTTGCCCATTCACCCTCTGAATAGCACACATACACAATCCATGTCTCAATTGTCTCAAGGCTTATAAATCCTTCTTTAACCTGTCTCCTCCCCTTCATCTACACTGATTGAAGTGTATTTAAGAAGTAAAATCAATAAGGGATCATAGCTTTCACCTGGATTCACCTGGTCAGTCTGTCATGGAAAGAGCAGGTGTTCTTAATATTTTGTACACTCAGTGTATATGCTATTTAGCATGCGCTTTTATCCGACTTAGTCATGCGTGCATACATTTTACATATGGGTAGTCTCGGAATCGAACCCACTATCCTGGCGTTACAAGTGCCATGCTCCACCAACTGAACTACAAAGGACCAGTTGATATGGATTGGGGAGGCAGGTAGCCTAGTGGTTAGAGCATTGGGCCAGTAACCGAAAGGTTGCTGGATTGAATCCCAGAGCTGACAAGGTAAAAAATAAATAAAACTGTACTGCCCCTGAACGGTAGGCCGTCATTGTAAATAAGAATTTGTTCTTAACTGACTTGCCTAGTTAAATAAAGGTTAAACAAATCAAAATGACTGGGTCAGAGATACACATGCTTAGCCCCCCTGTCAAGCCCATACAGCCATCTAGCCAGGGCAGTCTCCCCAGCCAGAGCTAGCCCTAGGTCCTGCCTCAGCTCCAGCCCCCTCTCCTCCCAGGGGGCCAGTATAGCCAGCCAGCAGAGCCCCAGCAACCTCTCCTTCCAGTGGGACAAAGGATCCAGCCAGCAGGGCCCCAGGCCCCTCTCCTCCCAGGGGGCCAGTTTAGCCAGCCAGCAGAGCCCCAGCAACCTCTCCTTCCAGTGGGACAAAGGATCCAGCCAGCAGGGCCCCAGGCCCCTCTCCTTACAGGGGGACAGTGGATCCAGCCATCAGAACCCCAGCCCCCTCTACCCATCACTTATTTAACCCATTCCTGAAGGCATTGGCAGGGCTATAGACACATTATGGCTCCATTAAACACCACTAGTCCAATTTGCTGCTCTTGGACGCTCTCCCAGAAAAGGGCATCAGAGCAAAATGTCTCACCCACCCAGGGAGAAATGTATGGCTGAAATGGATCACCAGTGTGGTGTTGACCAGGGAGTTTACATAATATACACACAATACACACAATGAATAGTGGTATTTGGTTATACATTTTCTAACAATGAATTAAATAATGACTAATTTGTCATTAAATGTTATCTGCTTTGTAATCAACACAACGTTTTCTGATGTCTGTCTGGTATTATCCTCAATACACTCCTAACCCCTAATATCCCCAGGTACTACCTGAAGAACAACATGGAGACGGAGACGTTGTGTTCAGACGATGACGCCCAGGAGCTGCTGAAGGAGAGTCACATCACCCTGCTCCAGCTAAGCACCGTGGAGGTGTGTGTGTTTGTCTATTTGGTGTATGTCTGTGTTTGTATGTTTGTGTGTGTTTATTAGGGCTTGTATACAGAACTAGAACCATACCTGTCTGTATGTATTAATAAAGTTATTTTTGTTGTTCTTCAGGTGGCCGCCCAGCTCTCCATGAGGGATTTTGAGCTGTTCCGTAACATTGAGTCCACTCAGTATGTAGATGACCTCTTCAAGCTGCTGGACTCTTCGGGGGGGCTCCAACAGACACACCTCAAGCAGTTTGAGGAAGTCATCAACCAGGAGACCTTCTGGGTCGCCACAGAGATCCTGAGAGAGCCCAACACCATGAAGAGGATGAAGACCATCAAGCACTTCATTAAGATCGCCCTGCACTGTAGAGAGTGCAAGAACTTCAACTCCATGTTCGCCATCATCAGGTGGGTTTATCCTGGCTTCCATCGTTGCTACCAGCAGATGTTTTTATTTGTATTTATTTTATTTAACTATGCAAGTCAGTTAACCTCTCAGGGATTGCTGGGGCGCTAGCGCCCCAATCCCGACACTACCAGGTGAAATGTAAGGCGCCAAATTCAAAATCCAAAAGTTGAATTATTAAACATCCACCAATATACAAGTGTTCCATACTCATCAAAAGCTCTGTTTCTTGGCAATATCACAGCGTTGTCAGATTTCAAAAAGGCTTTACAGCGAAAGCAGCACATTTGACATATTTTTCCCATAGCCATGAATCGATTAGCCATCACGGCACACACATAACACATTTCACAGCGAAAACAAATCAATTACCTGTTGAAGAACTTCTGCTGAGGTCATCCTAAGTGTCCAACGAAGACAATCCATGGTTCTTTTGTTAGAAAAAGTAATGTATTTACTATTATAAATCAACCGGAATATAAACTGATCGATAAAGAAGGTAAAAAAGACACTGAGCGCCTTGTCGGGAACGCGCACTGTTTACATAAAAAGGTCACTTCCTGGTTTGCTCTTATTCTCTGGTCTATCTCATCCAAATTGAAATTTTACACTGTCTCGAGACTGTTGACATCTAAAGGAAGCGATGGGTACTGCATTCATATGCCCTTATATGGTCATTTTCATGAGGGAGGGGTTCCAAATGAGCAATGTGTCAATCACTTTTTCCAGGACAGAAATTCCTCGGGGTTTCGCCTGCCATATGCGTTCTGTTTCACTCACAGACAAATGGTTAACACTTTTGGAAAATTCAGAGTGTTTCCAATCCAATGGTACTAAATATGTGCATATCCTATTTTATGGGCCTGAATGGGAGGCATTTTACTTTGGGCACGCCAGGCTCTCCAAAACGGTCACCTCATGAGCCGATCCCCTAACAAGTTAAGAACAAATTCTTATTTACAATGACGGCCTACCAACATTCAGACCACTGTAGGGTTTGCCTGGCTAGAACCCAGGAGACCAGTCCCACACTCCCTGTTCTAGTCTCAATCTGGTGCCCACAATCAAAATACCTATTCCTTCTACTTATTGCTTGTCAAAATGTACAGTTATTACATTTATGGTTTGTTATTTTGTTAACTCAGCCTTCTATGGTTTGTCTTTGTATTGCTATATTGAGCTTCTGTTGTGCCATCAGTCCTCAGGGCGCTGTGTGTGTATTCCCTTACTGTTTGTCCTCCAATGTGGAATGAGTAATTCCGCAATCCCACTGTAGATCAGTCAGATCAGTCTTTACCCTGGCTGGCTGGCTGACTGGCTGGAGATTCCACTTCAGGAGGAAACGCAAGTCATAATTAGCATCTCTCTAAATGAAGCTGCTCTGAGGGCATACAGCCACAGGGCTTCATTGAGGAAATGAGAAAACAAACACTAAAGAATTATGGTTTTTGGATTGCTGGTTTTGTTGTGAGTGAATGTGTGTATAAACCAAAAAAAGACTCCTTAATTATGATAATGTACATTCCCCAAAGTGGTGCACATTGCTTTCAGCTTTCACTTCTGTTTTCCATGAAATGTGTCTCTGTACAGTGTGCATGTTGTGTCTGGTTGCTGGGCTGGACAGTGCATTGGTCTTCTGTCCAGCTAGCCCGGGGGGGGGCAATAATTTAGTCTCCAGGGCCACATCGTTAGGGCCACATTTTCGGGCCAGAAAAACTGCAGTTATTTGAGAACTTATAGGTCCATTATCAACACACTTTCTATCTAGTTTCAAACGTTCAAGAGTGGCATAGTGTTTGTTTTTTTGCCATAATAATCTGAACCCTAACCCCTGAACTCTGACCCTTGTCTCCTCCCCTGCAGTGGTCTGAACGCTAACCTTTTATCTCTGCCTCGTCTCCTCCTCCTACAGTGGTCTAAATCTGGCTCCAATAGCTCGTCTCAGGTCATCGTGGGAGAAGCTGCCCAGTAAGCACGACAAGCTGTTCCAGGACCTGCAGGACATCTTCGACCCATCCAGGAACATGGCCAAGTACCGCAATGTCCTGAGCAGCCAGAGCATGCAGCCTCCCATCATACCCCTGTTCCCTGTCGTCAAGAAGGACCTCACCTTCCTACATGAAGGTATGGAGGCCTTTCTCAGTGCCCGCCTAAAATGTCTTCCTCTTGTCCATTGTAAACATATCTGATTAATTGATTAAACCTTTATTTATACAGCTTCATCTGGTTAAAATAACATCTATTTAGCAAGAGAGCACTGTAACAATGATTATGGTCATTGTTTTGACGGAAATGTCATCATGTTGAATTTGTGTTTTCTATTGAGAATGTTAGACCTTTCACCAGTATACTCTGTGTGCTGTACTAGACTATATAACGTACATCATGCCTAACGCAGGCACTCATCAGACAAAGGACTATTCTTATGTCCATTAGCCACTAGCATTAGCATTCCAGACTTACTGTTTAACCCCTCATGCTCATCAAAATTGGTCTATATGGATAGGGACAAATTGTAATGTTTCTAACAGAAGAACTATAAGAAGCATATGCATTACCATCGCTATTGAAAGAGAACACTGGAGAGTATGGGAAAATTGTCACACCAAAGGTGAGGATACAACTGACACACGACTGAATCCAAATGACACTGTTGATTTCATGTGAATTTACTGTACTTTTCACAGCATTTGTCAATAACGAAATCTGAAGATACTCTGGAAACATTCAGTAACATGATAAGAATATTCATTGACATTTTTGAATAGGTGCAAGATAAGAAAAAAGGATGACAAGGGTTTGAGTGAGAGGTCTAGCTGCTGTCTCCAAGTGGCTACACACACCTCCAAACTGCACAGCTCCTAATGTCAATGCACCTTTATGACTCAACTGTAAGGTGCTTTTGATACTGGAAATGACATGCGTTTTCAAATATGGAAATGTGAAGTGCACATTTGGGTGTGTGGTTTGCTTGTATGACATCAGAGGTATTTATTACAATCCTCAACGTCTCATCTTTCAGAACATATCGACTCTTCCCCAATTTACAGTATTTCCATCTCAGACAACAACAAATGTGGAAAAGTAACCCAATTTAGCGGTAGGGATGGGGGTGACATTTTGTCGTACGCTGTGCTCAAGTTTATAACGGTTGTTAGTCAAAACCCATACAGCGCTGTGAAGCACAGAGCTAGAGCACTGATGTCATGTGTAGCATGTTACTGTACAGCCACCATGCTCCAATTTAGGTGCTTATCAATAACAAAATATGCTATTTATTTTTATTTATATACATGATGTCAGGGGCTATGAGTGGAAAGGGCTACGATGGAAAATGCTTTCATACCATATAGGGGTCATTGATGTTGTTTCTGCTCGGATTCCATATGGGCCTGAGTTTTCCACTTCCCCAAGCTCAGCTGAAACAGTGGTCACTCTCAAGCTTGCTCAAGAGGTTTTACTTCTCTTATCTCCTCCTTCTGTTTCCCTTTCTGCCATCCCATAATAAGAACAAGTTAGAACAGACACGAAGGTTTCTTGATTATGCAAAGTAAAAAGTCAAAAAATGGTATAGAACTAAAACAGGAAACTGATCATTGTAATCACATGGTACTTGCAGGGGGGAACCCATTGTAATCACATGGTACTAGCAGGGGGGAACCCATTGTAATCACATGGTACTAGCAGGGGGGAACCCATTGTAATCACATGGTACTAGCAGGGGGGAACCCATTGTAATCACATGGTACTAGCAGGGGGGAACCCATTGTAATCACATGGTACTTGCAGGGGGGAACCCATTGTAATCACATGGTACTAGCAGGGGGGAACCCATTGTAATCACATGGTACTAGCAGGGGGGAACCCATTGTAATCACATGGTACTTGCAGGGGTGTAGACTCTGGATAATGATGTGAGAAGTAAATCAGTTGCTCTCATCTGAAGTGAAAAGCTTTGAGAACACACCAACAGCTCCACAGTAAGTGACACACTCCCTTGTAGGTCAGAAACCAGCGCTCGCCTCTTAAATTCAGCCCAATTTAACAGGTTGAAGACATGAGGAAGTCATTGTTTGAGAGTTGACCTGTTGAGAGTGGTTACATATCTCCAGCCCTATCCCCCAGATTTACCAAATCAAGTGGTGGGGGTGAACGCTGTTGTTTAAAAAAAAATCCTTGATTGCCCCTTTAATGAAGTTAAAGAAAATCTCACTGACTGACTGTTTCCCCCACAGGTAATGACTCTCACGTAGACGGCCTGGTGAATTTTGAAAAGCTAAGGATGATTGCTAAGGAGATCCGTCACGTGGTCCGTATGACATCAGCCAACATGGACCCAGCTCTCATGTTTAGACAGAGGTGGGTACTCTCTCCCCTGGCCCTATACTGGAGCCCTTAACCACAGATTTAGGATCAGTTTTGCCTTTTAAATCCTATTGAAATAGATTACATGGACTCGGGTGACCTGATCCTAGACCAGCACTCCTACTCTGAGACACTTTATAGGCCCTCCCCCAATCCTAACCTTAAAGGCATAGAGCAAGAGTTCATGGTAAGTAGATAACGGGCTTAATTGCCAAACTATCGCACTATACCTTTACCCATTAGGGGGATGACATAATATCTGATCATCAGTGGTTAGAGGTGACATCTGCCTACTCTCTCTCTGCCCCCATACTGTGTCCTACAGTCCAGCTTGTCACAGACGGTGCATGCCTGCCTAGTTCAAACTCCGTCCACACCAAGCATCACCACTTCTCCCTTCAGACTCCCTCCACAAACTAGAATAGAGGGGATGGCCGCCGTTTTACAGGCTCCTAACCAACTGTGCTATTTTGTTTGTTTTTTCGTGTAGTTTGTAACTTATTTTTTTACTTATTTTGTACATAACGTTGCTGCTATTGTCTCTTATGACCGAAAATAACTTCTGGACATCAGAACAGCGATTACTCACCTCGAACTGGACAAAGATTTTTTTTTTCTTTAACGAGTCCGACGCAAAGGATATACTACTTCCTCTGAAATGGGCTCAAATCCCCGACATTTGCCTGAAGAGAAGACTGAGAAAAAGGTTGGGCTGCCTTCTGAGAATTCGTGGGCTAGTGAGTAAACCTCCACTGCCATCTGTTCTACTGGCCATCGTGCAATCATTGGAAAACAAATGGATGATATACGATCAAGAGTATTCTACCAACGGAACATTAAAAACTGTAATATCTTATGTTTCACTGAGTCGTGTCTGAACGACGTCATGGATAATAAGGAGCTGGCGGGATTCTCCATCCATTGGCAGGACAGAGAAGCTACATCTGGTAAGACAAGGGGTGAGGGTGTGTGTCTATTTGTCAATAACAGCTGGTGCGTGATGTCTAATATTAAAGAAGTCTCAAGGTAGGTATCTCAAGGTATTGCTCGCCTGAGGTAGAGTACCTTACGATAAGCTGTAGACCATACTATCTACCAAGAGAGTTCTCATCTATGTTATTCGTAGCCATCTATTTACCACCACACAACGATGCTGGCACTAAGACCGCACTCAACCAGCTGTATAAGTCCATAAGTAAACAAGAAAATGCTCATCCAGAAGCGGCGCTCCTAGTGGCCGGGGACTTTAATGCAGGCAAACTTAAATCCGTTCTACCTCATTTCTACCAGCATGTCACATGCAACCAGAGGGGGAAAAAAACTATAGACCACCTTTACTCCACACAGAGACCTGTACAAAATTTTCCCTCACCCTCCATTTGGCAAATCTGACCATAATTCTATCCTCATTCCTGCTTACAAGCGAAAACTAAGCAGGAAGTACCAGTGACTCGCTCAATACGGAAGTGGTCAGATGATGTGTATGCTACGCTACAGGACTGTTTTGCTAGCACAGACTGGAATATGTTCCGGGATTCATCCAATGGCATTGAGGAGTATACCACCTCAGTCATCGACTTCAATAAGTGCATCGATGACGTTGTCCCCACAGTGACCATACAAACATACCAGAAGCCATGGATTACAGGCATCATTCGCATCGAGCTAAAGGCTAGAGCTGCCGCTTTCAAGCAGCGAGACACTAATCCGGTTGCTTAAAAGAAATCCTGCTATGCCCTCGGACGAACCATCAAACAGGCAAAGCGTCAATACAGGATTAAGATTGAATCCTACTACACCAGCTCTGACACTCGTCTGATGTGGCAGGGCTTGAAAACTATTACGGACTACAAAGGGAAGTGACGTAGCCTACCAGACGAGCTAAATGCCTTTCATGCTCGCTTCGAGGGAAGCAACACTGAAGCATGCATGAGAGCACCAGCTGTTCTGGACGACTGTGTGATAACGCTCCCGATGTGAGCAAGACCTTTAAACAGGTCAACATTCACAAAGCTGCGGGGCCAGATAGATTACCAGGACGTGTGCTCAAAGCATGCGCGAACCAACTGGCAAGTGTCTTCAGTGACATTTTAAACCGCTCCCTGACCGAGTCTGTAATACCTACATGTTTCAAGCAGATCACCATAGTCCTTGTGCCCAAGGAAGTGAAGGTAACCTGCCTAAATGATTACCGCCTCATAGCACTCACGTCGCTAGCCATGAAGTGCTTTGAAAGGCTGGTCATAGCTAACAACAGCATTATCCCAAATACTCTAGACCCACTCCAATTCACATACCGCCACAACAGATCCACAAATGACGCAAACTCTTATCGACTCCACACTACCCTTTCCCACCTGTTAATTGACTACAGCACAGCGTTCAACACAGTAGTGCTCACAAAACTCATCACTATGCTAAGGACCCTGGGACTAACACTCTGCTACTGGATCCTGAACTTCCTGACGCGCCGCCCCCAGGTGGTAAGGGTAGGCAACAACATGTCTGCCATGCTGATCCTCAACACTGGTGCCCATCAGGGGTGCGTGCTCAGTCCCCCTGTTCACCCACAACTGCATGGCCAGGCACGACTCTAACACCATAATTAAGTTGGCCAACGACACAACAGTGATAGTCCTGATTTACCGACAACGATGAGACAGCATATAGGGAGGAGGTCTGAGACCTGGCAGTGTGGTGCCAGGAAAACAACCTCTCCCAAAACGTGATCAAGACAAAGGAGATGATTGTGGACTACAGAAAAAGGAGGACCGAGCACGCCCCCATTCTCATCGACGGGGCTGTAGTGGAGCAAGTTGAGAGCTTCAAGTTCCTTGGTGTCCACATCACCAACAAACTGTCGTGAAGAGGGCACGAGAAAACCTTTTCCCCCCCCAGGAGACTGAAAAGTTTTTACATGGTTCCCCAGATCCTCAAAAAGTTATACAGCTGCACCATCGAGAGTTTCCTGACCGGTTGCATCACCGCCTGCCATGGCAACTTCTCGGCATTGACCGTAAGGCGCTACAGAGGGTAGTGCGTGCGGCCCAGTACATCACTGGGGCTAAGCTTCCTGCCATCCAGGACCTATATACTAGGCGGTATCAGAGGAAAGTCCCAACGATTTTCAAAGATTCCAGTCACCCATGTAATTGACTTCCCTCTGCTACCGCACTTTACCCCTACCTGCATGTACAAATTACCTCGACTAACCTGTACCCCTGCACATTGACTTGGTTCCGGTACCCCTTATATATAGCCTCGTTATTGTTATTTTGTTCTTTCTTTTTATTATTTTTACTTTAGTTTATTTGGTAAATATATCATATCTTTCTTAAACTGCATTGTTGGTTAAGGGCTTGTAAGTAAGCATTTCACGGTAAGGTCTGCACCTGTTGTATTTGGCGCATGTGACAAATAAAGTTTGATTTGACACCAAGCAGCACCACTGTCCCCTTCAGGCTCCCTCCACACCAAGCTGCACCACTGTCCGCCTCAGGCTCCCTCCACACCAAGCTGCACCACTGTCCCCTTCAGGCTCCCTCCACACCAAGCAGCACCACTGTCCCCTTCAGGCTCCCTCCACACCAAGCAGCACCACTGTCCCCTTCAGGCTCCCTCCACACCAAGCAGCACCACTGTCCCCTTCAGGCTCCCTCCACACCAAGCTGCACCACTGTCCGCTTCAGGCTCCCTTCACACCAAGCAGCACCACTGTCCCCTTCAGGCTCCCTCCACACCAAGCAGCACCACTGTCCCCTTCAGGCTCCCTCCACACCAAGCAGCACCACTGTCCCCTTCAGGCTCCCTCCACACCAAGCAGCACCACTGTCCCCTTCAGGCTCCCTCCACACCAAGCAGCACCACTGTCCCCCTAAACATTCACTCTCGAAACAGAAATGATCAACACACCCTTCTCTCCCATGTCTCACTGCTGCTGTAGATGATGTAACAACAGAAGGTGGATTCACTGAGCTATATCTTTAGTATAACTATTTAAACAGATACTGATTTGAGTTAAAGCACACAATCCTCCACCACATTTTACACACACACACACACACACACACACACACACACACACACACACAGTTGATATAGGGACTCGGGAGAGATCCTGTGTGTGTCCCCATCCTCGGTCACCTCCTTCGGTGGTGACAGTGCCTCTGTCCTTCCTTGACTGTACTGTTTCAATGTCATTGGGTCTTGCTTGCAGGAAGAAGAGGTGGAAGAGTTTAGGGTAAGTCCCCTGGTAATAGTCCAGCCACCCAGTCACCATGCACCCAGTCGCCAGCGCCCCCCCAAACCGCATGCCCCTTTAGGTGTGTCGATCGGTCCCTAACCCTTTCATTCGCAATCCATCCTATCCAAAAGTTCACCATTGGATCAGACGAGTCTGTTTTGCATTGTGTGTGCATCCTGCCATTTTTCCCAGATTCATTTAATTTTGTAACTGTTTTTGACTGTCAGACAATGTTATTTTTGTGTTTCATTTACCCATTTGTTTTAGCATGGTGCATCAGCGAGAGGCATCCTTGTTGCATGGTTGTGTTATAACCTGCTATGCTCCAATGCACTGTATTCAGAATCATGTTAAGTGACCTTCCCATCAAAGTGCTCTCTGAATGTCCTGAGCGTGTGTTACAGTGACAGTTTGACAGGACGGTAATAGTTTTGAGAGACTGCATGACCATAACCTGTAGAGCATGTCTGTTTGGTGTCTCCCTCCCTGTTTAATGTCTCCACTGAAGTCCTGAATAACTGACCGGTCTCCCTCCCTGTTTAATGTCTCCCCATACTTCTCTCCCTTGCTCCCTCCATTCCTCACTCCATCCACTTCTTCTCTCCTCCATCCAGGTCTCTGAGTCAGGGCAGCACCAACTCCAACATGTTAGACGTACAGGGCGGAGCCCATAAGAAGCGTGTGCGTCGCAGCTCGCTGCTCAACGCTAAAAAGCTGTACGAGGATGCTCAGATGGCCCGCAAGGTCAAGCAGTACCTGTCCAACTTGGCGGTGGAGACGGACGAGGAGAAACACCAGACCATGTCTCTACAGTTTGAGCCTTCCTACAGCACCTGTGAGTCTGAGTCAACACCGTAACTACCATTTTGGTGGCCAAATGCAACAATGTATAACACATGGTCTATTTAAATTGAAGACGCTCAATTCAGGAAGTGATTTGAATTTAAAATAAAAATTACATTTTTGAAAAAATATATCTTTAAAAAAGATCTTCTACTTTTCAGTTAATTGAGAATTCCCTTTTTTTTCAATTATTGAATTGGAACGTCAGTTTCCTTCCTGAATTGACTGACTTCAATTTGAATTGACCCCAACCCTGGTATAATACTATAATATAATATAATAATCACACCAAGTATTACAACACCTGACAACATGGAACAAATGGGACAAATTTGACCCTGACAAATGGGACAACATTTCCTTGATTCACTTGGAATTAAGTTTTGTTCACTTGAGTGTGTCTTTATCTTGCCTTACACTGCTTCCTAGTGGGCAGTATATGTTTCACATTCTGAATTGCCCTTCTGAGAGAAGAGGAGTTACTCCTTGTTTAAAAATGAATCAAGTGCTGTAATAATATTATTCATATTCATATGTTTAAAAAAACATTTTTAGCAAGAGGCTGTACAAATATACCCATTTCATTAATCTTACTATCAATAATTAATTGATCTTACGATCAATTAATTAATTCCTGTTTCGATGACTGCAGTGTCCAAGAACTTGAGCGAGCGACGGTCCAACAAGTCGGACATGTCTCCCGTGTCGCTGCGCTCGCCACTGCACGGGGGGAAGACCCAGAACCGCGTGTCTCAGGTGCTCCAGGTCCAGGTACCCCTCTACCCCCCTACGGAAGAAGAGCACCGCCAAGGACATTCACACCGCACACAGTGAGTCACTGGAACTGTTACTCTCCTCTAGGGTTGGAAATTACCCATTAACTTTCAGAAGATTTCCAGAAATCCCGGTTGGAAGATCCTCAGGATAGAAATATGCTATACAATTCAAAGACAATTGAGTTTGACTACAGTATCTGTTAGTCAATGTTAAACATGTTGCATAATTGTGATTTTATAGTGAGTAAATGTTAAAGGCAATAATGTGATGAGATTTTTTATCCATAAAGTTCCATTGAGGTCAGAATAACTATTTTTACCAGGGAGACATGGTCAAATTGATGATATTCTGTAGTAAAATAATGGCGTATGTACCCACTGTATGGTTCCCCCTCTGACAGTGTATGTGGAAAGTATTCAGACACTTTGACTTTCACTACATTCTGTTACGTTATAGCCTTATTCTAAAATTGATTAAATTATTTTTTCCGGTCATCTACGCAGAATACCTGATAATGACAAAGCAAAAACTGGTTTTTAGAAAATGTTTTCACATTTATTACAAATAAATTACAGAATTACCTTATTTAGATAACAATTCAGACCCTTTGTTATGAGACTCGAAATTAAGCTCAGGTGCATCCGGTTTCCATTGATCATCCTTGAGATGTTTCTACAACTTGATTGGAGTCCACTTGGGGTAAATTCAATTGATTGGAGATGATTTGGAAAGGCACACATGTCTATATAAGGCCCCACAGTTGACAGTGCATGTCAGAGAAAAATCCAAGCCATGAGGTCGAAGGAATTGTCAGAGACAGGATTGTGACGAGAGACAGATCTGGGGAAGGGTAACAAAATATTTATGCAGCATTGAAGGCCCCCAAGAATACAGTGGTCTGCATCATTCTTAAATGGAAGAAGTTTGGAACCACCAAGACGTGTCCAAGAGCTGGCCGCCGGGACAAACTGAGCAATCGGGGGAGAAAGGCCTTGGTCAGGGAGGTGACCAAGACCCCGATGGTCACTCTGACAGAGCTCATCTGTGGAGATGGTTGTCCTTCTGGAAGGTTCTCCCATCTCTGCAGCACTCCACCAATCAGGCCTTTATGGTAGAGTGGCAGGACGGAAGCCACTCCTCAGTAAAAGGTACACGACAGCCCGCTTGGAGTTTGCAAAAAGGATTCTCTGGTCTGATGAAACCTAGATTCAACTCTTTAGCCTGAATGCCAAGCGTCATGTCTGGAGGAAACTTGGCACCGTCCCTACAGTGAAGCATGGTGGTGGCAGCATCAGGCTGTGGGGATGTTTTTCAGCAGCAGGGACTTTTTGGAGCAAAGTACAGAGAGATCCTTGACGAAAACCTGCTCCAGAGCGCTCAGGACCTCAAACTGGGGCGGAGGTTCACCTTCCAACAGGACAACGACCCTAAGCACACGGCCAAAACAACGCAGAAGTGTCTTAGGGACAAGTCTCGGAATGTCCCTGAGTGGCCCGGCCGGAGCCTGGACTTGAACCTGATCGAACATCTCTGGAGAAACCTGAAAATACCTGTGCAGCGACACTCCCCATCCAACCTGACAGAGCTTGAGAGGATCTGCAGAGAAGAATGGGCAACTCCCCAAATACAGGTGTGCCAAGTGTGTAGCGTCATACCCAAAAAGACTCTAGGCTGTAATCGCTCCCAAATGTGTTTCAACAAAGTATAAACCTTAAACCTGTTTTTGCTTTGTGTGTGTGTCGATTGAGGAAAGAATACAATTGAATCCATTTTAGAATAAGGCTGTAACGTAACTGTGTAAAAAGTCAAGGGGTCTGAATACTTTCTGAATGCACTGTATCTCTCTCTCCCCCTCCCAGACTATAGCAGTATATACCTCTGTCTCTCTCCCCCTCCCAGACTATAACAGTATATACCTCTGTCTCTCTCCCCCTCCATAACAGTATATATATCTCTGTCTCTCTCCCCCTCCCAGACTATAACAGTATATATATCTGTCTCTCTCCCCCTCCATAACAGTATATATATCTCGGTCTCTCTCCCCCTCCCAGACTATAACAGTATATATATCTGTCTCTCTCCCCCTCCCAGACTATAACAGTATATATATCTCTGTCTCTCTCCCCCTCCCAGACTCCAGCTCTCCCCAGGTGATAAAGAAGCCTCCCAGCTCCCAGCTCAGCCAATCAGAGGACAGTCCCTGGATTGGGAAGAGGCCTGCTGAAGACACTGTGTCCACCATTTCCTCCCTGCATTCCAGCCCCACCGTATCGCCACAGGGCTCCCCTCGCAAAGGTCTACACCCTGGCTACATCACATTACCTCTCACAACAACATCTACTACAATCCATTCATTCATCTCACAACTCATACCCATAACTCAGAACCATGCATACCCATTCTTCATCAAAGGTTTGTACCTCACCGTCAGTACCCTCTATATATCAGCACCTTAACCCAGCATCCCTCGCCCACAGTACATACATACACATCTTGCTGTAGTCCTATTCCCTCATCTATCCATACTCTCATTTTGTGTCGTCTTAATCAAGCACCTCAATCATTCTCCCCGTCTCTCTCCTCTGTTTGTCTACAGTGGGTGGCGTGGCCAACCCCCAGCATAACACCAACAGCAGGATAAACCGGTCTGGCTCGTCGTCCTCTCTGACCAGCGAGGCCAGCACCAAGGCAGGCACGGCCGGCAGCCGCAGCTACGGCATAGGTGGGGCTCTCCTCCACAAGAGGTTCCTGCAGATGACCAGGCATCACATCAGAGACAGGGAGGAAGGCAGGGACAGAGAGATGGAGGTGCTGATGGAGGTGGAGGCAGGGCCAGGGATGATGAGCCACTCTGGGCCCCATGGAGACCCAGAAGCGGGTGCCGCAAAGGCCACCAGGCCAGGGACCCCCGCTCCCCAGACAGGGCCAGAGCCTCTAACCCCCAGGCCCAGACTACCAGAGTCCCCCCTGAAGAGGCTGAGGGAGCTGTCCCCGTTCAGGTTGCTGAGGGGGAGGAGTCAGTCTAGGGAAAGACTGGCTGCAGTGTTAGTGGCTAGGACACCAGTGGAGGGTCTGGGGCAGGCGGGGCCCTCTGAGGCCCAGGAGGGTAGCCCAGGACAGAGACAGGCTGAGCAGGTCATAGGGCAGGCAAGGAGGTCAGTCAGCCCCAGTAGGGCCTTTGTATGGCTCTGCAGAGACCGACACAAGAGGAGAAAGACTATCTGAAAGACAGACTGAAGAAGTAGCACAATAGCCCCTCTGTAAAATAATGAACACTAAAGTTTGCTTAGAGGACATAGGCAATCTGCTAGATTAAGGAAATACATTCTGTGTATTCTACATTCTGTGAACTGAATACGTATTTTATGTGTACAGAAAGTTTTGTCATGAGGTTTCTGCAGTTCATTGAAAGATGTTGGTGAACATTTTCATGTATTGTATCAAACAGTTATGGTTCAGTCCAAGTTGATCCACAGCGAAGTGACAGAGTATGCATAATGATTTTAAAAGGCAGCTAGATTTAATATGTTGTACCATCTTGAGTTTTCAGAATTTGTTACCAAAATACTTCAACGTTAGATGTTATTTATGACATTCACAAAATAAGATAGTATGAGGTAAGGTAAGTTAAGCATGTTGTGTTCAGGAGGCTCTACAGGTCAACTGTAATGTGAAAAGGGTGCTCCCAATTTAGTTTTATTGTTGATTATTAGTTTTCTACAAATGTTATTGATGAGCATGGGAGAAACTACCAGTGAGAGATGATAAGATGTTGTAAAGGTTTATCCTACTTATATATATATTTTTACAGGATTATAGTTTTTGAAATAAAACCGTTTCATAAAGCCGGTGGTGATCAGTGTTGGATATGATGCTGATGTGTATGTAGAGCGTCTGTAGTAGAGTCTAGGGTGTTAGACCTAGTGACGGTTGGTAGAGGCTGTGTGTGGATGATCACTTTTCCAGGCTGATCATCTCCTCCTCGTTCTCCCCCAGGCTATGCCCTGATGCCTGCAGGGAAGTCAGACAACCTGTCTGACTCCAGCCACAGTGAGATCTCGTCCCGCTCCAGCATCGTCAGTAACTGCTCAGTGGACTCCATGCCTGCTGGCCCTGCAGAGGAGCGCCAAGGCATCAAGACCAGGGATACCACAGAGACCCCAGGCACCACCACGCAACTCACACATGCCAACTCTGACTGCAGCCAGCCCAGCACCAGGTAATGCACACGCACATATACACACACACGCACGTATACACACACACGCACGTACAGTGAGGGGAAAAAGTATTTGATCCCCTGCTGATGTTGTACGTTTGCCCATTGACAAAGAAATGATCAGTCTATAATTTTAATGGTAGGTTTATTTGAACAGTGAGAGACAGAATAACAACAAAAAAAATCCAGAAAAATGCATGTGAAAAATGTTATAAATTGATTTGCATTTTAATGAGGGAAATAAGTATTTGACCCCTCTGCAAAACATGACTTAGTACTTGGTGGCAAAACCCTTGTTGGCAATCACAGAGGTCAGACATTTCTTGTAGTTGGCCACCAGGTTTGCACACATCTCAGGAGGGATTTTGTCCCACTCCTCTTTGCAGATCTTCTCCAAGTCATTAAAGTTTTGAGGCTGATTTGGCAACTGGAACCTTCAGCTCCCTCCACAGATTTTCTATGGGATTAAGGTTTGGAGACTGGCTAGGCCACTCCAGGACCTTAATGTGCTTCTTCTTGAGCCACTCCTTTGTTGCCTTGGCCATGTGTTTTAGGTCATTGTCATGCTGGAATACCCATCCACGACCCATTTTCAATGCCCTGGCTGAGGGAAGGATGTTCTCACCCAATATTTGACGGTACATGGCCCCGTCCATCGTCCCTTTGATGCGGTGAAGTTGTCCTGTCCCCTTAGCAGAAAAACACCCCCAAAGCATAATGTTTCCACCTCCATGTTTGACGGTGGGGATGGTGTTCTTGGGGTCATAGGCAGCATTCCTCCTCCTCCAAACACGGCGAGTTGAGTTGATGCCAAAGAGCTCCATTTTGGTCTCATCTGACCACAACACTTTCACCCAGTTGTCCTCTGAATCATTCAGATGTTCATTGGCAAACTTCAGACGGGCATGTATATGTGCTTCTTAAGCAGGGGGACCTTGCGGGCGCTGCAGGATTTCAGTCCTTCACGGCGTAGTGTGTTACCAATTGTTTTCTTGTTGGCTATGGTCCCAGCTGCCTTGCATGGAGCCCCAGGCCGAGGGAGATTTTACAGTTCTTTTGTGTTCCTTCCATTTGCGAATAATCGCACCAACTGTTGTCATCTTCTCACCAAGCTGCTTGGCGATGGTCTTGTAGCCCATTCTAGCCTTCTGTAGGTCTACAATCTTGTCCCTGACATCCTTGGAGAGCTCTTTGGTCTTGGCCATGGTGGAGAGTTTGGAATATGATTGATTGATTGCTTCTGTGGACAGGTGTCTTTTATACAGGTAACAAACTGAGATTAGGAGCACTCCCTTTAAGAGTGTGTTCCTAATCTCAGCTCGTTACCTGTATAAAAGACACCTGGGAGCCAGAAATCTTTCTGATTGAGAGGGGTTCAAATACTTATTTCCCTCATTAAAATGCAAATCAATTTATAACATTTTTTGTTGTTATTCTGTCTCACTGTTCAAATATACCTACCATTAAAATTATAGACTGATCATTAATTTCTTTGTCAGTGGGCAAATGTACAAAATTAGCAGGGGATCAAATACTTTTTTCCCCTCACTGTATACACACACACGCACGTATACACACACACACACACACACGCACGTATACACACACACACACACACACGCACGTATACACACGCACGTATACACACACACACGTATACACTCACGCATGTACACACACAGACACACACACACTGTAGACAAAGCAGACACCCTCCAACAACAACTGACACTAGTCAGCCCTACACCAGACACACACACACACATCGTATACCTCCTCAAAGCAGACCCGCACCTCTCCAAGCTGGGTTCCAATTATGTCCTTGGCTCGTTAAAGCAGTGGACAGGAAATCATAAAAGGCCACTGTTTATCAACATCACATGTTTACTCACTCACTCCCACATGAACTGTGCTGCTCCTATTATGTGGACAGCTTTTAATTCCAACAAGTAAACAAGCCCCTTTACTGTCCCTCCAGGATGATGCCTCCCTGGCATAAATATTATATACTTCTTGGTCACAATAATCTCCTTTTGTGTAATATTTTATTACCTGGGAACCTACTGCAGTGGCATTGGCAGTCTGTTCATTAAATATTGTTTATTTGAACTCTTGGCATGCTCTGTAAAAACCATTTAGATGAATCAAACAGTGTCTGGTTAATGGAAGGAAAGGTGAAGAGCACAGCTATGCTTTATGGTGGGTACAGTGATACATCCTAGAGACACTTTGTGCTCTGCAGTGTGAGACTGATTGGGGGTAGAAGCTGTTAAGAAGCCTTTTTGACCTAGACTTGGTGCTACGGTACCGCTTGCCATGCGGTAGCAGAGAGGACAGTCTATGACTAGGGTGGCTGGTGTCTTTGACAATTTTAAGGGCCTTCCTCTGACACCGCCTGGTATAGAGGTACTGGATGGCAGGAAGCTTGGCCCCAGTGATGTACTGGGCCGTATGCACTACCCTCTGTAGTGCCTTGCGGATGGAGGCCTAGCTGTTTCCATGCCAGGCGGTGATGCAACCAGTCAGGATGCTCTTGATGTTGCAGCTGTATAACTTTTTTCTGTCTCCTGAGGGGGAATAGGCATTGTTGTGCCCTCTTCACGACTGTCTTGGTGTGTTTGGACCATGATAGATTGTTGATGTAAACACCAAGGAACTTGAAGCTCTCAACTTGCTCCACTACAGTCCCGTCGATGAGAATAGGGGCTGATCTGTAGTCAATGAATAGCATTCTCACATAGGTGTTCCTTTTGTCCAGGTGGGAAAGGGCAGTGTGGAGTGCAATAGCGATTGCATCATCTCTGGATTTGTTGTGGTGGTATGCCAGTTGGAGTGGGTCTAGTGTTTCTGGGATAATGGTGTTGTGAGCCATGACCAGCCTTTCAAAGCACTTCATGGCTACAGATGTGAGTGCTACGGGTCGGTGGTCATTTAGGCAGGTTACCTTGGTGTTCTTGGGCACAGGGACTATTTTTGTTTTTATTTAACTATGGCGGTCTGCTTGAATCAAGTTGGTATTAGACTCGGTCAGAGACAGGTTGAAAATGTCAGTGAAGACACTTGCCAGTTGGTCCGTGCATGCTTTGAGTACACGTCCTGGTAATCTGTCTGGCCCTGCGGCCTTGTGAATGTTGACCTGTTTAAAGGTTTTACTCACATCGGCTACGGAGAGCGTGGTCACACAGTCGTCTGGAACAGCTAATGCTCTCATGCATGTTTCAATGTTACCTGCCTCGAAGCTAGCATAGAAGTTATTTAGCTCATCTGGTAGGCTCGTGTCACTTGGCAGCTCGCAGCTGTGCTTCCCTTGTAGTCCGTAATAGTTTGCAAGCCCTGCCACAGCCGACGAGCATCAGAGCCAGTGTAGTACGATTCAATCTTAATCCTGTATCGATGCTTTGCCTGTTTGATGGTTTGTCTGATGGCATAGCGTGATTTCTTATAAGTGTCCGGGTTAGAGTCCCGCTCCTTGAAAGTGGCAGCTCTACCCTTTAGCTCAGTGAGGATGTTGCCTGTAATCCATGGCTTCTGGTTGGGGTATGTATGTACGGTCACTGTGGGGACGACGTCATCGATGCACTTATTTATGAAGCCAGTGACTGATGTGTTGTACTCCTCTATGCCATCGGAGGAATTCCAACCTGTGCTAGCATAACAGTCCTGTAGCTTAGCATCTGCGTACTCTGACCACTTCCTTATTGAGCGAGTCACTGGTAGCTCCTGCTTTAGTTTGTAAGCAGGAATCGGGAGAATAGAATTATAGTCAGATTTGCCAAATGGAGGGAGACCTTTGTACGCGTCTCTGTGTGTGGAGTAAAGGTGGCTTAGAATTTTTTTCCCTCTGGTTGGACATTTAGCATGCTGGTAGAAATGAGGTAAAACGGATTTAAGTTTGCTTGCATTGAAGTCCCCGGCCACTAGGAGAGCCGCCTCTGGATGAGCATTTTCCTGTTTGCTTATGGCCTTATACAGCTCGTTGAGTACGGTCTTAGTTCTAGCATCGGTTTGTGGTGGTAAATAGACAGCTACAAAAAATATAGACAAACTCTCTTGGCAAATATTGTGGTCTACTGCTTATCATGAGATACTCTACCTCAGGCAAGCAAAACCTTGAGACTTCCTTAATATTAGATTTCGTGCACCAGCTGTTATTTACAAATAGACGCAAACCCCAACCCCGACCCCGACCCCTTTTTCTCCATCTTTTCTTCACGCTAGTGATGGGGATTTGGGCCTGTTTCTGAGAAAGCAGTATATCCTTCGCGTCTGACTAGTTAAAGAAAAAATCTTTGTCCAGTTCGAGGTGAGTAATCGCTGTTCTGATGTCCAAGAATATCAGTTGGTTAGGAACATGTAAAATGGCAGCCATCCTCTCCGGCGCCATTCTTGCATTATCATTTCTTCTCTGTTTCATTGTTTCCTTCTCTCTCTCCTCCTCTTCAGTTATTCTCTGTTTCATTGTGTTTCCTTCTCTCTCTCCTCCTCTTCAGTTATTCTCTGTTTCATTGTGTTTCCTTCTCTCTTCTCCTGGTCAGTTTGTCTTTGGCGCGGGGCCAGGTGATGCGGGGCTCCACCTTCACCTCCACAGAGGAACTGGGCCCCGACCACGTGGTCGACAGCGGGCGGGGAAGCTGGACCTCCTGCTCCTCCAACTCCCATGACAGCTTCCAGAGCCTGCCTGTCCCCCTTCTAGGCCTGAGCCGACCCCCTGCCTGGGACCACCTGGCGCTTGGGGGCTTCCGCCACACCCAGCTAGCAGGGCCTATAGCAGAGGTGGAGGCTGGGCCAGCCGGGAAGGGGGTAGTGGGAGCACCAGGGGCGGGGTCCAGGGGAGTAGAGGACACCATGAGGCTGGCCAGAGACAGTTCAGAGCTCAACCAATCACGGCAGAGCTGGGCCTCGTCATCCTCGCTGTCTGACACATATGAGGGGAACTACGGCACCATCAAACGCCGCACTGCAGACTGTGCCTCAGACGCCCCTGGGGAGGGGCACGACGCACCCCAAAGCACAGCCCCCATCTACAAAACGGTCACTTCAAGCACCGAGAAAGGTCTCATAGGTGAGGGTCCACTGTGCGTCTTCTCCATCACCTCTACTGTGGTGTTAGTGTGTAACTGTAAACCCCACTTGTGACATGCTGTGTGTAGATGGGTGTGTTGTGTGTGTGGAGGAACGACAACAGCAGATTTGTACACTTTTTGAAAAAACAGTTTTGCTTCCTCTCTTATGGCTTTGGATACACTCGCTTTGCCTGGCCACCAGTCTCAAAACCAGCTGTGGCACAAATTGCTTCTGTTTTTTCACTCATGCTGTCCACAGAACTGCAGTATAGTGGGATTTTTTTTAAACCGGGCTCCCCTGCTTGTGCTATTTTCTCAGCTGCATTTACTACTACTCTACCACATACTGAATTCTCCAGCTGGTCTACTTCTATAACCTGTGAATCAGGCTTTTCCTGTTTACTTAATCGTCTGTAATGCAGCAGAGACGGTAATGCAGCAGAGCATGATATTGTGTACTTATAGCTTGGTAAATACATAAATGTGACTCTGGATGACAACATGTTTGTTTCCAACATTAGGGCTGTTTTCCTAAAGAACTTAAATCTACAATACTGGTATCGTCCCAGCCCTATTGAAGAACAGTACAGTACATGCCTAATCTGCTGCTACCATTCATCTCACACACCAACCACTCCACCTGCCTGTCGGTCTCTTTATTTCAGTTATTTAGAAGCTACATAGTGGTGGTGAAACATCTCATTGATTTGTTTTCTACATTTTTGTTAAAATTTTCTCAATTTCTTCCCTCCCTCCCCCCTTCATCACCGTCACCCCCCTCCCCTGTCTCCTCCCTCATTCCCGGTGGCCAGTGTATTGTGTAACCTCTCCCACCAAGGACGATAGGTACAGGGGGCCTCCCCCAACCCCTCCAGGATACCAGGGCCTCACCCTGGTTAACGGACAGGATGGAGCTCCTCCTCGGCTCCTCCACTTGCGGCCGCCCGACTATAGCGTGGCCCTGCAGAGGTCTAAGCTGCTACAGAGCCCTGGAGGCCTGGGGGTGAACCACCACCACGAATCCCAGGGCCAGTCCAGGCCAGCCAGCGTCTGCCTACAGGGCCTGGAGGATAGTGAGGATGGTATGTGGAGAAAGACAGAGACCAGCCACGGCCAGGGACAACACGGAGGACCATAGCACCAGGCAGGCCATGTTGTAGTACACTAGACTATAGCTCTCTGTGATGCTGCAGGAGTTACCTGGCAGAGTTGGGTTTCCTGGCAAATGGTTCACTGTTGAAGGTCTCTGATTTGGATGTACTCTGAGCCTCAGCTTGTTGCTGCCTTTTTGTCTGTTATGAACAGTAAGCAGGTGAAGTGACAGTATAGAATGTTAGGAATGGTAAAATGTCTCTAGTTAGAGGCAAAACTAGCTTGACACAATTTCACGAGACGATAACTTAGCATACCATAATGTCTTAGTCCTGCTAGATGTGCCTAGATGTCTGAAGTAATTGTGTCTTCAGTGTTAGCTTAACTCTCCTCTTATCTATTGCAGATGAGCAGGTGTCAGCGGTGTAGAGCTGGATGCCTGAACGGACAGGGTGAGAGAATGAGGGTGAGAGGATGAGGGAGGGAAAGGTGGTTTTAACCTGCCATGCTGCCTCCTCTGGGCACACTCCTTTCACTCCTCGCTCCTCTCCAGGTCCTCAGTCTCAGCTGACGGCTGCTCGAGGCCAAACCAACGGCGCCCCCACAGAACTTGTACAATCATCTCTTTTTACTCCATTTTGAAAAGGTTTTAGCAACTCTCCTGTGTTTAGACTCCCACTGCCCTGGAACAGAGCTGTAAACAGACTGAGATGTGATGTCACGACGTATGGCTGAGGCGTTTGGGACACAGTGCTTATGAAGAAGGGATGGGCAATGCCTGCTGATCACTTAATGTCTTTTTAACAGTACCTCCATTTGCTTTGGTGCTCTCTTGTCCCAGGTTTTTTAAATGGTTTTTCCTCAGTCGATGCGTGAAAGTGATTGTTTTTAAGCCGTTTGCTTGATTGCGCTCAGCTTTAAATGGCATGCAAACACGAGCGT
Organism: Brachymystax lenok tsinlingensis; assembly: GCA_030435695.1. Taxonomy (NCBI): domain Eukaryota; kingdom Metazoa; phylum Chordata; class Actinopteri; order Salmoniformes; family Salmonidae; genus Brachymystax; species Brachymystax lenok. Next base: position 40,679,900 of record CM059792.1, on the reverse strand, counting down.
AGCTCTGAGAATATCCAGGAAAGGAGAAAAGCATTTATTTTTCTTCTCTGTAGTTTAGAAAGCAGAGATCTGGCAGTCGGCAGAAATGCCCTCGAGTCAAGAGTGACTCCACATATCTTTTAATTTGCAGGGGATGGAGGAGTGGGTGTGGAGAGCTCTTATTGGAGTTTCAACAGCATCTCAGGCCATTGTGTATGCTGCACCGCACCCTCATCCATTCAGATGCTCTCGCTTTCTGTGCTTGTTAACCTACGGTAAAATGAGGTACTTTACTGGCATGCTTCCGTCTGTATGTTCAGTAAATGTTATTCTAAGTTGTTTTTAATGCGTTGACAAACAACAAGGCTCACTGCTGTAGTATAGCACAATGTTTTGTTTTACTTTATTGCAGTACTGTAAAACAAAATATTAGCACTGTACAAACGTTATTTGGTAAGCTTTAAATGCGAGGTGTGCAGCCAACAGCCCAAAGTTGTTTACACAGATGCTTACAAACTTGTTTAGTGTTTGTTTGTTTGTTACGCTAGTAGTTGTCTATTGAATTAAAAGCTAAAATGTAAAAGTATTATGATTTCAGGTTAATTTGATATGTAAAGTCTTTTTTATGCAATAAGAATATGTGGATGCAGCATATACAACACATTTGGTGTTTTCTTTTAATGTACCTAGTCATGGCAACAAAAGTTAAAACAATGCTTGTCAATGGAAAATGCATTGCAAAACTGGTATTTCAATACATCTCCATTCCTTGTTCATAATATAGCTTTTTGAAAAATAGTACACATTGTGAAGTTTTTTAAAGAATTTGCTTTAATTGTTTCATTATTTGTGGAGGTTTTAACCCTCTAGGGTTGAGGGTGAAACTGCTGTATGATATTAGGTATATAACTGGATTCTTTCCTTCAGCTGTCTGTTCTGGATGTGAAGCTGGTTGTTTTCTGTTGTTTTGCAATACTAAGACTTGAAAATATGAATGGTAATATATATATACAGTGCATATATACATTTATACATATATTTTTTGTTTGTCATAAATGAATGTTACAGATCATGTATAGATGAAGAGTTCTCTATAAATACTATTTTAATATTTTGTTATAATAAAATCAAAGATTGTGATTGCCCCTTTTCTGTCATTGGGCAGGAATCTTTTGAGGGAACTTTTTTTTGTTGCTCTCTGCTCTCTGGATCGATTGTGGTTGGACTCCTCTTGATGCGTTGTTGTATAGGTGTTTATTATATGTCTTGACTCTGCCTCCCTTACCTCCTGACTGAGGGCTTCTGGGTTATCACTGGCTGTGGCCTCCCCGTGCTGAAATAGTTTCCCTGAACATGTCCTCACCCAAAGCCACCGCATTATGGAGGAGGCAACAATCTGTTTCTCAGACATTAGAAATGTAATGTACAGAGTTGACATTATTCCCTTGTCTACATGATAGAGAAGCATGTGTGTTCTACATAATCTATTTCTATCTGTAGGTTCTGTAATGTATCCCACTGAGCACAATCAGGAACAGAGCCTTTATCAGTTTCTAACTGTGGTGTCATCCTCTGTCTCTCAGCATTGCGAACCCTGCCGATATCTACAGGGCTGGATGGTTCTATCATAGAATGATACTGAATGATTCTGTAGGTTCTATTCCACTCTTCAGAATCCTATAACATACAGGACATAGTATTACTGTCCACCATCACCTTTGAGGAGAAAACAGAAATGTATATACTGAACAAAAATATAAACACAACATGCAACAATTTCAAGGATTTTACTGAGTTACAGTTCATATAAGGAAATCAGTCAATTGAAATAAATGAATTAGGCCCTAATCTATTGATTTGACTGGGTAGAGGAGCAGCCATTGGTGGGCCTGGGAGGGCATATGTCCACCCACTTGGAAGCCAGGCTCAGCCAATCAGAAAGAGTTTTTTCCCCAAAAAAGGGCTTTATTACAGACCGAAAAACTCCTCAGTTTCATCAGCTGTCCGGGTGGCTGGTCTCAGACGATCCCCGCAGGTGAAGAACCCGGATGAGGAGGTCCTAGGCTGGCCGGGTTTCACGTGGTCTGCGGTTGTGAGGCCTTGTTGGACGTACTGCCAAGTTCTCTAAAACGATGTTGGAGGCGGCTTATGGTAGAGAAAGGAACATTCAATGCTCTGGCAACCGCTGTGGTGGACATTCCTGCACTCAGCATGTCAATTGCACGCTCCCACAAAACATGAGACATCTGTGGCATTGTGTTGTGTGACAAAACTGCACATTTTAGAGTGGCCTTTTATTGTCCCCAGCACAAGGTGCTCCTGTGTGATAATCATGCTGTTTAATGAGCTTCTTGATATGAATGGATTATCTTGGCAAAGGAGAAATGTTCACTAGCAGGGATATAAACACATTTGTGCACAAAATTTGAGAGAAATAAGCTTTTTGATTATGGAACATTTCTGGGATCTTTTATTTCAGCTCATGAAATATGGGACCAACACTTTACATGTTGAATTAATTTTTGTTCAGTGTATATAGAGAGAGAGAAATATTCCCTGCTGTCTTTTGATTGTGTTGTCTAATTTAAGGTCACAGCTGTAGAACTGTGTAAATGTCAAGGCATTTGTTTAATGTAGACTACAGCAGTCATCCATTCTGTCGACTGATGATGATCCGACTTGTGTTGTCCGCTGACAGTGTGCTTGCCTACAGTATGCATGGCCGGCTCACCGTGGTCCTCCCTTTGCCATTCAGGTCAGCTGATCATATTGATCAGGTAACAGTTTATTGATTGATGCCAAACCCTACCGGTTTATCCACTAGTAGACTGAGAAATAGCCTGCCTTGCACATTGGGAAGAACAAAAACAACCCCTGATGTTCAATAGAACAGTTGTGCTCTAAACAACTCCTCAATCAGGAAATTCAGCTTTCCTGTGTGTCGATTAGATTGGCTGATTACTGTCACCAGTAATGCAGGGACTTTATATCGAAATTTGATATTTACCCTGCATTCAGTTTAAGCCACTCTAGATTCAGCCCATACTATAAACATAACAGTTAGGGGGGCTAAAGCCAATCCCGCTTCAGACAGATCTGTAGTGGAACACACACAGACAAGGTATAATGACATGTTAGTAAGAATTCATCCAAAGGCAACACTGTGGCTTTCTTCATAGGCATTATTAAGTCCTGTGCTTCACAACTCTCTCTGGTCTCTGTCATATTACCCGGAATGCAATAAGTGAGCTGAAATGAAATGTAACTCAAAACATATAGGTATTTAGCAGAACTGCACAATTGTAAGCTTGACTGTAGCAATTGTGCTGCCCAATGTCGGTTACAAGGTATTATTTGGTCTGTGGCTTACTTTTGTTTTGGTTTGGTCTTACACTTTTCATAGCTCTTGTACCTTATGTCTTTTAGAAAGACAATTATTTGCTTGTATGCTTTTTTTGTATTTTCACCAGTGATTGTAAGTACTTGTTATATTTTTGTTTAAGAGAATGTTTTAAAAAACAAAAGTACATTTTTTTTCTCGTCGAAGTTTACTGATATAGATTTTGAAAATAATAAACTGTTAAACATTGTTTGTTTGTCTGTTCGTACTTGCAGTGTAAAGATAATTAAGTGTATCGGATTTTTTTTCTCGTTGTGAGAAACTCATTCCACCCGTTTAGCCTAATATTCAATCATTTGTGCATTGAGCATTACTCTTAATCAATGCAGTGATTTCTCTGTTCAATCAGAGATATCATTTTGATGCTTGGTATTACAGTATACCTCTATCTCTATTATTCTACTGAGAACAACTCACATCTGTGTTGTTATAGTATTTATGGCTGCAATGTGAATCTAGTACCCTGGTGTCTTTTTAATTAGCCATCTTGTTCATCTAGTACAATGGTGTCTTTTTAATTAACCATCTTGTTCATCTAGTACCCTGGTGTCTTTAATTAGCCATTTTGTTCATCTAGTACCCCGGTGTCTTTTAATTAGCCATCTTGTTCTCCTCAGGTCTTTTGTGTTTCAGTCATCAAGAGGGTCTCACTCAACAAATACTCTTAGTTCAGTTACTCTCTTGATAGAATCAACAAAATCTTTACACAGAGAAAGGTAAACGCCAATCTTGTTGGTGTTTGAAAATCATCCCTATTTTTTTCCCCCAACTGGCTCCCCTCCTGCGATGCTCAATATCTTTTAAGATCAGGCGTTGAGCTGGGAGAAAATCATTTGGAGCACATGCTGTTTTCAAGGTCAGTCTGTTTTTCAAAGTCATTAACGGTTTATTGCCTGAGCCAGAGAGAGAAGTGAGGCGTGTGTGTGGCTAGCTGTGCTTAGAGTGGGAAAAACACACAGCGATGATCTTTTTAGTTTTTAAGACACGTGTGTGTGTGTGTGTGTGTGTCTCAACATGGTGTGTGTGTGTGTGTGTGTGTGTGTGTGTGTCTCAACATGGTGTGTGTGTGTCTCAACATGGTGTGTGTGTGTCTCAACATGGTGTCTGTGTGTGTCTCAACATGGTGTCTGTGTGTGTGTCTCAACGTGTGTGTGTCTCAACATGGTGTATCTCAGCATGCTAGTGACTGAGATTATTTAATTTATGTATCCCAACCAAAGAATTTTCTATCTAATTCATTATCTGATTAAAGGTAAGGGGTTTCTGACCAGCATGTTAAACAGCACAGTCAGAGTCTGCAGAAGTTCACAGAGAATTGATCAGAATGGAGAGTAAAAGTTCACATCCCAGCTGAGTTGGCTGGAAATGATTTCCTGAAAATTACACACAATATGAATTATACATCAGAAAGCTTAAATTAGTCTCTGAGTTAGGTTGGGAAGTAGAGGGAAAAGCACATAGCCCTACATGGATTCAATGTGTGAAAACCCTTTCTCACTTTTTACTTTAAAGTTATAACTTGTCAGAAATGAAAGCTGTGAGCAGTGGTTAATTAACAGTTTGAGACCGTGGGAACAGCATATTAGTGTTAAAATGAAAAACACTTCCATCATCTTGGGTATAAAATCCCAGTCTGCCCTGACTGAGGGCTCCATTATATAGGAGATCATTCTATTCCTCCTCCTTCATTCACTGTCTTGAAGTAAAACATTCACATTTAACATGCTATGAACTGTATATTCTTCCTGGGAAGGGTTGAGAGACCCAGCTTCCCACCAGCACTAACTCATGGGTTATTCGTTACTGTAGTAAGTAGTATTTTTCCCACTGCTTATTAGTGTAAGAGCTTGTTGTGCATCTGTCTCTTTGTTGGTGTCTCAGATCTATATGGGCCGTTCTGGCTCAGACAAGGCTTACTGACTCTGTCAGATTTAACCTTAAACATGTTAGGTCTGTCTGAGTGAGAAGGTAGAGGTAGTGAGTGTCCTGTGTGTGTGTTCCAGCCTTTAACCCTACCCTCGCTGTTGACTGGATAGTGTTATTTATGTCCTGACTGTAGACTAGTGTGGAAAGAATGAAGGCGACAAGGTGACTGGCCTGTAATAGGGACAGAGGGTGGCCTGTAACAGGGACAGAGGGTGGCCTGGTGCATAATGACTATCCAGACAGCCCAGTATTTCAGAGTCAATTCTAATTTCTTATGTAGTGCACTACTTTCGACCAGAGCCCTGATAAAAGGTAGTGCACTATAAAGGGAATAGGGTGCCATTTGGGTGTGGTGTTCTTCACCTATTGGCCTTGTCATTTTTCACCACCTTGTCCGGCACTGCAAGCAGCCTGGCCTACCTCCTAACTTCCTGTCCAGGCGGTGTACATCAAGCTGCCTTATGCTACAGAAACAGGAGATGGGCTCCTGCACTACACTCAGAATTTGTTTTACCAAATTGTATTTAAAGGGGTGCAAACGCTTGTCACTGTAGTGGTAACCTTTAAGCCAAGATATGTCCATTGTACCATTAGTTATAGATACATAATTGCACCCTAGTACCTTGAGAGACCAAAACCCTAAAAATGGCACATTTTGACCATCTTCACAGTGACAAAGCTGTTTGTTCCTTTTAAGTGGCAAAAATGTACCTCTTCTCTATACCACTTCTGTTACCAGGGGGGTAGGGGGGTAGCGCCGCCTGTGACTCAAACCTGGGTCCAGCAACTGTCAAGCCACACCTTCACACCAAGAGGTCTGTACCTCTTGACAAGGTCGCTCAATATTGTATTAAGGTCACTACAATATTAATTCCAGCTCTTTATTGTCACATGCTCTTATATAAGCCTTTATAAAGACTACAGAACTGACATGCTACATTTTTTACATAACTATAGACCCCTTAAACTGGTACAACACTTCCACTCTCGGTGGCCAAGTATTAACTAACTGAAAGCCACACCCTCACTAAACCACACCTCAAATGATTGTACCTTCATGTTCAAAATATTGGGAACAGAAATGTACCAAGCAGTACCATGTGAGATCACATGTGTACCTCTTAAGTTACATTGTGTATATTGTTGTACCCCAAGGAACTGTACAATTGTTTTGAGTGTAGGTCATTGGCCATTCTGGCTCGGACAAGGCTTGCTTTTGTCCTGTGCTGTCAGTGCAGCAGTAAGGCTACAGTTGAGACCTTCGTCATAATAGCCACATCCCCAACAATGTTGTTTTCATCCCCACAGTATCTGGACAGTCAATAGGCTAGAAAAGGTCCAAACAAAGTTAAAAGGGTAGTTCATCATCTGGTTGCCTGGAGTGGACTGGATGAAACCGCCTGTCCTCCATTGCAGATACAATTTAGTGAAGTTACAGTGAGTATACAAAATATTATGAACATGTTCTTTCCGAGACCGACTGACCAGGTGAAAGCTATGATCCCTTATTGATGTCAATTGTTAAATCCACTTCAGTGAGTGTAGATAAAGGGTGGATATAGGTTAAAGAAGGGTGAACAACTCAATATTAGGAAGGTGTTCTTAATGTTTTGTACACAGTGTATATGGTCCCATTCATTTCAGATTTGGGTCAGAATATAACAGTCTGTGTGTGATGCTGCTGATATGAGTGTTGCTTGTCTAGTCCAAACCCTCTGCAGTAATAATAGTTGCCTAACCTACAATGGGCACCAGGGGGCAGTGGTCCTCCTCTGCAGATGCTCAGCTCTCAAAATATCAGCTTGACTCCCAATAAAAACTCAAACTCCGGTTTTAATCAAGAATGTGTGTGTAGGAGGATAATTTGAAAAACATATTTTCTGTGGGATATTGCCATTCCCATTAAGGTGCAAATTGCCAAAATTGGTTTGTGGTGAAACAACTCCATTCTGACTGTTCGAGCCAGTGATTATATTTGTCTGTTGTCATTGCTCTTTGTGGGCTTCTGAACCTCTGTAAGTCAGCATTGACTCAAGGGAAATGGCCCTGTCCTCCACAGTCATTTTAGTCCCTGCTGTTAACGGGGACTGAAGTACATTTGATTTGTCAGTGTGTGTGGTGTGGGTAACACTTTAAAAGTCCGTAGTAAACCAGTTATAAGGTATTAATATCGTGTATTCACCATTTATAAGGTATTAATATAGTGGATTCACCATTTTGTGTGTGTATATTACCCCCTTTTTCTCCCCAATTTCCCACGCTTCTTAACACCCGCACACTTAACCCGGAAGCCAGCCACACCAATGTGTCAGAGGAAACGACTGAGGTCAGCCAACAGGCGTCTGGCCCACCACAAGGAGTCGCTAGAGCGCGATGAGCCAAGTAAAGCCCCCCCCCGACAAATACCCTCCCCTAACCCGGACGACGCTGGGCCAATTGTGCGCCGGACTAAGGGTCTCCCGATCACGGCCGGTTGTGATACAGTCCGGGATCGAACCCTGGTCTGTAGTGACGCCTCTAATACTGCGATGCAGTGCCTTAGACAGCTGCGCCACTCGGGAGGCCCTTGTTCGCCATTTATTAATCATTACTCCGACATTTATAAACCATTTATTAAAGTATTTTTGCTACCCCTAATCTAAAATTAGCGCTATTTATGCTTTAGTAAATGTTTTGAGTAACCGGTGTAGTTTCTCACAAAAGGTTGGCATAACATGGGTAAAAATTCCAGCATACTTAGTAAAAGAATAATCACATAACACAGGATATTTTAAGTAAATATATATACATGTGTGAAAAACTAGCTTACTAACATGTACAAATGTGGGAGTAATGATTAGTAAATGGTGAGCATACTGTTTGTAAATACCCTATAAATTGTTTATACAACGGATGGGTCTAATCCTGAATGCTGATTGGTTAAAACTGAATTCCAGCCGGTGTCTATTACAGAAGTTACCACCAGCTAAATCTATGTTGTTAAAATGCCTATTTACTCTTTTCCATCTGACTGCGTAATCCACTATTTAATCAGCCCAACCAGGCAATGTATAAACTTGATCTCCACTTTAAAAAGCATCTAGACATTTTCTCACATTTTAGACTAACATTTAGTTTTCAACAGCGGAGATTTGTATAAACCTTGCTCTCTGTCTCTCCGACATTTACAACATTGTTTCGATATTCAAATCTCCAGCTGTAGCATAGTAATGAATGTGTCGGGAGTCGGGATGAGACAGACCGGCAGCCAGCTTTGCTCAGCCAGTTGAAATCATGAATCACCATCATTTTGATGGATATACAGTTGAAGTCGGAAGTTTACATACAACTTAGCCAAATACATTTAAACTCAGTTTTTCACCATTCCTGACATTTAATCCTGGTAATATATATCCACATAATTTTCCCCCTCATGATGCCATCTATTTTGTGAAGTGCACCAGTCCCTTCTGCAGCAAAGCACCCCACAACATGATGCTGCCACCCCCGTGCTTCACAGTTGGGATGGTGTTCTTCGGCTTGCAAGCCTCCCCCTTTTTCCTCCAAACATAACGATGGTCATTATGGCCAAACAGTTCTATTTTTGTTTTATCAGACCAGAGGACATTTATCCAAAAAGTACAATCTTTGACCCCATGTACAGTTGCAAACCGTAGTCTGACTTTTTTATGCCGGTTTTGGAGCAGTTTTTATGTCGATATAGTACTCGTTTTACTGTGGATATAGATACTTTTGTACCGGTTTCCTCCAGCATCTTCACAAGGTCCTTTGCTGTTGTTCTTGGATTGATTTGCACTTTTCGCACCAAAGTACGTTCATCTCTAGGAGACGCGTCTCCTTCCTGAGCGGTATGGCGTCTGCGTGATCCCATGGTGTTTATTCTTGCTTACTATTGTTTGTACAGATGAGCGTGGTACCTTCAGACATTTGGAAATTGCTCCCAAGGATGAACCAGACTTGTGGAGGTCTACAATTGTTTTTCTGATGTCTTGGCTGGTTTCTTTTGAATGTCCCATGATGTCAAGCAAAGAGGCACTGAGTTTGAAGGTAGGCCTTGAAATACATCCACAGGTACACCTCCAATTGACTCAAATTATGTCAATTAGCCTATCAGATGCTTCTAAAGCCATGGCATCCTTTTCTAGAATTTTCCAAGCTGTTTAAAGGCTTAGTGTCAACTTAGTGTATGTAAACTTCTGGCCCACTAGAATTGTGATACAATGAATTGTAAGTGAAACAATCTGTCTGTAAACAATTGTTGTAAAAATTACTTGTCATGCACAAAGTAGATGTCCTAACCGACTTGCCAAAACTATAGTTTGTTCACAAGAAATTTGTGGAGTGGTTGAAAAACGAGTTTTAATGACTCCAACCTAAGTGTATGTAAACTTCCGACTTGAACTGTATACAAGGAAATGCAGCTAGTTTGCAGTTTCTCCAGCTTCAGTTTGAAGTGATTGTGTTAGCTGTGTTTTTGACTCTGAACAACAGTGTCCTGACGAGAGAGCACATTTTCTATGCCAGGGGAAATCGCTCCTCATTAGTTCACTGTTATGGATGTATCCAAATAAATGTCACTAGAAAACAGTTTAAACAAATGAAAATGCAGCTACTTTGTTGTTAGTCTGGCTTCACTGTTTGACTTGACTGTAGGTTAGCTGTAGTTGGTTAGCTAGCTAGCAAGAGATAAGAACGTTGCCAGCCTGTATGGCAATAAAACATTTAGAATGAACGACTGGGTTGCGTCCATAGATACAGAACAAAAAGACTTAACCGCTGGGTCGTGTCTCTGGCAACTGAACCGATAGAACGAACGACCAGCCGGCTTGGACTATACCTTATGGAAGGATGAAATAGTATTAATAAATTCATAAAAATAACTTTAATGAAAATATTTACATCTTTATTTGAATATGTTGATAACCCGTTGTATTAAAGTAATAATACCATTTCTAAATAAGTGATAATGCCCGAGAAACCAGTATTTGGAGGATATATTGGAACGGTTGGCCAGCCCTAGACTTCGTCTTGGGCCTAACGACAGGGCCTAACACTCATGCCAATATGTCCACCAACACCGGCTTTTCGGGCATTATCACTTATTTAGAAATGCCTTATAATAGGTTTATTTCAGATCAGGAAAATAAAGAATTACGTGTGTGTGCCAGCGTGTGTGTGTGTGTGTGTACACATATGTGCATGCCAGCATAAGTGTGTGTGTGCGATTTTGTTTCTGTGTGTGTATTTACAACCAGGGGTAGACATAACATAGTCAATGTAAATCTGTCTCCCTCCAGTTAGTATGTTATGTTAAGTTTTGTATGGTATGTATTCATTTGTTGATGTCCATCTATTTTGTATGATGCATTACGTACAATATTTTTACGAATAGCTAGGTGGCTAACGTAAGCTAGGCTAGGGGTTAAAGTTAGGGTAAGTTAAACGTTTTATTAGTCGAATGTACAGGATACACATGGTATACATATTCCAGGTCGCAGTTGTAAATGAGAACTTGTTCTCAACTTGCCTACCTGGTTAAATAAAGGTGAAATAAAAATAAAATAAAACATCGTCCAATGAAATGCTTACTTGCAGGTTCCTTCTGGACAATGCAACAACAATGAGAAATAATACAAGATGAGAATACGAACATAAAATAAATGACATTAGAATTGAATAAACATGTTAGCATTTATTATAATACAGGAAGGCACAATTTATAGTCCAATAATTACACCTGTTTTGTGGAAGGGGGGATTGGGGGGCAATTGTAGATACCAACAGGCTAATAGACAGTTTCTCAGACATCATGCTCCAATACCGTCTGCCTGACGGTAAGGCTGCTTCACGTGATGAATTGTTGTCTCTACCCTGTGAGACCTGTGCTGGCTCCACGCACCAGACCTCCAGTGTGCCTTCCCAGCCAGGTGCGTCCTGTGCCATCTCTCCGCACTCGCCTTGAAGTGTGTGTCATCAGTCCGGAGAGACCTGTGCCGGCTCCACGCACCAGGCCTCCAGTGCGCCTTCTCAGCCCGGTACGTCCCGCACCGGAGCCCCCCCGAATATAGTTTCAGTTTTGCGGCCGGAGTCCGCACCTTTGGGGGGGGGGGGTGCTGTCACATCCTGGCCATATATAGCCCTCTGGGGTTTTTATGGTGGTTTTGGTCAGGACATGACTAGGGTGGGTTGGTTCGTTGCCTCTAATTGGGAATCCTATTTAGTTTGTCTTCTCCCCACCTGTGTGGTGGGTTATTGTTTGGTTTTTGTATGTGCTGTTGTGCACTACATTGTAGTCCGATTTCGTTGTTCTTTGTTTGTTTTCTGTTCTCATTTATTATAATATGTGGAACTCCACTCACGCTGCGCCTTGGTCCGTCATTCATGAAGAACGTGACAAATATATATATCTTTTTATTTTTAATCCCAGCCCCCGTCCCCACAGGAGGACTTTTGGTAGGCCATCATTGTAAGTAAGAATTTGTTTGACTTGCCTAGTGAAGTAAAGGTTAAATAAATAAAATAAAAGTAAGCAAGAGAACTGCTTGTGAGGTCCTTGACTATGCCTTTTCTCAGGCACAGTGTCAGGTAGATGTCTTGGATGGGTGGGAGCACGGTCCCAGTGATGTACTGGACCACCTAAACCACCAGTTGGAGGGGGGCCTTGTGGTCATGAAAAGAGAAATTCCCGTACCAGGCCGTGATGCAACTGGTCAGGACGCAGTGGTAGTTTTTGGAGAGGACCCGGGGTGCATGCCAGTGATAGTCATTTGGGCATGTCACCTTATTTTTCTAGGGCAAGGTGACGATAGTTGTCTCCTTAAACAGGTGGGGACTACTGCCTGGGACAGGGACAGGTTGAAGACGTCCGAGAAGACGCTGCCTGCTGGTCAGCACTCACTTGGAGGACGCGGCCATGGATGCCATTTGGGCCATCGGCTTTGTGAGTATTCACTATTTTGTGAGTTTTCCTCACATAAGCCTCGGAGAGTGAAATCACCTGGTCGTCCAGAACAGCGAGAGTCTTCCTGGATGGCTCGACTTGGTCTGCCTCAAAGCGAACATAGAACGTGTTAAACTTGTCTGGGATTAGGGGTTAAGGTTAGGGATTAAAGTTAGGGTTAAGGTTAGGGTTAGCTATCATGCAAAGTAATTGCAAAGTAGCTCAAAAGTAGTAAGTAGTTGCAAATTTGTTAATGACATGAAATGCTAATGTTTTCCGTGATGAGATTCGAACACGCAATCTTTAGGTTGTTAGAGGTTGGCATTACATGCCCACCTGTCCCGACCAACTTCCCTCCCTGAGTTTTTGGCTTAAAAACCTCTTAGGGATAACTGGGGTGCCAGCGCCCCAATCCCGACACTACCCGGTGAAATGTAAGGCGTCAAATTCAAAATCCAAAAGTTGAATTATTAAACATTCATCAATATACAAGTGTTGCATAGTCATCAAAAGCCCTGATTCTTGGCAATATCACAGCGTTGTCAGATTTCAAAAAGGCTTTACGGCGAAAGCACAACATTTGATTGTTTAAGGATAGCACCTCTCATATTTATGCATTAGCATAAATTCATATCCAGCGCAGGTCACACAAAACCCATATAAGAGCTAAAATAAATCACTTGTGTCCAAACAAGTGTCCAAACAAGAGAATCCATGGTTCTTTTGTTAGAAAAAGTAATTTATTATATCCATAAATCTCCGTTTGGTTGGCGCATTATGTTAAAAAAATCCACCGTCGAGTCGCCCGTTGTACAGTGAAGAGAAAGCGTTCAAATTATACCTATCAACTTTGCCCAAACAAATCAAACATCATTTATAATGCATCCTTAGGTATACTTTTATGAATATGAATGATTATATTTTACACAGATCAAATCAAAATCAAATCAAATTTTATTTGTCACATACACATGGTTAGCAGATGTTAATGCGAGTGTAGCGAAATGCTTGTGCTTCTAGTTCCGACCATGCAGTAGTATCTAACAAGTAATCTAACAAATTCACAACAACTACCTTATACACACAAGAGTAAAGGAATGAATACGAGTATGTACATATAAATATATGGATGAGCGATGGCTGACCGGCATAGGCAAGATGCAGTAGATGGTATGGAGTACAGTATATACACATATATATGAGATGAGTAATGTAGGATATGTAAACATTATATAAATGGCATTGTTTAAAGTGGCTAGTGATACATTATTTCATCCAATTATAATTATTAAAGTGGCTAGAGATTTGGGTCGATGACCTAACGGCATAGGCAAGATACAGTAGATGGTTTAGAGTACAGTGTATACATTTGATATGAGTATGTCGGATACGTAAACATTATATACAAAATTGTTTAAAGTGGCTAGTGATACATTTGTTACATCCAATTCCTATGTATAAAGTGGCTAGAGATTTAAGTCAGTATGTTGGCAGCAGCCACTCAATGTTAGTGATGGCTGTTTAACAGTCTGATGGCCTTGAGGTAGAAGCTGTTTTTCAGTCTCTCGGTCCCAGCTTTGATGCACCTGTACTGACCTCGCCTTCTGGATGATAGCGGGGTGAACAGGCAGTGGCTCGGGTGGTTGTTGTCCTTGATGATCTTTTTGGCCTTTCTGTGACATCGGGTGGTGTAGGTGTCCTGGAGGGCAGGTAGTTTAACCCGGTGATGCGTTGTGCAGTCCTCACTACCCTCTGGAGAGCCTTACGGTTGTGGGCGGAGCAGTTGCCGTACCAGGCGGTGATACAGCCCGACAGGATGCTCTCGATTGTGCATCTGTAAAAGTTTGTGAGTGATTTTGGTGACAAGCCAAATTTCTTCAGCCTCCTGAGGTTGAAGAGGCGCTGTTGCGCCTTCTTTACCACGCTGTCTGTGTGGGTGGACCAATTCAGTTTGTCCGTGATGTGTACGCCGAGGAACTTAAAACTTTCCACCTTCTCCACTACTGTCCCCTCGATGTGGATAGGGGTGCTCCCTCTCCTGTTTCCTGAAGTCCACGATCATCTCCTTTGTTTTGTTGACATTGAGTGAGAGGTTATTTTCCTGACACCACACTCCGAGGGCCCTCACCTCCTCTCTGTAGGCCGTCCTCGTCGTTGTTGGTAATCAAGCCTACCACTGTAGTGTCGTCAGCAAACTTGATGATTGAGTTGGATGCGTGCTTGGCCACGCAGTCATGGGTAAACAGGGAGTACAGGAGAGGGCTGAGAACGCACCTTGTGGGGCCCCAGTGTTGAGGATCAGCGGGGTGGAGATGTTGTTTCCTACCCTCACCACCTGGGACCGGCCCGTCAGGAAGTCCAGGACCCAGTTGCACAGGGCTGGGTCGAGACCCAGGGTCTCGAGCTTAATGACGAGCTTGGAGGGAACTATGGTGTTAAATGCTGAGCTGTAGTCGATGAACAGCATTCTTACATAAGTATTCCTCTTGTCCAGATGGGTTAGGGCAGTATGCAGTGTGATTGCGATTGCGCTGCCTGTGGACCTATTGGGACGGTAAGCAAATTGGAGTGGGTCCAGGGTGTCTGGCAGGATGGAGGTGATATGATCCTTGACTAATCTCTCAAAGCACTTCATGATGACGGAAGTGAGTGCTACGGGCGATAGTCATTTAGCTCAGTCACCTTAGCTTTCTTGGGAACAGGAACAATGGTGGCCCTCTTGAAGCATGTGGGAACAGCAGACTGGGATAGGGACTGATTGAATATGTCCGTAAACACACCAGCCAGCTGGTCTGCGCATGCTCTGAGGACACGGCCAGGGGATGCCATCTGGGCCGGCAGCCTTGCGAGGGTTAACACATTTAAATGTTTTTCTCACATTGGCTGCGGTGAAGGTGAGCCCGCAGGTTTTGGTAGCGGGCCGTGTCGGTGGCACTGTATTGTCCTCAAAGCGAGCAAAGAAGTTGTTTAGTTTGTCTGGGAGCAGGACGTCATGGTCCGCGACGGGGCTGGTTTTCTTTGTAGTCCGTGATTGACTGTAGACCCTGCCACATTCCTCTTGTGTCTGGAGCCATTGAATTGTGACTCTACTTTGTCTCTATATTGACGCTAGCTTGTTTGATTGCCTTGCGGAGGGAGTAGCTGCACTGTTTGTATTCAGTCATGTTTCCGGTAGCCTTTACCTGGTTAAAAGCAGTGGTTCGCGCTTTCAGTTTTGGCGAATGCTGCCATCAATCCATGGTTTCTGGTTGGGGAAGGTTTTGATATTTGCTATGGGTACAACATCACCAATGCATTTGCTAATAAACTCGCTCACCGAATCAGCGATACATCAATGTTGTTGTCAGATGCTATCCGGAACATATCCCAGTCCACGTGCTCGAAGCAATCTTGCAGCATGGAATCAGATTGGTCGGACCAGCGTTGAACAGACCTGAGAACGGGCGTTTCCTGTTTTAGTTTCTGTTTGTAGGCTGGGAGCAACAAAATGGAGTCATGGTCAGACTTGCCGAAAGGAGGGCGGAGAATAGCCTTGTATGCATCACGGAAGTTGGAATAACAGTGGTCCAGGATTTTACCAGCCCGGGTGGCACATTCGATATGCTGGTAAAATTTCGGGAGCCTTGTTCTTAAATTAGCCTTATTAAAATCCCCAGCCACAATAAATGCAGCCTCAGGATATGTGGTTTCCAGTTTACATAGAGTCCGATGAATTTCTTTCAGTGCCGTCGATGTATCAGCTTGAGGGGGGATGTACACGGCTGTGATTATAATCGAAGAGAATTCTCTTGGTAGATAATGCGGTCTGCATTTGATTGTAAGGAATTCTATGTCAGGTGAACAAAAGGACTTGAGTTCCTGTATGTTGTTATGATCACACCACGCCTCGTTAATCATAAGACACACACCCGCCCTTCTTCTTACCAGAGAGATGTTTGTTTCTGTCGGCGCGATGCGTGGAGAAACCAGGTGGCTGTACCGACTCTGATAACGTGTCCTGAGTGAGCCATGTTTCCGTGAAGCAAAGAACGTTGCAGTCTCGAATGTCTCTCTGAAAGGCAACCCTCGATCGGATTTCGTCTACTTTGTTGTCAAGAGACTGTACATTGGCGATTAAAATACTCGGGAGAGGTGCACGATGCGCCGGCCGACGTAGCTTGACCAAAAGACCGGCGCTGCTTCCCTCTTCTCCGGCGCCGTCGTTGTTTTGAGTAGCCACGTGCTATCCAGTCTGTTGTTGTGTTTGGGTTAACGAAAGGAGAATCCTCTTTGGGAAAGTCGTATTCCTGGTCGTAATGTTGGTAAGTTGACGTTGCTCTTATATCCAATAGTTCCTCCCGGTTGTATGTAATAAAACTTAATATTTTCCGGGGTAACAATGTAAGAAGTAATACATAAAAAAACAAAATACTGCATGGTTTCCTGAGAACGTGAAGCGAGGCTGCCATCTCTGTCGGCGCCGGAAGTACATAGATGATATCCTAAACGATATAAAAGGAAAATAAAGAGGGGCACGCTCACGGTCTCCCTCCCAGGAAAAGTTATTGACATCCGTGGTTCCTTCACTAATTCTTCTTCTATTCGGTTCTGTTCAATGATAAAGCCTTGAAACTATGTCTAAAGACTGTTGGCATCTAGTGGAAGCCATAGGTACTGCAATCTGGAAGCTATTTTACATGGATTTCAATAGTAAGCCTATCAAACTGAGGAAATGTCACAACAAAAAAGAAATTCTGGACAGAAATTTCTCGGGTTTTCGCATGTTATATCAGTTCTGTTATACTCACAGACATTATTCTAACAGTTTTAGAAACTTCAGAGTGTTTCCTATCCAATAGTATTAGTTATTGTGCATATCCTAGTTTCTGGGCCTGAGTGGCAGGCATTTTACTTTGGGCACGCCAGACTCTCCAAAACCGTCACCACTGCTGCTGATGCCTAAAGAGTTAAGTTATCTTCTGTTTTATGTAACCATACCAAAGGTAACATATCATATTAATTTGAGTGTCACAGATTTTTTTATTTTTTTATTTACCTTTATTTAACAAGGCAAGTCAGTTAAGAACAAATTTGTTATTTTCAATGACGGCTAGGAACAGTGGGTTAACTGCCTTGTTGAGGGGCAGAACGACAGATTTTTAACTTGTCAGCTTGGGGATTCGATCTTGCAACCTTTCGGTTACTAGTCCAATGCTCTAACCACTAGGCTACCTGCCGCCCTTTTACGTGTACTATGTTACGTCTAGTCTTTGAGGCCAGGCTGGTATTTATTTGAGAGTGTGTATGGCTCCACTCATCAGTGCAGCATTAAGGTTTGTAGAGCCAACACATCTTTTCTCCCCAGCCGTACAAAGGTGGTCAGAGCAGTACATAAAGGACTTGATGATGGGGAGCATCTATATCAATCCCCTAACTAGAAACATCACTCTCATTTAGGGAGTGCAGCTATGGCCCTAACTCCAAAACAATAGTTAGAATGCACAGACAGCAGCATCATAGGACAACTTAACTGTTCCAAGCCTCACTGAGCTCTAGGGCCCTCCCACAGAATGTAAATTATCCAGTGTTAAATTATACTGAAAGTAATCACACAGGGAGGTATCCTATTCTTTGCAAATGCTCACAAAGATATTGGGTAGTTAGCATTTACTATGTGGGAGCCATAGCCGGGCGACTAATGTTTTTGCCTGTGCTGGTGCTACAGACGGAAATATATTGGTCGGCTAATACAAGACTATTAAGGCCCAGTGCACTACCTTTGTAAAAAAAAAAATATATACACTGCTCAAAAAAATAAAGGGAACACTAAAATAACACATCCTAGATCTGAATGAATGAAATAATCTTATTCAATACTTTTTTCTTTACATAGTTGAATGTGCTGACAACAAAATCACACAAAAATTATCAATGGAAATCAAATGTATCAACCCATGGAGGTCTGGATTTGGAGTCACACTCAAAATTAAAGTGGAAAACCACACTACAGCCTGATCCAACTTTGATGTAATGTCCTTAAAACAAGTCAAAATGAGGCTCAGTAGTGTGTGTGGCCTCCACGTGCCTGAATGACCTCCCTACAACGCCTGGGCATGCTCCTGATGAGGTGGCGGATGGTCTCCTGAGGGATCTCCTCCCAGACCTGGACTAAAGCATCCGCCAACTCCTGGACAGTCTGTGGTGCAACATGGCGTTGGTGGATGGAGCGAGACATGATGTCCCAGATGTGCTCAATTGGATTCAGGTCTGGGGAACGGGCGGGCCAGTCCTTAGCATCAATGCCTTCCTCTTGCAGGAACTGCTGACACACTCCAGCCACATGAGGTCTAGCTTTGTCTTGCATTAGGAGGAACCCAGGGCCAACCGCACCAGCATATGGTCTCACTAGGGGCTTGAGGATCTCATCTTGGTACTTAATGGCAGTCAGGCTACCTTTGGCGAGCACATGGAGGGCTGTGCGGCCCCCCAAAGAAATGCCACCCCACACCATGACTGACCCACCGCCAAACCGGTCATGCTGGAGGATGTTGCAGGCAGCAGAACGTTCTCCACGGCGTCTCCAGACTCTGTCACGTCTGTCACGTGCTCAGTGTGAACCTGCTTTCATCTGTGAAGAGCACAGGGCGCCAGTGGCGAATTTGCCAATCTTGGTGTTCTCTGGCAAATGCCAAACGCGTCCTGCACGGTGTTGGGCTGTAAGCACAACCCCACTTGTGGACGTTGGGCCCTCATACCACCCTCATGGAGTCTGTTTCTGACAGTTTGAGCAGACACATGCACATTTGTGGCCTGCTGGAGGTCATTTTGCAGGGCTCTGGCAGTGCTCCTCCTTGCACAAAGGCGGAGGTAGTGGTCCTGCTGCTGGGTTGTTGCCCTCCCACGGCCTCCTCCACGTCTCCTGATGTACTGGCCTGTCTCCTGGTAGCGCCTCCATGCTCTGGACACTACGCTGACAGACACAGCAAACCTTCTTGCCACAGCTCGCAT
Organism: Brachymystax lenok tsinlingensis; assembly: GCA_030435695.1. Lineage (NCBI taxonomy): Eukaryota > Metazoa > Chordata > Actinopteri > Salmoniformes > Salmonidae > Brachymystax > Brachymystax lenok. Next base: position 40,660,668 of record CM059792.1, on the reverse strand, counting down.
TGATGTGCCATCCTGGATGAGCTGCACTACCTGAGCCACTTGTGTGGGTTGTAGACTCCGTCTCATGCTACCACTAGAGTGAAAGCACCGCCAGCATTCAAAAGTGACCAAAACATCAGCCAGGAAGCATAGGAACTGAGAAGTGGTCTGTGGTCACCACCTTCAGAACCACTCCTTTATTGGGGGTGTCTTGCTAATTGCCTATAATTTCCACCTGTTGTCTATTCCATTTGCACAACAGCATGTGAAATTTATTGTCAATCAGTGTTGCTTCCTAAGTGGACAGTTTGATTTCACAGAAGTGTGATTGACTTGGAGTTACATTGTGTTGTTTAAGTGTTCCCTTAATTTTTTTGAGCAGTGTATATACAGTGGGGGGAAAAAGTATTTAGTCAGCCACCAATTGTGCAAGTTCTCTCACTTAAAAAGATGAGAGAGGCCTGTAATTTTCATCATAGGTACACTTCAACTATGACAGACAAAATGAGGAAAAACAATCCAGAAAAACACATTGTAGGATTTTTTATGAATTTATTTGCAAATTATGGTGGAAAATAAGTATTTGGTCAATAACAAAAGTTTATCTCAATACTTTGTTATATACCCTTTGTTGGCACAAGGTTTTCACACACTGTTGCTGGTATTTTGGCCCATTCCTCCATGCAGATCTCCTCTAGAGCAGTGATGTTTTGGGGCTGTCGCTGGGCAACACGGACTTTCAACTCCCTCCAAAGATTTTCTATGGGGTTGAGATCTGGAGACTGGCTAGGCCACTCCAGGACCTTGAAATGCTTCTACTGAAGCCACTCCTTCGTGCGGGTGGTGTGTTTGGGATCATTGTCATGCTGAAAGACCCAGCCACGTTTCATCTTCAATGCCCTTGCTGATGGAAGGAGGTTTTCACTCAAAATCTCACGATACATGGCCCCATTCATTCTTTCCTTTACACGGATCAGTCGTCCTGGTCCCTTTGCAGAAAAACAGCCCCAAAGCATGATGTTTCCACCCCCATGCTTCACAGTAGGTATGGTGTTCTTTGGATGCAACTCAGCATTCTTTGTCCTCCAAACACGACGAGTTGAGTTTTTACCAAAAAGTTCTATTTTGGTTTCATCTGACATTCTCCCAATCCTCATCTGGATCATCCAAATGCTCTCTAGCAAACTTTAGACGGGCCTGAACATGTACTGGCTTAAGCAGGGGGACACGCCTGGCACTGCAGGATTTGAGTCCCTGGCGGCGAGTGTGTTACTGATGGTAGGCTTTGTTACTTTGGTCCCAGCTCTCTGCAGGTCATTCACTAGGTCCCCGTGTGGTTCTGGGATTTTTGCTCACCGTTCTTGTGATCATTTTGACCCCACGGGTGAGATCTTGCGTGGAGCCCCAGATCGAGGAAGATTATCAGTGGTCTTGTATGTCTTCCATTTCCTAATAATTGCTCCCACAGTTGATTTCTTCAAACCAAGCTGCTTACCTATTGCAGATTCAGTCTTCCCAACCTGGTGCAGGTCTACAATTTTGTTTCTGGTGTCCTTTGACAGCTCTTTGGTCTTGGCCATAGTGGAGTTTGGAGTGTGACTGTTTGAGGTTGTGGACAGGTGTCTTTTATACTGATAACAAGTTCAAACAGGTGCCATTAATACAGGTAATGAGTGGAGGACAGAGGAGCCTCTTAAAGAAGAAGTTACAGGTCTGTGAGAGCCAGAAATCTTGCTTGTTTGTATGTGACCAAATACTTATTTTCCACCATAATTTGCAAATAAATTCATAACAAATCCTACAATGTGATTTTCTGGGTTTTTTTCCCTCATTTTGTCTGTCATAGTTGAAGTGTACCTATGATGAAAATTACAGGCCTCTCTCATCTTTTTAAGTGAGAGAACTTGCACAATTGGTGGCTGACTAAATACTTTTTTTCCCCACTGTATATTTGTCTTAATTGTGATTTTTCAGCTGGTGCTGCCGCACCATCAGCACCCCTGCTTCCCACGGCTATGCTGGGAGATGTACACAGTGATTCTCTCATCCCATTATATGATTAGTTCTGTCTTGGTCTCAGATGAATTAATACGCTAAGGCCAGCAGTAATACACCACTGCTCAGACGAAGGTTAATCAAAGATCGAGTGAGTGTGTGTGTGTGACTTTACTCCCTACGGAGAAGCAGCCATGACAGGGGGTATGGGGGTTGCCTTACACCACGTTTCAATGATGAGAGAGGTTGGAGGTCGCCTTACAATGATGAGAGAGGTTGGAGGTCGCCTTACAATGATGAGAGGGGTTGGAGGTCGCCTTACAATGATGAGAGAGGTTGGAGGTCGCCTTACAATGATGAGAGAGGTTGGAGGTCGCCTTACAATGATGAGAGGGGTTGGAGGTCGCCTTACAATGATGAGAGAGGTTGGAGGTCGCCTTACAATGATGAGAGGGGTTGGAGGTCGCCTTACAATGATGAGAGAGGTTGGAGGTCGCCTTACAATGATGAGAGGGGTTGGAGGTCGCCTTACAATGATGAGAGGGGTTGGAGGTCGCCTTACAATGATGAGAGAGGTTGGAGGTCGCCTTACAATGATGAGAGGGGTTGGAGGTCGCCTTACAATGATGAGAGGGTTGGAGGTCGCCTTACAATGATGAGAGGGGTTGGAGGTCGCCGACAAATGATGAGAGGGGTTGGAGGTCGCTGCACAATGATGAGAGGGTTGGAGGTCGCCAGACAATGATGAGAGAGGTTGGAGGTCGCCTTACAATGATGAGAGAGGTTGGAGGTCGCCTTACAATGATGAGAGAGGTTGGAGGTCGCCTTACAATGATGAGAGAGGTTGGAGGTCGCCTTACAATGATGAGAGAGGTTGGAGGTCGCCTTACAATGATGAGAGAGGTTGGAGGTCGCCTTACAATGATGAGAGAGGTTGGAGGTCGCCTTACAATGATGAGAGAGGTTGGAGGTCGCCTTACAATGATGAGAGGGGTTGGAGGTCGCCTTACAATGATGAGAGAGGTTGGAGGTCGCCTTACAATGATGAGAGAGGTTGGAGGTCGCCTTACAATGATGAGAGGGGTTGGAGGTCGCCTTACAATGATGAGAGGGGTTGGAGGTCGCCTTACAATTATGAGAGATGTTGGAGGTCGCCTTACAATGATGAGAGAGGTTGGAGAGTCAGAAGGTTTGAGAGAGCGTGAGGGGTGAAGGATGGTGACATGGGAGAAGAAAATGCTCTGCACTCTCTCTCTAGCACACATGCTCTCTCTCTCTCTAACACATTCTCTCTTGCCCTCTCTCCCCCTTTATCTCTCACTCTCTCTCTTTTAACTGCCTTCAACGCAACCCATGCACGCACACACACACACACACACACACACAACCTCAGCCTGGCAGCCCTTCACCTGAGGGATCAAAGGCGGTGCTGGAGGTGGAGAGTGATGGAGTGAGGGTGTAAGAGAGAAAGGAGGAGAGGGAGGAGAAGAAAGAGGGAACTCTGATTCAGTGTGAGGCCCTTTGTGCCCCCAGCTTGGCGCAGCAGGAAACAGGGCTTTGATCCCACTCCAGAGGAGAATGTACTTCATTTATGCCTTAAAGAAGTGATGCATTACATTAAAGCAATGCTAGATTAAAGCACTGTGTGATTTGTTAAAGTGATGGAGGGGGTGTCGTTGGGCAGGGAACAGCTCGGAAATAAGCCATCTGTCTAGGGAGAGAGGGTTTGGAGGTTTGAGTTTGAAAGATGCATTGTGCAATGGAAGGTTAAGGTGGTGGTTGAGATGACACCTGCGTCATTTTCTTGTCTGCAAAGAATACTGTACTTGTGTTTCTTACTACTGTCATAGTGTATTTTACATTTAGACTCAAACCTTATCCGATGCATTTATTTATATACAGTACCAGTCAAAAGTTTGGACACACCTACTCATTCAAGGGTTTTTCTTTATTTTGACTATTTTCTGCATTGTAGAATAATAGTAAAGACATCAAACTATGAAATATTACATTTGGGATCATGTAGTAACCAAAAAAGTGTTAAACAAATCAAAATATATTTTATATTTGAGGTTCTTCGAAGTAGCCACCCTTTGCCTTGATGACAGCTTTGCACACTCTTGGCATTCTCTCAACCAGCTTCATGAGAAATGCTGGTTCCAACATTCTTGAAAGAGTTCCCACATGCTGAGCACTTGTTGGCTGTTTTTCTTTCACTCTGCGGTCCATCTCATCTTAGACCATCTTGAAGACGGGTGATTGTGGAGGCCAGGTCATCTCATGCAGCATTCCATCACTCTTCTTGGTCAAATAGCCCTTACACAACCTAGAGGTGTGTAACTGACCTTCATGTCTTAAAGTAATGATGGACTGTCAGTTCTCTTTGCTTATTTGAACTGTTCTTGCCATAATATGGACTTGGTATTTTACCAAATAGGGCTATCTTCTGTATACTCAGGCTCCCAAGTGGCGCATCGGTCTAAGGCACTCAGTGCTTGAGGCGTTACTACAGACACCTTGGTTCGAATCAAGGCTGTATCACAACCGGCCGTGGTTGGGAGTCCCATAGGGCGGCGCACAATTGGCCCAACGTCGTCTGGGTTTGGCCGGTGTAGGCCGTCATTGTAAATAAGAATTTGTTTTTAACTGACTTGCCTGGTTATATAAAGGTTAAATAAAATACCAACTCTACCTTGTCACAACACAACTAATTTGCTCAAATGCATTAAGAAGGAAAGAAATTCCACAAATCAACATTGAACAAGGCACACCTGTTAATTGAAATGCATTCCAGGTGACTACCTCATGAAGCTGGTTGAGAGAATGCCAAAAGTGTGCAAAGCTGTCATCAAGGTGCCTACTTTATATTTTTATTTGTTTAACACTTTTTTGGTTACTGCATGATTCCATACGTGTTATTTCATAGTTTTGATATCTTCCCTATTATTCTACAATGTAGAAAATAGTAAAAAGAAAGAAAAACCCTTGAATGAGTAGGTGTGTCCAAACTTTTGACTGGTACTGTATATATGACCTTCCATAAAAGCGAAAGTACGCTCTTACCAGAAGATTACAATTTCAGGTTTAAGGAAATGAAGAGGAAACTTGCAAACATTGCTATTTTATTCCACAATCCGTAAACTCAAATGGCATTTTAAACAGTGAAGCCGTGGGTATTCCAGTGACTGCAATAAATAGTTTACAGCTCAGTAAGTGAATTATTTTAGGTGTAAACATTCTCTGTTAAATTAAGCTTCATGTGACAGAAAACCTCAACATAGAAACCCATATCAATCTCTAAAAGGCAAAGAGTTTGGATGAACTTTAGTACACCAAAATAATTGGACATTTATATTTTGGTTTGTTTATTGTTTCTATTGGATGGGTGCTGTGGTCTTCATATGTAGATTCTCTCTTGAATATGGATCTGTTTTATACCTGTTTGAGATAGCAAGCCAAGTGTGACATCCTCTGTGCTCCAGCCTGGAGCCTATGGGGCGTGCAGACTGTGCAGACAGCTGTTCGTATGCAGCTGGAGTGACAACGGATTACTGGACTGATTGATGTAGCTGTGTACACAGTGGGATCTCGGACCGGAGAGAAATTAGTTAATCCCCCTCGCTACCTCCTTTTAAAGGACAGGATGTGAAACCTAATTTGCAGCGTTGACTTTGAGAGGAAGACACGGCTGCCTGTGTGTGACTGCTGGGATGACGGCGTTGACACCAGGCTTGACCCTGTGGAACAGTGCTCTTTGATGGGCTCTCTTGGCGACGCGCTACACTGACGTGTGTGTGCATGCGTTTGTGCTTGCATGCATGCTCTGGGGTTTTGGGGGCAATGGAGCATGAGGTGGGGAGAAAGTTGAGCGGCATGTCCCCTTACTGAGCGTGTCATGTCATAAAACCCCCAGTAGATCTAGAGTGGCTGAGGGGAGCAGGTGAGGGCCCTGTCCTGCTCTGTTTGGCCTGTTTGAGACAGCTCTGCCTCTGGCTAAGACAGTCCTCTCTGCCCCTCAACACGCCCGGCCAACCAGCCACCCATGATCACCTCACTAACAGCATCCAGTATGAACATTTCAGGCTTAATTTCATGTATTTTTTTGTGGGACAGATAGTTTAAAGGGACAGACAGTTTAAATCCCATGCTGACCCAAAGGCATGCAAAAAAGTATTTCTCTCAGATTCTGTGGTATAGAAGCCAGGCCCACGTTTGATCAATTTCCAGACATAGAATGTTCTGTCTCAGATCTCAGTGTAAGCTTCTCCATTCATCTCTGGACTAGCTCAGTCATACAGTCCATAGTCTGTCTAGTCCTGCTTTGAGTTACACTAAATAACATCAGACTGGAGCTATGATGGTGCAGGGGAGTCAGCCAGGTGATTCTGTGGGACAGGGGGGTCAGCCAGGTGATTCTGTGGGACAGGGGAGTCAGCCAGGTGAACTGTGGGACAGGAGGGTCAGCCAGGTGATTCTGTGGGACAGGAGGGTCAGCCAGGTGATTCTGTGGGACAGGAGGGTCAGCCAGGTGATTCTGTGGGACAGGAGGGTCAGCCAGGTGATTCTGTGGGACAGGAGGGTCAGCCAGGTGATTCTGTGGGACAGGGGAGTCAGCCAGGTGATACTGTGGGACAGGGGAGTCAGCCAGGTGATACTGTGGGACAGGGGAGTCAGCCAGGTGATACTGTGGGACAGGGGAGTCAGCCAGGTGATACTGTGGGACAGGGGAGTCAGCCAGGTGATACTGTGGGACAGGGGAGTCAGCCAGGTGATACTGTGGGACAGGGGAGTCAGCCAGGTGATACTGTGGGACAGGGGAGTCAGCCAGGTGAACTGTGGGACAGGAGGGTCAGCCAGGTGATTCTGTGGGACAGGGGAGTCAGCCAGGTGATACTGTGGGACAGGGGAATCAGCCAGGTGATACTGTGGGACAGGAGGGTCAGCCAGGTGATTCTGTGGGACAGGAGGGTCAGCCAGGTGAACTGTGGGACAGGAGGGTCAGCCAGGTGATACTGTGGGACAGGGGAGTCAGCCAGGTGATACTGTGGGACAGGGGAATCAGCCAGGTGATACTGTGGGACAAGAGGGTCAGCCAGGTGATTCTGTGGGACAGGAGGGTCAGCCAGGTGATTCTGTGGGACAGGAGGGTCAGCCAGGTAATTCTGTGGGACAGGGGAGTCAGCCAGGTGATACTGTGGGACAGGGGAGTCAGCCAGGTGATACTGTGGGACAGGGGAGTCAGCCAGGTGATACTGTGGGACAGGGGAATCAGCCAGGTGATACTGTGGGACAGGGGAATCAGCCAGGTGATACTGTGGGACAGGAGGGTCAGCCAGGTGATACTGTGGGACAGGAGGGTCAGCCAGGTGATACTGTGGGACAGGAGGGTCAGCCAGGTGATACTGTGGGACAGGGGAATCAGCCAGGTGGTACTGTGGGACAGGAGGGTCAGCCAGGTGATACTGTGGTACAGGGGAATCAGCCAGGTGATACTGTGGGACAGGGGAATCAGCCAGGTGATACTGTGGGACAGGAGGGTCAGCCAGGTGATACTGTGGGACAGGAGGGTCAGCCAGGTGATACTGTGGGACAGGGGCATCAGCCAGGTGGTACTGTGGGACAGGAGGGTCAGCCAGGTGATTATGTGGGACAGGAGGGTCAGCCAGGTGATACTGTGGGACAGGGAATCAGCCAGGTGGTACTGTGGGACAGGAGGGTCAGCCAGGTGATTCTGTGGGACAGGGGAGTCAGCCAGGTGATACTGTGGGACAGGGGAGTCAGCCAGGTGATACTGTGGGACAGGAGGGTCAGCCATGTGATTCTGTGGGACAGGAGGGTCAGCCAGGTGATTCTGTGGGACAGGAGGGTCAGCCAGGTGATTCTGTGGGACAGGAGGGTCAGCCACGTGATTCTGTGGGACAGGGGGGTCAGCCAGGTGAACTGTGGGACAGGAGGGTCAGCCAGGTGATTCTGTGGGACAGGGGAATCAGCCAGGTGATACTGTGGGACAGGGGTATCAGCCAGGTGATACTGTGGGACAGGGGAATCAGCCAGGTGATTATGTGGGACAGGAGGGTCAGCCAGGTGATACTGTGGGACAGGGGAGTTAGCCAGGTGAACTGTGGGACAGGAGGGTCAGCCAGGTGAACTGTGGGACAGGAGGGTCAGCCAGGTGAACTGTGGGACAGGAGGGTCAGCCAGGTGATTCTGTGGGACAGGGGAGTCAGCCAGGTGATACTGTGGGACAGGGGAGTCAGCCAGGTGATACTGTGGGACAGGAGGATCAGCCATGTGATACTGTGGGACAGGAGGATCAGCCATGTGATTCTGTGGGACAGGAGGGTCAGCCAGGTGATTCTGTGGGACAGGAGGGTCAGCCAGGTGATTCTGTGGGACAGGAGGGTCAGCCACGTGATACTGTGGGACAGGGGGGTCAGCCAGGTGAACTGTGGGACAGGAGGGTCAGCCACGTGATTCTGTGGGACAGGGGGGTCAGCCAGGTGAACTGTGGGACAGGAGGGTCAGCCAGGTGATTCTGTGGGACAGGGGAATCAGCCAGGTGATACTGTGGGACAGGGGTATCAGCCAGGTGATACTGTGGGACAGGGGAATCAGCCAGGTGATTATGTGGGACAGGAGGGTCAGCCAGGTGATACTGTGGGACAGGGGAGTCAGCCAGGTGAACTGTGGGACAGGAGGGTCAGCCAGGTGATTCTGTGGGACAGGGGGTCAGCCAGGTGATACTGTGGGACAGGGGAATCAGCCAGGTGATACTGTGGGACAGGGGAGTCAGCCAGGTGATACTGTGGGACAGGGGAGTCAGCCAGGTGATACTGTGGGACAGGGGAGTCAGCCAGGTGATACTGTGGGACAGGAGAGTCAGCCAGGTGATACTGTGGGACAGGGGAGTCAGCCAGGTGATACTGTGGGACAGGAGGGTCAGCCAGGTGATACTGTGGGACAGGGGAATCAGCCAGGTGGTACTGTGACATGTAGCTAGGAGAGACTGATCTGTAAATTATTGAGCAGCTCGAGCCACTGTGCAGGTTTTCAGTGACTGATCGAAATGGAAGTAGATTTAAACGCTTTAGTAGAAGTCACCTTGAAAATGTGTTTGTACAGTGTGTAATGTATGTTCAAGCTGAGACATATGAGAGCTGCTAGGTCAAATCTGAGAATTATCATTGTAATTTTGTCATTAATTAGATTTTATTGCTGGTAAAAGAAAAGAGACACCACTGTAGTAACAATCATGGTGCTTAGCTTTACTTTCTGAGTCTGAGCATCTCAACTCACTTACACACACTCTCACACACCAACCACACACACTAACATACACTACATGAACATCTCATTCCAAAATCAAGGGCATTAATATGGAGTTGGTCCCCCGTTTGCTGCTTTAACAGTCTCCACTCTTCTGGTAAGGCTTTTCACTAGATGTTGGAACATTGCTGTGGGGACTTCCATTTATAAACAAGCATTAGTGAGGTCGGGAACTGATGTTGGGCAAATAGGCATGGCTCGCAGTTGGCATTCCAATTCATCCCAAAGGTGGCCGATGGGGTTGAGGTCAGGGCTCTCTGCAGTCTAGTCAAGTTTTCCACACCAATCTCGACAAATCATTTCTGTATGGACCTCACTTTGTGCACAGGGACATTGTCATGCTGAAACTGGAAGAGCCTTCCCCAAACTGTTGCCACAAAGTTGGAAGCACAGAATCGGCCAGAATGCCATTGTATGATGTAGCGTTAAGATTTCCCTTCACTGGAACTAAGGGGCCGAACCATTAAAAACTTTACAGTTGGCACTATGCATTGGGGCAGGTAGCATTCTCCTGGCCTCCGCCAAACCCAGATTCGTCCATTCGATTGCCAGATGGTGAAGTGTGATTCATCACCCCCGAGAACTCGTTTCCACTGTTCGAGTCCAATGGCGACAAGCTTTACACCACTCCAGCCAACGCTTGGCATTGCGCATGGTGATCTTAGGCTTGTGTGCGGCTGCTCGGTCATGGAAACCCATTTCATTAAGCTCCTGACGAACAGTTATTGTGCTGACATTGCTTCCAGAGGCAGTTTGGAACTCTGTAATGAGTGTTGTAACCGAGGACAGACGATTTTTACGCATTTTGCGCTTCAGCACTCTGCGGTCCCATTCTGTGAGCTTGTGTAGCCTACCACTTTGCGGCTGAGCCGTTGTTGCTCCTAGACGTTTCCACTTCACAATAACAGCACTTACAGTTGACCATGGCAGAAATTTTACAAAATGACTTGTTGGAAAGGTGGCATCCTATGATGGTGCCACGTTGAACGTCACTGAGCTCTTCAATAAGGCCATTCTACTGCCAATGTTTCTGTGGAGATTGCATGGCTGTACTCCTGTCAGCAACAAGTGTGGCTGAAATAGTTGAATGGACTCATTTGACTCATACAAGTGCTGCCTCCTGACATGTAGATTCCTCTACTTACGTGTACATCCCAGTAAAGAGCCTGGAATCAGGCTGGATCGATGGGCTTCACTTTGTCCTTCCACTGCAAAGAGCAACACGCTGTGGCCCAGCAGCTCTGGTCATGCAGGGTGAATGGATGAAACACACACACCAGTGGGAGTAAGGTTCACCAGATTCCCAAAGTTGTTGGTGCTTTGTCTTGAGCAAGACTGTCTTCTAGTCATAGTTCTTAGTCTCTTTCTCAGATAACACAGGATGACTTTCTGTCTGAGTAAAGGTGTTTCACGTTTAACATTTAAACTTTTTAATGTCACCTTCACAAGTACAGTGAAATGCCTTTCTTGCAAGTTCTAACCCCAACAATGCAGTAATCAATAACAATGTATTACTAAAATAACAAGGTAGAACAAAACCATAAGAGATATAAAAATAAGAAATAAGAAGAACACTATAAAGTAAGTAAGCATACTATATACAGGGTAAGTTCCAGTAGCATATTTACAATGTGCAGGGATACTGGAGTGATAAAGGTAGATGCCGTATGTATAGGGGTAAGGTGACTGGGCGTCAAAATATATGGTACACAGAGTAGCAGCAGCAGATATGATGCTTGTATGTACAGTTGAAGTTGGAAGTTTACATACACTAGTCATTAAAACTCGTTTTTCAACCACTCCACAAGTTTATTGTTAACAAACTATAGTTTTGGCAAGTCGGTTAGGACATCTACTTTGTGCATGACACAAGTAATTTTTCCAACAATTGTTTACAGACAGATTGTTTCACTTATAATTAATTGTATCACAATTCCAGTTGGCCAGAAGTTTACATTCACTAAGCCTTTAAACAGCTTGGAAAATTCTAGAAAAGGATGCCATGGCTTTAGAAGCATCTGATAGGCTAATTGACATAATTTGAGTCAATTGGAGGTGTACCTGTGGATGTATTTCAAGGCCTACCTTCAAACTCAGTGCTTGACTTTGCTTGACATCATGGGAAAATCAAAATAAATTAGCCAAGACCTCAGAAAAAAATTGGAAACCTCCACAAGGTTCATCCTTGGGAGCAATTTCCAAATGCCTGGAGGTACCACGTTCATCTGTAAAAACAATAGTACACAAGTATAAACACCATGGGACCACGCTGCCATCATACTGCTCAGAAAAGAGACGTGTTCTGTCTCCTAGAGATTAATGTACTTTGGTGGGAAACGTGCAAATCAATCTCAGAACAACAGCAAAGGACTTTGTGAAGATGCTGGAGGAAACCGGTACAAAAGTATCTATATCCACAGTAAAACAAGTCCTATATCGACATAACCTGAAAGGCTGCTCAGCAAGGAAGAAGCCACTGCTCCAAAACCTCCATAAGAAAGCTAGACTACGGTTTGCAACTGCACATGGGGACAAAGATCGTACTTTTTGGAGAAATGTCTTCTGGTCTGATGAAACAAAAATAGAACTGTTTGGCCATAATGACCATTGTTATCTTTGGAGGAAAAAGGGGGAGGCTTGCAAGCCGAGGAACACCATCCCAACCGTGAAGCACGGGGGTGGCAGCATCATGTTGTGTGGGTGCTTTGCTGCAGGAGGGACTGGTGCATTTCACAAAATAGATGACATCATGAGGAAGGGAAATTATGTGGATATATTGAAGCAACATCTCAAGACATCAGTCAGGAAGTTAAAGCTTGGTCGCAAATAAGTCTTCCAAATGGACATTGACCCCAAGCATACTTCCAAAGTTGTGGCAAAATGGCTTAAGGACAACAAAGTCAAAAGGAAAGACCCGGTTCACCATCAACCCCCGTTCCCCTTTGGACGCAGCCGTGCCTAACGGGGAAAACCATGCTGTATGTGTGTGTGAGCAAATAATGTAGTGAGTGTTTATGTGTGTTGGAGTGTCAGTGTGTGTAAGTGTGTAGGACCCTGTGAGTGTGCGTAGGGACAAGGGTCAACTCAGATAGTCCATGTAGCCATTTTGTTAGCTATTTAGTTACATATTTAGCGGTCTTATGGCATGGGAATAGAAGCGATTCAGGAGTCTGCTGGCATCAGACCTGATGCACCGGTACCGCTTGCCGTGCAGAAGCAGAGAGAACAGTCTATGGCTTGGGTGGATTTTCCAGGCCTTCCTTTCACACCGCCTGATATAGAGGTCCTGGACGGCAGGGAGCTCGGCCCCAGTAATGTACTGGGCTGTCCGCAGCACCCTCTGTAGTGGCAAGCAATCGAGGGTGATGCTATTGCCATACCAAGCAGTGATGCAGGCAGTCAATGCTCTAAATGGTACAACTGTAGAACTTGAGGGCCCATGCCAAACCTTGTCAACCTCTTGAGGGGGAAGAGGCACTATCGCGCCTTCTTCATTACTGTGCGCATTTTTATTTATTTTTTATTTCACCTTTATTTAACCAGGTAGGCTAGTTGAGAACAAGTTCTCATTTACAACTGCGACCTGGCCAAGATAAAGCACAGCAGATCGACACATTTAACAACACAGTTACACATGGAATAAACAAACATACAGTCAATAATACAGTATATAAAAAAAAAAAGTATATATACAATGATATATATACAGTAATGTGTAAGGACACAGAGGAACTTGAAGCTCAGTTCCAAAACATATTTCAAGCATAATCTCTGATTCTGGTGACCATTTCTCAACGGAGCGAGTCATGGGTAATTCCTGTTTGAGCTTCTGTTTGTAAACAGGAAGCAAGAGTACGGAGTCATGATCTGATATGCCAAATGGCGGACGAGGGAGGGGCTTGTATGCTTGCTTGTGTGTAGAAGAACAGTAGTCTTTAGTGCCCCTGGTGGCGAGGGAGACATGTTGATGGAAGTTGGGTATTACGTGTTAAAAATCGCCGGCAACCTGAAAAGCAGCTTTTGGATGTAAGTTTTCCTGCTTTGTCATAGCCTCGTATAATTGTTAAGTGCCAGCTTGTTATTTTTCTTGTCATGAGGTGGAATGTATACAACAGTCATGATAACAGCTGACAACTCCCTCTGGAGATGAAAGGGTCATCCATGTTGGCCAGTAGAAAGGAGGGAAGAGGCGGCCGGTTCTCCATTTGCCTTAATCTCGCCAGTACCTCTCTTGCGTCTGTAACGTCCCCGTTTCCTCTTGGGTAGCCCAAAAACACGAACTGACCCTGGGAATCGATAGAACATTGCTCAGAGATGCACAAAAACTATATAACATTTAAAATGCATTTATTTTTCCATTAATAGCAGAAGAGTTTAAGTTTCCCAAGTTTGCTTAATCAAATTTTCAATGACATGCTATTATTTGAGCCCGGCAGAATGGCTGCCAGTAATTCAAATGCTGCTCAAGAGGTCACCCAGATATAATACACTGGAGATTTCCCACCCCCGTCCCTTCCACATCAATGGATGCATTATAATACAGTCCTTAACCTCTCTGGCAAAATATCAATCCATATCCTTGATGAGATTACTTGAGGTGCCTGTGGTCAATCGTGTTGTCGTCGTGATTGATGACTCTTCCTGCACTCACAGGTGTCGTCTGGCTGTACGGTTCTGTACTGTACTTTATAGAGGGCCACTAACTGCAGTCCTGGCAAGCAGGGGAGGGAAGGGGGGGGTGAGCTGAGGGGTAAGCAGGGGCTAGGAGAGACTGGCAGGCCCAATGGAACTCGCAGTAGGTCGCGAGTATCGTGCCCGCACCAGTCAGAGCTTCCAATCGGCTCACTCAATCACCTCCACTGTTGAGTGCAGCCAGAGCGGGGAACAGCATCTTGTTCACCCAGAGATCAGGCTGTAGAATACTTCTAGTACTTCTGTGTTACCTCACCCCAAGAACGATGGGGTGGAGGTGGAAAATCTCATCTTGACCAACAGTGAAAAATCCATCTCTTCAGTTATGTTGCTGAAAGGCAGTCAGATACAGATATCCTAGGCTAGTGGCATCAGGTAGGCACAAACAAGGGATGTGACAATTGGACAGTTTTGCTTAACATTTAAACTGCTTTTTTTAAATCTATAGTAGAGCTCTGCTTTGGCATAATGTTCTGTATTGTTCCCTTAGCAACAATAATAGTATACTGAACAAAAATATAAATGCAAAATTCAACAATTTCAAAATGTTTACTGAGTTACAGTTCATATAAGAAAATCTGTCAATTTAAATAAATAAATTAGGCCCTAATCTATGAATTTCACACGATTGGGAATACAGATATGCATCTGTTGGTCACAGAAACCTCAGTATGCAGGCCATGGAAGAACTGGGACATTTTCATCTTCCAGGATCCTTGCGACATGGGGCCGTGCTCTATTGAAACATGAGGTGATGCGGGATAAATGGCATGACAATAGACCTCAGGAGTTTGTCACAGTATCTCTGTGCATTCAAATTGCAATCAATAAAATGTAATTGTGTTCGTTGTCCGTAGCTTATGGTTGCCCACACCCTAACCCCACCGCCACTATGGGACACTCTGTTCACAACGTTGACGTCATCAAACCGCTCGCTCACACGACGACATACACGTGATTTGTGAGGCCAGCATGCCAATTGCACACTGCCTCAAACCTTGAGACATCTGTGGCATTGTGTTGTGTGACAAAACTGCACATTTTAGTGGCCTTTTATTTTTTTCCAGCACAAGGGGCACCTGTGTAATGATCATGATGTCTAATCAGCTTCTTGATATGCCACACCTGTCAGGTGGATGGATTATCTTGGCAAAGTAGAAATGCTCACTAACAGGAATGTAAATTAATTTGTGCACAAAATTTGAGAGAAACAAACTTTTTGTGTGTGGAAAATGTCTGGGGGCTTTTATTTCAGCTCATGAAACATGGTACCAACACTTTACATGTTGCGTTGATATTTTTGTTCAGTGATTGGTCTGCTCTCCGGTTGCATGCAACAGCTCAAGATTATTTGATCAACAGTTTTGGTCAACTAGTGATGGACGTTAGTCCCGCTTTAGAAGCCTCATTCCTTTACAGAAGTAAATGCCTGTTCATATCCAGAGAAAGTTTTGTGCCTGCATTTAAAAATCTGTAGTGTAGCCTACCCTAACAGATAGATAGACAAACAATCATGCCATAGCCAAGGCGCTTCAACGGGCCACATTCCATTATGTCTGAAAAGGATAATTGATAAAGACTACGAGTAGCGTACTGTAGTTTCGTATAATGAGGCAAAAACAGAGACTAGGCTACCCCGTGCTCGCAAGACTGGCCTGAAGATACCTCTGTATCCTGGCGACATTGGTGCCATGAATAGGCTAGGATATTCTACACTAGACAGACCGAAGACTGAACATACACTTGCGTCATTAGCCAAGAGAAAGATCAGGCAGGCCAGCAGGAGGGAGAGAGAGGAGGGGCAGGCAGAAGCTTGCTCATATGTTTTGGTAATCTGCATATTGCAATGCCTTGTCTTGCATGCCAAAGTAACCTAAAGTTTGCCTCTTTCTCTCTGGTTTTATTTGAATTACACAACCTTCCCAGGCCTTTATAGCCTATCGACTGTTAGACAGAAAACTCTATGTTTTGTAATAACTGCACTGTGATCTTAATTAAGTGGGGGGGAACTTTTTCGGTTAGGGATTTATTTTTAATGTCAAGGAGCCCAACTTCGTTTAAATGTTTTAATGTTTAAACCATTACCTTTTTTGCTCTCCACGTATGCAGCTCCAGGACCGCAAGTGTGTAACCGCAACATAATGTTTTTCAAAGGCATTTAGATATGAAAGGGATGCAGTCCTTTATAACCCTACATACAGGTCTGTCTGATCTACTCCTGCCTCAGATGCTAAAAGGCTATATAAACCCAGATAGAAATGATAGAAGAAGATCTTTATATCCCTCCAAGACTGTATGTCACTTTGAGGTGCAACTGTTCAACTGGCAGAATGTGTTCAAAGAGACCACTGTCTTCGCTCCAACCTTGTGCTGAGACCCCCTGCTAGGACCTTTGCACATGTGCCCCCACATTAGCTCTCTCTCTCTGTCTCTCTCTTTTCTTTTTCTCCCTACCTATTTACTTATCTCCCTCTCATTCTCTCTCTATCTCCCTCTCCTGTTTGCACACACAAACACAGACAACCGCATCAACAGTAATCAAATATTCCTCAGTCAACTGAGAGGCTGCAGTTGAGAAGGGCAGGAGGAGCTAAATATGTCATCATGGTGTAGAAATGACAACTGAGACACACAGAGCACTGTCAACATCTAACCCCGATGTGTATGGTTCAGACACAAACAACAGAACCTTGTCCTGGAGTAAACAATAATAATACTACTAATAATATACGCCATTTAGAAAACGCTTTTATACAAAACGACATATAGTAGTGTGACGAAAGGGAAGTGTGTAAATGAATGACACCAGACACCATGTTGCTTTTCTCCACAAGGGGGCAGTGGATTGGGCCCAGAGTGACTCCCATAGGGTGAAGCTTATTGTGGAGTTCTCCACACCGGTTTCAGCTCTCAATCCCCTCAGAGAGATGTCTGGACATGCCACTGTCCTATGCATGCCCACTGCTACCCACCTGATCAAGCTCTGTTCCGAATTCCCCCACCCTGTGTAGCCCTGATGAGGTGCCTGAGGAGAACAGCATGGGGGGGGGGGGGTCTTGCGAAACTGTTACCCACTAATGAAAGTTAATATAGGCACAGATTACATTTTCTCTTGCCAGCCAAAGGAATGAGATTGCTGGGACATGGATGTTATGCATCTGAGAGATCTTGACTGGCTTTCAATGAATATATCAGCAAGCAAAGCATGAACAGAAAGCTACATCCAATTGTTATTTCAAAAGGGATAAGTGAAATTGTAAGCCTCAAAATAGGTTGTTATCTTGCTTCAGAAGACACCACAAAGACACTGTAGATATACTGTACTTTTGAACATTTATCTATCATTTTTTGGGGATAATTTAATTTAAAATAAACCTAATACCTGTTTATTCCACTTTAAATTAGGAAAAGATGTGGAAAGATATTGAAACATAACCTAGATGAAAGGTGAAGTGAATTATGACATGAGTGGTGAAAGATTTTTAGGACCTATTCCTGGCTCTCTAACCAGCCAAATACCAAACTAACTAAATAATCAGCAAATGCATGAGGTCTAGACTTTTACTATGAAACCCCATTTTGTTGACATTCCTAAATTAAGTTGGCATTTCTTCCTCTCCACTGACGTTCTCTGAAGATTTGGTGAACTCAATACATTTTTGTCTCATTGGTTAATGGGTCACCTTGTCCTTGAAGATAAAAAACAAGATGCACTTAGTGAGGGAGGATGACTAGAGAAGCTTGCTCCACATTTCATAAACAGCTCGGGGCCTTAGAGGATGTCTTTACTAACACAACCATTACTAACAGAGGACATTACTGCACAAGACTGACAAAACACAAGGAAATAACCAAATGACGTTTAGAGTTTTTTGTTCACGTCAAGAGAAATAATACACATTCTGTTCCCCTCATCTGCTCCCATTATATGAGATTATATGACAACAATGACACATTCCGCGGCTCAGTTAATGAACTTGAGAGAGGAAATGAAATATAGCGACCTCCTGTCTCTGTAGTGTTCAACTCATTTGAAACAAACAACCCCCCCACCATCCAGATAACTTTCACCTCATTGTTTTACACCTCACCATGGTGTGGTCAGAGACCGACAGACAGCCGTGGGGATACAGCATGTTAGGATTTAAACTACTGTGTGTGCACAGGCGAATGTGTGTGTCTGTGCTGGTGGTAGATCATATTTTCACTATAAGCTATAAATTCGAACTTGTGATTGAACATCGACACCCCAAGGTCATGGCTACATTAGGTTGACATTGTCAATCACAGAGGGAGTTCATTGATAAAGTAATATTTGGAGTGGGTAATTCTGACTTCTGTCACCTTTTAAATGACACAGCCCTCTGGTGACTGTCCTTTCAGAAGGGGTGCGGTGATGATGGTTGAATATGAGACATTTCTCGACATGGTGGGTCACTGACTACATCCGGCTCCGTTACAGGAACTCTGAATGTCTTTTTATCTCTGTCAGGGAGATTCCGCTCCACACAACCAGCTTTCCCACAGTCTATACTCTTTTCCCAGACGTGTCATGTTTATCTGATGGGAGACACCTTCATCTTTCCCTTCAGCTCCTGTACTGTACTGTATACTATAGCACTACTATGTTATTGAGTGGCAACATATATGTCATGCCTTCCCCAAGCAAAAACAAAAGTGACAGGAAATATGGACGCTGAACATTAGGATCTGACATTACGGTGGCAGATCAAATCATTTCCAATCCCAAAACAAACAGTTGGAGATGTAAAGCTGGGTTTGCCTTTGTATACTGTATATGACTCACTGTAAAGCAAGGAGATGTCAACAGGTTTCTAGCCTATAAGCGGAAGGTAAACAGTCAGTGTGTAGTGTCTGCTGTTTCCATCCTCTTCCTCCCAAATGACACCCTATTCCCTGTACAGATGTAGGATCTTGATTTGATCACCCAGTTGCAGGAAATGTAAAACTTGTAGTGTATTTGAGGTTTTAAAAACACTTGTAAAGTTTATTTTCCTGCTGTAGGAGACTGGCTCAAATTAAGATTCTACATTTGTAGTTTTATAATATGTGTTTATTGTTTGTCTATCCTTTTTATGTATTTGTCTACAAGTTTATATATGTTTACAACAAGCAAGGGGAAGATATCAGAATAGGGGCATTGGGGAATAATAATATTGTATGGAATACATTTGTACTGAAGTGAAGCCGTCTCTAGAGTAATGCAAGGTCTCATTCATGATCATGTGAAATGTCAATTGCTATGGAAATGCTAGGATGTGTTTTTCAATTATGTGAAAGGTAATTATGATGCAACTATGATGGTGATATGATATGGATTACATTTATCATGAATATTAAGGCTATACGCACTACATGTTACACACAGACACTCAACCATGCAAATTGGCAGAGTTATTATTTATTTGAACATCACACATTATAGTCTTACTCTTATACAGACATCGTACACACTCATTATATCACATCCAATATCATACACATCAACCTACTCAGATTTGTTACACACATAATTTGTCTAAATTTTCTAACATCTGTGTCATTGGCTCACAGGCAAGGGAAAAAAACAAATATTGCTAGAACCTATTTCTTGAATTCTAAATATCAGACATTTGAAAGCTCTAGTTTTGACCTTCATAATACCTCTGATGGCAGTAACTTTACAAGCACTAATTATGGTCAATTTAGACTGAGAATAGTATCTAGTTATGGTAAGAGGTGAAATAAGTATAGCCAGTTATAATTGTAACGGTTTAGCAGATAAAAAAAGATCAGTCTTTACGTGGCTAAAAGAAAAGAAATATAACATGTACAGGAAACTCACTCTACATCCTTAGATGAAGTTGCGTGGAAAAAGGAATGGGGTGGTGAAATAATTTTCTGTCATGGACAAATGAACTCAAAGGGTGTGATGATATTAATTAACAAAAATGTCGATCTGAATGTGCAAATAGTCAGGAATGATTCACAAGGAAGGTGGATCATTTGGAATATGAAAGTGGACGAAAAAGAGATTTGGCTTATTATTAAGTACCTCAATGGACCGTAAAGGTAATCACTCTACAAACTATCATCACCGTGCCCTTACGGAAATCACAAATATTATGGACACATTAGAAATAGTGGATATTTGGAGACTAAAAAAACCCGACCTAGTGAGATATACATGGAGGAGACTTAATCAAGCTAGTCGTCTTGACTACTTTCTTGTCTCTTTCTCTCTTGCATCAAAGGTTAAAAAAGTTTAAAAGGAGACAGAATGTGATCGGATCATCATCTAATTGGCATTCACATAACTCTTATTGATTTTCCACATGGACGGGGATATTGGAAATTTAATCAAAGTTTACTGGAGGACAACTTAATTTTAACTAAGACAAAATCATTTATAACTGAATTTTTCCAGGATAATTTAGGTTCAGCAAATCCCTTTATTGTTTGGGATACCTTTAAATGTACCTTCAGGGGTCATTCAATTCAATATTCATCAATAATTAAAAAGCAGTTTCTGGTTAAAGAGACGAGACAAACAAGGGAAATCCATTAACTAATAGTACAGGTAGATAGCAATAAAAACGATACTACTGAGATACAAAAATAAGTTAGAGGAAAACAAAAAGAACTTGAGGAACTTATTCAAGAACGATCTAATGTAATCTATTACAAAAATATAGCAAACTGGATGGAATATGGAGAAAAATGAACAAAATTCTTCCTGAATCTCCAATACAGGAACGCTAACAAAAAGAATTTGCAGAAACTCGTTACTGTAGTCGGAGTCATCTATGATTCTCTGAATGATATTTTAAAAGAGGAATCCAATTATTTTAGGCAGATGTTCTCTTTTCCGTCTCATCCTCTCCCACTGAATGCCGATTACTCTAAGGAATTCTTTCCAAATAATATAAAAAATGGAAAATGAATAAATGTACAGAAAGATCAGTGCGAAGGCCAAATTACAGAGGAAGAACTTTTTGAGGCTATTAAATCAAGTTGTTTTATATACTAAAAGCTCCATTGTTAGATTGGTTTAACTACTCCTATAGAAATGGTAGTCTGTCAGGTACTCAGCAGGAAGGTCTGATTTCTCTAATATTAAAACAAGACCCAGATGGCAAATATAAAGACCCAGTCTATCTAAAAAACTGGAGGCCCCTTAAACTTCAATGTTGTGACGCAAAAATACTAGCAAAATGCATAGCACTCCGAATTCAAAGGGTTTGACCAGGTATTGTTCATCCTGATCAGACAGGTTTTTTACATGGACGATACATTGGAAATAATATATGACAGCTACTAGAAATAATAGAACATCATGAAACATATAAGAAGCCAGGAATGGTATTTATAGCGGATTTTGAAAAGGCATTTGATAAAGTAAGACTGGATTTTATTTATAAATGCCAGGATGTTTTTCAATTTCGGTAATTCTCTTATAAAATGGGTAGAAATTATGTATAGCAACCGCAGGTGTAAAATTGTAAATAACGTCTACTTCTGAGAGTTTTGAATTGTCAAGAGGAGTTAAACAAGGGTGTCTACTGTCACCATATCTATTCGTTATGGCCATCGAAATGCTAGCTATTAAAATCAGATCCAACAACAACATTAGAGGATTAGAAATCCAAGGCTTAAAAACAAAAGTGTCCATGTATGCAGATGACTCAAATTTTATGTTAAGTCCGCAAGCTAGATCCATGCAATGTCTCATTAAAGATCTAGATAACTTTTCTGTACTCTCTGGACTAAAACCTAATTATGAAAAGTGTACAATATTACGTATTGGATCCTTAAAAAATACAACTTTTACATTAACCTGCAGCTTACCTATAAAATGGGCGGATGGTGAAGTAGACATACTCGGTATTCATATCACAAAAGTAATAAACAAGCTCTCCGCAATGAATTTCAATAGAAAACTTGTAAAAGTAGACAAGATCCTGCAACCATGGAGAGGTAAATACCTGTCTATTTATGGAAAAATTACCCTGATTAACTCCTTAGTCATATCGCAGTTTACTCACTTACTTATGGCGCTGCCTACTCCTGATGATTCGTTTTTCAAATCATATGAGCAAAAAATATTTCGCTTTATCTGGGACGCTAAACCAGACAAAATAAAACAAACCTATCTATATAATGAATATGTATTGGGTGGGTTGAGATTATTAAATATAAAAGCACTCAACCTCTCTCTAAAAGCTTCACTCATTCAAAAGTTTTATTTGAATCCTAAATGGTTCTCAAGTAGATTACTAAGAAAAGCACATCCATTGTTGAAAATGATACTTTTTTTCAAAGTATCTCTCTTTTTCAAACAAGCATTGCAGAGTTGGCTACAATTTCAATTTCATCCCCCCTGAAAAGATAGAACAAATATTTCAACAAATATTATGGCTGAACTCAAATGTTCTGGTTGATAAAATACCTGTATTTATGGGAAAGATGTTTGAAAAGGGTATTTTGTTCTTCAATTATATTGTAAATTGTAATGGTAAAGTTATGTCCTTCATGGAGTTATCAGAATAGTACGGGAAGGTCTGCTCAATCCAAGAGTACAACCAATTGATTACAGCATTGCCCCAAAAATGGAGGTGGCAGGTGGCAGCGGGAGGAGGTAGGGAACTGGTCTGTCTGCCCAATATAAAGGATCAAAACTGGCGGAGGAATAAAAATAGCATAAATAGGAAAGTATACCAGTTTCATTTGAGGACCAGGATGTTGACAGCTGTGCCATACAGATTGCAAAATAGTTGGGAAGAGATTTTTGATGTACCGATTCCATGGTCCAGGGCGTATGAGTTGATATATCAAACAACGCAAGATTCAAGACTTCGTGCTTTTCAGCTAAAATTATTATATAGAATTCTTGCCACCAACAAAATGTTGAATATTTGGGGCATAAAATCATCGAAGCTCTGCAGATTTTGTTGTGAGGATACAGAATCAATAGACCATTTATTTTGGTATTGCCCTCGGGTAGCCTGTTTCTGGTCTCAGGTTCAGGAATGGCTGGAAATGCATAGCATTGATCTCAAATTGACCCTAGAAATAGTACTGTTAGGAGATCTGGAGAGACCGGGTCAGTTAATTACCAATATACTAACACTCTTAGTTAAAGTATTTATCTTCAACTCGCAATCTGGGGATTCTATTCGATTAGTGGGAGGCCTATGTGGGAGGCCTATGTTTTGAATGTAATAAATAAAAAAAATTATAAAAAGATTCTACGTTTGTATAGTGCACTACTAACTTTAGAACAGGGACCAAAGGGTCTTATATAGGGAACGTGGTGCCATGTGGGATGCATATGTAAGCTATTATTGGTGATTCCCCTTGCCACTCTATTGTTAGCCAATGGGTTTTTGGGGTTTCGTTTTGTCTTACCTTCACATACTCAACTATGGAATATTACTGGCTGGGTTGCGTGGCTTGCTTACGAGTTAGAATCGTCCCAGTCAACAAGCGCTATACCAGCACGTATGCAGAGAGTAGGATGATGGTATGTGGTGGCTGCGTTGCATGACGTGTTGTCCATGCTGTTTTCTAACAGAGAATACATCCGTGACTGGTGCTACATGTTGGAGTCCTTGTCAATGATTGTTCACAACGCAAGAAGAGTCTTGTTAGACATCTATAGAATGAATGAACTGGCTTCCTCTCCCAGTCCCTGATACATGTTTACATTATAGTTGAAGTTGAAGGATTCATTTGAAATCTTGGAGCAAGATTGTCTAGCATTGCAGGCCCGTTCGTCTGCCGCACTCAGACAACAAAGCAATTGTGATGGCAATAGAGCTGTGATAGAGCGGGTGAGTTATTATCATAGTAATGGTGATCATTCCCCACCATCTTGCCAGCCAGCAGAGTGTATGTCCCGGCCATTTGTCAGGGCTTGGGCAAACTGCATTTGGCATGCGTTGTCTTCCAAGGCCTCCCCTGCATCACTGAGCCTCAGGATCGATGTCCAGTCCACAGCCAACATAATTAAATGTACAGCCATCAAGATAGGATCAATTACTCCCTCACTGTGTATTGGCATCCAATATCAATTTTGGACTAAAACAGAAAGGGCCTCCAATGGTCTGATGTTGTGCATGTTGGGGGGAGAAGGGAACCTGGACTTCAGCAGAATGTAGAACATGTTTGCGTGGCCCCTTTTTCGGGGTTAATCTGAATCCCCAAATGACTCTTTACAATAACATATTTTTGTGTAAATATTTTTGTGAGAGATATTTCAGATTTGTCATGACAGCATTTCAAATTGTTGGCCTTTTAGTGTGTTGGCCTTTTCAGTACGTTGGCATTTTCAGAATGTTGGCATTTTCAGAATGTTGGCATTTTCAGAATGTTGGCATTTTCAGTATGTTGGCCTTACAGTATGTTGGCCTTACAGTATGTTGGCCTTACAGTATGTTGGCCCTACAGTATGTTGGCATTACAGTAGGCCTTAGTGATATCTCCGTTATGTAGCTGCTGAGCACATTGTGATGTATGTTTTCCAGACAGAGGAGCAGATATGCAGACATCTTTCTCGCTGCGATGAGCAAAAATAGCATCTAGAAAATATTCAAATTGTTCCATGCTCAGAGAGCTATGAAACATGCACAACCCTCGTTCCTAAATATAAAGCCATCCATTAGTTCTCCCTCCAGACTCTCTACTTTATATTCACACTGTCAGCATCATCAGACCAACTGAATTGTTGGAACCATACATTATTGAATATCAGCAGACTGTAACAGCCTGAAGTTAAGAAGCTTCCCTATGAGCTGGGACTGTTTAGGAGGAGTCATAGGGAGTCAGATGTCAAAATTGGCTTAAAACAAGTAGCTTTTTGGTCTTAATTTAAGGTTAGGGTTAAGCATAAGGTTAGCAGTATGGTTAAGATTAGGCTTTGGTTTTATTTAATTTATTAGGATCCCCATTAGCCGATGCCAATGGAGACAGCTAGTCTTAGTGTGGTCCAACACACGAAAAATACATTAAAGACAACAGACCTTACAATTTACATACACACATTACATGTTAATGTTTTTAAATGTATGTCTATCAGTTAAACATATATAAATGTCAGTACATACACAACTAGTAGGTCATATGGGGGAGGGGCGCTTGTGCTGTGAGGTGTTGCTTTATTTGTTTTTGAAACCAGGTTTTCTTTTTACTTGCGCTATATAAGATGGAAGGGAGTTCAATGCACTCATGGCTCTGGATAATACTGGTCATTTCCTTGAATTTGTTCAAAGACCCCTGGTGGCATTTCTGGCGAGGGAAGTGTGTGTCCGTGCTGTGTGTAAGTTGGCTATGCAAAAAATGTGCAGTCAATCTTTCCTCAACTCTTTGCCAAGAGAGACTGGCATGCATATTATTAATAGTAGGCCTCTGATTACAATTAAGCAATAAGGCCCGAGGAGGTGTGGTATAAGGCCAATATACTATGGCTGTTCTTACGCGAGACGCAGTGCGGAGTGCCAGCAAACAGCCCATAGTCGTGGTATATTGGCCATATATCACAAACCCCAGAGGAGCCTTATTGCTAATATAAACTGGTTACCAACATAACTAGAGCAGTAAAACTACATGTTTTGTCGTACCCGTGGTATACGTTCTGATATACCATAGCTTTCAGCCAATCAGAATTTAGGACTCAAACCACCCAGTTTATAAAGAACAAGAGAGGGTGCCGCTCTGTTCTGGGCCAGCTGCAGCTTAATCATACAGAACTACAAATGCCTGTCTCAAGCTTCACGTCACTCACCAGGGCCATGATGATCTGGAGGAGGATTATGTATCTAATGTTGGCTTAATTTAGTAATTCATAAATTGGCAAAAAAAAAGGACAATTCTGTGAACTGTCGGGCAAGTTTTACATTTACACTAACTGTCATCTAGCTAGCTAGCTCATGGTTCGCTAGTTAGCAACATTGTCTGGCTATATGGCTACATTAACCGTCTATTTGTCTAGACATTTAAATGCATGAGAAATTAATTAAAACTAGTTTAGCTTTCTTTGGCTTTTATAAACCAACAGTCTAGCGTGCTGATTAACTAGCTAGCTAACGTACATGGTGAAGCTAGTCGTTCTTGACAATGTTTGCCTGTGTGGGTGAGGGGTGGGTAGCCTACTTAAATGAACTACTTGACTTAGCTAGCTGTATTATTTTGGTCTGTCTTTTTCAGAAGTTTCAGAGATGAACTGATAAGCATCCTCTCTTGAGTCAACAGTGTGCTTACTTTACTGCGAGAAGACATTGATCTGTTTGCTGTTACGCTCTGGACCGCAGATCATTATTATAACTAGTAAGGTTATGTAACATGAATTAGTCCTACCTGCTATGGTGGTTTTTAAATTAATTGGATTTCACATGTTAACTTTTGATGTAGAATTACTTTCATGTTATTGATGCCAAATTGCAAACCCTGTTTGCACCAACCAACTAGGTAAGCTGTTTTACAGCAACTACCTGGGGATTATTTGTATTTTTTATTATTATTATTTTTTACCCTTTTTTTTCTCCCCAATTTCTGTGGTATCCAATTGGTAGTTACAGTCTTGTCTCCATATGGACTCGGGAGAGATGAAGACCGAGAGCTGTGCGTCCTCCAAAACACAACCCAGCTAAGCCGCACTGCTTCTTGACACAATACCCACTTAACCCGGAAGCCAATGTGTCGGAGGAAACACCATACACCTGGCTACCGTGTCAGCGTGCATTGCGTCCGGTCCGCCACAGGAATCACTAGTGCGCGATGGGACAAGGACATCCCTGCCGGCCAAACCCTCCCCTAACCCAGATGACGTTGGGCCAATTGTGCGCCGCCCCATGGGTCTCTGGGTCGCGGCCGGCTGCGACAGAGCCTGGACTATAACCTAGAATCTCTAGTGGCACAGCTAGCACTGCGATGCAGTGCCTTAGACCACTGTGCCACTCGTGAGGCCAGGGGAATAGTTACAGGGGAGAGGAGAGGGGGATGAATGAGCCAATTGGAAGCTGGGGATGATTAGGTGGCCATGATGGGAATTTAGCCAGGACACCGGGGTTAACACCCCTATTCTTACGATAAGAGCCATGGGATCTTTAGTGACCACAGAGAGTCAGGACACCCGTTTAACGTCCCACCCAAAAGACAGCACCCTACACAGGGCAATATCCACAATCTTTCTGGGGGTCAGACTGAATGCAGTGGTAAATGTGCTGCTCACAATTGACGGCAGCAATATGGCTTTCAATCTGCAGCAGAACAATTAAACAAGTTAGTTCTGAATTGCTTAAATACAGCAGTGCATTGTGACACAATGAATTGAAATAGATTTAATATAGTAGGTAGAAATTAGAAGGGATTAAATATAGACCTCCACCCTCTGAAGGAGAAGAGGATCTGGTA
This sequence comes from Brachymystax lenok tsinlingensis, assembly GCA_030435695.1. Lineage (NCBI taxonomy): Eukaryota > Metazoa > Chordata > Actinopteri > Salmoniformes > Salmonidae > Brachymystax > Brachymystax lenok. The sequence continues at coordinate 40,633,266 of CM059792.1, read as the reverse complement.
AAATACGGATATGTTGCTAATAATCATCTAGGTAGATGGGTAATAATAATCATCATCATTAACATCATCAGATGGGTAATAATAATCATCATCATTAACATCATCATCTAGGTCGGTAGCTTCTTTGCAAAAAACTAGCATAGTATTCATGCCACATTATAAATATCTGACTGCTACTAGGATAGTATTCTGTACAAGACACAAGACTAAACTCATAAATAGAACTAATATTAGTTAAATAAAATATGGAACGGTAAAGGAAAATGTTCAATATATCTTTTGTTTTGGATCAATTTAGCTAGTAGTTAGCTAGCTGACAGCAAATGTGTCAGCTAGAGATGATGTGCAGGTGCTTGCAGGGATTTGTAGTATTGCATCATGTCTACGTTGATGCTAATAAGCATTTTTGAATCCGAGAGCTGAATATATTGAGAAAGTCACCTTGTCCGAGAGAGATTTACACGGTTATCAAAACGTCACGTCAGGGAAAGCCGACATGAAACACATGGTTCTAAAATCCCCAATGGGAAAAATGAATGGTGAAAAAACATTTCAAATGGAACCATTTCAGTGTTTGACCGGTAGGTTTTATGGGTATTATGTGGGGCTCTATAAAAGCTAGTGATGAACGAGTCATAGGGAGGCAGGCAGGTCCAGTGGCCAACTCTCTGAGAGGCCCGTACTCATAATCGAGATTAAGATCCACTGAGGTCTTGAAGGCTGTCCCGATCAGGCCTTGTTCATCACAAAATGGAGGGGATGCACATCAAATCAGAGCCTGTGATTAGATAAGATAACAAGCTGTTACCACAATGGCTTTTTAATCATTGCTAATAAAGTTCCCTCAAACATGAATACCTTACAGGAAAAGGACAGCATCCTTCACTCTCCGAGACCTCTCACTCAGAAAGCCTTACTTGCACTTTGTGTTTTTTTGTGTTATTTTTTCACAACTTCTCCTTCAACAGCAATGATGTTCGGGGGAGGAATGGCGGGGGAGGAGGAGTGGCAGGGGAGGAGGAGAGGAGTGGCGGGGGAGAGGAGTGGCGGGGGAGGAGGAGAGGAGTGGCGGGGGAGGAGGAGAGGAGTGGCGGGGGAGGCGTGATGTTGGGTCTAGTATAGCCATGCGTTTTCAAGGCAAACAACACAATTAATGCACTTTGCAGCTTTCCATGTCACCCAAGGCGGTCTGTCATGAGCCAGTGAAGTGGCCATTTAGAGGAAAGGTAAATGAGTTGCCCTTAACTCTTGAGTTTGCTGTAACCAAAGACATTCTGTAGTTCTGTGCCTCTTCTTTTTTCTCCAGCGGTGACAATGGCAGGTAGATACTGTATTGATAGATATAGATTGGAATGGATATAGTTGGCATGTAGATATACTGTAGATAGGTATCAATATAGATAGGTATAGATATAGATGGCATGTTGATATAGATAGGTATACAGACCCTTCGGAAAGTATTCAGACCCCTTGACTTTTTCCACATTTTGGTAGGTTACAGCCTTATTCTAAAATTGATTAAATACTTTTTTTCCCTCATACACACAATACCCCATAATGACAAAGCAGAAACAGGATTTTATGTTTGCAAATGTATTAAACATAAAATACTGATATCACATTTACATAAGTATTCAGACCCTTTACTCAGTACTTTGTTGAAGCACCTTTGGCAGCGATTACAGCCTCAAGTCTTCTTGGGTATGACGCTACAAGCTTGGCACACCTGTTTCTCCCATTCTTCTCTGCAGATCCTCTCAAGCTCTGTCAGGTTGGATGGAGAGCGTTGCTGCACAGCTATTTTCAGGTCTCTCCAGAGATCTTCGATCGGGTTCAAGTCCGGGCTCTGGCTTAGCCACTCAAGGACAATCAGAGACTTGTCTCGAAGCCACTCCTGTGTTGTCTTGGCTGTGTGCTTAGGGTCGTTGTCCGGTTGGAAGTTCCTAAGCACTCTGGAGCAGGTTTTCATCAAGGATCTCTCTGTACTTTGCTCCGTTCATCTTTGCCTTGATCCTGACTAGTCTTCCAATTCCTGCCGCTGAAAAACATCCCCACAGCATGATGCTGCCACCACCACGTTTCACCGTAGGGATGGTGCCAGGTTTCCTCCAGAAGTGACACTTGGCATTCAGGCCAAAGAGTTCAATCTTGGTTTCATCCGACCAGAGAATCTTGTTTATCATGGACTGAGAGTCTTTAGATGCTTTTTGGCAAACTCCAACTGTGCTGTCATGTGGCTTTTTTACTGAGGAGTGGCTTCTGTCTGGCCACTCTACCATAAAGGCCTGATTGGTTGAGTGCTGCAGAGATGGTTGTCCTTCTGGAAGATTCTTCCATCTCCACAGAGGAAATCTAGAGCTCTGTCAGAGTTACCATCGGGTTCTCGGTCACTTCCCTGACCTAAGCCCTTCACCCCCGATTGCTCTGTTTGGCCGGGCGGCCAGCTCGAAGAGAAGAGTCTTGGTGGTTCCAAACGTCTTCCATTTAAGAATGATTGAGCCCACTGTGTTCTTGGGGACCTTCAATGCTTCAGAAATGTTTTTGTACCTTTCCCTAGATCTGTACCTCTACACAATCCTGTCTCGGAGCTCAACGGACAATTCCTTCGACCTCATGGCTTGGTTTTTGCTCTGACATGCACTGTCGACAGTGGAGACAGGTGTGTACCTTTCCAAAGCATGTCCAATCAATTGAATTTACCACAGGTGGACTCCATGTTGGAGAAAAATCTCAAGTATGATCAATGGAAACAGTATGCACCTGAGCTCAATTTTGAGTCTCACAGCAAAGGGTCTGAATACTTACGTAATTAAGGTATTTCTGTTTTTATTTTGAATAAATGTACAAACATTTCTAAAAACCTGTTTTGGCTTTGTCATTATGGGGTATTGTATGTAGATTGCTGAGGATTTTTTTTTTGACTTAATGCTTTTTAGAATAAGGCTGTAACGTACCAAAAAGGTTAAAGGGTCTGAATACTTTCCGAAGGCACTATATATATAGATGGGTATAGATACAGTATAGATTGCATGTAGATAAGGATGGATGGATACATAGATAATTCCTTACGTGATTAATTCTTCAAGTGCAGTCGCAACAACCATCATGCGCTATGATGGAACTGGCTCTCATGAGGACCGCCACAGGAAAGGAAGACCCAGAGTTACCTTTGCTGCAGAGGATAAATTCATTAGAGTTAACTGTACCTCAGAAATTGCATCCCAAATAAATGCTTCACAGAGTTCAAGTAACAGACACATCTCAACATCAACTGTTCAGAGGAGACTGTATGAATCAGGCCTTCATGGTTGAATTTCTGCAAAGAAACCTCTACTAAAGAAGAAGAGACTTGCATGGGCCAAGAAACACGAGCAATGGACATTAGACCAGTGGAAATCTGTCCTTTGGTCTGATGAGTCCAAATGTGAGATGTTTTGTTCCAATTGCCGTGTCTTTGTGAGACGCAGGGTAGGTGAATGGATGATCTCCGCATGTGTGGTTCCCACCGTGAAGCATGGAGGAGCAGGTGTGGGGGTGCTTTACTGGTGACACTGTCAGTGATTTATTTAGAATTCAAGGCACACTTCACCAGCATGGCTACCACAGCATTCTGCAGCGATACGCCATCCTATCTGGTTTGAGCTTAGTGGGACTATCATTTGTTTTTCAACAGGACAATGACCCAACACACCTCCAGGCTGTGTAAGGGCTATTTGACCAAGAAGGAGAGTGATGGAGTGCAGCATCAGATGACCTGGCCTCAACCCAATTGAGATTGTTTGAGATGAGTTGGACTGCAGAGTGAAGGAAAAGCAGCCAACAAGTGCTCAGCATATGTGGGAACTCCTTCAAGACTGTTGGAAAAGCCTTCTAGGTGAAGCTAGTTGAGAGAATGCAAAGACTGCAAAACTGTCATCAAGGCAAAGGGTGGCTACTTTGAAAAATATAAAATATGTATTGATTTGTTTAACACTGTTTTGGTTACTACATGATTCAATTTGTGTTATTTCATAGTTATGTCTTCACTCTAATTCTACAAAGAAAAACCCTTGAATGAGTAGGAGTGTCCAAACCTTTGACTTGTACTGTACAATGATTCTTAGTGATAATTCTTCCAGTGTTCTGCACAGAGCGCACTATAAAAAAATGAAATTAATACATAATAGTAGATAAGGTTATCCAAGCAATAATAATAACCCTAGAGCAGTAAAAATAATACAAATAAATACAGATGAAAATAGTGTACTACATTTGACCTCTGACCAAAGTAGTGCACTGTCAAGGGAATAGGGTACTGTTTAGGACAGACTGAGGTGAGAGAACAGTAGTTAAAGCGGATGGTGGTGCAGAGCACAGCAGCGACTGTCTGTCTGTCGGGGGAGGAATCTGAGTGCACTCTCACACCTCTTAGTGAAAGCTCTGGGAACAAAGGTGTTATTTTTGTGTTTCTGTCCTGAAATGTTTGGTTTTGAACTCGCTGTCCTTAACTTGAGAGAAATTCATTTTTGCAACTTCCTGTGTTTGTCTTTCTATGTAACATAAAAATGGAACATCCTCACAATCCAATAAGCAGATCCTGTATGGGCAAGACTATTTACTTTGAAAGATAACATTTATAGGCACTGACACAACATACATTGCCGTAGGCTATCAAGGGAGAGGTAAGCGAGCCATTCAAATGATTAGATACAGTACATGGCTAGTATATCTCGTGACAAGCTCTCTATCTCCAGCAGTGGTGTAAAGTACTTAAGTAGTACTTTCAAGTATTTTTTACTTAAGTAATTTTTGGGGGTATCTGTGCTTTACTATTTATATATTTTTTACAACTTTTACTTTTACTTCACTATGCTCCTAAATAAAATGTTGTACTTTTTACTCCGTACATTTTCCCTGACACCAAAAAAGTACTCGTTACATTTTGAATGCTTAGCAGGACAGGAAAATGGTCCAATTCGCACACGTATCGAGAACATCCCTTGTCATCCCTTCTGCCTATGATCTGGCAGACTCACTAAACACAGATGCTTTGTTTTTAAATTATGTCTGGGTGTTTGAGTGTGACCCTAGCTATCCGTAAATAAAAAAATAACATTGTGCCATCTGGTTTGCTTAATATAAGGATTTTGTTTTATTATTTGTACTTTTACTTTTGATACTTGAGTATATTTTAGCAACTACATTTACTTTTGATACTTAAGTATATTTAAAATACTTTTAGACTTTTACTTAAGTAGTATTTTACTTGGTGACTTTCACTTTTACTTGAGTAATTTTCTATTAAGGTACGTTTACTCAAGTATGAGAATTTAGTACTTTTTCCACCACTGATCTCCAGTCAAGTAAAACATTGTACTGTATCTTACACCATGCAGCAGTTTCTCCAGTACATTTGAAATCTCAAAATGTATACCAAGGTCCTCTAACCTACATGTTTAATGCAATATCTCTTGTACATACTGCAAAGCATGTTGAATTTCTCAGACAGGACGTTTTTTTGTGATCAGAACCCATATCTTTTTTTATCTGTTCAACCGCTGTGGAGAGAAAGTAGAAATCCATACAACCCCTAGATTACACAAATTATGTATGACTGGTTGTTCAAGGAATGATTTGTGAACTGCACATTTCTGATGTGGGAAAATACTTGGCAATGAAGAGTAATTTGCTCATTTAGACAGTGGAAAGGTCAGGTCCATAAGGAAGCTTAAGGCCGGGGCTATTACTCCTAAAGAGCACAGGGAGAGGTCTGGACGAGAGGAGGGTTAGCTAAGGGTGGGCACACCACAGCACACAGAGCTACATCCGATGAGACGTAAATGATAGCGCCTTGCTTCATGAACTTCCCCTTCATTAACATGGAGGACTCTGCTTTAATGGGCTTGGCAGCTTTTGTGTGCAGTCGTATCTTTGACTGATCTGCAGCGCTTGGCACACGCTGGCTAACGAGGGGGATGAGGAGGGAGGGACGGAGGGAGAGGGGGTGGATGAGGGAGAGGAGGGGGTGATTGAATTACTCTACTCTTTTTACTGCTGGTCCCTGGGCGGGCATTTCGGAAACCCACCCGGCATCCACTGCATATGCCCGCCTAATCTGTTTCTCCAGCTGTGCCAGGTGTGATGGCGCCCAGCCTTTCTGCAAGGGCACCAAAATCACTGCAGAAAAACCTTTGGCTCTGGGCAAGGCTGATGAACAGCAGCTGCATAAATTCTCCCCTAATTATATTGTAAATAGCTGCAGCACAACAATAAAGCTTTGTTGGAGACATCTAGAGAATCACACACTGCATCTGTTCTGCCGCTCTCCCTCTTGCTCTGTTCTGAGAAGCAATTGTTCACTGATTCTGGGTTTGTATTTGTGTGTTTTTCATGCTTAACATTTGTATTTGTTTGTCTGGAAAGTTCTTTGATCGGGCCAAATTAGTCGATTTTAAAGAGTACACTTCTCTAGTGCATGTCATCTATGTGGACATCTCAATAGCTGATTAATTTGTTGAGTGGTAATCTCCTATGAACAAAGAGAAAGGCCTATCTGCAGCCCTCAGAGGAGAGGTGCCAATCTCTCGTTGATTATCTTTCTGTTTCCCTTCAGAAGAACCATTCTAATCTGGTATTGTACAAGAGGAAATAAATGGGACTAAAACCAGGCATGCACCATCTGATAGATCCACATCCCTAGAAGACTGTTGTTGTGTTTGTTTCAAGTGGAGAGCCTTCTGCTCCTACTACATGCTGATTATTGCTCAGAGATTGCCTCCTTTTTAGTGTGGGGCTCTTTGAAGAGACCAGAGAGGCACTCAGTGAGGAGGAAGAGTTGTGTCCCAAATGGCACCCTATTCCCTATATAGTCCATTCCCCACAGGGCTCTGGTCAAAAGTAATGCACTATATGGGGAATAGAGTGCCATTTAGGACACAACCTTGGTCCACTCTAATGAGCTGATGGTGGGACTGTGTTGCTGCAGTATAATGCTTTTAGTTTGATCCTGTGGAGGCTGGGATGGCGCTGGCCAATCTGCCGCTGCAACAACATGGACACACTATGGATTTGCTTCACTTTGTGTCCATCTCTGTGTGCATCAGAGACTGTGTCGGGCGGCCGGGGCTTGGAGGCTTGAGAGATGGGCTGTACTCCGGCTGAATGTTCCATGGCTGAGTACCATGAGTTCTCATCTGTTTTGATCTGCTGGATATAGAGCACACAGACCAAATACATTGATTGTTAGTTTGTCTGCTTTTTTGCCAGTTGTGTGTTGAATGTGTCATAGGAGTTAGCCTACAGCTAGCAGTGAGACACAATGCTATCTCCTAAGTCACTGGATGTGTTAGCCTGTTTGGCATTAATCAAAATGCCTGCCTCCACTTTGAGCCAACAGTGTAGCGTCTGGGCCTGTGTTTGAGCGGTGCAGGTGTGAATGTGTGTATGATTTATTTCTTTGACTCCCTAGTGGCTGGAAGGAGTAACACTATCTATTGACGGACGTGTCTGGGAAGGAGTGGGGATGGAGGGAGATCGGGAGGTCTAGCAGCAACATAATGAATATAAATGATATGAGTCTCAGGGTGCTTGGGCCTGTCATTCAGTACCACTGCCTGGTGAGAGCCCAGCTGGTGTACTCAGGCCTGCTGTTAGACACTAAGCATGTCGTATGATATCAGTAAACACAACGGGTCCTTATCAGTCAGAGCATTGCAGTATAGTGGTTCATAAAGCCGTTACGCAACATGTTTCACTGTATTACGTATCTTTATGGCAACGATTGAATTTATGTGTACCGCCGGGATGACATCAATCGACTTGTGTAACAGCATGAAGACATTTTCTAAATGCCACATACAATGCTTTTACATAAAAAAGGATTGATCGCAGAGCCACTGCTTATAAAATGTAATAAGTGTACGTTCAGCAGTTAGGAGATTGTCAATCGAATTTGAGACGAGGAAATGAAATGAACACATCTCCGTTGCAGATGTCGTAAAGCATCAATCCAATCCAATAAACTGTCAATCCAATCAACTTCCCAGTTCAGAGGAAAAAAATTCAATGGAGGCAGCCAAAGGGCCGTATGCAAATCAAAGTGACATTTGGTTTCGCCGTGGGCTGAGGAGCGTCCATTATCATAACTCATCCAGGGTCCATATCCCTGCTCTGCTCGAAGGGAGAGGCTGGCTCCTCTCTCATGGAACTGTGGCTTTACGGAGAGCTTGTCACGCTGCTGCTTTTAATTGACCCATTAAAACCCAGTGACCAGCGTGTCAATGCTCTCCGCGCTCCACTGAGACGCTCTGTCATTTACATACGGTGCAGAGCTGTGCGGTACGCCAGCGCTCGGCTCGCCGGGCCAGTGGGGAAACGGACACTCTCTGTCAGGGCTTGTTTGGCATGTATAGGCCTCGCCTTGTCATCTCCCATCTCTCTCTCTGGTTTCCTGTAGGTCAATGTAATATCTCATGGGTTTGTGAGAGGTTTATTCAAATCAAATCAAATTTTATTGGTCACATACACATATTTAGCAGATGTTATTGCGGGTGTAGCGAAATGCTTGTGTTCCTAGCTTCAACAGTGCAGTAATATCTAACAAATACTAATGACTAATGTGGCGTAGTCCCTTGTGAGAGACAACTTTTATGGGAATGTCAAAGCTTTTAGACTCTTCAGGGGGAAATGGAGACTGATGCCATGGGATTCAAATAGGAGTAGAGTCAAATAATTAGTGGATTGCTGGCATGTGTGAATTTGTCCTAGACCAGGAGTACTCAACGTTTACCCTCTGGAGCCTGCTGCTTTTCTGTTCTACCTGATAATTAATTTCACACACTTGGTGTTCAGTCCGTGATTTGAAGGGAACAATGAAAACAGTTGAGTTTGAGGGTTCTAGCCCAAACTCCTTTTGAAGTCAAATTTCTTCTGAATGCTCTCACCTTGGCGTTATACAGTGTTGTGTCCCAAATGGCAACCTATTCCCTATGTAGTTCTTTACTTTTGACCAGAGCCCTATTTATCTTCCTGTATCTTCCTTTCTGCTTGACTCACTCAGATCAATGAAAGGATGAACCCATTATCAGGACAGGAGAAAGCACCTTAATATTGACAAAGCATCAAACTAGAGTTTTAGGAATTTTAGGTATTTGTGTGTGTGTGTGTGTTAATGCTTGTGTGTAGGTGCATGAGTGTGTGCATGAATCTGTGTATGTTTTAAAAGCGTTTTTAAAAGAGGGGTCTCTTTTGACAAATATTTGGCTGGGGGGAAAGTGTCTCAGCCAGGTCAGTCTGTGAATGGAGAGAGTTGTGGATGGATGGCTACATCCTGTCAGCAGAGAGAAGAGGATAAAAACATGGACATGTAGCTAGCCTAGCACCAGTCATAACAGCGTGCCAAAGCCATTTCAAGGACACTCCTTCTGGAATCATGGTGATGGCTGTGGATTCATAAAGGTGGGGTCAGGAGTTTGTGTCCTAGTAGACTGCTGCTCGATCTGCCATATTTCACCTGGCTCTGGGCTTTTTCACTGATTCTACAAAAGCCCCAGCCAAAAGAGGACAGCCTCTGCCAATTAAAAACCATTGTGGTAATGATGATGGTTATGATGATCGTGATGACTGAACATTATCTCAGATCACCTTCTTTGCAGCTGTGTTTTTCATCATTTGTGGGAGAGCTTATTGAGTGTCATGCTTCACTGAGATTTAGAGAATCAACAGAAAATGAATTCCATTCTGCCACCTTGAACTTGAAAATGTAGCCTATTTCAGAAGAACAGAATAGGATATTCTGAGTTGTCATTATGTTAGGCCATGATCTGGCTATGCCGAATGGCTGTGAGATACGCTAGTTAATTTAGTAAGCAATATTTGTTTATAATTCCCTTGGCATTATTTTATAGAAAGAACCAAAATTATTTAGTTCTGAACAGAACCACATTTTTTTTCATTCCGTTCCACTGTTCCGAACAGACAAATAAAAAGAATTGGAACTGGTTCGAACCCAAAAAAGGTAACGGTTTGTGCTGTTGCTTTTCATTTTTGTTTTTACAGCTCATTAAATTACTTCACCAATCAGTGCGTATAGTTGTTTACGTGCGTGATGGACAGACAAGTGTAGCTTACGGCACAAGATGTGACTGAAATTTTACAGGTGGAGAGAGAGCGAGAGGGTTGAAGAGCAGGCTTGAAACGCTTGTTATGACATGCACTATCTGAATTAGGTCCACAGAATTATACCTAAGAGGAGCAGCTTCGATGAAGAAACTTTGAATGTCCTTTGAGCTAGCTAGCTAACAAGCTTGTATGTGCAGAGCAGCACCAGAATTAAAAACGCGTCTTAACCTTTTGAAGTTAATAAATCCAACATGAAACGTGATAACTAGGCCTATAGTATACTTGACTAGCATTGAAAAGTGAATACATTTTTCTCAAGCTAGCTAGCCATCTTCTAAATACGGTCCTGCTGCGACGTCATCTTTCAGAGTAGTCATCCCTCAGGATCTCTATGATGCCACCTACTGATATGTCATCTCTCAGTGCAGTGCATCTCTCAGGAAAAGTGGGAGTATCGAAATGAGTGGGTGTTTGGAAAGGAACCATATAAGAAGTGGGGGTTTCGAAAAGAACCATATAAGGACAAGTGGGGGTTTCGAAAGGAACCATATAAGGAGAAGTGGGGGTTTCGAAAGGAACTATATAAGAAGTGGGGGTTTCGAAAGGAACCATATACGGACAAGTGGGGGTTTCGATAGGAACCATATAAGGACAAGTGGAGGTTTCCCCCAGCGGTCTAAGGCACTGCATCTCAGTGCTAGAGGCGTCACTACTGACCCTGGTTCGATTCCAGGCTGTATCACAACCGGCCGTGATTGGGTGTCCCATCGGGCGGAGCACAATTGGCCCAGCTTCGTCCGGGTTAGGGTTTGGCCGTTAACTGACTTGACTTGAGAGGCTATGAGGACAGTGATGACAGATCTGGAACCTGCGACTGAGTCTTTGATGCAGACTTGAAAGCCACGTATGGTTTCCCTCTGCTATGGCCTACCTGCAGACTCTGTTTTCCCGGCTGCAGGAGGGCACATAAGAGCTCCTCCGTGAAGTGATGGAGGCGTCTCCACATGAATGTGGCCCACGCCCACGGACGGTCCATGGTGCAAGTGGTTACCTCCCAGCACCATCTCTGGCTGGCCCAATCCCGTCTGCCAGCTGCTCTTCAGAGCACATTTGCCACTCACCCCATCACCCGAGGGCTGACGTTTGGCCCAGGGGTTGATTAAATTTTAGAGCAGACCGATAAGGTTCGTAGGGACCGGGAGACCTTGAGACGGTTCATGCCGCCTCCTCAGGCCCCGGGTCCAAGGCAGACGGACCGTCGCCACCCACCTGCACCCAAACGATAGTGGGGTCCCTCTCCTACCCCATTGCCTCATGCTAAGGGACGACAGTGGCAAGGGGCACAGCGTGAAGTGAAGCAACAGCCTGTTTTTCCCCACACAGGTCTTCCCTGTTTTTTGCAGAGGTACTGGGTAATTTATCCTTCACCGGGTTCCTATTCCTCCAAGCGGGTCACGTGAAATAAGCTCTCCCAGAGACTCTGACCCCTGCTCCGTGGCCTTGTTGGCTTGGCTGAGCTTATGGTTTCCCTTTGTTCTGCTCTTGGTGCACTGGTATTGAGGTTGTGCACGAGTCATGCAGTGTGCAGTATGTCCTCCAATACCTGCAGTCTCGCTTGGATGAGGGCTTAGCAGCTTCTACACTGAGAGGGTATTTGGCCGCTATATCTGCCTGCCATGTGGGGTGGATGGACAGGCCAGTGGGGCACCATCCCTTGGTCTCCAGGTTTATGAAGTTATGAAGGTTCGTCACTTGCGTCCTGCTAGGACCCGCTCCATGTGAGCTGGGATCTGGATGTGGTCTTGGCAGCTTTGGCAAAGCCGTCTTTTGAACCGTTGGAGACTGCCTCCCTGGAACACTTCTCTATGAAGGTGGCTTTCTTGGTAGCGATTACTTCCACGAAGAGGGGGGGTGAGCTCCATGCTCTTTCCGTATAGAAAAACAGACCAGCTCTTTGTCTGCTATAGTGAGAGAGTCCTGGGGGATGGGCTATCAAATCAGAGACTCTCTTACTGGATCGTGGACACGATTATGACGGCATACCGCCTGGCTGGCAGGCCAGTGCTGGGATCTGTGGTGGCACATTCAACACGATGTGTGGCTGCATCCTGGGCTCTACTGAGAGGAGTGCCCCTCACTGATATCTGTGCTGCGGCCAGCTGGGCCTCCTCTTGCACCTTTTGCTAGGTACTATCGGGTAAATGTGGCACCTCCCTCTGCGGTTGGTTCAGCGGTCCTGGGCGTGGCCTCCCCTTCCAGGGACTGTGTCGGGAACCCCCTTCCACATTGATGGCCCCTGCATCTCGGTCCCACGCTGGGACTTAGCTGCTGGATAGCCAGGTCCCTCTAGCACCGACTAAATCTGGTGCGGGTATACCAATATATTGGAATGATCCAATATAGTGAAACATAACGAAGGTTACGTATGTAAGCACGGTTATGTGAGCTATATGGATCACTCCAATCCTCTACGGTGCTAGAGGTGCCTCACAAATGACGTAGAGAACGTGTCACGGCCATGGGGTCTATATATAGGGGCAGACCCCAGCCGTGACACAGGTGTACACGGGAGTAAATCTGTAAATCCTCACCTCAATATATTGGAGTGATCCATATAGCTCACATAACCGTGGTTACATACATAACCTTCGTTCATTAGAGTTACCAGCCTCAGAAACTGCAGCCCAAATAAATGCTTCAGAGTTCACGTAACAGACACATGATAAATTCAGTGGTGTAAAGTACTTAAGTAAAAATACTTGAAAGTACTACTTAAGTAGTTTTTTGGGGTATCTATACTTTACTTACTATTTATACTTTTGACAACTTTTAATGTACTTTTTACTCCATACATTTCCCCTGACACCCAGAAGTACTCATTACATTTTGAATGCTTAATAGGACAGGAAAATTATCCAATTCACACACTTATCAGGAGAACATCCCTGGTCATCCCTACTGCCTCTGACCTGGCAGACTCACTAAACACAAATGCTTTGTTTTTAAATGATGTCTGAGTGTTGGAGTGTGGCACTGGCTATCCCTACATTAAAATAATAAGAAAATGATGCCGCCTGGTTTCCTTAATATAAGGAATTTGAAATTATTTATACTTTTACTTTTGATACTTAAGTATATTTAAAACCAAATACTTTTAGACTTTTACTCCAGCAGTATTTTACTGGGTGACTTTCACTTTAACTTGAGTAATTTCTTATTAAGGTATCTTTACTTACACTCAAGTATGACAATTGGGTACTTTTTCCACCACTGCTTGAATGTAAGAAATTGAGCAATAAATATAGCAGCAGCAAGAAAGCTGGGATCCTCTTTTAAATGGTGGCCATTCAAAACTGTTTTCACACGCGATTGCGTAATGACTGGGCTTAGGTATAAGAACACGTTTCACTAGGCTCTGTATGCTATGGGCTCTCCAACTGTGTTCCAGGGGTCTTTGGCCTACAGGCTATATTTTGAGTTATTTGTCTTCTTTAGGGGGCGGCAGGTAGCATTTAGGGGGTGTCAGGTAGCCTTTTGGGGGGCAGCAGGTAGCCTGGGGCAATGGGGTGGCAGGGAAGGCTGGGACGGCTGGGGCGGCAGGTAGCCTGGGGCGGCAGGTAGCCTGGGGCGGCAGGTAGCCTGGGCCGGCAGGTAGCCTGGGGCGGCAGGTAGCCTGGGGTGGTTGGAGCGTTGGGCCAGTAACTGAAAGGTTGCTGGATCGAATCCCCCGAGCTGACAAGGTAAAAATCTGGGGTTCTGCCCCTGAACAAGGCAGTTAACCAACTGTTCCCCGGTAGACCGTCATTGTAAATAAGAATTTGTTCTTAACTGACTTGCCTGGGGCTGACTAAGTTAAATGAAGGTAAAACATTTTTGTTGTTGTGAAACAAACCTAATCAAAACATATAGGCCTATGGGCTAGGCTACATGATGTGTTGTAGATATAAGGACCCTGGGACTAAACACCTCCCTCTGCAACTGGATCCTAGACTTCCAGACGGGCCGCCCCCCCCAGGTGGTAAGGGTAGGCAACAACACGCCTGCCACGCTGATCCTCAACACTGGGACCCCTCAGGGGTGTGTACTTAGTCCCCTCCTGTACTCTCTGTTCACCCACGACTGCGTGGCCAAACACGACTCCAACACCATCATTACGTTTGCTGATGACACAACAGTGGTAGGCCTGATCACCGACAACGATGAGACAGCCTATAGTGTGGAGGTCAGAGACCTGGCAGTGTGGTGGCAGGCCAAAAACCTCACCCTCAATGTGAGCAAGACAAAATGAGCTGATCGTGGACTACAGGAAAAGGCTGGCCGAACAGGCCCCCATTAACATCAACGGGGCTGTAGTGGAGCGGGTTGAGAGTTTCAAGTTCCTTGGTGTCCATATCACCAATGAACTATCATGGTCCGAACACACCAAGACAGTCGTGAAGAGGACATGACAACACCTTTTCCCCCTCAGGAGACTGAAAAGATTTGGCATAGGTCCCCAGATCCTCAAGACATTCTATAGCTTCACCATCGAGAGCATCCTGGCCGGTTGCATCACCGCCTGGTATTGCAACTGCTCGGCATCTAACCGTAAGACGCTACAGAGGGTAATGTGTACGGCCCAGTACATCACTGCAGCCAAGCTTCCTGCCATCCAGGACCTACAGTGCCTTGCAAAAGTATTCACCCCCCTTGGCATTTTTCCTATTTTGTTGCATTACAACTTGTAATTTAAATAGATTTTTATTTGGATTTCATGTAATTGGACATACACAAAATAGTCAAAATTGGTGAAGTGAAATGAAAAAAATTACTTGTTTAAAAAATGGTAGTGGTGCATGCATATGTATTCACCCCCTTTGCTATGAAGCCCCTAAATAAGATCTGGTGTAACCAATTACCTTCAGAAGTCACATAATTAGTTAAATAAAGTCCACCTGTGTGCAATCTGAGTGTCACATGATCTGTCACATGATCTCAGTATACAGTAGGGAGAACAAGTATTTGATACACTCCCGATTTTTCAGGTTTTCCCACTTACAAAGCATGTAGAAGTCTGTAATTTTTATCATAGGTACTCTTCAACTGTGAGTGACGGAATCTAAAACAAAAATCCAGAAAATCACATGGTATGATTTTTAAGTAATTCATTTGCATTTTATTGCATGACATAAGTATTTGATACATCAGAAAAGCAGAACTTAATATTTGGTACAGAAACCTTTGTTTGCAAATACAGAGATCATACGTTTCCTGTAGTTCTTGACCAGGTTTGCACACACTGCAGCAGGGATTTTGGCCCACTCCTCCATACAGACCTTCTCCAGATCCTTCAAGTTTCGGGGCTGTCGCTGGGCAATACGGACTTTCAGCTCCCTCCAAAGATTTTCTATTGGGTTCAGGTCTGGAGACTGGCTAGGCCACTCCAGGACCTTGAGATGCTTCTTACGGAGCCACTCCTTAGTTGCCCTGGCTGTGTGTTTCAGGTCGTTGTCATGCTGGAAGACCCAGCCACGACCCATCTTCAATGCTTTTACTGAGGGAAGGAGGTTGTTGGCCAAGATCTCGCGATACATGGCCCCATCCATCCTCCCCTCAATACGGTGCAGTCGTCCTGTCCCCTTTGCAGAAAAGCATCCCCAAAGAATGATGTTTCCACCTCCATGCTTCACGGTTGGGATGGTGTTCTTGGGGTTGTACTCATCCTTCTTCTTCCTCCAAACACGGCGAGTGGAGTTTAGACCAAAAGCTCTATTTTTGTCTCATCAGACCACATGACCTTCTCCCATTCCTCCTCTGGATCATCCAGATGGTCATTGGCAAACTTCAGACGGGCCTGGACATGCGCTGGCTTGAGCAGGGGGACCTTGCGTGCGCTGCAGGATTTTAATCTATGACGGCGTAGTGTGTTACTAATGGTTTTCTTTGAGACTGTGGTCCCAGCTCTCTTCAGGTCATTGACCAGGTCCTGCCGTGTAGTTCTGGGCTGATCCCTCACCTTCCTCATGATCATTGATGCCCCACGAGGTGAGATCTTGCATGGTGCCCCAGACCGAGGGAGATTGACCGTCATCTTGAACTTCTTCCATTTTCTAATAATTGCGCCAACAGTTGTTGCCTTCTCACCAAGCTGCTTGCCTATTGTCCTGTAGCCCATCCCAGCCTTGTGCAGGTCTACAATTTTATCCCTGATGTCCTTACACAGCTCTCTGGTCTTGGCCATTGTGGAGAGGTTGGAGTCTGTTTGATTGAGTGTGTGGACAGGTGTCTTTTATACAGGTAACGAGTTCAAACTGGTGCAGTTAATACAGGTAATGAGTGGAGAACAGGAGAGCTTCTTAAAGAAAAACTAACAGGTCTGTGAGAGCCGGAATTCTTACTGGTTGGTAGGTGATCATATACTTATGTCATGCAATAAAATGCTAATTAATTATTTAAAAATCATACAATGTGATTTTCTGGATTTTTGTTTTAGATTCCGTCTCTCACAGTTGAAGTGTACCTAAATTACAGACTACATGCTTTGTAAGTAGGAAAACCTGCAAAATCGGCAGTGTATCAAATACTTGTTCTCCCCACTGTATATACACCTGTTCTGAAAGGCCCCAGAGTCTGAAACACCACTAAGCAAGGGGCTCCACCAAGCAAGCGGCACCATGAGGGATTACATCTGACCTCCATCTAGGACGTGACAACGGTTAATAAAATCTCCCCATTTCTGCCCATTTTCTTTGCACAGTTTTGCAGGCCTTCTCATACAGCTGCAACTGTATATGCATTCATAAATCAAGACCTTTCTTGAGTTGGGCTCTGGGATGGTGCAACTGTTGAGAATGTGAGCCTATGGTAGTGTGGGGGAAAGGGGTTGAGTGTGTATGAGTGTGTTTGAGTGGGTATGAGTGTGTGGGTGTATGTGTGTATCCCACAACTGTTGCGAGGGAGTAAAAGATGTTAGGGACAATTTAGGACAATTCACAATAATTGTTTGCTAATATAATAATTGCTTGCAATAATATAATTTTGGTAATGGCGAGACTGGTGAGAGGTAAAGTCCTTTACATAAATTGCCTACATTACTACAAATATTAATAGCTAATTATGGAAAATATATTTTTTATGGCTATATATAATACAAATCGAGGTGAGGGCGATGGAAATACATTTGCCGGTTGATCTACTTCTGTTCTGTGAGTGGCACTGTGCTCTTTTCGAAGGATGGATCCCAGTCTCTTCAGGGCTATGGGACCCGGGGGGTCGGGGGTGTCTGCCGGGCAATCATCATGTTACTTTTTAATGGTACGTTTACAAACATATATTTTGATAAATAGAATTGAAGTTGTGTCTCATTATGGTAAGTGGTGAAATAAGTATAGCCAGTTATAATTGTAATGGCTTAGCAGATAATAAGAAAAGATTATCAGTGTTTACCTGGCTAAAAGAGAAAGAATATAATATCTATTGTTTACAGGAAACTCATTCAACAATTTTAGATGAAGTTTTGTGGAAAAGGGACTGGGGTGGCAAAATATATTTCTCCCATGGGCAAAGACATTCAAAAGGGGTGATGGTATTAATTAACAGTAATTTTGATCCAAATGTGCAAATTGTCCAAACAGATCATCAAGGTAGATGGATTATTTTAAATATGTTATTGGACAATAAACAGATATGGCTTATTAACCAATACGGTGCAAATAATGATGATCCTCGCTTCTTTGAAAATATATAGAAGAATGTATCAACTCTACAAGCAACACAAACTCTATTATTATGGTGGGAGATTTTAATACGGTCTTAAATACCTCTATGGACCGTAAAGGAAATCACACTACAGACTATCACCCTCAGGCACTTAAGGAAATCCTGAATGTCATGGATATATTGGAATTAGTGGATATATGGAGGCTTAAATACCCTGACCTAGTGAGATATACATGGCGGAGGCTTAATCAAGCTAGTCATCTTGGTTACTTTCTTATTTCATTCTCTCTGGCACCAAAAGTTTTAAAAGTGTTGATAGGGGACAGAATGTGGTCAGATCATCACATAATTGGCATATATATTACTTTTCCAGAATTTTCACGTGGGTGAGGATATTGGAAATTTAATCAAATCCTACTAGATGATAAATTGTTTATAACTAGGACAGAAGAATTTATAACTGACTTTTTCAGACATAACATAGGTACAGCAGATCCCCTTATTGTATGCGACACTTTTAAATGTGTCTTTAGAGGCCATGCATTTCAGTACTCATCTATAAACCAAAAGCAATTTAGATAGAGTACTTATTAATTAACAAAGAAAATTGAAGGACTAACAGTACAGTTAGATAGAAATATAAACAGTACCATAGAGGAACAGAATAAGTTAGAAGAAAAACAAAAAGAAAAGGAGGAACTTATTCAAGAAAGATCCAGTGTAATATATTATAAAAATAAAGCGAACTGGGTGGAACATGCACCAAATTATTTTTCAATCTTCAATATAGAAATGCTACCAAATTTTTTTTATTGAAACTTGTTACAAATGATGGAGTCACGCATGATTCACCGAATTATATTTTGAAAGAGCAAGTAAAGTACTTTAGGAATATGTTTTTGTTTCAGTCTCCTCCACCTCCACTAACCGAAGCTAATTGTATGGAATTTTTTCCTTATAATAATTTAGAATTAACATCTGTACAGAAAGACTCATGTGAAGACCAAATTACAGAGGATGAACTTCTTGGTGCAATTAAAGCCTTTACGGCTGGGACAACTCCAGGGCTGGATGGCATACCAGTGGAAGTATAAAATGGGTTAAAGTTATGTATAGTAACCCTAGGTGTAAAATAGTAAATAATGGCTACATCTCAGAAAGTTTGAAACTGTCTATAAGAGTAAAACAAGGTTGTCCACTATCGGCATATCTATTTATTATTGTCATCGAAATGTTGGCTGTTAAAATTATA
The DNA here is from genome assembly GCA_030435695.1 of Brachymystax lenok tsinlingensis. Lineage (NCBI taxonomy): Eukaryota > Metazoa > Chordata > Actinopteri > Salmoniformes > Salmonidae > Brachymystax > Brachymystax lenok. Next base: position 40,614,218 of record CM059792.1, on the reverse strand, counting down.
TCCAACAATAATATTAAGGGATTCGAAATCCGCGGCTTAAAAACAAAGGTGTCATTGTACACTGATGATTCGTGTTTTCTTTTAAAACCACACTTAAATCCCTCCACGGCTTCATAAAGGATCTAAATACATTTGCTAACCTCTGGATTAAAACCAAATTATGATAAGTGTACTATGTTACGTGCAAATTGCAAATTTTACACTACCGTGTAGTTTACCAATAAAATGGTCTGACGGTGATGTGGACATACTCGGTATACAAATCCCAAAAGATTAGAAAGTTAGCAAAAAACGATAAGATCTTGCTGCCATGGAAAGGAAAATACATGTCTATTTGTGGAAAAATCACCCTAACTAACTTCATAGGACTAGGCCCCTTTTTTTTCCACCTCTTGCCTGAATGACGTGCCCAAAGTAAACTGCCTGTAGCTCAGGCCCTGAAGCCAGGATATGCATATATGATATAAAGGATTTTATCTAAAAAAACGACACATCATGTTATAGCTGTTATAGCTTTTTAAATTCTATGAACAAAAACTATTCAATTTTATTTGAAATGGCAAGCCAGACAAAATTTAAAAGGGCCTATTTGTATAACGAATATGAATTCAGGGGGCAGAAAGGATTAAATATTAGAGAAATAGACCTCTTTCTAAAGGCATCAGTCATACAAAAGATATACTTAAATCCAGACTGGTTCTCTAGTAAATTGGTAGGAATGTCTCACCTAATGTTCAAGAATGGCCTTTTGTCCCTTTGTTCAGATTGCAACTGCTCACTTTCAGTTGTTTGAAAAGGAAATAATCTCCAAAATATTAGAAAGTTGGTTGCATTTTCAGTTCAATCCACTTGATAAGACAGAACAAATAATACAACAAATATTGTGGTTAAACTCAAATACACTAATTGATAAAAAAATAAATAATAATTCAATTAAATGTATAAAAAGGTATAATTTTAGTGAGGGATATCATAAATAGGACTGGTGGAGTTATGTCACACATGCAGCTAACACAGACATATGGAAATGTCTGGTCTACCCAAAATTACAACCAACTAATTGTAGCATCACCACAAAAATGGAAGAGGCAAGTAGAAGGGGGAAAAAGTAAGGAACTTGTCTGTCGGCCCTGCATTAAAGAACATAAACGGTTAAAGAAAAGTGTGATAAATATATAGGATAATTTCATTTAAGGACCAAAAAAATGACAGCTGTGCCATGTAAATTGCAAAATAGTTGGGGAGATTTTCGATGTACCCATTCCATGGCACATGGTTTCTGAATTGACATGCAAAACAACGCCGGATTCAAAACTTCGAATTTTTCAATTTAAATTACTGTACAAAATTCTTGCAACCAATAGAATGTTATATACAGTTGAAGTCGGAAGTTTACATACACCTTAGCCAAATACATTTAAACCCAGTTTTTCACAATTCCTGACATTTAATCCTAATAAAAAGTCCCTGTCTTAGGTCAGTTAGGATCAGAATAATAGTAGAGAGAATGATTTATTTCAGCTTTTATTTCTTTCATCACATTCGAAGTGGGTCAGAAGTTTACATACACTCAATTAGTATTTGGTAGCATTGCCTTTAAATTGTTTAACTTGGGTCAAACGTTTCGGGTAGCCTTCCACAAGCTTCCCACAATAAGTTGGGTGAATTTTGGTGTAACTGAGTCTGGTTTGTGGGCCTCCTTGCTTGCACACGCTTTCTATAGGATTGAGGTCAGGGCTTTGTGATGGCCACTCCAATACCTTGACTTTGTTGTCCTTAAGCCATTTTGCCACAACTTTGGAAGTATGCTTGGGGTCATTGTCCATTTGGAAGACTTATTTGCAACCAAGCTTTAACTTCCTGACTGATGTCTTGAGATGTTGCTTTAATATATCCACATAATTTCCCTTCCTCATGATGCCATCTATTTTGTGAAGTGCACCAGTCCCTCCTGCAGCAAAGCACCCCCACAACATGATGCTGCCACCCCCGTGCTTCACGGTTGGGATGGTGTTCTTCGGCTTGCAAGCCTCCCCATTTTTCCTCCAAACACAACGATTGTCATTATGGCCAAACAGTTATATTTTTGTTTCATCAGACCAGAGGACAGTTCTCTAAAAAGTTTGATCTTTGTCCCCATGTGCAGTCTGTAGTCTGGCTTTTGGAGCAGTGGCTTTTCCTTGCTGAGCGGCCTTTCAGGTTATGTCGATATAGGACTCGTTTTACTGTGGATATAGATACTTTTGTACCTGTTTCCTCCAGCATCTTCACAAGGTCCTTTGCTGTTGTTCTGGGATTGATTTGCATTTTTACCACCAAAGTACGTTAATCTCTAGGAGACAGAACACGTCTCCTTCCTGAGCGGTATGACGGCTGTGTGGTTCCATGGTGTTTATACTTGCGTACCATTGTTTGTACAGATGAACGTGGTACCTTCAGGGATTTGGAAATTGCTCCCAAGGATGAACCAGACTTGTGGAGGTCTCCAATTGTTTTTCTGAGGTCTTGGCTGATTTCTTTTGATTTTCCCATGATGTCAAGCAAAGAGGCACTGAGTTTGAAGGTAGACCTTGAAGTACATCCACAGGTACACCTCCAATTGACTCAAATGATGTCAATTAGTCAGAAGCTTCTAAAGCCATGACATAATTTTCTGTCATTTTCCAAGCTGTTTAAAGGCACAGTCAACTTAGTGTATGTAAACTTTTGACCCACTGGAATTGTGATACAGTGAATTATAAGTAAAATAATCTGTCTGTAAACAATTTTTGGAAAAATTACTTGTGTCATGCACAAAGTAGATGTCCTAACCGACTTGCCAAAACTATAGTTTGTTCACAAGAAATTTGTGGAGTGGTTGAAAAAGGAGTTTTAATGACTCCAACCGACTTCAACTGTATATATGGGGGATACAATCTTCCCAGATCTGCAGATTTTGCTGTGAGGAGGCATAGTCATTAGATGATTTATTTTGGTACTGTCCATATGTAGCTCGTTTTTGGTCACAGGTTCAGGACTGGTTGAAGAATTGCAGCATGTGCCTAGAACTAACGCTGCAGATCGCAATACTGGGTGCTTTGAAAAGCCATAGTCAATCAATCAATAATATAATAATTATTTTAGCAACATTTTTATATTTAATTTACATAAAAATATATGTGCCATTTCTTGCCTTGCCTTGGCATCATTCACATGTGATAATATTGTCGCCCATCAGACTATTCTCATTTTAATCTTGTCTTTACATATACTAAATAATATATGTGTGAAATGAGTTTTGATTTAGAATAGACCATTATCATGCACCTGTCGGAAACAGGGACAGGGGAAAAAAGACATGTCATCCATAGGCACTTCAATAGAAAATGGAGGTTGCTTTTCCCGCGGTTCCTTTTCATACCAGCCAGGTAGTCTACTCCCGTTGTATAGCGAAGCAATGTGCTTAATATTAGGAAAGTTGATAAATAAATATAGTAGGCCTAGCCTATAGAAAGCTGATGGGATCCTTCTCTTTTTAAGAGGCCATTTCTCACTCAAAAGCATAGTCTATAGAAATGTTGGTGACAGAAAATGTATTTAATTCCATGCATTAACCAGCTATGAGGGTCTGGCTCTCGCTGCGCAACAAACCCTATTCTGCCCAAACTCTGAATGTCAGGGCTCTCATGAAGTGTTTGATTAGATTTTCGATTGCGTTTGCAATTATGTCAGAGTGATTAGAGAGACAATAGAGCGCTGAGTACCGGCCATTAGCGACTGGAAATTAGCAAGTTTGGTAGGCTACTAATGACCAGCAGCAGCATGCAGTTTTGAAGAAGCCTAGTTACCATGACTCAAAGATCAAGTGACTGCCGGTAGGACTGTAGTATGGTTACTGTAACAGCCCTAGTTGTGCCTCCTGGTTTGCTGAGAGGGTGAAATGTGAGTGGGAGCGTGATGTTTGCTTGGAAAGGGCATGTGTGTGTGTCATATGTGTGCTAGCATTGCATGCATCTGTGTCAACTCTCACCTGTGCTTCCTTATGTGTGCGTGGACCCCTGTTATCTCCTGGCCCGCTGTACCATGTGACATTGTCAGATGAGGGGTGACAGTGTGGGCCAGGGGCCATCAGATTAAGACCTCCAGAGATATACAGCTTGCTTGTCTCCACCCCACTTCCAGGTGTTGCCCATTTTCCCCATTATCCCCTGTACATGTATACATGTGTTTTCTGTTTGTCTGTTGCCAGTTTGTCTCGTCAAGCCTACCAGCGTTTTTCCCATACTCCTGTTTTTCTCTCTAGTCCATGTTTTCTAGTTTTCCCAGTTTGACCATTGTGCCTGCCCTGACCCTGAGCCTGCCTACCATTCTGTTCCTTGTGACACTGCTCTGGATTACTGACCTCTGCCTGCCCTTGACCTGTCGTTTGCCTGCCCCCTGTTTTTGTAATAAACTTTTGTTACTTCGAACTGTCTGCGTCTGGATCTCATCCTGAGGTCTGACACTGAGTGGTATTTTGGTATTTTATTAGGATCCCCATTAGCTGTTGCAAAAGCAGCAGCTAGTCTTCCTGGGGTCCACACAAAACATGAAACACGACATAATACACAACATTAATAGACAAGAATAGCTCAAGGACAGAACTACATGAATAAAAAAATAAAGGCACACATGGCATACATATCACTACCAATACATACACACAAATGATCTAGGTCAAATAGGGGAGAGGTGTTGATTTATGTGTTTTTTGAAACATGGTTTGCTGTTCATTTGAGCAATATGAGATTGAACGGAGTTCCATGCAATAATGGCGCTATATAATACTGTACGCCTTCTTGAATTTGTTCTGGATTTGGGGACTGTGAAAAGACTCCTGGTGGTGGCATGCCTGGTGGGGTAAGTGTGTGTGTCAGAGCTGTGTGTAAGTTGGCTATGCAAACATACTCAACTTACAAACTTTGGGATTTTCAACACATTGTTTCTTATCAAAAGAAGTGATGCAGTCAGTCTCTCCTCAACTCTTAGCCAATAGAGACTGGCATGCAAAGTATTTAAATCAACCCTCTGATTGCAATGAAGAGCAAGATGTGCTGCTCTGTTCTGGGCCAGCTGCAGCTTAACTAGGTCTTTCCTTGCAGCACTCAACCACATGACTAGACAATGATCAAGAAAAGACAAAACTAGAGCCTGCAGGACTTGCTTTTTGGAATGTGGTGTCAAAAAAGCAGAGCATCTCTTTATTACTGACAGACCTCTCCCCATGTTTACAACCATTGAATCTATATGTTTTTGACCATGACAGTTTACAATCTAAGGTAACGCCAAGTAGTTTAGTCTCCTCAACTTGTTCAACAGCCACAACATTCATTACCAGATTCAGCTGAGGTCTAGAACTTAGGGAATAATTTGTACCAAATTCAATTCTCTTAGTTTTAGAGATGTTCAGGACCAGTTTATTACTGGCCACCCATTCCAAAACAGACTGCAGCTCTTTGTTAAGGGTTTCAGACTTCATAAGCTGTGGTTGCTGATGCGTATATGGTTGAATGATCATCGTACATGGACACACATGCTTTGTTTAACCTCTTGGGGATAATTAAGGAGCGCTGGGGCGCTAGCGCCCCGTTCCCGACACTACCCGGTGAAATGTAAGGCGCCAAATTCAAAATCCAAAAGTTGAATTATTAAATATTCATCAATATTCAAGTGTTGCATAGTCATCAAAAGCTCTGATTCTTGGCAATATCACAGCGTTGTCAGATTTCAAAAAGGGTTTACGGTCAGTAAACCCTTTTTGAAATCTGACAACGCTGTGATAGAAAGTAGACTTCGCTCCCGACACTACCTGGTGAAATGTAAGGCGCCAAATTCAAAATCCAAAAGTTGAATTATTAAATATTCATCAATATTCAAGTGTAAACCCTTTTTGAAATCTGACAACGCTGTGATAGAAAGTAGACTTCTCGTTCCCGACACTACCCGGTGAAATGTAAGGCGCCAAATTCAAAATCCAAAAGTTGAATTATTAAATATTCATCAATATTCAAGTGTAAACCCTTTTTGAAATCTGACAACGCTGTGATAGAAAGTAGACTTCTCGTTCCCGACACTACCCGGTGAAATGTAAGGCGCCAAATTCAAAATCCAAAAGTTGAATTATTAAATATTCATCAATATTCAAGTGTTGCATAGTCATCAAAAGCTCTGATTCTTGGCAATATCACAGCGTTGTCAGATTTCAAAAAGGGTTTACGGTGAAAGCACAACATTTGATTGTTTGAGGATAGCACCTCTCCTATTTTACACATTAGCATAAATTCATATCCAGTGCGGGTCACACAAAACCCATATAAGAGCTAAAATAAATCACTTACCTTTCGAAGAACTTCTGCTGAGGGCATCCCAAGTGTCCAACGAAGACATCCAATGGTTCTTTGGTTAGAAAAAGTCATTTATTATATCCATAAATCTCTGTTTGGTTGGCGCGTTATGTTCAGAAAATCCACCGTTGAGTCGCCCATTGACCCATGAAGAGAACGCGTTCAAACTATACCTATCAACTTTGTCCAAACAAATCAAACATCATTTTTAATGTATCCTTAGGTACACTTTTATGTATATTTACTATAATATTTCAACCGGATTATAGCCTGAACGATAGGAAAGGAAAAAAACCACAGAGCACGCGAGACCGTGAACGCGCATGTCATTCTACTGAGTTCCGGTGTCCACGTCTAAGTTTTTCTTCTATTCACTTCTAATTCAACCTAACGTCATCAAACCCTGTCTAAACACTGTTGACATCCAGTGGAAGCCATAGGTACTGCAGTCTAAGTCCTACATAACATTGAATCCAATAGTCAGACAGGAGAAAAAGGTAAAAAAAAACAAAATAAATGCTCATCTGGATGGATTCTCCTCTGTTTTTTGTCTGCTATATCAGTTCTGTTATACTCACAGACTAATTATGTGCATATCCTAGTTTCTGGGCCTGAGTGGCAGGCATTTTACTTTGGGCACGCCAGACTCTCCAAAACCGACACCACTGCTAGTAAAAATATTGGTAAAAATAGAAAAGAGAGGGCTTAAAGAGCTTCCCTGTGGTACACCACACTTCACGTTTTCATTAGAGAAGCTTCCGTTAAATAAAACCCTTTGAGTTCTATTAGATGGATAGCTCTGGATCCACAATATGGCAGAGGTTGGAAAGCTATAACACAAGTTTTTTTCAACAACAGGTTATGGTCAATAATATCAAAGGCTGCATTGAAATCTAACAGTACAGCTCCCACAATTGTCTTATCAATTTCTTCAACCAATCATCAGTCATTTGTGCCAGTACGTGATGAACGAGATTATAGGCACTGGTTACAGTGAGAAGCTTCCTCTTGAGTGGACAGCTTGATGAAAGGTCACCAAGAAAGTAGACTTCTCTATTTACATCACATACACTATCAAGTATTTCACACATATTATTTAGATACTGACTGTTTGCACTTGGTGGCTTATAGCAACACCCCAAAAGAAAAGGCTTTAGATGTGCCAAGTGAACCTGCAACCACATCACTTCAATAACACTTGACATAATAAGACTTGACATAATCATTACATGGATATGGCTCTGAATATATACAGAAATACCTCCCCCATAAGCATTTCTGTCTCTTCTACAGATGTTATATCCTTGTATTGCTACTGCTGTATCATCAAATTAATTATCTAAGTGAGTCTCAGAAATGGCTAATATATGAATGTTATCTGATGTTAGCAAGTTGTTGATTTCATGAACCTTATTTCTAAGGCTACATATATTAATATGGGCTATTTTCAGCCCTTTCCTGGGTAGCTTATCAGAGATAGACAAAGAGAAAACAAAGCAAGAGGAAAAGAGTAAACATTCAGCAGGCCATTAATCAATTAGTGTGTGTGGTGTGTGTGTGTGTGTGTGTGTGTGTGTGTGTGTGTGTGTGTGTGTGTGTGTGTGCGCTGCAGGGTTGAAGCTACGAACCCATAGGGTTGGCGCTCTTATCCTGTCCAGGCTTCTGGGAGGGAGGGTGGACTGAGCCTGTCATAGCGGATGTAAGCAATGTCTCCACACGCTCTGGTAGCTTTCATGGCTGGGATAAGTTATTTCCTCTTCTGGCACACAGGTTCAGGATAGTCCATCTTGAGGAAGATATACGTTCCTCTCAAGTTCTTAGCTCTTTTCAGAACAGCTACCATGTCCTTGAACCTCAAGAACTTGACCACTATCGGCCTGGGCCCGTCACCTGGGCCGGTGGTGGGTTTTCCAGTCCTGTGGGCGCACTCCACCTCAATCTTCTGGTGGTCCATCTTCAATTTCTCAGAGATCATTTCCCTCACTTTGTCCTCAGACTTCGCCCAGGTCTCGTGGAGATTTTGCCATTCCGTCCACAACAATGTTGTTCTGCCTTGATTGTCCCTCGAGATAATCTGATTTCTCTGTCATTGTTATCATTGATTCACATATAGAACTGATGTCCTCTCTCAATGACTTACAGATTGCTGTCATCTTGCCATTATCCTGTTTCACATCATCGAGCTGACCCTGGGAGAACTGAAAACTGTTCTTCAGGTCCTGGACCTCTCTGGTCAGGTCGTCCATTATTTTATTAGTTGAATCGGCAATAATTTGGACAAAACACTTGAAGTTATTTTCTTGTTGTAACAACTGCTTGTAGAACTCTTTTTGAGTTAATTCACCTGTGATAGAGAGAAACCACGGTCTTCAACGGTACTCCCGCTTGCTTCTTTGTCATGGTACATGGCAAAGTAGGTTACACTGTTACTCCTTGCTGTTACAGACAGGGCATGTCACAGGGAAGATTGAACACAACAAACTGCAGGGATCTAGACAGCCACAAACCTGGGACTATCTGCGGTCCCAGCCACAATGGCTAACCTCGTCGCTGGCTGCGTTCAAGCCCTCAAGAAACCCTGTTAGCTTGATAGGCAGATAGCTAGCAGCTAGACTAGCTGCTATGCCAAATAGCTCCTCAGACCCGGCCTTGGACAGCAGGATCGCTGGACAGAGAGTATCAGTCCCAGCAACTGATGCCAAATGCGTTGCGGGATCCAAACTAATAAGTTAGATAGCTGCTAAGAAACTTTAAAATACACTTTCGAAACACACAAACTTTTCAAAACAACAGACTTTTCAAAATAACAAACCGAGTGCATCCCAAATGGTACCCTATTCACTATGTTATAATAATAAGATGGGTGCTTACATTTGTCCTATTTCACACATGTACAAGTCTGTATTATACGCATGTGAATTGGAAGTTTGTTTTTTTGCATATCCCACTCCGTCAGAGGCACCCTCAGAGAGTGGGGTCGCGGCCAGGGATCACCCATTATTGACAGCTACCCTGGATCAATTATGGTTAATTGCTTCGCTCAAGGGCACATCGACCGATTTTTCTCACATAGTCAGCTTGGGGATTCAAACCAACAACCTTTCAGTTACTGGCTCATTACTCTTGACCGCTAGGCTACATGCCGCCCTTTGGGCCCTGATCAAAAGAAGTGCACTATAAAGGGGATAGGGTGCCATTTGGTACAAACCCCTAGTCATTTTGTGTTGACTGTGCTGTGAACATGCCTGGGGTGGTTGTGGGAGTAAAATGTAAGCCCTTCATCAAGTCTCCATGAGTAAGAAATCTATAGGGTTTATCCACAATGTAATGTGTCCTCTTGTCTAGGTAAATGGCTCAAATATCTAGCTAACAAAACTATGTCGCGGGAATGGAATGGAGTGGAGGACAGAGACTGGAAGCTTAAAATGGAAACCTTTTGGTTCACATGAGTAGAGAAAAGTTTCATGATTTATAAAGGTCACCAGATGTACTGCTGGAAAGAGTGATAGAAATAGATAGTAAAAAGAGAACGGATTGTAAGATGGGCTATAGTGTAATGTATAAATGGCATGTGTGCCGTATGTAATGCATAAAGTGGGCTGGTGGGTGAGGAGTGCTGAAGATTGGGGGAACTGTGATGTGAATAGATAGATGACTTAGAAAGCATCATGTGCAACCATCCCTCCCTCTCCATCCCTCTTTTCCTTGCCAAACATCGTACTTCTCCTATTCCCTCTCTTCCCTGCCATCCCTCTCTTCTCCCTCATCCCTCCATCATGTGAAGAGGTCTGTGTGACGCTCTGACTCCTCTGCATCCCTCCGTCCCTCCCTCTCGTCCTATTCCTCCTTTCCCTAATTTCCTCTCTTTCTTTCCATTAATACCGTGCACAACACATGGAAATCAAGCCAGGAGATGTACCATTCTCTAATGAGTCTGGGCATCTCTCCCTCCCTTCCCTCCCCTTATCCTTCTCTTCCTCCCCTCCATTCATCCCTCTCTCTCCCACAATCCACTCTTCTCTCATCTTATATTTCCCATCAGCTCTCCCTGGTTAAGCTATGTTAATGGAGGCTGCCTTCTACCGCCATGGGATCAAAACAGGCCTCCTTTCTCCTTCCATGCCAACTCTAATGATCCTAAATCTGTGTGATAATTTATAAAAAGCGAAATGATAGTGTGTATTATTTAAGCTCAGTGGTTACTCACAAGGCCGTTTCTAGCACTCTCACTGGCAAAACATTTGAGTTTTTGAAGCTAATTTCATTCGATTCTACTAATTATGCGATGGGGTTGAGAGAAACGTGCAGTTTTAAAGCTAATTTCCTGCAGTTCTACACATTTTGCCACATTTCAAAATTGCACGTTGTGGATTCTACTATCCTAATTAAGTTGAGACCCTGACTGACTTCCTAATTAAAACCTAAAAAAAATGTTTGGGGGCCCCCTAGCAGCCACGGGACCCTAAGCAGCTGCTTATGTCTAGAAACGGCACTGGTTACTCAGTTTACACTTCTGCAGAGCTCCCCCTCTCCTCCCACCCCTCCCCTTTTTCTTTTAAAGATCTATATTTCAGTTGAGGCATTCTGGATGTTTGATTGGAATTGACAGAGAAGGGAGGGGAGTATTTACTGGGAGGCAAACATGAATAAAGCTGCTCAGCAGTTCCAACAAGATTAATTTCACATTTTTGTACACCAGAATAAACTGATCTTAACATGGTTTGCAGAGGCAATTACTTTATTATCGCGCTCGTACTGTACCACGCTTTCCTGATAAAGCCTCCAATAGTGCATTAGTTGTTTTCTCACTTGAAAGAGTTATCTTCTCCAGGGCACGGCCATTAAAACCAGAGGTCTGACGGTTGTTCAGAGGTCAACACATTTACAACCTAGAGTCTTTATATGAGAACAGATAGGATGCATCCCAAATGATATATCCCCTTTTCCCTTCATAGGACACTACCTTTGACCTAGGCCCATAGTGCACTACTTTTGAGCAGAGCCCTATCTAGGGAATAGGATACCATTTGGGACACAGACATATTCCTCTGCTGTTTTAGATGTCTATATAACTTATATCAACTGATCATGTATAAGCTGGGATGTTCTGGTCTGTTGAGAGAAGGCATTACATCTTTAGACAAGCCAAATGAGAATCCACTTTCATAATGGTCCTATCCTCTATCCAGTCTTAGTCATTCTAAGGGTTTAGTGGATATTGATGGCTTGATACTGTACTCTAGGCTAGCTGGGCAATGGAATCACCTTCTATCATTAGGTGAGAAGGCCTCAGGGTGTGAGAGGGTTGATATATCAGGTACCCATTGATTAAAATATGATAGTGGTTTTACTGCATTATACCAGGATTTAAGGATTCTATGAACATCTAAACTGAAATACCAGGAAATTATACTTAAATGAGCTCTCCAGTTTCTTCTAGATGAAATCATCACAGATTCTGACATGTCTTACTGTACAGTGTGAGTGCTTTGGTGGCTGTAATGTACTGATTGATGTCACCGTGGCTGATCCTGTGACCCCTATAGAGTGACATACCATCTCAGTACAACAGGCTGTGCAGTATAGGAGCTGTGGTAAACATGTTTGAATGACCTTTGGGAGTAATGGCTGTTCATTGACCAGCAGAGTTTATTTTTTATTTATTTAACTAGGCAAGTCAGTTAAGAACAAATTCTTATTTTCAATGACAGCCTAGGAACAGTGGGTTAACTGCCTTGTTCAGGGGCAGAACGACAGATTTTGACCTTGTCAGCTTGAGGATTCGATCTTGCAACCTTTCGGTTACTAGTCCAACACTCTAACCACTAGGCTACCCTGCCGCCCCAGTGATGTGTGAACCAGAGATGGAGGCTGCAATTAGCTAATAAATAATTATGAACTAATAATTAACTTTTGCTGCCCTAGCCCCTCTTTAAAGCCACATAAAGTGGGATGGAGGGGTAGAGAGAGGGGAGGAAGAGAGAGTCTCTTCCCCACAGTTGAAGATGGTATGGGGAGAGGTGAGATGGAGGAGGAGGAGAGATAAGACTGGGGAGACGGCTGGACAGGCCATATTTTTTAATCTTTATTTGAACAGGGAAAACAGACTGAGACCTGGACCTGGATCGCTGTGCCCTGTGCAAACATGTTGACATGTACAGTTTTAGGCGTACAGACAAGAACATTTCAAAACATACAAAACAAAGACACAATTCAACAGAAACAATCACAGACAACATCATATTGATCCTCCATAACATTTTTTAAATGGGCAAGGGACACCAGAGTGTCTAACTTAAGTTGGATCTGCAGTTTGTTCCATAAATAAGGTGCCAAGGAACTGAAGGCAGTCCTTCCCAACTCTGTGGAGTCTCTAATGTAATCCACATCTGTGATCTGGTTTTAAAATTAGTATATCTAGTTTAAATTAATGATGATATATATGGAGGTAATTTTAAAAGAAGTGCTTTATAAATAAACAAAAGAGCATGTTGCTCTCGCCTCACAGATAGAGAGGCCCAACCCACATGTTGATATAGGATACAGTGATGAGTTTTGTAACTATCACCTGTGATAAACCTGAGTGCACAATGGCAAATAGCATCCAGTGGTTTTAATGTGTTTGCCGATGCATGCATATAAATAATATCACCATAATCTAAAACGGACATAAAAGTAGCCTGCACAATTTGTTTTCTATTTACGGAGGACAGACAAGCCCTGTTTCTGTAAAGGAACCCTATCTTGAATTTGAGCTTTTTTCCCAATTCAGTAACATGAGAGCCTATCATCTAACCATACCCCTAAATATTTATATGCAGAGACCGGTTTTGATTTGAGTACCATCCAAGCTAGTGATTACAAAAGTGTTTCTAACTGAGAGTTTAGACCTAGAAAAAAAACATGACATTTGTTTTCTTAGTGTTTAAAACAAGTTTAAGCTGTAAAAGAGACCCCTGTAGTATCCTAAAATCAGACTCCAACTGCATTAAAGCTTGGTCCGCTGTTGGAGCAATAGAGTACATCACTGTGTAATCTGCATATAAATGGAAAATACAATATCTGACATAATCAACAATGTTGTTTATATAAAGTGAGAACAATAGTGGGCCAATTATTGAACCCTGAGGGACCCCTTTAAGTAACTGTAAAGGGGTCAGACTTGACCCCGTCGACCATGACGGCCTGAGTTCTATCTTTAAGATAGTCAGAAAACCATCGGCAGGCATCAGTTCCCAGTCCTATAGATGACAGCTTACTCAAAAAGATAGCATGGTCTACAGTGTCAAAAGCTTTTGACAAATCTACAAACAACGCAGCACAATGCTTTCTATCATCTAAGGCATTTGCAATATCATTTACAACAAGCATAGTGGCCGATGTGGTACTGTGTTTAGATCTAAAACCAGATTGATTGGTACTAAGAATACTGTTAGCAGAAAGAAAAGATTTTAACTGTTACTTGACTAAAGATTCTAGGATCTTTGCCAGACAAGGGAGCCTAGAGATGGGTCGATAGTTATCCAAATCACTACCGTCACCTCCCTTATGTAATGGCAGAACAAAAGCTGCTTTCCACACCTTAGGGATATTTCCTGTGCTTAATGTTAAAAATGTGTGTCACTGAACCAGCATTGATAGGTGCAGCACACTTAAGTACGGGTCTAAATTGTCAGCGCCTAAGGATTTCTTAGTATCAATGGCACACAGGGCAGCTAGAACCTCTGCTTCAGTTATTTTCTGGAAACTAAAAACAGGGTTACCATTTTTCAGAGTAACGGTTGAAAAGCAAGACGAAAAATCAACTAACTGGCCAGTACCACAATGGCCACTTTTCCTTTCAAATACAAAACCAGCAGAGATTAAATGCTTATTAAAAGCATCACAAATATAATTTTTTCCACTTAGAATACAGGAGTCTGAGATAATTTGCTTAGGAAGAGAAACAGCAGAATTTCCCTGTTTCAGTGAATTAACGGTTTTCCAGAATTTTGCATGATCTCCTGCAGAATCTGTCATAGCATTAAGGAAGTAATTCGATTTTGCCTTTTTGACAGCTGCAGTACATTTATTTCTCAATTGCCTAAAAAACAGCCAATCAGCTGGAGTACCTGTTTTCCTCACCAAGGCCCAGGCCCGATTCTTTTGCAGGAAAAGACCTGACAATTCAGGAGAGAACCAAGAACTGGTTCGGTTTCTTACTCTGTGATTCTTAAGCGGGGCATGTTTATCAGACATAGAGGTAACAATAGAAGAGAAAAAAGCAAGGGCTAAAACCGGGTCCAGAATGCAGCAAGTGGATAAAAGCTCAGTGATATACAGTGGGGCAAAAAAGTATTTAGTCAGCCACCAATTGTAAAAGTTCTCTGACTTAAAAAGAAGAGAGAGGCCTGTAATTTTCATCATATGTACACTTCAACTATGACAGACAAAATGAGTAAAACGAATCCAGAAAATCACATTGTAGGATTTTTAATGAATTTATTTGCAAATTATGGTGGAAAATAAGTATTTGGTCACATACAAACAAGCAAGATTTCTGGCTCTCACAGACCTGTAATTTCTTCTTTAAGAGGCTCCTCTGTCCTCCACTCGTTACCTGTATTAATGGCACCTGTTTGAACTTGTTATCAGTATAAAAGACACCTGTCCACAACCTCAAACAGTCACACTCCAAACTCCACTATGGCCAAGACCAAAGAGCTGTCAAAGGACACCAGAAACAAAATTGTAGACCTGCACCAGGTTGGGAAGACTGAATCTGCAATAGGTAAGCAGCTTGGTTTGAAGAAATCAACTGTGGGAGCAATTATTAGGAAATGGAAGACATACAAGACCACTGATAATCTTCCTCGATCTGGGGCTCCACGCAAGATCTCACCCGTGGGGTCAAAATGATCACAAGAACGGTGAGCAAAAATCCCAGAACCACACGGGGACCTAGTGAATGACCTGCAGAGAGCTGGGACCAAAGTAACAAAGCTTACCATCAGTAACACACTCGCCGCCAGGGACTCAAATCCTGCAGTGCCAGACGTGTCCCCCTGCTTAAGCCAGTACATGTTCAGGCCCGTCTGAAGTTTGCTAGAGAGCATTTGGATGATCCAGATGAGGATTGGGAGATAGTCATATGGTCAGATGAAACCAAAATAGAACTTTTTGGTAAAAACTCAACTCGTTGTGTTTGGAGGACAAAGAATGCTGAGTTGCATCCAAAGAACACCATACCTACTGTGAAGCATGGGGGTGGAAACATCATGCTTTGGGGCTGTTTTTCTGCAAAGGGACCAGGACGACTGATCCGTGTAAAGGAAAGAATGAATGGGGCCATGTATCGTGAGATTTTGAGTGAAAACCTCCTTCCATCAGCAAGGGCATTGAAGATTAAATGTGGCTGGGTCTTTCAGCATGACAATGATCCCAAACACACCGCCCGGGCAACGAAGGAGTGGCTTCGTAAGAAGCATTTCAAGGTCCTGGAGTGGCCTAGCCAGTCTCCAGATCTCAACCCCATAGAAAATCTTTGGAGGGAGTTGAAAGTCTGTGTTGCCCAGCGACAGCCCCAAAACATCACTGCTCTAGAGGAGATCTGCATGGAGGAATGGGCCAAAATACCAGCAACAGTGTGTGAAAACCTTGTGAAGACTTACAGAAAACATTGACCTCTGTCATTGCCAACAAAGGGTATGTAACAAAGTATTGAGATAGACTTTTGTTATTGACCAAATACTTATTTTCCACCATAATTTGCAAATAAATAAATTAAAAATCCTACAATGTGATTTTCTGGATTTCTTTTTCTCATTTCGTCTGTCATAGTTGAAGTGTACCTATGATGAAAATTACAGGCCTCTCTCATCTTTTTAAGTTGGAGAACTTGCACAATTGGTGGCTGACTAAATACTTTTTTGCCCCACTGTAAGTCAAGGATAAAAGCTTGCTGTGAGAAATGTTTATAATTTCTATTAGAGATTATACAGGGATCAGAGTGTTTCAGCCTGGTTTCTCTAATACAAGCAATAGGGCAGTGGTCACTGATATCATTTGCAAAAACCCCACTGACTGTGTATTTATGGGGGGTATTTGTTAGAATAATGTCTGGTAGAGTAGATTTTACTGGGTTCTTAAAGTTGGGACGGGTTGGTTTAGTTATCAGCTGAGTTAGATTTAGCTCAGTACAAATGTAGTTTTAATTTATCGGATACTGGTGAGAGCCAATCCAGGTTAATATCTCCCAAAATCAGTCATTCAGAGTTTGCATAATTAGACAGTATATCAGATAATTTGCATAGAGTACAAGGAGGAGCTGAGGGGGGCGATATACCCCTGCTAGAGTTAACTGAGCGCTATTACCAAGTACCACATTTAAAACTAGACATTCATATTGCTTTGGGACAGAGGTTGATATGGACACAGAAACATTTAAGCAGCATTTTACATAAATCGCGATACCACCACCTCTACCAGCTCTATAAATATTGTACCCAATCAACTGAACCTCTGAATCAGGCACAGAATCACACAGCCACGATTCAGATACAATCAAATGTTGACGTACTGATTGTGAGACCAAAGTGTCAATAAAGTCCAACTTTTGGATCAGGCTTCTAGCATTCAAATGAATTATTCCAATGCCATTGCCATGGGAATTCATATCAGATGGAGTATCCAAGGTAGCACCTGAAGCTTCACTGGATGAGCAATAAACCATTTTCTAGCTATTGACAGAGCTCAATTTTATGGGGACAAGATTACTACTAACAATACCTCTCTGCATGTGAGTAGTATTCGCAATACGGTGATTGGACAATAATCTAGGAATTGCAAAAAGATTGTTAACTGTAGTTTGTTCCATATTTTCAATTGAGGGACTAATTAATGAAACTGGGAGAGGAGCATTGAACATAGTCTGATATGCTGAGAGGACCATAGATGCAGCCTTGTCTTCTGCCAGCATCATGCGGTGAAACCAAGTGTGGTCTTCAATTCCTGTGCAAAGACATTTCACTGTTTAGGAAGAGATATCCTGCTAGCAACTACAGCCGTGCTGGTGAGAATGCATTGCAGTAATGTACGGATGTAAAATTAATTCCTCCATCAATGTCCTGCAAATGTTTGGATTGCCAGTCATGTCAATAAAGTGAGGACAAAATTGTCATAAGTGGTTTCATTCACTGAAAAACACGACAAGGGCTCAAACCATCCAAGATCATTTGCAACCTTGAACAAAAAAGATGGAATGATTAGGCTTATTGAACCGTATGGCTAATAGCAGTGAGTCACTGCTACTAGTTATCGTTTTAAAGTAAGAAGCATTGTGAAACAATGTATTTCTGCAACCAGTTTTATGCTATTCAAACAATTATAGCCCAATGTTCTGTACTCAACATTCTCCGACCTTTTCCATGTGTTTTAAAATGCTGAATCTGACTAAAAGTTGATATTCTCTTATAGCATTGCCAACACAGTCCATATCCCTAAAAATATTCAGTGGTTATTTATTGTTCATTTCAAAGGATTTTATAATTAAGACATTATTTTAAGCATTTCTGCCACTGATATGTGTATTGTTTATAATTGCAAAACTCACTTTTATTCCCCCGTCGTTTCCTCTTGTTAATTCATCCAAACTGCTTTACTTTTAAAGAGATGTTTTGGTGCCTCGTAAAAAAAGCAAACTGCAGATATAGTGTGTTTAAAAGCCCAGCATTGAAGGGGATGCTTGCTGTTGTATAATCCCTCCACTATTCACTAGGTATGTGTCCCAAACGGCACTATAGTGCAATGCATTTGACCAGGGCTCATAGAGTTCTGGTCAAAAGTAATGCACTGTATGGTGAACTGGGGGCCATTTGGGACGTGTCCATTGTGTTTCTTACTGAGGTAGCTACTAGTCTTTATCTCTAGATACACGGAGGCTTCTTGCACTGACCTAGCACATACTGAGTGTATGTGCAGTCAATGCATTATACTGGGGGTCCACTATCAGGGTAAACACAGTCATGTTGGACTGAGCTCAGCACAAATTTCTATGTGTTTGCTTTAAAGCTGAAGAATGGTCAGTGTGCTTCAACAATATGCTCTCAGCATTCCAGGACAGGTGGAAATGGTTAAACTCTGAGACTATAGATCCCGACAGAATAAGAGCAAATCTAAGATACTAATTACTAGTATGCAGCTAGAAATCATGTCAAACTGGGAAAACCGACAACCGCCGAAACATCTATTCTATGAGAATGTTTCTGAATGGTACTCTGAAGTATCCATTTTAACCATGAAAGACTTGATCTTCAGGGAGGCAGAGAGCGAGACGATGATGAACTGACTCTCCAACAGAAGGACTGACGATTCCAACAGAGATCACGACGACACGCTGGGCGTAAATATATATTGATTGCAATTATTCCCGAATGAGTGAGCGTTCATGTGCAAAGGATTAGCATTTCAATTAATATCATTATCAACTGTGTAGTGACTCCTTCTGTGCTTTCCCGCCTTTTCAGTCCACACCCACTTCCCTTTGTCTACCAAGCCGTCATATCGGCTTAGCCCACTAGGGAACCTCACCTATCATTTCCTTGTAACCATATCTACTGTGTTGTTTGTTTATGCATTTCTGTGATTATTTAGTTAGTTAGTAAATAAATGAATAAGACAATTGATGTATGAATGATTCATAGTAAAGGCAGGGTTTGAACAGCTAACCAACAATTTACGACGTTTGGAATGAGTCTAACGTGAGGTAAAGAATGAATTAATTACAAGACTAATTCATCAGATATTAAAATATCTGAAGAGTTATATTAGGAAAATTAAAACTTTGTAATCTAAAGATTTTTCTTGGTGCCCCGACTTCCTAGTTAATTACATTTACATGATTAGTTTAATCACATAATAATAATGAACTACGCAGACATTCTGCGTTCTCACCTTCCATTCTACACTGTATGTTCCAGTCATGATGTCACCGACAGAGAGGGCTGCCATGCTTCTAGTCCTTTGCAGTATTTCGTTTTGTTATGTATTATTTCTTACATTGTTAGTCCAGAAAATCTTGTGTTATTACATACAGCCAGGAAGTACTATTGGTTATCAGAGCGAGATCAACTTACCAGCACTATGACAAGGAATACAACTTTCCTGAAGTAGATCCTTTATACGAACCACCCAGAGCATTTGAAATGATTCCAGAGGCTGACCCAAAACAACGCCGCCGGAGAAGAGGAAGACGGAGTCATCTTCTGGTCAGACTTCGTAGGGGTGCACACCACCCACCGCTTCCGAGTATATTACTCTTGAATGTCCAGTCTCTAGATAACAAGGTTGACGAAATCCGGGCAAAGGTTGCTTCCAGAGAGATATTAGGGATTGTAACATACTCTGTTTCACGGAAACATTGCTATCTCGGGATTTGCTGTCGGAGTCGGTACAGCCACCTGGATTCTTTGTGTGTCACGCCGACAGGAATAAACATCTCTTCGGTTATTGTCACAGCAGTGTATTTCCCCAATCAAGCCGATACCATGATGACCCTCAAGGAACTTCACTGGACTTTTTGCAAACTGGAAACCATATATCCTGAGGCTGCATTTATTGTAGCTGGGGATTTTAACAAAGCAAATTTGAGAACAAGGCTACCTACAGTTGAAGTCGGAAGTTTACATACACCTTAGCCAAATACATTTAAACTCAGTTTTTCACAATTCCTGACATTTAATCCTAGTAAGAATTCCCTGTCTTAGGATCACCACTTTAATTTAAGAATGTGAAATGTCAGAACAATAGTAGAAAGAATAATTTATTTCAGATTTTTTTTCTTTCATCAGATTCCCAGTGGGTCAGAAGTTTACATACACTCAATTAGTATTTGGTAGCATTGCCTTTAAACTGTTTAACTTGGGTCAAACGTTTCGGATAGCCTTCCACAAGCTTCCCACAACAAAATTTTGGCCCATTCCTCCTGACAGAGCTGGTGTAACTGAGTCAGGTTTGTAGGCCTCCGTGCTCGCACACGCTTTTTCAGTTCTTCCCACACATTTTCTATAGGATTGAGGTCAGGGCTTTGTGATGGCCACTCCAATACCTTGACTTTGTTGTCCTTAAGCCATTTTGCCACAACTTTGGAATTATGCTTGAGGTCATCGTCCATTTGGACGGCCAATTTGCGACCAAGCTTTAACTTCCTGACTGATGTCTTGAGATGTTGCTTCAATATATCCACATAATTTTCCTTCCTCATGATGCCATCTATTTTGTGAAGTGCACCAGTCCCTCCTGCAGCAAAGCACCCCCACAACATGATGCTGCCACCCCCATGCTTCACGGTTGGGATGGTGTTCTTCGGCTTGCAAGCCTCCCCCTTTTCCTCCAAACGTAACGATGGTCATTATGGCCAAACAGTTCTATTTTTGTTTCATCAGACCAGAAGACATTTCTCCAAAATTACGATCTTTGTCCCCATGTGTAGTTGCAAACTGTAGTCTGGCTTTTTTTATGGAGGTTTTGGAGCAGTGGTTTCTTCCTTCCTGAGCGGTATGACGACTGCGTGATCCCATGGTTTTTATACTTGTGTACTATTGTTTGTACAGACGAATATGGTACCTTCAGGTGTTTGGAAATTGCTCCCAAGGATGAACCAGACTTGTGGACATCTACAATCTTTTTTCTGAGGTCTTGGCTGATTTTTATTGATTTCCCCATGATGTCAAGCAAAGAGACACTGAGTTTGAAGGTAGGCCTTGAAGTACATCCACAGGTACACCTCCAATTGACTCAGAAACTTCTAAAGCCATGACATAATTTTCTGGAATTTTCCAAGCTGTTTAAAGGCACAGTCAACTTCGTGTATGTAAACTTCTCACCCACTGGAATTGTGATACAGTGAATTATAAGTGAAATAATCTGTCTGTAAACAATTGTTGGAAAAGTTACTTGTGTCATGCACAAAGTAGATGTCCTAACCGACTTGCCAAAACTATAGTTTGTTAACAAGAAATTTGTGGTGGTTGAAAAACAAGTTTTAATGACTCCAACCTAAGTTTATGTAAACTTCCGACTTCAACTGTAAATTCTATCAGCATATTGACTCTCGCTGGAAAAAACTCTGGATCACTGCTGCTCTAACTTCCGCTATGCATACAAGGCCTGGGTCACCCGCACTCCTTTCGGCAAATCTGACCCCGACTCCAGTTTGCTCCTCCCTTCCTATAGGCTGGAACTCAAACAGGATGTACCCATGCTAAAGACTATTCAATGCTGGTCTGACCAATCGGAATCCACACTTCAAGATTGTTTTGATCATGCGAACTGGGATTTGTTCCGGGTAGCCTCAGAGAATAATAAATGACGTATATGCTGATTCGGTGAGTGAGTTTATAAGGAAGTGTATAGGAGATGTTATACCCACTGTGACTATTAAAACCTACCCTAACCAGAAACTGTGGATTGATGGCGGTATTCGTGCAAAACTGAAAGCGCTAACCATTCCATTTAACCATGGAAAGGTGACTGGGAATATGGCCGATTACAAACAGTGTAGTTATTCCCTTCGGAAGGCAATCAAACAAGCAAAATGTCAGTATAGAGACAGTTGCAATTCACCTGCTCAGACACTAGACGTATGTGGCAGGGTCTACAGACAATCAAGGACTACAAAAGGAAAACCAGCCACATTATGGACGCCGGCGTCTTGCTTCCAGACAAACTAAACACCTTCTTTGCCCGCTTTGAGGATAATACAGTGCCACCGACGTGGCCCGCTACCAAGGACTGTGGGCTCTCCTCCGTGGCCGACGTGAGTAAGACATTTAAATGTGTTTACCCTTGTAAGACTGCAGGCCCAGGTGACATCCCTAGCCGTGTCCTCAGATCATGTGCAGACCAGCTGGCTGGTGTGTTTACGGACATATTTAATCTCTCCTTATCCCATCTCTCCCTATCCCAGTCTGCTTTCACCACATGCTTCAAGATGGCCACCATTGTTCCTGTACCCAAGAATGCAAACGTCACTGAACTAAATGACTATTGCCCCGTAGCACTCACTTCTGTCATCATGAAGTGCTTTGAGAGACTAGTCAAGGATCATATCACCTCCACCTCACCTGTCACCCCTAGAACCACTTCAATTTGCTTATCGCCCCAATAGGTCCACAGACGATGCAATCGCCATCACACTGCACACTGCCCTATCCCATCTGGACAAGAGGAATGCCTATGTAAGAATGCTGTTCATTGACTATAGCTCAGCATTCAACACCGTAGTACCCTCCAAGCTCATCATTAAGCTTGAAGCCCTGGGTCTCAACCCTGCCCTGTGCAATTGGGTCTTGGACTTTCTGACCTTCTGCCTGCAGGTGGTGAAGGTAGGTAAAAACATCTCCACTTCGCTGATCCTCAACACTGGGGCCCCACAAGGGTGTGTGCTCAGCCCCTTCCTGTACTCTCTGTTCACCCATGACTGCGTGGCCATGCACGCCTCCAACTCAATCATCAAGTTTGCAGACGAAACAACAGTAGTAGGCTTGATTACCAACAATGACGAGACAGCCTACAGTGAGGAGGTGAGGGCACTCAGAGTGTGGTGTCAGGAAAACAACCTTAGATTCAATGTCAACAAAACAAAGGAGACAATCGTGGACTGTCAGGAAACAGCAGAGGGAGCACCCCCCTATCCACATCAACGGGACAGCAGTGGAGAAGGTTGGAAGTTTTAAGTTCCTCGGCGTACACATCACGGACAATCTGAAATGGTCCACCCACACTGACGTCCACCCACACTGTGTGGTGAAGAAGGCGCAACAGCAGGAGGCTGAAGAAATTTGTCTTGTCACCTAAAACCCTCACAAACTTTTACAGATGCACAGTTGAGAGCATCCTGTCATTCTGTATCACCGACTGGTACGGCAACTGCACCGCCCACAACCGCAGGGCTCTCCAGAGCATCATCAGGGACAAACTACCTCCCCTCCAGGACACCTACAGCACCCGATGTCACAGGAAGGCCAAAAAGATAATCAAAGACAACAACCACCTGAGCCACTGCCTGTTCACCCCGCTACCATCCAGAAGGTGAGGTCAGTACAGGTGCTTCAAAGCTGAGACGAAGAGACTGAAAAACAGCTTCTATCTCAAGGCCATCAGACTGTTAAACAGCCATCACTAACACAGAGAGGCTGCTGCCTACATACAGACTTGAAATCATTGGCCACTTTTATAAATTAATCACTAGTCACTTTAATAATGCCACTTCAATAATGTTTACAAATCTTGCATTACTCATCTCATATGTATATACTGTATTTTATTACATCTATTGCATCTTGCCTATGCCGCTCTGTCATTGCTCATCCATATATTTATATGTATATATTCTTATTCCATTCCTTTACTTAGATTTGTGTGTATTAGGTAGTTGTGGAGTTGTTCGATTACTTGTTAGATATTGCTACACTGTCGGAACTAGGAACACAAGCATTTCGCTACACTTGCAATAACATCTGCTAACCATGTGTATCTGACCAATAACATTTGATTTGATGGTTGATTTCCAGATACACATGGGGAGGCATGGCTTAACTTGACCACACCCTCGAGTAGGATACAGCAGTAGGGTACTCCCCTTACTCTGTTAAATTGCGTACCTTTCACGTAACCTGACAATGGCTGTATTTGTTTTTTATCATTCTATAAACATTTTGGGTATGCTTGGAAGTTATTTTTAACATACTTTCATGTCATCTTAATCAGCAAACTACATCATACCTAAAAACACTCTCATGCTAAACGTAAAAATGTTAGCATGAACGGATAGACTGTCACATGGAACGTACGCCACGATTATCAGCCAAAGAGCAGATCCAATGTACTTTCTTCAACTAGCTAACTAACCCTGCTTTTAAGATGCCGAAAAGCTGTTGCGTACCGTTTTGTTTGAAAAAAAGTACTATGTAGGGAATCCAGTTTAGGATCTTAATTTGATAACCCTGTTGTAGGAGAGCTTGTAGTATATTTGAGGTTTAAAAAGGCTTGTGAAGTTTGTAATTTCCACTTAGAAATTTCAGGCTTGATTTTCCCATATTTTCCCATACGTATTTACCCCTACAAAACTGTCCATTAATTGTAATCCACATAATAATTCACATTTCTTGTTGCTCCAGGATTATTTTCCTGCTGTAGCAATCCGGCTGTACGGTTCTATTTGAGACACATCCACTGCCTCCATATCCCAGGATTCCAGGCACCACCACAGAATGCGTTAGATCTGCATTAAAATGTGAAAAGGTAATTTCAGATTGAGCTGACATATGCAGCTTTTACCGTGAATGCAGTCTCTTTTTCAATTTCAATTCAATTTAAGGCTTTTATTGGCATGGAAAACATATGTTAACATTGCCAAAACAAGTGAAGTAGATAAAACAAAAGTGAAATAAACAGTACAAATGAACAGTAAACATTACATCAACAAACATTCCAAAAGAATAAAGACATTTCAAATGTCGTATTTTGTGCAAATAGTTAAAGTACAAAAGGGAAAATAAATAAACATAAATGTGTTGTATTTACAATGGTGATTCTTTCTTCACTGGTTGGCCTTTTCTTGTGGCAACAGGTCACAGATATTGCTGCTGTGATGCCACACTGTGGTATTTCACCCAGTAGATATGAGAGTTTATCAAAATTGGGTTTGTTTTCAAATTATTTGTGGGTCTGTGTGATCTGAGGGAAATATGTCTCTCTAATATGGTATACATTTGGCAGGAAGTTAGGAAGTCCAACTCAGTTTTCACCGCATTTTGTAGGCAGTGTGAACATAACCTGTCTTCTTTTAGGTAGCCTAGTGGTTAGAAAGTTGGGTCAGTAACCGAAAGGTTGCTGGATTGAATCCCCGAGCTGACAAGGTACAAATCTGTTGTTCTGTCCCTGAGCAAGGCAGTTAACCCACTGTTCCCTGCTCGCGGATGTCGATTATGGCAGCCCCCCGCACCTCTCTGATTGTTGGGTTAAATGTGGAAGACACATTTCAACTGACTAGGTATCCCTCTTTCCACTTTTGAGAGTCAGGTCTGCCTATGGCGGCCTGTCCCAATAGCAAGGCTATGCTCACTGAGTCTGTACATAGTCAACTTTGTGTCATGTAATTATATTTTAGTTTTCTCATGATTTGGTTCGAACAAAATGTATTGCTGTCCTGGGGTCTGTTTGTGTTTGTTTGTGAACAGAGCCCCAGGACCAGCTTGCTTTGGGGACTATTCTCCATGTTCATCTCTCTGTAGGTGATGGCTTTGTTATAGAAGGTTTGGGAATTGCTTCCTTTTAGGTGGTTGTAGAATTTAACAGATCTTTTCTGGATTTTGATAATTAGAAGGTATCGGCCCACATCTGCTCTGCGTGCATTATTTGGGGTTAACGTTGTAAACAGAGAATATTTTTGCAGAATTCTGCATGCAGTCTCAATTTGGTGTTTGTCCCATTTTGTGAATTTTTGGTTGGTGAGTGGACCCCAGACCCCAGGCAATGGGTTCTGTTACTGTTTCAAGTATTTTCTAACCAGATCCTAATTGGTATGTCAAATTGTATGATCTGTTTGATGGCATAAAAGGCCCATCTTGCCTTGTCTCTCAGATCGTTCACAGCTTTGTGGAAGTTACCTGTGGCGCTGATGTTTAGGCCGAGGTATGTATCGCCTTTTGTGTGCTCTAGGGCAACGGTGTCTAGATGGAATTTGTATTTGTGGTCCTGGCAACTGGACCTTTTTTGGAACTCCCTTATTTTTGTCTTACTGAGATTTACTGTCAGGCCCAGGTCTGACAGAATCTGTGCAGAAGATCTAGTTGCTGCTGTAGGCCCTCCGTAGACATTTGACTTCAGATTCTAGAAGGGCGAGGTTGGGTGCTGCAGACTGTTCTAGTGCCCTCGCCATTCGTTGATATACAGTGGGGCAAAAAAGTATTTAGTCAGCCACCAATTGTGCAAGTTCTCCAACTTAAAAAGATGAGAGGCCTGTAATTTTCATCATAGGTACACTTCAACTATGACAGACGAAATGAGAAAAAGAAATCCAGAAAATCACATTGTAGGATTTTTAATTTATTTATTTGCAAATTATGGTGGAAAATAAGTATTTGGTCAATAACAAAAGTTTCTCAATACTTTGTTATATACCCTTTGTTGGCAATGACAGAGGTCAAACGTTTTCTGTAAGTCTTCACAAGGTTTTCACACACTGTTGCTTGTATTTTGGCCCATTCCTCCATGCAGATCTCCTCTAGAGCAGTGATGTTTTGGGGCTGTCGCTGGGCAACACGGACTTTCAACTCCCTCCAAAGATTTTCTATGGGGTTGAGATCTGGAGACTGGCTAGGCCACTCCAGGACCTTGAAATGCTTCTTACGAAGCCACTCCTTCGTTGCCCGGGCGGTGTTCCCAATCCTCATCTGGATCATCCAAATGCTCTCTAGCAAACTTCAGACGGGCCTGAACATGTACTGGCTTAAGCAGGGGGACACGTCTGGCACTGCAGGATTTGAGTCCCTGGCGGCGTAGTGTGTTACTGATGGTAAGCTTTGTTACTTTGGTCCCAGCTCTCTGCAGGTCATTCACTAGGTCCCCCCGTGTGGTTCTGGGATTTTTGCTCACCGTTCTTGTGATCATTTTGACCCCACGGGGTGAGATCTTGCGTGGAGCCCCAGATCGAGGAAGATTATCAGTGGTCTTGTATGTCTTCCATTTCCTAATAATTGCTCCCACAGTTGATTTCTTCAAACCAAGCTGCTTACCTATTGCAGATTCAGTCTTCCCAACCTGGTGCAGGTCTACAATTTTGTTTCTGGTGTCCTTTGACAGCTCTTTGGTCTTGGCCATAGTGGAGTTTGGAGTGTGACTGTTTGAGGTTGTGGACAGGTGTCTTTTATACTGATAACAAGTTCAAACAGGTGCCATTAATACAGGTAACGAGTGGAGGACAGAGGAGCCTCTTAACCAGTCAGGGATTGCTGGGTCGCTAGCGGGCTCGTCCCGACACTACCAGTGAAAATCTAAAGCGCCAAATTCAAAATCCCAAAATGGAATTATTAAACATCCACCAATATGCAAGTGTTCCATACTCATCAAAAGCTATGTTTCTTGGCAATATCACAGCGTTGTCAGATTTCAAAAAGGCTTTACGGTGAAAGCAGCACATTTCATTGTTCGAGGCTAGCACCTCACATATTTTTCCAATAGCCATGTATCGATTAGCCATCATGGCACACACATAACACATTTCACAGCGAAAACAAATCAATTACCTGTTGAAGAACTTCTGCTGAGGTCATCCTAAGTGTCCAACGAAGACAATCCATGGTTCTTTTGTTAGAAAAAGTAACGTCTTTTATCCATAAATCCTCCATTTGGTTATGACGTTATAATCAGAAACGACAGCCTCCACTAGTCCATGAAACGCGGCGCGAACTCGTTCAAATTATACCTATAAACTTGTCCAAGAACAATCAAACATAGTTTTAAATGTATCCTTAGGAACACTTTTACGTATATTTACTATTATAAATCAGCCGGAATATAAACTGATCAATAACGAGGCTACAAAAGACACCCGTGACTTCTCGCAAGGCGCGCCACGGGAACTTTTTCAGAAAGAGGGGTCTTCATTGTTTGGTGTTTTTCTCTGCTCTAAATTCATCCAAAATGGAGGGAAACACCGTCTCGAGGCTGTTGACATAAGGAAGCGACGTGTACTGCATTCATATGCCTATATATGGTCATTTTCAATAGGGAGGGGTTCCCAAATGAGCAATGTGTCAATCACTTTTTCCAGGACAGAGATTTCTCAGGGTTTTGCCTGCTATATGCGTTCTGATTCACTCACAGACAAATGGTTAACAGTTTTGGAAAATTCAGAGTGTTTCCTATCCAATGGTACTACATATATGCATATCCTATTTTCTGGGCCTAAATGGGAGGCATTTTACTTTGGGCACGCCAGGCTCTCCAAAACGGTCACCTCATGCACTGCTCCCAGAGAAGTTAAAGAAGTTACAGGTCTGTGAGAGCCAGAAATCTTGCTTGTTTGTATGTGACCAAATACTTATTTTCCACCATAATTTGCAAATAAATTCATAAAAAATCCTACAATGTGATTTTCTGGATTTTTTTCCCTCATTTTGTCTGTCATAGTTGAAGTGTACCTATGATGAAAATTACAGGCCTCTCATCTTTTTAAGTGAGAGAACTTGCACAATTGGTGGCTGACTAAATACTTTTTTGCCCCACTGTATATGTTGAAGAGGGTAGGGCTTAAGCTGCATCCCTGTCTCACCCCACGGCCCTTTGTAAAGAAATGTGTTTTTGCCCATTTTAACACACTTGTTGTTTGTGTACATGGATTTATAATGTCGTATGTCTTTCCCCCCAACACCACTTTCCATCAATTTGTATAGCAGACCCTCATGCCAAATTGAGTCAAAAGCTTTTTTGAAATCAACAATGCTTAAGAAGACTAAGGATGATGTTAAAGAGTTTAGGTATAGCCAATTGGAATTTGTGGTCTGTATATTCTATAATTTCGTTAAGGAGACCATCAACACCAGGGTTTGTATTGTGTCCTGTAGTTCATTCAATGTAATTGGATAATCCAGTGGGTTCTGGTCATCTTTAATAGTTGATTCTAAGATTTGTATTTGATCATGTATATGTTTTGGCTGTTTGTTCTTTGATGTAGGGACAAAAAGATAGAAGGGGTTTACCCATACGTACATCTCTGTTTTGAATAGTGTAAGGACCGACGCCGGAGATGAGAAGCAGGTAAGGGGAGTTGACATTTAATTATGAACAGACAAAGAGCAAGACAGAAACAGTGTCAGAACACAGATACACAATGACAAACAATGCAGCAGCAGGGAACAGAGCTGGGGAACTGACAAATATAGGGGAGTTAATAAACAGGTGATTGAGTGAGTCCAGGTGAGTCCAATATTGCTGAAGCGTGTGACGAGGGAAGGCAGGTGTGCGTAAATGATGGTGGCAGGAGTGTGTAATGCAGGGTGCCCTCGAGCCTGGTGCCCTCGAGCGCCAAGGGGGAAGAGCGGGAGCAGGCGTGACAGATAACAAACAATATGAAGAGTTAAGTGTTTTACAATTTTCCCAGAAGTGGTTAGAGTCTGGATTTCTGACGTGCTGTTCCTTTTTTCCCCCCCATAGTGTATTTCTGTATTGTTTTAGTGATTCACCATAGTGAAGGCGTAGGCTCAGGTTTTCTGGGTCTCAATGTTTTTGGTTGGATAGGTTTCTCAATTTCTTTCTTAGGGTTTGCATTCTTCATCAAACCATTTGTCATTGTTGCTAATTTTTATGTTTTAAGTTTGTTTTATGTTTGTAATTTTTTGATTTGAAGCTGAGAGGTCAAATATATGGTTTAGGTTTTTTTAATGCAAAGTTTGCACCTTCACTACTACAGTGAAACCTTTTGTCCAGGAAGTTGTCTAAAAAGGGATTGAATTTGTTATTGCTTAATTGTTTTTTGGTAGGTTTCCACACTAGCATTTCTTAATATTATTCAGTTCCTTTGGCTTTTACGCCTCATGATTGAGTATTGCTCTTGTTACGAATCCCTTTTACCCCGCAGTCTAGGGGGAATGGAATCGAGACCCTCAACATATCTCATGCAAATTATTATCGTGAAAAAGAACAGTGAGAACAGAAAACACAGACAACTTAAATCTACCGTCAAACTAAAGGTTTATTTCAAACACACGGTAAAGTGGTTTGGGGAAAAGGGGCTGAGCTGGACCCAAGGAAAGAAATAATATATATTCAAAAACCCCTAAGCTAATCTACCTGCGTCACGAACAGCTAGCTAACTAACTAAGTAAATACAGTGGGTGGTCCGCCCAGTTCTAACTAATGTATTTAACACAGGGTTTCCTACGGGTAATGTATGCCCAAGGGCATCTTGGCTGGTTATCCCCTTTTCCACCAACAAACACACAGCAATATAACACCACAGTACATACTCACAGTTAATGTGAGATGTTGGCACCTACACAAAAGCGATAGCACGCACAAACAAACCAACATCAACTGGGCTTCACAAATACCAAACAGAACTAGAACTCTGGAGCTACAAAACAAAGAGAGCTACCAAAACAACAAGAGAGCAACGCATATACGAGAGTCAGTTACAAACCAAGAGTGCTACATACCAAAAACAAGCTAGAGAGAGAGAGATAACTGACTGGGGTTTTAAACCAAGGGAAAGGGGATGTGATTGGGTAAGGGAAAAGGAGCAGGTGTGTCTTCTGATTGGGACTGATTGGTGACGGCTGATGAGTGACACCTGTGAGTAGGGCAGAAGGAGAGAAAACAAATACACACAGGATACCTGTATCCGTAACACTCCCACCCTTAAAAGAGCAAACCTATAAGGATTGCGACCAAAGTATTTATAATGAATACTAATAAGTTCAACAAGAAAAGTTCATTCATTTTTATTATTTTTTTTTTATTATTTTTTTTAAACACGAGACAAAGCATCTGCCAATACATTATCAGAACCCTTTTTGTGGTGGATCTCCAAATTATAGTTCTGCACAATAAGTGCCCAACGCATAAGGCGCTGGTTATGGTTGTACATACGGTGGAGAAACACTAATGGGTTATGATCAGTATATACAATCACTGGTAGGGCACTGGAACCAACATACTTCAAAGTATTGCAGAGCTAACAACAAAGCTAGAGCTTCTTGTTCAATGGTTGCATAATTAGCCTGACATTTGTTAAACTTCCGAGAAAAATAACAAACAGGATGATCCACTCCACTCTTGTCCTGCTGCAGTAGAACAGCACCAGCACCTCTGGCACTAGCATCTACCTCAAGTTTAAACGGTCGCTCAAAATCCGGAGCAGCAAGTACAGGGGTAGTACATAAGAGTGCTTTAGCGGTATCAAAAGCTACCTGACAATCAGGAGACCACACAAACGATCTAGCCGGACTGAGCAAATCGGTCAATGGAGCCGCTACCGCAGAGACATTTTTACAGAAACTACGGTAGTAGCCAACCATCCCTAAAAAGCGGCGTAGCTCTCGTCTGGTGGTAGGTGCGGGGAATGCATTTATAGCCAAGACCTGGGCATCAACAGGGCGCACCTGTCCATGTCCGACCTTTTTGCCAAGATAGGTAACAGTGGCCTTCCCAAACTCGCACTTTAGGGTTAGAGAAGCAGCTGCCAAACGTTCACATACTTCCCTTAGAGTGTTAACATGATCTGACCATTCACACGAATAAATCACTAGATCATCAAGGTAGGCACTACAATTGGAACGTCAGCTAACACTGAGTTAACCAGGCGCTGGAAAGTGGCTGGTGCATTCCGCATCCCAAAAGCCATAACTGAGTATTGTAGAAAGTTGTCTGGGGTCACAAATGCAGAAATCTCAGAAGCACGTGAGGTTAACGGAACCTGCCAGTAACCTTTTAAAAGATCTAACTTAGTTACATAAGTAGCAGCACCAACAGTGTCGATACAATCGTCCAGTCTGGGTAACGGAAACGAATCTGGCATTGTGACAGAATTTACCTTCCGATAATCCGTACATAACCTGGACGTACCATCAGGTTTAGGAACCAGAATACAAGGAGAACTCCAAGGGCTTGAACTTGGCGTAGCCAGGTCATTCTCCAACAAATATTTCACCTCATCCTTCATCATCTTCCTCTTAGAAGCATTGACACGATATGGGTGTTGCTTGATAGGGGCAGCATTTCCAACATTAATGTCATGTTCCAACACGTTTGTCACGAGAAGGAACGTCATTAAAGAGACATGGAAAACTGTGTAGTAGCCTCACAATATCATCTGCCTGTCCATCCGTTAAATGAACCAGACTTGACTGGAGAGACAGTAGCATTTCTGAGTTGGGCAATCTAACGCACTGCTGCTGAGTATTGCGCAACTCTAATCCATCTCCATCAACATCATTAACAGTACAGCCCACTATCATGGCAGCAGAAACAGATGAGACAGCAGTACCTACCGCTGTGTCTGAACTATCTACCTGGGTGATGGGTCGGGTTTGGTATGCTTTCAACATGTTAATGTGGCACACACGAGATTGGCGTTTCCTATCAGGAGTTCGAAGCACATAATCAGTTTCACTTAATTTATTTTCAATTAAATAAGGACCTGAGAAACGAGCTGACAGTGAAGATCCTGGAACAGGCAATAACACAAGAACTTGGTCACCTGGCTGTAGTGGACGAGAAACAGCCTGTTTATCATAGTGTCTTTTCATACTCCTCTGTGAGGAAGACAGAGCTTCCTTTGCGAGAGCACATGCTTGGTGTAGGCGCTCACGAAAGTGACTAACGTAGTCCAACACATTCTCATCTCCTGTACACAACTCTTGGGACAAAAACTGTTCTTTAAGGACTTTCATTGGTCCTCTCACTGTGTGACCAAACACTAGTTCAGCCGGGCTGAACCCTAGGGACTCCTGTACAGTTTCACGAGCAGCAAACAAAACTAGAGGAACTCCCTCATCCCAATCTTTCTCAGATTCCAAACAATATTTACGGAGCATAGACTTCAGTGTCTGATGCCAACGTTCCAGAGCACCCTGTGACTCTGGGTGATAGGCGCTTGACACACGGTGCTTAACTGACAAGGATTTTAACACCTGCTTGAAGAGCTTTGATAGGAAATTGGTACCTTGATCAGTTTGTACCACCTTAGGTAACCCGAATGTCGAGAAGAATTTAATTAAGGCTTTACTCACCACCGGAGCAGTAATCCTTCGCAGAGGAATGGCTTCGGGGTATCTCGTTGCCATACACAATCGTTAATAGAAACTGGTTACCTGATTTTGTCTTAGGTAACGGTCCAACACAATCAACCACCACATGTTCAAATGGTTCACCTATAACAGGTATTGGACAAAGAGGAGCAGGAGGAATAACCTGATTTGGTTTTCCTGTTATCTGACGTGTGGCATGTTCGACAGAACCAAGCCACATCTTGTTTTAAACCTGGCCAAAAGAAATGTCGAAGGACCCAATCATAAGTCTTGGTGATTCCTAAATGACCGGACCACTGGTGATCATGAGCAAGGGATAGCATATTTTGTCGAAAGGCTGTAGGAACCACTATTTGGTAAACAGCATTCCAATCTCCGTCCGCGTCAACATGGGATGTCCATTTACGCATGAGGAGATTACCATCAATGAAGTAAGCCACGTTCTTCTTCTTTACCTCATCCAATGAGACAACACTAGAAAAACATTTAGCAAGCCTCTTGTCAACCTTCTGGTTAGCAATCAGCTGCTCACGAGTGACTGGTAACTGTATTGCCTCAGCAATAAGTTCACTATCCTTCAATTCTTCCCTGGGCTGTTTGTCAGAGGGCAACAGCTTCCCAGAGGTAGCACACGACCCATCCTCCTGATCAAACTCTTTGAACAAAACAGTGTTCGACAAATCTATCACGTCACCCATTTGTTGTGCCTGAGCAC
Organism: Brachymystax lenok tsinlingensis; assembly: GCA_030435695.1. NCBI lineage: Eukaryota > Metazoa > Chordata > Actinopteri > Salmoniformes > Salmonidae > Brachymystax > Brachymystax lenok. The sequence goes on along the minus strand of CM059792.1, from coordinate 40,580,355 downwards.
GAGTGACAGCACAAGCGGGGAACACATGTGGATAATTCTGTGCCAGCTCATTGGAGAGAGAGTGGTCACTTTTATCCATTACTTCCAATACGGGTACTACCTTTCCTCCGGCAATATCGTTACCCATTATAAAGGTCACACCTTTTACTGGCAACATAGGACGTACCCCCACTCTGAATATTCCACTGATTAACTCAGAGTGTACTTTCACAAAGTGCAATGGCACAAAACCCATTTCAATACCCTGAACTAACACACTGGAACCACAGTATGTATCGTCGGATAAGGGCAACACATCAGACAATATAAACGACTGCGCCGCACCAGTATCTCTAAGGATTTTAACCGGACGCTGAGACGCTTCGTCATTCGTTAGGGACACAAACCCCTCGAAAATGAACGGTTCATAACTGCGGTCGTGGACTGGAACTTTCAAACTACATTTACCCTGAGGTACCTGTCTCGTTTCAGACCTCACAACCGTACGAATTAGCCCAACACCTGTTGGCGGCCTGGCACGGAGAGGCATCCCTTGTTTGCGTTTTAGCAGGAAGCACTCATTAATCATATGTCCCACCTTATGACAATAGAAACAGGGACGCTCATTTTTCTGGCGTGATTGATGTACTACTTGCCGAGTAGGGCTAAAAGTAGGCAATTCAGTGGCTCTACTCTCAGTATGAGCCGTAAACACGCTCTTGTGCGTCAACACAAACTCGTCTGCCAACACAGACGCTTCTGACAAAGAGGATACTTTCTGTTCATTTAGGTACACTACAATGCGTTCGGGTAAGCAATTTTTAAACTCTTCCAACAAGATTAACTCCCGGAGAGAGTTGTAATCAGTTACCTTGCTAGCAGCATGCCATTTATCAAACAGATTTCCCTTATCTCTAGCAAATTCCACATAAGTTTTACCAGCAGACTTTCTATGAGACCTAAATCTCTGTCGGTATGCCTCAGGCACAAGCTCATAGGCTCGAAGAACAGTAGCTTTGACCACTTCATAATTCAGACTGTCTTCAAGAGATAGCGCTGACAAAACCTCTTGGGCTTTACCAGTTAATTTACACTGCAGTAACAGGCACCATACCTCCGCAGGCCATTTCAATGCTACTGCGATGCGTTCAAAAACACAAAAATAGGAGTCAACCTCTGACTCTCTGAACAAAGGTACTAAGGCAATCTGCCTACTAATGTCAAAAGTGCTTGAAGACACAGCTGGTGAGGATGTCTCACTAACAGGCACAGCAGGATCGGAGGCTAGCCTCGCTGTCTCCAGTTCCATCAGGCGCATTTTGAACTCCAATTGCCGCTGTTCTCTTTCTGCCTCAATTTTACACATTTCCAACTGGAGACTCTCACCTAATTTGGGCCCTCTCTTCCGCCTCCAGTTGGAGTTGTATCGAACGGACATCCCCCAGCGCCTCACCGTGGGGTGACAGTGGGGAGAGTGGATCAAAACGGGGCAAAATGGCTGGAACTTTAGCCTCGCCCTCGGTTTCAGACACCGCCGGGCTTATAGGAGAAGCAACATCCCCTACAGGGGTAGTAGGCTCAGGCAGCGGTAACACAAGCACCTGCTCTTCCAACAAAACATTTAGCACCAGCTGTTTAACCTCCGCTTTTACTAAACTCTGCGACACAGAATAATGGTCAGCCAAGGTCAGTAAATCAACTCGACGACATTTGTCAAAAACCTCCCACGTAGGGTTATCCAAAAATGATTTTAAATCAAAAGTAGCCATATTGAACTACCTCCCAAACACAAGAGCCAAGAAATAGCAAACACTAATGCTACATCAGCTATGAAGCTCAACACTGAACTAGCCCACCACAATAATTTGCACAAGTGGCATGGGTGTCAGTAAAGACAGATCCCGGATGAGCCCCCACTTATGTTACGAATCCCTTTTACCCCGCAGTCTAGGGGGAATGGAATCGAGACCCGCAACATATTTCATGCAAATTATTATCATCGTGAAAAAGAACAGTGAGAACAGAAAACACAGACAACTTAAATCTACCGTCAAACACAAAAGGTTTATTTCAAACACACGGTAAAGTGGTTTGGGGAAAAGGGGCTGAGCTGGACCCAAGGAAAGAAATAATATATATTCAAAAACCCCTAAGCTAATCTACCTGCGTCACGAACAGCTAGCTAACTAACTAAGTAAATACAGTGGGTGGTCCGCCCAGTTCTAACTAATGTATTTAACACAGGGTTTCCTACGGGTAATGTATGCCCAAGGGCATCTTGGCTGGTTATCCCCTTTTCCACCAACAAACACACAGCAATATAACACCACAGTACATACTCACAGTTAATGTGAGATGTTGGCACCTACACAAAAGCGATAGCACGCACAAACAAACCAACATCAACTGGGCTTCACAAATACCAAACAGAGCTAGAACTCTGGAGCTACAAAACAAAGAGCGCTACCAAAACAACAAGCGAGCAACGCATATACTAGAGTCAGTTACAAACCAAGAGTGCTACATACCAAAAACAAGCTAGAGAGAGATAACTGACTGGGGTTTTAAACCAAGGGAAAGGGGATGTGATTGGGTAAGGGAAAAGGAGCAGGTGTGTCTTCTGATTGGGACTGATTGGTGATTGATGACGGCTGATGAGTGACACCTGTGAGTAGGGCAGAAGGAGAGAAAACAAATACACACACACAGGATACCTGTATCCGTAACAGCTCTGTTCAAGTAGACTGTGGTTTTGGTGTGATCTGATAGGGGTGTCAGTGGGCTGACTGTGAACACTCTGAGAGACTCCAGATTGAGGTCAGTGATAAAGTAGTCTACAGTACTACTGCCAAGAGATGAGCTATAGGTGTACCTACCGTAGGAGTCCCCTCGAAGCTTACCATGGACTATGTAGATACCCAGCATCCGACAGAGCTGCAGGAGTTGTGACCCGTTTTTGTTGGTTATGTTGTCGTAGTTGTGCCTAAGGGGGCATACGGGGAGGGAATACTGTCACCTCCAGGTACGTGTCCGTCCCCCTGTGTGCTGAGGGTGTCAGGTTCTTGTCCAGTTCTGGCATTTAGGTCACCACAGACTAGTACATGTTCCTGGGCCTGGAAATGATTGATTTCCCCTTCCAGGATGGAGAAGTTGTCTTCATTAAAGTATGGGGATTCACGTTGGGGGATATAGGTAGCACACAGGAGGATTTTTTTCTCTGTTGAGATAATTTCCTTTTTGAATTTTTGCCAAATGTAACATTTTCCTGTTTTGATTAATTTAATAGAGTGAGTTACATCTGCTCTATATGAAATTAGCATACCCCCTGAGTCCCTTCCCTGTTCCACACCTGGTAGTTTGGTGGATGGGACTACCAGCTCTCTGTAACCTAGAGGGCAACCAGTGGGTCCATCTCCTCTATACCTTGTTTCTTGTAGGATGACAATGTCTGTATTTCTGATGTCTTTGGTGAAGTCCAGGTTCCTGCTCTTTAGGCAAAAGGCGGTTGACAGGCCTTGGATATTCGAGGATGTGTTCCCTAAAGTGTCCAATGTTATTAGTTGTGTGAGCAGAGCCTGCTGAGCATCTGATACATGCCATTGGCTTAGGCTAGTGTAAGAGTGGGGGTTGGGTCTGTTTGCCTGCTCACGGCCTGGGCGAGTCCCTCTTTGTGGGAGTGGTGGGCATGGGGTGGGCAGGAGGGGCATAGGTCTGATCTGAGGGCGCCTAAATAGGGTGTAGGCATGGTTGACTTGGGGCCGGGGGTGTTGATTGGTTGGGGTGGGGTGGGGTTGTAGATGTGGCTGGTGGTGCTGTGGTCTGAATGTAGGTCCTCTCGGCGTGAGTCCTCTATGTGTAGGTCCGGGGGGGGGTGGTCTCGCTGGTCTGGGCTGTGTGTCTGTTGATCTGTTGCTCCTGTGTGAAGTGTTTGGGCTGTGGTTGAGGGCGATGTCCTTTAGGGTCTGGGCGAAGGTGGTCACTGCTGCCTTGTATAGGTGGACCTGGTCATTAAGGGCTGTTCAAGTCCAGGGTGGAGTGGTGGGCCAGGTAGACATTTGATTTTGAGGCATAGTCACGGGAAATTAGAAGCTTTTTCAATCACTCCCTTGAGTGCTGTGGCCACCCTTTCCTGCTGTGTTATCACGTTGTTTTTGACTGTGTCTATTGACTGGGTGACCCCAGTTGGTCCTCAGACAGAAGGTCTAGGGCACGCTGGATGTTTGTACACCAGAGTTTAGAGACTGTGTGTTAGGGAAAATTGTATTTTCTTGTATACAGTATATTTTCCGTCCTGTAGGAGTGCAATCTGTGGCTTGTGCATGTCCTCAGTCGGTGTGGGGAGGTTGTCAGGAGGGCTATCAGGGTGGCTGACAGGGGGGTGCTCAGAGGGGGTGAGATCCCCTGGACTTGGGGTTCTTCATTTGTCTGTCCTGCTGTGGTGTCAAGGTCAGGGTCTGAGGTGGGCTGTTCTGCTGGCTTCTCTGCTGGGGTGACCAGCTCTCTAATGGGTTGTTCTCTGTCACACAGCATCATTCTCACCTTCTCCTTTAGCACTTTCACCTACTCCTCTAGTGCTCTGTTCTTATTCTGCTCTTTCTCCTGATGATGTTGTCTCACAGTCCAGAGTGCAGATATGTCTCTTTCCACCTCCAGCTCTCTGGGTCTGGTTGAGGTGGTGTTGTTGAGCTGGACTATTTTTTGTGCTGACTGGAGTGTTCCAGCTCCACCTGCCTTACCTCCAGCTGGGTGAATTTATCTTTCATTTCAATGAGGGAGTTTCTGCTTGGGGTTGCTTGTCTGTGGGGTTGTATAATGAAAAGGTCTGGTCTGACATGCTCGGGGTGGGAGAAAGATACCCTGCTGAGCTACCTCTTTGATTATGTGAAAGTCCAGCTGAAACTGTTTGGGTTTGCCCTGTACCATTACTGTTCCAGACTTGTACAGGTTGACATTGGCTGACTCAGAGTCCTCGTTGTATAGTATCCTGAGCTTCCACCCATCGCAACCCCCCACACACACTTTTAACAGAAGGGTAGTGTGTTAATATAGCACTGTGCCATACCTGTCACACCCTGATATGTTTCACCTGTCTGTGTTTGATTGTCTCCACCCACCTCCAGGTGTCATTTGTTTTCCCCATTAGTCCCTGGGTACTTATTCCTGTGTTCCCTGTTTGTCTGTTGCCAGTTTGTCTTGTCTTGTCAAGACAAACCGTGATCCTTTTTTTTATACTTATCTCTGTTTTGCTAGTCCTCCCGGTTTTGACCCTTGCCTGCCTTGACTCTGTACCTGCCTGCCTGACCCTACTGCCTGCCCTTACCTCGAGCCTGCCGGCCACTCTGTACCTCCTGGACTCTGACATAGTTTATGATCTTTTGCCTGTCCGTGACCATTCTCTTGCCTGCCCCTTGGATTATAATAAATATCATAGACTCGAACCATCTGCCTCCTGTGTCTGCATCTGGGTCTCGCCCTGTGCCCTTATAATACCAGGGGATGGTCTGTGTGGAAGATTAAGTTGCTTATGTTCCCATTTTTATAATAGTCAGCAGAAAGTGGCTTTTGATTTTCCATAAGGAGCTTATTTTTGTACTCTTTTCATGCCTTCACATTTTTTACATCCAGAGGGTACTGTATTGTAATGACCAGCGGGAGGGGGCTTCTAAGGCCTCTGCATTTTGGTGAGAAACTCTCCTGCCATTGTTGGGCTCAAGGGCGTTGACACCACTCACTTCGCACCTCAGTGTTAATTGAAGTTCCAGTTTTCAGGTTTCTCTTTGTTTGCCAGAGTGTTTGCTATATAGCTTGGAAATAAGAATCTTTGATAGTAGGAATCCTTCCAGGTAATTTTGTACAAAATCAGGTTGTAGGTTTAGAGTTTTGATTTGGAGTTTTGATTTGTTGTGGAGGATAGTATCCTGTATATGTCCTTGCCGAAAAATCGAAGTTTATCAAACTCTAAATCCATTTTTTTGTAAAAACATGCTGAAAAATGCGGGAACTTGTCTGCTCTCTCCGATCATGCCTAGAAGAATACCTTGTAATGCTTGTTAATGCCTTGTAACTTAAGCTTTATGACTTGTATGTGAATTAGATAATTGTACAATTATATTAAATATCTGCCTTTGATGTAGAATTCCGTTCTCAGACCTTTCTTGATAGACCATTACTGTAACTCAACTATAGTCTCTTGCATATTTAAATTATATTTATGGAGTCAGAAACATTTTAATGGGCTATTTTCATAGTCTTATGAGTTGCAGGTGAGGTGTATATAGTATATAATTTGCATACATACCAAATATTACCCCATTACATAATTATAATGCGTCAGCTTTACTAGCTTTACAGGTCAGATTACAAATTAGAGTTGCAGGATAAGTATCATGCAAATAATACGACAGAAACTTCTAGTTATTCTATTTCACCATGATTAGCTTTCACTGGACTTGGCAAATAGTAGAATCTCACTTTCATTATACCTCAAATTCTTTCCTGCCCTCACGACACAGTGGCCTGCAGCGTCCCTTCTGTTATTGACGAGCGAGAGAGAGACTGTTGCCCTAGAGCTATTCATACCTCAGCCTAACTATACATACCTCGGCCTAAACATCAGCGCCACAGGTAACTTCCACAAAGCTGTGAACGATCTGAGAGACAAGGCAATATGGGCTTTCTATGCCATCAAAAGGAACATAACATTCGGCATACCAATTAGGATTTGGCAAAAAAAATACTTGAATCAGTTAATAGAACCCATTGCCCTTCATGGTTGTGAGGTCTGGTGTCCTCTCACCATCCAATAATTCACAAAATGGGATAATGCATGCAGAGCAGAATTAGGTCGATACCTGCTAATTATCAAAATCCAGAAAAGAGCTGTTCAATTCTACAACCACCTTAAAGGAAGCGACTCCCAAACCTTCCATTACAAAGCCATCACCTACAGAGAGAGTACCCTAAGCAAGCTGGTCCTGGGGCTCTGTTCACGAACACAAATGGATCCCAAAGAGCCCAAGGACAGCAACACATTTAGACCCATTGGAAAGAATTAACAAAAAAACTGAGCAAACTAGAATTCTGTTCGGCCCTAAACAGAGAGTACACAGTGGCAGAATACCTGACCACTGTGACTGACCCAAACAGAAAGCTTTGACTATGAACAGACTCAGTGAGCATAGCCTTGCTATTGAGAAAGGTTGCCGTAGGCATACCTGCCTCTCAAGAGAAGACAGGCTATGTGCACACTGCCCAGAAAATGAGGTGGAAGCTGAGTTGGACTTCCTAACCTCCTACCAAATGTATACCATATTAGAGACACATATTTCCCTCATATTACACAGACCCACAAAGAATTTGAAAACAAACACAATTTTGATAAACTCCCATATCTATTGGGTAAAATACCAGTGTGCCATCACAGCAGCAAGATTTGTGACCTGTTGCCACAAGAAAAGGGCAACCAGTGAAGAACAAACACCATTGTAAATACAACCCATATTTATGTTTATTTTTCTCCCTTTTGTACTTTACTATTTTCACATAATATGACATTTGAAATGTCTTTATACTTTTGGAGCTTTTGTGGGTGTAATGTTTACTGTTAATTTTTATTGTTTATTTCACTTTTGTTTATTTTCTACTTCACTTGCTTTGGCAATGTTAACATATGTTTCCCATGCTAATAAAGCCCTTACATTTAATTTAACATGTGACATACACTCAAAGAAGACCATTACCTTGGGATCACATCTCAATAAGATGACAAATGGCCAGATTCTAGTGGATAGTATAATGCTGTAAAACCTGCAGATTGGGGTCTTGTGTTGTCCAGGGAGTCTGGTACAGGGTGATTGGGCCCTCTGCAACAACATTAGGCTGGCACAGGCATGCATCACACACACTTTCCCGAGCGCTGCAGGTGGAATTAGACCATATGAATGTTTTGAAAGGGGAGGACTGAAGGCTCGGGGCAGTGCAGTGCAGAGATTGCCCAATACATCATAAAGACTCCATCATAGGAGATATGACCCATTAAAGGCTTTTTTTAACGAGGTTTCCTATGTGTATAGGATAATAATTTTTGCCAGTTTGCTACAGCAGGAAAATAACCCTGCAGCAACAGAAAATGTGAATTATAATATTGATTATAATTAATGAACATTTTTGGAGGGTTTGATACATTTTTCGTAAGGGAAAGTCAAGTCAAATTACAAACTTCAGAAGGATTTTTCAAATCAAATACATTACTCATTCAGGGGGATCAAATTAAGACCCTACATCTGTATGTGTGTGATGGTCTATCATTTCTATCTTTCCTACCAGAACTGTGAGGCAGTTGTTTCAATGCAGGCACATTAAGCTCAAACTAGTGCAGGGATTTTTACAGTTACTCACACTGTGCATACGTTCCTAACACTATCAGATAAGTTTGCTTATACTAGTTGAGCAGAGTCTGTGCAAGCGTAGACTTCCCCTGAATGTAAAAGAGAAAAGAAATTGAATTCTAATGGACCTTCAGCCAGTACGCGCAGCAGTGACGCTCCTGTAAGCACCGGTAGCGAGGCATGCTACAGCGGTTTCACACTAGCGTTCCTTCAGTCTCGGATAGTGCAGCGTTGGTGCCTGGCGCTCCCTCACCCCCCACATATCCCTGCTGTATATGGAGAGGGAAATTGACTCCACTCCTGGACCGGTGGAGCGGTGCAGCAGGTCCCGAGGCCTCGTCTCCACAGAGTGTGCTGCCTGAGTGGAGGGCGTGGTGGTGACGTTGTCACAAATGGAAAACAATGACAGTCGCTGAGGAGCGCCAGGCTAGACTCCAGTGCAACACCGCAGCACTGCTCCAAACAGGAGAAATGGAGCAGAAAGTCAAAAGGGGGTAGAGCAAATTGTTACAGATGATCTGTCCTGGAAATAACTGAATGCATTATTTGGGGCAATGCGGTAGTGACGATAGAAGTTTCAAAGTGACTCTGTCCTGCTCTAACTTGTGATCCCCAAAGAGAGGCTCTACTTTTAATGAATTGCCGCATCAGAGTTTTGAAGGATGCAAAAGCCAAGCATTTACCTCACTCTCATCGTTATCATCATCATCATCATCATCACCATCACCATCGTGAAACTGAATGACTGCTTATTAGGGAAGACCTACTATAAACTTTAAGATTATTTTGGATGACATTTAGGATGTTATTGTGGGGACCAACTCCTTACCTCCCATGATGCTGCAGCTGACGCCTGCTGTGTGTGTAATTTGTGTCCCTTTCTTGATGTAATATGTATGCAATGTCTGTAGGCTGAAAACACAGGCCTTCTGTGAAAACACACTCTGCACATCAGAGTCTGCTGGAGAAGGACAAGAGAAAGAGAGCTTCCCCCACACAGTTGAACATGGTTAGGAGGGAGGAGGAGAAGAGGGGTTGAGGAGGTGGGGCGAGATTGGGGTAGAAGGCTGGATAGGCCAAGTGTTTGTTTGCTCTCATCTCCCATTGCAGCCTTTCAAGTAGACACGCCATCCACTTAGGATCTCATGGTCATTCCGCTTGTGTGTTTGATTGGCAGACTCTGCCACTGCAACATGAGGCCATGATATCTGTTCTTGACACATACTTTACAACCTAGTGACATCCAGTGCTTTAGTGATGACAAATAGACAGCATGGGGTTTCTAATGACCACTTCTACACTGTACTGACCTGACAGTATGTAAAATAGTGTATGGAATAAAGACAGGAGCAGAGTAAAGCCTACGGGATGTATGTTTCTCTGGCTTTTCCCCTGGGACTCTCTTCTCTTTGACCTGATGTGGGTGTTTGTTCACCTCTCTCCATTCCCCGCCTCATTGATTTGAAAATGTATTTATTTCTAGCAGTCGTCCTTCATATAATAATCTCCATCACCTTGAGAAAATGTACATCTGCCTCATGAAAACCTACAAATCAATACTTTTATAATGAAATGTTTATTTCACACTCTCCCATGGTCTCGGAGGCACAGAGGAGAAAAGTAAGTTACTGTTGAAAGACATAGAGGACTAGCCAGGCAGAGACCTGCCACCACCACCACAACTGCCACCTGTAAGACTGACTGTGTTTAGCTGAATCATGTCTCTATCTAATGTATGGCTAACACAGCGACGTTCGATAGAATTTGCCGGTCCACCTTTCCATGGTTTCATACTGTACACATCTCATACAGACCATAACCTTGACCGTTGTGCTTGCTTCTGAGATAAAATACCAGTCATATAATGTAAGATAACATTCATGTGAGATGCTTGGATTATATGGTTTAGTTTATGGTGTGTAGAATCCAGAGGAGGCTGGTGGGAGGTGATATAGGAGGATGGGCTCATTGTAATGGCTGGAATGGAATTAATGGAATAGTACCCAACACATCAAACACATGCAAACAACGTGTTTGAATCCGTTCCAATCATTCCACCTCCCACTAGCCTCCTCTGGTAGAATCACTGTCAAAATATAGTATTATAACATTTAATCGTAAGAGGGGGTAGGTCCCTTCATTCCTATGCTATTGGAATATAACATCAAATGACGCTTTGGTAAAATTGTGGGGACTGGAGCAGTGACTCTAAATCCTGTCATTTATTTTGTCTCACCAATAACATGTTATTTGTTTATGTTAAATGACCTTTATAATGATCTTCTGCTTTCCTCAGGACATTAAATGAAATTCTTACCCCATATCAATCAAACGAACAGTGATCTTGGTCAAATGCTCCAGACCAGACAAGCACCAAAAAAGCTAATCTCAGTGGACTGAGCTCCAAATCCACTTTGCCAACGAGTAAATTACTCCCTTGACACATTAACTGGACAATAATGCTAAGTTTTACATGTTGCCATGTAAAGGCTTTGTCTAGATCCAATGTGACATTTAGGAAAACAGGATTTTAGAGAAAAGCTGGATTATTGTTTGCTTCTTGGGCCTTGTTTCCCACTAGCAGCCTCCCTCCTGGAAGTCCCTTGGACGACTTTGTGTGCTCTGGAAAGGCATTACCATTTATATAGAAACATGGGCTGTTGTGTGCCGGACGATAAATGGCTATTTCTCCTAACTCCCTTTCAAATGGATCAATGGGCTGAACATGGTAAAACACACTGCACTGTACATTCTCCTAGCCCTCAGAGCTACATACATCAATACAATTGCCTTCACTACTCAAGGTCTCAGAATTTGTTGTGTAGCTTTTTTGGTTTTGTTTCATGTGTGTGTGATTGTGTCTTGTGTTGAAATAGTAAGTATATGTCAAGCCTTCTTAAGCAACTCAAAGTCAATAGAAAATCCCAACCTCAAAGTCACAGAGAATAAAACTTAAAGCGTGATGGAGCTGTAAAACAAATCCCTGTGCACTACAGGGCTGGGCTTCGATAAATCCATCTGTGGCCACTAGGGAGCAGTCATAATCCCTATCAGGGCTCTCTCCCTCCACCCAGGACCTGCTCTGCACTGCTGTGCTCACTCTTCCCCTGGCCTGTAATGACTTAATCAGAGCAGAGGCTCAGACTGCCGCCGCATGTGTCAACAATACCATCCAGAGAAGCTCCACTCCGGCACAGGGACTTATAGCACCAGAGGAAGGGGGCCGATAGCTGTGTGAACCAGGCGAAGCCGGTTGGAGGTGAGCTGCTTGATGCCAGAGCTTCTAGAGCAGCGGTAGCAGCTTATAGGCTGCCTGCCTGTAGACCTGTTTTCTATTTTTTTTTATAGGGGAGTGATTGGCTGCAGAATTGATTCCGGAGCAGAGCCATGTGTTGATAGAGATAAGGCTCACATTGTGACTCATACAACGGTCCACTGGGACAGGTAACGCTCAATTATGGCAAATTTAGATCTCGTTTACCATGAACGCTGACTTCATTCCAATTCCCAGGCTGTCCTCCCGGCCCCTGCCGCCCCAGCTGCAGCCTCCCATGTTCCCTATCGCCCTCCTGGATCTGATCTCTTCATCAGCGGGCCTTTGTCGATGGCTGTTTTCCTCCCCCCCCTGATTATTGGACTGAACTCAAACCAAAGGGGAACCCCGTAGATAAGCTATCAGGCAGTGGTATCACACAGAGAAGCCATCAAGCCATGAAATGTGTGTCTGTCTGAGCTCTGTGTTGAACACAGAGAGAGAAGGGGGGAGAGGAGAGGGGGGAGAGGAGAGGATGGAGAGGAGAGAGAAGAGGGGAGAGGACAGGAGAGAAGGGAGAGGAGAGAGAGAGGGAGGCTGCCTGTGCAACAGACTCAGTCCTCTGCTCTGCTCCTCTCTCTCCCCACAGGAGGATGCAATGCCCTGTGAAGCCTGCTCTATTAGGAATATATGATGCCCCACAACCTCTGCTCGCTCCCTATCTCTCTCTCCCCCCATATTCTCTTTTCTCCTCCCTCTCACTTTGCAGAGCTTCTGAAATATGTTGAAAGCAGCCCTTGCAGGCTTTTAGGAATGGAAAACAAATGGCATAATTCAGGAGAAAGCTCTAGAACTCGCGGCTGTTGGACCTCACTAAATTTGTTTGTAATTTGAACAAGTTCTAAATCTTACAGCTGAAAATGAAAAAGTTTGATTGAGTCTGGTTTAATTCGATGTAGCTAGGTGTAGTGCACCAACTGAAGTTGACTCTTAAAAAATATGTTCCTTTTCAAAGGCGCTTGTGATAAATGAAAGACTTTCAAAGGCTGTTGCTTGAGAGGGAAGGATTCAGGTCAACATGGGAATATACTGTGAAGGTGGTGCATGTTTGAGTTTTTGCCCTGAGACACTTTATTCAACTAATCAACTCATCATCAAGCCTTCGATCTTTAATCCGGTGTGTGAGCGCAAAAACGTGCACCTGGTCTAGCAGACAGTTCCGCAGATGTAGTGGTGTCGACATGGGTTGGTATTCCACCCACTGTCTTTCTTTCTAGCCTATCTATTCAATAAAACATATAAAGTAAGTAAGGAGTGTGGCAACTCTATACAGCAGCACTGTACGTACAGTGGGGCAAAAAAGTATTTAGTCAGCCACCAATTGTGCAAGTTCTCCAACTTAAAAAGATGAGAGAGGCCTGTAATTTTCATCATAGGTACACTTCAACTATGACAGACGAAATGAGAAAAAGAAATCCAGAAAATCACATTGTAGGATTTTTAATTTATTTATTTGCAAATGATGGTGGAAAATAAGTATTTGGTCAATAACAAAAGTTTATCTCAATACTTTGTTATATACCCTTTGTTGGCAATGACAGAGGTCAAACGTTTTCTGTAAGTCTTCACAAGGTTTTCACACACTGTTGCTGGTATTTTGGCCCATTCCTCCATGCAGATCTCCTCTAGAGCAGTGATGTTTTGGGGCTGTCGCTGGGCAACACGGACTTTCAACTCCCTCCAAAGATTTTCTATGGGGTTGAGATCTGGAGACTGGCTAGGCCACTCCAGGACCTTGAAATGCTTCTTACGAAGCCACTCCTTCGTTCGGGCGGTGTGTTTGGGATCATTGTCATGCTGAAAGACCCAGCCACGTTTCATCTTCAATGCCCTTGCTGATGGAAGGAGGTTTTCACTCAAAATCTCACGATACATGGCCCCATTCATTCTTTCCTTTACACGGATCAGTCGTCCTGGTCCCTTTGCAGAAAAACAGCCCCAAAGCATGATGTTTCCACCCCCATGCTTCACAGTAGGTATGGTGTTCTTTGGATGCAACTCAGCATTCTTTGTCCTCCAAACACGACGAGTTGAGTTTTTACCAAAAAGTTATATTTTGGTTTCATCTGACCATATGACATTCTCCCAATCCTCATCTGGATCATCCAAATGCTCTCTAGCAAACTTTAGACGGGCCTGAACATGTACTGGCTTAAGCAGGGGGACACGTCTGGCACTGCAGGATTTGAGTCCTGGCGGCGTAGTGTGTTACTGATGGTAGGCTTTGTTACTTTGGTCCCAGCTCTCTGCAGGTCATTCACTAGGTCCCCGTGTGGTTCTGGGATTTTTGCTCACCGTTCTTGTGATCATTTTGACCCCACGGGTGAGATCTTGCGTGGAGCCCCAGATCGAGGAAGATTATCAGTGGTCTTGTATGTCTTCCATTTCCTAATAATTGCTCCCACAGTTGATTTCTTCAAACCAAGCTGCTTACCTATTGCAGATTCAGTCTTCCCAACCTGGTGCAGGTCTACAATTTTGTTTCTGGTGTCCTTTGACAGCTCTTTGATCTTGGCCATAGTGGAGTTTGGAGTGTGACTGTTTGAGGTTGTGGACAGGTGTCTTTTATACTGATAACCAGTTCAAACAGGTGCCATTAATACAGGTAACGAGTGGAGGAAAGAGGAGCCTCTTAAAGAAGAAGTTACAGGTCTGTGAGAGCCAGAAATCTTGCTTGTTTGTATGTGACCAAATACTTATTTTCCACCATAATTTGCAAATAAATTCATTAAAAATCCTACAATGTGATTTTCTGGAATTTGTTTCCTAATTTTGTCTGTCATAGTTGAAGTGTATCTATGATGAAAATTACAGGCCTCTCTCATCTTTTTAAGTGAGAGAACTTGCACAATTGGTGGCTGACTAAATACTTTTTTGCCCCACTGTATGAGAGCTGTGTATGACAAATGCAACTGGTGCAGTGGAGTCTGGAAATATACCTGGACGCCTGTAGTATGGATGGGTTTAATGAGCCACTGTTATGTCAAATGTAAATGCCGTAAATTCATGGGTGAAAAGGTATACTGTCGCTACCTCACAGTTGAAGTCCAACTGTATTGCATGAATTGAGAAAAGATTGGATGTGTGATGGATATTCAACCATCCTTGGAGAATAATGGAAGTTGATAGACAAAGAATTTCTGTATCTATTGTTCTTCAATAGTGGTTGAACACACATTATAGTTAAAGACTGTCAATAGTGGTTGAATACTTCACACATTACAGTGAAAGACTGTCAATAGTGGTTGAATACTTCACACATTACAGTTAAAAACTGTCAATAGTGGTTGAATACTTCACACATTACAGTCAAAGACTGTCAATAGAGGTTAAACATTTTCATACCATTCCATTTTCAATGTTTTTGTTGGCAATTAACTGTTAACTGCACATGGACCTGGACATAAAGGTGGATTCAATCCATATTGCGAAAATATTAAAATGTAAAGGTAATTTCCGATTGGGTCTACATATGCAGCGTTTACCGTGAATGCAGTCTTGAACGCGGGAACATTGCCTTAAAATTTCAATTAAGCTAGAATGCCCAGAGTAAAAAAAAATCTACCAAACGTAAAGCAAATATAATTTGTTTGACATCCTGCTGCCATAGAAACACTTAATATAAAGAATGTGTGAATTATATCTTTAATTGCTTTAATCTCTGTGCACCACGGTTTTTCTGATAATCAAAATGCACAGCACTGTTTGGCGCGATGGTAACACATTTTGGGGGCTCCCGAGTTGCGCAGCGTTCTAAGGCACTGCATCTCACTACAGACCCTGGTTCGATTCCAGACTGTATCACAACCAGCCATGATTGGGAGTCCCATAGGGCGGCTCACAACTGGCCCAGCGTTGTTAGGGTTTGGCCGGGGTAGGCCGTCATTGTAAATAATAATAAATAAAAAAAAATACAAATAAAAAAATATATATATATTTAATCTTTTCTTTAACTAGGCAAGTCAGTTAAGAACAAATTCTTATTTACAATGACGGCCTAGCCCGGCCAAACCCGGACGACGCTGGGACCATTGTGCGCCGCCCTATGGGACTCCCAATCACAGACTTAACTGACTTGCCAGTTAAATAAAAAAAACATAAAAAAAAACAGAGTACCAGAATGTATTTTAAAATTCAAAATAATGCAGTCAAAATGCTCCTCACATCTGTCTCTCAGTATTGAGTTATGTATGTCTGAATCTATGGCCATATAGGAGGTGGTATTTTATATATGCTGGGTGCTGTCTGAGCCTCTTCATAGGCAAGGAGGACTGGTAATTCTTTGTTAGGCTGCTGAATTGCCCATCGACTACTCTGCTCGTCTAGACCATAGCCTCCCTCCCTTTTTCTCCCTTCGTCCTATAGATCTGACGCTTCCTCCAAAAGGCCAAAGATGGATGATCTGTTTGTTGATACTGGGTGTGGGAAGTTTCCACAATTAATGGTATAATGAGACCACTAGTGAGCTGTTCTGTATTTCAGTCTGTGTTTCAGTTTCAGTGTACTCCACAAAATGATTTATTAGTGTCTGCAGATTATCTGAGATGATTACGTTTCATATTGATTCACATATACTAGAGAGGAAATTATTAATGCATACTATTTTTCATGGTCCTTTGAGCCAGGTAGGGTGGAAAAACATTCAGAAAAACAAATTGTTACAAGATTGAATAGGGCTCCATATTTCAACCTGAGAGGTTAGCAAGTTTGTTAAAACAGACTCATTGTGAAGCCAGCATGCTCTCGTTTTTTAATTATGATATTGGGATGATATTGCCCCAATAATTGTGGGCAATATCATCCCAATATCCTGGAAGCGTTATGTATCTCCCCAACCCAAAATCTGTGTCTGTATAATTTCATCTGTTTTGTAATCAGACCAATCCCATTCTCTGGGACGAAAATGCATCTGCTCTGTGCTCTGGCCCAGTCCTTTCTTTCCTCCCTCAATCAGAGACTAATAGCCAGAGATACCTCGGGGGACCAGGGCACAGGGAGACCAGTGATGCGTTTCAAATGGACCCTACATAGGGAGTAGTGTGCCATTTGGGACGCATCCTAGGACAGGGCCAGCCAGGGCCTTACGTCTCCCCACCCCTCTGTCTCAGTGTGTCTGACCCTTCATTGCCTGGCTGGCAGACTGGCACAAAGCAGATGGCATGGCTACCTCTCCATCCTTCCCCACTAATCTCCAACTGGAGGCAGGACAATTGGCCGCAGAGCGATGACAACTTACACAGAGTGGGTGCCTGACTCGGTTTGGCAACGAGTGGCGTTTTGAAGGATTTGAGTACTGCACGTGCATGGCTCACATCAGATCCCTCTCAATCACGTTGCCACTCATTGTTGTTTTAGGAACAATGACTGAACAGATTGACCTATAAAATGGTCAAATTTTTATCCATGCACTTCTTATAAGCTTGTTCTCTATACCTGAAGAGAAAATGACCACATACTGTAAGCAAAAGAGGAAATATAAAACGTATGCCAATTAAGAAGGAAGCTAATGTTGACACTGCAGAGATCACACAGTGCAGAAAATCCAGGATGACATCCTCTCAAAACAAATGGAAGAACCCTTCTGGCTAAATCTTAACGTCTTTTCACCTCGCTCCCCTTCAGAGAATTGTACTTTACGACTGCGTTCATTAAGCCGAGCAAGGTTTTATTTCACAGTGTAAAACTAGAAACTGACAGATGGGTGCTATCGGTGACGTTGTTTAATGTGATCGCTATTGTTGTAATCACCATTGCGGCACTTAACTGTGCAAAGACATTTTAACTTGTTCTGTTTCCTCTGGAGCTGAGGGAATTGTGATCATTTCATTAGTGCAAGTTAGTAGAGCAGGATCTACAGCTGACTTCTCATGCTTCAACAGACATGTCAGACCCAAAGAGAAATGAAGCTATGCAGACAACATTGGAGGGAAGGTGTGTGTGTCTGTGTGTTCTATCTGTCTTTCTCTCTCGCTTGGGCTCTCGCGCTCCTTCTGTCTTTGTGTTTTATTAATATAATCTCTACCTCAGATGTAGGTAATTGTTCCTTGTCCGTGCTTGACTTTTGATAACTTAATTGCTTCCCTGAACTTCTTAAAGCATTAGCTTGTCTTGACAACATTTGAAGAATAGAGATTGTTGAGAAACAGGCATACATCATCCAGTAACCATGTTAAAGGCCAAAGAAGCCATCACAGAAACGGAATCAGATAACAGGCAGAAAGGGCTGTTTATCATGCTCCCCAGACAAGCCAGCTGACACTCATAATTTGTAGTGGAATTGTTTTACTATTGGACTGAGAAAATAGATTTCTACAAGAAAGATGTAAAAAAAACATTTTAAATAAAATGCTCATTAGGAAGGCAGTCATCTTTTCTCCATTATTTGTAATTGTGAACAAGTGTTGTCCATTATTTTACTCCCATTAGGGGAGGGGTGGTAGGGTTAGGGGATAATAATAAAGGAAAATATATATTTTTACAAAAAATAAACATATGGGGGATTGGAAATGATGCAGACAATTACATTGATGGAAGCCACAAGCTATCTGCAATATTAAAGCTGATGTACCCTCTAAAAAAATAACAAAATGTTTAAGTGCATTGTCTTTAAACTGTGCAAACAAAGAAAGCAGCATAGATACTGCACAAACAAGAAGACATGAACATGCTCAAATGCAGGGGCAACTTTAACTGGGGCCAGGGTACTTGGGGGGGCATGTCCTCCCTACATTCTGAAATTGCATTTTTGTCCCTGTCATGCCAAATAATGTCCCCCTCTACGTCACAATGGGATTTGATAAACTATTAGCGTCCGTTTCTATATCAACGGTGTGATGACCTAATGATTAGAATTTTGGAGATCATTACAGCCTAAATGACGTCCTATTCATCATTGCTATGCAAACAAGGCTGGTTTCTGCAAAAATGTTGCTGTTTCAACACGTTTTGTCTAGTTAATAAAATAAAAACATTAATTCAAACTACTTTTGGGTACCTTGTTAACATTACAATATGAAGTCCATGTCTTAAACATTGTTATGTTTTGGAAATAGCAAAGAAAACGTGTAAACTGACACATTAAAGTTACTTACCTTACAGATCACGAAGTCAGCTAATTTCCACTACATTCATATGCAAATCTGTTTGATTCATACACTGTCTTGTCTGGCTGTCATGTTTTTATTTTAACCTGCCCTTCCCTTATGTAAACTGAAATAATATCATCTCAGGAGTCCTGTTAGAAAAAATATATTCATATCTCGCATAGCTCATATATGTATCTATTGCAGGTCCTAGGATACAACAATGAATAATGTGGAACAAAGAAATACCATCAAAGGATACCTTACAACTTACACCTTGTGAAACAGCTGTGAAAACCTACCTGGCAATATTTAAACTTTGATAGTTTTTGGTACAGTTGTGTCATTAATTTATTTTCACATATCATTTTTTGTGCACTCACAAATCAATCAAAGACCAAAATACTGAATTCTGGTGTGTGGAATTCTGCCTGTCACTTCTCAACAACTAGCCAGTCTCAGAAGGGGGACTTGAAGAGGGAGACTGCAAAGTGTTTGCAGTGCTAGTGTTTTTAGTTAAGCTGTGTATCTCACATATTATGTGCCCAGTATGACAGAGCAATACAACTTTCTTAGCAGATAATGACAACATGACAATAACAGTAGCTGTAGATGATGTTATGAAAAGTTGGTAATGGAGGACATCCGGTGGATCCACATCTGGGTGTTGGGCAGAACCTCAAACGTAAAAGGGAACAGGCTAGGAGACAGAGACGTAAACAAGCAAACACACAGGTTACACTTTACTGTGAGAACATTTGATGGATTAGTGCAGTGTTATAAATGAACAGAGGGCAATCATTTTTACCTGGTCAAAAACCTCCACATCCTTCTCAGTCCGTGTCTGAAGGTAGTACTCGAAGGCGTTCGGATCTGGTTTGACAACTTCCACCACATCAAGTGGGGTTTTAGTGATCTGAAAGTATGTTTTACAAAAATGGCAATAGACAAACAGCAACACTAAGTCAATCACACATTTGAAAGACTACAGTATATGCAATAATTGTATTAAACTCAGCAAAAAAAGAAATGTCCCTTTTTGAGGACCCTGTCTTTTAAAGATAATTCATAAAAATCCAAATAACTTCACCGATCTTCATTGTAAACGGTTTAAACACTGTTTCCCATGCTTGTTCAATGAACCAAAAACAATTAATGAACATGCACCTGTGGAACGGCCGTTAAGACACTAACAGCTTACAGACGGTAGGCAATTAAGGTCACAGTTATGAAAACTTAAGACACTAATGTGGCCTTTCTACTGACTCTGAAAAACACCAAAAGAAAGATGCTCAGGGTCCTTGCTCATCTGCGTGAACGTGCCTTAGGCATGCTGCAAGGAGGCATGAGGACTGCAGATGTGGCCAGGGCAATAAATTGCAATGTCCGTACTGTGAGACGCCTAAGACAGCGCTACAGGGAGACAGGACGGACAACTGATCGTCCTCGCAGTGGCAGACCACGTGTAACAACACCTGCACAGGATCGGTACATCCGAACATCACACCTGCGGGACAGGTACAGGATGGCAACAACAACTGCCCGAGTTACACCAGGAACGCACAATCCCTCCATCAGTGCTCAGACTGTCCGCAATAGGCTGAGAGAGGCTGGACTGAGGGCTTGTAGGCCTGTTGTAAGGCAGGTCCTCACTAGACATCACCGGCAACAATGTCGTCTATGGGCACAAACCCACCGTCGCTGGACCAGACAGGACTGGCAAAAAGTGCTCTCACTGATCAGTCGCGGTTTTGTCTCACCAGGTGTGATGGTCGGATTTGTGTTTATTTTCGAAGGAATGAGCGTTACACAGAGGCCTGTACTCTGGAGCAGGATCGAGGTGGAGGGTCCATCATGGTCTGGGGCGGTGTGTCACAGCATCATTGGACTGAGCTTTGCAGGCAATCTCAACGATGTGTGTTACAGGGAAGACATCCTCCTCCCTCATGTGGTACCCTTCCTGCAGGCTCATCCTGACATGACCCTCCAGCATGATAATGCCTCCAGCCAGCCATACTGCTCGTTCTGTGCGTGATTTCCTGCAAGACAGGAATGTCAGTGTTCTGCCATGGCCAGCGAAGAGCCCGGATCTCAATCCCATTGATCACGTCTGGGACCTGTTGGATCGGAGGATGAGGGCTAGGGCCATTCCCCCCAGAAATGTCTGGGAACTTGCAGGTGCCTTGGTGGAAGAGTGGGGTAACATCTCACAGCAAGAACTGGCAAATCTGGTGCAGTCCATGAGGAGAAGATGCAATACAGTACTTAACGCAGCTAGTGGCCACATCAGATACTGACTGTTACTTTTGATTTTGACCCCCCCTTTGTTCAGGGACACATTATTCAATTTCTGTTAGTCACATGTCTGTGGAACTTGTTCAGTTTAAGTCTCAGAATCTTGTTATGTTCATACGAATATTTACACATGTTAAGTTTGCTGAAAATAAATGCAGTTGACGGTGAGAAGGCGTTTCTTTTTTTGCTGAGTTTACAATTGCATTGTTTTACCTCAGTCAACAGCTGTGGCTCCCATCTGTACTTGGTGGAGGCCTGGATGCTGCTGTTGTGTGCAAAGAGAATTACCTTCAGGTTGTTCTCCCACCCTTCCTGGTACCAATCAAGGGACTTGCCCATGGCAGTCTTGAGGTTCTGGTTGGTCCATTTACCAAACCTGGAGGAGGGGATAGGAAAGCGATGTCTATTGACAATGTAAGATATTGAAATATGTATGATTATGTACCATGGAAAAACAAAAAGTAATTGTAAAAAATAAATAAAACATACCATTGGTGACAGAATATAACCAACAACAGCTGTACCTTGTTCCAGCATTTGGTCACTCAAGATGACCTCAGGAGAACCGTGGATGTTGAAGATGTCCACCATCGCCTTGGAGGTGGCCTTGCTAGTCTCATCCTTGATGGGTATCATTCCAAGCACCCTTTTTAATGGGTTACAGAAAGGAATTTAGAGTTAAGCACGTACTCTTCCTTTACTGACCTTAATGGGTATTGCTTCACCCACTTGGTAAAGTGATCGGTCACCGACAGACACCAGCTGTTGCCATTCCTGGATTCCGATGAGGTCCACCACTAACATTTAAAGTGTTAGAGAGAAGATTACTTTATTCTTACTCGTATCTGTGTCATACAGTATGCAGATTTTTATATTTGTAAGGATACTGACACACACACACATTCTATAATATTGAACTCTGCTGCTGTCAAGTAAAGAAACCATTACAAAACAACTTTGAAAATTTGAATTGAGACACTTACCAATCATGTGCCATGGTGAAACACCGTTGATGGGCTTCAACTCCGGCGCCACAGTCTTCACCCTCTGAAACGTCAGGCTAGACAAGGTACTGACCTTTAAGCAAAAAGTGACAAATTGTAATATTGTGTGCTCTCTGATATGACATTAATAGAAATCATAATAATTTCACATATAATAGAATGTGATTGATAAAGAAAAGGTTATTTCACTTGCCCAGCTGTCTACCTCCTTGACAATTCCCCGTCAGAAGAAGCGTAGGTTGATTTTGGCATTCATGCGCTTCACTCCGAAATGGCCAGCATGCATCTCCGTCAGCACGGCCTGCTTCTCCTCCTTAGTCAAAATCCCCCTCCTGTGTGGCTGGCCATCCTTCCCCAGTAGGTAGATAGGATTGCCTAACAAGTTGGAAGAGAAGAGTTGTTGGAGTACTCAAGTCTAAGTATATTTGCACTGCTGTCTTTCTCTCTCTGTTTCTCTCTCTCAATCTCTCTCTCTGTCTGTCTTCCACTCTCTTCTCACCTCTCTCTCTTTCATCCTTTCTTTCTCACCCTCCTCAGTGTCTGCCTAGTGAAGACACCTAGTTTACACTTATCTATTTGATTGATCAGGTTTAACTTATAGCTAGACACCTCAATATGACAGACATATAACTATATCAGTGGAGACTGCTGATGGGAGGATGGCTACTAATAATGGCTAGAATGGTATCAAAACCACATGTTTGATACCATTCCGGACATTATTATGAGCCATCCTCAGCAGCCTCCACTAAACTATATGTACAGTTAGCAACTAGCTAAAGTTAGATGGAAAATGGTTGTACATAGCTAAATCCGTTCTGTTATCTAATTAAAATTAACTTAACGTTACCGTGAACTGTGAATTTCTCTGAATGTTGCACAGCTTGTTGAGATCTGTGGTGTCTTCATAGTACTTCGCCTGGTTGAAAAGATAGAAGAAAATCTCCTCGAGGGATGCCATTGAAGTGAAAGCTACATACAAACAGAAATCTGCATTACCAGTTACAGTTGCTTGCTTGCTAGCTAGCTAACTAGGCAGGCTGAGGTATACAAGTACAGTAGCTAGCAACGTCATCTATAAAAACAACTTACATTATTTATTCCTATTTAACAATATGTACTTAAGACAAATACAAAGCAGCAGGTAGGTAGTCAGCAGGTTGTCAGCAGGTAGTCACTGTCGTTGGAGAGCAATTCTGAAGTAATAATTTTGCGTGGACTGAGTGAGTGTTCATGAGGTGAAATGGAACTAGAACTAGAAACATCCTCCTAAGAGGTAAAATAGTGCCAAGCAACCAGCATAGCAATGGATGCTTTGGTTCATTACATAATCCGGTCAGAATGTTGAAAGTTCTAGCAACAAACCTAGCAAAAGAAGCTAGAACTCATCGAATCCTATTGTGACGTAGAGGGGGACACTATTTGGCCGGGGGACACTATTTGGCATGACACCCCCACAGCTTTATCATTGAAATGTGATACAAAACAAGGCAACAGTGTGCTTTAGTACCATGCAGAGGCCTCCAAGCGTTCGGGTAGGCTGTTTGGAGTGTTCATCCGACTGGATAAAAAAAATATATATATTATGCCCCCCCCCCCTCACTTCTAAAACCAAAGTTGCGCTCCTGCTCAAATTTAATCGATTATTAGAATACAAATGTTTTGTCACATGGAGGGTGGCTGGGCTGTAGCAGCGCTGAGCAGTACTAGCACACTGACCCTGTTTGTACTTCACTCAGACAGACCTGTGATTCTCTCCTACTCTGGTGTGTGGGTTCTCTTTACAGCTGGATTTGAGAGGCGTAAGGGCAAGGCCTTAAATACACATGAAGAATAGTCCCTCTACGCTCTGTACTCACCTGACTGCTTCCCATACTGTTTGTGGGCTATGTGGATTTCAAAGCAATACAGTCTAGGCTATATGAGTTCTGTGAGTCAGATTAATGATTCTATGTTTAAAGGAAAAATACACTCCAAAAATATTTGTTGATGTTTTTTTTCTTCATTTGTCCACTGTTGAGACAGTCCCATAGTGTTTTGCATGTCAGCAGTCAAGTTTTCAAGAGATTGGATTTCAAGAAAGCAAAGTGTCACTTGCCACATCATCATGATGCAAAACACTTTGCAGACACTTTCATTTAGCTTTTCCTCAATCATCAAAGCACAATTGGTTGTGTGCATCTTGATAAATATTATGGTCAGAAGATACCTGCTTCAATATTATTTATCTGAGGTGCAACCTGATAATTTATAATTTTAGACATTCAACATCCGTATGTGTGTATTGCGAGAACAGACACATGATCTCAGTCTTGTGGTTGCACAGCCAGACTGGTAATTGGCAATGAGGAAAGTGACAAATTAACATAATGAGGGGATGGGATAAAGAAATCAGACGTTTGAAAGGTGTCTGATGAAGCAGCTTCATTCGTAACCGTGTATTTTTTAAATTAAGAGCTTTTTGGAGGAACAGTTCCTCGGAATCCCTAAGGAATAAAATCGCTTTCATCTTTCTATCCAATCATACCTGTATGTCTTTATATGTGGTATCCTATCACAATCCATGCCCCCTTCGTTGGGTCTGTTGAGGTAAAAGTAAGACAACATGGTAAAGGACAACATCCTTTACTCTGCAGATCCCACTTCCACAAAATCATCAGCATGGAGTATCCCAAGGGCTGCTGATGTCACCGGCCACAGCGGCCAGCTAATCCTACAGTCTGGGAGGACACAGACAACAGATGCCACAGTGGCCAGCTAATCCTACAGTCTGGGAGGACACAGACAACAGATGCCACAGTAGCCAGCTAATCCTACAGTCTGGGAGGACACAGACAACAGATGCCACAGTAGCCAGCTAATCCTACAGTCTGGGAGGACACAGACAACAGATGCCACAGTAGCCAGCTAATCCTACAGTCTGGGAGGACACAGACAACAGATGCCACAGTAGCCAGCTAATCCTACAGTCTGGGAGGACAGACAACAGATGCCACAGTAGCCAGCTAATCCTACAGTCTGTGAGGACACAGACAGCAAAGACAATGTGTGGCTTTCAATTGCTTTCTATGCACCAGAGTCTGAAGAAGGAAAACAGAAAATAATTGGGGATCAGAGTCCAACATCTAATGATGGACTCTTGAGTTGGCACATTTTGGCAGTTTTTTCTAGTATTTTAGAATCATGCCAACATGCCATGGTGCCATTGGTGTTTGATCTCTGAGACGGCATGGTCCAGTCTCACTCGGATGTGTGAGGTTGGTTTGTGGCGTCCGTGTTCACAGATTATTGCTTGTTTTGTTTTTGTGCGATGTCGTAGCTGATAACTTACTGATTGCATCCTCGGTGGTGAATGGCCTATGGTCTCAGTGCCGTCTCTAATTGAAAAGTAAAATGCACAGCCACATTGTCTCAGCTTTAATTCATTTACGCAGGGAAGGTGGGGTGAAAACGGTATTGTGGTCAGGTTTCCTATGTGGTCGCAGCCAGTCAATCTTATCTGTGCACTCAAGTTCTCAGAGTATATTGTCTGTTTTCCAATCCTTTCAGCGCTTCTCCCTGACTATTGGTCCAACATCGATAAACCGATATCGGAGTGGCTGCTAATTTCTCTGAGCCTTGGACTGAATACGGTGCATGTAGCTCATCAAACTAGTGACAGACTCATATGAAAGAACTAAAAATATTAGGTATATCATATATTTGTCCAGATAAAAATATTTGATGAGCTATATCGTGTACCATGATTGTTTTCATGTTTGAGGGTCACTATTGAAGTTGAATTGACAATTGAGTCCTCTGCATGTCCCTTTGTGTGTAGGTATTTAAGCTGCCATGCCCCCAGCCTTGGTTTGGTCACAATTCATCACAGATTGGCTTGAGACACCATACCATACTAACAGTGGTCCAGTGTGGGCTCCAGTGTGGGCTTCAGTGTGGGCTCCAGTGTGGACTCCAGTATGGGCTCCAGTGTGGACTCCAGTATGGGCTCCGGTGTGGACTCCGGTGTGGGCTCCGGTGTGGGCTCCGGTGTGGGCTCCGGTGTGGGCTCCGGTGTGGGCTCCAGTGTGGGCTCCAGTGTGGGCTTGTCTAACCCATGCTGACAAGTTTGACATTTAAGTGTGACATTTGTAACTAATCAGCGTTTCACTCAAATGTGTGGCATGAATATATGCAACGCTTAAAATTGTCTACTACAAAGGGCCAGTGATATAGACACTCCTGTCACTTGTATGGCCCCCTCTAACTTCAAAATGTTAACTGTGAACTAAAATGAACTGAACTGTGTTTTAAGTACTGAGCTCTAGATAAGAGTGTCTGCTAAATGACTAAAATGTCAAATGTAATGAAAGTATCTGGCAGGCAAATAGTTAGCCTACAGGACAAATGAAGAAAGGTTGTCTACAAGAAATTACGAGCTTGCATCGCAGAACACAAGTATCAATATCTTAATTGTGTGAGGGACAAGTTGGTTCTGTCCATGAGCAAACAAATACCTGCCTGTCTGGCTGCCCTCATAACGAACAGACTGAGGAGCCTTTTCATAACAGATTCACTGGCTGCCTGCTGTCAACAAGGCTGTCTATCACAAACTGATTATCACCTACATCTTTATACACATGCCTGAATACATTTGGCTGTCTAAATGTGACCTGTAAAACACCTTGTATGGGCTTGTCAGGTAATTTTGGGGAGGGGGAGGGGGGGTGGATCAGCTTTAATTTGCTGCTAGATTGTGGCTTCCATAAATGTGTTAATGTGGGTCTATATCTTGACACCATCTGATATACAGTACATACCTGTAATTTCATAGGACGAGGTGTTGACTTGAACAGACAGCCTGTCAGATTTAGTTATGTTCAATCACAACTGTTTCAGTCTAGTGCTGTTAACACCCATTGAAGTGACTCATTACAATCACAACTAAGTACGATTGATTTCGTAACAGTGTTCTCACATAAATGCTCAAATTTGCTGTTTTGTTTTGGTTCTGTACTTTCCCAACAACAGCGTTGTAAACCCTCTGCTCCACACCATCAGTGTTCTGACACACATCAAACCCAAGGCCTTGTAGAGTCAAGCAGAGAATTCTTTCCTCTTTGACATGGAGCAACTTTCAAGGAAACTTAGTTAGCCAATGAACTAGTTGTTGTCTGTCTGTTTCCTCTCCCATTTCTTTCAAGTCCTCCCTGGCTTTCCAAAGAAGACTGCTGCCTCTGAGGGGTAATTGGTGGAGGATTTGCTTTGAAGATTACACCTGCTTATACAGCAATGTCGGTCTGCTGAAATGCATGGGTGAACTGTAAATCTATCCTGACACAGCAGCAGCTACTGCAGCAGCTACCGCTACCGCTTTCATCGGAGTTGAGAGATAGAATGAGCTCTTCCACTCTTTTGGCAGGTGCTTTTGTTCGAGAGCATCTGACAAACTCTGGAGCATTTTAACACCACTTTATCCCCATTTTAGAGCAGGTTATTCCAGCTGCAAGAGAGCTATCCTGTCAGGAAACAAGACCCCTCATCAATTATCTAAGGTTTTACAGCACAGCACACTGTGCTGGAGCTTCCCAGCAAATATTATAGCAAGGATTTTAGCTTCAGAGTACAGTAGCTTCTTGTTTTGTTCCATCTTCTCTGAGGAGGAATTACTCCCATAGTGGTACCTCTGACTGTATTATGATTAACCACAGTGTGAAACAGTGTAAAGGATAATATATTAGTCCTTCAAGGGATTTGTGATTCAAGTGATTTATTTCAAATTGTGAGAATACAATTGGCTCCTGACTTGGAATGCCTTCTTAGGTCGCAGGACTATTATCAATGTGTGCACTTAACCAGAGCAGGCAGATGTCCCGAACAAATGTAAACTCATTTTCCAGAGTTGACTCTTTCACACAGTTGTACCAGGCCAATTAGATGGGGAATGGAATTAAATAAGTAACAATGACTTCATTACGTGCATTTATATCACCACAGGAGGTTGGTGGCACCTTAATTGGGGAGGACGGGTTGGTGGTAAGGGCTGGAGCAGAATCGGTGGAATAGTATCAAATACATCAAACACATGGTTTCCATGTGCTTGATGCCATTCCATTTGCTCCGTTCTAGCCATTATTATGAGCCGTGCTCCCCTCAGCAGCCTCCACTGCATATCACCCACTCGTGTTATTAACATGTAAATACTCCTATAATACATCACTAATAAACCTCTAACACACCTCTAATACAACTGTAATACCCCTCTAATACAACTGTAATACACCTCTAACACATCTCTAATACACCTCTATTACAACTCTAATACACCTCTAATACAACTCTAATACACCTCTAATACAACTCTAATACACCTCTAATACATCTAATACACCTCTAATACACCTCTAATACACCTCTAATACATCTAATACACCTCTAATACAACTATAATACACCTAATGCACCTCTAATACATATCTTTAATACACCTCTAATTCACTTCTAATACACCTATAATATATCTCTAATACACTTCCATTACACCTCCAACTTTATTTTATCATCATTAGCTCCCTTTCTTCCTCCCCCAATACCCAAATGCAGAGCCAGATATTTAGAGAGTTAGGCCAACTTTTAGAATTGTGAATATTGTTATAATTCTAGACATTTGGTAACGTAGTTAAGTAATAATGCCCGAGAAGCCGGTGTTTGTTTGCTACCCAAACCGTCTGGTCATTTGTTCTATCTGTTTGGTTGCCAGAGATGCGACCCAGTCGTTAAGTCTTTTTGTTCTGTATCTAAGGACGCGACCCAGTCGTTCGTTCTAAATGTTTATTTGTCATACAGGCTGGCAACGTTCTTATCTCTTGCTAGCTAGCCAACTACGGATAACTTACAGTCAAGTCAAACAGTGCAGCCAGAATAACAACAAAGTAGCTGCATTTGTATTTGTAGCGACATTTACTTGAATACCTCCGTAACAGTGAGCTAATGAGGCGCGATTTCACCTGGCGTAGAAAATGTGCTCTCTCAGAGGAGCTACAGTAGCCAGAGGAGCTACAGTAGCCAACAGCACAGGTAACACAATCCCTTCGAACTGAAGATGGAAAGACTGCAAACTACCTCCATTTCGTTTGATTTTACCTGTTTTCTACTGATATTCATTTGTATATATTTATAAAAATGATCTAAAATGGCGCCGGAAGAAATGGCAACAGTTTTACGGGCGCCCAACCAATTGTGCAACCAATTGTGGTATTATGTGTTTTTTCCGCATTATTTGTAACTTATTTTGTACATAATGTTTCTGCAACCGTATTTTACGGCAAAAAAAGAGCTTCTGGATATCAGGACAGCGATCACTCACCTCGGAGTAGACTAAGATTTTTTCTTTAAACAAGCAAGACGAACAACATATTCTCCAAACACCCGACAGGGCCAACATCCCCGTTATTTCAAGAGGAAGAGACGCAGATACAGAGGACACAGAGCCGGATGCCAACGTGCAATCATTGGACAATAAATTAGACGAGGTACGATCACGAATATCCTACCAACGGGACATCAAAAGCTGTAATCCTATATTTCACGGAATCGTGGCTGAATGACGACATGGATATTCAGCTAGCGGGATATACACTGCACCGGAAGATAGAACAGCACACTCTGGTAAGACGAGGGGGGGGGCGGTCTGTGCATATTTGTAGACAACAGCTGGTGCACGAAATCTAAGGAAGTCTCTAGATTTTGCTCGCCTGAAGTAGAGTATATTGTGATAAATTGCAGGCCACACTACTTGCCTAGAGAGTTTTCAGCTATACTTTTCGTGGCTGTTTATTTACCACCAAAATCAAATCAAATCAAATTTTATTTGTCACATACACATGGTTAGCAGATGTTAATGCGAGTGTAGCGAAATGCTTGTGCTTCTAGTTCCGACCATGCAGTAGTATCTAACAAGTAATCTAACAAATTCACAACAACTACCTTATACACACAAGAGTAAAGGAATGAATACGAGTATGTACATATAAATATATGGATGAGCGATGGCCGAACGGCATAGGCAAGATACAGTAGATGGTTTAGAGTACAGTGTATACATTTGATATGAGTATGTCGGATACGTAAACATTATATACAAAATTGTTTAAAGTGGCTAGTGATACATTTGTTACATCCAATTCCTATGTTTAAAGTGGCCACAGACAGATTCTGGCACTAAGTGACTGTACGTACATACCCCAACCAGAAGCCATGGATTACAGGCAACATTCGCACTGAGCTAAATGGTAGAGCTGCCGCTTTCAAGGTGTGGGACTCTAACCCGGAAGCTTACAAGAAATCACGCTATGCCCTGCGGCGAATATCAAACAGGCAAGCGTCAATACAGGGCTAAGATAGAATCATACTACACCGGCTCCGATGCTCGTCTTATGTGGCAGGGCTTGCAAACTGTTACAGACTACAAAGGGAAGCACAGCCGCGAGCTGCCCAGTGACACGAGCCTACCAGACGAGCTAAATCCCTTCTATGCTCGCTTCGAGGCAAGCAACACTGAGGCATGCATGAGAGCATCAGGTGTTCCGGACGACTGTGTGATCACGCTCTCCGTAGCCGACGTGAGTAAGATCTTTAAACAGGTCAGCATACACAAGGCTGCGGGGCCAGACGGATTACCAGGACGTGTGCTCCGGGCATGTGCTGACCAATTGGCAGGTGTTTTCACTGACATTTTCAACATGTCCCTGATTGAGTCTGTAATACCAACATGTTTCAAGCAGACCCCCATAGTCCCTGTGCCCAAGAACACCAAGGCAACCTGCCTAAATGACTACAGACCTGTAGCACTCACGTCCCTAGCCAAGAAGTGCTTTGAAAGGCTGGTAATGGCTCACATCAACACCATTATCCCAGAAACCATAGAGCCACTCCAATTTGCATACCGCCCAAACAGATCTACAGATTATGCAATCTCTATTGCACTCCACACTGCCCTTTCCCACCTGGACAAAAGGAACACCTACGTGAGAATGCTATTCATTGACTACAGCTCAGCGTTCAACACCATAGTAACCTCAAGGCTCATCACTAAGCTAAGGATCCTGGGACTAAACACCTCCCTCTGGAACTGGATCCTGGACTTCCTGACGGGCCGCCCCCAGGTGGTAAGGATAGGTAGCAACACATCTGCCACGCTGATCCTCAACACTGGAGCCCCCCAGGGGTGCGTGCGTGTTCATCCACGACTGCATGTCTAGGCACGACTCCAACACCATCATTACGTTTGCAGACGACACAACAGTGGTAGGCCTGATCACCGACAACGACGAGACGACCTATAGGGAGAAGGTCAGAGACCTGGCCGGGTGGTGCCAGAATAACAACCTATCCCTCAACGTAACCAAGACTAAGGAGATGATTGTGGACTACAGGAAATGGAGGACCGAGCACGCCCCCATTCTCATCGACGGGGCTGTAGTAGAGCAGGTTGAGAGCTTCATGTTCCTTGGTGTCCACATCACCAACAAACTAGAATGGTCCAAACACACCAAGACAGTTGTGAAGAGGGCACAACAAAGCCTATTCCCCCTCAGGAAACAAAAAGATCTTTGGCATGGGTCCTGAGATCCTCAACAGGTTCTACAGCTGCAACATCGAGAGCATCCTGACTGGTTGCATCACTGCCTGGTATGGCAATTGCTCGGCCTCCGACCGCAAGGCACTACAGAGGGTAGTGCGTACGGCCAAGTACATCACTGGGGCTAAGCTTCCTGCCATCCAGGACCTCTACACCAGGCGGTGTCAGAGGAAGGCCCTAAAAATTGTCAAAAACCCCAGCCACCCCAGTCATAGACTGTTCTCTCTACTACCGCATGGCAAGCGGTACCGGAGTGCCAAGTCTAGGACAAAAAGGCTTCTCAACAGTTTTTACCCCCAAGCCATAAGACTCCTGAACATGTAATCAAATGGCTACCCGGACTATTTGCATTGTGTGCCCCCCCCAACCCCTCTTTTACACTGCTGCTACTCTCTGTTTATCATATATGCATAGTCACTTTAACTATACATTCATGTACATACTACCTCAATTGGCCCGACCAACCAGTGCTCCCGCACATTGGCTAACCGGGCTATCTGCATTGTGTCCCGCCAACCCTTCTTTATGCTACTGCTACACTCTGTTCATCATATACAGTGAGGGGAAAAAGTATTTGATCCCCTGCTGATTTTGTATGTTTGCCCACTGACAAAGAAATGATCAGTCTATAATTTTAATGGTAGGTTTATTTGAACAGTGAGAGACAGAATAACAACAAATAAATCAAGAAAAACGCATGTGAAAAATGTTATAAATTGATTTGCATTTTAATGAGGGAAATAAGTATTTGACCCCTCTGCAAAACATGACTTAGTACTTGGTGGCAAAACCCTTGTTGGCAATCACAGAAGTCAGATGTTTCTTGTAGTTGGCCACCAGGTTTGCACACATCTCAGGAGGGATTTTGTCCCATTCCTCTTTGCAGATCTTCTCCAAGTCATTAAGGTTTTGAGGCTGACGTTTGGCAACTCAAACCTTCAGGTCCCTCCACAGATTTTCTATGGGATTAAGGTCTGGAGACTGGCTAGGCCACTCCAGGACCTTAATGTGCTTCTTCTTGAGCCACTCCTTTGTTGCCTTGGCCGTGTGTTTTGGGTCATTGTCATGCTGGAATACCCATCCACGACCCATTTTCAATGCCCTGGCTGAGGGAAGGAGGTTCTCACCCAAGATTTGACGGTACATGGCCCCGTCCATCGTCCCTTTGATGCGGTGAAGTTGTCCTGTCCCCTTAGCAGAAAAACACCCCCAAAGCATAATGTTTCCACTTCCATGTTTGACGGTGGGGATGGTGTTCTTGGGGTCATAGGCAGCATTCCTCCTCCTCCAAATTGAGTTGATGCCAAAGAGCTCCATTTTGGTCTCATCTGACCACAACACTTTCATCCAGTGTCCTCTGAATCATTCAGATGTTCATTGGCAAACTTCAGATGGGCATGTATATGTGCTTTCTTGATCAGGGGGACCTTGCGGGCGCTGCAGGATTTCAGTCCTTCACCGCGTAGTGTGTTACCAATTGTTTTCTTGGTGACTATGGTCCCAACTGCCTTGAGATCATTGACAAGATCCTCCCGTGTAGTTCTGGGCTGATTCCTCACCGTTCTCATGATCATTGCAACTCCACGAGGTGAGATCTTGCATGGAGCCCCAGGCCGAGGGAGATTGACAGTTCTTTTGTGTTTCTTCCATTTGAGAATAATCGCACCAACTGTTGTCACCTTCTCACCAAGCTGCTTGGTGATGGTCTTGTAGCCCATTCCAGCCTTGTGTAGGTCTACAATCTTGTCCCTGACATCCTTGGAGAGCTCTTTGGTCTTGGCCATGGTGGAGAGTTTGGAATCTGATTGATTGATTGCTTCTGTGGACAGGTGTATTTTATACAGGTAACAAACTGAAATTAGGAGCACTCCCTTTAAGAGTGTGCTCCTAATCTCAGCTCGTTACCTGTATAAAAGACACCTGGGAGCCAGAAATCTTTCTGATTGAGAGTGGGTCAAATACTTATTTCCCTCATTAAAATGCAAATTAATTTATAAAATTTTTCACGTGTTTTTCTGGATTCTTTTGTTGTTATTCTGTCTCTCACTGTTCAAATAAACCTACCATTAATATTATAGACTGATCATTTCTTTGTCAGTGGGCAAACGTACAAAATCAGCAGGGGATCAAATACTTTTTTCCCTCACTGTATGAATAGTCACTTAACCATATCTACATGTACATACTACCTCAATCAGCCTGACTAACCAGTGTCTGTATGTAGCCTCGCTACTTTTATAGCCTCGCTACTGTATATAGCCTCACTACTGTTATTTTTCACTGTCTTTTTACTGGTGTTTTTATTTCTTTACTTACCTATTGTTCACCTAATACCTTTTTTGCACTATTGGTTAGAGCCTGTAAGTAAGCATTTCTGCAGGGGTTGCGTATCTGGTTGCAGAGAAGTCAGGTGCAGGAGAGCAAAACTGGGTAATAAACTTAGTCGTTTATTAAACAACCGCAACGGTTTAAACAACACGAGAGAAAATGGGCACAAAAATAGCCCGTAACGCACCAGTACATAAAGTGCACAAGCACTACAATGAACAATCTCACACAAAGACATGGGGGGGGAACAGAGGGTTATATACAAAACATGTAGTGAGGGAATTGAAACCAGGTGTGTAAAACACAGACAAAACAAATGGAAAATGAAAAGAGGATCGGTGATGGCTAGAAGACCGGTGACGTCGACCTCCGAACACCACCCGAACAAGGAGAGGCACCGACTTCGGTGGAAGTCGTGACAATTTCACTGTAAGGTCTACACCTGTTGTATTCGGCGCACGTAACAAATACACTTTGATTTGATTTAATTTCAATCATGATTTCGACTGGCTGAGAAAAGCTGACTGTCGGTCTGTCTCATCCGGACTCCTGACACCCGACACGTTCATTACTATGCGACAGCTGGAGATCAAATTTTTATATTGAAACAATGTTGCACATGTCGGAGAGACAGACAGCAAGGTTTATACAAATCTCCTCTGTTGAAAACTAAATGTTGGTCAAAAAGAAATGTAATATAATTTCTTGATGCTTTTTATAGTGGAGATCAAATGTTTCAATTGCCTGGCTGGGCTGACGAGACAGTGGATTGTGCAGTCAGATGGAACAGAGTAAATAGGCTTCTAACGTCAGATTTAGCCGGTGGTAACTTGGAATAGACACCGGCTGGAATGCGGTTTTATCCAATCAGCATTCAGGATTAGACCCACCCGTTGTATAACATTGTTTAAATATTCCCCATGTAATGTTAATGGGGAGCTAAGATGGCTGCCATAGAATGTTGATGTGTCTGTCATGTAAATGCATCATAATGCAGAAACCGCAATGGCCCAAGTCTTTATATACAAATGTATTGATGATTACAGTAAGTGGCTGTCAGTTCAGTCTATCCACATTATCCACAACTTCCCTCTCATTTCCTCTTTTGGCAGCTCTCATGCATCTTTCCAATGTGATTCGGGAACTAGGTGGAATGGAAGGTCAAGGTTTTCAGTCTCTGGCCGCCTCCTTCGGGCTGTCTCAATGCAACACCTCAGCAGCTCCAGAATGGGATTCCGTTCACTGAATCCATCAAGGACACCTCCAGCCCCCTTAAACCCCCCTCCAGCCCCCTATTGGTCCACACTCATCCACACCCCTCCCCTCCCTCACAAATCACCAGCTGGGTAAATGTCACACTGTCAGCACAGCAGCAAAACATTATTTTCATTAGGCCCTATTATATTACCACAGCCAGCATAATTAGAATGTGATTTACGCATTTTTCTCAATACTAATTTCCATCCGTCTCTGCTTTCATCAGGATTAACGTGGTGTTTATTGGGAATTGCAAGATAATGAGCTCTGACTTGATTAGCGTAAAGCCAGCCGGTGAAGGAGGGGCCAGGAGAGACCCATTCTCTGCTCATTGATCACTTACCCAATGACAGCCTGATCTGATGCCTGATCTGATGCCTGCATCAATAAAACAAATGCTGCAGGAAAAACCAAACGGGAACGGACTTTGTTGATATTACAGTGTTTATTTTCCACTCAGCCTCACTCCCCTGAAAAATGTGAACGTTCTCTTCTTGGACTTAGTCACTTTAGAACTCATTTACACAAACAGATATTTGAATAGCAATATGCAACTGGGCTATAATGCTTATTAAATTCTATAACTCAAAGATATAACGAAGTAGAAGAGAGAACATGAATCTGTTCATTAAACATTTAAGCTATCTGTTAAAAAATGAAGCCATATCACAGTTCTTGCTTCTACTGCCAACACCATGGATTATGACTCTAATAATATCTGTGATGGGACAAATATTTTTCTATTTCATGTTTTATATATGTACCTAATTCTCCGGCAGAATGAAACGTCATGTCTAAGCATTTTTTTTCAGACAGTTTTAGCTCCTCTCCTCCGACACGCAGAGCGGTGTTGGGCCCGTATCCACAAAACGTCTCAGGGTAGGCGTGCTGATCTAGGATCAGTTTTAGATCATACTGAATAAGATTATATGGACAGATCCTACATCAGCACTCAGACTCTGAGATGCATTGTGGATGTGGCCCCACCTCTATATGTAAATGGCTGCTCCCTGGATGACTGCCCATTGAAGGGGAAGAAGCCAAAGCCCTCATCAGCTCACAGTGATTCTGGATCAGAGCCACAGTTAAGCACATCATTGGGGCTGCTATACTGTCTGTTTTTATACGGCTGCTCTTTTACTGGTTTGAATTTGAAATCACAGTATAGGTTCAAAGAGGACCTTGTGTTTTTTTATGGTCTACAATACCAACGTGGCTTGCTGATTAACATCAGTTTCTGTCTCTTGCTATAAGAGATAAGGCGACTTGTTTTGTTATCACAGTCATTTATCACAGAGAATGGCGTTACATCTATTGGCCTTCCTCTAATTCCTTTAAGAAAGAACATAGATGAGATGGTGTCTGCACAACTACTTTAAGAGCCAGGACTTTAGCTGATGTTGATATTAGCCCTGATTGCCTATGGAAATGGGGACATCCACATACCCGTCTATGGACCTAATGAAGATACAATATGCCATTAGGTAGCATGCTGCTACTGCTGCTTGGAAGACAGCTAACACTTAACCCTCTGCTATTTCCAGTAAAACGTGTCCATTGTCCTACAGAGATCGAACATGATTCAACAAATAAAAGCAGTGGATTCAGTGATCTTCTGTCAAAAAACAATCTTGAGGAAGTGTTTGCTATTACGTTCTGAACAATATTATATTTAAACCTAAAGGTTAAATTAAAAAAATAAAACCTCACAGGTTCATATTTCATCCAATGTTGACATGGCATGGAGAGGGACACAAACACACTATTCTAACTGTATAATAATTATCTATGTTGGTGTTTCTCAGCTCAGAAGTGCCAGAAATATAAAACATACAGTTTGAAAATGGCCTTGTTTGTCCTGAGTATAACGGAGAGAGAGCATCATTCCCATTCTGACTTGTTTATAGTTTTTGTAATTTTTGAAAATCTTATTAGGATCCCCATTAGCTTTTTTGTGATTGGATCCCCAATGACTTGTTTGTGATTGCTGTCTGCTTAATATGATGAGAGAGAGAGAGATGTTTGCAGAGACTGCATTGATGGTAAACGCTGCATATGTCAGCTCAATCGGAAATGGCCATGACATTTTAACGCCGATCTTCCGCAATACTTCTGCGTTCTATCCTGGTGGTACCCTGGAATCCTGGGAGATGGAGGCGGTGGATGTGTCTCAAATAGACCCCTTAATTTGAGACAGTTTGTAACAGCAGGAAAATAATCCTGCAGCAACAGGACATTATTATGTTTATTATAATTAATGAACATTTTTGTAGGGGTAGACACATTTTTCATAAGGGAAAATCAAGCCTGAAATTTCAAAGTGGAAATGACAAACTTTAGAAGCCTTTCCCTACATAGTGCACAACTTTTGACCAGAGCCCTATGTGCCCTGATCAAAAGTACACTCTTAGTAACCTAAAAGGATTCTTCGGCTGTCCCCATAGGAGAACCCTTTCAAGAATTATTTTTGGTTCCGGGTTGAATCCTATTGGTTCCAGGTAGAACCTTTTTTTGGTTCCAGGTAGAACCCGTTCCACAGAGGGTTCTACAAGGAACCCAAAAGGGTTCTACCTGGAACCAAAAAGGGTTCTACCTGGAACTTAAAAGGGTTGTCCTATAGGGATAGCCAAAGAACCCTTTGGAACCTTTTTTTCTAAGAGTGTAGTGCACTACATAGGGAATAAGGTACCTTTTTGGGACACAGGCAGAGTGAACAGGGTGGTAATTGGCTGTGTGATCAGTTTGCCATGCTCTGTGGTTTGAGCCACCATCCTGGGAAGGGACTGTGTGTCCTGGGAAACCTGACGCTGATGAAGAGGATATTGACAGTGTCCCTCACAAGCACGTTGGTGTAAGTAATGGACATGGATCGGAGACCATGTTGAACACTGAAGCCTATAGATTACATAAACTTCCCCAAGTCTGAAGGCCAGTTGCCAGCTAGCTATCACAGCAGTTGTCTGACACTAAAGCCTTGTTTTATAATCTGATCAAGTTTTATAATCTGATCAATATGAACTACACATTGTATTAAAATGTTTATTTATTATTAAGACAATGACTGATGCCATAAATCAATGGTGCTACTAGGAGTAGAGGGAGGATGGTTCTGCCTTTATACCTGTCAATAATTTTAGAGGCTGGTATAATGATTATTTAAATGGTTTGACCATCCAGATCTGTTCACGCTTGATTGATATCCAGACACAATGCGTGCTTGACTACCTCCAAAGGTGGTCAGGAAGATCTGATCACAATCAGATCATAATGTGTCTTTTAATCATCTACACCTGTCTGGAAATGTAGGCACAATCAGAATGTGGACAAGATCAGGACAAAGGACGCATGTTAGTGCCAGGTATAAACGGGGCTTAAGAAGGACCATGGCATAGAGAGGGACAGGGGTGGAGTAGGTGGGGTCATCAGGTAATTGATGAGTGGCAAAGAACCTGCGATTCA
This sequence comes from Brachymystax lenok tsinlingensis, assembly GCA_030435695.1. Lineage (NCBI taxonomy): Eukaryota > Metazoa > Chordata > Actinopteri > Salmoniformes > Salmonidae > Brachymystax > Brachymystax lenok. The sequence goes on along the minus strand of CM059792.1, from coordinate 40,541,632 downwards.
TCAATATCGTTGTAGACTCCTTGTCAACCATGCAATTTCAAAGCACAGTTATATGGGATTATAAAATCAGATCACTTTTTTTGGAAGCCCTGATTTTGGTCCACCATGTTTCAATCTCCAATTATAACTTAAGAGACAGTGGTGCACCTCCACAACAGAAATAAGCTCTGCATGTTCTCTTTTTCCCTCTGTTTTGGCATCCATAGTTTGGGAAATTAAATTAATAGCATCTAATGAGAATCTAGGCACCTTCTTATGGGTATAATTATTTACCCATTCTGTAGCATGTTTGTAAAGACAAGACACTTCTTGGTAAGTACTTCATTTTTATATTTTATTGTAAAACTAGGGGGAAAGAAAAGTTACATCCCAGGCAACACAATACAATTGATGTCTTATCCTTACAGTCAATACTAATTCAAATACATCACTTGTGAGCTGGGTCTTGTCTGTGGATAATATGGGGTATAGACACTTGTTCATTACATTTCGGTTCCGATGACGCAACTAAAAAATATTAAAAAGTTTCTCTGAATAAATGATGTTTGAATATGGAATCAAATCATCCATATGCGGCCAAATTGTTACCAACTGTACATCGAACAAAGACAAGAGAGAAAGTTATTAACAAAATGTTGATAATAGTTTGAATGGAAGATTGAGACACATTGTCCTGGAACGGTGTGGAGGAAACATTGAAAGAACCATCCCTTCACAGTTTGCGAGTGGACAACAAGAATGATCAGTGGACTTAACAATTGGATGAAAAATGATCCATTTAAACACCCAAACTCAGGTTTTAATGTCTTCTTGGGAAAAATTCACTCACTATAGAAAATGCTGATGTAACGCACAGGATTATGCTCACAAAACACATACATCATACAACAGTAATTGCCTTAACAATGAGAATGTGTTGCATAGAGATAAAACAGCACAGAGACAGCTAAAAGCTTTTAAGGTTACCTAGGTTACTAAAGATCTTAGAACAGCACACATGTATCCTCTAATTTAAACATCTTGTGTTGTTGATATTAATTTAAAAGAAAAGTGGCATATCTGCTGATTTTAATCCACTTAGTTGAGCCTGTATTAATTCATATCTTTTTAAAGGACTGTGCAGCTCTGTTTTAGTTCTTAAAGGACTGTGCAGCTCTGTTTACAATATGAGATGTAGAAGCAGGTATAGCTTGTTTTTCATTAGCCAGGTCTTAGGGATGGTAACAAAGATGCATGTTTCAGCCAACTACCACAGTGCTGATATATTCTTAGTGTTTAGTCAATGTCTCCAATCTCAACAGGGTCTTGAGCTATTATTTTGAGGGGTGGGGGGCAACTCAAAACCAATAACTAAACACATCCTGACTCAATTTAAAAGAAAAAACAATGTTTATCATTGACTGATCTGTGCCACTCTTCTGAACACTACAAATGGCACTCCACAGTTAGAAATGACTCTTGCCTGGTTTCAGACAGAAAGCTCCACTGTCTCAATTGGGCTTTGGTTCAAAGAAGAATATTGTAAAATGTTCAGAGCCGTGCTGTCCAAGTGTCAGGATGCCATTTAAATGTGAAACTGCTCGGCAAAAAGAGCCAAATCCAGTGCCCAAACATCAACAAACAAACAACTTCATGTAATGAACATTCAAATACATACACAGTAAAATGAACAGTTTGGAGTTTTGTACCATAGTTAGACCTCACCTTAGCAACAGATGTATGTGTTTGGTGGAAATTTGTCCCTGAATATTTCTATATTTTATGTTCAAAGTAATTTATAGTGTGACACAGCTGCAAGCTTTTTTTGGTCATTTTATTAGATTTTTTTTTTACAAACCATTTCCCTCAAAAACCAGAACACACGAAATGCTTAAAGAAAACTCTACAGCTCATGTTTGAATGTGTTCTAGTCTAACTAAGGACAATGCATATCTACAACAGTGTCTCTAATGTCAACATCACACCAAGAGGTTCGGTCTACAGCCAGGGTCTTGTTTAGAGAAAAGGTATGCAATGTACAGTATGTGATCCTGTGTAATAGAAGGCCGGGATTCAATCAGAGGTGCGTTAACGACAAGCACATTGTACCAGTGACAATGAACCTTTTAAAGTACATTTTCCTGATTATCGCGGAGATCGCATTTACGGTAAATGCTGCAGATGTCGGTTCAAGCGGAAATGACCTTGTCAACAATGCACCTTTGATTGCTCTGAAATAACATTAGTGTGATGAGCCTCAACTCTCAGTACATGCATATGGAACACTCAGTCCCGATGAAGCCTTTGGTGGTGACTCGTATTAATTACTCTGAAGTTACTCTGTATTGGTGGCAAGATAAATACTGTGGTCTGGGTGCCTGATGCTTTTTGATGGTTATTCCTGAAATGTTGTTTTTCCATGACAACTGCAAAATAATTGGGCTTCGAATTGAGCTTTTTGAATATATATTACACATCTCTGCCTCACTCTTTCTGAAATACACACATTTCTCTCTCAGTGCAACAGTGGCCTAGGAAACATAGTCAAGCCTTTGCTTCTGTGTCAGATTGAGTAAAGTGTTAGCAAATATATAAATCACAAACATGAAAAACAAATCAGATTATCTCGGTTTATGTATTTTTTGATAGTGTTGTTTTGCTGTAACTAGCTCGTCACACACAGCACTAGCCAGCAATAATGCAATAGGAAGAGCTATTTTTTAGGGGAAGTTGGATTTCAGTCATGGAGCGTGATGGGAACCAAGCTATAGGGCAGAAACAGGATACATAGGACTTACAATACCTCCATGCTGATGAACAAGATCCTTACAATGCTAGACGTAGTAGACAGAGGACTAGGAGGTCACCGGATCAAAACTGGAAGTAGGTTTACTGTGTGAGATGGAGGGGGAAGAGCTGGTATACTGTACCATATCTAGTCTTTGTACAATAACATGTTTTAATGGGTTTTCTACTGTAGGCTATTAGATATCCACCGTTCTTAGCTAATGGATGGAAACGTGGTCTCTTTTGAAAGTAACAGGTTATGACTTATAGGGTACAACGTGTGTTTTAAAGTAACCTGTATGTGTTGGTCAGGATGAGAGCTTATAGAGAAAGCGCACAATACCATTTCCACAGACAAAGGCAAGTAACAGAGAGCAGTGGTTTTGAAAAGGACTGAAAACACATGTATACACTAAAGCCAGACAGACATCTTGTTGTGACTATTTGCAGCACTGGTGAACAACAAACATCTTGAAACCAAAAAGCTTTAGTCTAAAAAAGTGAGCATTGTGCATAGTTAATGTTTTCAAAACGTCATCATTATATCCCTCTCCTGTTACATGTATCTGCAGTGTTACAAGGAAGTGCTATAATGTATAACTCCTCTCAGTTAAGTGCACATAGATCACTGTTGCACTGAAAGACCTCCCCACGCACCTTCTCCCCGTAAAAATATCACAATAGGATTTTTTTTCAATTACAATTTTTTGTGTATTTTTGTTACAATAACCTAGACATGTGTTTCTCTCACTCAGTCCTAGGGTTGAGTCCACTTATGTCCACATATATCTTAAGTGTTTTGGCCTGATATCTCTCTCTCTCTCTCTCTCTCTCCTCTTTCTCATACCTCTCCCACCCACACCACTGTGTTCCCTCTCTTGATGTCTGACACCTCGCAGTGGGGCGTCTTCTGTTTGCCGTTCAACACAAAGAGGGATTCCGCTGAGGGTGTGACCAGGTACTGGCCAAACAGTCCGCTGGACACCACCACTCTGTTGGGCCCCCCCCAGGGCCAGGTGTGGGGTGACAGGGGCTCCTTGAGGCTCTTGAGGACCTCGCTGTGGCCTGACGCCAGGTCAGAGAAAACCAGGTCCATGCCTGAGCCAGAGGCAGCTACCACCGTGTACTGGTTGGACTCAGTGAAGGAGGGCTGGAAGACCAGGTCGGACACGAGGAGGGAGGTGTCCAACTCCCGGCTCAGACCCAGCACCCCTTGGAAGGACACTGTCTGAACTCTGACCTTGCCACGCTGCTGGTCTGGGGTAACGATGTAGCGGCCGTTCGGGGACACGTAGGGCTGGCCCGTGATGTTGAGGTTGGGCCCACTGACGGTGTCGGTGACACTGTCGATCAGGAGCTGTGGCTGGGCTGACGAGGGGTCCCTGCTCTGAGACTGGCACTGGATGAAGTAGAATCCACTCAGGTGTGTGTAAGCCATGCTGACGGGCACACAGCTGTAGGTCTTCAGGCTGATGGTTTTGACTCGGTGGAAGGTCTCTAAGTCAATCTTATGCACCGCGGGTTCAGATTTGAGAAAGACGAAGCCAAACCTAAGATGACAAAGTTCAAGGGAAAGGTTAATGGTATTTTTTGGTGATTACAGTACGGTGAGGATTCTCATTACAATTCTAATTTGCTCTTTTCTCCTCTACTTGAGAGGGATTGCGATGATGAGGTGGTGAGTTCACAACCGGTGTTTAAGGTTAGCGGGACATCCGTACCTGACGTGGGTGATGATGAGGTTGGTTGGAGGGATGAAGAAGTCATCAACCCTCTGGAAGGGGGTGCTGATTGTGTGGTGCACCTCTCCAACACTGGCCTGGGGAATCACCTGGAACAGAGCAAAGAAGAACACGAGAACAGGAAATATACAAATACAAGTATCACCTACCCAGCCAGAGAACAGGAAGAGAAAGCATGGGTCGGAAACTGTACTGAAACATAACAGCAAAACAGTCAGATGTTAATGTTGCCATATATCCTATTGCAGATAAGGATCTACATAGAGCAGTATAGTTAGGCTTATGCAGTATGGCCTCACCTGAAGACCTGATAGAGGATTGTATTGGGTAATGGTTGCTTTAGGAGAGACACAGATAAAGCTGCTATCTCACAAGTCAAAGGCATCGATCTGACTCATCCCATTTCTCATTGGACGATCTATCCATCCACTCTCTTTCCTTCACCCAGTTCAATGTAACATCGATAGGTTTAGGCTACTACATGATACTCAAATTTTCCCTGTAACCATCATGAGGTTGCTACAACCTAGCCTATGAATGAAAGTTTACAACGTAGGTGCACACAGGTGGAGAGAAACATTTGAGATGACAGTGACACATGGACAGATAGTGACACATTCAATACCGCCTTGCACACTCTTGCCTGCATCTAGCTTATCTAGGGTGTAATCATTAGTCCAACAGTTGCAAATGAGAGTTTCCATTGGACAAATTCAGTTATTTTTTTTTATCTCCGTTTCGTTTGCTTCCGTTTAAGAAATGTGTTTCAGCAGAATCGGCAGAATTCTGATCATGCATTAGCACAGTTCACTTTCATAGCAGCCACGAAAAGTGTATTAATTAATTCTAGCCTCGATGCATTCCTCGCCTCACCTTTTCCCTTTGTTTATGGACTTCAATGAACAACACATCAGCTGTATGTGACCAGGCAAAAAAAACTTTCCAAGCCAAACCATTTCATAACCGCTACACACAGCCGACATCGTTGTCACCATATTAGCTAAAGTAACGTCCTAGTCAACATTTTTAGTTATTTATTTTATTTTACCTTTATTTAACCAGGTAGGCTAGTTGAGAACAAGTTCTCATTTACAACTGCGACCTGGCCATGATAAAGCAAAGCAGTTTGACACATACAACAACACAGAGTTACACATGGAATAAAGAAACATACAGTCAATAATACAGTAGAAAAAAAAAAGTCTGTATACAGTGTGTGCAAATGAGGTAAGATAGGGGAGGTAAGGCAATAAATAGGCCATGGTGGCGAAGTAATTACAATATAGCATTTAAACACTGGTATGGTAGATGTGCAGAAGATGAAAGTAGAGATACTGGGGTGCAAAGGAGCAAGATAAATAAATACATACTTTATTTATTTTTTTATTTCACCTTTATTTAACCAGGTAGTCAAGTTGAGAACAAGTTCTCATTTACAACTGCGACCTGGCCAAGATAAAGCAAAGCAGTTCAACACATACAACAACACATAGTTACACATTGGAGTAAACAAACACTCAGTCAATAATACAGTAGGAATAAAAAAAACAAATCTATATACTATGTGCGCAAATGAGGGAGGATAAGGAACATACGGCAATAAATAGGCCATGCTGGCAAAGTAACTACAGTATAGCAATTTAACACTGGAATGGTAAATGTGCAGTAGATGAATGTGCAAAGTAAAAATACTGGGGTGCAAAGGAGCAAGATAAATAAATGACTACGGTAGGGGATGAGGTAGTTGGTTGGGCTATGTACAGGTGCAGTGATCTGTGAGCTGATCTGACAGCTGGTGCTTAAAACTAGTGAGGGAGATATGTGTCTCCAGTTTCAACGATCTTTGTAGTTCGTTCCAGTCATTGGCAGCAGAGAACTGGAAGGAAAGGCGGCCAAAAGAGGAATTGGCTTTGGGGGTGACCAGTGAGATATACCTGCTGGAGCGAGTGCTACGGGTGGGTGCTGCTATGGTTACCAGCGAGCTGAGATAAGGCAGGGCTTTACCTAGCAGGGACTTGTAGATGACCTGGAGCCAGTGGGTCTGGCGATGAGTATGTAGCGAGGGCCAGCCGACTAGAGCATACAGGTTGCAGTGGTGGGTGGTATAAGGGGCTTTGGTGACAAAGCGGATGGCACTGTGATAGACTGCATCCAGTTTGCTGAGTAGAGTATTGGAAGCTGTTTTGTAGATGACATCGCCGAAGTCGAGGATCGGTAGGATAGTCAGTTTTACTAGTGCATGTTTGGCAGCATGAGTGAAGGAGGCTTTGTTGCGAAATAGAAAGCCGATTCTAGATTTAATTTTGGATTGGAGATGTTTAATGTGAGTCTGGAAGGAGAGTTTACAGTCTAGCCAGACACCTAGGTATTTGTAGTTGTCCACGTATTCTAGGTCAGAGCCGTCCAGGGTAGTGATGCTAGTCGGGCGGGTGCAGGCAGCAAACGGTTGAAAAGCATGCATTTGGTTTTACTAGCGTTTAAGAGCAGTTGGAGGCCACGGAAGGAGTGCTGTATGGCATTGAAGCTCATTTGGAGGTTAGTTAACACAGTGTCCAAAGAAGGTGAATGGTGTCGTCTGCATAGAGGTGGATCAGAGAATCACCAGCAGCAAGAGTGACATCATTGAAGTATACAGAGAAGAGAGTCGGCTCAAAAATTGAACCCTGTGGCACCCCCATAGAGACTGCCAGAGGCCCGGACAACAGGCCCTCCGATTTAACACACTGAACTCTGTCGGCAAAGTAGTTGGTGAACCAGGCGAGGCAATCATTAGAGAAACCAAGGCTGTTGAGTCTGCCGATAAGGATGTGGTGATTGACAGAGTCGAAAGCCTTGGCCAGGTCAATGAATACGGCTGCACAGTAATGTCTCTTATCGATGGTGGTTATGATATCATTTAGTACCTTGAGCGTGGCTGAGGTGCACCCGTGACCAGCTCGGAAACCGGATTGCACAGCGGAGAAGGTACGGTGGGATTCGAAGTGGTCAATGATCTGTTTATTAACTAGGCTTTCAAAGACTTTAGAGAGGCAGGGCAGGATTGATATAGGTCTATAGCAATTTGGGTCTAGGGTGTCATCTCTTTTGAAGAGAGGGATGACCGCAGCAGCTTTCCAATCTTTTGGGATCTCGGACGACACCAAAGAGAGGTTGAGCAGACTGGTAATAGGACAGAGTCGAAAGCCTTGGCCAGGTCAATGAATATGGCTGCACAGTAATGTCTCTTATTGATGGCGATTATGATATCATTTAGTACCTTGAGCGTGGCTGAGGTGCACCCGTGACCAGCTCTGAAACCAGATTGCATAGCGGAGAAGGTAAGGTAAGATTCTATTAACTTGTTAGGGATCGGCTCATGAGGTGACCGTTTTGGAGAGCCTGGCGTGCCCAAAGTAAAATGCCTCCCATTCAGGCCAAGAAAATAGGATATGCACATATTTAGTACCATTGGATAGGAAACACTCTGAAGTTTCCAAAAGTGTTAACCATTTGTCTGTGGAACACATATGGCAGGCGAAACCCCGAGGAATTTCTGTCCTGGAAAAAGTGATTTTGACACATTGCTCATTTGGAACCCTTCCCTCATGAAAATGCCCTTATAAGGACATATGAATGCAGTACCCATCGCTTCCTTTAGATGTCAACAGTCTCGAGACAGTGTACATTTTCAATTTGGATGCTTTAGACCAGAGAATAAGAGCAAACCAGGAAGTGATCTTTTTATGTAAACAGTACCCAGCGCGCGCTCCCGACAAGGCACGCTGTGTCTTTTTTACCGTCTTTATCGATCAGTTTATATTCCGGTTGATTTATAATAGTAAATATACGTAAAAGTGTTCCTAAGGATACATTTAAAACTATGTTTGATTGTTCTTGGACAAGTTTATAGGTATAAGATGAACGAGTTCTCGCCACGTTTCAATGGAGGAGTGGAGGCTGTCGTTTCTGATTATAACGCCACGAACCAAATGGAGATTTATGGATAAAATACATTACTTTTTCTAACAAAAGAACCATGGATTGTCTTCGTTGGACACTTAGGATGACCTCAGCAGAAGTTCTTCAACAGGTAATTGATTTGTTTTCGCTGTGAAATGTGTTATGTGTGTGCCGTGATGGCTAATCGATTCATGGCTATGGGAAAAATATGTGAGGTGCTACCCTCAAACAATCAAATGTGCTGCTTTCGCTGTAAAGCCTTTTTGAAATCTGACAACGCTGTGATATTGCCAAGAAACAGAGCTTTTGATGAGTATGGAACACTTGTATATTGGTGGATGTTTAATAATTCAACTTTTGGATTTTGAATTTGGCGCCTTGCATTTCACCTGGTAGTGTCGGGATTGGGGCGCTAGCGCCCCAGCAATCCCTGAGAGGTTAACTTGCCTTTCGAAGACCTTTGAAAGTTGATAGTGTTGCATCGAAGTCAGTGTACCAAGAGGAGGACAGCTACACTATGGTGCTACCCTACAGAGTGCTGTTGAGGCTACTGTAGACCTTCGTTGCAAAACAATGTTTTAATCAATTATTTGGTGACAATTATTTGGTGACACAATACATTTAGTATAGTTTTATCCAAAAAAGATACCTTTTTCAATGTTTAAAAAACATTATATTAAAATTCACTGAGGAGGATGGTTCTCCCCATCCTCCTCTGAGGAGCCTCCACTGATAGATACTAATCTGAAGTCTGTGCTATCCTCACTAAAGCGCTAACACCATCACATTGTCAGTGGGACAGATTTAGGATTTTGTTGTCTCCTTGTGAGTGAACTACTCGCAGAGAAAATAACACAAGTTTAATGCGGCTCCCTTTGCCACCGCAGTCTACATAGCTACAGAGCCCCTCATATCAGCTCTTCTCAAAACCGACTTTAAAAAAACAGATATCCCTTGTACTTCTAACCCCTACAGGGTTTGAAGAGAAACCTTGTTAAAAAAAGGTAATTAGAATTGTTACATTGTTACAAAGGTCCAGAGTTAATGATCGGACTCACACATAAAATAATATATTCCTAATAAGGAAGTAATGCTCTCACACGCTCAGGGTGTTGGGAAATTCATACCATCACCCTGGCCCTTGCCATCGCTCATCCTAATGGATCATTCCATTGTGTTACTGTGTTTTTACCTCAGCTGTTATTTTCTCTACTGTATTACTCCTACTGTACTTTAATACCTGAAGGGGAATTGGTTTGTACTGACTGAGTGGCTTTTATATTGAACTGCACTCATTTCAAGGCAGACTGGTGAATCTCAATGCTATTAAGAAATGCTTTATATCCTATAGGTCCCCACTTTAATATGAATATTACACTGTAGTATAAGGGTGAAGTAATGTGAAATGGGACCTTAAATCAAATCAAATACAATAAAATGTTATTAGTCACATGCTTCGTAAACAACAGGTGTAGACTAACAGTGAAATTCGTACTTACGGGCCCTTCCCAACAATGCAGAGAGAAAAATAATAGAAAAATAATAACAGGAGGAATAAATACACAATGAGTGATGATGACTTGGCTATATACACTGGGTACCAGTACCGAGTCAATGTTAGGGGTACAAGGTATTAGAGGTAGATTTGTACATATAGGTAGGGATAAAGTGACTAGACAACAGGATAGATAGTAAACAGTAGCAGCAGCGTATGTGATGAGTCAAAAGTGTTAGCGCAAAAAGGACCAATTGAGATTGTCCGGGTAGCTATTTGGTTAACTATTTATCAGTCTTACAGTATGGCTTGGGGGTAGAAGCTGTTCAGGGTCCTTCTGGTTCCAGACGTAGTGCATCGGTACCACTTGCCGTGCAGTAGCAGAGAGAACAGTCTATGCCTTGGGTGGCTGGAGTCTGCCAATTTTTAGGTCCTTCACTGACACCGCCTGGTATAGAGGTCATGGATGGAAGGGAGCTCGTACCCAGTGATGTACTGGGCATTACGCACTACCCTCTGTAGCGCCTTGTGGTCAGATGCCAAGCAGTTGCCATACCAAGTGGGGATGCAGCCAGTCAAGATGCTTTCAATGGTGTAGCTATATAACTTTTTGAGGATCTGAGGGCCCATGCCAAACTTTTCAGCCTCCGGAGGGGGAAGAGGCATTGTTGTGCCTTCTTCACAACTGTGTTGGTGCGTGTGGACCATGTTAATTCCTTAGTGATGTGGACACCGAGGAACTTGAAGCTCTCGACCCGCTCAACTACAGCCCTGTTGATGTAGATCAGGGCGTGCTCGGCCCTCCATTTCCTGTAGTCCATGATAAGCTCCTTTGCCTTGCTGATGTTGAGGGAGAGCATACTGTCAGGTCACTAACTTCCTTCCTATACGCTGTCTCATCGTCATCAGTGATCAGGCCTACCACAGTCGTGTCGTCAGCAAAAAGTCATTTAGACAGGTTACCTTGGCGTTCGTGGGCACATGGACTTTGGTGGGGTGCTTGAAATACAGTTGAAATCGGAAGTTTACATACACCTTAGCCAAATACATTTAAACAGTTTTCACAATTCCTGACATTTAATCCTAGTAAAAAGTCCCTGTCTTAGGTCAGTTAGGATCACCACTTTATGTAAAGAATGTGAAATGTAGTAGAGAGAATTATTTATTTCAGCTTTTATTTCTTTCATCACATTACCAGTGGGTCAGAAGTTTACATAAACTCAATTAGTATTTGGTAGCATTGCCTTTAAATTGTTGGGTAAAATATTTTGAGTAGCCTTCCACAAGCTTCCCACAATAAATTAGGTGAATTTTGGCCCATTCCTCCTGACAGAGCTGGTGTAACTGAGTCAGGTTTGCAGGCCTCCTTGCTCGCACACGCTTTTTCAGTTCTTCCCACACATTTTCTATAGGATTGAGGTCAGGGCTTTGTGATGGCACTCCAATAATTTGACTTTGTTGTCCTTAAGCAATTTTGCCACAACTTTGGAAGTATGATTGGGGTCATTGTCCATTTGGACGACCAATTTGCGACCAAGCTTAAACTTCCAGCAAAGCACCCCCACAACATGATGCTGCCACCCCCGTGCTTCACGGTTGGGATGGTGTTCTTCGGCTTGCAAGCCTCCCCCTTTTTCCTCCAAACATAACGATGGTCATTATGGCCAAACAGTTCTATTTTTGTTTCATCAGACCAGAGGACATTTCTCCAAAAAGTACTTTCTTTGTCCCCATGTGCAGATGCAAACCATAGTCAGCTTTATGGCAGCTTCGGAGCAGTGGCTTCTTCCTTGCTGAGCGGCCTTTCAGGTTTTGTTGTTATAGGACTCGTTTTACTGTGGATACAGATACTTTTGTACCTGATTCCTCCAGCATCTTCACAAGGTCCTTTGCTGATGTTCTGGGATTGATTTGCACTTTTTGCACCAAAGTACGTTAATCTCTAGGAGACAGAACGCGTCTCCTTCCTGAGCGGTATGACGGGGTGGTCCCAAGGTGTTTATACTTGCGTACTATTGTTTGTATAGATGAACGTGGTACCTGCAGGCGTTTGGAAATTGCTCCCAAGGATGAACCAGACTTGTGGAGGTCTAAATTTTTTCTGAGGTCTTGGCTGATTTCTTTTGATTTCCCATGAGTTTGAAGGTAGGCCTTGAAATACATCCACAGGTACACCTCCAATTGACTCAAATGATGTCAATTAGCCTATCAGAAGCTTCTAAAGCCATGACATCCTTTTCTGGAATTTTCAAAGCTGTTTAAAGGCACAGTCAACTTAGTGTATGTAAACTTCTGACCACTGGAATTGTGATACAGTGAATTATAAGTTAAATAATCTGTCTGTAAACAATTGTTGGAAAAATTACTTGTGTCATGCACAAAGTAGATGTCCTTATCGACTTGCCAAAACTATTGTTTGTTAACAAGAAATGTGTGGAGTGGTTGAAAAACGAGTTTTAATGACTCCAACCTAAGTGTAAGTAAACTTCCGACTTCAACTGTAACAGACTGCTACAGTTATGGTGTGTATATAGTGCTTTTTCTATTGTTGTTTTTATTACCATTTTCATTTTTTAATTTAATTTAGTCCTGCATCCTGATATTTTCACTGTACCCTGCAATCACACCTGCAACTCTATACATGTGACTATTAAATACTCTGAATCTGATTTGGTCAGGGAGAGGTTGAAAATGTCAGTGAAGACACTTGCCAGCTGGTCAGTGCATGCTCTGAGCAAACTGCCTGTAGCTCAGGCCCTGAAGCCAGGATATGCCTATTATTTTTACCATTTGAAAGAAAACACTTTGAAGTTTGTAGAAATGTTAAAATAATGTAAGAGAATATAACACACAAGATATGGTAATAGGAAATCCAAAGAAAATGTGGGGCGCCATCCTCAAACAATCGCATGGCATGTTTTCGCTGTAATAGCTACTGTAAATTGGACAGTGCAGTTAAATTAATAAAAATTTGATCTTTCAGCCGATATAAGACACTTATATGTACCTAAATGTTTAACCGCTATAATAACTATTATAATTGATTTGAATTACGCTCCCTCCAGTTTGACCGGACATTGTACCGCTAGCGGGACACCGATCCCGAAGAAGTTATAAAGGTCTTACTCACATCTTCTACGGAGAGCGAGATAACACAGTCGTCCAGAACAGCTGGTGCTCTCAATCAAGGCGTAATGTTGCTTGCCTCAAAAGCGAGCATAGAAGGCATTTAGTTCATCTGGTAGGCTCGCATCACTGGGCAGCTCACGGCTGGGTTTCCATTTGTAATCCGTGATCTTGCCACTGTAATATGTTGTAAGCTCATGTCGCCATGTTTGTAAACCCTAGTGTTAGAATACCCCACATTCTCTTTCACCTCCTCATCATTTGCTGTCTCTGAATAGCCAGGATTGGCACGTGCATACGTAGACAGTGAGACCAGTCTGAGAGTAAGAAAGATTACTGTGGTGACGACGTCGCCAATGCACTTATTAATGAAGCTGGTGACTTATGTGGTAAACTCCTCAATGTCATCAGATGAATCCTGTCTGGTCCGCATTTAAGCTACATTCTCTTAAGCTACATCCTCCCCTCTCAGCATCCCTGCTCCTTCATTAGTCTTATCTAATGGATTGTCAATCTCACTCAGATGTTTGCTTAGAGATATTGAGCAATTAAAAAAGGAGGTGTTTGACATTTTGAATTGCCTCCAGTGGAGACAGCAGGACTGTCGATGCTCACGTCAATTTCTTGCATTCCAAATAATAATGACATTATCAAGCCATTTATTTGTGGTGCGGTCCATATGCCTTACAGCCAGTTATGCAGATTGCCTGAAATTGCATTCTAGACTGAATGATTCTAGCCTCGTTTTGTAATTATTCATTACTATTGAGCGAATACAGAACACCAGGCATGTTTTAGTAGTTCTGACAATTCACCTGAACACTTCTGCAGAGCAGTTTGAGACTATAAAACAATTTGAAGAATGAATTAAACAAGCAGAAAATCACTTTGTTTGAGATAGCAACGCTGTTTTTAAAAGGCACTTTTCTATCTCTTTTTTTGGGACCCATTGCATGCCGCTTGGGCAGGGGAGTGAGAACACATTAGGATTTCACAATGAGCCCAAACTGACAAGCGTTCCATCCTCTCCCTTGCTAATAAGACTGTTTCCTCCTCTCCACCTACCGACTACTGACAAACAGAGCATCTCACAACATTTTAATAGGATAACAACCTCCAAAGGAAGAGGAAAATAACAATAAACATGTTGTGTCCGTTGCAAAATGACAAACTAATCCCTTGACAGTTGTAGTATATGGAGCTGTGTTGCTGTCCTCTATTACCTCAACCCTATAAACACTATGATGGCTCTCCCAGAAGCATAAGCCAGCTCTGAGCTCAGGGTTCCCATTTGCCAAACCTCCTGTGGGCCTGAAACACATCCACACCTGTGATCATTCCTCACGTGTGAAGTCTCCAGCACATCCTCTCCAAAGGGAATGGATCACATGTCTACAGTGTAAAGTCTCCAGCATATCCTCTCCAAAGGGAATGGATCACATGTCTACAGTGTAAAGTCTCCAGCACATCCTCTCCAAAGGGAAGGGATCACATGCCTACAGTGTGAAGTCTCCAACACATCCTCTCCAAAGGGACTGGATCACATGCCTACAGTGCCACAGCTGTGAATTGCAGTTTGCTGACCGGTAAATATTGTAAAACATACATATATTAAATACTCACACAAACAAATACTCACTTATACACACGCGAATGGACCAAGATAGAGTCACACACTCACCTGCACGCACCACACACCAATAACTCCTTACCTGTAAGGTTGGGTGGGACTTCTCCATGCTGCCCCAGCTTAGAACCCAGACCTGGTCATGTGACTTGTCATAGAGCAGCTTTGCCGGGAAAGGGTCTGTCTCTACCGCCTGGAGAGAGAGAGAGAGAGAACGATCTGAGAGACAAGGCAAGAAAGGCCTTTTATGCCATCAAAAGGAACATACAATTTGACATACCAATTAGGATCTGGCTAAAAATACTTGAATCAGTTATAGAACCCATTGCCCTGTATGGTTGTGAGATCTGCTGTCCGCTCACCAACAAAGAATTCACAAAATGGGAAAAACACCCAATTGAGACTCTGCATGCAGAATTTTGCAAAAATATCCTCAGTGTACAACGTAAAACACCAAATAATGCATGCAGAGTAGAATTAGGCCGATACCCGCTAATTATCAAAATCCAGAACAGATTTTTTCAATTCTACAACCACCTAAAAGGAAGCGATTCCCAAATCTTCTGTAACAAAGCCATCCCCTACAGAGAGATGAACCCAGAGAATAGTCCCCTAAGCAAGCTGGTCCCGGGGCTCTGTTCACAAACACAAACAGAGCCCCAGGACAGCAACACAATTAGACCCAACCAAATCATGAGAAAACAAAAAGATAATAACTTGACTCATTGGAAAGAATAAAAAAGAATCTGAGCAAACTAGAATGCTATTTGGCCCTAAACAGAGATTAAAGAGTGGCAGAATACCTGACCACTGTGACTGACCCAAACCTAAGGAAAGCTTTGACTATGTACAGACTCAGTGAGCATAGCCTTGCTATTGAGAAAGGTCGCAATAGGCAGACCTGGCTTTCAAGAAAAAACAGCCTATGTGCACACTGCCCACAAAATTAGGTGGAAACTGAGCTGCACTTCCTGCCAAATGTGTGACCATATTAGAGACACATATTTCCCTCAGATTACACAGACCCACAAAGAATTCGAAAAAAAATATTTTGTTGAAAAGGGCAACCAGTGAAGAACAAACACCATTGTAAATCCAACCCATATTTATGTTAATTTATTTTCCCTTTTGTACTTTAACTATTTGCACATCGTTACAACACTGTATATAGACATAATATGACATTTGAAATGTCTTTAGTCTTTTGGAACTGTGAGTGTAATATATATATATATTTTTTATTGTTTATTGTTTATTTCACTTTTGTTTATCCATTTCACTTGCTTTGGCAATGTAAACATATGTTTCCCATGCCAATAAAGCCCCTTTAATTGAATTGAATTGAGAGAGAGAGAGAACCGGGAAAGAGAGAGACATTTATTTTACCCTTATTTTCACAGGTAAGTTGACTGAGAACACATTGTTACTTACAGCAACGACCTGGGGAATAGTTACAGGGGAGAGGAGAGGGGAACGAAATAAAGAAGAGAGAGAGAGACAGAGATGGGGACTCAACCCTGGGCCGGGTGCATTGTCAACAGGGAGGAATAACAATATCAATGAACCGCTCCCATGGACATGCAGCGTGCAGTGCAACGACCCCCCTCCCTTCCCCAATCGCAACCTCAGTGAAGCACAACAGAGGCATGGGTTCAGTAATGGGAGGTCAGCCTATTTATTATCAACTGGTCAGGTATGTGTCGAAAGCCCTCCCACTGCCAGACTCTCAGAGAATGGGGGGGCTCTGACCGTCATGCTGTCACTCACATGTCAGAGGAGGGTGGCGGGAGGGGTCATTGTACCAAACAATGAGACTTACAGGCAACTGACCACTCACCCAAGCATACGTATACTCCTAGTTTGTTATAGACCCAACACTCATTCACCATCATGCCACAGTTTTTTTACAGCCATTTTTTCAGCCTTTCTCCTGCTAAATAGTTCTACAACTTAATTTGTCATGGTGCTCCCAAGTGGCGCAGAGGTCTGAGGCACTGCATCTCAGTGCTTGAGGTGTCACTACAGACACCCTGGTTTGAATCCAGGCTGTATCACAACTGGCCGTGAATTGGGAGTCCCATAGGGCAGCGCACATTTGGCCCAGCGTCGTCCGGGCTTGGCCGGTGTAGGCCGTCATAACTGACTTATCTAGTTAAATAAAGGTAAAATAAATATTGTTCATTATCTTTGATCATGCAGCATGACAGCAAATGAAAATTACTGTTTTGTAACTGTTAGCTATGTGCTTTTGTTAAGGAAATACATGATCAGAATAAGGGTCTTATTTTTCAATCTTAAAAAAAAAAGCCTCCCTGAAACGTCGGTGTCGACTGGAGATGGCTGAGAGGGATGGAGGGAGGGAAAGGGAGGTAGAGAGAGATGGAGGGAAAGGGAGGTAGAGAGAGATGGAGGTGAGTGAGGTAAGAAGAGACATGGCGGGAGGCAGAGGGAGGTAGAGAGAGATAGAGTAGGTAGAGAGAAAGGGATGATGTGCCATCACACACACAAGTGAGGGTATGGAGAATTGTGGTAGAGCTTGGCGATTGAGAGGAAAACACCAGCTTCTCTGTTTTCAGCACTCTTCTTTACCCTCCACCCCCCCTCTCTGTCTCGCTCTCTTTCTCTGCTCCCTCTTTCCCTCTCTTTGCTCTCTCTCTCACTCTCTTTGCACTCTTTCTTTCTTTCTCTTTCTGTTTTCACTCTCTCTCTTTCTCTCTTCTTGTGGTAAAAATAATGACTTTCATTCAATCCCTTATCCCACTGTTGGTGAAAGCTTCGGGGGACGGCCCACTAAACGGCTTATAGAGAAGATTAATAAAACCAACCAACCTGCACCACTTTCTGGGCCTGGGTGTCGATGACCAGCAGGCGTTTTTGAAGGGGTTGGGTGACGTAGATGTACTTATCCCTCACACTGACCGCTGAGGACCACGAACATTGCTGCGGGGACACACCTTCACTTTTAGGGCACATTTCCTCCTGGATAAAGAACGGGATGGAGGGAGAGAAAGAAGGAATGAAGAAGAAGAAGGCGAATCCACAGTTAATCACTCCACACACAGGACCATATTCGAAGAGTGGCCCCCTCTCTCTCACGCATACGGCAGAGAAAATGCTGTTTACAGCAGCAATGGGCTAACACATGACTTATTGAGTTTGTATCGATCTGTAATACAATTACAGCAACCAGTAAAACTTCAATCCCTCAGAGAAACAAGCCACTTTTATCAACTAAAGCCCATTGCTTTGGGAGAGTGATGTTCTCTAGTATATTACAGACATGCAGGGTTACTGTGAGCTATTGACCTGGGGTCTTTGACTAATGGACATGAGTAATCCTATAACATTTAGTGAACGGAGGGCACAGTTACTAGCAATGGATTGTAGTGGAGTGGGGGGGGATGTGTGTACCTCTGTATATCTGTAAGAGTGAGGCTTCTTCCATGTGTAATGGTACATCTTCAATATCATCTCAAGTCATAAAAAGTCCCCAAACACCTGCATCATTATCTTCTACAGCCAGTACATAGATTGACAGGAAGACTTACATAGCTGGCCACGATCCTCTCTGTGCGCTCAATGTGTTTACGTATCTCACACTCGCTGGGCTGCAGCACGGTGATGCCCTCATCAGAGAACACATAGAACATGTTTCCCACGCTCAAACCTGGAAAGTTAGGAAATTAAAAGAGCTTCTGCTGACGTTCTCACATTCAAAAGCCTTACAGAGAATACACAGACCCTGTTAGCCGCACCTGAACTAGTCAATGACTGATGGAGTTGCCAGGCATTTTCACTGCAGTCAGTGACTGTGAACAACATGTCTAGCGAGTTCATTGTGAGACCGCCTTTTGAAACTTGATGGCTGCTATGATCCCGAGAACATTTTGCAGGCCCGACACCTGACTTTAAACAACAGCTGGTAATTAGACATCAGATTGATGCTTACATGGACAAGGACATGCAGCAAGACTGTTTATGCTGTGGAAAAGCATATTGTGTTGGGATGGCAGGTAACATCATATAGGACAACCCGATGCAATCCAAACCTTGAGTGTTACTGACACGGTCATTATGTGACATTACGGCTGGTGATACTGTCTGTGCACAATCAGTATCAGGGCCGGACAAGATTCAAACAACGGGCCTCTCTCTACTCTCTAATCAGCCATAATTATTGTCATACACATGTTGGTGTTGGTGTCACAACTAGATAATAGTGGAAAGAGTTCTGTGTGCTGAAATGTGGAGGCAGTCCAGTATAAAAACTGTTTGCATTTTTGTTATATTGTCATGGTCAAGTCTTGTGAAATAATGTTTTCAGCAAGAAAATATACACATAATGAAAATACAAAATTAACATATTCACGGTACAAAAAATAGGCATTCAGAAGAATGTTGGTCAATTATAGAAGTGAAAAGAAAAGAAAAAAATAGTGAAAAGTGTTATGCAACCGTATATTTCAGTACCTTCCTCCCGCCACAGTATGTTTGCAACTGCAGCATCAGCATCAGAATGACAGAAGAGAGAGGGAGAGAGGGAGAGAGGGAGACGGAGAGAGGGCGGGCGGGAGAGAGAGAGAGAGAGAGAGAGATACCATGTCATATCAAGTCATATCAGAAAAAGTGGGACAGAAACACATTTAGCAAGAGTGATTCTTTACAGATGCAGAAAGACTTAAATTAACACAATAACATAAATGTATCCTAGTTGTTTTATTGCATTTGACACAATCTAAACCAAAAGGCTGTAAAAAAAAATAACTCACTCACATTATTTTATTTTATACAGAAAAATACCATAGAATAAAGCGTAAGCTTTTTGTTAATTGTATGCCAATATACTGTAGCATTGTGCTAATTACTATATACATTTTCATTGCCAAAAATACCTTGTGAAAATCCCGGAGGAATTTTTCTACTTGAAGTAAACTCAGTCACTTACGTGTCTTTCTAGCTGAGTCCTCCACAAACAGAGACGATATGTCCTCGTCCACCCCCACCTCGTTCTTAGCAATGCAGGTGTAGGCTCCTGTGTCCTCATAGCGTACGCTGCCAATGTGGAGCTCGCTCCCATTTGCTATTACAGAGGAGTCTCAGCTCAGCCACGTTTCTACACCGGTACACATTTCCCATGGCTGTTTCATCCTCCCACCTAGCAATACACTCACTGTGTTTTTCTAAATGAATGACCAAGTAGCCAACTAACTATGTACCCACGTCTCACTAACACAAGCCATTGAAGCCTGAACCCTTGTGATGACAACAACAACAAAATATCCTTTGACTGAATCCTCTCTGTTCTGTTCCCAGAGATCTAGTGTCAGGGGAAGGTGATATATCTAAGGACACAGTGAGTGCTATCATCAGAGAGAGGCAGCGCTCTGACGGTACAACTAGAGTGTGTGTATGTGTATTCGTCAGGTTTTAAGCGAAGGTGATATATCTCAGGACACAGTAAGTGCTATCAGAGGCAGCAGAGGCAGCTCTCTGACACTAGCCCTTTGTGATCTATGGCATGTTCTCACACTCACATCCATCCCTCCTCACCCTCACGCTGCTGCAGTGTTGCCTTGATCACAACAAGGCAATTTTCACAACACTGCAGCAGGAGTGAAGGACGCCCGTGTCAGACAGCTGCTTTCTCGCGCCGTGTCAAAGATCATGTGCCAGTCTTTCACATTCCTCCTCTCATCTCTCGCTCCCTCTCTTTGTCCTCTTTGATCCCCCTCTCTTGATCTCTTTCCATGTATGTCCTAAATGTGGACTGGCAGGCAGAGGAGGATAACTTCATAGTGCTGAACAAGACCTGACAGAGCCAGGGCCTGAGATAAACCCTGGGCTAATATGAACAACTTCTACAGGCACCAATGTACACATAATTCAATATACATTTTCTTCATTCTCATTTAGAACAATGGATTTTACTGAAAATTCTACCACCTGAAAAACACAAGTTTGTATTTGAACTGTCTATTTTAGTGAAATGCACAGTTAAATGAGTGATGTATCTACAATAGTTTGCATTCAGATTCACTCTTATAACTACTCTTTAGGGGGAGTAAAGTGATGATATACAGAGTGACCCGCCCCACATTAAACACCAGACACTGTCGGAATTACATCTAATCCAGAATTATGCCTTGATCAATTTTAATTATGCCTTGATCAATTAAGAATTTGCCAATAGTTAGGCATTACTTTCTCACTTAAAATTAATAACAATGGAACAGACAGTTTATACTGGGATTTTCAGACTTGTAGTGAGGTAAATTGTTCAGAATGCGTCAGATAGAAAAATATACAGCGCTGATACATGTCCTTATTCCATACAACAGTGGATAATGCAGCTGTCCATTCAGCACCACCAGTTGAGCTAAGCAGTCAGGAAATTAGACAGCACCACCAGTTGAGCTAAACAGTCAGGACCTTGGACAGCACCACCAGTTGGGCTAAGCTTATTGAGCTAAGCAGTCAGGCCCTTGGACAGCACCACCAGTTGGGCTAACCCAGTTGGGCTAAGCAGTCAGGCCTTTGGGCTGCACCACCAGTTGGGCTAAGCTAGTTGAGCTAAGCAGTCAGGCCCTTGGACAGCACCACCAGTTGGGCTAACCAAGTTGGGCTAAGCAGTCAGGCCTTTGGGCTGCACCTTTTCCTAACAGTTGAGCTTATTGAACACTCCCATTGTAGCCTAGTGGTTAGAGCGTTGAGCCAGTAACCGGAAGGTGGCTGTATTGAATCCCCGAGCTGACAAGGGAAAAATCTTTTGTTTTCCCCCTGAGCAAGGCAGTTAACCCACTGTTCCCCAGGCGCCGAAGACGTGGATGTCAATTATGGAAGCCCCCTGCACTTCTCTGATTCAGAGGGGTTGGGTTAAATGCAGAAGATGCATTCAGTTGTTTTACTTTCCCTATAAAACGTGTCAAACTCATTCCACATAGAGCCGAGTGGTGTCTGCGGGTTTTTGCTCCTCCCTAGTACTTGATTGATGAATTAAAGCCACTGATCAGTAAGGAGCGCCCCTCACCTGGTTGTCTAGGTCTTAATTGAAAGGGAAAATAAAAAACCAGCAGACACAAGGCCCTCCGTGAAATTAGTTTGACACCCCTGATGTAGAGGATTCTGGCAGCATCCGAGAGTACTGTAGCCTCCCCCTCATCCTGGCAGCTTCAGAGAGTACTGTAGCGTCCCCCTCATCCTGGAAGCATCAGTGAGTACTGTAGCCTCCCTCTTGCCTGGCAGCATCAGTAAGTACAGTAGCCGCCCCCTCATCCTGGCAGGATTTGTGAGCTCCACAAGACCAACATTAGCCTTAGTTCCAGAGGGGAAACTAATATAATTCTGAGTTGGAATACCTATATACTGATCCAATGTTCAAATATTCTGCCAAATAAGCTAAGAGTAACTCTGGAAAACAGCTTCATTCTGTAGACTCTTATGTTTGAGGACCCTGTTAAACCTTTACTAGATATACGGGTATTTTCAGATCTACCCCAAATAGCAATTAAATTAACATCCTGGAATCCAGCTCCACGGATTTGCCAACTCTCAACTGGGCTGTGAGAGTGAGAGTTGGCAGATCCGTGAAGCTGGATTGCAGGATGATAATGTATATATGAACCTGCAGAACCTCTCTTGTTTCAGATGAATCTGAAGCCTGATAACAGGCTATTACCACAGGTAATGATCCACACACAACCTGTAAACTACCATCTAATGAGGGTTACTCCATAAAAGACACTCTCTTGTGTCCCCTCGGAAATTGAAATTCCCGTTCAATTCTCTCACATGGCTGGCTGCTGTATAATTCATTTTCACACACTGTTGCTCTATCTTTTTCTACATCATGTTCTTCAAAGGCTTGGATTGGATATTTACTCTTCTAAAATCAGTGTCTGGCAAAATAACAATAATCAAAACAGTGACCCTAAACTTGGATTTGGCAACACAGGAGGGTGTGACACAGAATGACCCTGTAGTATAGCAACACCTCCATGGTTCCCTTCATAATGGTGTGTCTGCTAAACAGGAGTCACTGTGATGGTAATAACAGCGTGCGTCTCAAATGGCACCCTGTTTCCTATATATTCCCTATGGGCCCTTGTCAAAAGTAATGCACTATATAGGGAATAGGGTGTAATTTGGAACACATACAGTCTTGTGAGTGTGGGCAGGAGTAGACTGGTGCCTTACCGATGAGGGAGAGCTGCTTGGAGGGTCTGGGCTGCAGGTCGATGCCGTTCTTCAGCCACAGGATCTTAGGGTCTGGGATGCCGTCGGCGTGGCAGTGCAGACTGGCAGACACACCAGGCTCCTGGGCCTGCGTCTCTGGGTAGACCAGGATCACTGGGGGAACTGGATACATAGACACACACACACAAAGAGACCAAGAGGTATAATCAGAGCGGGTCAGTGAGGTATAATTACACATGCACAGCAGGACGAAAGGCATTCATTTCACACCAGTACCACACAAAATCACACATAGCTACATGCACTGCGTTACAACAGAGTCCAGCGCAAATGTTTATAACACCAAATAAGACCACTATTGAAGGAAGTTAAGAAGGTAAATCTGAAGGCACACACAATATAGGAGAGGCAAGAACATCCACTTTGTTGAGCAGCCCCAGTCATTATTTACAGGTGAAACACTTCATATCCAAACACAAACACATGGTAATTGTCTTCGAAGATAACCTGCCTTCCAGGAAGAAAACATTTCCCTCCCTCTTCAACTGAATGTCTCAGATGCAGCTGTATCGTTTTGCAATTAGCCTAAATCCTGCCTTACAACACACAATCACGCCTATAATCCTTGTTAATTGAAAATCATTTCAGGCTATTTTTGTCTATGCATATCTGTGCGAGCAATGAAATAAAGCTCGGGAAATTTAGATTGTTATCTTTGATTTGATACAGTACAGACAGTACAAACGGCTCTCCCAAGGTCCTCAACGGAGAGGAAGGCCTGGTAATCAATTAGTTGATAGAGCAGTGTGTTTTGCTAAGTGTCTGCAGCCAGCCCCTCTGAACTGATTCCTGCTGGCTATTTGATGTACTGTAGATATAACACTGTACATGCTCAGGGTGGAATCATTTGAGTAGGGTGAGTAAAACGCCATGGGTATAGACTTGATTTGCTTTCTATGATAATATGTTGGACATGTTGAAAACAATGCCATGTTTTGTGATTGGAATACTGTTGCTGCCAAGCGATTCTGAGACAGGATTTGAGACAGGATTTGAGACAGGGGTTGCCAGTCCTGACCCTGGAAGGTCCCTCATCCACGAAAGCATCTAACTATTTGTTATCTATTCAAACTATTTGTTATCTATTCAAACTATTTGTTATCTATTCAAACTATTTGTTATCTATTCAAAAACCAACAACAACAAAAAGGAATTTAACATTTCACTGCTACTGTAACACATTTAGTCAGGTCAAAATTCTGGTGAACACATGCCATCAAATGACCATGAAATGTCAAGTATATGCCATTACTAACCATTCACCTGCAGTACATGGGTCTGGCAGAGTTCTTCATATCCATACGCATGACAGCTGTAGTTCCCCATATGGATGGTTGTCACCTTGGTGATGTAGAGGGAGCCGTCATCACCAAAGTCCTATTGGGGGAAGACGAAGGTGGCAGTGGAGGATGGTGAGGGAGGGAAGAAGGGAGGGGAGGGAGGTGAGGTGAGGGGGGAGGAAAAGGGAAAAGGAGGAAAGGTAAGGGAGGCAGGGCACACAACAGGGGACCATGGAGTGATGGGAAGCATATAGACCATGAATCAACGTGGTCCCTGGATGTTGGGACGGGCATGGGGATTGGAGCCCTGTCGTCACGCTCAATCAGTCTGATAAATAGGAAGGGTTAAAAATACAAAGAACATTAGAGTGATTAATGGAGCCAGTTGTTGTTTTTCAGGATGCACAACTCACCTGGGGTTTCAGCGAGGCTTAAGGAGGATTAAGACACTAAACAGTGGTGTCCCAGTATGTGGCGGACTGACAGTGTGCAGATGTGTGGAGTTAGCTACCTTAATAACCAAACACATCCCTCTCTAAACAGAGACTAAAGACTTGGAGTTTATTGCCGCAAGCGATCGTCCCACTACGCGATTTAAGGTAGAGGAAACTACTGCTTCTCATTTGGCTAACGAGATGGGAGTGGATGAGGACATAATCGTCTATATGCTTTAAGGTGAGGAAAGGTACTGAAGAGGAAATACTTAAGACGGACATTACAAAGGCTTTACGGAACATATGAAAACAGTAGACACTGCTTTAGAGATTAATTACTGTACAGCAGGGTTTCCCAAACTCGGTATTGGGGCCCCCCTGGGTGCACGTTATGGTTTTGCCCCAGCATTGCACAGCTGATTCAAATAACCAACTCATCATCAGGTTTTGACTATTTGAATCAGCTGTGACGTGCTAGGGCAAACATGTGCACCCAGAGGGGCCCCCAGGAAAACCTATCCTATTTGAATCAGCTGTGATGTGCTAGGGCAAACATGTGCACCCAGAGGGGCCCCCAGGAAAACCTATCCTATTTGAATCAGCTGTGACGTGCTAGGGCAAAAATGTGCACCCAGAGGGGCCCCCAGGAAAACCTATCCTACAGCGTTCATCCCTATAAGGGATCAACATAACTGTGTAGCGCTGATTCTTCTTATTTAGTTCCAGTACAGATTTATATGATTAAACAAGAAATACTGAAAATCATGTACAAGTTTCAAGTTCGATTAGTAGTATGTACAGGATACACATGTTTAAACCGTCCAATGAAAGGCAATGCAACAACAATAAGAAATAATAAAGATAAGAATACGAACATAAATTAAATGACAGTAGAATAAACATGTTCGCATTTATTATAATACAGGAAAGCACAATTTATAGTCCAATATTTACACCTGTCTTGGCGAAGGAGCTATTGGGGGACAATTATTTAAATTGTGCAGCATTAGCAATAGTAAATAAGAGTCTGGTAGCAGCAGTTGCAATGTGTAGTGTGTGTGTGTGTGTGTGTGTGTGTGTGTGTGTGTGTGTGTGTGTGTGTGTGTGTGTGTGTGTGTGTGTGTGTGTGTGTGAGTGAGTGAGTGCAGAGAGTCAGCATAGGTGGTAAGTCCAGTTCAAGTGTTCAGCAGTCTGATGGCTTGTAGATAGAAACTGTCTCTGAGCCTGTTGGTATCAGACCTCAGGATATTGTCGATGGTCCAGCTGTAGTATTTGGAGAGGAACCGGGGTGGCATGCCGAATTTCTTCAACTACCTTAGGAAGTAGAGATGCTGTTGCGCCCTCTTGACCAGAGGGGTGGTGTTGTTGGTTCATGTCAAGTCCTCTGTGATGCGGACGCAGAGGAACTTAAAACTGCTGACTCTCTCTACTGCAGTCCTGTTGATGTGGATCAGGGCATGTTCCCTCCTCTGTTAACTGAAGTCAACAATCAACTCATAATGCCCGTGACTTAGCTCCTGCCTATAGGCTGACTCATCGTTGTTGGTTATCAGGCCTACAGCTGTGGTGTTGTCAGCAAACCTGATGATGGAGCTGATGTTGTGCAAAGCCACGCAGTCGTGGGTGAACAGGGAGTACAGCAGAGGGCTCTTGGGGGGCCCATGGGTTAAGAGTCAGTATAGAGGAGGTGTTGTTGCCAATCCTTACCAGCCAATGGTCTGCTTGTCAGGAAGTACAGAATCCAGTGGAACAGGGTAGGTTCCAGACACAGTGCTCTGATCTTGTTGATGAGCTTGGAGGGTACAATTGTGTTGAATGCTGAACTGAAGTCAATTAACAGCATTCTCACATACAGTGGGGAAAAAAAGTATTTAGTCAGCCACCAATTGTGCAAGTTCTCTCACTTAAAAAGATGAGTGAGGCCTGTAATTTTCATCATAGGTACACTTCAACTATGACAGACAAAATGAGGAAAAAAATCCAGAAAATCACATTGTAGGATTTTTTATGAATTTATTTGCAAATTATGGTGGAAAATAAGTATTTGGTCAATAACAAAAGTTTATCTCAATTCTTTGTTATATACCCTTTGTTGGCAATGACAGAGGTCAAACGTTTTCTGTAAGTCTTCACAAGGTTTTCACACACTGTTGCTGGTATTTTGGCCCACTCCTCCATGCAGATCTCCTCTAGAGCAGTGATGTTTTGGGGCTGTCGCTGGGCAACACGGACTTTCAAAGATTTTCTATGGGGTTGAGATCTGGAGACTGGCTAGGCCACTCCAGGACCTTGAAATGCTTCTTACGAAGCCACTCCTTCAAGTTGCCGGGCGGTGTGTTTGGGATCATTGTCATGCTGAAAGACCCAGCCACGTTTCATCTTCAATGCCCTTGCTGATGGAAGGAGGTTTTTACTCAAAATCTCACGATACATGGCCCCATTCATTCTTTCCTTTACACGGATCAGTCGTCCTGGTCCCTTTGCAGAAAAACAGCCCCAAAGCATGATGTTTCCACCCCCATGCTTCACAGTAGGTATGGTGTTCTTTGGATGCAACTCAGTATTCTTTGTCCTCCAAACACGACGAGTTGAGTTTTTACCAAAAAGGTATATTTTGGTTTCATCTGACATTCTCCCAATCCTCATCTGGATCATCCAAATGCTCTCTAGCAAACTTTAGACGGGCTTGAACATGTACTGGCTTAAGCAGGGGGACACGTCTGGCACTGCAGGATTTGATTCCCTGGCGGCGTAGTGTGTTACTGATGGTAGGCTTTGTTACTTTGGTCCCAGCTCTCTGCAGGTCATTCACTAGGTCCCCGTGTGGTTCTGGGATTTTTGCTCACCGTTCTTGTGATCATTTTGACCCACGGGGTGAGATCTTGCGTGGAGCCCCAGATCGAGGAAGATTATCAGTGGTCTTGTATGTCTTCCATTTCCTAATAATTGCTCCCACAGTTGATTTCTTCAAACCAAGCTGCTTACCTATTGCAGATTCAGTCTTCCCAACCTGGTGCAGGTCTACAATTTTGTTTCTGGTGTCCTTTGACAGCTCTTTGGTCTTGGCCATAGTGGAGTTTGGAGTGTGACTGTTTGAGGTTGTGGACAGGTGTCTTTATACTGATAACAAGTTCAAACAGGTGCCATTAATACAGGTAACGAGTGGAGGACAGAGGAGCCTCTTAAAGAAGAAGTTACAGGTCTGTGAGAGCCAGAAATCTTGCTTGTTTGTATGTGACCAAATACTTATTTTCCACCATAATTTGCAAATAAATTCATTAAAAATCCTACAATGTGATTTTCTGGATTTTTTTTCCTCATTTTGTCTGTCATAGTTGAAGTGTACCTATGATGAAAATGACAGGCCTCTCTCATCTTTTTAAGTGAGAGAACTTGCACAATTGGTGGCTGACTAAATACTTTTTTTCCCCACTGTAGGTGTTCCTCGTGTTCAGATGTGTTAGGGACTTGTGAATAGCGATGGAAATGGCATCTTCTGTGGATCTGTTGGAGCTGTAGGCAAATTGGAGTGGGTCCAGTGTGCCTGGCATGCTGGCCTTGAAGTGGCCAGCCTCTCAAAACACTTCATGTCACCTTGGTTTTCTTGGGCACTGGAACGATGGTAGTCACCTTGAAGCAAGTGGGTACAACAGCCTAGGACAGGGAGAGGTTGAGGGTATTTGAGAAGACGCCCGCCGTCTGGTCAGCTTTGTGAATATTCACTCATATGAGAGTTTTTTCACGTCAGCCTTGGAGAGCGAAAGCACCTGGTCTGGGAGGGAGGCTTCGGTGGGCACCACACAGCTGGATCATACTATTCCAATTATTGTCTTAGTGTCAACATGTTGTGTCTCAAATTATGGACCTCATAAAGGGAAATGTGTTATTGTAAAAAAAATATATGATTGAATACAGTGGAGTGGCTGTACACTTACAGTTGAAGTCGGACGTTTACATACACCTTAGGCAAATACATTCAAACTCAGTTTTTCAGTTTTTGGTAGCATTGTCTTTAAATTGTTTAACTTGGGTCAAACGTTTCGCGTAGCCTTCCACAAGCTTCCCAAAATAAGTTGGGTGAATTTAGGCCCATTCCTCCTGACAGAGCTGGTGTAACTGAGTCAGGTATGTAGGCCTCATTCCTCCCACATGCTTTTTCAGTTCTGCCCACAAATGTTCTATAGGATTGAGGTCAGGGCTTTGTGATGGCCATTCCAATACCTTGACTTTGTTGTCCTTAAGCCATTTTGCCACAACTTTGGAAGTATGCTTGGGGTCATTGTCCATTTGGAAGACCCATTTGCTTCAATATATCCTAATAATTTTCCTTCCTCACGATGCCATCTATTTTGTGAAGTGCACCAGTCCCTCCTGCAGAAAAGCACCACCACAACATGATGCTGCCACCCCTGTGCTTCACGGTTGGGATGGTGTTCTTCGGCTTGCAAGCCTCCCCCTTTTTCCTCCAAACATAACGATGGTCATTATGGCCAAACAGTTATATTTTTGTTTCATCAGACCAGAGGACATTTCTCCAGAAAGTTTGATCTTTGTCCCCTTGTGCAGTTGAAAACCATAGTCTGGCTTTTTTATGCCGGTTTTAGAGCAGTGGCTTCTTCCTTGCTGACTGGCCTTTCAGGTTATGTCGATATAGGACTCGTTTTACTGTGGATACAGATACTTTTGTACCTGATTCCTCCAGCATCTTCACAAGGTCCTTTGCTGTTGTTCTGGGATTGATTTGCACTTTTCACACCATAGTACATTTATCTCTAGGAGACAGAACGCATCTCCTTCCTGAGCGGTATGATGGCTGCGTTGTCCCATGGTGTTTATACTTGTGTACTATTGTTTGTACAGATGAACGTGGTACCTTCAGGCATTTGGAAATTGCTCCCAAGGATGAAACAGACTTGTGGAGGTCTACAATACTGAGGTCTTGGCTGATTTATTTTGATTTTCCAGTGATGTCAAGCAAAGAGGCACTGAGTTTGAAGGTAGGCCTTGAAATACCTCCACGGGTACACCTACAATTGACTCAAAATATGTCAATTAGCCTGTCAGAAGCTTCTAAAGCCATGACATAATTTTCTGGAAATTTCAAAGCTGTTTAAAGGCACAGTCAACTTAGTGTATGTAAACTTCTGATCCACTGTAATTGTGATACAGTGAATTATAAGTTAAATAATATGTCTGTAAACAAAGTAGATGTCCTAACCGACTTGCCAAAACTATAGTTTCTTAACAAGAAATGTGTGGAGTGGTTGAAAAACGAGTTTTAATGACTCCAACCTAAGTGTATGTAAACTTCCGACTTCAACTGTACAAATAAAGAAGCAAGGTATTGTTGAATAAATCTTTAATTTTAGTTTTGTATTTAAAATGAAAAACCACCCAAAATGTTCCTTCTATCTTTTCACCCCTTATAAAACAGTAATAGCTCTGTACTGTATTCATAATAGTCTTAGCAGGAAAATCATCTTAAGATGTTTGAAGGTTAGCATAATGGATTTTTCACAGCAGTCCCAAACGCCGAGTAAAAGGCCTGTTTGACATGCTCATTACATTTTTTTATAGCATAATTGTTTGAAAATTGAGAAAGCGCATGAATTATTTTGGTCCCGCTTTAAATGACGTGCAGCTTATAAAGGCTTCATAAAGCCTTCATAAACACTACATATGTGTTATGAATCATCTCTAACAGTATGCCATGCTTTATAAAGGGTTCATAAATGTGGTATAACTGTGACATAAGCACCCATGTCAAATGTGACATAACCCACTATGCCAAATATGACATAAACCTGTGCTTTTTAAAGGGTGGCAAAAGCACCGCTTAATAAAGGCCTTATCAATCATAACAACTTGAGGGATTTACAAAGCATTTATAACCGTGTTATGCATCTTGGTAGAGCGTTGCAACGCCAGAATATTGGGTTTGATTCCCGAGACCACCCGTACGTAAAAATGTATTCATGCAAGACTGTAAGTCGCTTTGGATAAAAGCGTCTGCAAAATTTTATATATAATATCATATTTCATTAAACCATTTCTAGGATGGCCCAACCTCTTTCCCTCTTGGGTGCATAGTCAATATTGGATCTGACCTCAACATCCCCCAAAATGCTGTGCTGCAGAATGACGCACACTCTAAAGTGCAGTCATGCACAGAAGAAGACATTGTTAGGGCCTTTTAAAATCAGTTTTTATTTTTTGCCTAATTCAGTTTTTTTTTTTTTTGCAGGTTTCTTTTTTCCCCAATGTTTTTCTGGTTTACCCCAGTTTTTTCACTGTTGTTTGGTTAGCAGGTTTTCTGTAGTGCAGTAAGCCACGTGTGAGTAAAAGGCCAGCAACACTTTGTATTATTCAGAGCCCGATGAAATGACACCATACATACATTCTACAGACTCTAATGAGTATTTCCTACAACGTTTTTACTGCAGCACCCAGAATAGTTTTTGCTCTATAAGCCAATATGTATTGATTCGATTGGGGGAATTTATATGACCTTGGAACATGTTTTAAAACCCAAATTGAATGCACATTTCACTTAAATATGAACAAAAATGAATAATTGTTAATGTTTAGACAACTGTTTTTCATATACAGTACATTCGGAAAGTATTCAGACCCCTTGGCTTTTTCCATATTTTCTTACGTTACAGCCTTATTCTAAAATGGATTAAATAATTGTTTCCCCTGATCAATCTACACACAATACCCCATAATGACATTATTTTGCAAATGTATTAAAAATAACAAATAGAAATACCTTATTTACATAAGTATTCAGACCCTTTGCTATGAGACTTGAAATGGAGCTCAGGTACACCTGTTTCAATTGATCGTCTTTGAGATGTTTCTAAAAATTGATTTCATTCCACCTGTGGTAAATTCAATTGATTGGACACGATTTGGAAAGGCACACACTGGTCTATATAAGGTCCCACAGTTGACAGTGCATGTCAAAGCAAAAACCTATAAATAAAGTTGAAGGAATTGTCCTTAGAGCTCCAAGACAGGATTGTGTCGAGGTCTGCAGCATTGAAAGTCCCCAAGAACACCCTGGACTCCATCATTTTTAAATGGAAGTAGTTTGGAACCACCAAGACTCTTCCTAGAGCTGTCCGCCTGGCCAAATTGAGCAATCAGGGGAGAAGGGCCTTGGTCAGGGAGGTGACCAAGAACCGATGGTCACTCTAACAGAGCTCCTGAGTTCATCTGTGGAGATGGGAGAACCTTCCAGAAGGACAACCATCTCTGCAGCACCAATCAGGCCTTTATGGTAGAGTGGCAGGACGGAAGCCACTCCTCAGTAAAAGGCACATGACTCCTCACATGGAGTTTGCCAAAAGGCACCTAAAGAATGTCAGACCATGATAAAAAAAGATTCTCTGGTCTTATGAAATCAAGATGCTTGGCCTGAATGCCAAGCATCATGTGTGGAGTAAATCTGGCACCATCCCTACGGTGAAGCATGGTGGTGGCAGCATCATGCTGTGGGGATGTTTTTCAGCGGCAAGGACTGGGAGACTAGTCAGGATTGAGGGAGAGATGAAAGGAGAAAAGTACAGAGAGATCCTTGATGAAAAGCTGCTCCAGAGCGCTCAGGACCTCAGACTGGGGCAAAGGTTCACCTTCCAACTGCTCCTTAAAGTAACTTTGGCCTTCCGGATAGCCTGAGTGCACTTATTTCTAATTTGCCTGAACGAGAGCCCGTCAGCCTGATTATGCGTGTGCCGAGCGATTTGCCAAATGGAGGTGGAGTAACTGCCAGATCACGGTTCGAACCAGGGGCTGAACCTGTTTTTAATTCAGAGTTTCTTTATGGCCGCGTATTTGTTAACGATACCACTGAAAATATAAAAAAAGAAGGTCCAAGCGTCTTTGACAGAGGGGATCTATACCAATTTACAGAGGACAGATCATGAAGGAAGCTGCAGCACATAAATGCCCTTATCCAGATAGTGTGACAAAGGCATTTCCTAACAGACCTGCTAACTTTCTTTGTTGTTGCCAACATGCAGTATCTCCATCAGGAAGAGAGGCAAGATCCATTTGTCCGCCAGCTCAGAGACAAGCTACACTATTCACAGCCCTGTTTAATGTTCAATGTAATTGCATTGCTGGACTTTTTGAAACGTAATGCATTTGTAGTTTTTTTTATGTACAAATATAAATGTATTTGTTTTTGCTGTTCGTGATAATTCCCTAAGTTGTAATACATTTGTGTTTACCTCATGTGTGTTATGAATGATATGAAGCCTTATGAAGCCTTTGTGTGTTATGAATGACCAAAGGTTTCTGACTTCATAGTAAGTACAGCGCCATTTGATATAAGGCATTTATTTATGTGTCATAAAATGACCAAAGGTGTCTGACTTTAAATTAAGTACAGCATAATGTGATATAGAGTCTTTATGGATGTGTTATGAATGATCGAAGGTGTCTCACTTCAAACTAAGTACTACAGGACACTACATTAAGTGTAAATCAATAGGTTATAACCGTTCTGCTGAGTTATGAAGTTTCTGTGTGTGTGTGTGTGTGTGTGTGTGTGTGTGTGTGTGTGTGTGTGTGTGTGTGTGTGTGTGTGTGTGTGTGTGTGTGTGTGTGTGTGTGTGTGTGTGTGTGTGTGTGTGTGCCAGAACCAAGATGATTTGGAGTAGCCCAACCTGAGTCTACTGCACCAGATATTCCTCTTCTGTTCCCATGCTGGAGACCAGGGCTTGATTACAACCTGTTACAATGGTGCCAACATTTTGTGGCTGATCTTTCAACATTGGAGTGGGTGAATGTGTCAAAGATCTGACTGGGCCCAGCACAGCAAGGTATGGCTAGTTTTTGTTGTGTGCGTATTTGTGTAACTAGGTTCCAGAAGAAAGACACTTTCAACTTCTTTAGGTTGGGTGTAAGTGTTTCTTGGTGTCACGTCGTCCCCAGGCTATTGCACACACAGCACAAATAATCATTCAAAGTTGGCCTTAGTGGGAATGACTGTAGAATTATATAGGAGTGACCTTACTGAGTAAAGTATTTGTCATCGTCACAACTTAACACAGTCAAAAAGTCATCATTATCCCTGCCCATTTCAACAATTTATTTTCTTAAAGGTTTGATGTGTTGGTCCACCAGACTTTCCGCACATTTGGTCAGAAGTGTCTGGGAATGAGATTAGGTGTAACGTCACTAACATGACTTCTCTTTACAGCTTATTCCATTCTTTACCACAACATGTCACCCTTCATAAAGCACATGTTTATATCATATTTGACATACTGGGTTATGTCACATTTATAAACCCTTTATAAAGCATGACATACGGTCATATATGCTTTGTAACACATTTATGTAGTGCTTATGAAGGCATTATGAAGGCTTTTCGAAGCCTTTATAAGACCAACGTCATATAAAGCGGGACCCTAATTTTCATTGGTGAATAATTTCCTTCAAATAATCAAGCTGTATATCTCTTCCTGTGTTTCAGTAAAGGGTGGTCTGGAACTGTGAAACATTGTTTTCTTTCTCAGTAGTACATGTAATGCCGCCGCCAATCAAATCAGAGGGTAACAGATTTGATCTCTCCAAAACACAACACAATTACTTTGAAGAAAAGTCCCCAATTCAATATGTAAAATGCGAGAGAGGGAGAGAGAGATAGAGAGAGTAATACTTTTCTACCTTTACGCTGTAGCAAATGGGTCTGATTCCAGCGAAGGAAAATTTCCACAACCAGCTTAATGTGTCGTATGTCAGAACCTTTCTGGACGGAATTTGAATCACAGCTGAATGAGGGTGGCAGAGACCGTCCTAGAGACAATAACGACACTCAGGTGTGTGCTATTTACGAATTAAGATTTCCCTGTTAAAAGAGGTGTGTTTTCTGTTGTCCTTTGCTGAAGCTTGAATTATGCACCGTGTGTGTTTGTCTCCTGAGTGAGTTTTTGAGACTTAGTGTTTGTTGGTTTCCCAGTGTTTCTGTGATCCTTCCGTTACTGTTTCTCAGTAAAGTATTATGTTTATCCTTAACCACTGATTCCTCTTCTGGTCTCTTCTCTGCACCTGGATCCAACCTCATCATGTCACAGCGACAAATCACACACAGAGAGGCCTTCGATCAGTATGCTTTCTATTCTTTGTTTTTCATTGAGATGCAGTGGTATTACACAATAGCAGGCAACACTTCCCTTGCAGACTCTATGCATTAAAAGAGCAAAACGCTGCCTAAGGATTACATGGGAACACATTATGCTGAATGGCACATTTCTTATCGTGCACACCTGCATGTTCGTTAAAAGTTATTATTTATAATTATTCATTAGTGATAATTGTAAATGTCTTCACACACTATTTATCACTGCATAATCTAACTCCATGGAAACAGTAGCAGTCTCATGTTACACAGAGGACCTTGTTTTCTCCCACTTCCTTGTCCTCAGCGCGACCCTGCCTAAGCACATGCCAGTTGTCGTGCATGTCATTGTTTATTGGCTCTCTGGCCAATTCATTAACATTCAATTAGAGAATTCTAATTAGCTGGTGGATGGATAAACACAGTCCCACGCTGTCAGCTGTGCAGGTGAACTGAACAGCGCACCGCCACCACCGCCACTCTATAGTTCATTAACCACATGCAGCCAAGCCCAATTCCCATGCATTGTCATGTTGGGATTTGAAAAAGAAAATCATTTTAACATGGTTTATGCTCTTTGAGATCAGCAAGACACCTGGCAGAGGTCCTGAGACCCAAATCATTACATTATTTACAATTAGAACCAATGATTCAAAGCAAGAGGAAAAACACAGGCCTGTTTGTTTTGTTTTTTAAACAGGCTGGGAGAAGAAGATGCATAAATTGTGTTAATTGGGAATTACCATTTCTCACTTATTTTCTGTGAACCTTTATCTAACGTTATTGATTAATTGTTTTAAACCAATGTCAAGAGCCCCTGCTGAGACACGTTCTGAGGATGATCAAATATTAATCAAAGGCTCAATTATAAATGTCTTAAAAGCAGCATTTCTAAAAACACAACACATCAAAGTTCACAACGTTGGACACTTGTTCAGTGTTTCACCTTGAAAAGCCCCATGAAATTTAAAGAAGGAAAAAGGGTTACACAAACTCTGCAGTTTTGGGGTGGAGGCCTCTGCTTGTGTTAATCACAACCATATTTTGTAGGGTTAGCGTGGGCAGACAGGCTCATAGTAGCATGACTTAATTCATGTCAAAACATGATATGTAGCTTTACAACTTAAAGGGTATGTTTAGCATTTTCTCCTGGGCCATGGACTACTTTCAGGGCGAGGAACCATCTAACATCAAGATTGTACAAAGAAAAATAATTAACTTCCCCTTTATACCCTCTGAAATAGCCAATTGCTTCTGCCTAGGACTCACATTGATATCCTCCAGGTCCAGGAAGTTGAGTATGATCCCATTCCTCTTCCAGATGATTGGTGGCCGCAGCGTCCCCTGGATGGCACAGGACAGCACGGCGCTGAGGCCTACCGTTACCGTGGAGATGCTCATTCTTTGGTCCTCAGCCAGGCTCAACTGAACAACCTCTGTAGGTGGATGGATGGATGAATATATATATATATATATATAGAGAGAGAGAGAGAGAGAGAGAGAGAGAGAGAGAGAGAGAGAGAGAGAGAGAGATAAAAAGGACAAACAGTAAAAACATATACATTATCAAATACAAATCTTAGAATCAACTATTAAAGACTACCAGAACCCACTGGATTCTTCAATTACCTTGAATGAACTACAGGACAAAATAAAAACCCTCCAACCCAAAAAGACCTGTGGTGTTGATGATATCCTCAATGATATTAGCAAATATACAGACAACAAATTCCAATT
This sequence comes from Brachymystax lenok tsinlingensis, assembly GCA_030435695.1. Lineage (NCBI taxonomy): Eukaryota > Metazoa > Chordata > Actinopteri > Salmoniformes > Salmonidae > Brachymystax > Brachymystax lenok. The sequence goes on along the minus strand of CM059792.1, from coordinate 40,505,101 downwards.
GGCTATACTAAAACTCTTTAAAATCATCCTTAGCTCTGGCATCTTCCCCAATATTTGGAACCAAGGACTGATCACCCCAATCAACAAAAGTGGAGACAAATTTGACCCCAATAACTACTGTGGGATATAAGTCAACAGCAACCTTGGGAGAATCCTCTGCATTATCATTAACAGCAGACTCGTACATTTCCTCAGTGAAAACAATGTACTGAGCAAATGCCACATAGGTTTTTTACAAAATTATCGTACAACAGACCACGTATTCACCCTGCACACCCTAATTGACAAACAAACAAACCAAATCAAAGGCAACGTATTCTCATGCTTTGTTGATTTAAAAAAAGCCTTTGTCTCAATTTGGAATGAGGGTCTGCTATACAAATTGATGGAAAGTGGTGTTGGGGGAAAACATATGACATTATTAAATCCATGTACACAAACAACAAGTGTGCGGTTAAAATAGGCAAAAAACACACACATTTCTTCCCACAGGGCCGTGGTGTGAGACAGGGATGCAGCTTAAGCCCCACACTCTTCAACATATATATCAACGAATTGGCAAGGGCACGAGAAAAGTCTGCAGCACCCAGCCTCACCCTACTAGAATCTGAAGTCAAATGTCTACTGTTTGCTGATGATCTGGTGCTTCTGTCACCAACCAAGGAGGGCCTACAGCAGCACCTAGATCTTCTGCACAGATTCTGCCAGACTTGGGCACTGACAGTAAATTTCAGTAAGACCAAAATAATGGTTGGAACAGGTCCAGTCGCCAGGACCACGAATACAAATTCCATCTAGACACTGTTGCCCTAAAGCACACAAAAAATAATACATACCTTGGCCTAAACATCAGCGCCACAGGTAACTTCCACAAAGCTGTGAATGATCTGAGAGACAAGGCAAGAAGGGCATTCTATGCCATCAAAAGGAACATAAAATCTGACATACCAATTAGGATCTAGCTAAAAATACTTGAATCAGTTATTGAACCCATTGCCCTGTATGGTTGTGAGGTCTGGTGTCCGCTCGCCAACCAAGAATTCACAAAATGGGACAAACACAAAATTGAGACTCTGCATGCAGAACACCAAATAGTGCATGCAGAGCAGAATTAGGCCGATACCTGCTAATTATACAAATACAGAAAAGAGCCGTTAAATTCTACAACCACCTAAAAGGAAGCGATTCCCAAACCTTCCATTAACAAAGCCATCACCTACAGAGAGATGAACCTGGAGAAGAGTCCCCTAAGCAAGCTGATCTTGGTGCTCTGTTCACAAACACAAACACACCCCACAGAGCCCCAGGACAGCAACACAATTAGACCCAAACAAATCATGAGTAAACAAAAAGATAATTACTTGACACATTGAAAATAATTAACAAAAAAACTGAGCAAACTAGAATGCTATTTGGCCCTAAACAGAGAGTACACAGTGGCAGAATACCTGAAAACTTTGACTATGTACAGACTGAGTGAGCATAGCCTTGCTATTGAGAAAGGCCGCCGTAGGCAGACCAGGCTCTCAAGAGAAGACAGGCTATGTGCACACTGCCCACAAAATGAGGTGGAAACTGAGCTGCATTTCCTAACCTCCTGCCAGAGAGAGGGGTGGAGATAGAGGGGGTGAGAGAGAGCGGGGTGGGAGAGAGAGAGAGAGAGAGAGAGAGAGAGAGAGAGAGAGAGAGAGAGGGGCGGGTGAGAGAGAGAGAGAGAAACGAGACCGTTTGAGGACGAGACCGTTTGAGAGAAAACTATGTCTGATCTGAGGACGAGACTGTGTGAGAGAGAACAATGTATGATCTGAGGACAAGACTGTGTGAAAGAGAACAATGTATGATCTGAGGACGAGACCGTGTGAGAGAGAACAATGTCTGATCTGAGGACGAGACCGGTTGAGAGAGAACGATGTCTGATCTGAGGACGAGATCGTGTGAGAATGATTATTAAGGAAGATTACATTCAGCTGACTAGCGAGTCCAATTTCACCTTTAAGGCACATGAAAAAACAATGTTCTTGAGTGTCCACAGGGACCATAAATGTATAGGAAGGAGGAGAGAGGGATGATGAGGGGTGGTAGTTAAGAATGTCATAAATATGACTGAACGACAGTGGGACAATATTGGTTGGGTTCTTTAGGAAGACTGTAACGCTGCTCGTTCACGCAGCTCTTTCACGCAGCTTCTTGGTTAGCGAATGCTCCTGCTATCTGTTTCTCCCTAACTTGTTGACCAAAGTTTTGGTTAACTGCCCCGCAATATACTGTTTGTTTCTACAGCAGTTGGTCATCTCCTGCTCGTATAGTGTATGTGCTGCCGTGATCCATACAGTGAGCATGTCTTCTGCTTTCTCTCTGTTTGTGGTACTGGTGTGTGACTCGGGTATGTGTTGTGCTTGTGTGTTTGCCATTTCACTGGCTGTGCTTGTTTCAGGAGGCGGGGTGCAGGCTATATTTGCTAATTCCCTATAGCTCATAGCAAAATTTTTGTAAATTCCTGTAAAGAGAGACACGGAAGCCCAGCTAGCCTAGCTAGCCTGTAGTTTCAAATGGAGGTTACATACGAACATTTTCAATGCTGCAGGAGATGTGTTTTTTTCCCTCTATACCGGGACAATGTGGACCGACGTTCGATGTAGCAACTGTTTGCTTGCAGAGGACTACAGGGGCAAAGTGGCTACTCTAGCAAACAAGTAGAAAACTTACACAAGCTACTGGGGAATCCACGCCCGCCTACTTTCTCTTTCTCTTCTACTCCAGTAGCTGGACGCCGCTCTGGCCTGGTGGGAGTGTTTTGCTGCCGTGTCATCTCTCCACTGCTGTCTGGCCGATGCTCTGCAGGGATCCCTCCCTGAAAGTGTCCCCCTTCCCTGGAGAATAGACTTAGTAGGATGCTTTTGGATGACTTTGTGGATGTTCCTATTCTTGACCCTACCAACCAGTCATGGAGGCAAGTCACTCGCCATGGAAGTCAAAAGCAGCAGCTTTTGGCAACAGGGGCCTCCTTTGCGTTGGGAAGCCCAGACTGGATACAGACTTGCAACATCTTTGCCACCCTAGATCCAGAGGTTCCGGCACTTTCATCCCTGGGGTCTTCCGCTTCGAAATCAGATCCGGAGGTACCTGCACCTTCGTCCAGTCTCCCTGTCCGGTGGCTTCTAACTCGGGTTCAGATCTTCAGAGCACCCCCCCTCATCGGACCGTGAGGGTGTCTGAGACTCCGGCCCCTTTATCAGCCACGGCGGATTCTATGGCTGGCTCGGGCCTTTGGGCACCACCTCCCATCGGTCCTCGAGGGGTATTCTAAACTAGCGCCCCACCACTCCGTAAGTAGTTAACACCTTTTGGAAACAGAAGATGCTCTACATGAATGACGGATTCCATCCAAATCATCTTGGCTCCTGGACCCTGTCCTCGCATTTCAAGGCTGCGTTGAGACAATGACCCAAGCCCTGCTCAGATAATCCCTACCATTGTGTTGCTGATAGTGCTGCTTCAAATGTACATTGTCCCAGGGATGTTGGCAGTCATATTGTAAGGAACCTAACATATGTCCCTCTAACTCCCCTAAATGCCTCTGTCAATCCTACAGCTATTGTATGCAGTAATCATGCACCTATGAACCTGAGTTATACTGTTAGCACTGAGGCTGTGTTCCCTAGTAGGAAGTCCACTGTGTGCAGCTCACCAGCAACTATCAGCTCAAACATAAATATCACTGTCATGTCTACCTCTGATAAGCCTTCCAGTAAAGCAATAAAAACAATCAAGAATCCCAGAAAAGTGCAGAAAACAGCCCACGTTAACATGTATAGCCTAAGAAACAAGGTTCATGAAATCGTTAACTTGCTAGTAACAGATAACATTCATATACTGACTCACTTAGATAATACCTTTTACCTTTTTAACATTCATATCTCTGAAACTCACTTAGATAATACCTTTTATGATTCAGTGGTAGCAATACATGGTTTCAACATCTTCAGAAAAGACATGAAAGCCAATGGTGGAGGTGTTGCTGTGTATGTTCAGAGTCATATTCCTGTAAAGCTTAGAGAGGATGTCATGAACACAAGCATTTTGCTACACCTGCAATAACATATGTGTATGTGACCAATAACATTTTATTTGATTTGATTTGATGTCAAATGCTGTTAAAGTAATATGCCTACAGGTTCACCTGTCTCACCTAAAGCCCATTCTTGTGGGAAGCTGCTATAGACCACCAAGTGCTAACAATCAGTATCTGGATAATATGTGTGAAAAGCTTGATAATGTATGTGATATCAACATAGAAGTATATTTTCTGGGTGGCCAAAATATTGACTAGCTTTCATCAAGCTGCTGACTCAAGAATGTTTTTTTTAACTGTAACCAGTAAATGTAACCTGGTTCAGGTTATCAGTTAACCTGCCAGGGTATTTACAAACATCACAGGAATGACATTATCCACTTGTATTGAGTACGTCTTTACTAATGCTGCAGAAATGTGCTCTAAAGCAGTATCCAAATCCATTGAATGTAGTGATCATAATATAGTAGCCATATCTAGGAAAACCAAAGTTCCAAAGGCTGGGGCTAAAATAGTGTATAAGAGATAATATACGAAGTTATGTAGTGATTCCTATGTTGAAGATGTAAAGAAATATATATTTCCTGGTCTGTGTGTAATGAGGAGCAACAAGACTCTGCACTTGACACATTTATGAAATTGCTTATTCCAGTTACTATTAAGCATGCACACATTAAGAAAATTACTAAAGACTGTTCAATCTCGTGGATTAACAAGGATTTTAAAAATTGGTTGAGAGGGATAAGGCAAAAGGAATGGCAAGTAATTCTGGCTGCACAGTTGATTGGCAAACATACTGTAAATTGAGAAATCTTGTGACTAAATTGAACAAAAAGAAAAAACTGTACTATGAAACAAAGATGAATGATGTAAAGAATGATAATAGAAAGCTTTGGAGCTCCTTAAATGACATTTTGGGCAAAAAGGCAAACTCGGCTCCATCATTCATTGAATCAGATGGCTAATTTATTACAAAACTACTTGCCATCTCTTCAATCTAAGCCTACAGGAAAGTGTGTGCTCTCAGGCCGGGAGGGAAGCAAAAGTAATTCCGCTAACCAAGAATAGCAAAGCACCCTTTACTCGCTCAAACGGCTAACCAATCAGCCTGTTATTAACCCTTTTGAAGAGATAGTGTTTGACCAGATACGATGCTATTTCACAGTAAACTAATTAACAACATATTTTTCGCACTTACAAAGATTCTTATAGGGAAGGGAATTCAACATGTAACAGCACTTACACAAATGACTGATGATTGGCTGAGAGAAATTGATAATAAAAAGATTGTGTGAGCTGTTTTGTTAGACATCAGTGCAGCTTTTGACATTATTGATCATAATCTACTGCTGGAAAAACATATGTCCTATAGTTTTACATCCTTTGCTTTATTGTGGATCGAGAATTAACTGTCTAACAGAACACAGTGGCTGTTCTTTAATGGAAGCCTCTCCAACATCATCTAGGTAAAGTCAAGCATTACCCAGGACAGCTGTCTAGGCCCCTTACTTTTTAAAATCTTTACTAATTAATTTTTCTATTCTTTATTTAACTAGGCAAGTCAGTTAAGAACAAAATCTTATTTTCAATGACAGCCTAGGAACAGTGGATTAACTGCCTTGTTCAAGGGCAGAACGACAGATTTTTACCTTGTCAGCTCGGGGATTCAATCTTGCAATCTTTCGGTTACAAGTCCAACGCTCTAACCACTAGGCTACCTGCTGCCCCAAATTTGTATTATTTATTTCACCTTTATTTAACCAGGAAGCCAAGTTGAGAAGTTCTAATTTACAACTGCGACCTGGCCAAGATGAAGCAAAGCAGTTCGACACATACAACAACACAGAGTTACACATGGAGCAAAACAAACATACAGTCAATAATACAGTAGAAAAACAAATCTTTATACAAAGTGTGCAAATGAGGTAAGATAAGGAAGTTAAGGCAATAAATAGGCCATGGTGGCAAAGTAATTACAATATAGCATTTAAACACTGGAATGGTAGATGTGCAGTAGATGAATGTGCAATGTAGAAAACCGGGGGTGCAAAGGAGCAAGATAAATAAATACGGTAGGGGATGAGGTAGTTGGTTGGGATATTTACAGATGGGCTATATACAGGTGCAGGGGTCTGTGAGCTGCTCTGACAGCTGGTGCTTAAAGCTGGTGAGGGAGATAAGTGTCTCCAGTTTCAGAGATATTTGTAGTTCGTTCCAGTCATTGGCAGCAGAGAACTGGAAGAAAGCTGGCCAAAGGAGGAATTGGCTTTGGGGGTGACCAGTTAGATATACCTGCTGGAACGCGTGCTACGGGTGGGTGCTGCTATTGTGACCAGCGAGCTGAGATAAGGTGGGGCTTTACCTAGCAGGGACTTGTAGATGACCTGGAGCCAGTGCGTTTGGCGACGAGTGTAAAGCGAGGGCCAGCCAACGAGAGTGTACAGGTCGCAGTGGTGGGTAGTATGTGGGGCTTTGGTGACAAAACGGATGGCACTGTGATAGACTGCATCCAATTTGTTGAGTAGAGTATTGGAGGCTATTTTGTAAATGACATCACTGACGTATCGGTAGGATGGTCAGTTTTAAAAGGGTATGTTTGGCAGCATGAGTGAAGGATGCTTTGTTGTGAAATAGGAAGCCAATTCTAGATTTAATTTTGGATTGGAGATGTTTGATGTGAATCTGGAAGGAGAGTTTACAGTCTAACCAGACACCTAGGTAATTGTAGTTGTCCACATAACCAAAGACAGAACCGTCCAGAGTAGTGATGCTGGACGGGTGGGCAGGTGCGGGCAGCGATCGGTTGAAGAGCGTGCATTTAGTTTTACTTGCGTTTAAGAGCAGTTGGAGGCCACGGAAGGAGCTTTGTATGGCATTGAAGCTTGTCTGGGGGGTAGTTAACACAGTGTCCAAAGAAGGGCCAGAAGTATACAGAATGGTGTCGTCAGTGTAGAGGTGGATCAGAGACTCACCAGCAGCAAGAGCGACATCATTGATGTATACAGAGAAGAGAGTCGTCCCAAGAATTGAACCCTGTGGCACCACCATAGAGACTGCCAGAGGCTCGGACAACAGGCCCTCCGATTTGACACACTGAACTCTATCGGAAAAGTAGTTGGTGAACCATGCGAGGTAATCATTTGAGAAACCAAGGCTGTCGAGTCTGCCGATAAGGATGTGGTGATTGACAGAGTCGAAAGCCTTTGCCAGATCAATGAATATGGCTGCACAGTAACGTCTCTTATCGATGGCGGTTATGATATCGTTTAGGACCTTGAGCGTGGTTGAGGTGCACCCATGACCAGCTCTGAAACCAGATTGCATAGCGGAGAAGGTACGGTGGGATTCGAGGTGGTTGGTAATCTGTTTGTTAACTTGGCTTTCGAAGACCTTAGAAAGGCAAGGTAGGATAGATATAGGTCTGTAGCACTTTGGGTCAAGAGTCTCTCCCCCTTTGAAGAGGGGGATGACCGCAGCTGCTTTCCAGTCTTTGGGAATCTCAGACGACACGAAAGAGAGGTTGAACAGGCTAGTAATAGGGGTTGCAATAATATATGTTCCTGGTTCTACATTTCTTGAATGAGGCATGTTTATTTATGATGGTGAGGAAGGCGCTTTTAAAGAATAACCAGGCATCCTCTACTGACGGGATGAGGTCAATATCCTTCCAGGATACCCGGGCCAGGTCGATTAGATAGGCCTGCTCGCTGAAGTGTTTTAGGGAACGTTTGACAGTAATGAAGGGAGGTTGTTTGACCGCAGACCCATTATGGATGCAGGCAATGAGGCAGTGATCGCTGAGATCTTGGTTGAAGACAGCAGAGGTGTATTTGGAGGGCAAGTTAGTCAGGATGACATCTATGAGGGTGCCCATGTTTACGGCTTTGGTGTTGTACCTAGTAGGTTCATTGATGATTTGTGTGAGGTTGAGGGCATCAAGCTTAGATTGAAGGATGGCCGGGATGTTAAGCATGTCCCAGTTTAGGTCACCTAGCAGCACGAGCTCTGAAGATAGATGGGGGGCAATCAATTCACATATGGTTTCCAGAGCACAGCTGGGGGCAGAGGGTGGTCTATAGCAAGCGGCAACGGTGAGAGACTTGTTTCTAGAAAGGTGGATTTTTAAAAGTTAAAATTGTTTGGGTAAAGTCACCATTATTAGTCAGTTGTACAACCGAATGCCTTCAACCGAAATGTTTCTTCCGCATTTAACCCAACCCCTCTGAATCAGAGAGGTGCGGGGGGCTGCCTTAATCAACATCCACGTCTTCGGCACCCGGGGAACAGTGGGTTAACTGCCTTGTTCAGGGGCAGAACGACAGATTTTTTCCTTGTCAGCTCAGGGATTCGAACTTGCAACCCTCCAGTTACAAGTCCAACGCTCTAACCACTAGGCCACCACTAACCACCTGCCGCCCCTAAAGACCTGGATAGTAAGACAGAACTCTGCAGGCTATCTCTGCAGTAGATTGCATCCGGGTTGGCAGAGTGTGCTAAAGCAGTGAATAAAACAAACTTAGGGAGGAGGCTTCTAATGTTATCATGCATGAAACCAAAGCTTGAAACTGTTGCAGAAGTCATCAAATGAGAGCGCCTGGGGAATGGGAGTGGAGCTAGGCACTGCAGGGCCTGGATTAACCTCTATATCACCAGAGGAACAGAGGAGGAGTAGGATAAGGGTACGGCTAATGTCTATAAGGACAGGTCGTCTAGGACGTCCGGAACAGAGAGTTGAAGGAACAGGTTTCAGGGGGCGATAAAATAGATTCAAGGCATAATGTACAGACAAAGGTATGGTAGGATGTGAAAACAGTGGAGGTAAACCTAGGCATTGAGTGATGATGAAAGAGATATTGTCTCTAGAAACATTTAGACCAGGTGATGTCATCGCATGTGTGGGTGGTGGAACTGAAGGGTTGGATAAGGTATATTGAGCAGGACTAGAGGCTCTACAGTGAAATAAGACAATAAACACTAACCAGAACAGCAATGGACAAGGCATATTGACATTGAGGAGGGGCATGCTTAGCCAAGTGATCATAAAGGTCCTGTGAGTAGTGAGGCTGGTCTGGGACACAGCGATTCAGACAGCTAGTCGTGCCCAGTGTAGCCAGCTAGCAGAAGGCTAGCAGGCCGGCTAACAAGCTAGTAGAAGACAGAGGAAGTCTGTTCAAATCAAATGAAATCAAATGTTTATAGCCTCCTCGTGCGTTTCCGTCGGTATACCAGTCGTGATGGAATAGTGGTTCCGTGTGGTAAAGGGGACCAGTCCAATTGGCAAAATAGGCCCAAGAAATTGTCCGATGGACCTATTTAGCTAGCAGCCGATTTGCTCTAGACAGCAAACGTTAGCGGGCCGCAGTTAGCAGATGGGCGTTCAGGTGACGTCGCGACGGTGGGCTGGTTGAATAACCCCCTTGGGCAGATAATGTCGGTAGTCCAGTCGTGAAGGCCCGTTGGGGCTCCGCACCGGCAGTAAAAAACGAGTCTGGATAGCTGTTGTAGCCCAGGAGTGGCTGATGGGACTCTTCAGCTAGCCGGAAGATGGGCCTAGCATGGGCTAGCTTCAGGCTAATTGGTGCTTGCTCCGGGACTGACGTTAGCCAATAGTCACTCGGATAACAGCTAGCTAGCTGCAAGTTCCAGGTGAAAATGGCCAGAGCTTGCGGTAGGAATCCGGTGATATGGAGAGAAAATAGGTCCGGTATGCTCTGGTTTGAGTCGCGTTGTATGAAGTGGCGAGAGCTTTCCGAGCTAAAGGTTAGCTGCTGCTGTCCGCTAGCAGTGGTAAGCTAAATACTAATGTTAGCTAGTAGCTAGTGAGGTTGGCTAGCTTCTGGCTAGCTTCTGTTGGGGGATTCCGGATTCGACGTGGATAATACTTGGGAAAAAAACAGATCCACACCACATTGGGTTGCAGGAGTGTTTTGAAGTTGAGTTTTAGAAAAAAATATATAAAAACATATGCGAAGAAAAGATATAAAAAGATATATACACTGGACACGGCAGGACGAGGACAAAAGACGTCTGACTGCTACGCCATCTTGGAAAGAGGGATGACCTGCCACTGGCTCTGAGTAAAGCCTGTGTGTCTATGTATGCTGTCAGCAACCATAGCAAGTGAAATCACTGCAAAACTTAAACAGCTGCAGTCAGTTTCAGAATGGGTGGCTAGAAATAAGTATTTTAAATAAATATTTCAAAAACTAAAAGCATTGTATTTAGGACAAATCATCCACTAAACCATAACCTCAGCTAAATCTTGTAATGAACAATGTGGAAATTGAGCAAGTTGAGGAGACTAACGTGTGGAGAAACCCTGTCATTGTCAAAACATATTGATCCCTTCACTATTTCTTCTTCTATTCGATTCTGTTCAATGATAAAGCCTTGAAACTGTCTAAAGACTAAAGACTGTTTTATATGGATTTCAATAGGAAGCCTATCAAACTGAGGAAATGTCACAAAGAACAGAAATTCCTCTGGTTTTCGCCTGCTATATCAGTTATTTATTCATTATTTTAACAGTTTTAGAAACTTCAGAGTGTTTCCTATCCAATAGTACTAATTATGTGCATATCCTATTTTCTGGGCCTGAGTGGCAGGCATTTTACTGTGGGCACGCCAGACTCTCCAAAACTGTCACCTCTGCTGCCGCTCCCTAAGAAGTTAAACAATGCCACTTTATATAATGTTTACATATCCTACATTACTCATCTCATATGTATATACTGTACTCTATACCATCTACTGCATCTTGCCTATGCCGTTTGGCCATCGCTCATCCATATATTTGTATGTACATACTCGTATTCATTCCTTTACACTTGTGTGTATAAGGTAGCTGTTGTGAAATTGTTAGATGACTTGTTAAATACTACTGCATGGTCGAAACTAGAAGCACAAGCATTTCGCTACACTCGCATTAACATCTGCTAAACGTGTATGTGACAAATTGTGTTCAGGTGCCACAAAGCGGTGCCACAAAGCACGGCTGGCCCTTAAATGTACACAGAGAGCTAACATGAATAATATATATCTCTCCTTGCTCAAAGTGGAGGAGAGATTGACTACATCACTAATTGTATTTGTGAGAGGTATTGACATGTTTATTGCACAGAGCTGTCTGTTTAAACTACCACCACACAGCTCGTACACCCATGCATACCGCACAAGACATGCCACCAGAGGTCTCTTCACAGTCCCAGTTCAGAACAGACTATGGGAGGTGCACAGTACTACATAGAGCCATGGCTACATGGAATTCTATTCCACATCAAGTAACGCATGCAAGCGCATGGCAGCAGCTAATAGGATCCATAATAAATACAAATACAAATAACCTGTTCAATAAATAAAGATTCCCAGACACCAGACAGAAATATAAATGGAGCCATCCTTGGATGAACTCCTGAGCAAATCCATGTTCCCTTTCCACTCTGAATTGGATTGGATGGAAACAGTTAGCTCTCTTCTCCTGTGTATATGAAATTACAATGGGCATTCCTCTCTTGCTGGTCTGGTTTATACCCTACAATGAATCCAATGGTAATATTTTTGTGAATCCAATGGTGAAGCCAATGGTGATTCTGATGGTAATATTTTGGTGAATTCAATGGTGAATCTGATGGTAATATTTTGGTGAATCCAATGGTTATTTTTACAAGGTAAAAAGAAATATGTCTGACCTATTTCAATATGTTGGAAACACACAATGTTGCTTCCACTTGTTGACTCACGATCACCCTAGTTCATTTTCAGAAAATAATACCTTTTATTTATAAGGACTACCGGTAGGTAGCTTGGCCAAAAAACTGCTCTGCTAGACAATTATTTTTAATTCTTTATTTAACCTTTATTTAACTAGGTAAGTCAGTTAAGAACATATTCTCAGAGAGGACATTAAATCCAAACCCAAAGTCATTGAAACAAGGAGAGAGAAGAACTTAGGGCTCTACTCAATCCATATCGCTGAAGCATTACAGATTGCGCGATAGAAATGTAAAGGTCATTTCTGATTGAGCCGACATACCGTATGCAGAGTTTACAGAGTTTACCGTGAATGCAGTGTACAGTATGCAGAGTTTACCGTGAATGCAGTCTCTGCTAACACGGGAACATTGTCTTAAAATTTCAGTCACGCTGTTATGCTGAACTTCTGCGATACAGATTGAATAGAGTCCTTACTGTTGTCATCTAATGATATCAATAGCTACTTAGATAGCTATTAGCCCCACCACTAGGGTTGCAAATCTACCGGTAGTTTACTGAAGTTACCAGAATCTTCAGTAATTTTGGTAATTAACAGAATCTATGGAAATCTATCATACATTTGGTAATTTATACTTTAATAACTTCTATGGCAATCGATCATAAGTTTGGTAATTTATACTTTAATAACTTTTTTTAAATGTAGTAATATATAGTCAGGGGTGAATGTAAGGCGGTGTGGTCCGCTACGGTGTAATAAATAATGGGGGTACGCCGTACCGGTAAAACATGAGCCTATCACAATTTATACAGCATGCTCCAAAACCAATAGGCAATTACATAATTACTTAACATTACTGCATGTCAGCCACATGAAACGTGTGCGAATTGACAGGACACTAGGTGGTATATGCTACAAATTGCATTGTGGTTTGAGGAGTACACTTACATTTTGTCAAGGCGGTGATGAGTGGCAGAGATGCTTGTGGACAAGGCTAAGATGAGTGGCCGATACCGAGGCATGCGTGGACAACAGTGGATGCATCAATTCAGGCTACACATGTAAACCTAATGACAATCGCAGAATGTCATTACAATACATGTAGGTGTTTTGTAACAGATGTCTCTTTCCAATCATCAAATGGTGGGTGCACAGTGCACTGTTGGGGTTTGGATGCTTAAATTGTTTTGTGAGTGGACGAATGTGTGTTGGTAGTCTACAGGAGTGCCTTCGTTAAGTATTTGTTTGACAATCAGATTAAAACAGACTGGTTGTGTTTCTGCTACATTAGAAGGCATAGGCGGCTTGTCCATAAGGCTAGGGGAAGCTTTCCTTAAAGTACATTTTATTAAATTGCCAATATTCTAATTAGCTTACTCCTGTCTATACAGAAATAAATAAAATCATAAAAAATAGGCTACTACATCAGAAATCATGATTTGGCCACAGAGGATCATTAGCTTCTTAAAAAAGAAGCTGTGGATTGTTTTAAATCGCATAGCCTACAGTCGGAAAGGCCCGCAATTTGCACAGCGCGTTCTGCAAATACCAAATAGATGATTGTTGAGTTGCGACTGTCAGTGAAAAGCAGAGAGATCCAGCCAGGCATATCGCAATATTTAAAATACAATTGCGGAAAAACTGTTTGAAAAGCAAATGGCTATTGGTGTAAAGTGATGACAATGAAAAGACTCCAATCTGTCTTAACAGTAGCCTATCTTACTGGCACCAGCGGAGAACATCGGCTATATCCCCAGTGAGTGTGCATATTCACTGTCTTCATCATTGGGTCAGTGCCACTTTCGTTTGTGTTTGGACACTAATTTCCTCCTCCAGGTTAGATGGACGTCATATTGTATTTGTGTCTCCCCTTTTCATAGGCCGATTATACGGATCAGACTACATTGTTTTTATTGAGCTGTTTGTCAGTGTCAGCAGAGTAGGCTACCCTGTCATTTTTGTAAACTCAGCCAAAAAATTAATCCCTTTTTCAGGACCCTGTCTTTCAAAGATAATTTGTAAAAATCTAAATAACTTCACAGATCTTCATTGTAAAGGGTTTAAACACTGTTTCACTAACAGCTTACAGACAGTAGGCAATAAGGTTACAGTTATGAAAACATAGGACACTAATGAGGCCTTTCTACTGACTCTGAAAAACACCAAAAGAAAGATGCCCAGGGTCCCTGCTCATTTGCGTGAACGTGCCTTAGGCATGCTACAAGGAGGCATGAGGACTGCAGATGTGGCCAGGGCAAAAAATTGCAATGTCCGTACTGTGAGACGCCTAAGACAGCGATACAGGGAGACAGGACGGACAGCTGGGCACAGACCCACCGTTGCTGGACCAGACAGGACTGGAAAAAAGTGCTCTTCACTGACGAGTCGCGGTTTTGTCTCACCTGGGGTGATGGTCGGATTTGCTTTTATCATCGAAGGAATGAATGTTACACCAAGGCCTGTACTCTGGAGCAGGATCGATTTGGAGGTGGAGGGTCCGTCAGGGTCTGGGGCTGTGTGTCACAGCATCATCGGACTGAGCTTGTTGTCATTGCAGGCAATCTCAATGCTGTGCGTTACAGGGAAGACATCCTCCTCCCTCATGTGGTACCCTTCCTGCAGGCTCATCCTGACATGACCCTCCAGCATGAGCCATACTGCTCGTTCTGTGCGTGATTTCCTGCAAGACAGGAATGTCAATGTTCTGCCATGGCCAGCGAAGATCCCGGATCTCAATCCCATTGAGGACGTCTGGGACCTGTTGGATCGGAGGGTGAGGGCTAAGGCCATTCCCCACAGAAATTTTCGGAAACTTGCAGGTGCCTTGGTGGAAGAGTGGGGTAACATCTCACAGCAAGAACTGGCAAATCTGGTGCAGTCCATGAGGAGGAGACGCACTGCTGTACTTAATGCAGCTGGTGGCCACACCAGATACTGAATGTTACTTTTGATTTTGACCCCCCCTTTGTTCAGGGACACATTATTCCATTTCTGTTAGTCACATGTCTGTGGAACTTGTTCAGTTTATGTCTCAGTTGTTGAATCTTGTTATGTTCATCCAAATATTTACACAAAATAAACGCAGTTGACAGTGAAAGGACGTTTCTTTTTTTGCTAAGTTTAGTATTAAAAAAAAATGCATGCGGAACTTGGGACACCGGTAATAAATTAAATCTACTTTCACCCCTGTATATAGTATTCATTTTTTAAATATATATTATCAATATTGTCCATGAGTTTATAGTACTTAGACCATATGGTTCAGGAAAAAATTGCCAAATAACTCTGCAACTCTTCCAACTGCTAACATTTTTCACAACTGCCACCAGTTTGACACCAAAACATTGACAACAAATACATACTGACTGTAACGCCCAGTCCTGGGTTTTCAGGCTGGAGCGTTTTGGGTTCATTTTGGTTTAGGGGTTTTCACAGTTCTATGGTGTCTAGTTCTATGTTGGGTTAATGGCTCCCAATTAGAGGCAGCCGAGTCTCGTTGTCTCTAATTGGGAACCATTTATATGTTTGGGAATTGCACCTTAGTTTCGTGGGTTATTGTATGTTCATGTCAGGTTCATCATGTTCAGTCGGGTTCTTGTCTAGTTAGGTTTCTCGCTCGAGGTTTAGTTAGGTTTCTTCCGGCCGTGGTTAGGTTTAGTTCACTTTGTGTTAGTTTAGCATTTAGCGTTAGGGCTCTCGCCTTGTTCATCGCTTTTCTTGTTTTGTTCCGCTCTCGCCTCGCCTGTGAATAAATCATGTATTCTGGCTACATCGCTGCGTCTTGGTCTGTCCGCTCAGTAGAGAATCGTGACAGAATAACCCACCCACAAAAGACCAAGCAGAGAGACCCGGAGCTTAGCTCTTGGGAAAAGGAGCAGCGCAGGGTGTGCGAGGACTGAGCGTGGGAGCTATGAGGACTTATATGGCGATGGACCCCGGAGAGAGAAAGTTCATTGGAACTCGCCCTGGCACGGAAGCCCGTAAGGCAGCCCCAAGAAACTTTTGGGGCACACCAGGGGTTGGCCGGTTCAGGAGGGACTCTGAGCCAACTCTCGTGCTTTATGGAGAGAGCGAGGAGAGGCCGTAGCTAAGGGAGGCCGTGCTATGCAGTGTTGGCGCACGGTTTCTATAGGGATTCAGAGGCCGGGTGCGAGTGATTCCCGCCTCCACTCATCAGTCGGGGAAAATAAGGGTGCAGCCAGAAAGAGTGGTGCCATCGCGCGCACTAAGTCCCCGGCACGCTCCTGGGACCCGGATATCCTGCTCCAGTTCCGCAGCGGTGTCTCCGTACGGTCCGCAGCCCAGTGCGAGAGATCCCAGCGCCACTCATGGGTCGGGCTGAGGTCTGTGTGCTACCTGGGAGAGTGGTGCCAGCTCTGCGAGCCAGGCCTCCAGTGCGCCTTTGGGACCAAGCTATCCTGTGGTCCTACGGGCAGAATCTCCGCACGCATCCACAGCCCAGTCCGAGAGATTCCGCCCACTCACCCGTAAAGGCCAGGGTTAGTGAGCTAGCTGGAGGTATGTCGGTTCTCCGTATCAGGTCCCAGGTCCGGGGTGGAGGTTTCATCGTCCCAGTCCCGGTTCCACGCTCCAAGATCCCTGTTCCATTCCCAAGATCCCTGTTCCACGTTCCAAGATCCCTGTTCCACGCTTCCAAGATCCCTGTTCCGGCGTTCCAAGATCCCTGTTCCTGCTTCCAAGATCCCTGTTCCGCTGCTCCAAGATCCCTGTTCCGCTTCCAAGATCCCTGTTCCGCTGCTCCAAGATCCCTGTTCTGCTCCAAGATCCCTGTTCCGCTCCAAGATCCCTGTTCCGGCGCTCCAAGATCCCTGTTCCGCTGCTCCAAGATCCCTGTTCCGCTGCTCCAAGATCCCTGTTCTATGCGTTCCAAGATCCCAGTCCGTGTAGTTGTTTCTACACGTCCCTGTCCCTGCCCGGCCGCACTCCAGCTCCTCGCGGCGCTCAGGAGTCCAGCACGCCCTGTCCCGGCCCGCGCACCCAGCTCCCGTGCGCGCTCAGGGAGTCCAGCACGTCCCTGTCCCGGCTCCGCGCACCAAGGGTTCCTGTGCGCCCAGAGAGTCCAGCACGTCCTGTCCGGCTCGCGCACTGTTCCCTGTGCGCCAGAGAGTCCAGCACGCCCTGTCCCCGGCCCGCGCACCAAGTTCCTGTGCGCCAGAGAGTCCAGCACGTCCCTGTCCTGGCCCGGCCGCACTGCAAGCTCCCGTGCGCTCAGAGAGCCCAGTTCGCCTGTTCCCGCTCCTCGCACCAGAGTGCGCCCCGAGCCCAGTTCGCCTGTTCCCGCTCCCGCACCAGAGTGCGCGTCCCGAGCCCAGTTCGGCCTGTTCCCGCCTCTCGCACCAGAGTGCGCGCCCGGCCCGGTTCGGCCTGTTCCCGCTCCACGCACCAGAGTTCCAGTGAGCATCACGAGTCCTGGCACTGCCAGTGCCCGCTTCCACGCACCAGAGTTCCAGTGAGCATCACGAGTCCGCACTGCCAGTTCCCGGCTCCACGCACCAGAGTCCCAGTGAGCATCACGAGTCCAGTACGACCAGTTCCTGCTCCACGCACCAGAGTCCCAGTGAGCATCACGAGTCCAGTACTGCCAGTTCCTGCTCCACGCACTCAGAGTTCCAGTGAGCATCACAGTCCGATACTGCCAGTTCCTGCTCCACGCACCAGAGTTCCAGTGAGCATCACGAGTCCGGTACTGCCAGTTCCTGCTCCACGCACCAGAGTCCCAGTGAGCATCACGAGGTCCAGTACGACCAGTTCCTGCTCCACGCACCAGAGTCCCAGTGAGCATCACGAGTCCAGTACACGACCAGTTCCTGCTCCACGCACCAGAGTCCCAGTGAGCATCACGAGTCCAGTACGACCAGTTCCTGCTCCACGCACCAGAGTCCCAGTGAGCATCACGAGTCCAGTACTGCCAGTTCCTGCTCCACACACCAGAGTTCCAGTGAGCATCACGAGTCCGGTAGGGCCAGCTTCTGCTCCACGCACCAGAGTTCCAAGAAAGGGTCCAGGGCCTCCTTCGCAAGCGTGACATCAGACCAGCACGGCCAGCACCGGAGCTCCCCACCTGGGACAAAGGAACCCACCCTAGATCCCCCACAGACTTTTGGGGCGCGTCCGAGTCCGCGCCTTTGGGAGTACTGTAACGCCCAGTCCTGGGTTTTCAGGCTGGAGCGTTTTGGGTTCATTTTGGTTTAGGGGTTTTCACAGTTCTATGGTGTCTAGTTCTATGTTGGGTTAATGGCTCCCAAATTAGAGGCAGCTGAGTCTCGTTGTCTCTAATTGGGAACCATTTATATGTTTGGGAATTGCACCTTAGTTTCTCGTGGGTTATTGTATGTTCATGTCATGATTATGTTAGGTTCATCAGGTTCTTGTCTAGTTAGGTTTCTCCGCTCGAGGTTTAGTTAGGTTCTTCCGCCGTGGTTAGGGTTTAGTTCTCTTTGTGTATAGTTTAGCATTTAGCGTTAGGGCTCTCGTCTTGTTCATCGCTTTCTTTGTTTTGTTTTCGTTCTGTCCCGTGTATTATAATTAAATCATGTATTCTGGCTACATCGCTGCGTCTTGGTCTGTCCGTTCAGTAGAGAATCGTGACACTGACATAGTAAAATAAATAAAAGTGTGTAAAACATGTTTTATTTCATGCTGAAACCCTCATTTAAACACCAATGGTATTCACAAAGTTGATGGTTTATATACAGGATGTTTTACTGCTTTGTCATTACATTTTTTATTTAATTATTTCATATATTTTACATGTAATAAGGCCACACAGAGGGCCAGAGATAATTACAGACGCTTGTAAAAATCTGAAGTACCCATAATGCCACTAGATGTCTTGTGCTAGATTACATAAAATCCTTGAAAGATACCAAAATTCTAGTAGTTTATATACCCTTCCTTTGCAACCCTACCTCTGACAAACATCGGCCTGCGGCTGAATCTAGTTGCCTGTCCCTGGTTTACAGGGTCTTGAGAGATGTTGCCAAACCAAAAGCAAAACTAAAATTATAAGGAAATCATCAACTCTTGGAATGAAAGTTGATCAAATTGCTTATTTATTGCTAAAACCAAGGCATTTTGGCTATTTACAGGACATATACACTTTGACACTTATATGCTGAATAAAATGTAAAATGAAGAGTGCATCAAGATGGCCGTTATCATATTGATATGGCATAGTCAACCTGACAACTTTTCAAACCCACTTCATCTAGAAAATGTCAGACAAGGTCACCCTATACTATACTTTTCCTTCCAACTGTTTTGTGGTATACTCTTTTGTCTGGCACAAAAGCACACACAAAAAAACACCTACCTAACAATTTCCTCTATGTTGGAATGGCGGTAGTTTCATCTTTTGTTGGCTCTGAGCAATTCGATGTGAAATAAATCCTGACTCCACGTGGCGATTTTGACTCCAGCTTTGGAGATTGAGGTTCCCTGAAGAGAGGCCTCTCTCCATCCCATTGTTTACCAGACGACTATACAGTCAACAGCCTCCTCTGCTCAAGAGGAGCAGGCTCGTGTGACAAAGGCAGACAAATTGCATATCCACTGGCCATGCCTGCATGGCTCTCCCAGCTGGATAAGGTTGACATGACATTATCTCCTTAATGACTCCTAGGCTTTTTTTCCTACCCAAAAATAGCCTGTGTAATTGACTTTCCTGTGATTCCTAAACTATTGATCCATCAGTGATAACTGCTAGCAGCCGCGGTAGCCAACAGGGAGGATGCTCGTGTCTGGCCTCTGCTGAAATAAACCCACACAGAATTTGAAATGCAAAGCACAAATTAGTTCTCCCTGGGAAAAACCAATGGGGGCCTCTGACTGTAGCCCAGAAACCTCGTCACCTTCCTCCTCTATTACCCAGGCCCTTGTGTGCCTAAATAAGACATCCCTGGAAACAAAACGGGAGAAGAGAGCAGGGCTGTCGTCGAGGCAGCGATACACAGTAATGAGAGTCGAGAGGGGAGCATTAGACTCAGTAAAAATTTGCCGTAAATGTTTGATTGGTCTCCTCAGCTCCACCTCCCTGGCTCTCTGATGCGCTGTGATTAAGTTTTCAGTGTTGTGGCTAAGGCACCCTGACACTTCCACTTAGAGGGATTGGCACAGGCTAGGAGGCTGGGGCATAGGATATACTGAATCTTTCTCTCTCTCTCTCTCCCTGTATTTCCCCCTCTGTCTCTCATTCAGTCTATCTCCCCCTCTCTCTCTCTTTCTCCCTGACACATTCTTCCAAAAATGCTCAATACTAGGCAATAATGTTTGACAACATAACTGGACCATATTGCAAAACGGACTAAGCACTGCCAATATCATTCACTTTTCTTCTAAGGAATGTGTTTGGTTAACAAAGTAAATAGTTGTATACAAATGGATGGGGAGTGCTGTCTCTCATGCAACAATAACTGAAATACTACAGTATTAAACATGCTCTCTATACTCTGCACATTTTCATTAGCATCCTCAACTAGCGGCATTCACCTGGGAAAGTATTTTGTATATTTTTTATTTGTATACACGTATAGTTATGTACCTAATCTCTTCATCCTACATATAACATGTGCAATACAATTCGACAACTAATAAGGCACAAGGCAGAGAAGCTTAGAGCACGGAAACATGTATCAGCATTCATTGTTTCTTAAGACTATCAACACCTTGGCTTAAAAGGAATGTGTTTGATATGCCATTATTGGCACATGCTACTTATTCCACAATGCTGCCAACCTGCTTAGCAATGGGCTTTATCCCATAACAGTCTAAGCCCTTTCTAAACCGGGGGAGCTATATGGAATTGTTTTAAGGTCATACCAAGGATTATTTTGCTATTTTATTTTGAATTTTAAGACTCCTTGAAGTATATATACAGTACCAGTCAAAAGATTGTACACCAACTCATTCAAGGGTTTTTCTTTATTTGTACTATTTTCTACATTGTAGAATAATAGTGAAGACATCAAAACCATGAAATAACACATATGGAATCATGTTAACACATATGGAATCACCAAAAAAGTCTTAAACAAATCAAAATAGATTTTTGTAGTATTATCTAAAATAAGGACGCCCGACAACGAGGTTCTGACTCCAGCTTCTTTACTCACTCTCGCATGTCCAACCCAGGTACGGATACCCCTAAGGGACATCCTACTACAATTTTATATTTGAGATTCTTCCAAGTAGCCACCCTTTGCCTTGATGACAGCGTTGCACACTCTTGGCATTCTCTCAACCAGTTTCATAAGGTAGTCACCTGGAATGTATTTCAATTAACAGGTGTGCCTTGTTAAAAGTAAATTTGTGGATTTTCTTTCCTTCTTAATGCATTTGAGCCAATCAGTTGTGTTGTGACAAGGTAGGGGATAGCCCTATTTGGTAAAAGACCAAGTCCATGTTATGGCAAGAACAGGTCAAATAAGCAAAGATAAATGACAGTCCATCACTACTTTAACTTCTTTGGGAGCAGCGCACGAGGTGACGGTTTTGGAGAGCCTGGCGTGTCCAAAGTAAAATGCCTCCCATTCAGGCCCAGAAAATAGGATATGCACATATTTAGTACCATTGGATAGGAAACACTCTGCAGTTTCTAAAGAAATTCCCGAGGAATTTCTGTCCTGGAAAAAGTGGTTTTGACACATTGCCTCATTTGGAACCCCTCCCTTATGAAAATGCCCATATAAGGGCATATGAATGCAGTACCTATTGCTTCCTCTATGTCAACAGTCTCGAGAAAGTGTTTTGATTCTTTTTAGATGCTTTTAGATTGTAGAAGAAGACGAATAAGGAAGTGGCCACACAGATGTCAATAGAAGAAAATGCGCGTTCCCGGCTGGCGCGCTCTGTGGTTTTTTCCTTTCTTATCGCCCAGTTTATATTCTGGTTGAAATATTATACAACATATACATAAAAGTGTTCCTAAGGATACATTTACAATTATGTTTGATTGTTCTTGGACAAGTTTATAGGTATAAGTTGAACGAGTTCTCTTCATGTTTCAATTGACGAGTCGACACTGTATTTTCTCATTATAACGCGCCAACCAAACGGAGATTTATGGATATAATACATTACTTTTTCTAACAAAAGAACCATGGATTGTCTTCGTTGGACACATGGGAAGCCCTCAGGAGAAGTTCTTCAAAAGGTAATTGATTTGTTTTCGCTGTGAAATGTGTTATGTGTGAACCGTGATGGGTTATGAATTTATGGTAATAGGAAAAATATGTGGGGTGCTATCCTCAAACAATCAAATGTGGTGCTTTCTCCGTAAAGCCTTTTTGAAATCTGACAACGTTGTGATATTGCCAAGAAGCAGAGCCTTTGATGACTATGCAACACTTGATGCATGTTTAATAATTCAACTTTTGGATTTTGAATTTGGCGCCTTGCATTTCACCGGTTAGTGTCGGGAGTGGGGCGCCCCACCGCTCCCTAAGAAGTTAAGACATGAAGGTCAGTCAATCAGGAAAATGCCGAAGTGCAGTTGAAAAATATGAGGAATGACACAGGAAAGGAATACCCAGAGTTCCCTCTGCTGCTGAGGATAAGTTAATTAGATTTAACTGCATCTCAGATCGCAGCCCAAATAAATGCTTCACAGAGTTCAAGTAACAGACACATCTCAACTTCAACTATTCAGTGGAGACTGCGTGAATCAGGCCTTCATGGTTGAATTGCTGCAAAGAACCCACCACTAAAGGACACCAATAAGAAGAAGAGACTTGCTTGGGACAAGAAACACGAGCAATGGACATTAGACCGGTGGAAATCTGTCCTTTGGTCTGATGAGTCCAAATTTTTTGTTAAACCGCGGTGTCTTTGTGAGACGCAGAGTAGGTGAACGGATGAACTCTGCATGTGTGGTTGCCACCGTGAAGCATGGAGGAGGAGGTGTGATGGTGTGGGGGTGCTTTGCTGGTGACACTGTGATTTATTTAGAATTCAAGGCACATTTAACCAGCACGGCTACCATAGCATTCTGCAGTGATACGCCATCCCATCTGGTTTGCGCTTAGTGGGACTATCATTTGTTTTTCAACAGGACAACAAAACACACCAGGCTGTGTAAGGGCTATTTGACCAAGAAGGAGAGTGATGAATCACCCGACCTCAACCCAGTTGAAATGGTTTGGGTTGAGTTGGACCGCAGAGTGAAGGAAAAGCAGCCAACAAGGGCTCAGCATATGTAGGAACTCCATCAAGACATTCCTCATGAAGTTGGTTGACAGAATGCCAAGATTGTGCAAAGCTGTCATCAAGGTAAAGGGTGGCTACTTTGAAGAATCTCAAATATAAAATATATTTTTATTTGTTTAACACATTTTTGGTTACTACTGTACATGATTTCATATGTGTTATTTCATGCCAGGTCGCAGTAGTAAATGAGAACTTGTTCTCAACTAGCCTAACTGGTTAAATAAAGGTGAAATAAAATAAATAAAAATTAATTGTTTTGATGTCTTCACTATTATTCTAAAATGTAGAAAATGTTAAAAATAAAGAAAAACCCTTGACTGAGTAGGTGTGTCCAAACTTTTGACTGGTACTATAAATGAAAGGTTTTCATGAACATTACGACTATTATGTTGTAATGATGAAACATTAAATTCAATGTATGTGTAAGTGGTATCTTGCAACCCAATGGGACTCCGTACAAAGCTTTCTCCACATATTGTTGGAATGCTTTCTGCTGTAGCTGAGATGTTATGTGGATAAAAAGTTTACAGCACAACCTGAGGCTATTACCATTGGAATAATGCATTATCTCTGTCCCTCCCTCTCTCTCTGTCTTTCTTTAGTTCTCTCTTTTCAATTTGAGGGATCTGAATGTGTCAGATGGCGAGAGTGCTGGTAATTCATGGAGGGAATGTGAAGATGAGCAATCAGCAGCCCACTCATTAATCACACACAATCCAGACCCTTAATCTTCTCCACAGGTACAGATGAATGCCCTACTGCCTCTTGCTCTATACCTCTTCTGTCTCACTCTTTTTCTACCCCTCTCTCTCATTCCCTATTCTCCTCTCTGTCCCTCTCTGTTTTTCTCACCCTCTTTCGCTCTCTCTCTACCTCTCTCTCCCTCTCTACCTCTCTCTCTCTCTCTCTGTCACTTTCTCTGTAAATGTTCCCCAGCGGCTTTTCCTATAACAATGCCAAGGTGGAGAGACTGACTGCAGCTCCCTGGGAGTCCTGAACTACAAGGAGAATGAGGCTTGTTATAATCACTAAGAATAGGAGAGAAACCTGGGGTTGGATGATGAGAACAGTCACATTGGGGGGTTGTTAAACAATGTTTCAAAGTTTATAAATAAGGAAAGATGTCATTGATTGGGCAGGACCATAGAGATGTGTAGAGGACTCAACTTGGATATAACCCGTTTTAGCATGGACATTGCCATTGAGGGCTTCCACCATTTTAAAGTAGTCAACGGAGTGCTGATTCCTATGGTTTGGGAGCAATCAGCTAATGATCAGAGCATTGTCTTCTTCTTTAAATTGGATAATATGGTTTGTAAATGGCTTCAACACCGCTATCAAGGTTCCACAGTAAATGAGTGACACAATATTTGTTTTAGGACTCCAGCACTGTAGGTTGCGGTAAATCACCAATATAAGCGTTACAGTTTTTTTTAAACAAAAAAATGGAGAAAGCCTCAATAGAGCCGCCCATGAGGTCACAGCCATAATTGCATGGATACAAAGATGATACCTCTTTCCATCTCTATGGGCAGAACCCATATTTCAGTGAGCTCTGTAAGTAGGCACAGGAGGTCAATGCAAGGTCAATAACCTATTACATCACTCCTAGCGTGCTTTTTGGCTTATTAATAAAACAACCCTGTTTTTGCAGACATTTCCTTGTAAATTGGTACCTAAATAGATAATAGCATGGTGCTATGGAAAAAAGGTAACAAGTACTGATCTCTCACTTTGGATGCTCTCACTAGAGTTCAAGGAAAATTATATAAAATGGGATACAAAATGTTCAAATATGCAATTTGGCATTCACGTGTTCCATCAGTTTGTGAAACAGAGACAATACTTATGTAAATATGTAAAACATTTGTAAAAACCTGTTTTCGCTTTGTCATGATGGGGTATTGTGTGTAGATTGATGATGAAAAAATACCTGTTTTAGTCCATTTTAGAATAAGGAAAATGTGTGGAAAAAGTCAACGAGTCTGAATACTTTCCGAATGCACTATAATGACACAGCGAAAACATAAATTTACACACAATACCCCATAATGACAAAATGAAAACAGGTTTTTAGAAAATGTTTGCAAATGTATTAAAAATAAAAAAACAGAAATACCTATTTTACATAAGTATACAGACCCTTTGCTATGAGACTCAAAATGTAGCTCATGTGCATCCTGTTTCCATTAATCATCCTTGAGATGTTTCTACAACTTGATTGTGGTCCACCTGTGGTAAATTCAATTGATTGGACATGGTTTGAAAAGGCACACACCTGTCTATATAAGGTCCCACAGTTGACAGTGCATGTCAGAGCAAAAACCAAGCCATTGGTTGAAGAAATTGTCCGTAGAGCTCAGAGAAAGAATTGTGCCGAGGCACAGATCTGGGGTACCAAAACATGTCTGCAGCATTGAAGGTCCCCAAGAACACAGTGGCCACCATCGTTCTTAAGTGAAAGAAGTTTGGAACCACCAAGACTCTTCCTAGAGCTGGCCGCCTGGTCAAACTGAGCAATACGGGGAGAAGAGCTTTGGTCAGGGAGGTGACCAAGTGCCCGATGGTCACTCAGACAGCGCTCCAGAGTTCCTCTTTGGAGATGGGAGAACCTTCCAGAAGGAGAACCATCTTTGCAACACTCCACCAGTCAGGCATTTATGGTAGAGTGGCCAGACAGAAGCCACTCCTCAGTAAAAGGCACATGACAGCCCACTTGGAGTTTGCCAAAAGGCACCTAAAGGACTCTCAGAAATCAGATTCTCTGGTCTGATGAAATCAAGATTGAACTCTTTTCCCTTGAATGCCAAGCGTCATGTCTTAACTTCTTAGCGAGCGGTGGGGCGCTACCCGGTGAAATGCAAGGCGCCAAATTCAAAATCCAAAAGTTGAATTATTAAACATGCATCAATATACAAGTGTTGCATAGTCATCAAAAGCTCTGCTTCTTGGCAATATCACAACGTTGTCAGATTTCAAAAATGGCTTTACAGAGAAAGCACCACATTTGATTGTTTGAGGATAGCACCCCACATATTTTTCCCATTACCATAAATTCATAAGCCTTCACGGTTCACACATAACACATTTCACAGCGAAAACAAATCAATTACCTTTTGAAGAACTTCTGCTGAGGGCTTCCCAAGTGGCCAACGAAGACAATCCATGGTTCTTTTGTTAGAAAAAGTAATGTATTATATCCATAAATCTCCGTTTGGTTGGCGCGTTATAATGAGAAAATACAGCGTCGACTCGTCCATTGAAACGTGAAGAGAACTCGTTCAACTTATACCTATAAACTTGTCCAAGAACAATCAAACATAATTGTAAATGTATCCTTAGGAACACTTTTATGTATATGTTGTATAATATTTCAACCGGAATATAAACTGGGCGATAAGAAAAGAAAAAACCACAGAGCGCGCCAGCCGGGAACGTGCATTTTCTTCTATTGACATCTGTGTGGCCACTTCCTTATTCGTCTTCTTCTACAATCTAAAAGCAGCTAAAAAGAATCAAAACACTTTCTCGAGACTGTTGACATCCAGAGGAAGCAATAGGTACTGCATTCATATGCCCTCATATGGGCATTTTCATAAGGGAGGGGTTCCAAATGAGGCAATGTGTCAAAACCACTTTTTCCAGGACAGAAATTCCTCGGGTTTTCACCTGCCATATCCGTTCTGTTATACTCACAGACAAAATGTTAACACTTCAGAGTGTTTCCTATCCAATGGTACTAAATATGTGGATATCCTATTTTCTGGGCCTGAATGGGAGGCATTTTACTTTGGGCACGCCAGGCTCTCCAAAACCGTCACCTCATGCGCTGCTCCCAAAGAAGTTAAAGAAACCTGGCACCATCCCTATGGTGAAGCATAGTGGTGGCAGCATCATGCTGTGGGGATATTTTTCAGTGTCTGGGACTGGGAGACTAGTCAGAATCGAGGGAAAGATGAACAGAGCAAAGTACAAAGAGATCCTTCCTGAAAATTTGCTCCAGAGCGCTCAGGACCTCAGACTGGGTCAAAGGTTCACCTTCCAACAGGACAACGACCCTAAGCACACAGCCAAGACAACGCATGAGTGGCTTCAGGACAAGTCTCTGAATGTCCTTGAGTGGCCCAGCCAGAGCCCGGACTTGAATCCGAAAATAGCTGTGCAGCGACGCTCCCCATCCAACCTGACAGAGCTTGAGAGGATCTGCAGAGAAGAACGGGACAAACTCCCCAAATACTGGTGTGCCAAGCTTGTAGCGTGAGTGTATTTTACTTAAGCTGTATTTAACCAGGAAAAGCCCATTGAGACCCAGAGTCTCTTTTTCAAGGAGACCTGGCCAAGAAGGCAGTAACAATCAATACATTACAGAATTAAAACATACAACAAATGTAACAGTCTCCCATCAATATTTTAAATTCAGTGGCACTATCATATCAAGATGAAGCATGGACTGTAGACTATTCCATGCCTCTGCTGCACAAAACGAGAAGGCAGTCTTGCCTAATACTGTGAATGTCCTGGGGACTTTAAGTAGCAACCACCTTGCAGACCGGGTAGTACAGAGGTAAAGAGGGAGTTCACCCAAAAGGGCTTTGTACATGAACACATACAAATGTCGCTTTCTGCGCATATATAGTGAGGTCCAACCTACCATTTGGTACAAGGTGCAATGGTGGGTGAGTGACATGGCATTTGTAATAAAGCACAAGGAGTCCAGTCTCTGTAAGACGGAGGAGGTTGCATGCACATACAATAAGTCACCATAATCAATTACAGAGACAAAAGTGGCCTGAACAAGCTTCTTTCTAGCCATAAGCAGGAAGAAAGCCTTATTCCTAAATTAAAAAAAACATTTCAATTTAAGCTTCCTCACAAGATTATCCATATGAACTTTAAAGGACAACTTGTCATACAACCATATACCTAGGTATTTGTAGGATGACACTTGTTCAATGGATAAGCCACCTGATGTGACAATGCTAACCTTCTCTGGCTGAGTGCGAGCTCTTGTAAAGGTCATGAATTTAGTTTTTTGTACATTCAAAACCAAGGGAGGCCTGCAGTGACTGAAAAGCAGTCTGGAGCTCTTCAACAGCCTGAACCAGAGAAGGAGCACATTAATATATGACTGTATCATCTGCATATAGATGTAACTTTGCTGGTTCCATCCCATTCCCAATTCATTAATACAAATTGAGAACAACACAGGAGCTAAAATGGAACCCTGGGGCACACCTCTCAATCTCAAGAAAGCTAGACTTGTGATTGTCAGTATATACACATTAAGTTCTTTCAGAAAGATAGTTCCTCAACCAATTTACTGCCCCTTCACTGAAACCAATTTTACTGAGTCTAGCTAGCAACAATTCATGGTCAGCTGAATCAAATGTCTTTGATAAAACAACAAACCGAGCAGGACAATGTTGCTTTTTATCAAGTGCATTTATGATGTAATTTGCCACTGCTATAGCTGCAGTTGTGGTGCCGTGCCCTGATCTAAAGCCAGACTGCACCCCACTAAGCATGCTATTTTCAATTAAGAAGTTTTTTAACTGTGAGTTCACTAGTTCACTAGGGTCTGAACACTTCTGTAAATGTGATATTTCTGTTTTTTATTTGTAATAAATTTGAAAACATTTCTAAAAACCTGTTTTTGCTTTGTCATTATGGGGTATTGTGTGTAGATTGAAGAGGGCAAAAAACTATTTAATCAATTTTAGACGTAACGTAACAAAATGTGGGAAAAGTGAAGGGGTCTGAATACTTTCTGAATGCACTGTAAGTTGCTAAGGATAACTGAGGAAAAGTCCTATTCTATGCTACTGCCGACTGCCATTCTTTGCTAGAGAAATCGTCAAACCCTTATGAAACTACACTTCCTGAACCATAAAAAAACAATTGTTTCCAGTAACATACTGTTTAATGGAGACAAATTGCTTACAAAAGAAGCAGTTTTGAGGCTGTGTATTTCTAAAGCATCTATGGATTTATAGAGGATAAACCAAGTAATAAAGTGGCGTCTGTTGGTATTGGAAGCCCTATGGGCCAGGTCACATTATATAGGGAATAATGACCCACTTGGGATGCAACTATGGTGTATTATTCCCATCTGTTAACCTGCAGGGAGATGCGATTTATAGCCTGTCTGGGGGTTACATTGTGAACTCCCCTTATGAAACAACCACGTAAATTTCACATGTGAACATATGTGAAGTGTTCCAAAAACACATGTTTTCATGTGATCACATGTGATCTTATGTGAAGTTAATGTGATAACGTGACAACACATAAAGCAGCATGTGATCACGAACTACAAATATGAAAACCTGATCACATGGGAAGTGTAATCCCAATGGCCGGAACAGAGCAAATGGAATGGCATGTATTTGATACCATTCCACCAATTCCGCTCCAGCCATTACTACGAGCCCGTTCTCCTCAATTAAGGTGCCACCAACCTCCTGTGGAATGTGTCTACGCCTCACATACATTCATTTATAAGCATTTCAGGACCAATAGTTACTTACTCTATTATAGATATCAGTATGTGTTGGCAAATATTCAGCATACTGGAGAAAATCATGTTCAGATAATGCACTGAACACTTGGCCATTTAATCCATGTGATAACCAATACGGTTTTGTACCATTGGTATTTGCTTGTGGTGTGAAGGACACTTTAAACCTTTGACAAATGTTCTTCATCTTACAAGGATAGGCTTGTTTCCTAAAATGGAATCTGACATTTGAAATCTCTTCTTTGTGCACAAAACCTTTGAACATTTTTACTTTCTGCCCTAGTTGAGTTGAAGCCAAGAAGATACTCCGTAGTCCTCTCATTACTGACCTTCAAGCTGTATGTGAGGATCTGCACATTATCTGGAACTGTTTTCCAACTTCATTTGGCAAGATCAAGCCTGATTAAAAAAAGACCAACACACATCTCATAGCTTAATATGCAAGGATTTTACAATCAAGATAATCTTTAAGTCTTGTAAAAATACCCAGCCAGAGGCATTTTCTTATTAAACCTTTGACAGGGGTAAATGGCCTTTCTTGTTCTAAAGCCCTTAGCGTTCTAGAGGAGGGGGATAACAGGGATTAATTGCCTGCAGACCCAATAAAAACACAATACACACACACACACAATTTTTGGGGAGTAAACATTTTTGACCATTGAAAATGAGATTTTCCCTAACCCCTAACCCGAGGACAGATCCACTGTGGATTAGTGTTAACCAAGGACAGATCCACTGTGGACTAGTGTTAACC
The DNA here is from genome assembly GCA_030435695.1 of Brachymystax lenok tsinlingensis. Classification (NCBI taxonomy): domain Eukaryota; kingdom Metazoa; phylum Chordata; class Actinopteri; order Salmoniformes; family Salmonidae; genus Brachymystax; species Brachymystax lenok. The sequence goes on along the minus strand of CM059792.1, from coordinate 40,474,824 downwards.
GAGGACAGATCCACTGTGGACTAATTTTAATCGAGGACAGAGTCACTGTGGACTAATGTTAATCGAGGACAGATCCAATGGAAAGATGTCCTTTAGTGCCACTCTTTAGCGTCAATATTAGGTCTTGCTTCTTTTCAGAGTGTACAAAACCACAGGGTGCCAGACAATGTCTGGGTTTATTTGCAACTTTTCAATTGAATATCAATCTGGGTTTTATTCATAAAACTAGGTAGGAGAATGGTGACAGCTAAGTATTTTCAGCGAAATAGCTAAGTAACAGTTGTGCAGTAATGGCCCCATGAGACTTGAAGTACAGTTTTCCTGCCTTGGTTTTTAAGGGTGCAATGCATAGTATTGATGGGGATCTTATAGTGTGTTATGGTATTGGGAATATTGGTTCACATGTTGGCTATACTAGGACATAGATTTTAGCAAGCTGCATTAAGAATGCACTACTGTAATCACCAGACATAGAAATAAAGCACAAAAAAAACTGTTACCACAACAACAACAAAAACATTTACAGTACTGAAAAAGAAGATGCAGTAACTAAGGTAGTCTTATGGAATGTTGCAATCAGGAGCAAAACATCTTTTGCCTGGCCAGCTCATAGATCTGTAGCTACACAGATAAAATACTATACTTCTACAGGAGCTAATGAATGCTGTTTGACATTGAGACAAAGTGAGAGCACTTAGCTTTCCTCGAAGACATGCTAAAGGAGTTTAAAGGTCCAATGCAGACGTTTTTATCTCAATATCAATTAATTTCTTGTTAAATATTAAGTACCTCAATTCAACAAGGCAACTCAGCATTCTTTGTCCTCCAAACACGACGAGTTGAGTTTTTACCAAAAAGTTCTATTTTGGTTTCATCTGACCATATGACATTCTCCCAATCCTCATCTGGATCATCCAAATGCTCTCTAGCAAACTTCAGACGGGCCTGAACATGTACTGGCTTAAGCAGGGGGACACGTCTGGCACTGCAGGATTTGAGTCCCTGGCGGCGTAGTGTGTTACTGATGGTAGGCTTTGTTACTTTGGTCCCAGCTCTCTGCAGGTCATTCACTAGGTCCCCCCGTGTGATTCTGGGATTTTTGCTCACCGTTCTTGTGATCATTTTGACCCCACGGGGTGAGATCTTGTGTGGAGCCCCAGATCGAGGAAGATTATCAGTGGTCTTGTATGTCTTCCATTTCCTAATAATTGCTCCCACAGTTGATTTCTTCAAACCAAGCTGCTTACCTATTGCAGATTCAGTCTTCCCAACCTGGTGCAGGTCTACAATTTTGTTTCTGGTGTCCTTTGACAGCTCTTTGGTCTTGGCCATAGTGGAGCTTGGAGTGTGACTGTTTGAGGTTGTGGACAGGTGTCTTTTATACTGATAACAAGTTCAAACAGGTGCCATTAATACAGGTAACGAGTGGAGGACAGAAGAGCCTCTTAAAGAAGAAGTTACAGGTCTGTGAGAGCCAGGAATCTTGCTTGTTTGTATGTGACCAAATACTTATTTTCCATCATAATTTGCAAATAAATTCATTAAAAATCCTACAATGTGATTTTCTGGATTCTTTTTCCTCATTTTGTCTGTCATAGTTGAAGTGTACCTATGATGAAAATTACAGGCCTCTCTCATCTTTTTAAGTGAGAGAACTTGCACAATTGGTGGCTGACTAAATACTTTTTTGCCCCACTGTATATATATATACTGTATTTTTTAAAATCTATTGCATCTTGCCTATGCCGCTCGGTCATTGCTCATCCATACATTTACATGTATATATTCTTATTCCTTTACGTAGATTTTTGTGTATTAGGTAGTTGTTGTGGAATTGTTAGATTACTCGTTAGATATTGGTGCACTGTCGGAACTAGAAGCACAAGCATTTCGCTACACTCGCAATAACATCTGCTAACCATGTGTATGTGACCACAATTTGATTTGATTTGATATCAAACGTGACAAACATTACAAAATGTACTGTTTCAAGTTAATTGTTTGGGTTAGTTGCTATACTAGCATGTTAGACATGCAAGCCTAAGTTACTAAGCATGCGTGAGGACATTCCGTTCAATAGCACATTGTAGCAATAGCCTCAGCCGTTAGTGTAAGTCAGTAACCGACATAGGTGTCAGGGCCTAGCTCTTGTCAAGTAATAGGATGCCAGACCACTGTGAGATCCATAGAGACTTGGGTAGAGGCTGTGGTCATATGTCACAGGTCTTGGGGCAGTTGTCACCCTCACCGCTCCATGGCGACACTTATGGCAGATGGCAGGGCAGGGGGCCAGACGGTGAGGTGAATACATACCGTCAAAGGGACTCTGATGGGAGACAACAGTAAATGGGGGCTGACAATGCTCAGCTGTCCCGGTCCATGTGACTGTGCCTTTCCTCACTGTCCCGGTCCATGTGACTGTGCCTTTCCTTACTGTCCCGGTCCAAGTGACTGTGCCTTTCCTCACTGTCACGGTCCATGTGACTGTGCCTTTCCTCACTGTCACGGTCCATGTGACTGTGCCTTTCCTCACTGTCACGGTCCATGTGACTGTGCCTTTCCTCACTGTCACGGTCCATGTGACTGTGCCTTTCCTCACTGTCCCGGTCCATGTGACTGTGCTTTTCCTCACTGCCATGGTCCATGTGACTGTGCCTTTCCTCACTGTCCCGGTCCATGTGACTGTGCCTTTCCTTACTGTCCCGGTCCATGTGACTGTGCCTTTCCTCACTGTCACGGTCCATGTGACTGTGCTTTTCCTCACTGCCATGGTCCATGTGACTGTGCCTTTACTCACTGCCATGGTCCATGTGACTGTGCCTTTCCTCACTGGTCTGTGTGACTGTGTGACAGTACACCCTGTCCTGTTTCCTCTGAGGACAGAATGGAAGGAAAATAACATTCATTTTCCTCTCAGGCAATAACCGCATGTTCAGTTTGACCTAGTCCAAAGTATTTTTTCAAGAGAGAAATGTTCTTTGTAGAGTATAAACTGATATGATACTTCTTCTCTTGTTATATTTTCTCTGAGTGTTGATGACCAAGGGTAAGAAGAAGAAGAAGAAAATGCTGTTTATAGTGAACCTTACTAAAAACACAGCCCTAGTTCACAAGGACACGTCATACTCTTCTGTGCCTACCAGTCTTGATTTCAAGATTAAATAAGCCCAGATTGGCATTTTGGGGTCAGTTAATAGAACATTTTATATTGCAATCTCAACTGTTTAGTTTAACTTTAACTTTAATGTTTTTTCCAAAATTATGTACTTTAACTTCAGTGATAACTCTCGAAATACTGCACTGTGTGCAAGCACCCAACACAGGAATGACAAAATGATACTAGTGCGATATTTATTTTAAACAAGAAATAATCAGTGTAAATCTCTACAGATCCTCTGAAACAGAACACACAAAGCCCACAATTAACACAGCCAAACCAACTAACACGAGCGATATAGATTTTTAACGACTGCCAGTCCAGAACAATAAGTCCTTCAGTTCAACATTCCTCTCAATGAGGACAATCGTTAATTACATGGCTCTCCTTCTTTCAGACAGGTTTTCTTGCAAAGAAGTTCATAACAATGGTTACCTACTGTGTGACATGAAATTCTAGCTTTAGTTATTAACCAAGTCAGGACACAGAGTGAAATACTCAAAGGTTTCTAGAAAAGGACCCGATGAGTTGATTACATTGATTAATTGCTTTGAGATCTCTCCTGGGGTCTTGGTTCCTGGAGCAGGAAATCACTGGAAAATAGGTCTAGAAGCCACCAGTCTGCAATATTATTACATTGCTAATCACATTGAAAATACCTATTTTTCCTATTACTTGAAAATGCTTGTTATTCTGACTTGAAAATTCGTATTAATTCCTACAAAAACATTCTCTGCATTGTAGAGTATAGAGATACCAACACTACCACTTTATCAAAAACCAAAAACAATACCCTTCCTTGCTGTTTCCACAGTTCACATAGAGGTAAGGACAATATTGCAACATGGGCTATGTTTGAACATGGGAGTTCTGTAGGTTGACCTTGATGAATAAAAAGCTTGCTCTACCACTAAGCAGGCTAAATGCATGATGTCCTTGAGGGAAAGGCTATGTTGATAGTAGCCAAGTCAGGGAGAAACTGACAGAGTGTACCTGAAGGTCTCTCTCTCTCTCTCTCTCTCTCTCTCTCTCTCTCTCTCTCTCTCTCTCTCTCTCTCTCTCTTTGATATGACATAACCCGGATGTAGTGTGTTTGTCAGTTCAGCTCCTCATGCTCAGCCAACGACACCAGGCAGGGATGTTTCTCTGCAGAGTTGTTATAGACAGCCAGACATCTCTGCAGAGTTGTTATAGACAGCCAGACATCTCTGCAGAGTTGTTATAGACAGTCAGACATCTCTGCAGAGTTGTTATAGACAGCCAGACATCTCTGCAGAGTTGTTATAGACAGCCAGACATCTCTGCAGAGTTGTTATAGACAGCCAGACATCTCTGTAGAGTTGTTATAGACAGCCAGACATCTCTACAGAGTTGTAATAGACAGCCAGACATCTCTGGAGAGTTGTTATAGACAGCCAGACATCTCTGCAGAGTTTTTATAGACAGCCAGACATCTCTACAGAGTTGTTATAGACAGCCAGACATCTCTACAGAGTTGTTAAAGACAGCCAGACATCTCTGCAGAGTTGTTATAGACAGCCAGACATCTCTGGATAGTTGTTATAGACAGCCAGACATCTCTGCAGAGTTGTTATAGACAGCCAGACATCTCTGCAGAGTTGTTATAGACAGCCAGACATCTCTGCAGAGTTGTTATAGACAGCCAGACATCTCTGGAGAGTTGTTATAGACAGCCAGACATCTCTGCAGAGTTGTTATAGACAGCCAGACATCTCTGCAGAGTTGTTATAGACAGCCAGACATCTCTGCAGAGTTGTTATAGACAGTCAGACATCTCTGCAGAGTTGTTATAGACAGTCAGACATCTCTGCAGAGTTGTTATAGACAGCCAGACATCTCTGCAGAGTTGTTATAGACAGCCAGACATCTCTGCAGAGTTGTTATAGACAGCCAGACATCTCTGCAGAGTTGTTATAGACAGCCAGACATCTCTGCAGAGTTGTTATAGACAGCCAGACATCTCTGGAGAGTTGTTATAGACAGCCAGACATCTCTGGAGAGTTGTTATAGACAGCCAGACATCTCTGCAGAGTTGTTATAGACAGTCAGACATCTCTACAGAGTTGTTATAGACAGCCAGACATCTCAGCAGAGTTGTTATAGACATCCAGACATCTCCGCAGAGTTGGTATAGACATCCAGACATGTCTGCAGAGTTGTTATAGACAGCCAGACATCTCTGCAGAGTTGTTATAGACAGCCAGACATCTCTGGAGAGTTGTTATAGACAGCCAGACATCTCTGCAGAGTTGTTATAGACAGCCAGACATCTCTGCAGAGTTGTTATAGACAGCCAGACATCTCTGCAGAGTTGTTATAGACAGCCAGACATCTCTGCAGAGTTGTTATAAACAGCCAGACATCTCTGCAGAGTTGTTATAGACAGCCAGACATCTCTGCAGAGTTGTTATAGACAGTCAGACATCTCTGCAGAGTTCTTATAGACAGCCAGACATCTCTGCAGAGTTGTTATAGACAGCCAGACATCTCTGCAGAGTTGTTATAGACAGCCAGACATCTCTACAGAGTTGTTATAGACAGCCAGACATCTCTGCAGAGTTGTTATAGACAGCCAGACATCTCTGCAGAGTTGTTATAGACAGCCAGACATCTCTGGAGAGTTGTTATAGACAGCCAGACATCTCTGCAGAGTTGTTATAGACATCCAGACATCTCCGCAGAGTTGGTATAGACATCCAGACATGTCTGCAGAGTTGTTATAGACATCCAGACATCTCCGCAGAGTTGTTATAGACATCCAGACATCTCTGCAGAGTTGTTATAGACAGCCAGACATCTCTGCAGAGTTGTTATAGACAGCCAGACATCTCTACAGAGTTGTAATAGACAGCCAGACATCTCTGCAGAGTTGTTATAGACAGCCAGACATCTCTGGAGAGTTGTTATAGACATCTCTGCAGAGCACTGTATAATATGATCATTAACTTAATACCAGGCAATGGTTGTGTTGGGATTTTTCCTTTAAAAACCTTATGGATATTGATTGAATACATTAACAAAATTGTAAATCTCAAAAAGGTGTATTCACTGAATGGAATTTGTATTCTAACATAACAGATTTTCCAGAAGTCCTCATTTTAGAAGTCCTCATTGCAGTTATGTGTTTTTGCCATCAAATACTATTTGACGAGGGATAACGCTTACAGAGAACTTACTCAAGCAATACAATAACAATTAACACAAATATTTTTGTTGTATCACACTCTTTCAAAAGGCGTTTTTTTCTAACTGTTTTTTTTTTGTTAGCTGCTTTGTTCCAGGGAAATGCTGTCTACGCTGATGGTGACAGGAGGGTGTACAGGTTCTCCACAACAGATTCGGCTGATCAGAGGAACACTTTCTCTGGGTCTGACTCTCTTCTCCAGGGGAATGGGGGATGTAGGGGGACACACTCAACTCCCCTCCCAGACACACTTGTTTGAAGTTGCAGGGGGAGCATCGAAGCCCACAGAAAGAGTGAATCAATGGAGGTATGATAATGAATTATTTCCTTGCTGGAGCGAGAGTTGGAGGGAGATATAAAAGAAGACAACATGCTGTGCAGCTAACAGCCGGGGGCCTCTGTGTGTGAATAATTGTGTGACGGTTCCCAAGGACCCCTGGCGCAATTTGATGGTGGAAAAACAAGGAGATGGCGAGGAGGACGGAAGAGTAGAGGATTCTTGGTGTTCAGGGGTTAGAGATTTGTCCCGAGCCATTCCGCAGGACATGATGATACGCATCTATCCGCTTAATTAGAGAAGAACTATTGAAGGGGTGAAATTAAAAGAGTTGAAATGAAAGAGAACGAGAGATGGGAGGATTATCCTCCAGTAATTATCATAGATATTAGATGACTGGTAGCACAACGGCTCTCCAGTTAGAGTTCACCTTTTTAATGATCAAGTGACTCACTGATGATGTTGGAGATATATATTACAGAATATTACATTAACTTAACTAAATGTTTTTCTGTCAGATCTTGTATTACATTTCCCCCGGCTGAGCGTCTTCTATTCAAACTCAAGGATTGGACATTAGATTGGAGATTATTAAGACTTTGAGTGAACAGTGAGTTCTCAAGTTCAAGAAAAGAAAGCCAAACATCCTCTCGTTGAACTCTGCTGGAAGTCCTTTTATTAGACTGTTATTTGGGCTGGCAAACATGAATGATCTTCCAACATGTCCCTGTAATTGTTTGATCTGACAGCCAACTGCTGAAACACTAATGCATGACTTTTTGATCTCCTTTCTAGATTTATTTAGCTGTCTGTGTAAACAAGTGGATAATAATTCTGACACCCTAACAAGGATATGGATTTTATTTGCATTATACAGCTCTGCAGTATCATTTGACATACGCTTGGATGTTTCTATTGTAAAAAGAAAAAACCCTGTGGTATTTTACAATGTTCAAGATGTTGGATCATATTTTCTGTTTGACATTTTATATTTATTGAAGCCTCCTTCAAGTCTCGCTGTACGGACATCTTTAGTTCCTTCATCCAGACACCCATTGTACCTGTACAATGAAATGTGCTGTTTAGGCTCAGTGTAGCAGACAAGTTAATGAGCGTAAACACTTTCCTTCTGTACTGTCCTCCTCTTCTCTTCTCTTGTCTTCTCTATAGGAAGGGCTGCATTGTTAAGTGTCTCACGAAAGAGATTATTCCAAGATTACAGAGGCACCTACAGTTTCCATGGAGACTCGCTTCGCTTGTCTCAAGGTGGTATGCAGAACACTCGAATCCTCTGACTTCTCGTTTGCCGACTGACCGTTGGCAGTATTTAAGGGGCTTCCCGTGGAAACTGTAAAACTGTGGACGTGTGGAGGAAGAGATGTGGTGACAGGACATTCTCTGTTTCTGTCACACTTTTTAAGGGCTAACACAGCAAACCAACAGAACGTAATTACCTCAGCGCACAGCTGACACAATGAATGTGCCGGAAACCCCAAAATACTCTATTGGAAATTAGCCGTGAAGGCTGTGGAGTCATCATTATGAGCCTTCAAATAAAACACTGACGTGGAACAGAGAGGAGCTGGAGGAGAAGAGAGGAGCCAACCTGGGAGGTAGACAGGTGGAATAGACCTTTAGTATAGTTATCTAAAGTCACTCTCTCCTATGCTTAGCTAGCGATATTCCACCACTCACTGCAGGCTACAACTTCATGTGTGGGTTATTTGTTGGACAATGACATAAAGATTGAGGTTGTCCACAGTTGCAATTTATAATCTACATGTAGGCTGTTTTTCACTACCTGGGAAAGTCAGAGAGAGAAAACTATGAAAAATGTGCTGCGGACGCTCTCCGGTGACGGAGAGAAGCATTGTCTTTCTACGGGTGGGTTTAATTGACTGTGCCTTTGCTAATGTAGTTATTTTCATCCCTTGGAGAGCTGTGATCTCCTTGTGATAAGCATACCCTTCTGATGGACTGTGTAATCTTCCCCTGTGGAGCATATAGATCAGACACAGACAGGGGACTGGCGCGTGCCGCTCTTCCTGACCTTCACACAGACAGGGGACTGCCCCGTGCCGCCCATCCTGAACTTCACACAGACAGGGAACTGGTGCATGCCGTCCTTATTGACCTTCACACAGACAGGGGACTGCCCCGTGCCTCTCATCCTGACCTTCACACAGACAGGGGACTGCCCCGTGCCGCCCATCCTGAACTTCACACAGACAGGGAACTGGTGCATGCCGTCCTTATTGACCTTCACACAGACAGGGGACTGCCCCGTGCCTCTCATCCTGACCTTCACACAGACAGGGGACTGCCCCGTGCCTCTCATCCGGACCTTCACACAGACAGGGGACTGCCCCGTGCCTCTCATCCGGACCTTCACACAGACAGGGGACTGCCCCGTGCCTCTCATCCTGACCTTCACACAGACAGGGGACTGCCCCGTGCCTCTCATCCGGACCTTCACACAGACAGGGGACTGCCCCGTGCCGCTCATCCTGACCTTCACACAGACAGGGGACTGCCCCGTGCCGCTCATCCTGACCTTCACACAGACAGGGAACTGCCCCGTGCCGCTCATCCTGACCTTCACACAGACAGGGAACTGCCCCGTGCCGCTCATCCTGACCTTCACACAGACAGGGAACTGGTGCATGCCGCCCTTATTGACCTTGACACAGACAGGGGACTGCCCCGTGCCGCTCATCCTGACCTTCACACAGACAGGGGACTGGCGCGTGCCCCCCTTCCTGACCTTCACACAGACAGGGGACTGCCCCGTGCCGCTCATCCTGACCTTCACACAGACAGGGGACTGACACGTACCGCTCTTCCTGACCTGTCTGTGACAGGGTCATTCCTCCCCACTGCAAACTCTGCCCCTCAGCACATTCCATCACACGCACGCACGCACGCACGCACGCACGCACACACACACACACACACACACACACACACACACACACACACACACACACACACACACACACACACACACACACACTCTTTCCAACCAATTACACTTGTCTCCCCTTCTTTTCCCAACTTTTTCCTCTCTCCTCCTCCCCCTGACCCTTCTCTCCTCCTCCCCCTGACCCCTGCCTCCTCCTCCCGCTGACCCCTGTCTCCCCCCCGACCCCTCTCCTTCCCTCGACCCCTCTCTCTTCCTCCCCCCTGACCCGTCTGCTCCTCGCCCTCCCCTGACCCTCTCTCCTCCTCGCCTGACCCCTGTATCCTCCTCCCCCTCTTGCTGACCCCTCTCTCCTCCTCCCCTGACCCCTGTCTCATCCTTCCCCTCCCCCTGACCCCTGTCTCCTCCTCCTCCTCCCCTCCCCCTCCCCTGACCCCTCTCTCCTCCCCCTGACACTTCTCTACTCCTCCCCTGACCCCTGTCTCCTCCTCCCCTGACCCCTGTCTCCTCCTCTCTCTGACCCCTGTCTCCTCATCCCCCTCCCCTGACCCCTCTCTCCTCCTCCCCCTGACCCCTATCTCCTCCTCTCCCGCCTCCACCACACTCTCTTTCAGCCACTTGATTATTTAAGCAGATCTGCTAACGGTGCCAGCCAGCGCAGCTCGGCATGTCCTTATAATTCATAATTCCATTATTAACGGCAACCATGAAAAACAAATAGACTCCCATCGAAGGGAGCTCTGGGCACAATGCCTCTAACTCCAGCATTCCCTCTCCTCCCTCGTATTGCATCGTTCTTCCTCTCCTTTCCTCTCCTCCCTTCACTTCTCCAGCCGTGATCCCACTCTCCGAGGAAATCTTAGGAGGTGTTGGGATATGCAAAAAAACCATCTAATTAATACAAGTGTGAAATAGGACAAATATAAGCACCACCCACAATAGAGAAATACTGCACGCACATACAGTGTATAAGAGTCAGTGAACATTTATCTCAGCTCCACCATAGGCACTGCGGCAGAGACGGCAGCTATTCGACCGCCATCACTTATTCTGCTTTGTAAAAAACAAGAGGTCTCTTCTTCTTTTGGCTGAGTCAAGCTCTCCAACTTTCCATCATTTATGAATGCTATTTTTTGTTAAATACTCATTGGGCCAAAATTCAAGCAGATATTTTTCTGAATGAAAAATGGTCTGTGATTATTACTGTACGGTTATAGCATGAAGGGGATTGGACATTTATCCAAAACCCTCCTGACAGACCAGGGCAAAGGCTAAAGCATTAGGATGCTGGAAACAGAAGAAAAGAAACAACAATGCTATGCTGAACTTTCAAATGCCTAAGTAGACAAAGTAGATCAACGCAAATACCATCACTTCTTGAGGGGGGTTTCTAAAGCCAAATACAATTACTTCCTGAGGGGGGTTTCTAAAGCCAAATACCCTCACTTCCTGAGAGGGGTTTCTAAATCCAAATGCCATCCCTTTCTGAGGGGGGTTTCTAAAGCCAAAGACCATCACTTCCTGAGGGGGGTTTCTAATGCCAAATACCATTACTTCCTGAGGGGGGTTTCTAAAGCCAAATACCATCACTTCCTGAGGAGGGTTTCTAAAGCCAAATACCATCACTTCCTGAGGAGGGTTTCTAAAGCCAAATGCCATTACTTTCTGAGGGGGGATTCTAAAGCCAAATACCATCACTTCCTGAGGGGGGTTTCTAAAGCCAAATACCATCACTTCCTGAAGGGGGTTTCTAAAGCCAAATACCATCGCTTCCTGAGGGTGGTTTCTAAAGTCAAATACCATCACTTCCTGAGAGGGGTTTCTAAAGCCAAATGCCATCACTTCCTGAAGGGGGTTTCTAATGCCAAATACAATTACTTCCTGAGGGTGGTTTCTAATGTCAAATACCATCACCTCCTGAGAGGGGTTTCTAAAGCCAAATACCATCACTTCCTGAGGGGGTTACTAAAGCCAAATGCCATCACTTCCTGAGGGTTCTAAAGCCAAATACCATCACTTGCTGAGAGGTGTTTCTAAAGCCAAATGCCATCACTTCCTGAGGGGAATTTTTTGAAAGCCAAATACCATCACTTCCTGAGGGGGGTTTCTAAATCCAAATGCCATCACTTTCTGAGGGGGGTTTCTAAAGCCAAAGACCATCACTTCCTGAGGGGGGTTTCTAAAGCCAAATGCCATCACTTCCTGAGGGGGATTTCTAAAGCCAAATGCCATCACTTCCTGAGGGGGGTTTCTAAAGCCAAATACCATCACTTCCTGAGGGGGGTTTCTGAAGCCAAATACCATTACTTCCTGAGGGGGGTTTCTAAAGCCAAATACCATCACTTCCTGAGGAGTGTTTCTACAGCCAAATGTCATCACTTCCTGAAGGGGGTTACTAAAGCCAAATACCATCACTTTCTGAGCGGGGTTTCTAAAGCCAAATACCCTCACTTCCTGAGGGGGGTTTCTAAAGCCAAATGCCATCACTTCCTGGGGGGGAGTTCCAAAGCCAAATACCATCACTTCCTGAGGGGGGTTTCTAAAGCCAAATACCATCACTTCCTGAGGGGGGTTTCTAAAGCCAAATGCCATCACTTCCTGAGGGGGGTTTCTATGCCAAAAACCATCACCTGAGGGGGGTTTCTAAAGCCAAATAGCATCACTTCCTGAGGGGGATTTCTAAAGCCAAATGCCATCACTTTCTGAGTTTCTTTTTAAAAGCCAAATACCATTACTTCCTGATGGGGGTTTCTGAAGCCAAATACCATTACTTCCTGAGTTTTTTTTTTAAAGCCAAATAACATCACTTCCTGAGGGGGGTTTCTAAAGCCAAATGCCATCACTTCCTGAGGGGGATTTCTAAAGCCAAATGCCATCACTTCCTGAGGGGGGTTTCTAAAGCCAAATACCATCACTTCCTGAGGGGGGTTTCTGAAGCCAAATACCATTACTTCCTGAGGGGGGTTTCTAAAGCCAAATAGCATCACTTCCTGAGGAGTGTTTCTACAGCCAAATGTCATCAATTCCTGAAGGGGGTTACTAAAGCCAAATACCATCACTTTCTGAGGGGGGTTTCTAAAGCCAAATACCATCACTTTCTGAGCGGGGTTTCTAAAGTCAAATACCCTCACTTCCTGAGGGGGGTTTCTAAAGCCAAATGCCATCACTTCCTGGGGGGGAGTTCCAAAGCCAAATACCATCACTTCCTGAGGGGGTTTTCTAAAGCCAAATACCATCACTTTCTGAGGGGGGTTTCTAAAGCCAAATGCCATTACTTCCTGAGGGGGGTTTCTATGCCAAATACCATCACCTGAGGGGGGTTTCTAATGCCAAATACCATCACTTCCTGAGGGGGATTTCAAAAGCCAAATGCCATCACTTTCTGAGTTTTTTTTAAAAAGCCAAATACCATTACTTCCTGATGGGGGTTTCTGAAGCCAAATACCATTACTTCCTGAGGGGGGTTTCTAAATCCAAATGCCATCACTTTCTGAGAGGGGTTTCTAAAGCCAAAGACCATCACTTCCTGAGGGGGATTTCTAAAGCCAAATGCCATCACTTCCTGAAGGGGATTTCTAAAGCCAAATGCCATCACTTCCTGGGGGGGAGTTCCAAAGCCAAATACCATCACTTCCTGAGGGGGGTTTCTAAAGCCAAAAACCATCACATTCTGAGGAGGGTTTCTAAAGCCAAATGCCATCACTTCCTGAGGGGGGTTTCTATGCCAAATACCATCACCTGAGGGGGGTTTCTAAAGCCAAATACCATCACTTCCTGAGGGGGATTTCTAAAGCCAAATGCCATCACTTTCTGAGTTTCTTTTTAAAAGCCAAATACCATTACTTCCTGATGGGGGTTTCTGAAGCCAAATACTATTACTTCCTGAGTTTTTTTTTTAAAGCCAAATAACATCACTTCCTGAGGGGGGTTTCTAAAGCCAAATGCCATCACTTCCTGAGGGGGATTTCTAAAGCCAAATACCATCACTTTCTGAGGGGGGTTTCTAAAGCCAAATACCATCACTTTCTGAGGGGGGTTTCTAAAGCCAAATGCCATCACTTCCTGAGGGGGGTTTCTATGCCAAATACCATCACCTGAGGGGGGTTTCTAAAGCCAAATACCATCACTTCCTGAGGGGGATTTCTAAAGCCAAATGCCATCACCTGAGGGGGGTTTCTAAAGCCAAATGCCATCACTTCCTGGGGGGGAGTTCCAAAGCCAAATACCATCACTTCCTGAGGGGGGTTTCTAAAGCCAAATACCATCACTTTCTGAGGGGGGTTTCTAAAGCCAAATGCCATCACTTCCTGAGGGGGGTTTCTATGCCAAATACCATCACCTGAGGGGGGTTTCTAAAGCCAAATACCATCACTTCCTGAGGGGGATTTCTAAAGCCAAATGCCATCACTTTCTGAGTTTCTTTTTAAAAGCCAAATACCATTACTTCCTAATGGGGGTTTCTGAAGCCAAATACCTTTACTTCCTGAGGTTTTTTTTTTAAGCCAAATAACATCACTTCCTGAGGGGGGTTTCTAAAGCCAAATGCCATCACTTCCTGAGGGGGATTTCTAAAGCCAAATGCCATCACTTCCTGAGGGGGGTTTCTAAAGCCAAATACCATCACTTCCTGAGGGGGGTTTCTGAAGCCAAATACCATTACTTCCTGAGGGGGGTTTCTAAAGCCAAATACCATCACTTCCTGAGGAGTGTTTCTACAGCCAAATGTCATCACTTTCTGAGGGGGGTTTCTAAAGCCAAATGCCATCACTTCCTGAGGGGGGTTTCTATGCCAAATACCATCACCTGAGGGGGGTTTCTAATGCCAAATACCATCACTTCCTGAGGGGGATTTCTAAAGCCAAATGCCATCACTTTCTGAGTTTTTTTTTAAAAGCCAAATACCATTACTTCCTGATGGGGGTTTCTGAAGCCAAATACCATTACTTCCTGAGGGGGGTTTCTAAAGCCAAATGCCATCACTTCCTGAGGGGGGTTTCTAAAGCCAAATACCATCACTTCCTGAGGGGGGTTGCCTGTTTGGCCCTGTCCGGGGGTTTCGTCGGACGGGGCCACAGTGTCTCCCGACCCCTCCTGTCTCAGCCCCCAGTATTTATGCTGCAGTAGTTTATGTGTCGGGGGGCTAGGGTCCGTCTGTTATATCTGGAGTATTTCTTCTCTTATCTGGTGTCCTGTGCGAATTTAAGTATGCTCTCTCTAATTATCTCTCTTTCTTTCTTTCTTTCTTCTTCTCTCTCTCTCTCTCTCTCTCTCTCTCTCTCTCTCTCTCTCTCTCTCTCTCTCTCTCCTCTCTTTCTCTCTCTCTCTCTCTCTCTCGGAGGACCTGAGCATTAGGACCATTCCTCAAGGCCTACCTGGCCTGATGACTCCTTGATGTCCCGAGTCCACCTGGCCGTGCTGCTTCTCCACTTTCAACTGTTCTGCCTGTTTTATGAACATTTTAAAATCTTGTCCATGTTCTGTTATAATCTGCACCCGGCACAGCCAGAAGAGGACTGGCCACCCCTCACAGCCTGGTTCCTCTCTAGGTTTCTTCCTAGGTTTTGGCCTTCTAGGGAGTTTTTCCTAGCCACCGTGCTTTTACACCTGCATTGCTTGCTGTTTGGGGTTTTAGGCTGGGTTTCTGTACAGCACTCTGTGACATCAGCTGATGTAAGGGGGGCTTTATAAATACATTTGATTTGATTTGATTTGATTTGATTCTAAAGCCAAATACCATCACTTCCTGAGGGGGGTTTCTAAAGCCAAATGCCATCACTTCCTGAGGGGGGTTTCTAAAGCCAAATACCATCACTTCCTGAGGGGGGTTTCTAAAGCCAAATACCATCACTTCCTGAGGGGGATTTCTAAAGCCAAATACCATCACTTCCTGAAGGGGGTTTCTAAAGCCAAATACCATCACTTCCTGAAGGGGGTTTCTAAAGCCAAATACCATCACTTCCTGAAGGGGGTTTCTAAAGCTAAATACCATCACATCCTGAGGGGGGTTTCTAAAGCCAAATACCATCACTTCCTGAAGGGGGTTTCTAAAGCTAAATACTATCACTTCCTCAGAGGGGTTTCTAAAGCCAAACTGAACAAGCTTTGGAATGAAATTTGTCTGCCTGCTATGAAACAGAACCCTACACAACAGCATCTGCAGAACGGGGCTCTTACCAGTGAATGTCATTGTCCAGTGTATATACCAAGCATGGCATCCACAGGGAGAGCTTGTGTGGAAACGCCTGAGCTAACCTGGCATCTCAACTTCATTTCCCTTTCACAAAGGAGAACATCTCATCGCAGGAATATCCATCCATAGAATATAAGCCATAACACCAGATGAGCTAATAAAAAGTCCCACTCTTTGTTTTAGTCTTATGTAGCACATCATCCTTGAACAATGTCTGATCAATGACATGTTTTATTTGTCCCTCCCTGTTAAACATCAGTTTTACCCTGCTCCAAACAGACCCACCGCCAGCCATGCTCACAGCCCATCTGGAGGCTGAAAGCAAAGTAACGGTATAATGACAACAATGATTACACTAAAACCCAATTATACTACTGTATGGTTAATGACTGTTGAGGCTTAATGGACCTGTGTTTTTTGCGAAAGCCTTCAAAATTGTCCCACGCCATCTACTGCTAACGGCCTGATTATCGGCTTTGTCCAATTGGGTGGGCCGTCCATTTCGGTCTGGGCTATCCATTTTGGGGCTCGGATTGCATATCTTGTTTCTAATCACACTGGCTGAAATGTATGGTGGAGAGAGAGGGGGTTGGTGATGTAGAGATGGCCTCTCAGAGGTAACGCAACTCCAGTCAAAGGGTGGTTTTGTCATCCTCTGTTCCAGCCCAAATCCAAACTGCCATTATTGTCTGTGTGATTAGGCTTTATTAGTCCTGATGACCAGGTGCTCTCAGCCACGGCTCAGCACAGCTCAGAGGCCCATAATGAGTCCTGGCTTGGCGAAAGGGCAGAGGATTGCTGGATTGTTGCGTAGCCTGAGCCAGGTTTATCTGGTCTGATCCGGTCTTATTCTGATGGGGTGGCCTGAGAGAGGTTGAAAGAGAAAGAGAGAGAAAGAGAGCGAGATAGGGAGGGAGGGAGGGAGGGAGGGAGGGAGGGGGGGATTTAAAGCTGAACTTACGGAAAGCCGTGTAGAACTCGTGCAGAGTGAGGTGTCCATCGTTGTTGTAATCATCGTAGCGGAGCAGGTCCTGCATGGTGCACTCCAGAAGACTGTCCTCCAGGTGCTCCTTCATAGAGATCTGAAAAGGAGGATAGAAACCATAGAATTACAATGATTATATTCTATGATTCACGTTCTAGTTCTGGATATAAACCATGGGACCAAGTCGCATATAACAACTGTCTTCCTTCATTCCCTTAACAGTCTTCCTTCTTCTCTTAACCTTTATTTTAGCCTTGTTCTATGTTTAATTCTTTTGGGAAAAGAACAGGTGCAAACTATGCACTTGGTGAGTCTTAAATCTGACCCCATTCTGTACCATCTATAGATGGAGGAAGAACCAGTGCGTAGAGCATGTGAAATACTGCTTTACACACTGAGAGAACTTATGATGACATTTAGTGACATTTCTTTCTATTTCTTTCATTTCTCTGATCTTGGATGGATATCTCCCTAAAACAGAATTTATAAATGTTAAAAATTGAAATGTCTCTTGGCTATGTGTCAAGATTAATAACTGCCAACCATGATTTGTTCAGATCTTCAATCAGATCTTTAAAAATGCTGAGATGCGAGAAATAGTTCTTAATATATTCCACGTCGATCCTGTCTCCTCAAAGTATAAAAGTGCAAAGGATGTGTCCCAAATGGCATGCTGTTCCCTACATAGATCAAAAGTATTTCACTGTAATATAGGGAATAGTGTGCCAATTGGGAGGCAGTCTTTTTTTGTTGTTTAATGGGACAAAAAGTGTTTTTTTAAAATAGATCACAAACCTACACATTGCTTTAATATAGAAAGTCACACTTTTAATAATACCATCCAAATTTTCCAATTAAATGTGATAATTAGCAGTGGCTCACCCACATGTTAAAGCAAAGTTTTTATTCTAAGCTTTTCCGTTTTCTTCAATATAGTAAATACAGCGCATTCGGAAAGTATTCAGACCCCTTGATAGTTTTCAGATTTTGTTACGTTACAGCCTTATTCTAAAATTGATTAAACATTTTTTTTCTCTCATCAATATACACACAATACCTTATAATGACAAAGTGAAAGCAGGTTTTTAGAAATGTTTGCAAATGTATTAAATATAAAAAACAGAAATACCTTATTTACATAAGTATTCAGACCCTTAGATATGAGACTCGAAATTGAGCTCAGGTGCATCCTGTTTCAATTGATCATCCTTGAGATGTTTCTACAACTTGATTAGAGTCCACCTGTGGTAAATTCCATTGATTGGACATGATTTGGAAAGGCACACACACACCTGTCTATATAAGGTCCCAGAGTTGACAGTGCATGTCAGAGCAAAAAACAAGCAATGAGGTTGAAGGAATTGTCCGTAGAGTTCCGAGACAGGATTGTGTAGAGGCACAGATCTGGGGAAGGGTACCAAAAAATGTCTGCAGCATTGAAGGTCCTGAAGAACACAATGACCTCCATCATTCTTAAATGGAAGAGGTTTCCTAGAGACTCTTCCTAGAGCTGGCCGCCTGGCCAAACTGAGCAATCGGGGGAGAAGGGACTTGGTCAGGGATGTGACCAAGAATCCGATGGACTCTCTGGCACACTTTCAGAGTTCCTCTGTTGAGATGAGAGAACCTTCCAGAAGGCCAACCATCTCTGCAGCACTCCACCAATCAGGCCATTATAGTAGAGTGGCCAGATGGAAGCCACTCCATAGTAAAAGGCACATGACAGCCCACTTGGAGGTTGCTAAAAGGCACCTAAAGGATTCTCAGACCATGAAAAATAATATTCTCTGGTCTGATGAAACCAAGATTGAACTCTTTGGCCTGAATGCCAAGCGTCACGTCTGGAGGAAACCTGGCACCATCCCTACGGTGAAGCATGGTGGTGGCAGTATCATGCTGTGGGGATGTTTTTCAGGGACTGGGAGACTAGTCAGGATTGAGGGAAAGATGGTACAGAGAGATCCTTCATGAAAACCTGCTCCAGAGCGCTCAAGACCTCAGACTGGGGCAAAGGTTCATCTTCCAACAGGACAATGACCCTAAGTAAACAGTCAAGACAACGCAGGAGTGGCTTCGGGACACGTCTCTGAATGTCCTTGAGTGGCCCAGATCCCTGACTTGAACCCGATCTATCATTTTTGGAGAAACTTGAAAATAGCTGTGCAGCGACGCTCACCATCCAACCTGACAGAGCTTGAGAGGATCTGCAGAGAAGAATGGGAGAAACTCCCCAAATACAGGTGTGCCAAGCTTGTAGAGTCATACCGAAGAAAAATCGAGTCTGTAATCGCTGCCAAAGGTCCTTCAAGAAAGTACTGAGTAAATGGTCTGAATACTTATGTAAATGTGATATTTTGGTTTTGTAGTTTTAATAATTATGCAAAAATGTCTAAAAACATGTTTTTGCTTTGTCATTATGGGGTATTGTGTGTAGATTGATGAGGGGAAAAAAATATTTAATCAATTTTAGAATAAAGCTGTAATGTAACATAATGTGGAAAAAGTGAAGGGGTCTGAATACTTTCTGAATGCACTGTAGGCTATGATCACCTACAGATCACCTACTCATTGGTCTAAAACATTTCCACAGGTCACAATTTTAAATATACTATTATAATTTTGTAATTAATTTTGAACGATAGCATTGTGTTGAGCGAGAACAAGAGGTTCACCCTAAACTTTCTCAAAGAAAGGTAATTAACCAACTCTAACTACGTTTTGTTTCATTAAATAGGCTGAACTGGTCCCATTGGGCCCTGGTCAAAAGTAGTGCACTATATAAGGAATAGTAGAAGTACTAATCACCCATGGGTGGAGATTCATCCAAAAACACCAGTCAGAGTGGCCCTGATGATTACGCCCACCGTAATCCAATTCTCTGAGAAGTACACACCTGTGCCAACTCGTCACTGCCCAGACGGCCATCCCGGTCCACGTCCAGGTACTTAAACATGGTGTCCACCAGGGCTCTTTTCTGGTCCATGTCTCTCAACATGTTCTTGTCCCCTCCGTTTAGGCCTTTAGGCTGCATATCCAGCAGCATACTTTTCAGCTTGTTGTACTCTGCCATGGTGCACGTGTCCCCTATAAAAACACAACACAGACTTTCAATTAACCTCATTAGGTTACAATGACCTTACTGCTGCAGGACTAATTGACTTTAGAGGATGGTTAAGTGTGTAAGAGTGACTGTATTAAATGTGTGTGTGTGTGTGTGTGTGTGTGTGTGTGTGTGTGTGTGTGTGTGTGTGTGTGTGTGTGTGTGTGTGTGTGTGTGTGTGTGTGTGTGTGTGTGTGTGTGTGTGTGTGTGTGTGTGTGTGTGTGTGTGTGTGTGTGTGTGTGCGCAAGCTTGCTTATGTACCAGTTGAAGTGTGCCTGTGTATCTGTTTACATAATATGTTTGACAGTGTTTCCGCGCAGGGGGTCCAATTAATTATATTTAATCTTCCAATCCACATGAAAACAAAAGGTAACTACCTCATTGAGATACTTTCCATGGTTTTGTCCTCTTTCACTTGCAGAGGGATTAACATCCATGTTTCAAACACAGCATCAAATCCGGCCTGCTTTGTTTCCTAGCCCCCTGATGAATATGTACAGAGGAATGGAGGAGCCTAGATTAATCAAGTGAAGCTGAGAGTGTGTTAATTCCTTACTTAAAGTTATCCAAACACAGGCCACCCACTGCGTGCCTCTTTAGGACTTAATATGAATGGAGAGCATCGCTCCGCTCCCCCTTCCCTCCTCTTCCCTCCATCAACTTAGTCCTTCCCTCCAACTCAGCTGCCTGTGATAGTTGACAGGAGGTTGGAGGGGTGCCGGTGTATCTCTGCCAAGTGATGAGCGCACAAAATATTAAAAGCTCATTGATATGAAGTCATTAGAAAATGTTCCCTGATCGCTCCAAAGAGCCATACCCTTTCCGGCGAGGACAAGAGCTGGATTGCAATGCCTAATTCAGATTATAAACTGGGTGGTTCGAGCCCTGAATGCTGATTGGTTGACAGCTGTGGTATATCAGACCGTATACCACGGGTATGACAAAACATTTATTTTTACTGCTCTAATTCCTTTGGTAATCAGTTTATAATAGCAATAAGGCACCTCAGGGGTTTGTGATTCATGGCCAATATTTCATGGCTAAGGGTTGTGTCAAGGCACTCCGCGTTGTCTAAGAACAGCCATTTGCCATGGTATGTTGTTGCTACATCCATTTTTGGACTTAATGATATGCACCTATTGATTCTTGAAGAATAAAACTTATAAATGCCTCATAAGCTTAGTTCAACTGTCGTACCCTATCAGAACCTAAAATATAACCTTGTTTTACTTCAATGTTCGTACACAAAGTAAATATAAACAAACACTATATATCCTCAAAACATGGCTAAAACTATACTTTTTATATCATTGATGGTCAGTCCTTGCATCCATAGTTCTGTCTATGAATTTGAGAGTGATTACATTTATTCAGCCCCATCCGGCAGCTTTTTACCGGCAGCTGACAATTGCCGCTTTAAGGCTCTAGAAGGGACAAATGTCTCCTACAGTGCTTTTTGGTGACGCACAGAGGCCGGATGACAAAATTATGTTCCTTTCTCTTCAGTGACATGACACTTACATGCTACATGAGTTGTTAGCACATTTCTTCAGAACATGACCGACCCAAACAAACCTTTCCAGGCACTATTTTGCCTACCCTGTATTGCTTGTTTGAGCGAAACTTGTGCCGTTGAAAAGACCCGCCGCTGGCACTGCTCTGGTGCTATCCATTAGCATGACATGGGGTCATTTCAATGCACCAACCCTTTCTCCTCTCCTGCATTCAGTGGCTGATCAATCATTGATGAACCTGCCACGAAGATGGGGAGGGATTCTATTTTCAAGTTTTCAAATCCGGTAATGAAGTACATCTATCAAGGTGGCGGTGTGGGGAGAAAGGTCAATGGTGATACGGGATAAGTTGTTATGACACGCCATTAATCCAGGATCCTCAATTATCTCCTTGCTTTTTTCGGGGAATAGATCTCATGACCTTTCACAGACACCTGGCCATCCGCAGCGGTCCTTGGCATGCAAGCGGCAATCACATCAAGGTCTCGGCTAAATCCCTGTTCAACGTTATTCCTTCTGGGGGGGATGGAGCGTGCCACAGATCAGACACCAGGGATCATCACATAGTCAGTCATCATCGCTGCTTTCAAAGGAAATTAAAATCAAGGACTGCAAACCAGCGTTTTACATTGCTTTCTTTATCCACTTGTTGAGATGAATGTCCTTATTTTCCCCAGTGATGCTCAGTGATGTCCCCTGCATGTCCTAGCAATAAGTATTTCTCATTCTGCTGAACCCAGCAGCTAAGGAAGGACTATCTTACAGTATATCCTCCTGTCGCTGAAGTTATACTGTACTTGGGGATTAAATGAACTTTACTGCCTGTTTGAAATGTTAGTTGCTTAAGTGAGCAATCCGAACCTGATGTCCATGTCCGGGAGACAACACCCAGTGCAAATCTGCTGTTCAACCGAGAACAACCTCAGAGCTCCCTTTTTCTAAATGTCAGGAAGAAGAAGAAACTAGCCACCATGCTGCTACAGGGACAATGTGTGAACTGGTCAACTACATTTACAAGGATAAATTAGAATATATAGCGCAGATACACAGAACAAAAAAAGAGAGTATCGAATCAAACTATTAAAAATGACAAAAATAATATAATTCAATTGAAAGAGTAGGTGTCTGAAGGCCTCCTTATATCTGTTCTGATTCGGAAGTATCAGACACAAGCGAGTAAAAGCATGTTTTAATACATCAGCTGATGGAACCTTACTACAATGCCTCAAGGGCGTGAGTAGTGCTCCTGTTTGATTTATGATAGCTTGACCTCCATGGGCTGAGATGATTGGGTTATTTATCGCCATGCCGTCTGTGTCCTGCTAATGCAGAAAGATTGACTTCCCTCTTGGGTAATTATGGAGATGATAAATACTTTCCCCAAGCCACTTGAGCGACATCAGGTCGGAAGTCATCGTCTTCGTCCCAAATAGCATCATATTCCCTGTGTGGTGCGCCACTTTTGACCAGAGTTCTATGGGCCCTGGTCAAAAGTAGTCCACTAAATAGGGAATAGGGTGCCATTTGGGATGCAGCAGTGAATCAATGCCTGGTCAGGGGTCCTTTGAGAGTTATATGTTGCATGGACATTGCCCTCATTGAGACATGAGCCAATTAAATACTTGCCAATTTAATTTAGACATAAGTCATCACAGTGATAGCCTATAACTATCGCCCAAAGCCAACTAAAGCAGCCTGCGATGCGGCATCTAACGGCAGCCGCATACTGTACTGTAAGAGAGAAAACTCTACTTCTGTTCTTAATCTGCATCTAACGGCAGCCGCATACTGTACTGTAAGAGAGAAAACTCTACTTCTGTTCTTAATCTGCATCTAACGGCAGCCGCATACTGTACTGTAAGAGAGAAAACTCTACTTCTGTTCTTAATCTGCATCTAACGGCAGCCGCATACTGTACTGTAAGAGAGAAAACTTTACTTCTGTCTCAATCTGCATCTAACGGCAGCCGCATACTGTACTGTAAGAGAGAAAACTCTACTTCTGTCTCAATCTGCCAGGGTAAATAAAGTATATGTTGTCAAAATCAACAACACAGAGACCACTTCAAAAACCCATCTCTCTTTTCAACCCAACTCAACAAATACATAATCTATGCTGTCACACATCTGGAAGAATGTGACTGTGGTGAAACGGAAATGTTTGCCATAAGAGCTCTGCCAAGGGAAAACTATAGCTTTTGTTTTGTGGAAACTGTGGCAACAATCTGTGTTTATTACAAGAACAAGCCAGAAGGAATGTCAAGATACATAAGAGAAACAATCAATGTTCCAAGCACGTCTTGAGATCCCAGTCTTCATATTATTTAAGTGGTTGATGTGGCATGGTGTCATGGATTAAGTATTGCTATTGACAGAATGCCTCAGAATGCACCTAGCCCAATAACTCAACCATATAAAGCCTATATTCTCCATTTTTCACCAGCTAATAGATGTTTACTTCTATTGGCGTTTCTTGAATTAATCCATGCTCTGAAAAATCGATCATCTCCCAATAGCAATGCCATGTTGGGTAGCAAGAACCCCGGCAACTCTCAACTTGGATAGTTGAATCTCGAGTGATAGCTCAGGGATCGTATATCATATTATCCTGTTTTTAGATCAGTGCCAATAATTCTGAGGACAGTAGTTTAACAGCCGTTGAGAAGTAATCTCAATCGTTCTCCCAACATTTTTGTCACGTCTCACATTTCCAAATGATGCCATTAGATTAGCTGAGTAAAGACATCCAGTCTCCCCCCATATGTACTGCAGTCAGGAGGTGTGTGTGCTTGGCAAACATTATCTGACTCACTGCACCTTGGGACTGGCTAAATGAGAACTCGTTGCAACATGAGAGGTATTGGCAGAGCAGTGAAGGAGAAATACTGTAGGAGGACTGCAATGGAAACATTCCGTGCTCAAACCACACATCGGTACCAAACAGTTGAAGTCGGAAGTTTACATACACCTTAGCCAAATACATTTAAACTCAGTTTTTCACAATTCCTGACATTTAATCCTAGTAAAAATTCCTGTTTTAGGTCAGTTAGCATCACCACTTTATTTTAAGAATGTGAAATGTCAGAAAATAGTGAGAGAATATTTCAGCTTTTATTTATTTCATCACATTACCAGTGGGTCAGAAGTTTACATACACTCAATTAGTATTTGGTAGCATTGCCTTTTAATTGTTTAACTTGGGTCAAACGTTTCGGGTACCCTTCCACAAGCTTCCCACAATAAGTTGGGTGAATTTTGACCCATTCCTCCTGACAGAGCTGGTGTAACTGAGTCAGGTTTGCAGGCCTCCTTGCTCGCACATGCTTTTTCAGTTCTTCCCACAAATGTTATAATAGGATTGAGGTCAGGGCTTTGTGATGGCCACTCCAATACCTTCACTTTGTTGTCCTTAAGTCATTTTGCAACAACTTTGGAAGTATGCTTGGGGTCATTGTCCCATTTGGAAGAACCATTTGCGACCAAGCTTTAACTTCCTGACTGATGCCTTGAGATGTTGCTTCAATATATCCACGTAATTTTCCTCCCTCATGATGCCATCTATTGACTGAAGTGCACCAGTCCCTCCTGCAGAAAAGCACCCCCACAACATGATGCTGCCACCCCCGTGCTTCACGGTTGGGATGGTGTTCTTCGGCTTGCAAGCCTCCCCCTTTTTCCTCCAAACATCCTCCAAACGATGGTCATTATGGCCAAACAGTTCTATTTTTGTTTCATCAGACCAGAGGACATTTCTCCAGAAAGTACGATCTTTGTCCCCATGTGCAGTTGAAAACCATAGTCTGGCTTTTTTATTGCGGTTTTGGAGCAGTGGCTTCTTCCTTGCTTAGTGGCCTTTCAGGTTATGTCGAAATAGGACTCGTTTTACTGTGGATATAGATACTTTTGTACCTGATTCCTCCAGCATCTTCACAAGGTCCTTTGCTGTTGTTCTGGGATTGATTTGCACTTTTCGCACCAAAGTAAGTTAATCTCTAGGAGACAGAACGCGTCTCCTTCCTGAGCGGTATGACGGCTGGGTGGTCCCAAGGTGTTTATACTTGCATACTATTGTTTGTACAGATGAACGTGGTACCTTCAGGCGTTTGGAAATTGCTCCCAAGGTTGAACCAGACTTGTGGAGGTCTTGGCTGATTTCTTTTGATTTTCCCATGAATTTGAAGGTAGGCCTTGAAATACATCCACAGGTACACCTCCAATTGACTTAAATTATGTCAATTAGCCTATCAGAAGCTTCTAAAGCCATGACATAATTTTCAGGAATTTTGTTTAAAGGCACAGTCAACTTAGTGTATGTAAACTTCTGACCCACTGTAATTGTGAAACAGTGAATTATAAGTGAAATAATCTCTCTGTAAACAATTGTTGTAAAAATGATTTGTGCCATGCACAAAGTAGTTGTCCTAAACGATTTGCCAAAACTATAGTTTGGTAACAAGAAATGTATGAAGTGGTTGAAAAACGAGTTTTAATGACTCCAGCCTAAGTGTAGGTAAACTTCCGACTTCAACTGTACATGCTAGCTGCACCTCCCTCTCTGTCTCTGCTTTCTCCCAGTGTTAAATGACATGGGTATATAATATTTTGTGGAGTCTGGATCAATAGTTATCCAGATTTAATGCCAAGTAACACACCTGTTCAACTTCCAAGATCAAAACGCACTTTTGGAGATATAAGACAGGAACATGTCTCAATCTGCACATGGCTGAACACCAGTACTTGGTAATCCTGAATTTTGATCATCTAAAATGTGTGTTAAAACCATCACTTCCCACTGGGCACATCATGTCATTTCAACTTAGATAATTGGGTAATATTTGGTTGAGACGTTGATCAATGAGATTACCACCTATATTCACCCACTCAAAAAGACAGTAAAAAGTTAGTTGAATTTCCAATGTGTTATTACTATGTTTTCAACCATCCAAAAGCACAACCAAATTCCAATGGCAAAACAATGTCAGATATTTGGTTAAATTGTTAATCCAAATGTCTATCACTGCGCTTTAACTATGTAAAAGCAAAGTTCAAATAGGAATCCAATTTCAGATATTTTGTTTATTTATACTAGGATTCTCCAACCCTGTTCCTGGAGAGCTACCCTCCTGTAGGTTTTCGCTCCAACCCTTGTTGCAACTTAACCTGATTTAACTAAATAAAATCAAACCAAACTTTAAATGCACTTCGAATTAAGTTTGATTTGATTTAGTCCTATTCTTTAACTTAGATTTTTGGTTGAGATGGAGATGTAAATCTAACATGAATTTGTAGACAAACTGGAATTAAAGCCAGACTAAGTCAGTGGCACAGATGGAACTATCCAAGCAGTAGATACATCTCCTTCAAATGCTGATATTTGGTTTGTGTTAACAACCAAACACAATTCAATATCACTTTTGAAACATAATAAATAGCCTATTAATTTGTGACCAAGTTAACAAATTATCTGTTGGATTCACATCTCCAACTAATACAAAAATAAAAGTTAAAGAATGGGACCCCACTGGGCACACACTGGTTGAATCAACATTGTTTCCACATCATTTCAAAAAAATTACATTGAACCAACTTGGAATAGACGTTGAATTGTCATATGTGCTCAGTGGGACACATTATTATTACTATTTTCCAACCGGGCAGAAATGTACCGTAATCACAAACTATAAAACACCTTTTTCTACTATACAATAAAGTATGGTCTATGACGAGTGTTCATGACATCCTGCAGTGTATTGTGTATTATTGTGTAATGAACAGTCAGGTGACTTTCACAGTCATCTCTTCTATTGTGGCTCCTATGTCACCCTACACTTTTACCAATGTGTTTCTCAACCACCCAGTTAAATCACCTACCCAAACAAAGCCACAAATAAACCCCACCTGTACACGTAAATACAGTTGCACTTGCCGTCGCGACATAATATATTGGTAAAGAAAATATTTGTGAAGCCAGCGCTCAGCTAACAGATTAGGAGTACAAGTGTAGGACGTTGATTACATTTTTAGCATACTTTTCTCCGACCACACCTGCAGTGTAAACTACAGTAATCTCCTGGCTTGTCCTGGCTGTTGGCTGAGCTAGGGCTTCAGACTGCCGTCTCAGAGGAACAGAGGGTTTAAATTGCCTGGCTAGCTGCTGGGAACAGCAGCCTCAGTGACCCCCATCCACACTGAGGCCCAGAGACCAATCACAAACAGCCATCATTAGCCTGCTCTGTCACACTGGTAACCTTGTGTGTACCTTTCAGAGGCTTGAAAGGGAGATGGATAAATTACTTCAGAAAGGTACAGAAACTGTTCTGTGTGCAATGTTGCTATTGTAAGTTGTATGAGTGTTAATCATTCTTTTTTTTTTGTCTGCAAACATAGCAACAAGATGAAACATACATAATTAACTGTACAGGAACTCATCAACTTTTGCCTGGTTGCTTAGAATTAATGAATCACTGTACAGCAGAAAGAGAGAGACAACAATTAACTATGTAAGGGGCATTTACAGTAATTGGATGATAGAGTTCAACTTTTGAGAACAGAACTATGATGACAAAGACTTTTAGAAGACTTTCAATAAATGTATAATTAAAAATGACAGTATAAACTACCAAAACTGCACTTCAGCTGTTGATGGACAATGGGTTGCTGTCTCTGAAGTACATATGTACAGATGTAGGATCTTAATTTGAGCCAGTTTTCTACAGTAGGAAAATGATCCTGCAGTAACAGGAAATGTGAATTATTATGTGGATTATAACCCATGATTTTATTTTGTAAGGGAACATTTCAAAGTGGAAATTAAAAACTTCCGAAGTCTTTTTACACCTCAAATATACTACAAGTTTTAAATTTCCTGCATTATAGGAAAGTTCTCCTATAACAGGGTGATCGAATTAAGATCCTACATCTGTAGTATGAGCAGACACCTGACTGGGGAAAAGCATTGCATTCATTTACAATGCAGTGGAATAGCAAAAAAGTAAGAAGAACAAAAGAAAGAAAAGAAAGGAGAAAGAACGGATTAGATGGACAGCTCTTCATTCTCTCATGACTTCCATAGTCAGAAGGAGAAAGAGAAATGCAATATCTCCCTTTCATTTCAGAGTTTCATCTACCTTACATTTAATCTTTGACTGTTTGCCTTCTAAAAATGACTTTTCATCATCTGCTGCACTATTTTGTGTTGGAACTCCACGACAGAGAGGACATTTTTCTCATGTAAATGTGGCAGCTTCAACAGCTAAGTAACTACCCTCATGCATATCCACCTGCTCTGAATGCGCAAAGAAGACACTGCAATGCAATATCATTATCAGTTATATGAGATGCATTTTCAACAGGTTTCTTTTTAAAACACTTCACAAAACCTAGATTTGTACTTTTTACAGATGCTTAGATAACAGAAGACTCACATTTCCATATACACTGCTCAAAAAAATAAAGGGAACACTTAAACAACACAATGTAGTTCCAAGTCAATCACACTTCTGTGAAATCAAACTGTCCACTTAGGAAGCAACACTGATTGACAATAAATTTCACATGCTGTTGTGCAAATGGAATAGACAACAGGTGGAAATTATAGGCAATTAGCAAGACACCCCCAATAAAGGAGTGGTTCTGAAGGTGGTGACCACAGACCACTTCTCAGTTCCTATGCTTCCTGGCTGATGTTTTGGTCACTTTTGAATGCTGGCGGTGCTTTCACTCTAGTGGTAGCATGAGACGGAGTCTACAACCCACACAAGTGGCTCAGGTAGTGCAGCTCATCCAGGATGGCACATCAATGCGAGCTGTGGCAAGAAGGTTTGCTGTGTCTGTCAGCGTAGTGTCCAGAGCATGGAGGCGCTACCAGGAGACAGGCCAGTACATCAGGAGACGTGGAGGAGGCCGTAGGAGGGCAACAACCCAGCAGCAGGACCACTACCTCCGCCTTTGTGCAAGGAGGAGCACTGCCAGAGCCCTGCAAAATGACCTCCAGCAGGCCACAAATGTGCATGTGTCTGCTCAAACGGTCAGAAACAGACTCCATGAGGGTGGTATGAGGGCCCAATGTCCACAGGTGGGGTTGTGCTTACAGCCCAACACCGTGCAGGACGTTTGGCATTTGCCAGAGAACACCAAGATTGGCAAATTCGCCACTGGCGCCCTGTGCTCTTCACAGATGAAAGCAGGTTCACACTGAGCACGTGACAGACGTGACAGAGTCTGGAGACGCCGTGGAGAACGTTCTGCTGCCTGCAACATCCTCCAGCATGACCGGTTTGGCGGTGGGTCAGTCATGGTGTGGGGTGGCATTTCTTTGGGGGCCGCACAGCCCTCCATGTGCCTCGCCAGAGGTAGCCTGACTGCCATTAGGTACCGAGATGAGATCCTCAGACCCCTTGTGAGACCATATGCTGGTGCGGTTGGCCCTGGGTTCCTCCTAATGCAAGACAATGCTAGACCTCATGTGGCTGGAGTGTGTCAGCAGTTCCTGCAAGAGGAAGGCATTGATGCTAAGGACTGGCCCGCCCGTTCCCCAGACCTGAATCCAATTGAGCACATCTGGGACATCATGTCTCGCTCCATCCACCAACGCCACATTGCACCACAGACTGTCCAGGAGTTGGCGGATGCTTTAGTCCAGGTCTGGGAGGAGATCCCTCAGGAGACCATCCGCCACCTCATCAGGAGCATGCCCAGGCGTTGTAGGGAGGTCATTCAGGCACGTGGAGGCCACACACACTACTGAGCCTCATTTTGACTTGTTTTAAGGACATTACATCAAAGTTGGTTCAGGCTGTAGTGTGGTTTTCCACTTTAATTTTGAGTGTGACTCCAAATCCAGACCTCCATGGGTTGATAAATTTGATTTCCATTGATCATTTTTGTGTGATTTTGTTGTCAGCACATTCAACTATGTAAAGAAAAAAGTATTTAATAAGATTATTTCATTCATTCAGATCTATGATGTGTTATTTTAGTGTTCCCTTTATTTTTTTGAGCAGTGTATTTTAGGAAAGGAAGGTACAGAGATTAGGTGGGAAGTAATTGTCATAGCCTCCATTCTTTACTTGAGTGAATAAATTAGTATAGATATGCTTTGTTTAAAACACATTTTAGCTTTATTCAATTCAATCATGTAGAGGCCCATTGCATTGTTGAGGGTTAGTTCAAGCTACATGTTTGTAACTCGTATTATGATTCAGCTCTAGGTTAGTTTGTTTGATTTCTTTTCAAACGAAGGCCAAGTAGTTTGATTTCCATGTCTCAATCCCCATAACTACACAATCATCGTAACTTCAAACCAAGCTAATTTAAATGTGTGCTTATGAAAAGTTGAAATGACTGTGTATACCTGTTCCTCTATTGCAGATCTATGCAATCATTGTTGTTCTAATTTACAGATAAACAACTACAGTATGATAATGTGTGCTGCTTAACCACTCTAACTTGAATGTTTGGTAGCAACTCTCACAAAAGTACAACACACAAAACACATTTCACAAGAAGCATTTCAACCTAGTTAAATCGTGTTCTAAAATGCCTGCTCTTCACTTCCTGAAATGACCATACAGTAGTTACCAAATCCAGACACAAGGCCAAGTGCTGTGTGTGTTTTCAGTGACCACCAGAGCTTCCATTAGACAGAAACATCTGCCAGTAAACACCAACTCCCGCTGGTGGCATGGACTTCGCTATTGACCCATGAAACCATTACTCTCTGATGCAACCTTCAAGGGCAATTTTAGAATAAGCTGTTCTCATGACCAGCAATATAGGTTGACTGCACAAACAGCCCTGGGGAGGAGGTGCAATCTTTCTTTCGCCTCACACAGACACAGTAGGCCTATAGAGGGTTCAGTATTCACACTACTGGCTGATATGATGAAGCACCTTCTTCCACGCAAGAATCCTAATTTTAATTGGAAAAAAAATCCTGAATGTTGGCACTACATTAATGAGCAGTATTTCCTTGTCATTCCTCGTCGATTATGTCTCCATTAATTTGAGGAGAAAAGATATCAACCCTTTTTTTTTACTGCACATACAAAAGCTATTGGTTGCCCAGAGGTGCGTTGCATTGGTAGCAGTACATTGATGTCAAGTCATTAGTGGTTTACACATGGAGGTCCTCAACCTCCTCCCTCTCTCTGCCAGCAGGTAGTGTGAGGGAAAGTCATTAACTGGAGAACAGAACTAATGAAGGGATACATTAACAGAACAACAAACAAATACAGCATGGTTTACCCTGCCTGGCTCCTACCTGGCTAAAGTTCATTATACTATCTGAGTCAGAAAGGTCTGTAACGAGGTAAGAATCTTAACAGAAGTGCAAAAAACGATGTCTCATTGAATACTGGTTGAACACAGTTAGTGAGTCAGACCGCACCACCTCCCCTACTTAGAACTGACCACAGTGCGAATGTCGAGCAGGCACATTTATCATTGGCCTGGCCAGTTAAGCATGCACCACTTCAACCCTCGTCCCTACAGAGAATAGCCTGTAAAACTTTTTAGTGGCTCTGTAAAATTATCTTTCCCCCAATGTTGTGAATCTATATCAGAATATGGATTCTAGCTACCGGATGGATTTCCAACATTACAGTCTCATAGCTGTGCGAGTCACATTTTTAGCAGGAGGTTGTCAGATAGAATGACATGTTTCAAAGCAGGGGTCTAAAGCCATTAAAATACCTATTGGCTCCCTGTCCCCTCAATATCATCCGTCGAGCCTCTATCCTCCAACGCCTGTCACTCACACTGCCGAATTTAAGAGGGGGTAGTCTCAGAGGTCCACGGAACTGACTTCTAAATTGACGCAAATGCGATTCATTCACTTATATTTCCCCCCCTGCACCTCTTTTCCAGGGCTTCTTCATTAGGCCAGGGCTTGACAATGCAGGCTAAATGAACAGGAGGCTCAGACAATGAAGAATTTGGGTCAGGATGATAATAGGAAACACACAGCAGCAGCACTGTTTCCCCCGAAGCTACAGTCTCTCCCTCCCACAGCCCTCCTGATCATCCAAGTTACTAATTTGAGAACATGGGGGAAGAGGAGTCCAACGACAGATCCACTTAATTAAAAAGTGTGACAAAAGTTTTTAGGTCCTCCGCGCCGGTAGCATATCTAGATTATAGACTGTGTCTGTGATAAAAGCAAATAGACTCTTTGGGGAAACAGCAGAGAAGAATACAGTCTGATATAGATATTATTAGAGATTGTTGCAGTGTGCATAGGCCTCATACTCAGCAAATTAACAATAGTAGTCCTACTAATCATTATACCTTTTAATACTGAATTCTCTGTCCTTAAGAGAGTAATACTAGGCTACATGCCGCAAGAAACTATTTAGAAATGTTGGTCTTTTCAAAATGTGTTTCTGATAGGTAAAATGTGACATAGAATTCTAAGAAAGCCAATGAGAATTTTCATTACAAACCATTATCATTCTCATAATAATCCCATACTGTGTCCCATCTTTGTTTTACCTACTTGTCATCATACTCAGATAGAAACATTATCCCCTTCTCAGCAGTTGAGCTATCTCGTCTCTCATGAGCCTTTTAAATTTATAATGAAAATAATGAATCATTAGGGGAACCAAGACTTTTAAAAAACACAACCAATTACCAGGCCTAACACAGGATAAAGGCTACAATATCACTCAGTCTATCTGGGGTACGGGGAGGAGGTACAAATTAATAATTGTCACATTAATAATTCATTAGAGCCAAGTAAAATAATCCACAAAGTCTCGGCCACATGAGGGGAAGTAGATAAAAAAATTAAGTAGTCTAGTTTTACATTTTGTAATATCTTATGCTGTAAAACAATGTTATGTTTAATAATTTGCCCTGCTAACTACAAATCATTACACTGGATTTGTTATTGAATTAAAATGTGCTCCTATTTGGAGATTGTTATCAATTTTAATA
Source organism: Brachymystax lenok tsinlingensis (assembly GCA_030435695.1). Lineage (NCBI taxonomy): Eukaryota > Metazoa > Chordata > Actinopteri > Salmoniformes > Salmonidae > Brachymystax > Brachymystax lenok. The sequence continues at coordinate 40,441,539 of CM059792.1, read as the reverse complement.
CTGAAATAACGGGTACATCCAACCTCCAATGGCTCAAAGGTTACAAATTCAAATGTTTTAAGTCTGCATTGACTTTCTATTTAATGGCAGCCATCTTGGTGATGTTTTAATTAAGCAGAGGTAATCGGAATTAAGCTTACCAGCCACATTTTGTGATTAAATCTCGGCTGTATCCTTCGTAGATAGACTCTTACATATTACATTAATCCATCAGTGGTCCACACTCATGTTCTCAAAAGTGTTCTCAAGATAGAGAACATGTTATAATACGAGATAATGATCTATCGTTGATGACGAGCCGACACATTCATCTGGGTTAGCATGACATGCATCGTTCATTCCTTAGGTTCCTTCCATCCTTTTAGAATGTCTGACCATGCTGCTTCAATAACAAAGCCAGCACGCACAGTAAACAGCTCATACTGAATATTCTTGGGCCAGTAACCTAAAAGTCGCTGGGTCTAATCCCTGAGCCGACTAGGTGAAAAATCTGTTGATGTGCCCTTGAGCAAGGCACTTAACCCTAATTGCTACCGTAAGCAGTTCTGGATAGGAGCGTCTGCTAAATGACTAAAATGTACAAATGTAATCTACAACACAACGTGAAACGTTGAAGTTGTTAACCACATCGGTCATTCATACCCAACTACTGAAAACACATTGTTAATTCATACCCAACTACTGAAAACACATCGTTCATTCATACCCAACTACTGAAAACACATAGTTCATTCATACCCAACTACTGAAAACACATAGTTCATTCATACCCAACTACTGAAAACACATCGTTCATTCATACCCAACTACTGAAAACACATAGTTCATTCATACCCAACTACTGAAAACACATCGTTCATTCATACCCAAATACTGAAAACAAATGACGACATGTTTTATTTTTTTTGTCTGGTACTTTCATTAGTGCTAGACGGTTATTGCTCATAACACAAGACTGTGTTTGCAGAAAGAGAGTCTGCTGTCCTGAGGCATATCTCTGCCTGGTAAGATGGTAAGATGGCATAAGAGAAAAAGGAGCAGGAGGGAGGAGAACAGAACTTCAACTAAGTGAGAAAAGATGACTTCTTAAGACTGCTCCCAAACCTGCTGATGCAGCCATAATTTAATTGGCAGTATCCAGAGCCATATTTTACATGAAATGTACTGTCAGATGTGTAATTTTGCTGTGAGGTCCCATTGGTGATTCTCTCATCTGCAAAGAGAAGCGATGTGCAACATTAGGGGCTTAAATTAAAGAACAGTAAAGATAATTGAAGTTGTAGCATGGCCTGACCTTATGAGATATTACCAACTCTGCCCACAGATCAAAGACACTTCGAATTGTCTCTGCCAACCTACAGGTGTTTCTGGGTAGGGGAGGTCAGCTTGGGATAATTGGTCTGTGTCCCAAAGAGCACCCTATTCCCTATATAGCGTACCACTTTGACCAGAGTGCACTAAATATGGAATAGGGAGCCATTTCGGGACGCAGACCTGCTCTTCTCACTACAGTATCACAGCTGAACACAGATGTGAACATACAGAGCTATCATTTCAGATGAGTTATGGATTTTAAAGAGAAGAAGACATTACCATGAGGAATTTACACCGTTCACACACATCCACAAGAATAACAGCGGATCACATTAACATAAAAAGGCGAACATAAAAACATATGTTTGGTTAATACGATAGTTACTGACGACGACAGATTATGTATTGCCACAATTATATGCAGTATGGTGGAAATGACTGAGAATATCGCTGGCACAGTACCACCAACAGAGCGTCACCTGCCTGGGTTTAATGAACACTGCCCCTCCGCTAGCAGACAGACATGCAGCAAAGTAAGGGACGTGAGGTGAAAACATCATGGACGCCTGCCTTGCGTGTTGATGCCCAGGGAAGGAAAGCACTGGAACTGTGGTTGTGTCCCAAATGGCACCCTATTCCCTGGTCAAATGTAGTTTACTACATAGAGAATTGGCTGCCAGTTGGGATGCCAACTCTCCTCACCTCTCAGCACCACAACGCTCATTCCCTTCTGCTCCAACAGCTGCAACTCTCAGCCGTGACTCGGCACATGCCAGAGACCAGTCAGTCATTTCATGATTTAATTAGTCAAAAGACACTTTGACCTGGCCATTGTTTTTCTGAACACCCCTCAGCCCCCAGCAGATAGCCTTGTAGTGGAAACGCTGAGGGACTACGCAAGAGTGCTATGTGGATATGGTAAACTAACCTCATGTTACTAGCTAGCTATAGCTCCTCTGACATACACTGCCATAGAGTGGCCATCAGATATTCTTGTATAAGTCACATTTAAATTTCAAATGTGGCACTTCACTGCTGAGTGATATTCATGAAGGTTCCCAGATGTGTCTGGAATGATCATATAATTGAACTGAATATATGGAGATTGTCTTCACTTTGTGAATCAGATACCTACCCAGAAACACTAATAGCAAGTGTCATTAAACAGGGCTTTAAATTTCCATACATTCTTATGCACATTCAGGCCCATGATGGTCTGCTTTAGCATAAATTGTGGTACAGATGTAGGATCTTAATTTGAGCTAGTTTTCTACCTCAGGAATATACTCCTGCAGCAACAGGAAATGTGAATTATAATGGTGATTATAATGAATGGCAATTTTTGTAGGGGTTAATACATTTTTTGTAAGGGAAAATCTAGACTGAAATTTCAAAGTGTAAATGTTTAACTTCAGAAGCCTTTTTTAACCTCAAACAGACTACACATTATTTTGCAACAGGGTGATCAAATTAAGATTCTATGTGTTACATAATTTGTGTGTTACATAAATTGCGGTACCTTCCTTGCACTTTGAGGATCATATTGATAATCCTTTTCATAATGATTTTAATAATGGAGAGGAGATGATGAAGCCAACAGAGTTCTAGGTGTAGACCTTACAATGAAATGCTTACTTACAAGCCCTTAACCAACAATGCAGTTTTTAGAAAAATAAGTGTTAAGAAAGTATTTACAAAAATAAACTGAAGTAAAAAAAAAAAATCTAACAATTGAAAAATCTAAAATAATTCAAATAGCAGTAGCGAGGCTATATAACGGAGGTACTGGTACAGAGTCAATATGCGGAGGCATAGGTTAGTAGAGGTAATTGAGGTAATATGTACATGTCTAGGGTGCCATTTGGGATGCACAAACACTCTCTCTTCACTAACACTTGATCCAGGACCAGACAGATGTCGGCAGCATGTTTGAGACCACAGGGTTTTTTGATGTTGTACAGGTTCTCTGCTGAGCAAGAGGTGAGGGATTGACGAGCTGACCACACATCAGATGCTGCTGCCTGGGCTACCAGAGAAGACACAGCTGGCATGACTGATGATGGGCGGCAGGAGAGCTAAAAGGATCCCAATATGTAGACTGCGTCCACAATGCCACTTCATTCCCTATGTAGTGCACTACTTTTGACCAGGGCCCAGGGCTGTAGTGCAATATGTATGGAATAAAGTGCCATTGTGGACGCAGACATAATACACTCACAAAGTGCTACACTCACAAAGGATCCCAACATCAAAGCCGTCCAAGTTTTTTTTTTCTTGTGGGGATGCAGCTGCTCTCAAATAAGACATCTATGTCTCAAGGAGAAACCATGTCTGGAGTTCACAGAGAGTTGGGGATGGAGTAATTTAGTGTATCTCCCTGGAGGAGGTAGTTTATACATCTAACCATAAGGATACACTTTGGATCCCTTTGATGGTGTGTGTGTGCTGTATTCTGGTCCCTCTGCATGGTGCTTTTCAGCAGACTACGCCATGTTGAAATGACAACTAAAAGTTTAAACATATCAGAATACATGCTACTCATTAAATTATATTACACGTCTTTTGTGATAATTCTGATTTGTATAATAGGACAATGTTGAGTGTAAAGACAGTATAATTCTGGTGAGAAATCATTTCAACTGATTATGTAGTCACACATGCACTGGTTAACTACACGTTTTTACAATGGCCCCCTACCGCTACCATATCAGAACAAGAGTATCACTTGGCAAACATTTCCATAGTACTGTACACACTGGGTATGCCGCTGCCGGCGGTCCTGACATAATGAACTATGTTTGCATAGGCCCATAATTTGCTATCTGGGATGCCGTTGCTCTTTTACACAGCTCTGTCCTGGAGCCTGTCTTGCTCTTTGAAGGGATCGTCAAGAAATCTCTGACATATTGTCCTCGGGCACATCCACCCAAGCAGAATACTATTCATCAGTGGCCTTAGTGAGCTTACAGCACTGTCCTGTCCCTCCACAGAACACATCCAGGCGGTGTCCCAAATGGGACCCTATTACCTTTTTAGTGCACAACTTTTGACCAGAGCCCTATGCGCCCTGGTCAAAAGTAGTGCACTATAATGGGAATATGGTGCCATTTGGGATGCAACTACTGTCCCTCCACACACACACACACACACACACACACACACACACACACACACACACACACACACACACACACACACACACACACACACACACACACACACACACACACACACACACACACACACACACACACACACAGCCAATGGAGACAGGAACTAACCCTTAAATCCACTCACTAGATGCCATCAGAACCCACTCAACTAGACTACCTCCTATGTGGACATGGTGGCACAGCAGCCTGACATCTTGCCAACAAAATGTAGGATATGGAAATCATATGGTAGAAATAATTGTAGAGTAAATAAATAATGTGGCATTTTGGTAGAGACACTTAGCAACAACTGGGTAATGAAGTTGCCGTACAGAATGTTTCCTGCACAGTTTAATGGAATATGGCACAGCAGAAATGGACTTATAATGCTTTGACTTAAGTGGCAACATCTTGAAAAGAGAGAATTTGAGGCAGAGTAAAATTCCTTAGGAAATTATAAGACACATCTCTGAATGAAGAGAGAAAGTCTGAGAGACGTTGGGTAAAAGTCTCACGGTATTTTAGTATCTATTAGGATCCCCATTATTAGGTGCCAGGGCAGCAGCTACTCTTCCTGGGATCCAAACAGGAACATAACAATTACATCACAACAAAACACCATCAATAACACAATACAATACAACACAATACATCATACATCATATTACACTATTACACTATTAATCTGTTATTCCACATTTACAATATAAAATCCACAATACCACAGCATTACAATGTGTGTGTGTGTGTGTGGAGTGCTTGTATTAGATTGTGTGTGCGTCTGTGTTTGTGTGTGTGTGTGTGTCGTCACAGTCTGCGTTGTGCCGTGAGGTGTTGCTTTAAAAATCGGATTTAACTGCTCATGATATGATATGAAACCACACGTCTGACCAGATAACAACATACTGTATGATTCCCAGAGTTCAGTGTGGGTTGGCTTCACAAAGACTCCCTCCCTTGGGGTACACAGTGAGACCTCCAGTCACATATACCTTTCTCCTCCTCTTTCAAGCTCCTTCCCATGGTGGTTGATGTCTTTGTGGAGGGTCAGATACCCCAGGCAAAGAGCCGACTGCTCTCCTTTCTAGATAGTGAGAAGAGAGAATGAGATTGGGTATTGACATAGGGTTGGGGTATTCTAAGCAAAAGGGCACTGGACACTCCCAGGATCCTTCCTTTTTGGACACGTTTAAATAAAAATACACTGCATTGAACCTATATTCGGTGTTATTGTTGTTCCTCCTCTCTCTAACGGAATTTGGATGGACATTTTCTTCAGAAGAGGACTGGGGAAAAGGGTCATAGCAAGAGGATGACTAACAGAGAGTCAGGTTATTCCTCCACCCTGTATTTACTTCCCCTTCTGGCCCTGCAAGGTCCCTCTCTGACAGGGCGCGGAAAGGCTCACTTCAAGATAAGCCTCATCTCCCAAAGACGGAAACCTCAAAGATGTGGCTAAGCCAAGAGGAAACTGGGAAAGAAACTGTATTGGCCTGAAGAGACGCTCATAGTCAAGAAATCTGTTCAAAACCATGTGTGTCAATGGCAAAGAGCATAAGTCATAGAACTATGATCAATTCTGGATTTCTCTCGCTCCCTGGGTTTTGAAGAGCCGTTACGAATGCTTTATGTTGCACTGCTAAATGCAATCTATTTGATCTACCATGATTGGCTCATTGCGTTTGCATGTCTTTCATGCGGATGCCTGGCTCCCATTCCTCTGGTGGTCTTGATAAATCAGCATTTTAAATGCAATGTTTCATACAATAATTTCCTGTTTCAGAGTGGAAATTAACATTCCTCATGTAATGACAAGGTTGGCCTTTAGCAGTAATTGAGGCTTCAGGGAGGTAATTGAAGAGAGACAAGTCCCTGTAGCTGCTGAGAAGAGCGTTTCCTTCCAGTTCTGGGGAAATGCTTTCTTAAATAATGCAGCTGGAAAAACTAATTGATATTTAAGTTGTGCATTACAGCATTAGGAAAAAGCTACTTTGTGAGTTATTTTTTTGAGTTATTACGAAATGTAAACGCTGGTGAAAACAAATGACTCTAAAGCAGTACTGTACTGTGTAAACTAAAAGCAGTGTTGAAATCCCAATCAACCAACCATCCTCGTTTCGTTTTGTCTTCAGTAACCTACTGTCCATACCAAACGTATCATATCATACTAATTGTGGTACGTAGCCTAGCGGTTAAGAGCATTGGGCCAGTAACCGAAAGGTTGCTAGTTTGAATCCCCCGAGCTGGCAAGGTGGAAGAATCTGCCGTTCTTCCCTTGAGCAAGGCAGTTATCACTCAAAAACAACAACAACAACAACTGCTCCCTGGGCGCCGATGACATGGATGTCGATAAAGGCAGACCCCCGCACCTCTCTGATTCAGATGGGTTGGGTTAAATATGGAAGACACATTTCAGTTAAATGCATTAAGGTGCGCAACTGACTAGGTATCCCCTTTCCCTTGATTCATTTGAATGTCCGGGAATTATGTTTGCCATGCTACGTCTACTCTATGTAAAGTAACATAATATACTAAATGGAGTGGCACAGATCTTTATCAAATATAATACTTTTTGCTCTGAGACCAGGCTGGACCAGGATTTTTATTTTAAACCCTAGCTGTTCTTCTCTCTATTACAAAGCCATAAAAGTAATACGGTCTGCCATTGATTTGTAGTGTATTGAGGCCTTGGGAGGCTGTAACAGTAATGTCCTACTTTCTTGTAGAACTCAATATTATTGTTTCAATCTCAACACTTGTTTTTCTATTACAATGATTTGTGTCATTACTTGAGCTTTACTCTGCATCTGCTACACAAATATATAAATTGATAAATACCAAAAAATATCAGCAAGATTATGTTGACATAACACTAACTGGGGTGATCAATAAACTCTGTCCTTATTTCCCTTGGAATTACAATTAGCGTTATCTTCTTGTGAACATTGGAGCATGCTACATTGATACTGAGTGTAAGAAACCTAGCCTACCCCAAATAATTAAGCTTCACCTATAGCAAATGTGTAGCCCTATAACCTTGCTTTATGAACTCACACAACTTCCTGGCAATCAAAGACTAATTCCCAAAATGAACATATTGTGTGTAATGACGTCTATGACATTGTTCTTAATCGCTCGTTAGCATTCCACAAGCACCATCCCTAACCTGTATGCTTTATTCACAACTACAGCTCTGTGTCTCCAAGAAATACTCCCCAAACTCAACTGGTACACTCTGGTACACTCAAAAGGTACTCTCTGGTACACTCTCTGGTACACTCAACTGGTACTCTGGTACACTCTCTGGTACACTCAACTGGTACACTCTCTGGTACACTCTCTGGTACACTCAACTGGTACTCTCTGGTACACTCTCTGGTACACTCAACTGGTACACTCTCTGGTACACACTCTGGTACACTCAACTGGTACACTCTCTAGTACACTCAACTGGTACTCTATGGTACACTCAACTGGTACACTCTTTGGTACACTCAACTGGTACTCTCTGGTACACTCAACTGGTACACTCTCTGGTACACTCAACTGGTACACTCTCTGGTACACTCTCTGGTACACTCAACTGGTACACTCTCTGGTACACTCAACTGGTACACTCTCTCTGGAGCGGAGTAACAGCTAAAATGTAGTTTAATCTCTGATGACATTACACCCCATTGTCTCCAAATACTGATGAAATTGTGTCTCTATTCACTTGTGAAACAATATATATATTTTTTTATGAACCTTTATTTAACTAGGCAAGTCAGTTAATAACAAATTCTTATTTACAATAACGGCCTACACCAGCCAAACCCGGACGACGCAGGGGCAATTGTGCGCCGCCCTATGGAACTCCCAATCATGGCCAGTTGTGATATAGCCTGGAATCAAACCAGGGTGTCTGTAGGGATGCCTCAAGCACTGAGATGCAGTGCCTTAGACCGCTGCGCCACTCGGGAGCCCATTTAGAAGACAACTGATGTTTGTCCCACCCTAGACTGGCACAATACTGTGCATATTCGTGAAAGGCAGCGTGTCTTTCCTTTCTGCACTGGCCATATGGGATGCAATGAGTGAATAAGGATCAGTGAAGCACTTCCTAGAGAAGAGAGGTGAGCTTTCTGGCCATTTACATATGTTACCAAGTAAAGCTGTGGTAGTAAGTATGAAGTTTTAATACCATAACCTCCTCCACCATGTTTACTCCCTAAACATCATTTAGTGGGTGTTTCTATTTGTCCTACAGTATTTCACACACGTGTAATTGGAAATTCGTTTTTTGCATATCCCACACTGAGAGACCCTTAGAGAGTGGGGTCACGGCCAGGGTCTGCCATTATCAATGACCACCTTGGAGCAATTAGGGCTAAGTGCCTTGCTCAAGGGCACATCGGTCGATTTTTCACCTTGTCAGCTCGGGGAATGAAACTAGTGGCCTTGAGGTTACTGGCCCAACTCTCTATCCGTTAGGCTACCTTCCGCCAGTAGTCTTAATTCTATACTGCACATCTCTTATTAGTGCCTTAGTACTGAACACATTTGGATCAACCACAGGAGCCCTGGCTGTCAGCGGCATTCAGGTTCACACCAACGGGATCCTGATCATGTAACTTGCGTTTCACTGGGGATCCAATGGGGGCTTTGGATTCCTCCCGGCTATAACACGGAGCTAGTAACGAAAGGAGCAGCGCTAAAGGGGTTGTCACTACCTGAGAAGTGACGATGACAGGTCAGAAGACAGCAGAGGGGGTCGTTTCTAGAGGGGTTGTCACTACCTGAGAAGTGACGATGACAGGTCAGAAGACAGCAGAGGGGGTCGTTTCTAGAGGGGTTGTCACTACCTGAGAAGTGACGATGACAGGTCAGAAGACAGCAGAGGGAGTCGTTTCTAGGAACAAGGGCCTATTTTCCTAGAAACGTGAAAGGGGATGATTTTGGGCAAACCATTTGAAATTACAGTTGTTTGATCAACGTTCATTATGCTGTGAGGTAAGCAGAATCGTTATTGTATAACATACCTGTCTTTAGCTATTCAGAGGAAGAGGAACCACAGTGCTGCCTGGGAGGTGCTTAAGCCCCACCCACACACATCTACAGGAAGTCGGACGGAGGTTTCTTTACAAGACTACCACCACACAGTGAACTTACCATTGATCTGTATGTGGGGAGTTATCTTGCATATGTTAGCGTTTGCATGGAGAAAGGTTGTTCAAAGTTTGTTCAAAGGTTACTTAAAGTTTTTAAAAAAGTTACAGTAATTGGTCTGTTAAATGAGTTTGTCTGGAACCTGGGTTTAATTAGTATTAAACACCAATGTAATATGGTGAACCACACTGCACCATTCCTGCTGTTTGATTAAGTATGTCTATAAATGTCTGCAGAGGACTCTCATTAGATAAAATATGTGTGTGCGTGTATGTGTGTGCGTGTGTGTGTGTTTGTGTGTGTATGTGTGCGTGTGTGTGTGTCATTCCACAAGCACACAGGACAGCCTGTAGAAGCTAGGTGGCTACATGCAACACTCCATCAATGTGAAATCCCTCGCTCACATCTTTACAGCCATTCTCCAAGTCATGTCTTCCTCCTGTGATCTCTCAAGAGGCCCATCAAATATATTACCCCATAATGTGATATGAATTGCTTTACACCAGTCATTTATACCTAGACCACAGCCATAATGGCGTAATGACCTACGGAGTGATTCAGAATGGATGATAAATTATGCTCGCCAGCTGTTGACATTTATTTCTGATACCCTACCTGCTTGTAAATCTGTAATTAACATTGTTGATCCTTGTGTGTTGCTAAATTAAATCACAGAGATCTAAGGGACGACTTGGTGCCGTTATTGATAATGGCCCTCAATTAATTGTGCACTCTTGAAGCATCAATCTTGGCTCAGTGCGATGCACCTGTTAGACTAATTAAGCACCCAGCCAATGTGCAGTCACACACATAACTCTCTCACTGACTACAACCAGGAAGAGAGATCTTATCCTATTGTCGCTCCATATTCTCACTTTCCTCATTTCTCTTTTAAAAACATTAGAGAACTTATTGTATGAGCAACTTGGGAGTCACGTTGATAGTTTTTCCATTCTTTGCAGGGGGAGCGCTGCACCAGCGGACAAAATTGTGAAGTGGCCTGCATCAATTGCCTCACCAGGGATGGAAAATGACTCACTGTATTATACAGATTATTGCAGGCTCATTGAAGGGAAGATTGGGGTGATCCTGTGGGATAGTAAGTCAGGTTGGTATATGGTTTCAGGGTACACTCTGGCATTGAGAGGCCCGGGCCTTGAGGCCTGGAGGAGGGGAGGAGAACTGAAGAGCTAGCCAGGGCTCCAGGGACCAAGGAGGGAAGTGGCTCTGAAAGTATCGCCGCAGGGATCTCTGGTCCATTGCTCCCTGTATGCTATAAAAGGAGCGCAGAGATGGGAGTCACCTCTGTCATCTCATGTCTAATGAGGGGAGTGTGTAGCTTCTGTCATTGGACCTCCTCTCTAACGACCAGTGCAGTGTTCCATAGCAAATGGCTCACTGGCAAAAAAAAAGAGCTACATTTGTTGTTTTTATTTTGTATGTTTTTGACCCGGTTCACAAAAGCAATTACTAGAAATGTAGTGTCTGCTTACCATGAAAGTGACCAGTGGACGTTAAGAGTTTTAATTATAATGCTCAGTGTACAGGTTGGGATTGTAGCTGAATGAATACAGAGCGAGAGGGAGAGCCAGCCCAGCACAGCCTCAGCACCCACAGATACAGCTGCATCTGAGTATAGATAAGAGAATCATCAAAACAATACAAATGTTTGTGTAGAATCACCGTCACATGCTGCTATTGCTATTTTTACCTTAGGTAATAATGAACAGGGAGGAGGGAGGTGGAGAAAGAGAGGGAGGTATCAGTTATTCCACTCTGTGACCCCACTCTCCGAGGGTGTCTCAGGTTAAGTTTCCAACATGTGTATAATACACACATGTAAATGTCTAAAACAGGACCAATATAAGCACCCAGCTAATTAAATGGGAGAGGGGTGCCATTTACTTCCAAATGAACATTCTTTCCGCTAATAAGAATTTCAGATGAAGTAACGTGGTCAAGATAATTATCAACGTCACAATCAGCACTCTATTGGGAGAGGGGATTATAGCTGAATGAGAAGACACACAAGAGGGAGAAATACACGGTGATACGTTCAACAAGAGGTCATTGGGTTGGTGATGCAGTTTTAATTGTACTTTCTTTGATAACTACTCCTGCTTTTTGTATTTCTGAATAGAATGTAGCACCTTTGTTACATTAGCACTCCCACCGGGGAACTGAGGTAACGGAGTTGCAGTCATGCCGCATGAGCAAAACCAGCCACCGTACCACATCTCCCACTAGCAGTGAGTCATTCATTTCAAGAGTGGTTGTGACTAATGCACTTGACAACACCACACAATATCTGATTACTAAGAGGTGGTACTGTGTACCACGTCATCCCACATGTTTCATCCAGTATTGTAGGGCTCAGTAACAGGGAGAGTGCATGAAGAGTGATAAACAATTAGGTCAGCAATGTTCCACGTCCTAGTTATAGTGCCTTCAGAAAGTATTCATACCACTTGACTTATTCCACATTTTGTTGCGTTACTGCCTGAAATAAAAATGGATTAAATAGATTTTATTTCTCACCCATTTACACACACAAAACACATAGCGACAAAGAGAAAACATGTTTTCAGGAATTGTTGCAAATGTATTGGAAATCTAGAAATATCTAACTGACATATATTGGTCTCCACGGAGTTAGGTAAATCAGCTTTTAGTTTCTTGCACCTTATTGGTGGAACAATCTTTAAAATATTCTTACTTTTGATGTGTTGGTGCCTCTAGGGCAATTCAAAAAGCTGATTGAGGACCTTATTACTGATGAATGTGTTTGTTTTTTATGAACTTGTTTTTCTTTCAGCTTGAATTTTGTATTTATATTCTGGTGTGTGTATTTTATGTAATTTATGTAATTCAGGGCTCATCTGTAAAATATACCTTGGTCTCAGTATGACTACCTGATAAAATATAGTTTAAATAAAATGCACACCCCTTTGCTATGACAATCCAAATTGAGCCCAAGTGCATCCAATTTTCTTTGATCATCCTTGAGATGTCACTACAACTTGATTGGAGTCCCCGTTTGGACATGTTTAAGAAAGAAACACACCTGTCTATGTAAGGTCCCACAGTTTGCAGTGCATGTCAGAGCAGAAACTATTCCATGAAGTCAAAGGAACTGTCAGTAGGTCTCTGAGATTTGTGATATACAGTATCTGGGGAAGGGTATCAAACAATTTCTAGGCTGTTAAAAGTTTCTCTGCCTAGAGCTTTGTCATTATGGGCTATTGCGTGTAGATGAGCGTTGATGTTGAGGGAGAGGTTATTTTCCTGGCACCACTCCGCCAGGGCCCTCACCTTCTCCCTGTGCTCCCTGTCATTGTTGGTAATCAGGTCTAGTATGGTTGTGTCATCTGCAAACTTGATGATTGAGTTGGAGGTGTGTGTGGCCTTTATTTATGTAATTCAGTCACCTACCCAGTCATGGGTGAACAGAGAGTACAGGAAGGGGCTGAGCACGTACCCTTGTGGGGCCCCTGTGTTTAGGATCAGTGGAGGTGTTGTTTCCTACCTTCACCCCCTGGGGACAGCCCTTCAGGATGTCCCCAGGACCTAGTTGCACAGGGCGGGCTTCAGACCCAGGGACCCGAGCGTGATGATGAGCTTGGAGGGTGCCATGGTGTTGAAGGCTGAGCTATAGTCCAGGACCCAGTTGTCCAGGACCCAATTCTTACATAGGTATTCCTCTTGTCCAGATAGGATAGGGCAGTGTAATGGTGAATGCATCGTCTGTGGATCTATTGGGGCGGTAAGCAAATTTAAGTGGATCTAGGGTGTCAGGTAAGCTAGAGGTGATATGATCCTTAACTAACCTCTCAAAGCACTTCATGATGACAGAAGTGAGTGCTTCGGGGCGATAGTCTTTTAGTTCAGTTACCTTTGCTTTCTTGGGTACAGGAATAATGGTGGCCATCTTGAAGCAAGTGGGAACAGCAGACTGGGAACAGCCAGCTGGTCTGTGTATGCTCTGAGGACTCGGCTACGGATGCCATCTGGACCGGCAGCCTTGCGAGGGCTAACACGTTTAAATATCTTACTCACGTCGGCCATAGAGAACAAAAGCCCACAGTCCTTGGGAGAGGAATGCGTCGATGGCACTGTGTTTGCCTCAAAGCGGGAGAAGAAGGTGTTTAGCTTGTCCGGGAGCAAGACGTCGGTGTCCGCGACGTGGTCCTTGATTGTCTGTAGACTCTGCCACATACAGTGGGGCAAAAAAGTATTTAGTCAGCCACCAATTGTGCAAGTTCTCTCACTAAAAAAGATGAGAGAGGCCTGTAATTTTCATCATAGGTACACTTCAACTATGACAGACAAAATGAGGAAAAACAAACCAGAAAATCACATTGTAGGATTTTTTATGAATTTATTTGCAAATTATGGTGGAAAATAAGTATTTGGTCAATAACAAAAGTTTATCTCAATACTTTGTTATATACCCTTTGTTGGCACAAGGTTTTCACACACTGTTGCTGGTATTTTGGCCCATTCCTCCATGCAGATCTCCTCTAGAGCAGTGATGTTTTGGGGCTGTCGCTGGGCAACACGGACTTTCAACTCCCTCCAAAGATTTTCTATGGGGTTGAGATCTGGAGACTGGCTAGGCCACTCCAGGACCTTGAAATGCTTCTTACGAAGCCACTCCTTCGTTGCCCGGGCGGTGTGTTTGGGATCATTGTCATGCTGAAAGACCCAGCCACGTTTCATCTTCAATGCCCTTGCTGATGGAAGGAGGTTTTCACTCAAAATCTCACGATACATGGCCCCATTCATTCTTTCCTTTACACGGATCAGTCGTCCTGGTCCCTTTGCAGAAAAACAGCCCCAAAGCATGATGTTTCCACCCCCATGCTTCACAGTAGGTATGGTGTTCTTTGGATGCAACTCAGCATTCTTTGTCCTCCAAACACGAAGTTGAGTTTTTACCAAAAAGTTCTATTTTGGTTTCATCTGACCATATGACATTCTCCCAATCCTCATCTGGATCATCCAAATGCTCTCTAGCAAACTTCAGACGGGCCTGAACATGTACTGGCTTAAGCAGGGGGACACGTCTGGCACTGCAGGATTTGAGTCCCTGGCGGCGTAGTGTGTTACTGATGGTAGGCTTTGTTACTTTGGTCCCAGCTCTCTGCAGGTCATTCACTAGGTCCCCGTGTGGTTCTGGGATTTTTGCTCACCGTTCTTGTGATCATTTTGACCCCACGGGTGAGATCTTGCGTGGAGCCCCAGATCGAGGAAGATTATCAGTGGTCTTGTATGTCTTCCATTTCCTAATAATTGCTCCCACAGTTGATTTCTTCAAACCAAGCTGCTTACCTATTGCAGATTCAGTCTTCCCAACCTGGTGCAGGTCTACAATTTTGTTTCTGGTGTCCTTTGACAGCTCTTTGGTCTTGGCCATAGTGGAGTTTGGAGTGTGACTGTTTGAGGTTGTGGACAGGTGTCTTTTATACTGATAACAAGTTCAAACAGGTGCCATTAATACAGGTAACGAGTGGAGGACAGAGGAGCCTCTTAAAGAAGAAGTTACAGGTCTGTGAGAGCCAGGAATCTTGCTTGTTTGTATGTGACCAAATACTTATTTTCCACCATAATTTGCAAATAAATTCATTAAAAATCCTACAATGTGATTTTCTGGATTTTTTTTCACTCATTTTGTCTGTCATAGTTGAAGTGTACCTATGATGAAAATTACAGGCCTCTCTCATCTTTTTAAGTGAGAGAACTTGCACAATTGGTGGCTGACTAAATACTTTTTTTGCCCCACTGTACGTCTTGTGTCTGCTGTTGAATTGGGACTCCACTTTGTCTCTGTATTGTTGTTTTGCCTGTTTGTTTGCCTTACAGAGGGAATAACTACACTGTTTGTATCGGCCATATTCCCAGTCACCTTGCCATGGTTAAATGCGGTGGTTTGCGCTTTCAGTTTAGTGCAAATGCAGCCATCTATCCACGGTTTCTGGTTTGGATAGGTTTTAATAGTCACAGTGGGAACAACATCCCCTCTACACTTCCTAATGTACTCAGTCACCTACCCAGAAAATATTCCAGTTCATGTGATCAAAACAATCTTGAAGCACGGATTCCAATTGGTCAGATCAGCGTTGAATAGACCTTAGCATGGGTACTTCCTGTTTGACTTTCTGCCTATAGGAAGGGAGGAACAAAATAGGGTTGTGATCTTATTTGCTGAAGGGAGGGCAGAGGAGGGCCTTGAGGCATCCCAGAAGAGAGAATAGCATAGAATAGTGGTCAAGTGTTTTCCCAGTGAGAGTACTTCAGTCAATGTGTTGATAGAACTTCAGCAGCTTTTTCCTAAAATGGGCTTTGTTAAGGTCCCCAGCTACAATAAATGCAGCCTCAGGATATGTGGTTTCCAGTTTGCATAAAGTCCAGTGTAGTCCCTTGAGGGCCATCGTGGTATCGGCTTGAAGGGGAATATACATGGCTGTGACTATAACCGAAGAGAATTCGGTTGGGTGAACAAAAGAACTTGAGTTGCTGTACGTTATCACAATCAGAGCCATGATTCCGTGAAACAGAGTATGTTACAGTCCTTGATGTCTCTCTAGAAGGAAATCCTCGCCCTGAGCTTGTCTACTTTATTGTCCAGAGACTGAACATTAGCAAGTAATATACTCAGAAGAGGTGGATGGTGTGCCCGCCTCCTGAGTCAGACTAGAAGTCCACTCCGAATACCTCTTCTCCGCCGGTGGGGTCTTTGAGCAGCCTCTGGGATAAGTTCAATTGCCCTGGTGGGTGCAAACAAAGGATCAAATTTGGGAAATTCCTGGTCGTAATGCTGGTGAGTTACCGCCGCTCTGATATCCAAAAGTTATTTCTGGCTGTATGTAATAACACAAAAACATTCTGGGCTAATAATGTAAGAAATAACAACAGAAAAAATGAAATACTGCAAAGTTGCTTAGGAGCTAGAAGCAGAGCCTCCATGTCTGTCGGCGCCATCTTTCTATGGTCCAGGGACAACTGATGGCTTTTAGATGTTACGCAATTCCTTGCGCTTTAACAGGGCAAACTACAAGTAAAGACAAAAAGATGGTGTCAATAAAGGGGCGGGGGTTATTTAAGATACTTTTTGAAGAGGTTGGGTTTCAGATGTTTCAGATGTTTCAGAAGATGGGCAGGACTCTGCTGTCCTAGCTTCAGGGGGAAGCTGGTTCCACCATTGGGGTGCCAGAACAGAGAAGCGCTTGGGCTGGGCTGGGCTGAGCGGGAGCTGCCCTCCCGTAGAGGTGGGAATGCCAATAGACCAGAGGTGGCAGAACGGAGTGTTGGGTTGTAGGGTTTGAGAATAGCCTGAAGATAGGGAGGGGCAGTTCCTCTTCCTGCTCAGTAGACAAGTACCATGGTCTTGTTGTGGATGCAAGCTTCGACTGGAAGCCAGTGGAGTGTGCGGAGGAGTAGGGTGACATGGGAGAACTTGGGAAGGTTAAACACCAGGTGGGCTGCAGCGTTTTGAATAAGTTGCAGTGGTTTGATGGCACAAGCGGGGAGCACTGCCAACAGCGAGTTGCAGTAGTAAATCATACTACTGTGCTTATAAATATTTAATGAAAAAAACTGGCTATCAAAATATCATAAACACTGTTTACAAGGCAGTCCTTTAACACAGAATTTTTTTGATTCCACAACAGTAAACGTCATTAGCCATAAAATCTGTAATTTGTGTGTGTGACTCCTTCATTCAAGGTGAATAAAACAATCTTATGAAACGGGAAGAGACACTGCTACAACATAGTATAATAATGTGTTTTACTTTTATTATACATGGACAGAATCACATTTAGATATCTGACCAGGGAAGAGCATCAGTCATTGTTATACAGTATTAAAACAGTTAAATGCTTGAAGTTTGAAGTTGAAATCAGAGCTCAGTTTGAGGAATTAGGGAATCGTCCTGCTGTTGTTGATAACCCCTCAACCACTGTGTTGAGGAACTGGATTTTTGGGAAACAGGCAGCAGACACCAGGGGGTATGTGGGGGTCACCTCACATAGCCCCAGAGAATTACAGTGATTGTATTGCGTCAGTTGCCAATCTGAATATCTGCCCAGTGGTCACACATCTCTACGCAGGCAGAGTGGAAATATTTTATCTGACAGCTCACATTTCAGCCTGCACGGTCAAGGTCAGCGAGAGGCGGAGGGAGACTGGAGTACTGGGTCTTAAAACGGCCAACTTTATGAGGGTGATCAAGCATAATTCAACTCGACACCCACAGAGATATTGCTTGTAGAGGCACAATGGCATAAAATGAATGTTCTTTTTAAAACTATGACAACTTTATTCAGAGCCCTATAGGATTGGTGTGAATAGCCCAGATCAGTCAATGATTACACGGGATGAGGAGGGAGAGAGGGAGTTATAGAGAGGAATAAGCTTTGCGGAGTCTAGCTTTGTCCTTCAGAAGTTGTGATTATAAAACTGACAAGATGATTGTGTGGCACCATTCAAAAGGTTATATAACATGCATGAAATTCCGCCATAGATAATCATATTCCTTCATACCTTTACAATAGTCAACTTGACTAACCAGAAAATGAATACATTTAACCACAATTTAAAAAAAATATGATGTAAATGTTTCTTAGTCAAAATGAGTCAGAGGAGCAACGTAACCTGTGTTCTTTTTTAGCATTGCACCACAGAAATTGGGTCTTTTCTGAAAAAGCTTTCATGGATGGAACTTTAAATCTCCTACATGAATTGTAACTCTGACTTGCAGTATGTGACAGGTATACAATGCATAGAAATGAATAGTGCGTCTGTTTTTTAGATGATTTTTGCTCTCTTTCTCTCTACAGTGGGTCTATGTAGTTGTTTAATTTTTTCATGTTTTGGGTATTGCTGAAATACATTGTGTTAAAAAAACATATGCTCTGACTGTACTGTACAAGGTAGAAAGATAGCCTTTGGCCCTCTCCAATGCTTGCTATCTTATAACCTAATATCTGCTTGGAGCTAAGCAACAGCCTCAAGGCATTTAGAAAACGCTCACCTCATTTAAACAATGAAATAATATACAGTATATACATTTTGCCTGTAGGTAATGCATATTCTTTCACTGGTTCTCATGCTAGTTAAGCTCTGAAACCAATTTCACACAGGCCCGGAAATGTAGAGGGAAGCTTGACAGAGTCGCTCAAATCCCTGTCTACACCTCATTAGGAAGAAGACAGAGAGAGAGAGAGAGAGAGAGAGAGAGAGAGAGAGAGAGGTATTTTCACTGTGGGAAAAATAAGTTACTCACTAAGGGATGCTGGCACACAGTGGCTGCATTAGCATTAGCAGATTGCAGTCTACAACACAACTGAGTTGTGAGACATTAATTATTTTCCCCCTCTCTGCTCATAATTGAATCGAGGGCCTGACAGGAATGTAATATGTTTAATAAGCAAAGTTTTCAAAGTTGCACCCAGCAGCTCTATGTTTTTATATTGCCATTATACTGATGAGTGAAATGAAGGGGATGGGCCAAATTAATTCATTTGTCACATGAAACCTCTCGCTTGTTCTGAGGCATTTGCCAAAAGCTTTTAAACAAGTGCGTTATGAAAAGCTATAAAGCGTGTATGGAGATGGTCAGATAAAAGACAAGAGATAAACACTAGTTAAATGCAACCAGTAGAGGTACATAATGTCCCTATGGCGTAGAGACAGAGAGACAGAGACAGAGACAGAGACAGAGAGAGAGAGAGAGAGAGAGAGAGAGAGAGAGAGAGAGAGAGAGAGAGAGAGAGAGAGAGACAGACAGACAGACAGACAGAGACATAACTTGAACAAAATAAAATGTACAGTTTAAAAAATGTACAGTATCTTGGGGTTGACATCGCAAAATAAACATTTGTTTTCAATTAAATATGTCTGATTCTGATGCATTAGAAGTCTCTTCTCTGCTGGCAAAAATAGGAAGGCATTATTACACTCACACTGAAAGACATTGAATTCAAAGCAACATTTTCCATACATATCTCGAATTTCAATTAAATCTTTGACGTACGAAGGCCAACAGGCAATTGGAAGCTAAACCCAGATGGCTCTATTATGCTGGAGAGGAGCGCTGAATGAACAGGAGAAGCAGACGAGCGATACCAGTGTTGTGACAACCATGTCAAAGTATCTTAACCATGAATACATAGCACAAGCTTTTTTGAAAGGGGATTATTTATTTTTCTCCCAATGACTGTGAGGGCACATGTATAATTGACAGATAAGGATGAACCCATCGCTGAGGGAGAGAAAGCTCCAGGATCTTGCCATGAGGGGGACCAGTCGCAGCCTGTGTCGGGAATACACCAGGGGGAAAACACCAGTTTATTGACTGCGTACACCGTTTAGCAGGTATTTTAGCGGTGTAGAAAAATGCTGATGTTACTAAACTCAGAAAAAAAAGAAACGTCCCTTTTTCAGGACCCTGTCTTTCAAAGATAATTTGTAAAAATCAAAAAAAATCCCAGATCTTCAATGTAAAGGGTTTAAACACGGTGTCCCATGCTTGTTCAATGAACCTTAAACAATTAATGAACATGCACCTGTGGGACGGTCGTTAAGACACTAACAGCTTACAGACGTTAGGCAATTAAGGTCACAGTTATGAACACTTAGGATACTAATGAGGCCTTTCTACTGACTCTGAAAAACACCAAAAGAAAGATGCCCAGGGTCCCTGCTCATCTGCGTGAATGTGCCTTAGGCATGCTGCAAGGAGGCATGAGGACTGCAGATGTGGCCAGGGCAATAAATTGCAATGTCCGTACTGTGAGACGCCTAAGACAACGCTACAGGGAGATAGGACGGACAGCTGATCGTCCTCGCAGTGGCAGACCACGTGTAACAACACCTGCACAGGACCGGTACATTTGATCATCACACCTGCGGGACAGGTACAGGATGGCAACAACAACTGCCCGAGTTACACCAGGAACACACAATCCCTCCATCAGTGCTCAGACTGTTCGCAATAGGCTGAGAGAGGTTTGACTGAGGACTTGTAAGGCCTGTTGTAAGGCAGGTCCTCACCAGACATCACCGGCAACAATGTTGCCTATGGGCACAAACCCACCGTCGCTGGACCAAACTGGACTGGCAAAAAGTGGTCTTCTCTGACGAGTCGCGGTTTTGTCTCACCAGGGGTGATGGTCGGATTCGCGTTTATCGTCGAGGGAATGAGCGTTACACCGAGGCCTGTACTCTGGAGCGGGATTGATTTGGAGTGTCCGTCATGGTCGGACATCATCGGACTGAGCTTGTTGTCATTGCAGGCAATCTCAACCCCATAATGACAAAGCGAAAACGGGTTTTTAGAAAAGTTTGCAAATATATCAAAAAACTTAAATACCTTATTTACATAAGTATTCAGACCCTTTGCTGTGAGACTCAAAATTGAGCTCAGGTACATCCTGTTTCCATTGATCATCGTTGAGATGTTTCTAAAAGTCCACCTGTGGTAAATTCCATTGATTAGACATGATTTGGAAAGGCACACGCCTGTCTATATAAGGTCACACAGTTGACAGTGCATGTCAGAGCAAAAACCAAGCCATGAGGTTGAAGGAATTGTCTGTAGAGCTCCGAGACGGGATTGTGTCGAGGCACAGATCTAGGGAAGGACACCAAAAAATGTCTGCAGCATTGAAGATCCCCAAGAACACAGTGGCCTCCATCATTCTTAAATTGAAGAAGTCTGGATTCACAAAGACTCTTCCTAGAGCTGGCAGCCTGGCCAAACTGAGCAATCGGGGGAGAAGGGCCTTGGTCAGGGAGGTGACCAAGAACCCGATGGTCACTCTGAAAGAGCTCCGGAGTTCCTCTGTGGAGATGGGCGAATATTCCAAAAGAACAACCATCTCTGCAGCACTCCACCAGTAAGGCCTTTATGGTAGAGTGGCCAGACGGAAGCCACTCCTCAGTAAAAGGCACATGACAGCCCGCTTGAAGTTTGCCAAAAGGCACCTAATGACTCTCAGACCATGTGGAACAGGATTCTCTGATCTGATGAAACCAAGATATAACTATTTGGACCGAATGCCAAACGTCACGTCTGGAGGCAACCTGGCACCATCCCTACGGTGAAGCATGGTGGTGGCAGCATCATGCTGTGAGGAAGTTTTTCAGTGCCAGGGACTCTGAGAATAGTCAGGATTGAGGGAAAGATGAACGGAGCAAAGTACAGAGAGATCCTTGATGAAAACCTGCTCCAGAGCGCTCAGGGCCTCAGACTGGGGCAAAGGTTCACCTTTCAACAGGACAACAACCCTAAGCACACAGCCAAGACAACACAGGAGTGGCTTCAGGACAATGTCCTTGAGTGGCCCAGCCAGAGTCTGGACTTTAACCCAATCGAACATCTCTGGAGAGACCTGAAAATAGCTGTGCAGCTATGCTCCCCATCCAACCTGACAGAGCTTGAGAGGATCTGCAGAGAAGAATGGGAGATATTACCCAAATACAGGTGTGCCAAGCTTGTAGCATCATAGACTTGAGTCTGCCAAAAGTGCTTCAACAAAGTACTTAGTAAAGGGTATACTTATGTAAATATGATATTACATTTTTTATTTATTTGCTCAAATTTCAAAAACATGTCATTATGAGGTATTGTGTGTAGATTGATGAAAAAATTATTTAATGAACTTTAGAATAAGTCTGTAACGTAACAAAATGTGGAAAAAGTCTAGGGGTCTGAATACTTTCTGCACTTTGTGTACACCAGGGGAATTTACACAAGCTAAACTAAGAATGATATGTACAGCAGTAGATTTATTAAGTGAGCTATATCAAAAATCCAAATCAAAAGTAGTGCACTATAATGGAAACTCAATGTCATTTGGGATCCAGCCCGGGTTTGGTGTGAACAGTATGTAGACTGACCGCCTCATGGCCACTGAGAGGGGATTTAGTATACGATGTGACAAACAGGAAGATGGCACAATGGTCCATAAAAGCAGGGTCTGATAGCTTTAAAAGCACCATGCACAGTAAAGCTGTCCCAACATGTCCCTACTGAGCCACAACACTACAAGGCCACAGCACAGCCATTTTGTCTAAACGGTAACCGTGGGCGTGTTTTGTTCTCCATCTGGGCTGCAACCAGGGCGTTGGCAGGCAGGGACTGCTGGGCTGTAATGGCTCTGTAGTCACACTGTCTGTGAATGTTCATCAGCTCACCAGCATGTACAGCGACCAAAATACCTTTCTATTTTCATAGGTGAGAGTGATATGTATAATACAGGGGACTAATGGAGGAGCTGGGGACATTTCTATCCGGGACAGGGCATCCATTTCCACACAGCAAATACTACTTTCACATAATGAATCTGTGGGGAGGAATAAACTTAATGAGGTGAGCACGTGACCGTGAGGATGGAGGGAGGGGGGTTGTTAGAAGGGTTGTTAATAACAAAACTGCAACACATGAAGTGCTGTCAAGGGAGGCCTGGGGCTTGGCCACATCTCACCTGGCTGGCAGAACACTCAACAGCCTGGCCCTGATTAAGAAGAAGAAGGAATGGTCATTTCCCAGGCAGTTATATGTGCCCTGCACAACTTTACAATATAAGTGGCACGGTTTAGGCCCTATTCCCACTACAAAATATGAAGGAGAGTCTGAGGAGTGGTGTGGCGAAAGACAATTCTACTTTTCAAATCACATTTATTTTATTTAACCTTTATTTTATCGGGGTGTCATACTGAGACCAAGGTCTCTTTTACAGATGTTCCAGAAAATACACACATCAGAATATAAATACAAAATTCAAGCAGAAAGAAAAACACGTTCATAAAAAACAAGTAATACGGTCCTCAATCAGCTTCTGAATTGCCCTAGAGGCACCAACACATCAAATGTAAGAATATTTTATTTAAGAACAGAACAACATATACTTCATTTTACCTGCATTCAATACTATTTTCAGGTCAATAGAGTTTTTCTGTAATACATTGAAGGTAGATAGAGCCTGGTCAACCGTGGGGGCAATAGCATAAACAACAGTATCATCGGCATACAAGTGCAGGTTACAATATTTTACAGACAAGTCAATATTGTTAATGTAAACAGTAAAAAGTACAGGACCCAGAATCGACCCCTGCGGGACACCTTTCGTAATATCCAGGAACCCTGATTTAACACCATCAGTAGATACACATTGAGTTCCATGTCAAGTAATTTTTAAACCAGTTACATGCAGCCTGGTCTAGACCAACCTCTGAATTAGTAGTGAGTGATCAACAGTATGGAAAGCCTTTGACAGGTCAATGAAGAGGGCAGCACAAAGTTGTATTTTTTCTATACAGTTACCCACATAATTTATAACTAGGGATGCTGCAGAGATAGTGCTATGACCTGGTCTAAAGACAAGGTAAAACTTAGCTGAGAATTAATCAAGGTTTCTAATATTTTAGCTAGGCAAGAAAGTTTAGAAATAGTTATTTAAGTCACAAGCGTCACCACCTTTGTGAAAGGGGAGTACATAGGCCACATTCCAAACCTTGGGGATAGTAGCAGATATAATCGTCAGGTAAAAAATATGGGTTAATGATTCAGCAATCAGGATGGCAGAGAGCTGCAGCAAAAATGGATCAAGCATATCAGCTCCAGTGGATGTTTTTTCTATCAATCTTAAGAAGGCATCTAGCACGTCACAGATACAAAATTGTTGAAATGAAAACAAAGATTGATGGGTTGACTGCAGAGTCATCCTTAACTTGCGTGGTGGCCGTCAACACGACATTCTTGGTCCGCAGCTCAAATTGACTGTAAATATCACAATAGCCACTAACTAGTAAGCACAAACTATTCAACAAGGACAGAAATTGTTTTTGTAAAATATAATAAAAAAGAAAAGCGCAACTAAACCATACTACACTCTTGAATAATGCAACAATTCACAAGCATGTATTTGCAGACAAATAAAGGGTTTCTTTTCTCGTCTGTAGGCTACACTTATTACATTTTAGCTTTAAGACAAAAGCACAGTTGATATAACAGTATGTCTTCATCAAGTAACGTAAAAAATGAACGATGAACCCTCTAAAAGTCCAGTAGGCCTACCTGCCAACATTACAACAAACCAGACTTCATTTTGATCAATATCATGCAAATCATTACATGTGGTAAAAGCAAATTATGAATTAAAACGTGGGTATAAGTGAATTCACTGTGACAAGTCAATGTGCAAAAATAGTCTGTGCTTCAGTCGCATCAACTGTAACCTACTGTAGCCTAACCACAGCTGCAGGTAGCCTAGAGAAGCTTATGCCCTCTGGTCCAATCTGGGCCTGGGGAAACGTAACATCATGTTTCTATAGCCTTAGCTATGTATTTATAGCATAAAATAGGCCCATTTATTTGTTTTCTGAGAAAATGTGAATGTGATCAAATTTGGTTAACTAGGCTACCTAGGCCTTTTAAATCCAAAATGAGTGACTAGAAATAATCAATCAACACAGTAGGAATGAGTATCTTTTGAATTACAGATGCAAAGTGCATAATGCGAGCTCAGCCCTGTTCATTATTGTACAATCACAGTTGTTGTCTCTGTCTGTGTCAAGGTTTTTTTTTTAAACCACATGATGCTCTGGTTCTATCATAGCCCATATCACGGCCCATTTAAAGCCGATTTATTACTATGTCATACGCTTACGACTAGGGTCCACAGTTGGTTAGGTTAGCACAGTTGGTGAAGTGCACCAGTCCCTCCAAAATTATGTGGATATATTGAAGCAACATCTCAAGACATCAGTCAGGAAGTTAAAGCTTGGTCGCAAATGGGTCTTCCAAATGGACATTGACCCCAAGCATACTTCCAAAGTTGTGGCAAAAGGGCTTAATTACAACAAAGTCAAGGTATTGGAGTGGCCATCACAAAGACCTGACCTCAATCCTATATAACATTTGTGGGCAGAACTGAAAAAGTGTGTGCAAACCTGACTCAGTTACACCAGCTCTGTCAGGAGGAATGGGCCAAAATTCACCCAACTTATTGTGGGAAGCTTATGGAAGGCTACCCGAAACGTTTGACCCAAGTTAAACAATGCTACCAAATTCTAATTGAGTGTATGTAAACTTCTGACCCACTGGGAATGCGATGAAAGAAATAAAAGATGAAATAAACCATTCTCTCTACTATTATTCTGACATGTCACATTCTTAAAATAAAGTGGTGATCCTGACTGACCTAAAAAAGGGATTTTTACTAGGATCAAATGTCAGGAATTGTGAAAAACAAAGTTTAAATGTATTTGGCTAAGGTGTATGTAATCTTCCAACTTCAACTGTATAAAATGACATGACAGTGCAGTGGTATGATGAGCCATATACTGCACAGTATTCAGCATCATGTACATTACTGGCTTGTGTACAGAGTCAGGAGCATTTTAGACCTCCGCTTCACGCTGTGAACCCGGGTGGCTCTGCAAGCGGTTGGCTGAGGTCTGTATGGCGTGAACTGTTCCTGAAACTGATCTCCTCCTCCAAAACCAAAGTGTTTTGTAACTGAGCTAATGGCTTTAGACACAAGGGGTCAAAGATCAGCAAGCACTAAGACAGACACTTAAGAAAAGAGTCCACACTGTGGGCACAGGGCACAGAGAAAAGCAGTTTTGATAGCTAATGCAACAACCACAGTCAGACATCAAACCAAGCAGACCGATAAAAGACCAATGAGCAGTCAAACACTGAGAGAAGAAAAACAGAAGAGGAGGAGAAGTGAACTGCTGCTGCTCTAATTTGTCCGACGTGTGACGTGTCCGATTGATCATTATCAGGAAATGTGAGGAGCGGCAATGGCCCCTCAATTGCTTGCATCTGAACTCGGTCTGACCCTGGGCGAGTCATTTTTAAACGCAATCTACAGGCTGCGGCCTCATCCCAAAAAACACCCTATTCCCTAGTGCGCTACTTTTGACCAGGGCCCATATGTAGGGAGAAGGGTAGGAAGAAGGATAGGAAGAAGGGTAGGAGGAAGGGTAGGGATAAGGGTAGGGATAAGGGTGGGGAGAAGGGTAGGCAGAAGGATAGGGGGAAAGGGTAGGGGGAAGGGTAGGGGGAAGGGTAGGAAGAAGGGTAGGAGAAGGGTAGGGAGAAAGGTAGGAAGAAGGGTAGGAGGAAGGGTAGGTTGGAAGGATAGGGAGAAGGAGACCATTTAGGACACACCCTGCTGATGAGGTGTAACTTCACCCCGTCTGTGTTGGAAGATGGGGGCTTAGGATTGGGCTGGCTGAATGGGAAGAAGAAATTGGTCGGTCAGCCTGGCTGCTTCACAGACCTCCCCGCTGTGCTGCAGGCTGCAGCAGAACAGGCTGTGCTTTGTTGTGGTCCATCATTCAGGAGATGAAAGCTATTAAAATAATCAGCCATGTTAGTTCTGTTAGCTCTGTTTAGATTGTTTTAGTGAGCGTTGTTTTAATCAAAGGGGGGTCGGGAAATGGGCCTGACCCGGGATGTTGTTCAATGTTAATCAGAAGTAAAGACAAGGGCAAACAAAGTTGTTCTCTTGTTTGTATTAATTTCCAAACAAGCAATGGAGTTGTGCTGTGGGATAGTTTGCTGACAAGTTCTTGTGTGGGTAGTCTGTGTCTGAGTGTGGTGTGCAAGTGCATATGTGTTTGCGTGTGTGTTCAAGGATGTACAGTATGCCACCTGGATGTGTTTGGAGGGAAAAGAGGTGACTGGTGATTTATTGTATTCCCATCAGCTACACTCCTTGTTGAAACACTAGAGTAACATCACCACAAAATACGACAAAAGCCTGAGCCAGGATTCCATAGGCATTTCTAGAGCACCCCACAATCATATCTCCAGCTTGTCACAGGCCAATGGCCAAGAGCCAAAGGCTTACATCAATACTATTGAGTGGATGGCAGGCTGCAATCTCTTCCTATTGGCTTCAAAATGATTGGTTGACAAAGGGGTTGAAAGAGTATTTCTGTGTGGGGGAAACAGCAGAATAAGGTGTTGAGGGGGAGAAGCCTTCAGCTCTTTCCTATACGTCCTCCTCCACCTTGTCGCCATCCATAAGAAAAGCGATAGTAAAACGTGGGTTTTGTACAGTTTTCTCTAGATAAGGGACTGTTATGCCAATCCCCTTCACCCTGACTAATTTTGTCCATAATACTTAACCATTTAAAATGGTTCTTAGAGGACAGCTGGTTTTCAGTCATCATTTGATAGAATAATATTTTTTTGCTCTGAATCCTTCAATCTCATGCTGATTCTTTTGCGGTTTTAGAAGAATTCAGCAAATTAACACTTTAGTCTATTTCTGTGTGTTTATGTACTGGTGGTGACAGTCTTAATGGTGGTGACAGTCTTATAAATACAATTTGATGTCATAATGCTGTATTAAATTAGACTCCATCCTATTTATAGTACATAACAGATATAGGATTTTAATTTGATCACCCTTTTGCAATGCAGGACATTTTTACTTGTAGTGTATTTGAGGTTTAAAAAGGCTTCTGAAGTTTGTAATTTCCACTTTGAAAATTATGACTTGATTTTCCCTAACGAAAAGTGCATCAACAACTACAAAAATGGCCATTAATTATTTTCCTGCTGTAGAAAACAGTCTCACATGAAGATCTTACATCTGTACCTAATTCTTGCATCTTCAGCAGACTTTATAATGTTCCACCCCACCGCTTTACACACAGGAAGGTAAACAAATAGGTCTTCGCTGACATTTGAGCAGTACTACTTATGTGAGCCTTTTCCGTCGCTGGCTTGCATGGAAACGGTAATCAAGTGTAATGTGGCGATTGAACACCTGCCTAATTTGGATGAAGCATGCATGGGGATCTCTGGCGCTCTAATATGAGATGACAGAACATTTCTGCATGTTCACTTCTCCTCTCTAACTACCTGGACCCAGCTTCACATGACACCACTGTAAACCATGTACTGTACTCCGCTACTTGCTTCTATTGACAGAAGCATAAGGCCGATAATTACTGCATTTTACTGTCCCAGTCAAAATGGGAAATGATCTTTAGAGGAGTAGAGACGAGTAGGGGCATTGCCTATTCAGCCAGTCATGCATACGTTCTTGTAGACAGTAAGGATTCAATGGATACTGTTCATTGGTCTTCAAGGGGAAATTATTTTTCACCACGGGTAGACAGCAAGACACAGAATTCCCCCACCCCAGACCAAGCAATGAAAAGCAGTAAACATTATCAACAGGGAAACAGTCAGTAAATAATAGATGTTGTGCTGCCTACTGGCTGTTACATTGTTCAGTGTGATATGTAACAACAAGAAACAACCTTCACTGTCCCAGTATGGACAGTGAAACAGAGGAGCTTAACATTAGAACAGTGCTACTGTTATATTGTATTAGAGTGGCCTTTTACCGACCAGTAGCTACATCCTGATGGCAGGGGGTCGAAGCAGTGACTGAGTGGGTGGTCTGCATTGTGGATAATAAGGCAGGATTTTTTCCTGAATTGCACATTTGTTCAGGAGGGAAGGGTCTGGGAGTCCAATGATAATCAATACAGTATTTGTGATCGGTGGTAATTTGTTATGAATTGAAGCTGTTAGCGAACTGAAGGATTGACAGAAAATATGTGCAGATGTTACATGTTGCTGAGATGCTTATGCCATACTTTGAATTAGATATGAAAACTCAACATACATGTTAATTAAGGACATTTCCTATATACAAGCCTGCCATTCGGCTTACATTATTCTAACATTGTTTAGTGGGCAATGTTCAGTTTCTTCAGTTTTAGGAACTGGCTCAATTCATTCATTGAAATGAACCCTAATACAATATAAAAGCATATACAGTAGAAGCTGAATACAACCTCTTATAATGGAGACTGCATACGGTAAGAGACCAATCTGTTAGTGCTATTGTCCTCGTTTCCAGGACAATAGCCTTGAGTGCCAAGACACAGACTACAAATGGATGCTGCACAAATAATTTCCCTCTTTCATTTATTTAATGCCCCATTTGTTTGACTCCATTCATATTGAATGAAATAATTACTTAGAAAAACAAAGTCTAGCCATCCGTCACTGTTTTTGTTGTTGTCTGTATTTTAAGAAGGAATTCTGTGTCCTCAACTGACATAATTAGCACAACTTCTAGAGAATGTTTTGTTTGTAACTCACAGTTGCAGTGTGTGAATTTATTTGTCTCCCAGCTTCAGGTTTTAGAGTTCCTTTGATTCATGAAACAAAATGGTATCTTTTCATTTGGACTTGGTTGGTATCAGAACATCAACATGTTCAATAATAACAACATCACTGTGTGGTGATGTGGCTGTACCTTTGAAGAAGCAGTCCTTGCTGTGCACCACGTAGATCCGTCTCTTCTGCAGGCAGGCGGTGCGGTACACCTCACAGTGGTTCTCGTAGAACCTGCCATCGGAGCCGCACACTGGCACGAAGGTGGGCCGACACTTCTCCTGGCACACACACTCTGCCCGGCCCGTCACCTCCAGCAGCATACACTGGCGGCCCCTCCCACAGTATGTCCTCCTGCAGGGTCCTCCGTCTGACCCAGAGTGGACTGGAAGAAACAGAGAGAGAAAGAGGGAAGTCAGGGTTTAGGTGGGAAGAAACACTGACAGAGACTAGAATAGACAGGAAGGAAGCCAGGGTTTAGCTGGGAAGAAACACTGACAGAGACTGGAATAGACAGGAAGGAAGCCAGGGTTTAGCTGGGAAGAAACACTGACAGAGACTAGAATAGACAGGAAGGAAGCCAGGGTTTAGCTTGGAAGAAACACTGACAGAGACTAGAATAGACAGGAAGGAAGCCAGAGTTTAGCTGGGAAGAAACACTGACAGAGACTGGAATAGACAGGAAGGAAGCCAGGGTTTAGCTTGGAAGAAACACTGACAGAGACTAGAATAGACAGGAAGGAAGCCAGGGTTTAGCTTGGAAGAAACACTGACAGAGACTGGAATAGACAGGAAGGAAGCCAGGGTTTAGCTGGGAAGAAACACTGACAGAGACTAGAATAGACAGGAAGGAAGCCAGGGTTTAAGCTGGTAGACTGCCAGTAGACTGAGAAACAACATGTACTGAACAGCATCCTATCATACTAAGAAAACCCAGTATGAAAAATAGGAAGGATGGTTGGACAGGTTGTGTTGGAGGACAGAACATTAATCACTTTGAACACCTGTTGTGTGCACAAGAAAAGTGAATAAAATCACTGAAAATAACAGTGTTGTGATTTTCCATTCTGGTGGACTCATTAACACCTCCCTTGAAAAAATAACAATATATTCCACACACACACACACACACATACACACATTGCACCTTACTTCTCCTCACACATCCCTCCTAGCACCTGTCAGTCCCAGACCCCTCACCATGGAGGCCCTCTCACTCCCTGCTGATTGAATCTATTTGCACTTAAAGCAGGGCAAAAGCTGCTGAGGCTTGCAGTCACTCCACCTTGGATTGATCTTCCCGGGCCCTGGGGCCTGGGAGGGACCGCTCTCCTGGTGGGATCTGAGCTGAGATTTATGGAGCCTGGTTTGGGAAAGAGCTGGGCTGGTGTTAGGAGCTAGGCAGGGAGGAGAGAGGGATGCTGGGCTGGTGTTAGGAGCTAGGCTGGGAGGAGAGAGGGATGCTGGGCTGGTGTTAGGAGCTAGGCTGGGAGGAGAGAGGGATGCTGGGCTGGTGTTAGGAGCTAGGCAGGGAGGAGAGAGGGACACTGGGCTGGTGTTAGGAGCTAGGCTGGGAGGAGAGAGGGACGCTGGGCTGGTGTTAGGAGCTAGGCTGGAAGGAGAGAGGGACGCTGGGCTGGTGTTAGGAGCTAGGCTGGGAAGAGAGAGGGGAGATGGAGCTGGGATTAGCGGCTAGGCTGCGGCGAGAGAGGGATGCTGGGCTGGGGTTAGCGGCTAAGCTACCTTTCTGGGATGAGAGGCAGGGGATCTCAACCTCAGGGATGAAGCATCGGAGACAGGTAGGGAATTATTGTACGGGAATTTACTATATTGGGTATCTGATTAGCATCACTCAGCATAATATTTCATTCAGAATTATTCAGCATAATACATCATTGTTTGCTGCTCTAGAGGGTCATCTTTTAATTCCCTTTTATGAAACCATTGTAGCTAAACTCAAGACCTCGATCCCTACTATTATAATAAAACCGTTGAAAACACAAATTAAATCTGCCTTGAGTATAATCGTATCTAAACCCCTAGAATATTTAATAACAAAGGTGCGGTTCCATTGTTAGAGGATAAAAGTCATTTAATTACATAAAGGAGACTCCAGAGGATGCACAGACACAGAGAGAGAGAGAGAGAGAGAGAGAGAGAGAGAGAGAGAGAGAGAGAGAGAGAGAGAGAGAGAGACACACAGAGAGAGACAGAGACAGAGACAGAGACAGAGACAGAGAAAGCGTGTGTAGCTGAAGGCTGACCTGGCTTGGCCGTATTGATGTGTGCTCTGTCATAATGAAGTGTGAGGTGTCAGCCAGGAAGGAGTACAGGTACAGTCCCGGAGGGGGGTGTGTGTGCGTGTGTTCTGGGGGAGGATGTATGTATCCGCAAATCATCTGTGGGAATGCAAATACCCCGGCTCCTCAGTGACCTTGTTGTCGTTGTCAAGGTCAGGTGACGATTACTGGATTGTTTGTATTCTCCAAGCACCAAAGACGAAATGCTCAGCACCGTCCAGAACCACTGGTTGTTTTCTTTTTCCCACCTCCCCCCGCCGCTTCCCCCGTCCCTTCCCCAACAAGAAAAGTTCTGTGGTTCTGGTGTTTAAATTCCGCCGTGCCTACAGTAAGCCTTCCTTCTCTACTCTGGTGGACCATGTAAGCTTCAGTTGTGACTAGCTTGGGAAGCTGAAGTGTCATTTGAAAATCCTGTCTGAGCTGCAGCTCAATCGTTCTACATGGGCACTTACAAGTTCAACCAAGCCTCTGTGCCAATGGCAGTGAGGACCTCCTGACAGACCAGCGGCGACAGGGCCTCACATCTCTAGTCCCTGCTTTCAGTCTTCTCTTTGTCTATCTATTAGTCCCTCCTATCTAAACTCCAGTGGGCTTAGGCAGAATCCAGACATTGTCCCTCATAATAATCCAAGACTTCTAAACTTTTGTGTGAACATTGTCACTACGATCTATCATTGTTCCGTCTGTTATCCTCTTGTCATAATCACAAGTCACATGAATATAGTATGAATAAGTACAATGTAAAGTTGTACACAAAAGGCCTAAAACTATTTTGCCTTGTTATGATATTTACCAGAGGAATGTCTGCGTACTCCCCTGAGTGCTTGATATTTACCAGAAGAAGGTGTACGTCCCCCCCTGAGTGCTCGATATTTACCAGAGGAAAGTGTACGTCCTCCCCTGAGTGCTCGATATTTACCAGAGGAAAGTGTACGTCCTCCCCTGAGTGCTCGATATTTACCAGAGGAAGGTGTACGTCCTCCCCTGAGTGCTCGATATTTACCAGAGGAAGGTGTACGTCCTCCCCTGAGTGCTTGATGGATTGACATTTGCTTTATTAATCCTTTTATGAAATAACAATCTTTCATTTTGCTCCCTTCAGATGCATCAAGTTTCTGTAATGAAAGGGTATCTTCAACAACATCTATCTGCAAAACCAGTATGTCAGTATACTCTGGAGGCAGAAGGACATGCTCTGTATTTAGTCGATAAAACACCTCAATTTGTACCTGAGGCTACATACTAAGCCTGATTAACATTTAAACAGCAATTAAAGCAAACTTTCCAAACCACAAAAGAAGAGATATGGCTGAGTTATCTGCCTTGAAACACTGAGGGACACTTAGAGGGAGGGAGACTGCCTGGCCTGCCAAACTGCTCTAATTAGAGAGGAAGTGCCACTTCCCTAGTGATGCGGGAATTCCAGTAACAGAGTAATAACTGAGCACCAATCTACAGTCTTTGTCGTTTCTTTACTGCTAGTCACATCTCCTTAGGCTTAGGATATGGCATTTGCAAATACAATGTGGACATTGTGTTTTCCAAAAGGAGGCTTTGGATTCTGCAATGATTTCCCAGATCATTCTATTTGGGTTAAATCAGATGAACATAAACACATTAAGAGACATGGCGTCAAACCTCTTCTCCCTCTGTGTGACACAGTCAGGCAAAGTGTTTGTGACAGATATTGTTTGAATATCAATGGACAAGAGGTCAGAGCTTGGGTGAGAGACTGCAGTGTATAAGATAAGTTCTCATGTCTGTGACATTGTGCCTATCGACCCCAATGGACATATAAATTCATAGAGCTAAGATTTGAGCTGAGACTGAAACTAGCCCAACCTATAACCCTCTATGACCTCCCAGATGTGAGGATTTGTAATGAACTCAATAAAGTTGACTTGACTTGGATGAGGATTGCAGCCAGGTCACATACGTATGTTAGAGTTTTTCATCACGAATCTTGTTCTGGAGGCAGCTCTGCAGAGTGGTCAGTAGCTGACACAGCAACAAAGTAATACAACCTGATTTTAAACCTAACCCTAACCACATTGCTAACCCTAATGCCTAACCCTAACCTTAAATTAAGACCAAAAAGCACATTTTTGTTTTCATTAATATTTACATTATAGTCAATTTTGACTTCGGAGCTCGCCCATCTAATGGAAATCGCTCAGTTCTGCCTCAAGGACAAGGCTCATCTCAACCTGTGTCACATACAGTGTCCTGAAAACAATTCTTCCAATTAAATTAAATGCTAATGTTCTGTTTTTATATCTGACCTCGAAAGATAGAAAAATACTCCCTCTGGCAGTGGTTTGAGGGAATTATGAAGTAACTTTAAAGGATAATTACGTTCAATATGAATTTTAACTAAAACTATTTTTCTCAATTAAGTGTTGCAAATTACCCATTAACTGCATGACCTCCTTCGTCGTGATAGGTTATCCAATATGCTGGGCTTTTCCACGGGAGATGAAAGTAGATATAGAACAGAAAGCTGAATATGGCGCTACAAGTACAAGATGACAGAAGTATTATTCACTTTAGAAAGTATCAAAAGTTCAAAGGTCCTAGATACTTTTGTAATACAACTTACAAGGCAACTCCAGCGCACAATACAAATGACCCATGAGGCCTCACTCATAGTTCTACTCAGACTACAGATGGTCATACTATCAACACATCTGTTGATAAGCAACTGCTTGCTAAGGTTACGGTTAGAGTTAGGGTAAGTTAAGAATAAGGGTTAGAGTAAGGGTTAAGGTTAGAGTTAGGGATAGGGTTAAGTTTAGGCTTAGGATAAGGGTTAAGGTTAGGATTAGTAGCTAGTTAGTGGAAATGTCTGTACATTGTCCGTAGAGCATTTACAGATGGACTATCCAAATAAAGTGTTACCCTAACTTCCTGCTCTGTTTATAAGCTGCTGCCGCTCTCTACGCCCGAAACAGAACACTTTTAATTTATTAATCATAAGTAGGGCCATTTACCTTGGTTCTTGCTCAAGCACTAGTTAATTTTAGAGCCAAAATAGAACCAAGAGTGTGAACATGAAAACCAAACAGACAATACAGAGTACTTCTTCACTTAGGTGTGACCTGGGCAGGTATCTGTATTTCAGGGTCAAGCACAAAACGATGACTCTGTATTCAATGGAGGGCAGTTTAAAGAAGGTACATCAAGAGGCAGACATAAAAGACAGGTGAAAGAGTGTGAAGAAGGGTCAAAGACGCTGAGACATTGTAACAGAGAGAGGTATAGAGAAGTTGACAGAGAGAGGTATAGAGAAGTGGAACAGACAGAGGTATAGAGAAGTGGAACAGACAGAGGTATAGAGAAGTGGAACAGAGAGGTGTAGAGAAGTGGAACAGAGACCGGTATAGAGAAGTGGAACAGACAGAGGTATAGAGAGGTGGACAGAGAGATGTATAGAGAAGTAGAACAGACAGAGGTATAGAGAAGTGGAACAGAGAGAGGTATAGAGAAGTGGAACAGAGAGCGGTATAGAGAAGTGGAACAGAGAGAGGGATATAGAAGTGGAAAAGAGAGAGGTATAGAGAACTGGAACAGACAGAGGTATAGAGAAGTGGACAGAGAGAGGTATAGAGAAGTGGAACAGACAGAGGTATAGAGAAGTGGAACAGAGAGGTGTAGAGAAGTGGAACAGAGACCGGTATAGAGAAGTGGAACAGACAGAGGTATAGAGAAGTGGACAGAGAGATGTATAGAGAAGTAGAACAGACAGAGGTATAGAGAAGTGGAACAGAGAGAGGGATAGAGAAGTGGAACAGAGAGCGGTATAGAGAAGTGGAACAGAGAGAGGTATAGAGAACTGGAACAGACAGAGGTATAGAGAAGTGGAACAGACAGAGGTATAGAGAAGAGTAACAGACAGAGGTATAGAGAAGTGGAACAGACAGAGGTATAGAGAAGAGTAACAGACAGGTATAGAGAAGTGGAACAGACAGAGGTATAGAGAAGTGGAATTGACAGAGGTATAGAGAAGTGGAACAGCGAGAGGTATAGAGAAGTTGAACAGAGTGAGGGATAGCGAAGGAGAATTTGAGAAAATAGATGGGGAGTCAGGAGAATAGATGGGCAATCAGGAGAATAGATGGGGAGTCAGGAGAATAGATGGGGAGTCAGGAGAATAGATGGGGAGTCAGGAGAATAGATGGGCAGTCAGGAGAATAGATGGGCAGTCAGGAGAATAGATGGGGAGTCAGGAGAATAGATGGGGAGTCAGGAGAATAGATGGGGAGTCAGGAGAATAGATGGGGAGTCAGGAGAATAGATGGGCAGTCAGGAGAATAGATGGGCAGTCAGGAGAATATATGGGCAGTCAGGAGAATAGATGGGGAGTCAGGAGAATAGATGGGCAGTCAGGAGAATAGATGGGGAGTCAGGAGAATAGATGGGGAGTCAGGAGAATAGATGGGGAGTCAGGAGAATAGATGGTCAGTCAGGAGAATAGATGGGGAGTCAGGAGAATAGATGGGCAGTCAGGAGAATAGATGGGGAGTCAGGAGAATAGATGGGGAGTCAGGAGAATAGATGGGGAGTCAGGAGAATAGATGGGGAGTCAGGAGAATAGATGGGGAGTCAGGAGAATAGATGGGGAGTCAGGAGAATAGATGGGGAGTCAGGAGAATAGATGGGGAGTCAGGAGAATGTCAGATGGGAAGATAGTAGGCTACACTCAGAAGAAAAGGTGCTATCTAGAACCTTAAATGGTTCTTCGGCTGTCCCCATCTAGAACCCTTTCTACAGAGGTTTCTACATGGGTTCTACCTGGAACCAAAAAGGGTTCTGCCTGGAACCAAAAAGGATTCTCCTATGGGGACTGCCAAATAAAACTTTTGGAACCCTTTTCTCTAAGAGTGTAGGCTGGGCTCTAAAGACGGTTATATCAGGCACAGAAACACAGGCGAAGGAGGCCACAGACCAAATGTCACTGGGCTCGTCTGGCTGGCTTGGCTGATAGGACTTTATTGATTTTCCATCCCAATCCCTTTGCAGGCTCTGAAGGGCTCAGCGAGCTGCTGTGGAGAGGCTGGCTGGCGGCTGGTGTGGTCTGTCTACACACACCTGACACTTTAACCGGTTTACTGCAGCGGGCTAAATCAGGGTCAATTTTGAGATTGCATCCCAATATTACACTTTATATACTGTACATCACAGAAGACTGGAATATAACAAAACTGTTTGACATAGAAACACTGGATGCAAATATGTTTATTAATTATGAAATTATAAAAAATATGAATAACATTCCACCCGTGAGGCCATTAGATAATTTGACTGCAGGAGGAAAGGACTACACACCTCTGTGGGTTATAGGAAGGAGCTATATCATTTACTGTATAATAAAGAGCTTGGCTCAGGGACTTTGCATTCGCTAAATAATACGAATTCCACCCAGTTTGTTTAGATTGCTTAGTCTGCTATTGCACATTCTAATGATAGTGACATAAAGTCATTTGGCAAATGACCAGAAAGTTATCATAGATGCTTTAATCCACAGATGCTCAGTAATATTAGCTGCACTGGCCTGAAACCCAGAGAGGAAGTTAATGACTTTGTGTGGATAGTTATCAGGAAATTATTCTCAGTAAGTATTAACTTAATGGTTTGACAGTTGTATGCATGTGTGTTTGTACACCATATGTCACCATATGTCACCATATGTTCAACTCATGTTTCTGCACACTTTTCAGCTTCTCATCTTAGATGTTATATTCCAATTGTGTGTGTGTGTGTGTGTGTGTGTGTGTTCGCATGTGTGTTAAAGCATACAGTAGTAGCTAATGTTTCTGTACTCTTTTCAGCTTCTCATCTTAGATGTTATATTCCAATTGTGTGTGTGTGTGTGTGTGTATGTGTGTGTGTGTGTGTGTGTGTGTGTGTGTGTGTTAAAGCATACAGTAGTAGCTAATGTTTCTGTACTCTTTTCAGCTTATCTTAGATGTTATATTCCAATCGTGTGTGTGTGTATATGTGTGTGTGTGTTCGCATGTGTGTTAAAGCGTACAGTAGTAGCTAGAAATGCTGATGATGGATCTGCAGGGTTCAGAGACGTTGGTCCAGTGCTGTAATGTTATTTACTGCCATCCCATAATCACTAAACCTTGAGCATCAGTCCACATCAGGCGCCCCACTAATTTCTCCCCATTAATGGCCATCAGCTAGACCAACAGTGAATTAAGCCTATCAACGCATTTTCTGCACAATCCTCCCAAACAGCAAAGGTGATAATAAACTATGGTGTACGATGAAACATCCCAAGTGGAGTTCCATCTCAGGGGTGTGTATGGTGGTGTGAAGCAGTGAAACATCCCAAGTGGAGTTCCATCTCAGGGGTGTGTATGGTGGTGTGAAGCAGTGAAACATCCCTCATGTGTCCTACACAGCTGTCTCGGAAATACATTTAACCCATGTAACAGTATAGCTTCCATCCCTCTCCTCACCTCTACCTGGGCTCGAACCAGGGACCCTCTACACACATCGACAACAGCCACCCTCGAAGCATTGTTAAGGGGAACAACTACTTCAAGGTCTCAGAGCGAGTGACGTCACCGATTGAAAAAAAGAATTGTGCACACCCCGCTAACTAGCTAGCCTTTTCACATTGGTTACACTTCATAAATAAACTTAACTTAAATAAAATGTTCCTTTTATGGCCGAAAGAATAGGACTGTGTGTGTACTGTATGTGTCTGTGTGTGTGCACGTATGTGTGTATGTGTGTGTGTGGTTGTGCACGTGTCTACTTATAGTGTATGTGTGAAAATATGTAAATGTTATACATGCAAATGTCTTATGCTCATTTTCATATTCAAAGGCAGTGTTAACTAGTTTTATCAGTATGCTACTTATTACAAACATGTCCTGCTCTTGCACGTGCATGCGCTTGTGTATCCATGTGTGTGCGAGCGTGTATCTGTTTAGCATGCGTGTGTGTCTGTGTATCCCTCTGTGTACGCACACGCATGTGTATAATGCTACGCGTCTTCATCTGATTGATCTGTCTGCAGTCTTGCGGAGCCAGGGGTGGGCGGGAGGTGAGAGGGGTGAGGGGGTTAGAGAGAGACAGGAAGACAGGATCAAGGGTACCTCACATTTCACATAACCCAGGATCTCACTCCCGATCTGGGCTTAAGCTAATTTGCTTCCCCTAGTCTGCAGCAAGTGGTTGGTTTTAGTTGTTTTGTTTTCCCTCCATAGAGAACAGAAGCAGGGATTTTTATCATTACTTCAAAAAGTAAATAACGGCAGAAAGAATAGTTGAATAAATATTGATATTTTACTGTGCTGTATTTATCACATGTCCACATCAAAACATCAACAATAGCAATTCCTGGTAGGTTGGAGGTGAAACCTCACATAGTAGGAATATTCTGAATGTGTTATTCAAGCACTCCCTCTACAGTGTCAGAGTACGTAGTGGACAAACCTTGTGACAGCCACAGAACTAGAAACATTATATGTCTATGTTACAACACTCTGTCCAGCACTAGAATACGTTGTTCATCACTAACACAATAGGTTTGGATTGTACAGTGTGTAATAGGAAGAAGCACTAGTTCATTAACAAGGACTCTGAACGTCTGTGATCGTTTATTATTGTCAGTGATGTTAAGGGCCCCTGAGTGGCATAGCAGTCTAAGGCACTGCATCTCAGTGCTAGAGGCGTCACTACAGACCCTGGTTCCATTCCAGGCTGTATCACAACCGGCCGTGATTGGGAGTCCCATAGGGCGGCGCACAATTGGCCCAGGAATCACACTGTAATCCCAATGACTCACATGTTGTGTTTCCAATTCTGCAGCTACTTTTGACAGCTAAGCTTTGGAGTGATGCTGCCACTGTAGCCGTTGATGCTCCTGAATGGCTTGTACATAACCTGAACACATATGGTTACAGTATCATTATGCCACATTTGCTGTTAGGAATGGCTTCAGTCTTCAACAGACTTTTAAAGTTGATATGGAGCTCTCTTTTGCCAGTTTCTGAAATCAGTTTCTGAAATAACTGCAGTGTTTCCCAAACTCAGTGCTCGGGACCCCAAGGGGTGCACGTCTTGTTTTTTTGCAGAACTACACAGCTGATTCAAATAATCAACTAATCATCAAGCTCTGAGAATTTGAATCAGCTGTGTAGTTTTAGGCACAAACCATTTCACAATGAAGGGCTCTTTTTATTTATTTATTTAATGTAACCTTTATTTAACTAGGCAAGTCAGTTAAGAACAAACTCTTATTTTCAATGACGGCCTAGGAACAGTGGGTTAACTGCCTTTTTCAGGGGCCGAACGACAGATTTTTACCTTGGCAGCTCGGGGATTCAATCTTGCAACTTTACGGTTACTAGTTCAACACTCTAACCACTAGACTACCTGCCGCCCCAATCTAACGACTGGATGTCGTTTTCCACACTATCATGCCACAATTGCATAGTTGTTAAGTTCAGAATCAGATCTCTCTCTCCTGAGTCATCTTATCATAAGTATACTGTGCATACTGTGCATCTGAATTATCTTTAAGATGAGGCATCATATCTTTCTTCAATTGTTGACTGTTTTAATTCCAGATAGAAAATAAACGAATTAAAATGAACAGGGAACAAAGGCATAATAGAAATAGAGGTGAGGTCGGAAATATCAATAATAGTTCAATCTCATTCATGTCAGTCAAGCAATGTACTGTAAACGGAGACAGAGACGGAGACGGAGACAGAGAGAGAGTCCAGTTTGCTCTGCTGTTTCTGTGAGTCGGGAAATTTCATCCGCTTGCCTGAAATGGGTTATCTCTCTCCTCAGTGAGAGGAGTGCAGAAAGAATGATGCAAAATCTACATCACCAATCTACTGTGTCTACACAGCTCTGAGCCATTCACCTAGGAAACAGCAGCACTGCAGAGTGCTTGGGGAGGTTTTAAAGAGCTCTAAAAACCTTTAACGTTACTTTGCATGTCAATAGAGCAAAAACATTGTCTGCTACAGCAAGATGAAATCTTACAATTGGTCAGGGATTGTTGTTGGCAGGGACCATTTTCAATCCTTATTATTTAGATATCTTAGTTTATTAAAGGTATAATAAAATCTATTCTATTCAGGAGCCAGAATTAGAAATATTGAATAAAACATCCACATGTCTTTATTCTGAGCTCTCAGATCTAATGTTTAAATGATGATTTGCCTCAAGGTAACCCCAATGCATCATGGGAAATTCAAGATGGCCAGGAATCATTCTTATCAGATTACAATGATGAAGGAAAACCACAATGACAGACAGAAGCTCAGCAGCAACCACAAAAAAAGTTATACTAAAATAAAAATAACTGTTTGACCGCTCAGAAAATACACGACATTGTCCAGCCGGAACAGGCATTCATCTTGAGCTCCCATCAGGCCCAGTCAGGCCTCCCATCAGGCCCAGTCAGGCCTCCCATCAGGCCCAGTCAGGCCTCCCATCAGGCCCAGTCAGGTCTCCATCAGGCCCAGTCAGGCCTCCCATCAGGCCCAGTCAGGTCTCCCATCAGGCCCAGTCAGGTCTCCCATCAGGCCCAGTCGGGTCTCCCATCAGGCCCAGTCAGGTCTCCCATCAGGCCCAGTCAGGTCACTCATCAGGCCCAGTCAGGTCTCCCATCAGGCCCAGTCAGATCTCCCATCAGGCCCAGTCAGGTCACTCATCAGGCCCAGTCAGGTCACTCATCAGGCCCAGTCAGGTCTCCCATCAGGCCCAGTCAGATCTCCCATCAGGCCCAGTCAGGTCACTCATCAGGCCCAGTCAGGTCACTCATCAGGCCCAGTCAGGTCTCCCATCAGGCCCAGTCAGATCTCCCATCAGGCCCAGTCAGGTCACTCATCAGTCCCAGTCAGGTCACTCATCAGGCCCAGTCAGGTCTCCCATGAGGCCCAGTAAGGTCTGTTTGGTGGGTCAGCGGTTCAGGCTGGATCGTGTTGACAGCAGCCTGTCATTGCTCAGGCGGTGTATTTTAGTTAGAGTGAAATGTGTTTTGAATAAGGAATAATAAACTTACTGTGACCCTAGCTAGGAACTTTGAGGGCATTGTTTTTTCCATGCTGTTTGAAATGTTTGACTCCACTAAAGTTTTCCAGAACAACATACAGTGTTGTTGAGGTTGTCTTTGGCTATGCATTAATATACCTATTCAAATCATCAAAACCATGTTATCTACTTTCCTCTCTCACCTCAGTCAGTAATTTAATCACTTCGATATAACTATTAAGTAAAACATTTTTTTTTA
The DNA here is from genome assembly GCA_030435695.1 of Brachymystax lenok tsinlingensis. Classification (NCBI taxonomy): domain Eukaryota; kingdom Metazoa; phylum Chordata; class Actinopteri; order Salmoniformes; family Salmonidae; genus Brachymystax; species Brachymystax lenok. Next base: position 40,399,194 of record CM059792.1, on the reverse strand, counting down.
AGTTAGTGCTCAAAAGGAGGGTCATGAAGGGACCAGAACGGAGAACACTCACTCTCAATCAGAACAAAACTAAGCAATAAGGCCAGAGGGGGTGTGGTATATGGTCAATAAACCACGACTTAGGGCTGTTCTTAAGCACAACTCAACATGGAATGCCTGGATACAGCCCTTAGCTAGGGTATATTGGCCATATACCACAAACCTCTGAGGTGCCTTATTGCTATTATAAACTGGTTACCAACGTAATTAGAGGTGTAAAAATAAACGTTTTGTCATACCAGTGGTATACGTTCTGATTTATCACGGCTGTCAGCCAATCAGCATTCAGGGCTCGAACCACCCAGTTTATAATACATAATAGATAGCCCCTGTGAATAAGTGATGAAGGAGAGCCAAGAGAAAATGATTTGCTGCTAAGGGACACACAAGCTATTTCCCTTTCCCTAGCACCAAAACGTAGACCAGCCTTCCACCACGATAAACTGAAACGGAAAGGTATATGGTGCAAGGGTGGAGATGTATCATGTGTTGGTCACATATGGTATATTGTGTGGCCCCACTTTATTTGTTTCATATTTTAAATAGTTTTAGACGCTAAAGCAATAGGCACGCATGTGTGAATATACATCACTTTGCTTTTATGCGTATAAACCAGTTGTACAAACAAGGATCCATGCAAGACGTTAGACATATGTCGGCATACAATCTCAGACTTAGCCCATATGGGGAAAAAAACATTTCACTGTATTTAACGTCACGTAAAATGTATTTCAAATACATGTTGAATCAACATTGTTGATACATTTGGATCTTTGCTCAAATGCATGTAATGCATGTAATGCCTGACAATATTCCAGGCTATGTCATCTAGTCTACAGGGTGGCCAAAGTGCTTCTTAATTTGGCTTCTTAAATTACGGAATAATCAAGGAAGAAAAATGTTTGTGCCACCAAGCCAAAACTTTGGCAGTGATATACATTTTATGTGATGGTGAGTAAAAAAATACCTTTCGATTTCACCTTATTTTAACATTTTGTCATAAAGAGCACATGTTCAACTTCATAAAAAACATGTTTTCCCATCTCAAGAGGTATAGAAAATACTATAGCAAGTGCCTGTGTTCAGCTTAATTGAATAATGAAAAAAATCTAGCGCCAGAGATCGGCCACTAGGCTGTTTTTATTACTATTTTATTTCTTATTGTTTTAAACAACAACTATACATTGTACACTGCTCCACAATATCACAATATGCCCAAGTGCAGGACTAGGTCTTGTGTTTCCAATGAGCGGTATTAATATGGCTCGACAGTGGATGGTAATCAGTGTTATGGTGCATTTGTAACCAAGTGGGAAGTGGGAATTTCCCACATCTGGAAAAAATCCACTTGAACCGCCCTCCAACTGGTAATTACTTGTTAAGTCAGCCATGAATCCTCTTGTGACAGGGGGAATGGGAGCTTGTTGTGTGCAACAGGGAGGGGCCATTGAATGCAAGATTCACACAAAAGAAGTAACTGTTAAAACATCTCTAGCCCGTCTATCTATTGGTAAGAGGGCTGATGTGCTATGCTCGACCCGTTCAGTTTTTCACCACAAAACACTAGAAAATTGTCAAAAAGAGTAGAACGAGCTCACCTGCTTTTACAGTATAATTTGACTATAAGATGATCAATGTTTTTTTTTAAATAAATATTTAATAGTTTCACCATATTAAAACAAATATTCAGTTAATGTAAAAGGGTTGATGTTAAAATGAGGGCCAGATGTAAATTAATCACTAATCACATGAAATCATTTCTTCAGAAAGCAACACAATAACTAGTTCCTTACAATGATGGTGTAAACCTTTAGTCTGAATTTAAAATGGATTCAATATACTTTTTTCTCACCCATCTACACACAATACCCAATAATGACAAAAGGAAAATATATTGTAAATGAAATACAGAAATATCTCATTTACATAAGTATTCCCACCACTGAGTCAATACTTTGTAGAAGCACCTTTGGCAGCAATTACAGCTGTCAGTCTTTCTGGGTAAGTCTCTAAGAGCTTTCCACACCTGGACTGCGCAACATTTGCCCACTATTCTTTAAAAAATGATTCAAGCTCTGTCAAATTGGTTGATAGACAAACATCATTGCTAGACAACCATTTTCAGTTCTTGCAATAGATTTTTAAGTAGATTTAAGACAAACCTGTAACTCAACCACTCAGGAACATTCAGTGTCTTCTTGGTAAGCAACTCAAGTGTAGATTTGGCCTTGTGTTTCAGGTTATTGCTGAAAGGTGAATTCATCTCCCAGTGTCTGTTGGAAAGCAGACTGAACCATGTTTTCCTCTAGGATTTTGTCTGTGTTTAGCTCCATTCCATTTCTGTTTGATCCTTAAAAACTCCCCAGTCCTTAATGATTACAAGCATATCCATAACCTGATGCAGCCACCACTATGCTTGAAAATATGAAGAGTGGTACTCAGTAATATGTTGTTTGGGCTTTGACCCAAACATAACCCTTTGTGTTCAGGACAACAAGTGAATTGTTTGCCACATTCTTTGCAGTATTACTTTTGTGCCTTGTTTCAAACAGGATGCATGAATATTTGTATTCTGTACAGGCTTCCTTCTTTTCACTCTGTCAATTAGGTTAGTATTGTGGAGTAACTACAATGTTCTTGATCCATCCTCAATTTCCTCCTATCACGGCCATTAACCTCTGTTACTGTTTTAAAGTCACCATTAGCCTCATGGTAAAATCCCTGAGCGGTTAGGAAGGACGCCTGTATCTTTGTAGTGACTTGGTATATTGAAACGCGATCCAAATTGTAACTTCACCATGCTCAAAGGGATATTCAATTCATTTTTACCCATCTTACCAATAGGTGCCCTTCTTTGCGAGGCATTGGAAAACCTCCCTGGTCTTTGTGGTTGAATCTATGTTTGAAATTCACTGCTAGACTGAGAGATCTTACAGATAATTGTGGTGTGGGGTACAGAGACGAGGAAGTCATTCAAAAAGCATGTTAAAGACTATTATTGCACACAGAGTGAGTCCATGTAACTTATTATGTGACTTGTTAAGCACATATTTACTCCTGAACTTATCTAGACTTGCCATAACAAAGGGGTTGAATACTTTTTGACTCAAGACATTTCAGATTTACATTTTTAAAATCACTTTGACATTATGGGGTATTGTGTGTAGGCCAGTGATTTTAAATTCAGGCTGTAACACAACAGAATTAGGAAAAAGTCAAGGGGTGTGAATACTTTCTGAAGGCACAGTATATGTGAAACTATATTCTAAAATACATGTATTTCAGAAAATATTTTTAAATACATGAAAATAATTTTCCGATACATTTAACATGCTGTATATAGTGATATACAGTGATTTATAGTGATTTACATATATGTATATATACATTTTCAATACATTCAGCAATATATGTTGGAATGTATTTAAAATGTATTAACAAATGAATAAATGTAATACATTATTTGGCCAATTTCAAATATTTCACACATCCCAAAAACGTATCAAAAAATATATTTAAATGTGTTATTTTCCATATGGGAGAGGTTGAATTGTTGATTTGCCATATTTCAGATCATCTTGGTTGCATTACGTACAGCATGGGAAACGTGAGGACAGCTCTGTTTGACTTCTGTGCCTATAGCGTCTGGGTCGTAGCCTACAGAGCACCAATGCTATTTGCTTTGTCTTGGCCTGCACATTTCTACTGCTTTTACTCAAACAATGCTCCCCGCTGCCAATTAGACACAGCTGTCTTAATCAAGCCATTTTTCTCAGAGCGGTGGAGCACACTTTCAGTTTCACATTAATTGTTTACGTGCGAGGGAGGCAGGGCAGCAATTATTGGTCAGCTAAGAGCAGCTTCAGAAGCAGGCACATTTTATTTAAAATTAGCTAATTAGCTGAACTTCACAGTGGAAACTGAACACCTGTCATCAAACACCAAAACCTCAATGTACTCTCTCTATCTTTGTCCCAAATGGCACCCTGTGACCACATGCAGTAAAAATTTACTCTCACTTCCTCAAATGGCACCCTGTGACCACATGCAGTATAAATGTACTCTCACTTCCTCAAATGGCACCCTGTGACCACATGCAGTATAAATGTACTCTCACTTCCTCACACGTAAACACACATTTATACTCTCTCACATGCATACATTCACCCATATATTCACACAGTCACTCACAAATGCATTACTTGGATAAAAGTTGTTTGGCGCGGTAGCCGAGAGAGTCTATTCTCTGCAACTGATGATATTATGAGTGCAGATGCAGCGCTTAGCTCCACAGCCCCCCACATGGGAGCACTAAAAGCAAATCCTGACCCTGTTGATCATTAATAATTCACAGGAAATCAGGGTTAAAATGAGTGCACCGTCGAGTGACACATCATTTATACACAGGCCGGAGATGGTCTCCAACATCATAAAGTTTGTATAAGGCGCAGCCCTATGCCACCCAGCTCCTGTAACTGTCCACGTTTCAACATTAGATCCATAATGCTGTGAGTCATCCTCCATTTGGCTGCCGTCCACTGGCCCGCTCGCCCAGCTTAATGGCAGGGTGAAAATTAAGAGTTTCATTCCAAAACGCTATAAATAAAAAAATTGAAATGTTTGTGAATTAGCTTTTATAGTTTTAAGAAATGATGAAAGAGATTGGTGTGTTTTTTCAATATCTAATCATGGCATGGGGTTGTTCAATGTTTGTTTAAAATCACTCCGTTTTTTTTCAGAGAGACAAATAATCATGTTTTTTTTGCAAAATCCTATATACCCACCTCACTGTCAGAGAAATAAGTAGTACTCCTAGGTTTTATACAGTCAAATGTAAGAAATACAAACATTTCGAATAAATAAATAATTAAATACAGTAATATGAGAGCTGTATGTAAAACATTTACATTTGACATATAGTAATTTAGCAGATGCTCTTATTCAGAGCGACTTATGGTAAGTGCATTCATCTTGAGATAGCTAGGTGAGACAACCACATATCACAGTCAAATATACAGGATAAAAACATTCAATTCCAGCATTTAGCAAAAAGAAAAATGTCTGAGAACAGTAATATTTTGCACACACAAATGAAGGTACCCATAAGAAATAATTTCAAATGAAAATACACAAATGTGGAAAATAAACTCTTCAAAACAGAGCTGGCTGTCCCGCCAGCCGCCATGGTGGGAATAGAGGCCCATCATCACCTGGTCATGGCCATGATGGTCCACAGCCAGATAGAGACTCATACAGCAGGACCACAGCCAGATAGAGACTCATACAGCAGGACCACAGCCAGATAGAGACTCATACAGTAGGACCATAGCCATATAGAGATTCATACAGCAGGACCACAGCCAGATAGAGACTCATACAGCAGGACCACAGCCAGATAGAGACTCATACAGCAGGACCACAGCCAGATAGAGACTCATACAGCAGGACCACAGCCAGATAGAGACTCATACAGTAGGACCATAGCCATATAGAGATTCATACAGCAGGACCACAGCCAGATAGAGACTCATACAGCAGGACCACAGCCAGATAGAGACTCATACAGCAGGACCACAGCCAACATATTTTTCCACCACCACATCACCGACTCATCTAGATGGAGATGTTAGCCCACACCAGGGCTGCATCTAAAAACTCTAAAGTGGTTACCTTCCTCGTCCCCTTTAGGTCATCTGCACTGACCTAATTTAATAACCTCATTTCATTTTTAGAGAGAATCCCTTTTCCGAGAGAATCCAACATGTTGTTTTCAACAATGTGTTTTCATATTAAAGGAGAGATTACAAGTCTTGTCAGGTTTGAACAAGTATGACTTAAAAAGGTTCAAAACGTGGGCAGTTATTAGTCTTTTTGGACAGAAATAAAACAGACAGGTTACAGTAAAGTATTTGGCAATGTAGATCACGCAAGCCTGTCACCTGCTGACATTAGTCGTATTATTTCTGCAACACGAGAGTCTTTCAGAAGTTAAAAAGAGAGATTTGGAAGAGGTCTCGCTCCAACAGGATTTCAAGGCAACCCGACAGTGCTTTGAATTAAACAGGTAGGGGAGATTTGCATTTTATGGTGGTCTTATGGCCTTATTTTGCCCTTGAAATGGGTGAGGAAGGGTCATTTCTCGTATCAATACAAGGTCTCGCCTGTGAAAGTATCTACTCAACAAACATAATAAATTAATATATCTCTGAAATATTAGTAACTTTCTTTGGTGTCACACGCATGTCACTTCACCCCTACCTACATGTACAAATGACCTCTAACCTGTACCCCCGCACATTGACTCGGTACCGGTACCCCCTGTATATAGCGTCCTTATTGTTATTTTATTGTGTAACTTTATATAATTTTTTTACTTTAGTTTATTCTGTACATTTTTTCTTAACTCTTACTTGAACTGCGCTGCTGGTTAAGTGCTTGTAGTAAGCATTTCACTATAAGGTCTGCACATGTTGTATTTGGCGCATGTGACAAATAAAAGTTTGATTTGATTTGATGTACGTATCACATGTTTGTATCACATAACTAATGTAGTGGTTTGGTATTTAAAGCCGTACCAAATGGGTGAATTTGTTGTTGAGGTTTGATGAGTGAAGAGTGCTCACTACTTCAGGATTATACCTTCATCATGAATGAACATATAATCTACTGTCATTTCAATGGATTAAACTATCCTCCAGTTCACACAGAAAAGTGAGAATGTGTTTACGTGGGGAAAACAATTATACTCACTAGCAGACAAATGACCACTTTGAAAATCAAGCCATCAACACATTCATGCAGAACAGTTTTTCAGTAGTACCTGCTCGTTCTAGGTGAAAGACACCTGAATCAGTTCATATTTTACATTTGTGACATATTCTTCCTAATCACCTCAATTAATATTCATTAACGCAGTTTTGATGTTAACAAAGCTTGAAAATTGACAGCGCGTTGTCTAGTTCAACTTTCTCCCTCAAATTCCTTCCACGCTTTCATTTAATATCCCTGTCATTTTTATGGGTCCATTATATTTTCGGGGAAAGCTTTCAAAATGAATGCCTGTCTAACCATGCAAATGATTCAGGGAGAGTCCCGCATATCTGAAGCCTCCAGAGCATTTGCATTTTGTAAATGCTGTCAGATAGTTTTTAAACTGGCTTGTATCCTCCACAAATTCCTTTAATATGATTTATACTTCCTGCTGTGCAAGAAAATACGCAGAAAAATGGATCGATGACACACTGTATACAACTTGCTTAGGCTGGGAAAGATGCAGCATGGATGAAAGGGTAAATACACACGGGAATAAATCAATATCAGTTTGGGTGTGAGCAAGGGGGTAAAACCATTGTGCTGGGTAAGTGTAAGGGCTGGTTCCAAGGCGAGACAAAACTGCTTTACTTGGCAAAGGATAGTTAGAGGAGAAAAACAAGTACACTTCTCTAACACACACATACACACACCACATGCTCTCTCTCTTTTCTCTCTTTCCTTCCCTCTCTTTCTCTCCCTCTCTTTCTCTTGCTATCTCTCAGCTCTCTCTTTCTCCCTCTCTCTCTTCTCTGTGACGGCCCCCTAGCAAGCAGGCTTCCCCTGCGGACCAGGGTATGGGGAGGAGGGAAGGAAATGTCAAAATCACACAGCACATCTAATAACAGGCGAGTGCTGCAATGACTCTCTCTGGAACGTCAGGGATTAAGGAGAAAAGGGGAAATGCCTTGAATGTTATGTTCTTGGGACGTGTCTGCTAGCAATCTAATTACTTCATTCAGCCAGTGGAGAGAGTGCATGCAGGAAAACAAATCAAGGAGAAAATGAACTGAGCAGAGAGGAGAAATAGGCACAAGAAATAACTTGAGAACCCTTTGGCTTTGGTTCTGGATAGAGTTACTGCTTAATGCAAATGAAGGGCTTGCATATTTATATTGTGAGAATTGTTTACATCATATCTGAGAGCTGTTAATTGACGATGTGTCAACTGACAAGGAAAATATACAAATATAGTTCACAGCAGGTGGGTACGTTCTCTGTTATTGTGATTCTATTTGACATGGTGAGAAGTGTACTGTATGTTTATACAATATGCTACGGTGTAAGGATACTGCAATAAGGGTATTGAATTGAGCTCTGAGTCTGAATTCAGTTTAGTAAACACTCAGGATAGCCTTGATATGTTCTAATACCGTTCTCTCGACTCTCACTCAACATTAATGCTGAAAAGGAACAGAGTACATCAACCAACTGTCAACCACCATGCTGTCGGCAGTACATCTTATGACACAGCTGCTTTCAAATATCAGGACAACATACAATGAACTTCCAACTAGCCCAACCCATCTGTCTCTAAAAGCACATACAGATCTCTATAATTTTCTCACCTAAAATGTGGATTAAGAGATTGGCCAAGTAAATAGATGACTCTTGGAATAACCTTGAATCTTTTCAAAGTCCTTTCCTTAGTGCTATTGCCCCATTCGTCAAAAGGGCACAGAGACAGACATATTTCAGCTCCACAACTCCATCCCCATGACAGATCCAGACCATAACTTCTCATTCCAATGTGATTTCTCTTCCCACGCTGCTTTTCTCCAATGGCCGATCCTGACACCAGACTGATTAATGCATCAAAAATAGACGTTCATCCAAATACTGTACGTCGAATTTCGAAGGGAAACTACGAGTTCTTGTTGGCCGAGATATAATGAAGTAACTTGCAGCACCTTTACTCCTCATAATCGCTAATCTAAAGATCATTAGTAACAGTAGACACTTGACTTGAGTTATTAGGGGTTCACAGCAAAGTTGTGAAACATATTGTTATTCTTAAATATTTTTTATTCCCTTGGCATGGTCAAATAACTCAAGCATAGATTGGTAACTTTTTTTCTAATTTGGCACACAGAAACTAGACCACGCGTAACTTTGTCAAAAAGAACGGCACCAATTGGCCTATAGGAAATATCATTCCACCCATGAGGGCACTAGATCATTTGACTGCAGGAAATGGCTACCATGATTTTTTAATGACTACCTCATCTCTGTACCCCACACATACAATTATCTGTAAGGTCCCTCAGTCGAGCAGTGAATTTCAAACACAGATTCAACCACAAAGACCAGAGAGGTTTTTCAATGCCTCGCAAACAATGGCACCTATTGGTAGATGGGTAAAAAATAATAAAAAATAAATAAATAATTGAATATCTTTTTGAGCCCAGTGAAGTTATTAACTACACTTTGGATGGTGTATCAATACACCCAGTCACTACAAAGATAAAGGCGTTCTTCCTAACTCAGATGCCTGAGAAGAAGGAAACCGTTCAGAGATTTCACAATGAGGCCAATGGTGACTTTAAAATAGTTAGTGTTTAACGGCTGTGATAGGGGAAAACACTGTAGTTACCCCAGAATAGTAACCAAATTGACAGAGTGAAAAAGAAGCATGTACAGAATACAAATCTAAAAAAAAATGCATCCTGTTCGCAACAAGGCACTAAAATAATATTGCAAAAAAATGTGGTAAAGAAATTTTATGTATGTCCTGAAATCAAAGTGTTATGTTTGGGTCAAATCCAAAACAACACATTACTGAGTACTATTCTCTATATTTTCAAACATAGTGGTAGCTGCATCATGTTATGGTGGCCGAATCACAAGGCCAAATCTGCACTGGAGTTTCTTACCAAGAAGACAGTGAATGTTCCTGATTGGAATAACTGAAAATGGTTGTCTAGAAATGATCAACAACCAATTTGACAGAGCTTGAAGAATTTCTTAAAGAAAAATGGGCAAATGTTGCACAATCCAGGTGTGGAAAGCTCTTAAAGACTTACCCAGAAAGACTCAGCCTTAATCGCTGCCAAAGGTGCTTCTACTAAGCATTGACTCAGGGGTGTAAACACTTATGTAAATGAGTTATTTCTCAATGAAACATTTCTAAAAACATGTTTTCACTTTGTCATTATAGGGTATTGTGCATAGACAAATACAGTTGAAGTCGGAAGTTTACATACACCTAAGCCAAATACCTTAGCCAAATACAATTCCTGACATTTAATCCTAGTAATTCCCTGTTTTAGGTCAGTTAGGATAACCACTTTATTTTAAGAATGTGAAATGTCAGAATAATAGTAGAGAGAATGATTTATTTCAGCTTTTATTTCTTTCATCACATTCCCAGAGGATCAGAAGTTTACATACACTCAATTAGTATTTGGTAGCATTGCCTTTAAATTGTTTAACTTGGGTCAAACGTTTCGGGTAGCCTTCCACAAGCTTCCCACAATAAGTTGGGTGAATTTTGGCCCATTCCTCCTGACAGAGCTGGTGTAACTGAATCAGGTTTGTAGGCCTCCTTGCTCGCACACGCTTTTTCAGTTCTGCCCACAAATGTGCTATGGGATTGAGGTCAGAGCTTTGTGATGGCCACTCCAATACCTTGACTTTGTTGTCCTTAAGCCATTTTTCCACAACTTTGGAAGTATACTTGGTGTCAATGTTCATTTGGAAGAACCATTTGCGACCAAGCTTTAACTTCCTGACTGATGTCTTGAGATGTTGCTTCAATATATCCACATAATTTTCCTCCCTCATGATGCCATCTATTTTGTGAAGTGCACCAGTCCCTCCTGCAGCAAAGCACCCCCACAACATGATGCTGCCACCCCCGTGTTCACGGTTGGGATGGTGTTCTTCGGCTTGCAAGCCTCCCCCTTTTTCCTCCAAACGTAACGATGGTCATTATGGCCAAACAGTTCTATTTTTGTTTCATCAGACCAGAGGACATTTCTCCAAAAAGTACGATCTTTGTCCCCATGTGCAGTCGCAAACCGTAGTCTGGCTTTTTTATGGCGGTTTTGGGGCAGTGGCTTCTTCCTTGCTGAGCGACCTTTCAGGTTATGTCAATATAGGACTCGTTTTACTTTGGATATAGATACTTTTGTACCTGTTTCCTCCAGCATCTTCACAAGGTCCTTTGCTGTTGTTCTGGGATTGATTTGCACTTTTCGCACCAAAGTACGTTCATCTCTAGGAGACAGAACGCGTCTCCTTCCTGAGCGCTATGACAGCTGCGTGATCTCATGGTGTTTATACTTGCGTACTATTATTTGTGCAAATGAACGTGGTACCTTCAGGCATTTGGAAATTGCTCCTGAGGATGAACCAGGCTTGTGGAGGTCTACAACTTATTTTCTGAGGTTTTGGCTGATTTCTTTTGTTTTTCCCGTGATGTCAAGCAAAGAGGCACTGAGTTTGAAGCTAGGCCTTGAAATACATCAACACGTACACCTCCAATTGGCTGAAATTATGTCATTTAGCCTATCAGAAGCTTCTAAAGCCATGACATCCTTTTCTGGAATTTTACAAGCTGTTTAAAGGCACAGTCAACTTGGTGTATGTAAACTTCTGACCCACTGGAATTGCGATGCAGTGAATTATAAGTGAAATAATCTGTCTGTAAACAACTGTTGGAAAAATGACTTGTGTCATGCACAAAGGAGATGTCCTAACCGACTTGCCAAAACTATAGTTTGTTAACAAGAAATGACTCCGACATAAGTGTATGTAAACTTCCGACTTCAACTGTATATATATTTAATTGATTTTGAATTTAGGCTGTTACACAACAACATGTGCAATAAGTCAAGGGTTATTAATACTTTCTGAAGGCACTGTAGGTGTCTTTCCTCATGCTGAACAAATTTGCCCCATAAGGTCCATCAGGATAGGATTTCCTCCATCTTGGACATTTTGTAAAAACCTTTGAAAATCTCTTCTCATGAACCATAAGTCCAAATATGGTCCATGGTATATATGGCCATGGTACATCTCTTAACTTAGTTTGAGAAAAGCTAAGGGATTGGTTAAGAGATGGATGCATTATTGATAAAACAGGAAGTCAGATTTGACATGTCCATTTACATCCTTTGCAAATCTACTTCACAATGGCCTATCAACTTGAAATGTGTCATTGCTATAATGCGGCTATTCGCAAACTGGGGGGTACGCGCAATGCCGTCGAGGGTACGCCAAATAAAAACGTGAATCACATTTTCAAACAGTCCATTTCGATTTTCCAACTGGGCTATACATTTGGGTGATGTTTTTTCTGAGTAGCCTCGTTTCACTGCCAAAAATAAAATTCATCTAGTGTTCAGCGAAATAACAACACAATGTCAAATGCAGGTAGCCTAGTCAAATAATTAACATCCAATCACATTAACAGTTACACTCTCGCGGGGAAATACACGGTTCTATGTAGCCAAACGTAGCTGCTGCTCATTCCGTTTGCTCGAAAATTGATGAATGGTAAAAAAAAAGTAAGGCCTGCGTCCATAGAGAGGATGCAGCTGAAGAGCTACTGCCCCCTTACCCGGGAAAGCACCGAACAACAGACAGGGACGTTGGACCATCGAAGAGGCGCAAATAGGATGAGAACTACATTGATTTGGGGTTCACGTATATTGGGAGTAGTGCCTTTCCTCAGACACAGTGTGTTATATGTGCAAAAGTACTATCTCACAACTCGATAAAACCTTCACTCTTGCGCAGACATTTAGAAAAGAAACATACCAATTTGAAAAATAAGCCGTGGAAGTTTTTTGAGCGAGAATTAAGACAACCTTTGAGTAGTAAGACATGTATAAAAGCAACAGGGTCTTATACGGTGAGCTACTGATCGGCTAGGACAGGCAATCCCCATTCTATTGTAGAGGACTTAATTCTTCCTGCTGCCACGGATATGGCTGGGACAATGCTGGGGGAAAGGCCCAAAAAACTATACAGACAATGACTTCATCAAACAACACTTTCACAACACATAAGTGACATGGCAGGAGATGTTTTGAAACAGTTAATGCTTCGCATACAAGCCAGTGAATTCTATGCATTACAGCCGGATGAGTCAACAGACATGGCGGGCCTGGCATATGTCCGTTACGTTTATGGGGGGTCAATTAAGGAAGACATCCTCTTCTGCAAACCACAACAACAGGAGAGAATATTTATTTTATATAACCTTTATTTATTTATTTAACTAAGCAAGTCAGTTAACAACACATTTTTACTTACAATGACTACACCGGCCAAACCCGGACAACGCTGGGCCAATTGTGCACCGGTGTGATACAGCCTGGATTTGAACCAGGGTGTCTGTAGTCACACCTACTAACACTGAGATGCAGTGCCTTAGATCGCTGCGCCACTTGGGAGTCCGAGAGGACTTCGGTCGTCAAGATGTGTTGGTATCTGTACTGATGGCGTGTGCAAGCAGTTGCTCCCGACGCCACTTGGATACACTACAGCATCCACCGAGAGGCTCTTGCTGACAAGGGAATGCCTGACAGCTTGAAAGAAGTTTTGGACACTACAGTGAAAATGGTTAACTTTGTTAAAGCAAGGCCCCTGAACTTGTGTATTTTCTGCGTTATGCAATGATATGGGCAGTAACCATGTAACGCTTTTACAACATACAGAAGTGCGCTGGTTATCAAGGGCAATGTACTGACACTTTTTGCACGATGACGAGTTTCTCACACGACTGGTCTATCTGGGTAATGTTTTTTGTCGCCAGAATGATCTGAATCTAGGATTACAGGGACTCTCCGCAACTATATTCAATGTGCGGGACAAAATTGAGGCTATGATTAAGAACTTGGAGCTCATCTCTGTCTGCATTAACAAGGACAACACACAGGTCTTTCCATCATTGTATGATTTTTTGTGTGCAAATGAAGTCAAGCTTACGGACAATGTCAAATGTGATATAGCGAAGCACCTGTACGCAGGTACTTTCCCAAAACGGACAACACAAACAACTGGATTCGTTATCGCTTTCATGCCCTGCCTCCAGTCCACTTACCGGCATCTGAATAAGAGAGCCTCATCGAAATTGCAACAAGCGGTTCTGTGAAAAGACAATTTAATCAAAAGCCACTGCCAGATTTCTGGATAGGGTTGTGCTCAGAGTATCCTGCCTTCGCTAATCGCGCTTTTAAGTAACTGATGGCCTTTGCAACCACGTACCTATGTGAGAGTAGATTCTCGGCCCTCACTGGCATGACAACTAAATACAGGCACAGCCTGTGTGTGGAAAATGATTTAAGACTGTGACTTTCTCCAAAACAACCCAACATTGCTGAGTTATATGCATCCTTTCAAGCATACCCTTCTCATTAACCTGTGGTGAGTTACTCACCATTTCTGATAAACAAATAAGCTATTATATGTAAGATGGCTCTTTGTCACTTCCCACGAGCCGGGTTGTGTAATAAATGTATTGTATAATTTTTGTATGACAGACTTACAATGATGGCAAAAAACAACATTTGAGAGTGCGCTGACCTTGGTGCAGGAGGGGGTACGCAGCTGGAGTTTGAATGTTTGAAGGGGCACGGGACTATAAAAAAGTTTGGGAAACCACCGCTATAATGGACATCCCTAAGATGAGCCACACTGAATGTGGTATTGACATCTAAAACAACAAGGAAACTATTAACAACTCATTCCTTGCATCTGTAACGATAATGTTAAAAATCATATGCAATCATCTCCTCATGAACCATACGTCAGATTCACTCCAGATGTATATAGACTCATTACATCAGTCTTTAAAGGGGAAATCGTCAGTTTAAACAGCAACAAAGCATCCTCCCCGCCCCTGTTGCTGTAAAAAGCTGAGGGATGGGGCTGGAGCTATGTAACCACTCTCAGATTCATAGACAGAACTATGGATGCATGGTTTGACCATCCATGATATCAACATTCAAATCAAATTTGTATTGGTCACATACACATGTTTAGCAGATGTTATTGCGGGTGTAGCGAAATGCCAGATTTTCTAGCTCCAACAGTATAGTAATATCTAACAAGTAATATCTAACAATTTCACAACAATACACACAATACACACAAATCTAAGTAAAGGAATAGAATTAAGAATATATAAACATATGGATGAGCAATGTCAGAGCAGCATAGACTAAGATACAGTATAATAGATTACAAATGAGATGAGTAATGCAAAATATGTCAACATTATTAAAGTGACTAGTGTTCCATTTATTAAGCACCAGCTGTCAGAGCAGCTCACAGATCACTGCACCTGTACATGGCCCATCTGCAAATAGCCCAACCAACTACCTCATCCCCTACCGTATTTATTAATTTATCTTGCTCCTTTGCACCCTAGTATTTCTTGGCAGCATGAGTGAAGGATGCTTTGTTGCGAAATAGGAAGCCAATTCTAGATTTAATTTTGGATTGGAGATGTTTGATGTGAGTCTGGAAGGAGAGTTTACAATCTAAAAGCTTGCGGTACGAATCTGGGGATGTGGAGAGAAAATATGTCCGGTATGCTCTGGTTTGAGTCGCTTTGTCTGAACTGGCGAGAGATTTCCGAGCTAAAGGTTAGCTGATGTCCGCTAGCAGTGGTTAGCTAAATACTAACATTAGCTTGTAGCTAGTGAGTTGGGCTAGCTTCTGGCTAGCTTCTGTTGGAGGATTCTGGGGGATTACGGATTCGAGGTGGATAATACTTGGAAAAAAAAACAGATCTGCACCACATTGGGTGAGGTTTGCAGGAGTGTTTAGAAGTTGAGTTTTAGAATGTCTGACTGCTACGCCATCTTGGATAAAGATGAAGTTTGAAGTTTGTTTACATTATTGGGAGTAAAACAAGCTTATATTTTGGGTTCTGATGGGGTATTTGTATCCATTTGTATTTGTGACTCACCACCTGGTCTTATGTAGCAACATTTGAGTTTCAGTTCTTTACATTGGATTAAAGTACTGACAAAATTGTACATTATACACTGCATTTGAGGAAACAATGGGAAAGTAATTCTGCTTTGAAAGTTGATCAACTTGTAAACTTACTTTTGAGAAAAACGTCTTTCAATGTTTTGGCATTACTATTGGAGAGCCCTTCTTTGTCTACACCCATTCAGCATTGTTCACACCCTCTTAACTTCTTAGGACTAGGCCCCTTTTTCTCAATTTCCGCCTGAATGACGTGCCCAAAATAAACTGCCTGTTGCTCAGGCCCTGAAGTCAGGATATGCATATAATTGGTACCATTGGAAAGAAAACACTTCGAAGTTTGTAGAAATGTTAAAATAATGTAAGAGAAAATAACACAATAGATATGGTAGGAGAAAATCCAAAGAAAAACAAACCAGAATTTGAGAGCCCATGCTCTTACAATGGAAAGTATAGGGGCATACTGAATTCTAGCTCCCAGGATGCAATTCCTATGGCTTCCACAGGGTGTCAGCAGTCTATGTTCAGGCTTGTAACTTCCAAAATGAATAAGAAATGAGTTTTGGTACAGGGACTCTTAAGCCTTAGCCCCACCCATCTCTTTAAGTGTTGATCCAACCATTCTGTACTAACTTGCCAGCTACTTCCAGACATCTAAGAGAGAGAACTACTCACTGAACATTACTCGCCCTATTGCTCTATCTGTGGTTTTGCGTTCAAAGCGCACACTGGATGCTCTGGTCAATAAGTAGGGTTGTTCCGAAAGCTCTGACCTCACAACTACAGTCAAGCACCCAAGCTAACTGGCTAACATTGGCTAGCTACTTCCAGACATATAATGAGAGTTTTCATGTTATCCAGAGCGTTGGTGACTGTAACTGCGCTGCTGGCAACAATTTAATTACGCTTTGTTGCCAACGTTTACTGACACAGGACATATTCAACGGGTGTTGAGCATTCAAAAATGCATCAGTTATTCTGCGCTCGGCACACTAAGACAAGAGTATTTTGTTAAGAAATGTAGCTAGATAGCTAGCTAGGTAAACAATGAATCCCAACGCATGACAAGACATTAGTTAGCGAGCCAGCCAGCTAACGTTAGCTAGCTAGCTAACAGTACACTTTAGCTTGAAATGAAAATACTTTGTCAAAATTAGAGTGGAGTCTTTTGTTAAGACATGTAGCTAGCTAGCTAGCTAAACAATTACTACCCTGCATTAATCTGAAGGTAGCTAACCAACCAGGTTCTATGGCTATAGCTAGTCAAGCGTGTCTGCGATACGAAGAATAAGATCATACACATAACGTTAGCTAGCGACCCAGCCAACTAACGTTAGTTGGCGAACAATACAATTGAAATGAAACCACTTTCTGTCAAAATTAGAAACGTGTAATATCTGAAAATCTTACCATTATACATCATGGTTGGACGCATCTCCTGTCTAGTGCCATTCATGGTTGCCTTAGTTTGACGATGTAATCCAGACTGTTTTTTTCTTAATCTCCTTAGCTTTCATACTCGAATTCCACTGATTTCAAAACTCGGTCCTCCAGAAAGTGGAGAGCATACACATAACATTAGCTAGCGAGCCAGCTAGATAACAGTACACTTTAACTTGACATTAGGTTTATGCAGTTTTACTACGTGATACATTTTTTTAAAGCCGCGTTCGACACAATTACTGACCAGCTCCAATAGACAGACGCGTGTTATATGGTAGACCAATCCAAACTCATCTCTCGGCATGTCCAGCCCACTCATTATCTCAGCCAATCATGGCAAGCGGGAAGGTTGCTCACTTTTTCTGTGGCTAAACCAACTAGGCTCATAATGTAACCATTTTATTTGTATTTACAGATGGCATACAAGTTTGATATTAAGGCACATGAAAGTTCACATGTTCGAGAAGGTATTTCTGCCCAAAAACGTATTTTGATAATAAAAAAAACATGTTTTACGTTCAAACAGCTCCCCTGTAAGTTGTGACTTGCAACATACGCCTAGTTTCCTGAATCGGGTCACACTTATGGTTACCAGCGTGTCATACCCGTGGTATACGGTCTGATATACAATGGCTGTCAGCCAATCAGAATTCAGGGCACAATCCACCCAGTTTATAATGAGAGATAAACATGGTAATGCTTTCACTGATTGCACATAAAAGAAGATAGACTGCTTGCTTTGTTGTCCAAATGATCTTGTGTCCTTTCTGTTATCCGGTGGACCCCATTCATTGCTGCTTGCATCTATATTTTATTATGCTGTTCTGTTTCCTATTAAAACTTCGCTGGGCTTTGATTTGTGCAAAGGTGACTCTATGCATGTGCCCAGGCACTGTTAATAGATGCCGTGCATTTTCCTGCCAGTGAAGGATCTCAGTGGCGGATGAAATTGCTTTCATGTAGTAGCTGGCCATCATCATAGGCACATTAAAAACTCAAGGTTGATTTCAACCACGGGAGCGAAAACAACATTTATTCTCTGAGGGACCATTTATCATTCTGCTTTGTTATGGCTGTCAGTGTGTGGTTTGTTTTGCTTGTTGTGTTTATGGCCTTTCAATAATTATTCAATATATGGTGTGTAGCTGCACTGGGGTGTCAGTATTTTAAAACGTTAATGGCTAACTTTGGTTTCTCCGATTATCAATAGAGCTCTGTCATTTTGCTATATATTTCACTTCTGACTCTTAGAAGTGAACAAGCATCGATGTATCCATTGGCCATGCATGTAAAATGCATAAAATCTAATGTTGATCAAACTTGAATACACCTGCCATGGCTAGAATTATTAAAAAGGTCATCCTCTTTAATCCTCCTTCCTGTTGCTTTAATTTTCTACTCCCCAGACAGGACATTGTCACATTAAAAAACAACTTCCTGTGTGATAAGATAGAAGAAGAAAAATAATAACAGAAACGCTCTTCAAAAGCAAAATCACTAAGCAAATCACAATGACATTTTTATCCCGATGGTCTTGTCTGTGATCCATATCATTGCCTATAACAACCAATGGAGACGGATGGGCCAGCCTGGCCCTAAACAATGCGCTGCTGACTGCAGTCAACCATGCAACTGCTGATAAAAGCAGATGTTATCACCCTCATCCAGCCCTTTCCCAGTCCCTGTCCGAGTGAGTCCCAAGGGAGGACCCTTCACTAGGTTCTTCCTTCCCTCCACTCGCCTCTCCAGTCGGCCCGGCTTGACTGGGGCTGAGTCCCAAATGGCATCCTATTCCCTACACAGTGCACTACATTTGAGCCCTGGTCAAAAGTAATGCACTAAATAAGGAATAGGGTATAATTTGGGACTCAACCCCAGTCAATCCGGGCCAACTGGAGAGTCAGAGCTACAATCCCACTGACCTTCACTGACGGGAGGAACACAGTAGTCTCCAACCTGCATTAATGATGCACTAGTGTCTGCCTCTCACCATCTCACTCCCTGTCCCTGTGCCTTACAGCTCTGTTTTTCTTTTACTGCTATTGAGCAATATATGTGATGTGTGGTTGTGACTGAAATAGCAGTGGCATCACTAGTCGAGGTCACACCCCTGGTTTGAGTCACCTCTGTGAGCAGCTGTGCATCATCTGAGATGCATCTGCCTCACCTTACGCCTCCTCCATTATAACACAATGTAGAGCGAGAGAGCAAGAAAGAAAGAAAGAAAGAAAGAAAGAAAGAAAGAAAGAAAGAAAGAAAGAAAGAAGCAACTCACAGCAACTCGAGTCTCTTTTCACCTTGTCAAATAATTTGAGATTTCAATTATGTGTCTCTGATGCCTCTTTGAATGTTTTCTCCCTAGCTTCTAACAATATCAGTCAAACCTCTCATTTCAATGTGTGTTGTCAGATCAGGATCAATGTTAGTGAAATATAAATCTCCTGATTATGAGCCATGTGGGAAGCATAGCTGTTGAAAAATAATATCTCCCTCTCTCTCCCCTCTCTCTAACACTCTCTATCCCTCTCTCTCTCACCATAATGCTGCAGATATTAATTGACATCGTCCATAAAACACAGTACCCGGGAGGAATGGGGTGGGGGTTGGTGGGGGGATAAAAACGATTCCAAATGTTTGCATTCTCCTAGCTGCTTTTTCTTCCAAGTTACAGTGGGTCACACACCTGATTTTAACGCCACACCTGATATTAACGCCACTGCCAATGCTGGGTAAGCACACAGAGAAAACAAATATGATCAGAGCTCAAATTGATTACCCAGTAAAATAGGCCATTCTCAAGCGCCACTGGAGCTAAACATGTCGCAACATTATTGAGCTGAATTACAGGCAGGATTATAGATTAGATGTTAGGAATGCATACACCCATGTAGTCCCAAGTACCTAGACAATAGTGTAGTGAGGACGTGCCTTTAGTTGTAACTCATCCAAACTATACCATCTATTAATATTTTTGTTATGACATGACGATGTTGTATAGCTTAATTATAACAGTGGTCAGTGTAATGCTGTGGTCAGGCATGACAAACTACCCCCCTTACCACAGGAATCCATTAGCTGACCTTAGTTGACCTTCTGCACATAAGTGCTCCATCATCTTCCATCATCTCCAATTGCTGTTGATTAGTACCAAAACCGGCCAATCGACTGCACTCAGAAATCAAGGCTCCTTGGTCCCCTGTGACTTCTAAAAAATATCCCTCTTACCTCCTGGAAAAGACACCACCCTAAAGGAAGAACTCAGTCTGGATTTGGCAGATCAAAATTTGTGTAGTTTCAAAATACCATGCATATTTGTCCAAAGCCAGCAATAAGGAAGGTGGCAATTAAGGAAAAAAAAACCTCTCCCTCCTTCTCCCCCTCTCCCTCTCTCCATGTGAGATCTCCAGCTGCTGTCACAGCTATAAATATCACTTATTACGCTAACTGACTTTTCTCTGGGGGGAGAGCAGGGACTGAAAATACAAGCACATGTATGATTGCTTGCCAAGACAAATGGCATACATCAACTCTCTCTGACATTCATATTCATCCACAATTTGCCTCCAACGATGCATAGCTATCGGCTTCGTCATGTGTGATGCTGTGTGCCTGGCCTGCCTCCCCTCTGATTCCACCTGCTCCTCGCTATGCTGATCAATGAGTGAGTGAGACGTGGGAGATATGGGGGGGGGAGAAAAATACCCTGGATTTCCAGATCTCCAGTTCCCTTTGCGAACAAAGACTCGCTGCACACTCCCATACACATCCACCACCCCACACCCAACACACACCCCACACGGCAGTGCCACTAAACCCGTAAGGGAAATCTCACAGCATCGAGTCTTGTAAACCCTACTGTAGATCCAGCCTCGGTCCCTACACAATGGGGGGGCGAGAATTGAACATTTTCTCTGCCTTTTTCTCTTCTGAACCCTTCTCCTCTGCTGCTCACCTCATAGAATATGCCTGGCTCTACTCTGCGGCGTTATGGCACCTCGCTATCTCTCCCATCCCTTAGCCAATTCATCTGGGGAAGACTAGGGTCATATGTGCTTCTCATGACAGATGTTGGTAGACATGTTTGTGGTTGTTGAAAGAAGCGTTCTGATGCTCCCCTACCAACTTCATCCCTTTACTCACCTCCACCATAAAAGATGAGGAAAGTGTTTCGTTTTCAGCTGGAGTCTTCCCGTATCTTTGTGGAAGCACCAACCACTGTGCCTTGAACACACACACAGAGAGAGAAACCTAAAACATGAGACAGGAGAGGTAAAAGCTCATCTGGATTTCTGATTGCGACTGATGATTAAATAGTGACAATGTTCACATACTGCCAAAGATAGCTACAGAACATGCATGAGCATACAAACGCTTTTTAAGATAAACAATACATTTTCCTAGGCTTGCAGGCTGTAGCCTTGCCCAGAATATATTGAATTATAAGCCTCAGATGTCTCAATGCGTTCCGGTGAGATATGAATTCAAAAATACACTATTTATGCCATGGGAAAATTATACCGTCATATCAAAGACTATGGTGCCCTGTTTATAAACACATAACTATCATACATTCTGAATGAGGAGATATCTGTTGTACAACACAACACTACCTGTCTTCCAGAAGGTGATTGAAATGAGAACAGCATGGAACTACAGTAAATACTCCGGCAGAACAGTCACTTAGCCACAGCTGAGTTGATGTATTCTTTGCCACAGCTGAGTTGCTATATTCTGTATTCAGTATTTGGCTGAGCAGATATTCTTAGTATAAACAAATGATGTTAATGATGTGCTAATGACATGGTGCTGGATATTCTAGTTGACTACAAAGCAGCTCTATCCAGCACCCATCACACTTTCTAACTGCATTTCTGCATCTGGAGCCAAACCCTGAGAATGCTCAATGTGATATATTAACAGCCTTAAGTGCCATTGGGTTGAGACTAATGTATACTAGTAAGCTAGACTAAGGTATACTAGTAAACTAGACTAAGGTATACTAGTAAGCTAGACTAAGGTATACTAGTAAACTAGACTAAGGTATACTAGTAAAGTAGACTAAGGTATACTAGTAAGCTAGACTAAGGTATACTAGTAAGCTAGACTAAGGTATACTAGTAAGGTATACTAGTAAGCTAGACTAAGGTATACTAGTAAGCTAGACTAAGGTATACTAGTAAGGTAGACTAAGGTATTATAGTAAGCTAGACTAAGGTATACTATTAAGCTAGACTAAGGTATACTTGTAAGATAGACTAATGTATACTAGTATGCTAGACTAAGGTATACTAGTAAGCTAGACTAAGGTATACTAGTAAGCTAGACTAAGGTATACTAGTAAACTAGACTAAGGTGTACTAGTAAGCTAGACTAAGGTATACTAAACACTAAAAGCAATGACCACAATTGTAATAACGATGTAATTTTACAATTCTACTTTATCATAAACAATCCAAAAGTTATTGTAGAAGATAAACAGTTGTGGTTTGGATTCATGGTCAATAACAATCACGGTTCAAATTATCACCACATTTTTCATCTCCTAAACTTTTTTATTTGTGGGAATGGCTTTCCATCCATCAATGTCATCCGACTGCACTGTCCTCAATAAAAAGCGTAGGTTTCTTCCAAAATGGCACCCTGTTCCCTTTGTAGATCCAGCAAATAGGCTCTGGCCAAGTAGTTCAAGCCAAAGTAGTACACTATATAGGGAATAGAGTGCCATTTGGGTCAAACCCATTGTCCACCTCCCAACCAATAAAACCAATTACTCCACTGTTGCTCTCATTTTTTCTGATATACATACACCACAGAGTCTTATGAGGAGGCTTGGAAAGTGGGACCTACAGTGCTTCAAAAAGTATAAATACATTCCACATTTTGTTGTTACAGCCTGAATTCAAAATGGATTAAACATCTCATCTACACACAATACCCCATAATGACAAAGTAAAAACACGTTTCTAGAAATGTTAGCAAATGTATTGAAAATGAAATACAAAAATATCTAATTTACACCCGAATCAATACTGTGTAGAAGCACCTTTGGTGGCGATTACAGCTGTGAGTCTTTTTGCACAACTGGATTGTACAATATTTGCATTCTTTAAGCTCTATCAAGTTCATTGTTGATCATTGCTAGACAGCCATTTTCAAGTCTTGCCATAGATTTTCAAGCCAATTCAAGTCAAACTATAACTAGGCAACTCAGGAACATTCAATGTTGTCTAGGTAAGCAACTTCAGTGTAAATTTGGTCTTGTTTTTTAGGTTATTGTCCTGCTGAAAGGTGAATTCGTTACCCGATGTCTGTTGGAAAGCAGACTGAACCAGATTTTCCTCTAGAATTTTGCCTGTGCTTATTGCTGTATTCCGTTTATTTTTATCCTAAGAAATTCCCTAGTCCTTGCCGATGACAAGCATACCCATAACATGATGCGGCCACCAACATGCTTGAAAATATGAAGAGTGGTACTCAGTGATGTGTTGTGTTTTTTGGATTTGCCCCAAACACATTTTTTTGCCTTGTTGCAAATAGGATGCATGTTTTGGAATATTGTTATTCTGTACAGCACACGTGTCAAAATCATTCCACAGAGGGCCCAGTGTCTGTGGGTTTTCACTCCTCCCTTGATTGATGAATTAGGTCACTAATTAGAAAGGAACTTCACACACTTGGTTGTCTATGGCTTAATTGAAAGGAGAAAACCAAAACCTGAAGTCACTCGGCCCTCCACGGAATGAGTTTGACCCGCCTGCTGTGCAGGCTTCCATCTTTTAACTTTATGATTTAGGTTAGTACTGTGGAATAACCAATGTTGTTGATCCATCCTCAGTTCTCATATCACAACCATTAAACTAAGGAACTGTTTTAAATCACAATTGGCCTCATGGTGAAATCAATTAGCAGTTTCCTTCCTCTCTGGCAACTGAGTAAGGAAGGACACCTGTATCTTTGTAGTGACTGGGTGTATTGATACACCACACAAAGCCTATATAATAACTTCAACATGCTCAAAGGGATATTCAGCGTCTGCTTTTTATTTTTACACATCTACCAATCGGTGCCCTTCTTTGCAAGATATTGAAAAACCTCCCTGGTCTTTGTGCTTGAATCTGTGCTTGAAATTCACTACTCGATTGAGGGACCTTACAGATAATTGTATGTGTGGGGTACAGAGACAGGGTAGTCATTCCAATTATTGAACATGGAATGAGTCCATGCAACTTAGTATGCGATTTGTTAAGCACATTTTTACTGCTGAATTTAGAGTTACCATAACAAAGAGGTTGAAGACTTATTGACAAGACATTTCAGCTTTTCATTTTTTATACATTTACTACAAACAAAATTCCACTTTGACATTATGGGGTATTGTGACCGAAAATCTATATTTAATCCATTTTAAATTCAGGCTGTAAAACAACCAAAAACGTAAAAGGGTGTGATTACTTTCTGAAGGCACTGTACTTGCTGGAGCTTTGCTAAAGTTGCCTTTGGGCGCTAGCCTCAGCTCATTAATTTCCATGCACTGGCAAAGTCACTAGAAACTTCAGAGAGATTTAGGGTGACTTTGGGGTTAACCTCTAAGTGAGGCTACTTTGCGCCTACCTAATCCAATAAAGATCAATATCTCCACCTTGGCACTGAAGTAGATGTGAGAGCTGGACCTGCGGAGCTGAGAAGCTGCAAACTGCTCTCAGCAGCTTGGGGTCTGGCTGGGCTGCATGGGGAGTGGGCCCCAAACAGGCAACAGCTATAGAGGACCGTTGTTCATTGTTATTTTATAGGCTGAAATGCCAAATAGAAGCATTTACTATTTATGGTCATAATGTTGGTGGTCCAATTAAATAATGTTTTACATGAATGTTGCATCCCAAATGGCACCATACTCCCTATACCCTAAATACTTTAGCTCTATGGGGCCTGGTCAAAAGTAGTGCAATATGGGTAATAGGGTGCCATTTTGGGCGTATCCTATTCCATGTCAACCTATAAATTAAATAAAATGTTATACAACTGGTGTAGACCTTACAGTGAATTGCTTACTTACGAGCACCTAAACAACAATGCAGTAAAAAAAAATATGTATAAGAATAAGAAATACAAATAACAAGTAATTAAAGAGCAGCAGTAAAATAACAATAGAGAGACTATATACAGAGAGGTACCGGTACAGAGTCAATGTACGGGGGTACCGGTTAGTTGAGGTAATATGTACATGTAGGTAGAGTTAAAGTGACTATGCATAGATGATAACAACAGAGAGTAGCAGCGGTGTAAAAGAGGGGGCAATGCAAATAGTCTGGGCAGCCATTTGATTAGATGTTCAGGAGTCATATGGCTTGGTCATATGGCTGTTTAGAAGCCTCTTGGACCTAGACTTGGTGCTACGGTACTGCTTGCTGTGCGGTAGCAGAGAGAACAGTCTATGACTAGGGTGGCTGGAGTCTTTGACAATTTTTAAGGCCTTCCTCTGACACCGCCTGGTATAGAGGACCTGGATGGCAGGAAACTTGGCCCCAGTGATGTACTGAGCCGTTCGCACTACCCTCTGTAGTGCCTGGTGGTCGGAGGCCGAGCAGTTGCCATTCCAGGCGGTGATGTAACCAGTCAGGATGCT
Organism: Brachymystax lenok tsinlingensis; assembly: GCA_030435695.1. NCBI lineage: Eukaryota > Metazoa > Chordata > Actinopteri > Salmoniformes > Salmonidae > Brachymystax > Brachymystax lenok. The sequence goes on along the minus strand of CM059792.1, from coordinate 40,373,330 downwards.
CTCAATGGTGCAACTGTAGAACCTTTTGAGGATCTGAGGACCCATGCCAAATCTTCTGTCTCCTGAGGGGGAATAGGTTTTGTCATGCCCTCTTCACGACTGTCTTGGTGTGCTTGGACCATGTTAGTTTGTTGGTGATGTGGACACTACAGCCCCGTCGATGAGAATGGGGGCCGTGCTCGGTCCTCTTTTTCCTGTAGTCCACAATCATCTCCTTTGTCTTGATCACGTTGAGGGAGAGGTTGTTGTCCTGGCACCACACGGCCAGGTCTCTGACCACCTCCCTATAGGCTGTCTCGTCGTTGTCTGTGATCAGGCCTACCACTGTTGTGTCATCGGCAAACTTAATGATGGTGTTGGAGTTGTACCTGGCTACGAGGTTGTTGGTGAACCGGGAGTACAGGAGGGGACTGAGAACGCACCCCTGAGGGGCCCCTGTGTTGAGGATCAGCGTGGTGTATGTGTTGTTACCTACCCTTACCACCTGGGGGTGGCCCGTCACCCAAGTCCAGGATCCAATTGCAGAGGGAGGTGTTTAGTCCCAGGGTCCTTAGCTTATTGATGAGCTTTGAGGGCACTATGGTGTTGAACACTGAGCCGTTGTCAATGAATAGCATTCTCACATAGGTGTTATTTTTGTCCAGGTGTGAAAGGACAGGGTGGAGTGCAATAGAGATTGCATCATCTGTGGATCTGTTGGGGCAGTATGCACATTAAGTGGGTCTAGGTTTTCTCGGATAATGGTGTTGATGTGAGCCATAACCAGCCTTTCAAAGCACTTCATGGCTACAGACGTGAGTGCTACGGGTCAGTAGTCATTTAGGCAGGTTACTTTAGTGTTCTTGGGCACAGGCACTATGGTGGTCTGCTTAAAACATGTTGGTAATATAGACTCAGACAGGGAGAGGATGAAAATGTCAGTGAAGACACTTGCCAGTTGGTCAGCGCATGCTCGTGCGTCCTGGTAATCCATCTGGTCCTGCAGCCTTGTGAATGTTGACCTGTTCAAAGGTCTTACTAACATTGGCTAAAAAGGTAGAAGTGACGTAATGAAAGAGTCCTAGACAAACCAGGGCTGCTGTGCCAGCTAGCATGTTCATCCCATCAAGTTGTTATTTCAACATGGACATATCCTCAAGACAAGTTAAGGCAGGATGGGTTTGCCAGAATAAGTTGCTTCCCCTTTAATCCAAATATCGGAAGATGAAAAATGCTAAGCCATTAACTGCTCTTCCCCGCTACCTGCCATCTCTCTCTAGACAAATATTTAAAATATTAAAACTTTATTGAAAAATGTTGTGTTTGAATCATGTGTGATCCATCTGTCTGACAGCCCTGTATAACTCCATATTTCTCCATCCCTGGCTGACTAAATAATATTGAGATATGATATCAATTATAAATGAATGTAATTACACACTGAACATTATTCCCTCTAATAAGACAAAGTGATGGAACAGGCTTTTTATTACTATGCCAGCAGCATGTCCATCTTCGACTATGCATTGTTTTGTGAAGAGTAAAATTACTATCAATTTAGGCTTGCGTTAATACATTGCTTCAAATCTTTCTCTCAGAGTCATTTTGCTAAGAGCAAGAGAGAGAGAGAGAGAGAGAGAGAGAGAGAGAGAGAGAGAGAGAGAGAGAGAGAGAGGGAGACATTATTAACACATTTAACTTTCTGTCACACTGCATTACCGTGCAGGCCACTGGATGTCAGAGCAGCCTCACTACTCTCCAATAGAGGGAATTAGATACTGTAGCAAGCATTTACATGCATGAATTTACTCCTCCCATACTGCTGAATGCAATATTCATACTTTGCAGTTTAAGAAAATGCTTTTGTTTTTTCCTTAACAACATGAGGGTTTCACTCTCAGTCCTCTGGTAGTAAATGTGCACAAATAAATGTTCTAAAATAAATCAATGTTATTTGTCACATGCTTCGTAAACAACAGGTGAAGACTAACAGTGAAACGCTTACTTAAAGAAAACAGAAATAGTGACACGGGATTAAATACACAGTAAATAATGAATCGATAACAAATAAAAATAACATGGCTATATACAGGGAGTCAATGTGCAGGGGAATGAGGTCATTGAGGTAAATACAGTATGTACATATAAACTCAGCAAAAAAAAGAAAACGTCCTCTCACTGTCAACTGCGTTTATTTTCAGAAAACTTAACATGTGTAAATATTTGCATGAACATAACAAGATTCAACAACTGAGACATAAACTGAACAAGTTCCACAGACAGATTTGCCAGTTCTTGCTTTGAGATGTTACCCCACTCTTCCACCAAAGAACTTGCAAGTTCCCAGACATTTCTGGGTGGAATGGTCCTAGCCCTCACCCTCCAATCCAACAGGTCCCAGCTGTGCACAATGGGATTGAGATCCGGGCAATTCGCTGACCATGGCAGAACACTGACATTCCTGTCTTGCAGAAAATCTCGCACAGAACGAGCAGTATGGCTGGTGGCATTGTCATACTGTAGGGTCATGTCAGGATGAGCCTGCAGGAAGGGTACCACATGAGGGAGGAGGATGTCTTCCCTGTAACGCACAGCGTTGAGATTGCCTGAAATGACAACAAGCTTAGTCCGATGATGCTGTGACACACCGCCCCAGACCATGACGGACCCTCCACTTCCAAATCGATCCTGCTCCAGAGTACAGGCCTCGGTGTAACGCTCATTCCTTCGACGATAAACGCGAATCCGACCATCACCCTTGGTGAGACAAAACCGCGACTCGTCAGTGAAGAGCACTTTTTGTCAGTCTTGTCTGGTCCAGCAACGGTGGGTTTGTGCCCATAGGCGACGTTGTTGCCGGTGATGTCTGGTGAGGACCTGCCTTACAACAGGCCTACAAGCCCTCAGTCCAGGCTCTCTGCGAACAGTCTGAGCACTGATGGAGGCATTGTGCGTTCCTGGTGTAACTCGGGCAGTTGTTGTTGCCATCCTGTACTTGTCCCGCAGGTGTGATGTTTGGATGTACCGATCCTGTGCAGGTGTTGTTACACGTGGTCTGCCACTGTGAGGACGATCAGCTGTTCGTCCTGTCTCCCTGTAGTGCTGTCTTAGGCGTTTCACAGTACGGACATTGCAATCTATTACCCTGGCCACATCTGCAGTCCTCATGCCTCCTTGCAGCATGCCTAAGGCACGTTCACGCAGATGAGCAGGGACACTGGGCATATTTCTTTTGGTGTTTTTCAGAGTCAGTAGAAAGGCCTCTTTAGTGTCCTAGGTTTTCATAACTGTGACCTTAATTGCCTACCGTCTGTTAGTGTCTTAATGACCGTTCCACAGGTGTATGTTCAGTAATTGTTTATGGTGCATTGAACAAAAATGAGAAACAGTGTTTAAACCCTTTACAATGAAGATCTGTGAAGTTATTTGGATTTTTATGAATTATCTTTGAAAGACAGGGTCCTGAAAAAGGGACGTTTCTTTTTTTGCTTAGTTTAGTTAGGGGTAAAGTGTTTAGGCAACGGAATAGATAATAGACAGTAGCAGCAGCATATGTGGTGAGGGTATGTGTGTCTGTGTGTGTGTTGCGGTGTCAGTGTAAGTATGTGTGAGTGTGTTGTTACAGTCCAGTGTGTGTGTATCAGTGCATGAGAGTTAGTGCAAAAAAGGGTCAATGCAAGAAGTCCAGGTAGCCATTGGGTAGAACAGTCTATGGCTTGGGTGGCTGGAGTCTTTGAAAAAATGTGGGCCTCCTCTGACACCGCCTGGTATAGAGGTCCTGGATGACGGGGAGTTTGGCCTCAGTGATGTACTGGGCCGTATGCACCACATTCTGTAGCGCCTTGAAGCAGCTCTAGCCTTTAGCTCAGTGTGGATGTTACCCATAGCTTCGGGTAGGGGTATGTACACTACATGACCAAAAGTATGGGGACACCTGCTTGTCGAACATCTCATTCCCAAATCATGGGCATTAATATGGAGTTGTTCCCCCCTTTGCTGCTATAACAGCCTCCACTCTTCTGGAAAGGCTTTCAACTAGATGCTGGAACATTGCTGCAGGGACTTGCTTCCATTCAGCCACAAGAACATTAGTGAAGTCGGGCACTGATGTTGGGCGATTAAGCCTGGCTCGCAGTCGGTGTTCCAATTCATCCCAAAGATGTTAGATGGGGTTGAGGTCAGTGCTCTGTGCAGTCAAGTTCTTCCACACTGATCTCAACAAACCATTTCTGTATGGACTTCGCTTTGAGCACAGGGGCATTGCCATGCTGAAACAGGAAAGGGCCCTCTCTAAACTGTTCCCACAAAGTTAGAACTAAGGGGCTTAGCCAGAACCATGAAAAACAGCCCACTGCTCCAGAGTCCAATGGCGGTAAGCTTTACAACACTCCAGCCGACGCTTGGCATTGCGCATGGTGATCTTAGGCTTGTGTGCGGCTGCTCGGCCATGGAAACCCATTTCAGGAAGCTCCCGACGAACAGTTCTTGTGCTGATGTTGCTTCCAGAGGCAGTTTGGAACTTGGTAGTGAGTGTTGCAACCGAGGACAGATGATTTTGACGGCTGCACACTTCAGCACTCGGCAATCCCATTCTGTGAGCTTGTGTGGCCTACCACTTCACGGCCTACCACTTCACGTTGTTGCTCTTAGACGTTTCCACTTCACAATAACAGCACTTACAGTTGACCTGGGCAGCTCTAACAGGGCAGCAATTTGACGAACTGACTTGTTGAAAAGGTGGCATCCTATGATGGCGCCACGTTGAAAGTCACTGAGCTCTCCAGTAAGGCCATTCTACTGCCAATATTTGTCTATAGAGATTGCATGGCTGTGTGCTCGATTCATACACATGTCAGAAACGGGTGTATAATCAACTAATTTGAAGGGGTTTCTGTGGGGACAACTTCATCGATGTACTTATTAATGAAGTCAGTGACTGATGTGGTAAACTCCTCAATGTTATTGGATGAATCCTGAAACATATTCCAGTTTGGCTAGCTTAATATCCACTTCATCGGACCACTTCCTGTTTGAGTTTTTTCTTGTAAGCGGGAGGATAGAGTTATGGTCTGATTTGCCAAAGGGAGGGTGAGGGAAGACCTTGTATGCATTTCTGTGTGTGGCGTGAAGTTGATCTAGAGTTTTGTCGCCTCTAGTTGCACAGATGACATGCTGCTAAAAATGAGGTAAAAGGGATGTCATTTTCCCTGCATTAAAATCACAGGCCACGAGAAACGCCACTTCTGAATGTGCATGTTCTTGTTTGCTTATGCCAGCATCAGTTTGAGGAGGTAAATAGATAGCTACAAAAAATATAGATGTAAACTCTCGGTAAATAGTATGGTCTGCAGCTTATCATGAGGTACTCTAACTTAGGCAAGCAAAAACTCGAGACTTCCTTAATATTAGAGATCGCGCACCAGCTGTTAACAAAGAGAAACACCCCTCCTCCCTTCATCTGACCCGAGTGTGCTGTACGGTCTTTACGATGCATAGAAAAACCAGTGAGGTGTGTATTATCCATGTTCTCGTTCAGCCACAACTCTGACAAACATAGGATACTACAGTTTTTCAGGTCCCGTTGATAGGATAGTCTTGAACGAAGCTCATCCAGTTTGTTTTCAAGCGACTGTACATTCACCAATAGAACAGAGGGAAATTGCTGGCCGATGTAGTCTCATCAGGATGCCACTTCACCTATCTCTTTCGCCGCTGTTTCCTCTTTCGATTAGGGCCTCGTCCGGAGTAAGCAGAACGTCCAGAGCTGCCGACTTGTTGAAGTAGAAATGTTTATACAAATCGAGGTTAGTGATCGTTGTTCTGATGATCAGAAGCTGTTTTCGGTCATAGGAAATGACAGCAGAGACGTTATGTACAAAAAAGTTGAGATCAGCGTAAGAAAAACACACAAAATAGCATCTTGCCACAAGCTTGTTTTATGTTTTGTCCCCTTGTAAAAATAACAATCCTCCACTTCAGTCATTCCCAGGTCACTGACATGCTCAGAACACGGCCAATGAACACAGAGGACAAAGGAATCAAGAAACACTAAAAAATGCAAGAGGCAGTGGTTGGTCACAGTGTTTTCTCTCTCTTTTACTCGACAGACCTGACTGCTAACATCCTCCCTGATACTGCTTTGCACACCTCAGGGACAACTTAAGAGACTCATGTATTTTTCATCAACTAAACCCCCTCTCCAAACAGAGAGAGCACAGGATAACGACATGGCCCACAATTATACATCCCACACAGAACGGTGGAGGAGGAGAAGACTGCAAGAGAGCTAACTCCAGCGTTAAAATATTCACAGAGAGCATTATTAATATTTAATATTCTACTAAATCTGCTTTATTGTTACCAAGCTAAGCAGTATATAAATCAAGTTCTCTCAGCAGCCAAAAACGAAAAGAGGGAGGGATGGAGAAGGCAGAGAGGTGTGTGCGTGTGTGTGCGTGCATGTGAGAGAGAGAGAGAGAGAGAGAGAGAGAGAGAGAGAGAGAGAGAGAGAGAGGAAAAGAGAGAGAGACTGCTTCCATACTATTATGAATGCATATGCTATGATCAATGTCATGTTGGTAAATTGCCATTAGAAGGAGGCCCTACCAGGTGCACTCAGAATAATAAATCCTAAGTAATGAGCGCTGATCTCAGATCTCTCTCTCTCTCTCTCTCTCTCTCTCTCTCTCTCTCTCTCTCTCTCTCTCTCTCTCTCTCTCTCTCTCTCTCACTCTCTCGCAGCAGTCTTTAACTGGCAGAGAGAGATGAGGAGAAAGAGAGAGAGAGATGAGAAGAAAGAAAGAGAGAGAGAGAGAGAGAGAGAGAGAGAGAGAGAGAGAGAGAGAGAGAGAGAGAGAGAGAGAGAGAGAGAGAGAGAGAGAGAGAGAAGAGAACAGCTCAGCACTACCCACTCCACATACCTCACACAGAAAGACTGGGAAGGTACTGTATAGCTAACTATAAGACAATTACTGAAATGACAGTGATGATTACAAACATGCATAGCTGTAATGGAAGTCATGGTAGTGATTATGATATATAACGATGTATATGGAATAGTGTTCTCAAAAGCAATAAAAGTGCAATATTACCAAAAAATGGAATGTAAATCATGTGTGACTGCGCCATCTTGGTTGCCAGATTGACCTCTGTACAGCTTACCAATGCAGGGATATACTACACAGTATAGTAGGGCTTTAGAATACATTACAGTTGATTAGTTTCTTTGTGGCCTATGTTCTTACAGATAAGATAAATGTCTTTAGCTTATTGCAATTACCACTTACACTACGACAGTTCATTTCAAAGTCAACATATCTGTGGCATGTAACTCTCAGTACTATATCTGTTTTCACACTATAGTTATCCTATGCATACATGTATGCCGTGATTTCATTTAGCATTTCCCTTGCAGATGCCCTTACCCAGTGACACGCCTAATTCATTCTCTGGCCCATTTCTGCAGACGGTATTCTTAACTGGCGCTATTGAGGTGAGGAGCCTTACTCTGGGGTCCTACAACGATCCCACACCAGGGATCCTTCCTGCCCACTTCTGCCCATGCTATTTGCACAAATTGCTCCATTTGTGTTTGAATATGAAATACATTTGCCAAAAGCAATAAAGGCTCTCCCCTGAGAGGGTTGAGATGTGAGCGATATTGCTTCTTTACAGCATTATTAGCTGTAAGGGTAAGAAGGCTATAATGCATGTAATTGTGTGAAAAACTGAAATGTTGATTACTTCTGTACATGCTAAAACCCCCCAGGGCAGCCTTTCCCAAACTCGGCCCCGGGACCCCAAGGGGTGCACATTTAGTTTTTAGCCCTAAAACTACACAGCTTATTCAAATTATCAAAGCTTGATGATTAGTTGATTATTTGAATCAGTTGTGTAGTGCTAGGGCATGAAATCAAATGTACAGACCTTCGGTTCCGAGGACCGAGTTTGGGAAACCCTGCCTAAGCCTGGAGGGGGTCTAAGCCTGGGAGGGTTCTACTAAGTTTACATCTATAATTGTTTTAAGATGGTCATACTAAGGATCATTTAGCTATTTGATTTAGAATTTTAGGACCCCTTTAGGTATCCAAAACATATACAGTACCAGTCAAAAGTTTGGACACACCTACTCATTCAAGGGTTTTTCTTTCATTTTACTATTTTCTACATTGTAGAAAAATTGTGAAAACATCAAAACTACGAAATAACACATATGGAATCATGGAGTAACCAAAAAAGTGTTAAACAAATCAAAACATATGTTATATTTGAGATTCTTCAAAGTAGCCACCCTTTGCCTTGATGACAGCTTTGCACACTCTTGGCATTCCAGCTTTTCCAACAGTCTTGAAGTAGTTCCCACATATGCTGAGCACTTGTTGGCTGCTTTTCCTTCACTCTCATCAATTGGGTTGAGGTTGAGTGATTGTGGAGGTCAGGTCATCTGATGCAGCACTTCATCACCCTCCTTCTTGGTTAAATAGCCCTTACACAGCCTGGAGGTGTGTTGGGTCATTGTCCTGTTGAAAAACAAATGATAGTCCCACTAAGTCCCACTAAGTGCCAACCAGATCGGATGGCGTATCGCTGAAGAATGCTGTGGTAGCCATGCTAGTTACGTGTGCCTTGAATTCTAAATAAATCACTGACAGTGTCATCAGCAAAGCACCCCCACCCCATCACAATTCCTCCTCCATGCTTCACGGTGGGAACTACACATTGCGGAGATCTTCCGTTCACCTACTCTCTGTCACAAAGACACGGAGGTTGGAACTAAAAATCTCAAATTTGGACTCATCAGACCAAAGGACAGAATTCCACCGGTCAAATGTCCATTGCTCTTGTTTCTTGACTCAAGCAAGTCTCTACTTCTTATTGGTGTCCTTTAGTAGTGGTTTCTTTGCAGCAATTTGACCATGAACACCTGATTCACACAGTCTCAGTTGATGATGAGATGTGTCTGTAACTTGAACACCGTGAAGCATTTATTTGGGCTGCAATATCTGAGGCTGGTAACTCTAATGAACTTATCCTCTGCATCAGAGGTAACTCTGGGTCTTCGTTTCCTGTGGCGGTCCTCATGACAGCCAGTTTCATCATAGCGCTTGATGGTTTTTGCGACTGCACTTGAAGAAACATTTCAAGTTCTCCTGTAGCAGATGTGGAAAACAGACATTGGTGGATGCAGTGAATTGAGATGCAGCCCATACAAAAATCTCTAGCTTACACAGATTTTGATGGGGATTTGTTTATTATGCCAATTACACTGACATTGACTGTAGGGGGTTTAGGCTCTTTTTCAAGTGATACTATGTGATTGGTACATGATTATATAGTGTTTGTTTTGAGGATTATATACAGTGTTGTTTGTTGCATTCCAGTGAACCTTTTTGGGGATTCTTAAAGTAACAACTTACGATGACAGAAATGTATTTGAGCCAAAACTAAAATAAATGATCAACCATGCTGTCAAGGAAGACCGTGATGATGACATACACATACTGTAAGCCTAATGAGCCAGCCAAGTCAACATTCAATCTATTATCAGGGCCATGGATGTGTTCCAAATGACACCCTCTTCCATATATAGTTCATTACTTTTGACCAGTATCCATAGGGCTCTGGTCAAAAGTAATTCACTAAATCTAACCTTTATTTAACTAGGCAAGCCAGTTAAGAACAAATTCTTATTTATAATGACGGCCTACCTATTAAGGGAAGAGGGTGCCATTTGGGACACAAACTATAATTGACATAAACCTCAAATAACCCTGCCCTATCACTGCCAAGGGATGAGTTGTAACATCTCCACCAGAGGAGGCTGGTGGGAAGAGCTATAGGAGGACAGGCTCATTGTAATGACTGGACTGGAATAAAAGGAACGGAGTCAAACAGGTGGTTTCCATATGTTTCATGTGTTTGATAGTGTTCCATTAATTCCATTCCAGCCATTACAATGAGCCCGTCTTCCTATAGCTCCTCCCACCAGCCTTCACTGATTTGAACTCCACATATCTAACAAAAAATGTTTCCCCATTTTAAAACTATGCCCTGGGTTGTCGCATAAGACATTAAAGCAGATCTTACCGTGAACAGAAACATTAATGTGTTGAAAATACCAAATTGTTTGCATAGTCAACTTACACACAGCTCTGACACACACACTTACCCCACCGGACATGTCACCAGGGGTCTTTTCACAGTCCCCAAATCCAGAACAAATTCAAGAAAGCGTTCAGTATTATATAGAGCCATTATTGCATGGAACGCCGTTCCATCTCATATTGCTTAAATAAACAGCAAATGTGGTTTCAAAAAACAGATAAAGCAACACCTCACGGCACAACGCCTCTCCCTTATTTGACCTAGATAGTTTGTCTGTATGCATTGATATGTATGTAGTTCTGTCCTTGAGCTGTTCTTGTCTATTAATGTTCTGTATTATGTCATGGAAAATGTTTTGTGAGGATCCCAGGAAGAGTAGTTTCTACTTTTGCAACAGCTAATGGGGATCCTAATAAAATGCCAAACAGACATATTATTTTATGTCTACTGTTTAACGGCATAAGAGTGATAGGTAGGGAGAGGTAGGGAGATGCAGTTTGGCGAGACGGGTAGAGAACCTCAGGGGAACTATTTGATAGCAGCCCAGCTTACTGTATCATACAGAGATATTTCTTCATCATCCATGCCATTAGGATCCCTCTAAGAAGAGATGGCAACCCAGGGGGAATTTATGTCCTCAAAATAATTGTTTAAAGTGCAAATAAACCACACAAAAAACTGTACGAAACTCAACGTTTAAAGTTAATCACAAGACTGAATAAAATATCAAAAGACAGCATATTGTCTTATGAAAAGTAGGAAACTTAGAAGACAAAAGCATTCATTTCTAGCATGTCTGTGTAGCTAGCATGTTGCCACAGTGAGGACTAAGCATGGTAACCACCAGCCCAAAAACAAGGTTGGGTGGGTGGAAGGGAGGGAGAGTTTGACACTGATTGTGTTGACTGGCATTCTCTCACTTACAGCCACTAACACCTCCGACTGAACTTTTCCTGCCTCATTTTGGTTCCAAGCACCATTTTATTTGTTTACGCAAGAGAATACACTGAGCACGTTCTCTCCCTTTACCTGAGAGTAGGAGAACATTATTTCACCAATAACATCCACAGAGGACTTCCATGTCAGTGAGAGAGAGAGAGAGAGAGAGAGAGAGAGAGAGAGAGAGAGAGAGAGAGAGAGAGAGATTCTGCAGTGAGTCATCCATAAATCACCTGGACCAGAAGGGTTGGGTAGGTTACTTTCTAAATGTTATTCGTTACAGTTACTAGTTACCTGTCCAAAATTGTAATCAGTAACAACACTTTTGGATTACCCAAACTCAGTAACGTAATCTGATTGCTTTTAGATTACTTTCTCTTAAAGGTCCCCCCCAGAGGGAAATGCCGCCCCTATTTCAAAGTAATTCCTGTCCTATAGCAGACATTTTCCTTTAGTCTCCACCTCCGAAGAATGACGCAGGCTGCTAATACATGTTCACAAATTGGGGATGGGAACATTGTGGGTGACTTCCATGTGGAGAGGAGAAATGACAAGTAGTGCACTGACAGCTGTCAATGTGGCTAGCTAGCATGCTAACCTTATCTAGCTAACTAATGTTATCTGTTGTTGCTACACCTTATTCAAAAGATTTGCCAGCTATTCTACGGCTGATTCTGGATTGTTCATAAGCATGTAGTGAAAACAGCCACAGATGGATAGCGGAAACCAGTATCTTGGGCGGCAGGTAGCCTAGTGGTTAGCGCTATTGTTCTGCCCCTGAACAAGGCAGTTAACCCACTGTTCCTAGGCTGTCATTGTAAATAAGAATTTGTTCTTAACTGACTTGCCTAGTTAAATAAAGTTTAAATACATTTTTGACTTTGTTATCTATTGGGCACAGCGGTCTAAGGCACTGCATCTCAGTGTTAGAGGCGTCACTACAGACACCCTGGTTCAAATCCAGGCTGTATTTCAACCGGCCATGATTGGTGGTCACATAGGGTGGCGCACAATTGGCCCAGTATCATCTGGGTTTGGCCAGTATAGGCTGTCATTGTAAATAATTGTTCTTAACTGACTTGCCTAGTTAAATAATATAAAATATATATATCTCTGAAGTTTTGGCATCTTCCATAAATTGCGTCTGCAAATCCTCCATAGACATAGAAAGAATAAGATGAAGCTCCGGTAATCAAATCAAATCCAATTTTATTGGTCACATATATTTAGCAGATGTAATTGCAGGTGCAGTGAAATGCTTGTGTTCCTCGCTCCAACAGTGCAGTAGTATCTAACAATTCACAACAACAATACACACAACTCTCAAAGTTAAAGAACGGAATTAAGAAATATATAATATTAGGATAAGCAATGTCGGAGTGGCATTGACTAGAATACAGTAGAATACACTATATACATATGAAATGAGTATAACAGTATGTACACATTATTAAAGTGACTAGTGATTCCATGTCTTTGTACATAGAGCAGCAGCCTCTAAGGTGCAGGGTTGAGTAACCGGGTGGATAGCATGGTTCTCACAGCTAGAGGAAGTGAAATGATAGGCTACAATGACTTTGCTCATGATGTACGCCGCAATTGATATGCAACAACACCCTGAGCGCATCGGACACAAAACGAAAACTCCAATACTTGATGTAACAACAGCACAAAATAGATGAACAAGTTTGTGGAATCTTCTTTCGCGGATGCCTTTTCATTATAGGAGACACTTGTGATTTCTAGTTGCACCAATCAAAGCAATGGAGTGTGGTCAAAACTATTCATCTTGAGGTGAGGTGTGGATCGGGGTTCCAAAATGCAATCATATCACAGCAAAAAGCTGTAGCCAGAGACGGAAGAGAATCACCCCACTCACTGTTTTTTTCTGGTTCAAGGAAATTCAATGAACTAAGTAGACCAGACCCAGCTGGTATTGCATTGGTGTCTATGGGAGACCCACCCCATTAAGTAGACTGGAAATAGTGAGTGATCTTAATTTATCCACCATCTTTGGTGTAGCCAAAGATTATTGCTCAACTCAGTCGCGACACAAACTTTGTAGGTGTTTCCGATTAATAAACAATGCCATGCTGGTGGGTTTTACCATTCAAATAAAACCCAGCTGGTGGGTTTTACCATTCAAATAAAACCCATCCCTGAAACATAGGCTAAAAAGAATTTACACGTAATTTCATAGGAAAAGACACGTCATTGGCATGAATTTGTTACGAAGCAGGCAGTGAGGTTTTGTCACCTCAAGCCCAAATATGTCATACATGTAGTAAAATTATGAGTTATTGACTTACATCGTTGTGCAACATTATGGGTAAGCTCTAACCATTGTCTTTCAGCTCGAAAAAGTGTATTTCTGCTGGTGTGGCCATTTACCGCAGATAAGTAGCTGGCACAGCCACAAAGTCATAAAATCTGATTCTAAACCTAACCTAACCCCAACTACATTGCTAACCCTAATGCCTAAACCTAACCTTCAATTAAGACCTTCAATTAAGAACAGGGAACTTGTCTGTCGGCCCTGCATTAAAGAAAATTGGTTAAAGAAAATTGTGATAAATAAAAAAGTATACCAGTTTCATTTAAGGACCAAAACATGTACAGCTGTGCCATATAGATAGTTGGGGAGAGATTTGATGTACCGATTCCATGGCACATGGTTTATGAACTGATACACAACATGACACCGGATTCAAAACTTTGAGTTTTACAATTTAAATTATTATACAAAATTCTTGCAACCAATATAATGTTATATGAATGGGGGATACAACCATCCCAGCTCTGCAGATTTTGCTGTAAAGAGACAGAATCCTTGGATAATTTATTTTGGTACTGTGCATTTGTATCTTGTTTTTGGTCGCAGGTTCAGGAATGGCTGAAGAATTGCAACATTTACCTGGAGCTAAGTCTGCAAATAGCACTGCTGGGTGACTTTTGAAGTCCTAGTCAATCGATCAATAGTATAATAATACTCTTAGCAAACATGTTCATCTTTAATTTACATTCTGTAGAAACTATGAGAACTTTGTGAAACATCACAGCACAGTTCAAAAATATATGGCAAATAAAAATCTAAACTGGACGGTGTTCAGAGATAGATGTGAGGGTTTGAGGGTAGCTGAAGGATGGGACTAAACAATTTAAGGATAACCAATGTAAAGTACACTGTGTCCATAAAATGTATATAGTATGTGTAAGCTGGAAGAAGAATCCTAAATGTCGTTGTCGATTAGTTTACTCAATTAGGGGGATGGGTGGTAGAGTTAAGGGAAAATAATGAAGGGGAAAAAATGTGTATATATATATATATATATAAATTACAGTTGAAATCGGAAGTTTACATACACCTTAGCCAAATACATTTAAACTCAGTTTTTCACAATTCCTGACATTTAATCCTAGTAAAATTCCCTGTCTTAGGTCAGTTAGGATCACCACTTTATTTTAAGAATGTGAAATGTCAGAATAATAGTAGAGAGAATGATTCATTTCAGCTTTTATTTATTTCATCACATTCCCAGTGGGTCAGAAGTTTACATACACTCAATTAGTATTTGGTAGCATTGCCTTTAAATTGTTTAACTTGGGTCAAACGTTTCAAGTAGCCTTCCACAAGCGTCCCAAAATAAGTTGGGTGAATTTTGGCCCATTCCTCCTGACAGAGCTGGTGTAACTGAGTCAGGTTTGTAGGCCTCCTTGCTCGCACACGCTTTTTCAGTTCTGCCCACACATTTTCTATAGGATTGAGGTCTGGGCTTTGTGATGGCCACTCCAATACCTTGACTTTGTTGTCCTTAAGCCATTTTGCCTGACTGATGTCTTGAGATGTTGCTTCAATATATCCACATACTTTTCCTCCCTCATGATGCCATCTATTTTGTGAAGTGCACCAGTACCTCCTGCAGCAAAGCACCCCCACAACATGATGCTGCCACCCCCCGGTTGGAATGGTGTTCTTCGGCTTGCAAGCCTCCCCCTTTTTCCTACAAATATATTGATGGTCATTATGGCCAAACAGTTCTATTTTTGTTTCATCAGACCAGAGGACATTTCTCCAAAACATACGATCTTTGTCCCCATGTGCAGTTACAAACCGTAGTCTGACTTTTTTTAATGGCGGTTTTGGAGCAGTGGCTTCTTCCTTGCTGAGCGGCCTTTCAGGCTATGTCAATATAGGACTTGTTTGACTGTGGATATAGATACTTTTGTACCTGTTTCCTCCAGCATCTTCACAAGGTCCTTTGCTGTTGTTCTGGGCTTGATTTGCACTTTATTTGCACTTTTCATCCCTAGGAGGCAGAACGCGACTCCTTCCTGAGCGGTATGACGGCTGCGTGGTCCCATAGTGTTTATACTTGCATACTATTGTTCGTACAGATGAACGTGGTACCTTCAGGCGTTTGGAAATTGCTTTCAAGGATGTACCAGACTTGTGGAGGTCTACAACTTTTTCTGAGGTCTTGGCTGATTTCTTTAGATTTTCCCATGATGTCAAGCAAAGAGGCACTGAGTTTGAAGCTAGGCCTTGAAATACATCCACAGGTACACCTCCAATTGACTCAAATGATGTCAATTAGCCTATCAGAAGCTTCTAAAGCCATGACATCATTTTCGGGAATTGTCCAAGCTGTTTAAAGGCACAGTCAACTTAGAGTATGTAAACTTCTGACCCACTGGAATTGTGATACAGTGAATTATAAGTGAAATAATCTGTCTGTAAACAATTGTTGGAAAAATTACTTGTGTCATGCACAAAGTATATGTCCTAACCGTCTTGCCAAAACTATAGTTTGTTAACAAGAAATGTGTGGAGTGTTTGAAAAACGAGTTTTAATGACCTAAGTGTATGTAAACTTCCGACTTCAACTGTATATATATACATACACACACACACACACACACACACACACACACACACACACACACACACACACACACACACACACACACACACACACACACACACACACACACACACACACACACACACACACACACACACACACACACACACACACACACACACAAACGAAATATGGGGGATTGGAAATGATGCAGACAATTACATTGATGGAAGCCCCAATTTATCTACAACATTAAACCTGATCTACACACAAAGAAAACACACAGAAAAGACCAAAAAGCACATTTTTGTTTTCATACATTTTTAAAATAGCCAATTTTGACTTTGCAACTGGCCAATCTTGCGGAAATCGCTCAGTTGTGCCTCTAGGACAAGACTCATCCCAATAAACTCCAACCTGCTTAAGAGGCTTTGAAGAAAACAACAATTACTATTACCAATAAAACAACTTCTATTGGAGGATAAATCAATGTTTGAGTTTACATAGCTGGCTGTAAATGGATGTTGCATTTTACTTTATGGGTTGGTTATGTAGGCTTCTTCTAATCCATTGCTTTCTCCTACAGGTAATAATACAATTAGGCTATATCTTTACATACAAAAAAATAAAGGCTATCCGATTTCCGGTCATTCCAATTAATGTAATAATACCCCTTGATCTTCAAGAATAGGACTTGGAAATGGAGAATAGCCACATTGTTTTACTTGAGCAAACCCCGAAACTAAGGACTAATTAGACTAATCTGTTTTTGATTTTGTTATCATGGAGGACTGATTGGGCTCATTGCTTTCAGTTGAAAAATAAATGCTGCTCTCAGAATGGCATGCTTTGAGCACTACCGAAAAGTGCTATTTGCATGTGAAAAACTAGATGGTAATTTTCTGTGAAGAAAATAAATGCCCCACACGTGGTCTTCTTAAATTAAACTTGTTTTTGAAAGTATGGAGCACGGGGGAGTTTAGAAGGGAGGAACTCAAACTTTTATTCCATAGGCTGGGATCCCCACAATGCAGCTGTTGCAAGAGCATTTTTCACTGGCTGTCCACTGGTTCTGTTGCAAAACGTTTCTTAAACGGAAGCAAACAGGGTGGGACCTACCTGAATTTGTCTGCTTCTGTTTGGTTTTTAAATGGTAGACAGCTTCCGTAATAAGTACACCACTGCTCGTAAAAATAATGATTGATAGGCAGCTTAACCTTCTCCAGATCAACCATAATTGGGTTAAAATACACATATACAATTGTGAACATACAAAAAAATTGAGGCTGTCCAATTTCCAGTCATTCCAATTAATGTAACAACAACCACAATCTGTAAGGCTCAAATAAATGTGAGAGCAGCAGGGTGATTCACATCAATGTGCTATGTAGCCTAGATATCAATAATAAAGTGATATCAGTATTGCCTGTAGACTACACCTGTCACGACTTCAGCCGAAGTTGGTCCCTCTCCTTGCTCGGGTGGCTTCCCGCGGTCGAAGTCACCTGTCTTCTAGCTACCGCCGATCTACTTTTCATTTTCTATGTTTTTTTGTCTTCATTATACACACCTGGTTTCTATCCCATAATTACATGTTCCTTATTTAACCCTCTGTCTCCCTCATGTTTTTGTGCGTGATTGTTTGTGTTTCTTTGTTTTGTTCTTTGTTTTTCCCCCACTCATGTATTTTGGAAATATTGAGGAAAGCATTTGAAAACTCATATTCGTTGTCCTGCGCCTGTCTCTGTCTTACCGGCATCACGAAGAACTTTGCCAGAATCACGCACCACCCATGGAGTCAGCAGGATCACCCAGCCCTCCTCTACAAGTCGAGGAATGCCTTCAGCAGCATGCGACAATGTTGCAGAGTCTCAACACAGCCATGGATAGCGTGCTGCAGAACATGGAGCGAAGGGAGAGAGGAGGATTTTCAGCGCAACTACCATCAACAAAACCTCCCACTACACAACCCACACAACTGTCCACCCCTCCTTCACCTGGTCACAGTGGGCTGCCGGGTGTCAGGGGTTCCTACTCCAGATGGAGCTCTACCTGGCGACCGTTCACCCGGCTCCTTCGGGACGCGAGAGCGTGTCCGCCCACGTCTCCTGTCTATCCGGGAAAGCCCTGGAGTGGGCCAACGCCATATGGGGAGAGGAAGGAGCGGTGTTGGACCACTACGAGGAGTTCACCCGCCGTTTCCGGGCAGTATTCGATCATCCACCTGAGGGTAGAGCGCCGGGTGAACGCTTGTTCCACCTCAGACAGGGGACGAGGAGCTCACAGGACTTTGCGCTGGAGTTACAAACTCTGGCCGCCGGCAGCGGGATGGAGTGACAGGGCCCTGATCGACCAATATAGATGCAGTCTGCATGAGGACGTCCGACGGGAGCTGGCATGCAGAGACACCACCCCTTCTTTTGATCAGCTGGTGGACATGTCCATCAGGCTGGATAACCTGCTGGCCACCCGTGGACGTCTGGATCGGGACCTGTCATTTCCATCCCCCAACACCTCTGCTCCGACGCCTATGGAGCTAGGAGGTACTGAGTTTAGGGAGGCCGGAGGAGGGGCTATTCCCTGCACCCTCTGTGGCCGCAGAGGACACCACTGCTGGTCGGTGCAGGGGGGGTTCCTCAGGGAGTCGGGGCAGCAGGCAGGGCCCTATCGGGTCACCCCAGGTGAGTAGGCATCAGACTCACCCAGAGCTCCCTGTTGCTCACATGTTTATGTTTGTTAATTTTCCAGATTATTCCCCGCATTCCCAGCATAAGGCGCTAGTCGATTCAGGCGCAGCTGGGAATTTTATTGATTGTTCATTTGTTCATAGTTTAGGGATCCCCATTGTTCCTGTTGATATGCCCTTCCCTGTGCAAGCCTTAGATAGTCGACCATTAGGGTCAGGGCTGATTAGGGAGGCTACTGCACAACTAAGCATGGTGACGCACGAGGGTCATGAGGAGAGAATCAGTTTATACCTCATTGATTCTCCTGCGTTTCCCGTGGTGTTGGGCCTACCCTGGTTGGCCTATCATAATCCCATTATTTCGTGGCAACAGAGGGCTCTCAAGGGATGTTCACGAGAGTCACGATTGAGTCAATGCACGGGGCGCGCTTCTTCACAAAATTGGATCTCAGGAGTGCATACAATCTGGTGCGTATCCGGGAGGGGGACTAGTGGAAGACGGCATTTAGTACCACCTCAGGGCACTATGAGTACCTTGTCATGCCATACGGGTTAATGAATGCTCCATCAGTTTTCCAGGCATTTGTAGACAAGGTTTTCTGGGATTTGCTCAGGCAGGGTGTAGTGGTGTATATCGACAACATTCGGATTTACTCCGCTACACGCGCCGAGCATGTGTCCCTGGTGCGCAAGGTGCTTGGTCAACTGTTGGAGCATGAGTTGTACGTCAAGGCTGAGAAATGTCTGTTCTTCAAACAGTCTGTCTCCTTCCTAGGGTAACGAATTTCCACGTCAGGGGTGGAGATGGAGAGTGACCACATTTCAGCCGTGCGTAATTGGCCGACTCCCACGACGGTAAAGGAAGTGCAAGCGGTTCTTAGGGTTTGCCAACTACTACCGGAGGTTTATCCGGGGCTTTGGTCAGGTAGCGGGTCCCATTACCTCACTGCTGAAGGGGGGACCGGTGCGACTACAGTGGTCAGCTGAGGCGGACAGGGCTTTTGGTCACCTGAAGGCTCTGTTTACCTCGGCTCGGCTGTTTACTTCGGATCACTCTTTGGCATTTATCGTGGAGGTGGACACGTCCGAGGCTGGGATAGGAGCTGTGCTGTCTCAGCGCCCGGGTACGCCACCTAAACTCCGCCCCTGTGCCTTCTTTTCGAATAGAAGCTCAGCTCGGCGGAGCGCAACTATGATGTGGGGGACCGGGAGCTGTTGGTTGTCGTCAGGGCTCTGAAGGTGTGGAGACATTGGCTTGAGGGGGCTAAACACCCTTTTCTCATCTGGACTGACCACCGCAATCTGGAGTACATCCGGGCGGCGAGGAGACTGAACCCTCGCCAGGCAAGGTGGGCCATGTTTTTCACCCGTTTTGTTTTCACCCTATCTTACAGACCAGGTTCTCAGAACACTAAGGCAGATGCACTGTCCCGGATGTTTGACACAGAGGAGCGGTCCATAGATCCCACTCCCATACTTCCGGCCTCTTGTCTGGTGGCACAGGGGGTGTGGGAGTTGGACGCGGACATAGAGCGGGCGTTACTTACAGAGCCCACTCCACCTCAGTGTCCAGCTGAGTGTATGTATGTTCCGTCTGCTGTCCGCGACCGTCTGATCTATTGGGCCCACACGTCACCCTCCTCTGGTCATCCTGGCATCGGTCGGACGGTGCGTTGTCTTAGTGGGAAGTACTGGTGGTCCACCCTTACCGGGGGACAGGGTCTGGATCTCGACCCGAAACCTGCACCTCCGCCTGCCCTGCCAGAAGCTGGGTCCGCGGTATGTGGGGCCCTTTAAAGTCCTGAAGGAGATTGAACGAGGTATGTTATAAATTACAGCTTCCCCCAGATTACCGTATTAACTCCTCGTTCCATGTGTCTCTCCTCAGGCCGGTGGTGGCTGGTCCACTCCAGGAGTCTGAGGTACGGGAGGTTCCTCCACCTCCTCTGGACATCAAGGGGGCCACGGCGTATACTGTTTGAGCCATTATGGACTCTAGATGTCGGGCAGTGGGCCTCCAGTAGCTCGTAGAGTGGGAGGGGTAAGGTCCGGAGGAGAGATGCTGGGTGCCGGTGAGAGACATCCTCAATTCTTCGTTTCTGTGGGAGTTTCACCGTCTCCACCCGGATTGCCCTGCGCCTCGTCCTCCGGGTTGTCCCCCAGGCCGGTGCCGGCGCGCTGCTGGAGCCGCGCATCAAGGGGATACTGTCACGACTTCAGCCGAAGTTGGTCCCTCTCCTTGCTCGGGTGGCTTTCGGCGGTCAAAGTCACCGGGCTTCTAGCTACCGCCGATCTACTTTTAACTTCTTTCCGTAAAAAATATTATAGTTTGATTACATTTTAGGGTATCTGAGGAGTAAATAAAAACGTATTTTGACTTGTTGAAACAAAGTTTAGGGGTAGATTTTCGGATTCCTTTCTCTGCATGTTGAACGAGTGGGTTACTCAAATCGATGGCGCCAACTAAACACACTTTTTGAGATATAAAGGATTTTATCTAACAAAACTACATGTTATAGCTGGGACCCTTTGGATGACAAATCAGAGGGAGATTTTCAAAAAGTAAGTGAATATTTAATCGCTATTTGTGAATTTATGTAACCTTTGCCGGTGGAAAAATATTTTGATGTGGGGCACCGTCCTCAAGCAATCGCATGGCATGCTTTCGCTGTAATGGCTACTGTAAATCGAACAGTGCAGTTAGATTAACAAGAATTTAAGATTTCAACCGATAGACACTATGTACTTAAATGTTTAATGTCCATAACTTGTATGATTTATTTATTTGAATTGCGTGCCCTCCAGTTTCACTGGAAGTTGTCCCGCTAGCGGGATGCCTAGCCCTAAGAAGTTTTAATTTATTGGCATGTCACGGTATTTCTCCCTTAGTCAAAAACTCCTATCAGATTTTGGCACATATCCTATAGGATTTTATCTGAGGGGGCATATGTGGTCCGCAATCAGGAACTTAGACCGCTACACCTCCAGCACACAGATTTTTCTATTCGATTATTGTATATAAAATCCTATAGTATAGCATCCAGTAAGAGTCCAATAGGGCAGGTTCCAAATCTGATAGGATTTTTTTTATTGGATTCTAATTGGATCCTTGTATTAGAATACTATAGCATCCTATAGGATTTTTTGTATTTTCCCATATAGGATTTCTATTAATTTTGTCGATGGGAATTGTATAGATATTTACATTACATTGTAAAGGATTTTGCTTCAAAACTTGGTTATACACTATAGTTACCTTGGCTGCTTAACATATGGAGCACCCACCTTCCAAACCTCTTAGACAAATACGTGAACTATAATAAAATCATAAGCAACCAATATTGAAATCATATAGTATAGCATCCAGTAAGAGTCCAATAGGGCCGGTTCCAAATCTGATAGGATTTTTTGATTGGATTCTAATTGGATCCTTGTATTAGAATACTATAGCATCCTATAGGATTTTTTGTATTTTCCCATATAGGATTTCTATAAATTTTGTCCAGATGCAAATGTTTACTGCTGTTTACTGCTATACTATATGATTTCAATATTGGTTGCTTATGATTTTATTATAGTTCACGTATTTGTCTAAGTGGTTTGGAAGGTGGGTGCTCCATATGTTGAGCAGCCAAGGTAACTATAGTGCCACTTAATATGGTGACCTTATAGTGGGAAACCGCCGGCCCAATAGCTGTGTCGTACAGCTCCATCCCACGAAGGTCCAAGGAACACAACGTGAGTAAACATTTGCATCTGGTGCATCTGCGTCACACATTAAAGTTATTGTGCCAAGTGCAACAATAATAGCTGTGAAACCTACTGAGACTGTCCACAAGGTTGTTTACATTTGTGTCAAAAACGGAGAACACATTGGTTGGGGACTGTACGTACATACCTCAACCAGAAGCCATGGATTACAGGCAACATCCGCACTGAGCTAAAGGGTAGAGCTGACGCTTTCAAGGAGCGGGACTCTAACCCGGAAGCTCATAAAAAATCCCGCTATGCCCTCTGATGAACCATCAAACAGGCAAAGCGTCAATACAGGACTAAGATCGAATCGTACTACACCGGCTCCAATGCTTGTCGGATGTGGCAGGGGTTGCAAACTATTACAGACTACAAAGGGACGCACAGCCGAGAGCTGCCCAGTAACATAAGCCTACCAGACAAGCTAAACTACTTCTATTCTCGCTTCGAGTCAAGGAACACTAAAACATGCATGAGAGCATCAGCTGTTCTGGATGACTGTGTGATCACGCTCTCCGCAGCCGATGTGAGTAAGACCTTCTATAGAGGTCAACATTCACAAGGCCGCAGGGCCAGATGGATTACCAGGAAGTGTACTCCGGACATGCGCTGACCAACTGGCAAGTGTCTTCACTGACAGTTTCTACCTGTCCATGTCTGAGTCTGTAATACCAACATGTTTCAAGCAGACGACATAGTCCCTGTGCCCAAGAACACAAAAGGTAACCTGCCTAAATGACTACCAACCCTTGGCACTCACGTCTGTAGCCATGAAGTGCTTTGAAATGCTGGTCACGGCTCACATCAACACCATTATCCCAGAAACCCTAGACCCACTCCAATTTGCATACTGCCCCAACAGATCCACAGATGATGCAATCTCTACTGCACTCCACACTGCCTGTTCACGCCTGGACAAAAGGATCACCTATGTGAGAATGCTATTCATTGACTACAGCTCAGCGTTCAACACCATAGTGCCCTCAAAGCTCATCACTAAGCTATGGATCCTGGGACTAAACACCTCCCTCTGCAACTGGATTCTGGACTTCCTGATGGGAAACCGGGTAGGTAACAACACATCCGCAACGCTGATTCTCAACACGGGGGCCCCTCAGGGGTGTGTGCTCATTCCCCTCCTGTACTCCCTGTTCACTCATAACTGCATGGCCAGGCACGACTCCAACACCATCATTGTGTTGTGCTGATGACACAACATTGGTAGGCCTGATCACCGACAATGGCGAGACACTCTATAGGGAGGAGGTCAGAGACCTGGCCGTGTGGTGCAAGGACAACAACCTCTCCCTCAATGCAATCAATACAAAGGAGATGATTGTGGACTACAGGAAAAGGAGGACCGAGCACGGCCCCCATTCTCCTTGACGGGGAGGCAGTGGAGCAGGATGAGAGCTTAAAGTTCCTTGGCGTCCATATCACCAACAAATGAACATGGTCCAAGCACACCAAGACAGTTGTGAAGAGGTCACAACAAAACCTATTTCCCCTCAGGAGACTGAAAAGATTTAGCATGGGTCCTCAGGTTCTCAAAAAGTTCTACAGCTGCACCATCGAGAGCATCCTGACGGGTTGCATCTCTGCCTGGTGTGGCAACGGCTCGGCCTCTGGCCGCAAGGCACTACAGAGGGTAGTGTGTACGACCCAGTACATCCCTGGGGCAAAGCTTCCTGCCATCCATGACTTCTATACCAGGCGGGGTTAGAGGAAGGCCCTAAAAATTGTCAGACTCCCTAGTCATAGACTGTTCTTACTACATCTTCTACTGCACGGCAAGCGGTACCAGAGAACAAAGTCTAGGTCTAAGAGGCTTCTAAACAGCTTCTACCCCCCCAAGCCATAAGACTCCTGAACATCTAATCAAATGGCTACCCAGACTATTTGCATTGCCCCTCTTTTACGCTGCTGCTACTCTCTGTTATTGCCTATGCATAGTCGATTTAATAACTCTACCTACATGTACATAGGTACCCCCTGTATATAGCCTCGCTATTGTTATTTACTTTTTTTTTATTAACTGCATTTTTGGTTAAGGGCTTGTAAGTAAGCATTTCACTGTAAGGTCTACACCTGTTGTATTGTGCATGTGACAAATACAATTTGATTTGTTCGTGAGAATCTCATCTTTCCATAGCAAGGTCATAATAAATTGTAGGCCACCCTGTTCCAGCAGTACAGACATTTTCATGAGATGACTGAATTTTGGGATGTTTCATGGTCAGACAAACACCGTTGTATATCAGTACCTTCAACTGCAGATGCGGAAGGCCAACATAGGCGGATGCAGTGGATTGAGTCCCAGACCATGCAAAAAACATATACTCTATCTCTAGCTTAAACTGATTTTTTGTTACGATACTTAGATTGGCGCACGGGTGTTGACGCAAGACTCTTCAGGATTTTTTAATGACACAGGTCAGGCTCTCTTCCAAGATGGCGTAGCAGTGCAGACGTGTTTTTGTTCGTCCCTTCGTGTACTTTGTATTTTTCAACTTTTTTAAAATATATTTCAAATGTATTTTCAATCTCTTTTCTATTTTTATATTAAATATACCTTCTGGTAACCTGCCTCACCCATTGTGTTACCTAACTGCTATTTTTTTAATACTTTTTTAGACTGAATTCCATTGGGAGCTAGCGAGCTAACCAGCTACTAGCTATTCAGTCACCGTTAGCCACCGCTTGCGGCCTTTAACCTACTGCACAGACACCCGCTTTTTTTAGCCCGGATAATACTTGCCAGCCTACCACCATCGAACTGTTTCTCCACTACAACGCCGGATCCCTGCCGTAAACCCTGGACCACTACACCTGATCTCCACAGCTAGCTAGCTAGCTGCCACTGAGTGACCGAGTGGCTCTAGTGGCCAACGCCCCTGCCCCGGAGCTAGCTCCAGCTAGCCGCGAGCCAGGCGCATCTCCCAGCTAGCAACAACAATACCTCTCTCACCATCTGGCTCGGATCCCTCTCGACACGACGCCCCGTCGTACCACCTCGACTGGTCTGCCGAAGATTACTCCATTCGCTCTGCCTGCAACCGGCCTCCGTCGGATGTCGGAGCAGACGGTTCTACCAACCCCGGCCTGCTAACTCTTAACTTCTCTTGCGTGCCGGCGTAATAATCTCTCCTGGACCACCGGAGAAGTCCTGAAGTGGGGCGATAGCTGTTTCCCAGACTGTTTTCCACACCTACCTCAACCTGTGATTCCTCTACCGGTCCAGTCAACCTCCATCGAAAGCCCGGTGGAACAACAGTCCGTCGATATTCCAGCCTGCTACTCCCCCTTCAGTGACGTTTTCTGCCCCAAACGAGCATCGTAATTACCGCCACACCGGCCATGGGACTGCGCCATCGACCTCCTTCCGGATGAACCAGTGCCCCATCTATCCTCTATCACTCCCGGAACAGAAGGCCATGGAGGAGTACGTTGAAGAGGCTCTCCAACAAGGCTACATCCGCCCTTCCACTTCCCCTGCTGCTTCGAGTTTTTTCTTCGTGGCAAAGAAGGACGGAGGTTTGCGGCCCTGCATAGACTATTGAGCACTCAACAACATCATCGTGAAGTTCCGGTACCCACTTCCTCTCATCCCAGCAGCCCTGGAACAACTTCGCGGAGCAGCCGTGTTCACTAAGTTGGACCTCCGCAGCGCGTGTAACCTCGTCCGGATACGTGAGGGGGGCAAATGGAAGACGGCCTTCATAACTACTGGACACTACGAATACCTGGTTATGCCATATGGACTGGTAAATGCTCCCTCCGTATTCCAGGACTTTATGCACGAGGTGCTCCGGAAATTCCTTCATCGTACCGTGATCGTCTACATAGATGATATTCTGATCTATTCCCGGAACCTAGCCGAACATCGCCATCACGTTGCGGAGGTCCTCCAACGCCTCAGAGCACATCTCCTCTTCCTCAAGGCCAAGAAATGCTCCTTCCATCAACCTACCGTCCAGTTTCTCGGCTATAACATCAGTGAACACGGCATCCAGATGGACGAGGGGAAGGTGAATGCGGTCCGTAACTGGCCCACACCTACCACCATCAAAGAGCTCCAACGTTTCCTCTGATTTTCTCATTTCTATTGCCAGTTCATCCTTAACTACAGTTCCATCACCTCCCCGTTGACCAACCTCCTTCGGAAAAAACCCAAGTCTCTCTCCTGGTCACCAGCTGCCAAGCAGGCTTTCCAGAGCCTCAAAGACTCGTTCACAAGTGCACCGCTCCTCATCCCTCCAGACCCCAACAAGCCGTTCGTCGTCGAGGTCGACGCCTCCACTACAGGAGTAGGAGCGGTGCTATCACAGCAGGGGAACCCAGCACGTTCTCATCCATGTGCCTTCTTCTCTAAGAAACTGTCCCCGGCGGAGATCAATTATGATATTGGTAATCGAGAACTACTGGCCATCAAGCTCGCCTTAGAAGAGTGGAGACACTGGCTGGAGGGTGCCAAGGAGAAATTCACAGTTCTCACCGATCACAAAAATCTTCAATATCTCCGAGATGCTAAACGCCTCAACCCCAGACAGGCAAGATGGGCTTTGTTTTTCACTCGATTCAATTTCACCATCTCCTATCGTCCCGGTACTAAGAATCTCAAAGCTGATGCTCTATCCCGTCTCCATAACCCCGAAGAGAAGACTGAAGATCCGGAGCCCATCTTGCCTCGAAAGATCCTCCTGAGCCCCATCCAGTGGTCCATCCATCAGCAGCTTTCCTCCTCCAGTGTCTCCGATCCATCTCCGCCGGGGTGTCCACCCGGTCACACCTATGTTTCCCGGTCACAACGCACTAATCTCACGCACTCGGCACATTCTTCTGTGGGCACTGGCCATCCAGGGGCCAACCGTACCCTCTCACTGCTACAAGATCGCTTCTGGTGGCCCAACATGGCCAGGGATGTGAGAAGGTTCGTCCAGGGATGTCCAGACTGCGTTATCTCCAAGAACCAACGCCATCTTCCATCCGGCAAGCTCCTAGACTGGGCCGAGTACGCTCAGAACTCCCTCCGGCAGCCTGCCACTGGACTCACTCCCTTCCAGTGCGTGCTTGGCTACCAGCCTCCCCGGTTCCCGTGGTCCGGAGAACCCTCCGACGTCCCCTCTGTCGATTTTTGGTTCCGAGAGAGTGCGAGGGTCTGGGACGATGCTCATCATCTTCAAAGGGCAGTGCGCAGACAAAAGATCCAAGCAGACACTCGGAGAGCGGAACCACCTACCTTTCAGCCAGGACAGAAGGTCTGGCTTTCGACACGGGGCATCAAGCTGCGCCTGCCCTGCAAGAAGCTGAGTCCCAGATACGTTGGCCCCTTCACCATCACCCGACAGATCAACCCAGTCACCTACCAGCTGCAATTACCTGCACACTACAGGATTCACTCTACCTTTCATGTTTCACTCCTCAAGCCCTATCACTCACCTGTTTCTGTTCCCTCCACAGAGCCTGTCCCGACAGAGGAACCCCCTCTGTTAGTGCTGGAGGATGGACTCCCGGCGCCGTGGTGGTCGTCTGGAGTACCTGGTGCACTGGGAGGGCTATGGACCAGAGGAACGTTCATGGACACCCAGGGAAGATATCCTAGATCCAACCCTCCTTACCACATTCCATGAAACTCACCCAGATCGTCCAGCACCCCGAGGAAGAGGCCGACCACTGTGACGTCGGGGTCCTTGGCCCTCAGGAGCGGGCCGTGGAGGGGGGGGTACTGTCAGGGATCAGCCAGGCTCCACCACCACACAATCACAGAGATCACTGTCACCTGAGTTCTAATCACCCACACCTGCACGTCATTTGATTATCAGCACAGTCAGCATAAAGGCACTCTCTTCACACAGTCACTTTGTCTGGTCTCGTTTGAGAAAGGACTCACTCCTGGTTCCTCTTAGCTAAACCTTTGATGTCAACATTATTCATCTGCCTTCCAGTGTCTCCTTCGTCTTCCTGGTTCCAGTATTCATCATCCGGCTACCTCCTTCATCATCTACAAGAAAACTATAACCTGTCAGGATTTCCCATCGTCACCTAACAGAGACTTTCTCTACTACTATTTACCACCGGGACTCACCGTCATTGTTCCAATAAACCTGTTTCTCTTTTGGAACCTTTTGTCTTGAGTCTCTGTTCCATAACAGGAAGCCGGTTTACACACTCCTTGTTTTAATAAGGCACAAAAATCTACCAACGTAGATAAGACCTGCTCACACACCGAGCCACAAACATGAAACAATCACAGACAACACTGATGGGGGAACAGAGGATTAAATAACACATGTAATTGGGGTAATGATGACCAGGTGTGAATAATGACAAGACAAAACAGAAACTGAGAAATGGATCGGTGGTGGCTAGAACTCCGGTGACGTTGACCGCCGGTAGACGCCCGAACCAGGAGAGGGACCAACTTCAGCTGAAGTCGTGACAGTTGTTGTCTTAGCTGACTAGCCTTGCGGTCTTACCCGTTGTTGTCCTAGCTAGCTCTCCCAACCAACACCTGTGTTTGCTTTATGCCTTGCTTTATGTCTCTCTCAACTGTCAATATGCCCTGTTTACTGTTTTTTAGGATAGTTATCATTGTTTTAGTTTACAGTGGAGCCCCTAGGCTCACTCTACATGCCTCAGATTCCTCCTTTGTCCCACCTCCCACACATGCAGTGACTTCACCCAGTATTACCAGCACCTCCAGAGCTGCAACCACTCTTAACATCACTCAGTGCCTGGGCCTACCTCCACTGTACTCTCACTCCGCCATACCCCTGTCTGCACATTATACCCGGAATCTATTCTACCACGCCCATAAATCTGCTCCTTTTATTCTCTGTTCCCAACGCACTAGACGTCCTGTTCTGATAGCCTTTAGCCGTACCCTCATCCTGCTTCTCCTCTGTTCCTCGTGTGATGTGGAGGTAAACCCAGGCCCTGTAGCCCCCAGCACCACACCTATTCCCAGGCCCCAGGCACTCTCATTTGTTGACTTCTGTAACCGTAAAAGCCTCGGTTTCATGCATGTTAACATCAGAAGCTTCCTCCCTAAGTTTGTTTTACTCACTGCTTTAGCACACTCCGCCAACCCGGATGTCCTGGCCGTGTCTGAATCCTGGCTTAGGAAGGCCACCAAAAATTCTGAGATTTCAATACCCAACTACAACATTTTCCGCCAAGATAGAACTGCCAAAGGGGGAGGAGTTGCAATCTATTGCAGAGATAGCCTGCAAAGTTCTGTCATACTTTCCAGATCTATGCCCAAACAGTTCGAACTTCTAATTCTAAAAATTAATCTCTCCAGAAATAAGACTCTCACTGTTGCGGCCTGCTATAGACCCCCCTCAGCTCCCAGCTGTGCCCTGGACACCATATGTGAATTGATTGCCCCCCATCTATCTTCAGAGTTCGTTCTGTTAGGTGACATAAACTGGGATATGCTTAACACCCCGGCAGTCCTACAATCTAAGCTAGATGCCCTCAATCTCACACAAATCATCAAGGAACCCACCAGGTACAATCCTAAATCTGTAAACATGGGCACCCTCATAGACATTATCCTGACCAACTTGCCCTCCAAATACACCTCTGCTGTTTTCAATCAGGATCTCAGCGACCACTGCCTCATCTCCTGCATCCGCTATGGGCCCGCGGTCAAACGACCACCCCTTATCACTGTCAAACGTTCCCTAAAACACTTCTGCGAGCAAAGCAACTTCCTCTCCATCTTAAATAAGCATGCCCCTTTCAAAAGATGTAGGACTAAGAACAGATACAGCCCTTGGTTCACTCCAGACCTGACTGCCCTTGACCAGCACAAGAACATCCTGTGGCGGACTGCTATTGCATCGAATAGTCCCCGCGATATTGAACTGTTCAGGGAATTCAGGAACCAATACAGGAACCAACAGAAATTTGCATCCTGTAGCTCTAACTCCCAAAAGTTTTGGGACACTGTCAAGTCCATGGAGAACAATAGCACCTCCTCCCAGCTGCCCACTGCACTGAGGCTAGGTAACACGGTCACCAGCGACATATCCATGATAATCGTAAATTTCAACAAGCATTTCTCTACGGCTGGCCATGCTTTCCTCCTGGCTACCCCAACCCCGGCCAACAGCTCCCCACAGCTACTTGTCCAAGCCTTCCAGCTTCTCCTTCACCAAAATCCAGATAGCAGATGTTCTGAAAGAGCTGCAAAATCTGGACCCGTACAAATCAGCTGGACTAGATAATCTGGACCCTCTCTTTTTAAAACTATCTGCTGCCAGTCTGCTCAACCTCTCTTTGGTGTCGTCCGAGATCCCAAAAGATTGGAAATCTGCCGCGGTCATCCCTCTCTTCAAAGGGGGTGACAACCTAGACCCAAATCAATCCTGCCCTGACTCTCTAAAGTCTTTGAAAGCCTAGTTAATAAACAGATCATTAACCACTTCGAATCCCACCGTACCTTCTCCGCTGTGCAATCCGGTTTCCAAGCTGGTCACGGGTGCACCTCAGCCACGCTCAAGGTACTAAACGATATCATAACCGCCATCGACACCATTCTGTATACTTCTGGACCTTCTTTGGAAACTGTGGTAACTAACCTCCAAACGAGCTTCAATGCCATACAACACTCCTTCCGTGGCCTCCAACTGCTCTTAAACCCTAGTAAAACCAAATGCATGCTTTTCAACCGTTCGCTGCCTGCACCCGCCCACCCGACTAGCATCACTACCCTGGACGGCTCTGACCTAGAATACGTGGACAACTACAAATACCTAGGTGTCTGGCTAGACTGTAAACTCTCCTTCCAGACTCACATTAAACATCTCCAATCCAAAATCAAATCTAGAATCGGCTTTCTATTTCGCAACAAAGCCTCCTTCACTCATGCTGCCAAACTTGCACTAGTAAAACTGACTATCCTACCGATCCTCGACTTCGGCGATGTCATCTACAAAACAGCTTCCAATACTCTACTCAGAAAACTGGATGCAGTCTATCACAGTGCCATCCGCTTTGTCACCAAAGCCCCTTATACCACCCACCACTGCGACCTGTATGCTCTAGTCGGCTGGCCCTCGCTACATACTCGTCGCCAGACCCACTGGCTCCAGGTCATCTACAAGTCCCTGCTAGGTAAAGCCCCGCCTTATCTCAGCTCGCTGGTAACCATAGCAGCACCCACCCGTAGCACTCGCTCCAGCAGGTATATCTCACTTGTCATCCCCAAAGCCAATTCCTCTTTTAGCCGCCTTTCCTTCCAGTTCTATGCTGCCAATGACTGGAACGAACTACAAAAATCGTTGAAACTGGAGACACTTATCTCCCTCACTAGTTTTAAGCACCAGCTGTCAGAGAAGCTCACAGATCACTGCACCAGTACATAGCCCAACCAACTACCTCATCCTCTACCGTAGTAATTTATTTATCTTGCTCCTTTGCACCCCAGTATTTTTACTTTGCACATTCATCTACTACACATTTACCATTCCAGTGTTAAATTGCTATACTGTAGTAACTTTGCCACCATGGCCTATTTATCATGTTCCTTATCCTACCTCATTTGCACACATTGTATATAGATTTGTTTTTTTCCCTACTGTATTATTGACTGAGTGTTTGTTTACTCCAATGTGTAACTATGTGTTGTTGTATGTGTTGAACTGCTTTGCTTTATCTTGGCCAGGTCGCAGTTGTAAATGAGAACTTGTTCTCAACTTGACTACCTGGTTAAATAAAGGTGAAATAAAAAAAAATATATATTTTTTTTTAAAAGGTCATGATATATAGATTTGAAGTCAGAAGTTTACATACACCTTAGCCAAATACATTTAAACTCAGTTTTTCACAATTCCTGACATTTAATCCTAGTAAAAGTTCCTGGTCTTAGGTCAGTTAGGATCACCACTTTATTTTAAGAACGTGAAATGTCAGAATAATAGTAGAGAGAATGATTTACTTCAGCTTTTATTTCTTTCATCACATTCCCAGATGGTCAGAAGTTTACATACACTCAATTAGTATTTGGTAGCATTGCCTTTAAATTGTGTAACTTGGGTCAAACGTTTCGGGTAGCCTTCCACAAGCTTCCAACAATAAGTTGGGGGAATTTTGGCCCATTTCTCCTGACAAAGCTGGTGTAACTGAGTCAGGTTTGTAGGCCTCCTTGCTCGCACACACTTTTTCAGTTCTGCCCACAAATGTTCTATGGGATTGAGGTCAGGGCTTTGTGATGGCCACTCCAATACCTTGACTTTGTTGTCCTTAAGCCATTTTACTACAACTTTGGAAGTACAGTGGGGCAAATAAGTATTTAGTCAGCCACCAATTGTGCAAGTTCTCCAACTTAAAAAGATGAGAGAGGCCTGTAATTTTCATCATAGGTACACTTCAACTATGACAGACAAAATGAGGGAAAAAAATCCAGAAAATCACATTGTAGGATTTTTAATGAATTTATTTGCAAATTATGGTGGAAAATAAGTATTTGATCAATAACAAAAGTTATTGATCAAATATTGATCAATATTTCAAAAGTGAAATAATCTCTCGGTACACAATTGTTGGGAAAATTACTTGTGTCATGCACAAAGTAGATGTCCCAACCGACTTGCCAAAACTATAGTTTGTTAACAAGAAATTTGTGGAGTGGTTGAAAAACAAGTTTTA
The DNA here is from genome assembly GCA_030435695.1 of Brachymystax lenok tsinlingensis. Lineage (NCBI taxonomy): Eukaryota > Metazoa > Chordata > Actinopteri > Salmoniformes > Salmonidae > Brachymystax > Brachymystax lenok. The sequence continues at coordinate 40,340,351 of CM059792.1, read as the reverse complement.
ATGACTCCACCACCCGATGTCACAGGAAGGCCAAAAAGATCATCAAGGACAACAACCACCCGAGCCACTGCCTGTTCACCCCGCTATCATCCAGAAGGCGAGGTCAGTACAGGTGCATCAAAGCTGGGACCGAGAGACTGAAAAACAGCTTCTATCTCAAGGCCATCAGACTGTTAAACAGCCATCACTAACATTGAGTGGCTGCAGCCAACATACTGACTTAAATCTCTAGCCACTTTAAATAATATGAATTGGATGTAACAAATGTATCACTAGCCACTTTAAACAATTTTGTATATAATGTTTACATAACCAATATTTCTCATATCAAATGTATACACTGTACTCTAAACCATCTACTGAATCTTGCCTATGCCGTTCGGCCATCAACTCAAATCTCTAGCCACTTTAATAATTATAATTGGATGAAATAATGTATCACTAGCCACTTTAAACAATGCCATTTATATAATGTTTACATATCCTACATTACTCATCTCATATATATGTGTATATACTGTACTCCATACCATCTACTGCATCTTGCCTATGCCGGTCAGCCATCGCTCATCCATATATTTATATGTACATACTCGTATTCATTCCTTTACTCTTGTGTGTATAAGGTAGTTGTTGTGAATTTGTTAGATTACTTGTTAGATACTACTGCATGGTCGGAACTAGAAGCACAAGCATTTCGATACACTCACATTAACATCTGCTAACCATGTGTATGTGACAAATAAAATTTGATTTGATTTGGAGTAACTCTTGACCATGACAGTTTACAATCTAAACATATTGATGCAGTGCTAGCTAAGATGGGAAGAAGTCTGTCCATAATAAAGCGATGCTCTGCCTTCTTAACAACACTATCAACAAGGCAGGTCCTACAGGCCCTAGTTTTGTCACACCTTGACTACTGTTCAGTCGTGTGGTCAGGTGCCACAAAAAAAGTATTCAAGAAAGTTGCAATTGGCTCAGAACAGGACAGCACGGCTGGCCCTTGGATGTACACAGAGAGCTAATATTAATAATATGCATGGGTTGCAATCTCCTGGCTGAAAGTGGAGGAGAGATTGACATTATTTATGAGAGATATGACATGTTGAATGCACCGAGCTGTCTTTCTAAACAACTGGCACACAGCATACCCCACAAGACATGCCACAAAAGGTCTCTTCACAGTCCTTAAGTCCAGAACAGACTATGGGAGGCACACAGTACTACAGAGAACCATGACTACATGGAACTCTATTCCACATCAAGTAACTGACGCAAGCAGTAAAATAAGATTTAAAAAGCATATTAAAAAAACACCTTATGGAACAGAGGGGACAGTGAAGCAACACAAATATTGGCACAGACACATGCATACACACACACACACGATAACATACACACTATACATACACATGGATTTAGTACTGTAGATATGTGGTAGTGGTGGAGTAGGGGCCTGAGGGGACACAGTGTGTTGTAACATCTGTGAATGTATTGCAGTGTTTTTAAAATTGTATAAACTGCCTTAACTGACCCCAGGAAGAATAGTTGCTGCTTTGGCAGCAACTAAAGGGGATCCATAATAAATACAAATACAAACGTCCTGACCGGTTGCATCACGGCCTGGTACGGGAATTGCTCTGTCCACAATCGCAAGGCCCTCCAGTCGGTGGTGAAGATGACCCAGTACATCCTTGAGACCATGCTCCCACCCATCCAGGACATATACTGGAAACGGTGCCTGAGGAAGCCAAGTAGCATCCTCTCCAAATACTATCGCAGCACCATCGATAGCGTCCTGGCCAGTTGCATCACGGCCAGCAATGGGAATTGCTCCATCCACGACCTCAAGGCCCACCATCAAGGACCCCACACACACCAGCCACTAGCTGTACTTTCCCTTACTATCGGACAGACGGTATCGGAGCGTGAGGTTTGATACCAACAGTCTCAGAGACAGTTTCCAGCTACAAGCCACCAGACTTCTGAATACAGTACTTGAACTGGACTGACAACCTGCTCTGATTCTCCTCACCTTAGCACACATGCACTCACTCATGCACACACCCCCACACACATACACACAGATATAGATTCATGCTACACACACACATCACAACTGCTGCTACCAGATTCTTATTATACTTCAAGTTATACAATTACCCCCATCCCCAATACAGGTGTAAATATTGGGCTATAAATTGTGCCTTCCTGTATTATAAGAAATGTTTATTCTATTCTACTATCATTATCTATTCTACTATCATTATACATTATATTCATATTCTTATCTTTTAATATTTCTTATTGTTGTTGCATTGTTGAGAAGGAACTTGCAAGTAAGCCTTTCATTGGACGATGTATAACGTACGTATCTCGTACATATGACTAATAAAACTTGAAACTTGATTGTAAGAATCTTATAGGATTCTATTGGAAAAATCCCTAATCCTATCGGATTTTGTGACTAGGGTCCCTTGTCCATCGAAATAAACACCTTTCATTCACAAATTTTAACTAGCGCCATGCTGCCGTTTTGCTGCCAGCTAGTCAGCATAATCTAGCTATCTGGGAAGGGCTCATCAGGACGACTGACTAAATCTAATCCATTTGTCTCGACTCGGCTCTCAGGTGCGTGACATAAGTCATCAATTTGGACACCAGGCGTGTCCGCTATAGCCTCTTCCTGGTCAGACTTGCTCAGGCAGAACAATCTTTATATACGTACTTTTTTTCACTGCTGATTTTAATGTCATTGAGAAAACAGAAAGTTGTCCAAAAATGTTTTCTTCTCGCAAACATCCTTTCTCAATTTAAAATGAATCCTAGAAGTAATCATCTAGTTTTTCAAAAGTATCTGTAATCTGATTACAATATTTTTGCTGGTAACGTAACGAAAAGACTTACTGTATTCTGTTACATGTAATCCGTTACTCCCCAACCCTGTGGACCAGTGTAATAATGGGAATATATAACATGAGAACCTGTCTAAACTATAGTCAGTATCATTATTTTTTATTGTAAACACTGCGGAGTTACAAGCACAGATGGGCCATAAGCAGAGCAGTACTACTCTGAATGCTGCTGTGTTGTACTGTAGGTAGACTGAAATAAGTAGACAGATTCCTGGTAAACCATCTTCTGATGAAGGGAGAACCTGAGAACGTCCTTTCGGTCACTCAGCATGCTTCAATAGTTCTCTTCTTGAACACATCATTCATGATCTCTGTACTGTATGCTCTCTGTTAGCCTACACAGGCTTTCAAAACAAACAGGGTGTGTGTCCCAAATGGCACCCTATTCCCTATATAGGGCACTACATTTGATCAGAGCCATGGTCCTTGGTCAAAAGTTTTGCATTATATAGGGAATAGGATGCTATTTTGGACATAACCAGCAAAACAATCTTCATTAGTTATTGTTGCTGCTAGTGCTGCGGGTGTTCTCTCTCCCTGCTGCCTACCTAAATCAGCTTCTTTGTCGAGTTATAAATAATTCAGTGTTTTAATTCCAAAGACATTCGCAGATATTCTCAAGAGGAGCCACCCACCTACTGGTATAGGTGCTATAGCTTGTTATTACAGGTGTAGGATCTTAATTTCAGACAGTTTTCTACAGCAGGAAAGTAACCCTGCAGCAAAAGGAAATGTGAATTATTATGTGGGTTAAAATTAATGGACATTTTTGTAGGAGTTGATCATTCATTTTCGTAATTAAGTCTGACATTTCCAAGTGGAAATTACAAACTTCCGAAGCCTTTTAAAACCTGAAATACACGTTACAAGTTTTACATTTGCTGCATTGCAGGAAAGTACACCTGCAACAGGGTGATCAAATGCAGATCCTACATCTGTCTTCCATACCAGGATTCTTATCGGCCAAAGGCTCTGCAAACAGTAAATGTATGGACACTACAGAGCTTGGGACTATAAGGTTCTATCTGCATTTTTTTTAAAATGTTGTTATTGTCATAGGCTTGTTCTGTTTGTTAATTTGTTTCTGCTAATTTGTTTCTGCTATTAGCTATTTTAGTACAAAGCCTAGCTGAGAAAAGAACACAAGGCTGAACAGAGATATATTGGCCTCTTCTGTACGGTATGAGAAGCTGAGGAAAGCAACACAAAGTGGCTCAAAGTGCATATCATCATCTGTAAGTACCACAGTGGTAAAATAACCTTGTCTTCTCCAATGATTGCCCCAAATGCACTCCATTTCATTCAGCTTTACATGCAGATACCACTGTAGGTGTCACAATAGAGATCTCTGTGTGAATTCCCTCTAGGTCACAGATCTTGAGGACTTGACTACAAGCTTGAGTGGGTAAAAAAAACGAGTTGCACTGTTGAGAGCTTGGGACTATTAGGTTCTATCTGCATTTTTCCCCAAATGTAGTTATTGACATATCATTGTTCTGATCAATGTTCTCTACCTATATAGTACTCTAAATAACCCAATTCCTGTTAAGTTCAAAGGAATACAATAAAAAAATTGCTGACACTATTCTAACTAATGGGGGTTCAGAACGTTAAAGACAATTCTCAGAATCCTCTTTTTGCAGATAGAACCTTATAGTCCCAAGCTCTCGACTAGACAAATTAAGTACCATAGCAAGGATACAACACAACAATGATGTTATTTTATGTTATGTTATGTTGTTATTTTAGGACGAATCTCAGTAGAATATAGGCATAATTTGTCAGACCGTCTGTCAAATGCACCAGGGTGCTTTTATGCTACGGCTTGTCTTGAACACAAATGGAGAGGATATAGCTAAAGAGCTTCAGAGAAGCCCAAATTGTGTATTGAATTTTAAAAGCACACCTTCAAAGAGTGAATTCTGGCAGGCCCGTGTCCTCCCAGACTGCCAAAATTAGGACACTGGTAATTGCTTGCCATATTTAGAAAAATTATGTAAGAAATACAAATACCATATTAACTCATTTTCACCTCACATGAGCACGATTCAGTGGTTTTGAGTTTATGATGCTCACTTACTAAGCCTTAAGCTATCAGCCTGAGGATGGTCTGTCTTTCCCCTATGAACACAATTACCTACTCCGTGTGGAGTGTGAGTGCTAGGCAAAGTCACTCTCTTTGTCTTTGCAAAGTGTAATATATTTAAAGAAAAGAAAATCCTGCACACACTTTGCAAAGTATAACATTCCTAAAGTCTTTGTCACACCTTTCATACACCTGCCTGCTCTGTCTAGAGCTGCAATCTACAGCTGGTGGCAAAGATTCCATCTGTACTTGAAGGTCTGGCATTTCCATATTTGTCACATATGGAGTTTAGAGTTTGACTTAAATAGATGCAGCAATCTCTCTAGCTAAACTATGCAACAACTTTCTCAGAAGGACATTTTGAGATATATTCCCTAGGAAACACAACTTGTAAATAAGATCAAAAGCGGCATCAGTCTCAGTCAAAACGTGAATGAACACATTCAGCAAAGAAAAACTCCTTTTTACTGTTTCAATAGCATTGTGTTTCTGATACCAAAATAATATGCAGGCATTGTGCAGAGAATGTGTTTACTGAGTCATATAACCCAACTTGACAGCATCTTATTAATATTTCCACTTCCCCTGAGGTATGCAAATATACTTTGTCCTTTGCAGAGTGACAAAGTGCTTCTGAGGACCTTGCTGCCCGGATGAGAACCCATCTCAATAACTTATTGTCAGAACTCCGTCAGGCAGAGAAGCAGGGAGAATAGGAGCACATCATAGGAATTCAAGGCAATCGTTTATTTTCCCACCTCATAAAGTAGGGCGTGCGTCGATGCCAGGCAATACAGTTCAAGATAAAGGTAAAAAAAAATGTCTCTGCGGGGTAATGCCACCGTTCAGACTGAGAACCTTGTGTTCATGTCACCCAGGAGACGAGGCAGTGTTAGTCAATGCCTATCCTATCATAACCTGGCTGTGTCTGAAATCTGTCTTGCCTACTACTTACTAAAATTGCATACTGTGTACTAATCTTACTACACACAATTTATTATGTACTGTTTAGTATAAATGCATGCAGTAAGCAGCAAATCAATTTACTAGGCTCACCCATATTGAGAATGCGTCATCTATTTGCGTTGTTTCCCACCATTTTTTAATTTTGCTCCAGCCCATCCTCTTATCTACCAAAAGCCAATTCCTCCTTTGTCCGCCTTTCCTTCCAGTTCTCTGCTGCCAATGACTGGAACGAACTACAAAAATCACTGAAGCTGGAGACTCATATCTCCATCACCAGCTTTAAGCACCAGCTGTCAGTGCAGCTCACAGATCTCTGCACCTGCACATAGCCCATCTGTAAACAGCCCATCCTACTACCTCATCCCCATACTGTATTTATTTATTTATCTTGCTCCTTTGCACCCCAGTAATTTGCACATTTATCTTCTGCACATCTACCATCCCAGTGTTTAATTGCTATATTGTAATTACTTCGCCACCATGGCCTATTTATTGCCTACCTCCCTTATCTTAACTCATTTGCACTCACTGTATATAGACTTATTTTTTTATTTAAATTTTTCTACTGTATTATTGGCAGTATGTCTGTGTATTCCATGTGTAACTCTTTGTTGTTGTTTGTATCAAACTGCTGTGCTTTATCTTGGTCGCAGTTGTAATTGAGAACTTGTTCTCAACTAGCCTACCTGGTTAAATAAAGGTCAAATAAAAAAATAAAAATAAAAAGGTGAAAGACGTTTCTCTTCCTCAATAGTGTGCAGTGAACTCTACTAAATTAGAAGTTGAAATAAGTATGACATCCTGGCATTTAAAGCATACTTGCCCAGTGTCGTCTATGAACACCTCACAGATGTCTCAAGTCACACAGGCTATTATGTTTATGTTGACCTCCATATTAATTAAATTACCTATATATTTATATCATCACATTAACAATATAGAGCATGGAGATTGTATGATGATGCTGGTCTTTTTATGATTTCAAAAGTTATAATGAAATATCTAGCACACCAATAACCTGTTGAATGAGATATTGTCATCTTATCATCTTTTGAGGTATGTAAATAATGTCAGTGTTAGCTCCTTTAAGCCTTGTTAAGTAGAATAGCATTGCAATTCACTGTCAACACAAGCTGCTTATTAAAGATCAAAGCCAAGTTGCTGAGTAGTTTTATACCCCCCTTAAAACCGCCTAGAGTCGATGTCCGTACCCCTAATCTAATTAGCATAATAGAAAGTTCTTCCATGATATAATGGCGGTCCGCAAACCAACGTTAAAGGTGCATGCCGCCACCTACTGTGCTGGAGTGTGTTGTCAATCACGGTTTACAACATTTCTAAATCCTCCTACCTAAAATAAAGAGCCTTACTAACTTCTAATAGACCCTCCCCTATCACCCAAATCCCTTTCAAACCCCCCCAACCCCATCCAACCTCAATGACCCTACACTTCAATCTTTCCCTTTCTTCAACAGAGTTACAACAATATAACAACACATGCTCCAGTTTCATCAACCATACACTCCAGACACAAACCATTCACATGCTTGCCAACCAGATGTAATGACGAGTCCAATGTACAATGTCCTAAGCACAATCAAGCAAACACCACCTCTTCCTTCCTAATCTGACCTTTGAATCTTGGTCCACCGACCTTTCTTTGGAGGGCATATAAATGCCCTAAGAGTCCCATCTCTTCTGCCACACATTATCAAAATGGCTCTAATCTTACATTTGGCCTCACCTCTACCCAGTGGAACATTAATATCAATTATATCTTGTTTCAAAGCTCCTTTAGCTAACTGGCCTACAATTTAATTCCCTTCCACACCCGAATGTGCTGGGACCCAAATCCGTCAGTTTGAACTAGACATTTTTTTGTTGTTGCATCAATCCACCACATCCGCCGATGTCAAACTTCCGCATCTGTGGTGAAAGGTGACAGAGCTAGAGCGGTGTTTGTCAGACCATGAGACATCCCGAAAATCGCTCTTCTCACAAAATCGCCTGAAGCGTCTGAACACTTTGGCCTACAAACTATTATGACCCCTCTATGTTGGTTGTTTTGTTGTTTAGGCTCCCAGATGCCCACAGGTCTCACATGGAGACTGTTTAGTGCAAAACACATGGGGTTAAATACATGTAAAAAATATATGTTTCCTGATCTTTTTTACTTCAAGGGGTCAAATAGCAAAAGGATCCTTGGTATGACGTTCTCACCCCCCCAGCTCAAAGTGACACTGCAGTCTCCCCAGTCAGAGTAAAGTGTTATTCAGTATGACACTGCAACGTTCTCCCCAGTTCTCCCCAGTCAGAGTAAAGTGCTATTCAGTGTGACACTGCAACGTTCTCCCCAGTTATCCCCAGTCAGAGTAAAGTGTTATTCAGTATGACACTGCAACGTTCTCCCCAGTCAGAGTAAAGTGCTATTCAGTATGACACTGCAACGTTCTTCCCAGTTCTCACCAGTCAGAGTAAAGTGTTATTCAGTATGACACTGCAACGTTCTCCCCAGTCAGAGTAAAGTGCTATTCAGTATGACACTGCAACGTTCTTCCCAGTTCTCCCCAGTCAGAGTAAAGTGCTATTCAGTATGACACTGCAACGTTCTTCCCAGTTCTCCCCAGTCAGAGTAAAGTGCTATTCAGTGTGACACTGCAACGTTCTTCCCAGTTCTCCCCAGTCAGAGTAAAGTGCTATTCAGTGTGACACTGCAACGTTCTTCCCAGTTCTCCCCAGTCAGAGTAAAGTGCTATTCAGTGTGACACTGCAACGTTCTTCCCAGTTCTCCCCAGTCAGAGTAAAGTGCTATTCAGTGTGACACAACAAGGCTCTCCAAATCCCCAGAGAGTATGATATGCCCTCCTTAAGCCCTTCAACTGGATCTCAGGGCACGCTAAGTACAGAGCTTATGCTTTTGGCACAATTCAAATCAAAGTACGGAAGAGGTACTGTACCTGCTCCTTGATTTGATTATAGGGATGCTGAGGTTTGGTCGTAATTCCTGGGCTTGATCAGAATGGACTGAGGAGGGACTCAGAAATCAGGAAATTTATGGGGCAAATCACAACTCGGTGTAGCAGCAGTACTTCTGCAGCCATTTGGAGGACTTCTAATTGTATCACCAAGTCTATAAGGTGGAGGCATTTTACTAAAGGCTATTATATTTAACCATTTTGATTAAGTTTCTGATGGCTGAGTGATTTCTGCCCTGTATTTTATGAACTCCATGCTAAGTAATCTTTATTGTTCTTCGACATAATGAAATCATATTTCTTCGAGATTTATGACATGGTTATCTGTTAGTGACTTAAAACTGTCAGTAGTGAAATGATCCTTAGCGACAGTTTTAATTATTAGAGATGACTCTTTGAGGTAGAACTTGAGTGTCCGTATGTCTGGAGCGCTCTTAAATCTCACAGAGTTTAATTGAAGGCCACAGAGAAAAAGTATGTTATTTGCATGCAATGGAGCGCCCGGACCCTGATGTATTTCCAATACTCACTGAGATCTCCTACACTGGGTAGAAAAACGGGAGCTGCAAATTAAGAGACGAAACAGGACATTTTGGAGCAATAACACTATTCGCATTCCTTTCAAATTATTTTTATGTGTAGAGACTTTGAAGAAATAAGATCTGTGGAATTTAAATGGTTATCTGGATCTGTGGCTTACTGATGAAGCTCTCCCACCTTGGTATCTGTGAGGATAGCCTGTTCGCCTACTCTCTTGTCCTTCCTTCCTCCTCTACTCTACTTTCGTCTCTTCCTCTCCTTACCTCTTCTCCTCTCCTGCCCCTACCTCTCCAGTCTTTTACAGTTTGTTAGAGTCACTCGGTCTGCATTGCCCTACCTAATTCCCACCCAATTACTGTCTAAATGAACCGCAGGGCCGCTTAACTTGGTTTGACTTCCCATTGTTTAATTAATAAATTAGGCACTCAAGGCTAAATTAGTCACCACTTATTCATATTCAATTCTGCATATTACCAAAACATTCTGTTTCTGTTCTTTTTACAAACTGACCTGCTTGTTGTGTGCTGCTAGCCGGTAAAATGTAATTTATTTATGACTTCTGTCTGAGCTGGCTCAAGACCGCCGTGCCATGTTTGCACCGCTGCAATTTTCACAGGTAACGTTGGCGTCTCTCAAGCAAAACTAGGCCAATTTGATTAATGTCGTCGTCTCCAAGTGAGGATCACAGACACGACAATAAAAACCATGCAGAGAGAGTGAGAACAAGAAGAGGGAGGAGAGACCGAGGCAGCAGTTAGCCAAAGGGTAAGACAGACAGACACAGAGAGACAGACGCAGAGAGACAGACGCAGAGAGACAGACGCAGAGAGACAGACGCAGAGAGAGAGCGAGAGAGAGCGAGAGAGAGCGAGCAGGAGAAGGAGAGAGAAGGAGAGAGATATCTGCAGTCATTCCCTTCCAAGGAGAATGAGGAATAAGGACAAGAAAGAGCACTTGCTTGTTTTTGGGAAGTTTAGCATACAAACGGACCGTGAATAATTAGTCCCAGGAGACGGATAGATCACCACACCATGTGAATAATTCCAACACATTCTAACACTCTTGCTTTGTTCTTAAATGGCAAAGAAGAATGTTGTTAATCAGGATGTGTTGTCTCCTTACCTCCGGCCAATTGCCCTTTGCTCTAACATTCTAAGGTCAAGAACCCAGCCTGCATGCTCGAATGCACAAAAGGGGAGCTGTGAGGGCAACAACCAATAAATTAACAACAAATACTGTACGGGAAACCACAGTTTGAATATTACATTCCAATGCACAGTGAGATTGGCTGCACTACATAAAGCAGTGTGGAATAGAGATCCTTAAATTGAAAATATTAAGAGCATGACATTACTGAGACCTGGCACTGCATCTTCCTGGAATATCCCAGTCAGTAATAGAACTTAGAACATCACCGCAGACGCAAAGGCCTGTAGCACCGAACACGTCTCAGCACAGATGTGATTATAGTAGGGTACAGTAGTGCCTCGCCATCAATTGATACAACACATTGCATCTCATAAGAATAGAATACCGGTACACATGCACGCGGTGCACGCACACTCACAAACATACGCACGCACACTTACCAAAAACAGGCAACGCAATAATTACAGCTCACAAAACAGGAAGACATGATATTCTTTAAAATACCATCTTGAACACAACAGAACATGAGCAAGTTACTACACAGTGTACCAGCAGTGTATAAGCAGGTTTGATACTGTGTGTAAAACCTTGAAAAGAGACAGGTTTTTCAAAGTACTTTCACCAAAGAGGGCTTCTGTAGAATGTACTATCAATGCTGTTCACATAACCCATGCCAACATGAAAGGTTTTTGTCATTGCATAACATACTGTATTTAAGTAGTGCAGTTTGATTGATTACAGTAAGGGTACTTACATGGATCGGCCACCCTGTCAGCATGTCCACTCTCCTGCAAAGAGAGAACACAACACAAAGTGTTACTATTAGACTCAGACAAAAGCTGTCTGTTCTTCTTATCAGAATATTGGGTCACATGTAATGTGTGTTTTCCTCTCTGAGAAAAGACCAGTAGAAGTGAGAAAGGTTTCACACTGTTTCCAGGGTATATTCATTCATCATTTTTGGGAAAATTACATTTGGCAAGACTACAAGATGGCAGGTGTCATCTCTGTTTGTCTGGATATCTGTCAGGATGGTGTATATAGCTCAAGAAGCAAGAAGCACCATGCCTGTGAAGTTCATATTTATCCGCAGTGCAAAGACCACTTTGGGCTTCTCTGAGCAGATGTTCGGATTATGTTCAGATGTGGGATCGTAATTTGATCACCCTGTTGCAGGATAACTTTTATATAATGCAGGAAATGTTCAACTTGAGGTTTAAAAAGGCTACGTAAGTTTGTGATTTCCATTTTGAAATTTCAGACTTGATTTTCCCTTAAAAATAAATAAAATGCATTAATTATAATCCACAAAATAATTCACATTTCTAGTTTCTATAGGATTGTTTTCCTGCTATAGCAAACTGGCTCAAATTAAGATCCTACATCTGTACATCCCCCCCACTCCCAGGCTAAGATATCTGCATAATTAAAGTGGCCAAACACAATAAGAGTAGGAGAATTGAAATAGATGGGAATCCCTCTGAAGGGTCACAGTGAGGAAACCTAAATGAATACTTGCTACCTACTGTACCATTTGTACTGTACCATCATAAAGCCAGTAACACCAAACTAGCTTAACCTTACTATCTAGAAATATGGATATCTGGTTAGCTTTTCATAAATAATGTCTTAATGCTTTTGCCACCTGTGTGGAAATAGCAGGTCTCTTTTGCCAATACACAATACATTTGGCATACAGTCTGCAGCTTTTGTATAGTATGTAGGCAATACAGCATAAATTTTATGTGAGTCCTCACACAGAGCATGAAACCAAAACAATGCCTCCTCTTACATCTCTACATGCCAGCTGTTAATTGACGCGATGTGACAACTAGCGTCCCTCACACTAAATCTGGCTTGTAATGAGCTTGACTGATAAAGCGTATGTCTGATAGCCTTCTTGGCAACCACAGAGAGCCCTTGGCCTTTGGAGACTTTCTGAAGAGACACCGCTGCCTTTCAACAGAATGTGCTTCCATTTGATTACAGAGATTTGGGCCAAGTCAAACCCTCCTCTCTCATGCCATCTGCCTGTTTTAATTGCAGACGTGCGTCCTCATCATGGCAGAGCAAAGCGTTTGCACTGATCAGATGCCTTCCTTTCTATCATTTCAAGAGGGTCCTGTTTATTTAGTTGATTAGAGACTGTCACTGCGTTGTGAACCACTGGGAAAACAGAGAGCAGACAAAGAGAGACAGAACACTGCTCTAGGCCTAGACTCAATCAGCTAGCTAATATCTGTGTGTTTTTCTGCCATTTGGCTCCCATTTAAACTCCCTGACTAGATTCAATTGAACATCCTACAGCATCCATGCACACATATTTTTGGGAGAGGCACAAATGTAACAGCAAGGTAACTCAGACCAAGCTGTGTTGTAATGGATGCTGGTAGAATATATGCCTCTGTTCCTCTCCTATAAGGGTGCTGTGCAGCCACTCTCATTCAAACCTCCATATGCATGCTCGCTTTCATTTAAGCTTTCATTTAAGCCAACCTGTGCGAGCTCGGCTAGCTAGACTCAGCACACAGACGACTGTATACACAGAGCCATGCCGGCAGCCATTAGACTCTGATAAGGAAGAGCAGACTAGACAATATGAACCTTATTTGGATACCCACAATGTATGAAGATGAAATAGAGAAAAGCTGTCAATTTCCATGGGTATCTTAGGTTCAATTCAAACAAAGCTAGCACACAAAGCTAAGAATGTGTCTGGTCTGTTAATGTGAAATCTGTTCGGAAATGGGGGAAATCATTGATGTCAACTGATGGGCACACAACATACTAACAGTGCCTTCAGAAAGTATTCAGACCCCTTCACTTGTTGTTATGTTACAGCCTTATTCTAAAATGGATTACATCGGGGGTTTTATCAATCTACACATAATACCCAATAATGACAAAGCAAAAACAGGTTTTTAGAATTTTTGCAAATGTTTAGCAAATTACTTTTACTCAGTACTTTGTTGAAGCACCTTTGGTAGCAATTACAGCCTTGAGTCGTCTTGGGTATAACGCTACAAGCTTGGCACACCTGTTTTTGGGGAGTTTCTCCCATTCCTCTTTGCAGATCCTCTCAAGCTCTGTGAGGTTGGATGGGGAATGTCGCTGCACAGCTATTTTCAGGTTTCTCCATAGATGTTCGATTTGGTTCAAGTCCGGACTCTGGCTGGGCCACTCACGGACATTCAGAGACGTGTCTCGAAGCCACTCCTGTGTTGTCTTGGCTGTGTGCTTAGGATCATTGACCTGTTGAAAGGTGAACCTTCACCCCAGTCTGAGCTCCTATGCACTCTGAAGCAGGTTTTTGTCAATGATCTCTCTGTACTTTACTCCGTTCATCTTTACCTCGATCCTGACTAGTCTCCCAGTCCCTGCCGCTGATAAACATTCCCACAGCATGCTGCCACCACCATGCTTCACCGTAGAGATGGTGCCAGGTTTCCTCCATACGTAACGCTTGGCATTCAGGCAAAAGAGCTCAATCTAGGTTTCATCAGACCAGAGAATCTTGTTTCTCATGGTCTGACTCCTTTAGGTGCCTTTTGGCAAACTCCAAGCGGGCAGTCAGGTGCCTTTTACTGAGGAGTGGCTTCCATCTGGCCACTCTACCATAAAGACCTGATTGGTGGAGTGCTGCAGAGATGGTTGTCCTTCTGGAAGTTTCTTCCATCTCCACAGAGGAACTCTGTAACTCTGTAAGAGTGACCATCGGGTTCTTGGTCACCTCCCTGACCGTGGCCCTTCTGCCTCAATTGCTCAGTTTGGCCGGATGGCCAGCACTAGGAAGAGTCTTGGTGGTTCCAAACTTCTTCCATTTAAGAATGATGGAGGCCACTGTGTTCTTGGGGACCTTCAATGCTGCAGAATTTTTTTGGTACCCTTCCCCAGATCTGTTCCTTGACACAATCCTGTCTCTGAGCTCTACGGACAATTCCTTCGACCTCTTTTTTTTAATTCATTTGACCTTTATTTAACTCATGGCTTAGTTTTTTCTCTGACATGCACTGTCAACTGTGTGACCTTATAAAGACAGGTGTGTGCCTATCCCAAAAATGTCCAATCAATTGGATTTACCACAGGTGGACTCCAATCAAGTTGTAGAAACACCTCAAGGATGAACAATGGAAACAGGATGCACTCGAGCCCAATTTCGAGTCTCATAGGGCTGAACACTTATGTAAATAAGGTATTTCTGTTTTTATTTTTAATATATTTGCAAACATTTCTAAAAACCTGTTTTTGCTTCATCATTATAGGGTATTGTGTGTAGATTGGTGAGGAAAATGTTTTATTTAATCAATTTTAGAATAAGGCTGTATCGTAACAAACTTTGGAACAAGTCAACAGGTCTGAATACTTTCTGAATGTACTGTAAGTGTGTTGTGTGCCCATCATTTGACACCAATCACCTCTTTCAGAAAATAAGCAAAAACCACATCCAGTCTGACGATGAAAGCTGAGTACAATGCAATACATGACTTTGACAAATCCTAAAGTAAAGCAAAAACTTTCCTGCAGCAGACAAACTGACAAATTACTTTTCCCTGAATTTTAATTTCCCCCTGCATTCCATTTGTGTGGTTAGTAGGAGAGTCGGGAGTCATGCTGCATGCTTTCCCTGATATTTACTGCCATGATTTATCCTCTTAAGTGTTTCCATTCATTGTAATTATATTGATGTACTTCCAAAGATGGAGGGAGACAAGAGTCCCACTGAGTTTTCAAGAGATTTTTACATGCCCAGAGTTTTCCCTAATAAAAGGGGTAATCGCTTTCCTAGTGGAGGGCAAGACAGGTCAGGCTGAGAGAGAGGATGCAGGCTCACTGCTAATATGTAGCCACATACCCAGGCCGCTCTACTCATGATTTGACAACTTCCCCCCAGGAAACAGCCCCAGTGTGAGAATGAGATGGAGACCTACTTAATGTAATGGCTCTGGGTGTAAATAGTCATTGTGTTTTAATGGAAGACCTATAAACAAGGATTGCATTAACTGGGAAAAATGCCTATTTGTATGATTTTATCTGACAGGTTCTGCAGCGTAGTTAGTTCTACTAGTGAGCTTGTGTAAGTAATGTGGATTAATTGAACATCACACTACATCACACCTTTATGTTAAGTTTAATAGACTCTAGCTAATTGATCCAACACGTTACAGAATCCACAATAGAAATGTTAAAGGTAATTGCCGATTGAGCCGACATATGCAGCATTCAAAGTGAATGCAGTCTCCGCTAAAGCGGGAACATTGCCTTTAAATATCAATCACGCTGTAAAGCCCAACCTCTGCGACGCGGATCGAATAGAGCCCTAAGTTTATGTTGTAAAAAAAGTGATATATATATATAGCCAGGATTGTATACTGTTTTCCAGGGAGTCTTCGAAGACACAACATACTGTACATGTTTTTGTTGAATTTGTTTGACTTATTGATCAAATGAAGAACCATAATTGTTTGCGTTCATTACATATGAATTAAACTATACAGTTGTCCAGTCTATATTATCCAAGGGAAATATCACAAAGCTTCACTTTACTCTCACTTGATAGATATGACTGATTACACTGTTTTGAAGTATTGTTGCTTTCACAAATCACATGTTTCAAAAGAGTGCTCAGGTGCTGTATGTAATCAAATCAAATGTATTTATAGCAGGTGTAATCTGTTGAGTCAATTTGTTTCTGCTATTAGCTATTTTAGTACAAAGCCTAGCTGAGAAAAGAACACAAGGCTGAACAGAGATATATTGGCCTCTTCTGTATGGTATGAGAAGCTGAGGAAAGCAACACAAAGTGGCTCAAAGTGCATATCATCATCTGTAAGTACCACAGTGGTAAAATAACCTTGTCTTCTCCAATGATTGCCCCAAATGCACTCCATTTCATTCAGCTTTACATGCAGATACCACTGTAGGTGTCACAATAGAGATCTCTGTGTGAATTCCCTCTAGGTCACAGATCTTGAGGACTTGACTACAAGCTTGAGTGGGTAAAAAAAACGAGTTGCACTGTTGAGAGCTTGGGACTATCAGGTTCTATCTGCATTTTTCCCCAAATGTAGTTATTGACATATCATTGTTCTGATCAATGTTATCTACCTATATAGTACTCTAAATACCCCAATTAATGTCGTTAAGTTCAAAAGAATACAAGATAGAAATTGCTGACGCCATTCAAACGAATGGGGGTTCAGAATTGTAAAGCCAATTATCTCAGAATAATCTTTTTGCAGATAGAACCTTATAGTCCCAAACTCTCGTCATTCTAATCTAACCTCACAGTTGCCCAATTTCACCCACTCTCCATCCTTATCTTTCCCCTGTATCCTCAATACCTCAATATCTCCATCATATTTCCTATTTTCCATACTCTCCTCATTCTTACAGTTTATTCCTATCCCTCTCTCTATGGACTGAATCATGTTTATAATCCAAAAGGTAAAAAAGTTCAAATGCAGAGTGAATTGGATTCTGAGATATGGCTTTGTGAGCTGTGAGGCTGTTATATGAGGTTCCATGATAGCAGAGGTTGGAATGGGAAATTGAGAGAGAAGGAGGCTGATGCCTGATGCCTTATGGATGACCCTGCCAGAGCCAGGTGGTCTGATGGCCTATCATGGTGGCTCCTCTCCAGTCGCCCCGGGGCCTGTAACTGCACCAGGACAATGGAGGCTCTGCTTGGCATTTGTCAGCTCATTATTTACCCAGCAATTACCTAAAGATGGTCCTGAGGAAAATGTACAGCTATCTCTGTTTTAAACGTGCATAGGGTTACAAAGGCAGGGCATATTACTGGAAACTTTCCAAGTTTACCAGTAAACAACCAGAATTTTGTTAACTTTCAAACTTTTGGTTGATTCAGATTGTCTGTGATTATCTCTGGCTCTCTGTGGGGTCCTATCCTGTAAAATACACTACATGGTCAAAAGTATGGGCACACCCCTTCAAATTAGTGGATTCAGCTATTTCAGACACACCCGTGGCTGACAGGTGTATAAACTCGAGCACACCGCCTTGCAATCTCTATAGACAAATGTTGTCAGTAGAATGGTCCGTACTGAAGAGGTCAGTGGCTTTCAATGTGGCACCATCATAGGATGCCACTTTTCCAATAAGTAAGTTTGTCAGATTGTTGCCCTGCTTCAGCTGCCCCAGTCAACTGTACATGCTGTTATTGTGAAGTGGAAATGTCCAGGAGCAACAATAGCTCAGCCGCAAAGTGGTAGGCCAAACAAACTCACAGAACGGGTCCGTTGAGCAGTTTTTAAGCATAGCGCTTAAAAATCGCCTGTCCTCGGTTGCAACACTCACTACCAAGTTCCAAACTGCCTCTGGAATCAAAGTCAGCACAAGAACTGTTCATGGGGAGCTTCATGAAATGGGTTTCCATGGCCGAGCAGCCGCACACAGGCCTAAGATCACCATGCAAAATGCCAAGCTTCGGCTGGTGTGGTGTAAAGCTGAACAGAGGCAGTCAACATTTTGAAACTATTTAACCATAAAAGTCACCTTTATTTAACCAGGTAGGCAAGTTGAGAACAAGTTCTCATTTACAACTGCGACCTGGCCAAGATAAAGCAAAGCAGTTCGACACATACAACAACACAGAGTTACACATGGAGTAAACAAACATACAGTCAATAATACAGTAGAAAAACAAATATATATACAATGTGTGCAAATGAGGTAAGATAAGGAAGGTAAGGCAATAAATAGGCCATGGTGGCGAAGCAATAACAATATAGCAATTAAACACTGGAATGGTAGATGTGCAGTAGATGAATGTGCAAAGTAGAAATACTGGGGTGCAAAGGAGCAAGATAAATAAATAAATACGGTAGGGAATGAGGTAGTTGCTTGGGCTATTTACAGATGGGCTATGTACAGGTGCAGTGATCTGTGAGCTGCTCTGACAGCTGGTGCTTAAAGCTAGTGAGGGAGATAAGTGTCTCCAGTTGCAGTGATCTTTGTAGTTCGTTCCAGTCATTGGCAGCAGAGAACTGGGGGAAAGGCGGCCAAAGGAGGAATTGGCTTTGGGGGTGACCAATGAGATATACCTGCTAGAGCGCGTGCCACGGGTGGGTGCTGTTATGGTGACCAGCGAGCTGAGATAAGGCGGGGCTTTACCTAGCAGGGACTTGTAGATGACCTGGAGCCAGTGGGTTTGGCGACGAGTATGAAGCAAGGGTCAGCCAACGAGAGCATACAGGTCGCAGTGGTGGGTAGTATATGGGGCTTTGGTGACAAAATGGATGGCACTGTGATAGACTGGTCAGTTTTACGAGGGTATGTTTGGCAGCATGAGTGAAGGATGCTTTGTTGCGAAATAGGAAGCCAATTATAGATTTAATTTTGGATTGGAGATGTTTGATGTGAGTCTGGAAGCAGAGTTTACAGTCTAACCAGACACCTAGGTATTTGTATTTGTCCACATAATCTAAGTCAGAACCGTCCAGAGTAGTGATGCTGGACGGGCAGGCAGGTGCGGGCAGCGATCGGTTGAAGAGCATGCATTTGGTTTTACTTGCATTTAAGAGCAAAACCTTTTTTTTTAAACCTGGATGTTTTTTTGTCATTTTATAAGGCATGTCTTACTGTGTTCCGACAATAGGAATGTTAAGGGGATTATTTTATAAACATATGCCATTAAAATCAGTATTTCTCTCAATTCTCAACTTTCTTTCATTGTCCAGCAGCCAAAGACACAATCCTAGTCATGTTAACAACCCATAATAATTGTTGCATCTTTAGATCTTCTTTCTAAATTTCTAAATAATATTTTTATCTTTGTCATATGAAATCGATCAATTTTATGAATTCATTAATTTGCTTTTGTGGTGTGCTTAGGAGAAGGGTCTTTTCCCGCTAATTGCATTTTGGAACATTTGTGCTTAAAGCCTACTGCCGTGTGCACATTTCTGCGCATACAAGTTTATCAACATTTTAAGCAAAATTTTTCGGATCTGTTCCATCAGCCTCATTGCTTTTAACTTCTTAGGGAGCGGCAGCAGAGGTGACGGTTTTGGAGAGTCTGACGTGCCCAAAGTAAAATGCCTGCCACTCAGGCTCAGAAAATAGGATATGCACATAATTAGTACTATTGGATAGGAAACACTCTGAAGTTTCTAAGAGTGTTAAAATAATGTATGTGAGTATAACAGAAGTGATATAGCAAAAACCCCGAGGAAAATCCATCCGGATTTGCAGATTGTTTTGTAAATGAGCATCTTCTCCATTGTGCCTATTGCATACAACTTTATGTAGGACTGAGACTGCAGTACCTATGGCTTCCACTAGATGTCAACAGTTAACAGTCAAAGACTGGGAATTCTAGCAGTGACCAGAACAGAAAGGGACAGGAAAATGTCAGGCGACCACTTTTGTAAACAAGGTTTGACGCGAGCGAGATTGTGAACGCGCACCACTTTATTTTTCATCCTATCGCTCACGTTATCGTCCGGTTAAAATATTACAGCAAATATACCCAAAAGGATACCTAAGGATACATAAAAAATTATGTTTGATTTGTTTGTAGAAAGTGTATAGGTATATTTGAACGCGTTCTCTTCATGTTTCAATGGGCGACTCAACGGTGGATTTTATGATCATAACACGCCAACCAAACAGAGATTTATGAATATAATAAATGACTTTTTCTAACCAAAGAAGCATGGATTGTCTTCGTTGGACACTTCGGAAGCCCTCAGCAGAAGTTCATCAAAGGTAAGCGATTTTATATTAGCGATTTTATGCGTTTTGTGAGACCCGTGTTGGGTTATGGATTTATGCTAATGCATAAATATTAGAGGTGCTACCCTCAAACAATCAAATGTTGTGCTTTCTTTTTGAAATCTGACAATGCTGTGATATTGCCAAGAATCAGAGCTTTTGATGACTATGCAACAATTGTATATTGATGAATGTTTAATAATTCAACTTTTGGATTTTGAATTTGGCGCCTCACATTTCACCGGGTAGTGTCGGGAGTGGGGCACTGGGTAGTTAAATAACCTAGCCACCCAAGCCATAGACTGTTCACTCTGCTACCACATGGCAAGTGGCTATCTACCAAGAGAATTTTCTTCGATTTTAATCACAGACGTTTACCCCCCCAAGCAGACACCTCGACAGCCCTGAAAGAAGTTCATTGGACTCTATGTAAACTGGAAACCACATATCCTGAGGCTGAATTTATTGTATATGGGGAATTTAACACAGCTAATCTGAAAACAAATTTTATCAGCATATCAAATGCGCGACCCGGGCTGGCAGCATTCTGGATTATTGCTACTCTAACTTCTGCGACGCATACAAAGCCCCCCCACCCTCCTTTTGGCAAATCTGACCACAACTCCATTTTGTTGCTCGCAGCCTATAGACAGAAACTAAAACAGGAAACGCCCGTGCTCAGGTCTGTTCAACGCTGGTCCAACCAATCTCATTCCACGCTTCAAGATTGCTTCGATCACATGGACTGGGATATGTTCCGGATAGCATCAGGCAACAACATTGATGTATACGCTGATTCGGTGAGCGAGCTATTTAGCAAGTGCATCGGTGATGTTGTAACCACGGTGACTATTAAAACTTTCCCCAACCAGAACCCTTGAATTGATGACAGCATTCGTGCAAAACTGAAAGCGCGAACCACTCTTTTTAATCATGGCAAGGTGACCGGAAACATGACCGAATACAAACAGTGTAGCTATTCCCTCTGCAAGGCAATCCAACAGGCTAAGCGTCAGCATAGAGACAAAGTAGAGTCGCAATTCAACGGCTCAGACACGAGACGTATGTGGCCGGGTCTACAGTCAATCACGGATTACAAAAAGAAAACCAGCCCCGTCGCGGACACAGACGTCTTGCTCCCAGACAAACTAAACAACTTCTTTGCTCGCTTTGAGGACAATACAGTGCCACTAACACGGCCCGCTACCAAAACGTGCGGGCTCTCCTTCACCGCAGCCAACGTGAGTAAAACATTTAAATGTGTTAACCCTCGCAAGGCTGCCGACCCAGACGGCTTCCCTAGCCACGTCCTCAGAGCATGCGCAGACCAGCAGGCTGGTGTGTTTACGGACATATTCAATCAATCCCTATCCCAGTCTGCAGTTCCCACATGCTTCAAGAGGGCCACCATTGTTCCTGGTCCCAACAAAGCTAAGGTAACTGAGCTAAACGACTATCGCCCCGTGGCCCTCACTTCCGTCATCATGAATTGCTTTGAGAGACTAGTCAAGGATCATTTCACCTCCACCCTACCTGACACCCTGGACCCACTCCAATTTGCTTACCGCCCCAATAGGTTCACAGACAACGCAATCACACTACATACTGCCCTAACCCATCTGGACAAGAGGAATACTTATGTAAGAATGCTGTTCATCAATTACAGCTCAGCATTTAACACCCTAGTACCCTCCAAACTCGTTATTAAGCTCGAGACACTGGGACTCAACCTGCCCTGTGCAACTGGGTCCTGGACTTTCTGACGGGCCGCCCCCAGGTGGTGAGGGTAGGAAACAACATCTCCACCCCGCTGATCCTCAACACTGGGGCCCCACAATGGTGCGTTCTCAGCCCTCTCCTGTACTCCCTGTTCACCCATGACTGCATGGCTATGCATGCCTCCAACTCAATCATCAAGTTTGCAGATGACACTACAGTGGTAGGCTTGATTATCAACAATGATGAGACGGCCTACAGGGAGGAGGTGAGGGCCCTCAACATCAACAAAACAAAGGAGACGATCGTGGACTTCAGGAAACAGCAGAGGGAGCACACGCATATCCACATCGACGAGACAGTAGTGGAGAAGGTGGAAAGTTTTAAGTTCCTCGGCATACACATCACGGACAAACTGAAATGGTCCACACACACAGACAGCGTGGTGAAGAAAGCGCAACCTCAGGAAGCTAAAGAAATTTGGCTTGTTACCGAAAACACTCACAATCTTTTAGATGCACAATCGAGAGCATCCTGTCAGGCTATATCACCGCCTGGTACGGCAACTGCTCCGCCCACAACTGTAAGGCTCTCCAGAGGGTAGTGAGGTCTGCACCAAAACAGTCAAAATCAGGAAGGAGGCAAAAGCTTTTTCATTGCACTGTACATACAGTGCAATCAGAAAGTATACAGACCCCTTTACTTTTCCCACATTTTGTTACATTACATCCTTATTCTAAAAATAAATCATAATACATCTACACACAATACCCCATAATGACAAAGCGAAAAAAGGATTTTAGAAATATTTGCAAATGCATTACAAATAAAAAACTAAAATACCTTATTTACATAAGTATTCAGACCCTTTGCTATGAGACTCAAAATTGAACTCAGGTGCATCCTGTTTCAATTGATCATCCTTGAGATGTTTCTAAAACTTGATTAGAGTCCACCTGTGATAAATTCCATTGATTGGACATGATTTGGAAAGGCACACACCTGTCTATATAAGGTCCCAGAGTCGACAGTGCATGTCAGAGCAAAAACCATAAGGTCGAAGGAATTGTCCGTAGAGTTCCGAGACAGGATTGTGTTGAGGGGAAGGGTACCAAAACATTTCTGCAGCATTGAAGGTCCTCAAGGACACAGTGGCCTCCATCATTCTTAAATGGAAGAAGTTAGGAACCACCAAGACTCTTCCTAGAGCTGACCAGGGAGGTGACCAAGAACCCGATGGTCACTCTGACAGATCCCCAGTGTTCCTCTGTGGAGATGGGAGAACCTTTCAGAAGGAAAACCATCTCTGCTGCACTCCACCAATCAGGCCGTTATGGTAGAGTGGCCAGACGGAATCCACTCCTCAGTAAAAGCCACATGACACCCCTCTTGGAGTTTGCCAAAAGGCACCTAAAGGACTCTCAGACCATGAGAAACAAGATTCTCTAGTCTGATGAAATCGAGATTGAACTCTTTGGCCTGAATGCCAAGTGTCACGTATGGAGGAAATCTGAAACCCTCCCAATGGTGAAGCATGGGGGTGGCAGTATCATGCTGTGGGGATGTTTTTCAGAGACTGGGAGACTAGTCAGGATTGAGGGAAAGATGAACGGAGAAAAGTACAGAAAGCTCCATAGCGCTCAAGACCTCAGACTGGGGCGAAGGTTCACCTTCCAACAGGACAATGACCCTAAGCACACGGCAAAGACAATCAAGGAGTGGCTTCAGGACAAGTCTCTGAATGTCCTTGAGTGACCCAGACAGAACCCAGACTTGAATCCGATCTAACGTATCTGGAGAGACCTGAAAATAGCTGTGCATTGACGCTCCCCTTCCAACCTGACAGAGCTTGTGAGGATCTGCAGAGAAGAACGGGAGAAACTCCCCAAATACAGGTGTGCCAAGCGTGTAGCGTCATACCTACTAGGTACAATCCCAAAGCCGTAAACACGGGAACCCTCATAGATGTAATCCTAACTAACTTGCCCTCCAAATACACCCCTGCTGTTTTCAACCAAGATCTCAGTGATCACTGCCTCATTGCCTGCATCCGTAATGGGTTTGCAGTCAAACGATCTCCTCTCATTACTGTTAAACGTTCCCTAAAACACTTCAGCGAGCAGGCCTTTCTAATTGACCTGGCCAGGGTATCCTGGAAGGATATTGACCTCATCCCGTCAGTAGAGGATGCCTGGTTATTCTTTAAAAGTGCCTTCCTCACCATCTTAAATAAGCATGCCCCATTCAAGAAATTTAGAACCAGGAATAGATATAGCCCTTGGTTCTCTCCAGACCTGACTGCCCTTGACCAGCGCAAAAACATCCTGTGGCGTTCTGCATTAGCATCGAACAGCCCCGTGATATGCAACTTTTCAGGAAGTCAGGAACCAATATACGCTGGCAGTTAGGAAAGCCAAGGCTAGCTTTTTCAAGCAGAAATTTGCCTCCTGTAACACAAACTCCAAAAAGTTCTGGGACACTGTTAAGTCCATGGAGAATAAGAGCACCTCCTCCCAACTGCCCACTGCACTGAGGATAGGAAATACTGTCACCACCGATAAACCCACAATAATTGAGAATTTCAATAAGCATTTTTCTATGGCTGGCCATGCTTTCCACCTGGCTACCCCTACCCCGGTCAACAGCCCTGCACCCCTCAGCAACTCGCCAAAGCCTCCCCACTTCTCCTTCTCCCAAATCCAGTCAGCTGATGTTCTAAAAGAGCTGCGAAATCTGGACCCTTACAAATCAGCCGGGCTAGACAATCTGGACCCTTTCTTTTTAAAATTATCTGCCGAAATTGTTGCAACCCCTATTACTAGCCTGTTTAACCTCTCTTCGTGACGTCTGAGATTCCCAAAGACTGGAAAGCAGCTGCGGTCATCCCCTCTTCAAAGGGGAGACACTCTTGACCCAAACTGTTATAGGCCTATATCCATCCTTCCCTGCCTTTCTAAGGTCTTTGAAAGCCAAGTTAACAAACAAATTACCGACCATTTCGAATCCCACCGTACCTTCTCCGCTTATGCAATCTGGTTTCAGGGCTGGTCATGGGTGCACCTCAGCCACGCTCAAGGTCCTAAATGACATCATAACCGCCATCGACAAGAGACATTATTGTGCAGCTGTTTTCATTGATCTGGCCAAGGCTTTCGACTCTGTCAATCACCGCATCCTTATCGGCAGACTCGACAGCATTGGTTTCTCAAATGACTGCCTCGCATGGTTCACCAATTACTCCGACAGAGTTCAGTGTGTCAAATCAGAGGGCCTGTTGTCCGGGCCTCTTTCAGTCTCCATGGGGTGCCACAGGGTTCAATTCTTGGGCCGACTCTTTTCTCTGTATACATCAATGATGTCGCTCTTGCTGCAGGTGAGTCTCTGATTCACCTCTATGCAGACGACACCATTCTGTATACTTCTGGCCCTCTTTGGACACTGTGTTAACTACCCTCCAGACGAGCTTCAATGCCATACAACTCTCCTTCCGTGGCCTACAACTGCTCTTAAACGCAAGTAAAACTAAATGCATGCTCTTCAACCGATCGCTACTCCGCACCTGTCCCCCCGTCCCAGCATCACTACTCTGGACGGTTCTGTCTTAGATTACGTGGAAAACTACAAATACCTAGGTGTCTGGTTAGACTGTAAACTCTCCTTCCAGACTCACATCAAACATCTCCAATCTAAAATTAAATCTAGAATTGGCTTCCTATTTCGCAACAAAGCTTCCTTCACTCATGCTGCCAAACTTACCCTCGTAAAACTGACCATCCTACCGATCCTCGACTTCGGTGATGTAATTTACAAAATAGCCTCCAATACTCTACTCAACAAACTGGATGCAGTCTATCACAGTGCCATCCGTTTTGTTACCAAAGCCCCATATACCACCCACCACTGCGACCTGTACACTCTCGTAGGCTGGCCTTCACTTTACACTCGCCGCCATATCCACTGGCTCCTGGTCATTTACAAGTCCCTGCTAGGTAAAGTCCCACCTTATCTCAGCTCGCTGGTCACCTTAGCAGCACCAACCCGTAGCACACGCTCCAGCAGGTATATCTCACTGGTCACCCCCAAAGCCAATTCCTCCTTTGGTCGACTCTCCTTCCAGTTCTCTGCTGCCAATGACTGGAACGAACTTCAAAAATCTCTGAAACTGGAGACACTTATCTCCCTCAACAGCTTTAAGCACCAGCTGTCAGAGCAGTGTACAGACCACTGTACCTGTTTATAGCCCATCTGTAAATAGCCCAACCAACTACCTCATCCCCTACCGTATTTATTTATTTATCTTGTTCCTTTGCACCCCAGTTTTTCTACATTGCACATTCATCTACTGCACAGTTTTCTTTTACCATTCCAGTGTTAAATTGCTATATTGTAATTACTCTGCCACCATGGCCTATTTATTGTCTTACCTTCCTTATCCTACCTCATTTGCACTCTTTGTATATAGATTTCTTTTTTTCCTACTGTATTATTGACTGTATGTTTGTTTTATTCCATGTGTAACTCTGTGTTGTTGTGTGTCGAACTGCTTTGCTTTATCTTGGCCAGGTCGCAGTTGTAAATGAGAACTTGTTCTCAACTTGCCTACCTGGTTAAATAAAGGTGAAATAAAAAAATTAAAAAATACCCAAGAAGAATCGAGGCTGTAATCACTGCCAATGGTGCTTCAACAAAGTAATGAGTAAAATATCTGAATACTTATGTAAATGTGATAATAAAGTTTTTTATTTTTAATACATTTGTAAAATGTTTAAAAAACTGTTTTTGCTTTGTCATTATGGTGTATTGTGTGTAGATTGACGAGGGAGAAAAAGCAATTTAATACATTTTAGAATAAGGCTCTAACGTAACAAAATGTAGAAAAAGATTTTCTTTGCAAATTTTCTCACTTTTTAACTCTGCATTGTTGGGAAATTGCTTGTAAGTAAGAATTTCACGGTAAAGTCTACAGCTGTTGTATTGATTTTGATGAGATTACCTGTTAATTACCTAAATTACCGGTCTGCCAGCCAGAATAGATTGTTTCAGTGGCATGTGTTTGTCTACATTTCTCAATTGTTTCTGGTGTATACTGGCCTGGGAGGCTGACTACACTTTATTTGCTTATTCTTTCCTGAAGACTCCAGCTCTGCTGCATATTGATGCAGTCCAATCCACCAGCACCACCCCAGAGTTAACTTTAAACTACAATGCCTATTGACAACTATTGAATGTCCTGGGTTAGATTGGGATTCCTTGGAATGTCTTTGCATTGAGGGATTCAAGAGGACAGAACAGAACCACCTCAGCGATGAGATTCCTCTGCTGGCTGCCAATTCGGCACGGTGACACACAACGGGCCAGCCAGTCTGGGAGATTAGACTAGGGGGGTGCAGCATGCTTAATTTCACAAAGAATTGGGAGAATGTCTGTGGGAGTTGGGGGGGACAACATGCTCTTTGGGACAACGCTCTGTGGGAAAATTGATTCAAGTTTTTGGGGGAGGGAGGGCTTGTAATGATTTTACCTGTGTGATTAATGTGCAAATTCACATTAGAACTTCACGCATCTCAACCAAAACACTGTTCATTACGACCAGGCAATGTCACTTCCCTTTTCAAGCTTGAATCCAGACCAGCATGAAAAAAGGAAAAATGGGGGAGACTGCTGGGTGGAAGCTAATGGGCTTTAGGTCTGGCTCGAAGTTATATAGTAAACCCATACCATCGAAGTGATTGTCATGCAATTGTGTGTACATGCAAACTGTTTGGAACAACATTTCAAAGAGACAAATGGTAGTGTGACAAAAGAGTGTCCTTGTGGGGTAATTGATGAACACACTCTGCAGCCAACTGAACCTCCTCTCCTCGGTGGAGAGAAAGACAGGCAAGATGCATGACGCCTGTGATTGCAAGGTATCTAAGCAACCCTCTGTCAAGATCACATGCAAAACTATGTAAGGAGACAAACACTCAAATGCCCATGTTGAGCAGGAAGAGTGTTTCACTGTCTTCTGCATTCAACCGTATTACCTAAAATTGTGCTATGTATATTTGGAATCATTTTATGGCATTTGTTTTCAGCTATGTCATGCAAAGCATAAAATTATTTATGGAGGACTAAGGTGAAAGAGGGAGGAAGAGGAGGAAAGTCACAGATGCAAAGATAGTGGCGTCTAAAGACACAACAGGCAGAGTGAAGAATAGCAGACACAGACAGAGAGATTTATACAGAGAAACAGAGAGACAGAGAGATACACAGAGAGTGACGAATACTGTATATTTACCCTGGTCTGTGGTCCCTGGGAGGAGTTCTCTGGTCTGTTTGCTGTATCCATGCTCCTCCGCCCTTCAGCCAGCCAGCAGACAGAGACAGAGGCTCCGAGCAGGACAGGAAGTGCCCAAACACACAGCAAGCCCATCAGTGTCAGTCTGTCAGGAAAAAGAACATGACAACAACTGTCACACCGCTGCCCCTGACTGACTACTGCCCTTTACTCATATTGTAGTGTAGCATAAAACAGTACAGCATAGTACAGCACAGTTCAGCACAGTTCAGCACAGCACAGAATAGTATAGCACAGAACAGAAGAGTATACCAAAGCGCAGAACAGTACAGTATAGCATTATACAGTGCATTTCAACAGTATAGTGCAGTACAACACAGTACAGAGCAGGTCCCTGTTTCACAGGCTCATAGCCATACTAATTTATCATCACCTCAACTCATTAATCTGTATAAGATGCACTTATTTAGAGCTGAGGAGCCTTTTGCTTCATTTTTTGGTGGTGACTCTCCAAACTCATATTGCCGTGAAAGAATAAACAGTGTTCCCTGCAACCATGTATAGGTCTATACTATGTAAACACACTCAGGCTGTAGTAAGTGGACAAAATTCCATGGCTGATGGATTCTGGGAGAAAAGAGGAGAGGAGAGTGGAGTGGATTGGAGAGGAGGGGAGGGGAAGGGAGAGGAGAGGAGAGAAGGGGAAGGGAGAGGAGAGGAGAGGAGGGGAAGGGAGAGGAGAGGAGAGGTGAGGAGGGGAAGGGAGAGGAGAGGAGAGAAGGGGAAGGGAGAGGAGAGGAGAGGAGAGGAGAGGAGAGGAGAGGAGAGGAGAGGAGAGGAGAGGAAGGGAGAGGAGAGGAGAGGAGAGGAGGGGAAGGGAGAGGAGAGCTTGCCCTTGTGAAATGAATCAACAAAAGAGATCTGCCAGTCAGTTGTTAATGTGCTGCTGCAGTGACGTCAGCTCCGCCAGGGGCAGGTTAGCGTTTTTTCGTCATGAATCTTGTTATGGAGGCAGCTCTGCAGAGTGATCACTATCTAGAACAGCCACAAAGTCATAAAATCTTAATTTAAATCTAACACCTAACCTTAAATTAAGACCAAAAAGGTAAGTGGCTTCCAGGTCAATTTTTTTATTCATGAAGAGAACAAACTTTGGGGAAAAGTGATTATTTAAGCAGCATACTAATCAGCTGGCAAATTCAGATTTGTCTAGAATGCCTGCTTCTTTTTGTTCCACCTAAAGCCTAAATTAATTTAAAGTTCCTCAAAATGCTAAAAGGATATACAAGTTAAATGTATATTTGACAGAACAACAATTCAAAAAGCATTTGTATGCTTGACCTTGGGTAGGGTACAAACAAGAATCAAAATACTTGACACCTCCTGTTTAATACTCTACTACACATTAGTTATTTGCTGTCAGAACCATTGCATGGCTGTAAACCTAACACAGGCATTGCCATTTTGTTGTATTCAGGGTGTACCTCTAGTACACCTAGCCTACCTCTACCTCTGCTGCTGCCTGCTGTGTCTTGATGTGTCCTGGTGAATATATCTCATGACAGCAGTACAGGCATGCAGCTCCAGAGGCCTTCGTGTGCCAACTGATCCTGTCCACAGGCGGCAGATCATCTGCTTCATTCATACGCTCCTGTCATTGGCACCTCCTTTTTCTGCCTGCGGCCGGCCGCCTCGCTAGCTCGCGTGCAGCTCCAATGGTAAGGGCCACCAGCCAAGCAACAATACAAATGCAAGTCATCAGCCGGTCCTAGGCACTGCCACAGCACACTGTTGTAATTAGAAATGGCACAGGCCTGTAGCGACAGTTAGTCTCCTTTCAGCGCCTTTCCACCCTGCAAGGCACTGCAGAGGAGGGAAGGGGGGAAGTCCAAAAAGAAAAATAACATTCTGTGACCGTAGTGGTGTGTGTTTGCTGCCCCAAACCAATGCAACCGAGAAGGGCTTTCTTTGTAATAAAAGCTCCAAGCCTAGTAGTGGAGAAATATCGTCAGTCTGCAGCTGCAGCAGGTTCGGGAAAGCACATTTACTGACGGATGTCTTCATAGCACAGAACAAGGCTACCAAGGGGATTGCCTCCATGTATTGTTTTTACAATGCTTGGATGGCTTGCCCATTTGCTTCGTGTCCCTGGTGGGTCACCACAGCAGATAGAGGGAGAAACATGGGGAATCAAACTGCCCATCAACGGGAGGAACGGGGGAATCTCGTATTTTACCCGTTATCGTGCGGGTGTCAGGGTTAAAAGGTTACATTTTTCTAGGAATTGTACAATGCTTTCAGAAAGTATTCATACTACTTGACTTATTCCACATTTTGTTGTGTTACAGCCTGAATTCAAAATGGATTCAATTTATATTTTTTTCACCCATGTACACACAATACCCCATATTGACAGAGTGAAAACATGTTTTTTTGAAATGTTTACAAATTTATTGAAAATGAAATACATAAATATCTCATTTACATAAGTATTCAACTGCACCGCCTACAACCGCAGGGCTCTCCAGAGGGTGGTGCGGTCTGCACAACGCATCACCAGGGGCAAACTACCTGCCCTCCAGGACACCTACAGCAACCGATGTCACGAGAAGGCCAAAAAGATCATCAAGGACAACAACCACCCGAGCCACTGCCTGTTCATTCCGCTACCATCCAGAAGGCGAGGTCATTACAGGTGCATCAAAGCTGGGACTGAGAAAAACAGCTTCTATCTCAAGGCCATCACTGTTAAACAGCCATCACTAACACAGAGAGGCTGCTTCCTACATACAGACTTGAAGTCATTGACCACTCTAACAATGGATCACTAGTCACTTTATTAATGCCACTTTAATAATGGTGTTTGCATATCTTGCATTACTCATCTCAGATGTATATACTGTATTTTATACCATCTATTGCATCTTGCCTATGCCGCTCAGTCATTGCTCATCCATATATTTATATGTACATATTCTTATTCCATCCCTTTACTTAGATTTGTGTGTATTAGGTAGTTGTTATGGAATTGTTAGATTACTTGTTGATATTGCTACACTGTCAGAACTAGAAGCACAAGCATTTCACTACACTCACAATAACATCTGCTAACCATGTGTGTGACCAATAAAATTGTATTTTATTTGATTTCTCGTGCTTGGCTTCCAAATGTAAAGGTGTCCACATAATATTAAAATTGAGGAAGCGTGCTCATAATCATAGTAGGGGTGCTGAGGGTTCTGCAGCACCCCCTGAAAAACACTATGGTAATAATAATTATTTTTGTGATCCACGGTAGATGTCCCTCCTAACGAAAAGGCCCCCATCCCGCTGATGTGAGCTGCTGAACAGAGCACTTGCACTTGAGATGCATTTATGGATGAGAAAGTGAACTTGCAATTTTCCAAAACTTTTCAATGTAGGCCATTCATATGAAATATGTGTGCAGTACTTTGTTTTATAAACGACTTTGTTTTAAGCATCAATTTATCTCAACATGTTTTCTTGCTCGAACTGGGAGCAGCACCTGTCAAACTCTGTAATGACTCTGAAAACACAGGGATGTCGTTGTGCACGAGATTTGAAGGCTTTTATCAGACTAGAATTGTTCAACTCCCGCCATATAAAAAATGACTGACATGGCAGCACTGATGTGAGTGAATAAATGTTGATCGAAATAATGAGTAAGTTGATACATGTGACTTGATGGTGAGAGCCCACTAATAGATTGGCATGCAGTCCCTTTAATCATAGGCTATGTTTCCATTTCTATACAATGAGTATTTCTTACCAGTATTAGCCTTTTTACCAGATCCTAATATTTTCGCATAAACTGTATAACTTATCAAATTGCTGTAGGTTATATAGACAATATTCTGCTCATGTGAAAATATTTATTGTAGGCCCAAAACACAGCAGTACATGATTTAATGAAAAGCAGGAAAACACTGTTTCACATTCTGTAGCCCTTTACACTCGTACCCGTATACAGGCTGACAATGGCAGATTTGGGCACTAATAAGCTCCTAAATTGGAACGTTGTGGCTGTACAATAACATGCTACACATGACATCAGAGCTCTGGCTCTGTGCTTCTCAGCGCTATATGGGTTTTGACTAACAGAATATATAAACTTATGCACAGCGTAAAAACAAGATGCCCCCCATCCCTCCCTCCTTTTAAATGGGTTACTTTTGCTAATTTTATGTTGACTGAGTGAGGGAAATGCTGTAAATTACGAGGACTCCTGTGTATTTTGAAAGATGAGACATTGAGGATTATAATAAATACCGCTTTGATGTCACACAAGCAAGCCAAACACCCGTGAATCCAAACTTGCATAAAACTCATGTAATATACAGTGTCAATGTTTATGATGAGTATGTTTGATATACAGTTACAAGATGACATGGCGTTATACCCTGACAAAAAATATGAACGTTACATGCAACAATTTCTAAGATTTTACTGAGTTACAGTTCATATAAGGAAATCAGTTCATTTAAATAAATTAATTAGGCCCTAATCTATGGATTTCACATGATTGGGAATACAGATATGCATCTGTTGAAAACCAGTCAGTATCTGGTATGACCACCATTTGCCTCGTGCAGTCTCCTTCGCATAGAGTTGATCAGGCTGTTGATTGTGACCTGTGGAATGTTGTCCCACTCCTCTTCAATGGCTGTGCATAGTTGCTGGATATTGGCGGGAACTGGATACGCTGTTGTACGAGTTGATCCAGAGCAACTCAAACATGCTCAATGAGTGGCATGTCTGGTGAGTATCCAGGAATTGTGTACAGATCCTTGCGACATGGGACTGTGTATTATCCTTCTGAAGCAAGCATGAGGTGATGGCGGCAGATGAATGGCACGACAATGGGCCTCAGGATCTCGTCACGCTATCTCTGTGCATTCAAATTGCCATCAAAAAATGCAATTGTGTTCATTGTCCATAGCTTATGCCTGCCCATACCATAACCCCAGAGCCACCATGGGGCACTCTGTTCACAAAGTTGACATCAGTAAACCCCTCGCCCACAAGACGCCATCTGCCCGGTACAGTTGAAACCGGGATTCATCTGTGAAGAGTACACTTCTCCAGCGTGCCAGTGGCCATCGAAGGTGAGCATTTGCCCACTGAAGTCACTTACGACGCTGAAACGGAGTCAGGTTAAGACCCTGGTGAGCTTCCCTGAGACGGTTTCTGACAGTTTGTGCAGAAATTCTTCAGTTGTGCCAAACCAGAAAACCCTCAAAACTTGAGACATCTGTGGCCTTGTGTTGTGTCACAAAACTGAACATTTTGGAGTGCCCTTTTATTGTCCCCAGCACAAGGTGCATCTGTGTAATGACCATGCTGTTTAATCAGCTTCGGCATATGGCACACCGGTCAGGTGGATGGATTATCTTGGCAAAGGTGAAATTCTCAATAACAGGGAGTAAACAATTTGTGCACCAAATTTGAGAGAGATACACTTTTCTTTGCTTATGGAACATTTCTGGGATCTTTTATTTCAGCTCATGAAACATGTGACCAACACTTTACATGTTGTTTATATTTTTGTTCAGTGCTTTGATGTCACAAGCAAGCCAAACACCAGTGAGTCCAAATGTGCACTTCACATTTTCATATCCTAAAACTCATGTAATATACAGTGTCAACATTTATGATCACCGTGTTTGATGTACAGTTACAAGATGACATGGTGTTATACCCTGGGTTGTCCTGAACAGAATGAGCCTACAGTACGTTTGTTGTATTGTGAAGAAAATTTGCTGTGAACCCCGCATCTGAATGCACTCATGACATTATATGCACACCAAAATTAAGATCTGCTTCTCTGAATTGCCTTTTGAAAGCCTAACACTATAAAACCGTATTTTTAATAATTTAGCTAGCCATGTTGGCAATAAAACAAGCTTTCAAATTATACATTTAAAGGCGGGGATGCAGGGCTCGGCTGTCTTCCAAACAAAACAAGTACAAGTGTGGTTGCTCTAGTCCCTCAACAGTATAGCTTGGAGACCTCAAAAACCACCTAGATAACCACGTTTCCATCCACAGGTTTTATATGCATAGTCATACCGTGTAAAAAAATCGCCACGGCTGTGATGGAAACAGAAAGTTGCGGTACAATTTTATAATTGCCTACAGATCATTTGTTAGTTCGACATTGTGGGATCTTTTTGTGTCTGTAAAATTAATTATGCGAGAAATGGCGGTGGAAAGTTAACTTGGAGTCACGCGATTATATGGTGGGTGGTCCTCTCACTACTACTCGGGAAACCATGCAGTTTATTAGGCTACAGATAAAATAAATGATGATGACCTTCACAGGGTGGTGAAAGTACACGGTGATCTTGATGCTCCTTTCCAATAAATATTGAGGGTCTTATTCTGGTGACATGATGATCGAATATTGACAACCATTTGACAAATTAAAATATTCTCCCTCTTATCCATAATAATCTCATTATGTAGGATAGATACCGAGTTGAACATGCGATGGAAACAGATTTATTCGGTACACGAAAACTTAAGCGAAAAAGTACATTTTGAGTGCTCTACGTCATCATGCAGTGATTTTTTTATGGACAACAAGTCCATTTGGTGAACACACACCACTGGTGGGAAAATGAGCGTATTTTATTTATGCGGATTCTAGAATATTCGCATGAAAATCTGTCACCAATTGGATGTAAACCTAACTACAGTTGAATACTCTTCTTTGAGTCATAGGTGCATTGAAAATACTTTAACTGTGTACACCTTGGAGAGGTGTGTGGCCACTTGGAGACACCAGTTAGTCCTCCCAATGAAACCCTTTAAAAAATGTTTGTCTTATGTCGCACCTACCCCACATATTCTAATCATGTTACTAAATATATCCAGAATATTTTCTGATTTTGTTATCATCAAATGCGGCGTAAAGTACAGAAAACGTAAACTGCGCATAAAATCAACTGTGTAATGTTTGGATTCAGTCTTGTGTCAGGTGAATTGTTAATAACATACTCATAAACACAAACAAGCAATAGGCTACAGCTCGCTTCACAGCTGCGTCCCGCCAAAATACAATGAAACTCGAGGTATTATGGCCCACAGCGCTCTGTACGTAGCGTTGGACCATAGCTGGCGCGCTTTGCTTGTGGCTTTTGACGCCACAAGCCAGCCCTGCCTCGATTTTGCCGCCCGCCGCACCATTTCCATTGAGGTCAATGGGATATTTGCTTGTGTAAGCGCCTTAACGCCAGCACTCTGAAACAGAGACAAGAATGGCAGTAAACCGGCAGTAACCAGATGGCCCATATCTTTCCCATAATGCCCCAGACACTAAAGCAGTGTATTGAACTTAAAGGGGTTCTGGCAGAGAGAAGTCAAAGTCTATGTCCGAATACCCTTACATGCGTTCTACATAGTAGGCATTCAGGGTGTGTGAATTTTTTTTGTATGCTTTAAATGCCAGGATGTTGTACTCATTTCGGCTTTTAATCTAGTATAATGTGCTGCAATCTATTGAGGAAGATAATCATCTTTCGATACCCACGTGTATTTTACGTTTATTGGGATGAACTAAGCGATTTCCGCTAGATGGGCTATCTGCAAAGTCAAACTATCTATATCGTAAAAATGCATATAAACAAAAATGAGTTTAGGGATTAGGGTTAGCAGTGTGATTAAGGTTAGGGTTAAGATTAGGTTTAAAATCTGATGTTATGACTTTGTGTCTGTGCCAGGTAGTGCAGAGCTGCCTCCAGAACAAGATTCCTGACGAAAAACACTAGTCAGCGTATGACAACAGCTGATAATCAATTGAGGGGACTAGCTGTACCAAAATGAACGATTGGAGTGAATCAACGCAATTGCGCATTAAATGACCCATTCGGAGTAAAATGAGTTTATGCTGAAATGTGTTGCTTACTGCCTTCGTGTTTTACTAAACAGTACGTTCTAAATAATATGTAGTACGATTTGTACACAGTATGCAATTTAAGTAAGTAATAGGACACTGCCCATGACTGCATGCTGACAGGAGCTCTGACGGGTGTATTGTTTAATGTTATTACTCAATATGCTGAGTAAGAAATAATGTTTACAACAAAACAAAATCTAATTTGGTCATCAACATAGTTTAGAATTGTTTGGAAGAAAATATTATCAAATTCTCTAAATAACTCAATTTTCACATCTAACAGCACACAGATAAACACTAATGACACACTTGCTATCCAACATCATTTGAAAGTCAAGCACTTCTAATGGGAACTAGGATTCTCAGTAGCTAGCGACTAGCCTTTCTGGGAGACCTTACAATTAATTATTGTCTGACACTTTCTTTTGTCACCGCTCTATCTCTATAGAACAGAGACTCAGAGCTCTAGGGCCCAGAAAAGAATAAGAAAGAACCTACTCACTACCATAGAAGACACCTGCCTACTTCGCTGGAGAGAGGGCCTCCTTGCTCTCTTGGCTGACATTGCCTTTCCTTTGACAAGATTCTGTGACCAGGTCTGTAGCCTAAGGGTGTTAAAGCTCGCATACAGCTTGTCAGCTAGTGAGAGAGACACACCGTGACCTGTTAAAGCCAGAGAAGTAGAAAAACCCCACAGGATATTACACAACTTCAAGACTAAAGGAGTACAGCTATAACGTACTATCGGGTGGTCTTGTCTTGCAGATCAAGTAGGTGCACTTGCTGATATTCTGATATGCCAGTGAAATTCAAGTGAAACTGGCATAGGAGAAGTGCATCTCTCTCTATTACATATAAATTGAAGCAACCGATCACAATCCTCCTACACTGCTCTCATCTGATTCTGTGATTCAGACAGCAAGCCAGCCACACAGCACTCTTTGTTCCAACAGTATTGGCCATGCACTGAGCTCAAACCGCTGGCTCTAAATGTAATGCAGTAGAAAAGGTCATTCCAAAAGTTCAACAAAAGTGATCAGAATGTCAAGTGAACAACCAGCTAGCCGTTCACCGTACATTGGATCCAGTGCGCTTAAGAAAACGCTATATACGAGAAGAACATCTAATATTGGTCTCTTATGTTTCAGAGTCTTACTTACTATAGCCATTAAGTAATAATGTTGAAGTCTCATTATGTTGAAGCTTTCAATACATTCTCAATACAATGTAGTACAGTAGCTAAGCCATTCACTTTTTATTAAATCTGATGTTAACTTAATTTCAAAAGTTAAGTAAACAAGTCGCCTTGTCTGGTCGACTCACTAAGACATGTTTGATCTGCTAGTGCACACTGTGGGTAGTGAGTCACTCATCATTTCTATCATGTTTCTATATTGGTGCGTGAGTCAATAGATTAGTAATGTGAATGTAATATACAAACACATTTATTGCACATTAGCAAGGATCAAAGTGATTTGAATTATAGTGCATGCAAATAGGTATGTTTCTGTTGTAGACTTAAAAGCACAATAGCCCAAAAAATAAATATATATATTATTTCTGCATTCATTCTTTTTTGTTTTCAACTGAGAGACATAGTAGCATTGACCTAACTACATTGGATAACGATATTAGTTGCATATTGATATGAATAGGATGATTTCAATAACAATCACGTTAAGGAAATCAGTTTCCACTCCAGCAGAATAGCAAATGCAAATAGCAAAAGTAAATGCTGCTACATATGCATTCAAAGGTACTCTCACTAATATGTCCGATCTGTCAAACTAAGTGCTCTAGCAACAACCTGGTATTACAGGAGCAGTGAACAGAAACAATGACTGGCAAAACAAATCACAAAAAATAAGAAATTCTTCAAATGTAACACCCACTCTTCATTTCAGCTTCGCATCATGCTACCAACCATGATCAATAACAGTGCAGCACCATACTATTACTAGTTCTAGTTCTAATCAAAGGCCTCCATTCCCTCTGTAGAACTGTACCAAAAATATAATGGCACATGTTTTCCCCACTGCAGTAAGAAAACACCTTTGTGCGAATCAGATAATTAAATCCGGGGAAAATTAAGACTCAAAAGAAATCAGAGAGCCTATCCGAGGAAAATAAAGGCTACTCTAATATATCTCTATGAAGGGAATGCCTGGAAAGGAGCTTAACTTCCACTCTAACCATTCGTGTTGGAGGAGAGGAATATGAGTGTGTATGAGTCCTATATCCTATTTTCCATGGAACTGCAACGGTAGTAATCTATGGGGCACGGAGCCATAATATCAGTTAATAAGTTATTGACACGAATAGATTTTCAGCCGCAACAAACAGTCAGTAAGTCAGTCACTTCGTGATGCAGTTTAAGTTGTGCTAACACTGTGAATATAGATAGGAGTAAAGAAAATACAGCAGCCTAGGCTAAGCCATGGCGAGCATCCCCTTGCACATTTACCGAGACGCCATGCATAAATGACAGGTTACAAGGTTACAGGTCGTCATTCAATCTTATAGGGCTCTAAATTAGTTGTATGTAGTTGCAAGCAGGCACGTCGTGTTCTGAATGCTGAACTTATTTTTGCAAATGAGAGGAGATCCACCCACGGCTTATGCGGTGACTGAAAGAAACCCGTAGGAGAGAATGGACTTATTTCAGCACAATGGACAGCTCCATTGTTACCGCTATTCAGTGCGCAAAAGTCATTCCTACACACCATAGCCATACACGCTGCTATATACTGTTTTCTCACAGATTTCCAACTTCTCAGCTACAAACTATAGCCTACAAGGTGACTGTAAAATTATAGTGGTTTTGGAGAGTGTACAGAATGTATGACCACACGGATTTGACGCTGCCTCGGTGCGCAAGACCCGTGCGTTTCTCCTATTCAGGAATTTCACCATGCACGTTTCATGAGGCACCTCCAATTGAACACAAATACATTAGGGCTGCCGAGTGTTTCAGGAGAGTCCATCGTGCACTGCCAATGAGTCACACTACCGACCTAGGATGCAGAAATGTGGCTGCGTGTCTCATTGATATTATTTTAGTACAATGCTGACCACATCCAGGGCATCCAAACAGAATTCAGTGACAGAGAAAAAAGGGGCCAGTATAACCTTTCCCGGCCGGAACATGTTTCCGTGAAACCGTGGCGAGATAAATACAATCTGTGTTGATAGCCCAAGTTAAAACATAAACCGTTAAGAAAGCCGCTGGAGTAGGAGCCTATCTGACAGACTATAAGAATATTGGTAACGTATGCTAGTCAACCTAAAACGAACGTGTTATTAACTATAAAAGCTGCTGTGTCCGAGGAGAATAGTCTACCCCAACATGTATAAAGGTATGGTATTATAGTACCATTATTGTCATTGACATCCCACCCATGTGTTGAGAATTACAATTAAATGGGTTAAACCTATTTTTGTGACAGGGAATGATGGAGTAGCCTATACTGCATAATTAATACACCTTTTCTCAATTATTCAGAAAACTGATTAAAAAATCTTGTCGCATTTGTCTTCTTCATTCATTAGTTGTCTTATCCAATCACACGCAGATATTACAAAACGCCCAGATAACATGCAACATATAATGCATCCCTAAATTACCAAACAAGTATTGTCAATTTCTCCCATTCAAACACAATTTCCTTCTTACCTGTCGTATTCCACTAGCGAGGAAAAATAAATATGCCAGCAAATATGCCACGACAGATGTACGATTCAGTATATGGTGCGCAACGACTTTCTTAGTTCCAGCCTCAGCCCGGTTGCAGATTAGTCTCGTGTGTGACGGGCTTTATTGAATTAGGCTCGCGAATAAGCATGCGTTGGATGTTCCCACTTCTAGCAGCGGTGCTCCATTCTCCAGCTCTGAGTGCCTCTCACTAACGGCTTGCCCTATTTCAACGGCTTTAGTCTACACTTCTTTTGACGTCACCCGCTGCATACGAATATCTGCAGATTTGCGCCATGAGCGACACCTGTGTCCACGTTTACGTGGCATGTTTGACCTGTGAACCCCAACTGGGCAGGTAGCCACGGAAACTGAAATAACTGTTATATAATAATCGTTAAGGCTTGCTCATACATTATTATGCCAAGTCTTACAATGTCAACACAAGGAAGGCCTATTCCACCTCTCAGTGTTAAAGTTACCAATATGTTCACTTAGTTAATATCATCATTCTATTTTTATTTGTTAAGCTTGGCAAACAGTACTGTCATTACATTGGTAGACATGCACTGTCATTGATATGACAGGCTTTTCCTCTTCCCTGTTATAGCAGTGCCAAATCTGTCAGCACAGACCTGTATTAAATTGCTGCATCAATGGCTAATCAACATTATGCTATTACTTTTCAAAAGCTATTAGATGCCAGGGACAGTTGCTTTGCAATATCAGAACAAATTTCAGAGATGATACATTGTAGTCCAGACAATCTGTCAGGATACAATTAATTATGAACATTAATTTTACAGCAGACTACCAAATGTCCATCAGTAACATCAGGTGTTTCCATGGTTAAGCCCCTCTTAACATCATGGAGTTGGTGGTGGCTCTTATCTGCTAACCCAGGGTCACATTTCTCTATCCTCCTAATGGTTAAGAAACAATTCCATGGTAATGGATTATGCTGAGACTCTCTCTCTCTCTCTCTCTCTCTCTCTCTCTCTCTCTCTCTCTCTCTCTCTCTCTCTCTCTCTCTCTCTCTCTTTCCTTGACTGTGTCTCTTTCTTTACGGTGGCCTTCTCTCCTTATTCAGCATGCCGCGCTTTATGGAATCAAAAGGCTTGCACTGCTAATAAAATTATTTATTTTCTTGATAAATATTTCAGAGCTGTATGCAATTTTCATGGAGGCCCCATTCTGGTATCTTGTAAGGATTGATAATAGCATCATCCGTTGTGTCTCTCCCTGCTTTAACACAATGGTTAATTGAGGGAAGTCATCAAGTGAGAAGGAAAGTGAGTGGATGTAGAGTTCAAAAAGAGATGGGTTTGCCCCTTACCATAGATCTAGTATTAGATCACCCAATCCCATATCTTGACTTTAGGGCAATTGCAAGGTGAGACTCAGATTTTTTACTTTAAAATGTATACCAAACACAAACTATTGATTTGAAAGTTTATAAAAGCATATAACTCTATGTATACCAGATGAAAACTATTGATTTTAGAGTTTAACAAACCATAGAACTCTATGCACAAGGACTACTTTTAACAATTTCCACAGAAGATTTCACAAAAACACATTTACAGGGAGAACTGTGCAGACTCAACATTTGGTAACAGAATACAACTGATTATTCTGTTACCAAACTTTGAATCTGCACAGTTTTTCCAGTAAATATTTTTTTTCTATTTACTGTATACATTTCTCAAAGTAGTCATTGTGCATTGAGTTGTATGGTTTGTTAAACTTTGAAATCAATGTTTATTGTTTGGTATCTGATTCTCACCTTAATTCTGTTACTGTGGTCAAGATATAGGGCTGGGTGATCTGATACTAGATCTATGGTAAGGGGCAAACTCAGGCTACTTCCATCTCCTCACCTCCTCACACTGACCCATCTCTTTTTAAAATCTCCATCCACTCACTTACTCTTTCCTTATCACTTTCCCTCAATTAACCATTGTTTTTAAGCAAGAAGAGAAACACATGATGCTATTACCGATCCTTACAAGATACCAGAATGGGGACAGCTCTAAAATATTTATGCTCAATGTAACATTTATCAAGAAAATAAATAATTTTATTAACAGTGCAAGCCATAGACTGCTGCATGCTGGATAAGGAGAGAAGGCCACCGTAAGGAGAGAGGGAGAGAGAGGGAGAGAGAGACACACAGAGAGGGAGAGAGAAACAACAGAGGGAGAAACAGAGAGACAGAGAGAGAGAGAGAGAGAGAGAGAGAGAGAGAGAGAGAGAGAGAGAGGCGAGGGAGAACGAGATACAAAGGAGGGAGAGAGAGACCAAAAGAGGGAGAGAGACACAGAGAGGGAGAGAGAGAGAGAGACAAGAGAGGGAGAAACAGAGAGACACACAGGGAGAGCAAGATACAAAGGAGGGAGAGAGAGAGGCAGAAAGAAGGAGAGAAAGTGAGACAAGGGATGGTGAGATTGAGAGAGAGATAGAGGGCAAGAAAGAGAAATAGAGATAGGGAGAAAGAGAAAAATGAGGAGGGAGAGGGAGGGAGAAAGAGCGAGAGACAAAGGGAAAGTGTATTGCATTTCCAAAATAGATAATCAGTGAAGATAGTTGAACCAGTACACAGTTATATCTGATAGGAGGGAAGTTAACGCCCCTAGCTTGGGATTTTCATTTGGATTTACAGACATTATCTCATAGTGCTTACAGCCTCCCGTTGCCTGAAACAACTCAAGTAAATAAACACAGATACAAAGGTAATACCGTACAAAATGATTGTTTCAGATGTACAACGTCCATGATGATAGAATAAATGTTTTTCCCAGTAGGTGAATAAACAGCATCAATGC
This sequence comes from Brachymystax lenok tsinlingensis, assembly GCA_030435695.1. Lineage (NCBI taxonomy): Eukaryota > Metazoa > Chordata > Actinopteri > Salmoniformes > Salmonidae > Brachymystax > Brachymystax lenok. The sequence goes on along the minus strand of CM059792.1, from coordinate 40,297,552 downwards.
CTAGATGACCAGATTCATACAGTATCTAGGAAGTTACAACATTGACATATTTTGATGAGCACTTTTTGGCAGTGGAATTTAATCACATCATTCCTTCACTGACACTGTATAATTTGCTGATACATTGATTAGGAATCATTTGTAACCCTTGGTACTGTGGGTAAAAGCGGGGTGTGGGGTCATACTCAAACAACTGGAGTAGAGATGCTATAGCATAGATAATCTAATGATGCATCAGAATTTGAAGCGTGACACTCTACATTATAAAAATATATTGTTTATTATAAATCCAGAGTTAAGAACCCTGTGTGACATTTTGGTCAGAGACCTTCATCAAACACCTTGGTAGGTAATCACAACCTGCATTGTCTCATAACAATGAGGAAAAAGCTGTAACATGTTATCCTATGTAACAACCTAACCAATGGATCATGATCAAATGGAGCAGATCAAAAATTCACCCACTTTAAAATACTCATTTTCTGTGACGACCCTAAAAAGGCTGAGGTGTCAGAAGTGATTACATTCTAGCAAGAAACAAAAAGGCCTTTTTATCCAAAGGACAGGGCCTCTTGATTGTCAACTGCTGTTCCTGCAGTAGTGGTAAAAGTCTTTGATATGAAAGTCAAGTCTAACACAGTGTTTCCAAGTGAGACAGAAGTCTTTCTACAGCAGTCTCCTCTGACTCTGACATACTGTAGTTGGATCTGCCGTCTTGACAGGCCTGTTTAAAGGGTTTTCCCCCTGTACCCCCAATCTATAGGCTCTAAACTTGGTGCTGAAGATTCTGATGCGTTTAGACTGACTATCTCCAATCGAAGGGATCAGTGTTCCGTTTGGTTGGTACTAATGTCATGTGACGCTGGTGTGTGAGGTTTGTAATGTAGTAGGATATTGATGCACCACAACTGATCTAACAGTAAACAGGCTTTGTAAGAGCAGTGGGAAGCACGTTATATTTATACAGTATGATATTATTTGATTATATAACTCATGACAGTGGTGCAGATTTAGGACAGGGCAAAATAAAGAAAGATTTGAGTCCGGAATGCTACGGGAACTGGCCGTCAAAACTAATGGAGAATGTGAGAAATTAGATCTGTATTTTATACCTATAGCTCCTACCTTTATCAAGTAATGGGTGAGTGCACACCATTCTGATAAACTGTTCACATAGTATAGTACATACAGAGAAAGAGAGAGAGAGAGAGAGAGAGAGAGAGAGAGAGAGAGAGAGAGAGAGAGAGAGAGAGAGAGAGAGAGAGAGAGAGAGCAAGAACTATAGAGAGCCACTCTAAATAACTACCTATCTGTGGATTCCTCTAAGGCCATTCTTTAACAGTCCCTAGACATTGCATTGCACACACAAGCATATGGAATGTATTCATAACGCCAACAGCACTCTGGCGTGAGGGGGAAAATGACAGAGACAGCGAGCTGTGGGCGCTTATGAGAGTCAAATCAATCACACCTAAATGCTGTAAATATTTATAGATCCATGGAGCCAGAAAATACCTCAGCCCATGCATGACTATCTGTTGCTGAGAATATTTGTGCATATCAACTGGATGCGGCCCACTTAGTTTTTATGAACTTCATGATGCCTGTTTTAGGGGTATTTATCCCCCCCGCCTCATTGCTTGTTTGGTAAGGGTTCCATTTGACAGCAGGTGATAGAGCTGCATTTCTTCCAGCCTTGGCTTACTTAAAGGTCCCCCACACACTCCCACTGACCCAAGCAGCTAGCAGACAGCACTAGTGGATAGAGCCATATTTCTCCTTTACATCCCCTCTCCTTCCCCATTACTCTCCCTCCCTCCCTGCACTCTGCTCTGGCTCTGTCATGCCCCCTCCCGCCACTGTCTATTGAAAAGAGCCATGCTGAAAATGTGTGGATCCCAAATGGAACCATATTCCCTATATAGTGCACTACTTTTGACCTCTCACTCTCTCTCCTTGATATTGTTTTTTGTTTCTGCCGCTGCCTCCGATGTGATGGCACAAGGGCCCTAGATGACAACAATGAGATAGTGCTAACAGCAGCGAGAGGCAGGGGGCTCAGGGTAATGCTGTTACAGCTCTTACTTATAACCCATATTTCACCCTGAAAACCTGTCTGTCCTGCCTGCTGATGGCAAAACCTGTCTGTCCTGCCTGCTGTTGGCAAAACCTATCTGTCCTGCCTGCTGATGGCAAAACTTGTCTGTCCTGCCTGCTGATGGCAAAACCTATCTGTCCTGCCTGCTGATGGCAAAACCTGTCTGTCCTGCCTGCTGATGGCAAAACCTGTCTGTCCTGCCTGCTGATGGCAAAACCTGTCTGTCCTGCCTGCTGATGGCAAAACCTGTCTGTCCTGCCTGCTGGACTGACATGCAGGACTTAGCTAACACCTTCAGAATGGAAGTTATTCCTCTTTTTTTAAGACAGTCGTTTGTTGATACTCTACTGTTTGTTGTGTTTGTTCATTTCTTGCCTTCATCAGGCGCTGTCTGCAGAATCTATACGGTCTACGAGTCCTGGTCCTCTCTCCTGACATCTTGCAAATATCTATACTTTTCCTGTCTATCTTTTCTTTGGGGGCTACCATTAACCCAGACATGCTATGAACCCCACATAATGTCACGACTTCCTGCCAAAGTCGGTCCCTCTCCATGTTCGGGCGGCATCTGGCGGTCGACGTCACCGGTCTTCTAGCCATCGCCGATCCACTTTTCATCTTCCATTTGTTTTGTCTTTGGTTTTTACACACCTGGTTTCAATTCCCCAATTACATGTCCATTATTTAACCCTCTGTTTTCCCCATGTTTGTGTGCGTAATTGTTCCTATTGATGTCAGTCCAGTTGGTGGGCTTGGTATTTTGTTTCTACTTTGTAAGATTTTGAGTAAACTACATTGTGTTGCTCATCTCTGCTATCCTGCGCCTGACTCTTATTGCACTACTACACCAAGCCTTCTGACACATAATTCGATTTCGTTTTCATTTTTTCGCTAATACCGACACAAAGCATCTACGTTTTAGGCCATGTCATGCTGTGCTGAAACAGATCCTACTTTCTTTCAGTAATTCAGACCTGCCAGCCAAACATTTTCGTGACTGGGTGTTGGAGTTGGAGACTGTGTTGAAACTAAATTCTGCTCTGGAAGAAGAAGAAAAAGTACCAACCCATGTACAGACAGAACAGTAAGCCTCCCAGTGAAAATATCAAGAAGAAAAAAGGCATACAGCCTCCGCCATAAAGAGGCCAATGTTAAGATTAAAAATGCACAATTGCCTCTGACTGGCCTGATGTTATTAACAGCTATAATTCCATGACTGGGACAATCTGCCAAAGAGATTTTGCGGATAAAACAAGTGGGATTCAGTATCATAATCTGTGACAGCAAACAGACAGTGCTGGGGCCATGAAGGGACAGATGATGGGAGTGGGTTAGTAGCGAGGAAGGGCTAGTAGGGAGTAGGGAGAGTTAAAGCAGACTGGGGGAGGGCTAGTAGGGAGTAGGGAGAGTTAAAGCAGACTGGGGGAGGGCTAGTAGGGAGTAGGGAGAGTTAAAGCAGACTGGGGGAGGGCTAGTAGGGAGTAGGGAGAGTGAACGCAGACTGGGGAGGGCTAGTAGGGAGTAGGGAGAGTTAAAGCAGACTGGGGGAGGGCTAGTAGGGAGTAGGGAGAGTTAAAGCAGACTGGGGGAGGGCTAGTAGGGAGTAGGGAGAGTTAAAGCAGACTGGGGAGGGTTAGTAGGGAGTAGGGAGAGTTAAAGCAGACTGGGGAGGGCTAGTAGGGAGTAGGGAGAGTTAAAGCAGACTGGGGAGGGCTAGTAGGGAGTAGGGAGAGTTAAAGCAGACTGGGGAGGGTTAGTAGGGAGTAGGGAGAGTTAAAGCAGACTGGGGAGGGCTAGTAGGGAGTAGGGAGAGTTAAAGCAGACTGGGGGAGGGCTAGTAGGGAGTAGGGAGAGTTAAAGCAGACTGGGGAGGGTTAGTAGGGAGTAGGGAGAGTTAAAGCAGACTGGGGAGGGCTAGTAGGGAGTAGGGAGAGTTAAAGCAGACTGGGGGAGGGTTAGTAGGGAGTAGGGAGAGTTAAAGCAGACTGGGGAGGGCTAGTAGGGAGTAGGGAGAGTTAAAGCAGACTGGGGGAGGGCTAGTAGGGAGTAGGGAGAGTTAAAGCAGACTGGGGGAGGGCTAGTAGGGAGTAGGGAGAGTTAAAGCAGACTGGGGGAGGGCTAGTAGGGAGTAGGGAGAGTTAAAGCAGACTGGGGGAGGGTTAGTAGGGAGTAGGGAGAGTTAAAGCAGACTGGGGGAGGGCTAGTAGGGAGTAGGGAGAGTTAAAGCAGTCTGGGGGGGTGAAAGGAGAGATGATGGGAGTGGGTTAGGAGCGAGGGGTAATGGGGAAAGCAGGCTGGGTATGGTGGGGTAGATGGATGGACCTAGGGTGGTGGAGGTGGAGGGGTGGTGGGGGCCTGTTCTTTAACTTTAAAGTGGATGTGAATAGTGTGGTTATGTTCCAGTTTCCTTTAACTACAGAGGTCTTAATCACGTTATTCATGGGAAAGACAGACCTAAAAGCGGATCCTGTCGTTGCTGTCCCTAGCCGTATTAGAAGCAAGCCTGTCAGTTAGAGCAAAGCCAGTTAGCAGATTCAAGACTTTTTCATCCAGTGTATCATCCTCAGATCAAGAAGACTGTTAATAGGCTGTGACTTGTGTGGCTTACCAGTAGCACGCAGAACATTGTGCAGCCTGCATACACACACAACCACACTGTAGACCATGAACAAGAAATCAATTACATTGAGTCCCAAATAGCACTCTACTCCCTATATATTGCACTGCTGTTGACCAGGGCCCTTAATGCTCTGGTTAAATGTAATGCACTATGTAGGAAGTATGGTGCCATTTAGGATGCAGACCTGGCCTCGCTGCAGTCATGCTGGGAATTAATACATTATATGTTGAAATCCATAAGTCTACCAGGAAAGATCCATAACGAAGCTGAACCTGAAAATCCATAACAGTCCAATGCGTTCTGATGACCTCCTTATTTGCCATTACTGTTATATAAATATGTAAGAGTATATATATATATATATATATATATATATATAATATCTTTCCAAATGTATGAGAATGTTTTCAGACACTCTATTATAGTTTCTACGTCTGTGTGCCAAATTGCACCCTATTCCCTATGTGCCAAATTGCACCCTATTCTCTATATAGTCCACTACTTTTGACCAGAGCTGGTTAAAACGTATTGCACTACATACAAATGTAAGATCTTAATTTGTTCATCCTGTTACAGGAGAACTTTCCTGCAATACAGAACATGTAAAAAATGTTTTGAGGTTTTATGGCTCAAACTAAGATCCTATATCTGTATGGAGTAGCCTGTCATTTGGGATGCATCCTATGAATCATCTGTGTAAAATAATTGTGTTGTTACATCTACAGTAAAAAAAAGAGATGGAAGAATATAAATGACTGTTGTTCCTACCAAATCAATAGACGTGAACTCTCGTCATTGAGGCTTATTTAAAACCTGCATGACAAAGAGGGATTACTAAGGCCACAGCATTGTCTTCATTAGTCCCTGTCCTTCTCTCCATCTGCTATTTAGCTAATTAGATGGCAATTAGTACAACTGTTTGCAATTGACTCCGGTGGTTACATGAAGCCATCTCTTCAGATACATCCTAACTACTCCATATCTACAAAAATGTTGACATGTTGACCTGCAATCCTAATCCTGCCACGTGTGACTGCACATGTTGTCAATAAAGGAAAAAAGAAACGCATGAAAGGTCACTGATCAGTTGTCCTCCACAATATCCTTCTCCTTGGTTGGATTATTGTGATTCTGTCTCTTTGAGGGACTGGTTCTCTCAAGAAATCTCCCCAGTAGCATTTCCCAGTGGACTCACCATGGGAGTTTCTCTGGCTACCCGTTGTTACTGGCCGCATTGATCCCCCCTGCCATGCTGCCTGGTCCAGTGAGTGTGTGTGCGTGTGTGGGTGTGTTTGTGTGTGTGTGGTCTAACTTTACTATCCTTTTGGGTTCCAAAAGTCTTCACAAGGATAGTGAAACGTAAAAAGTGGGGACATTTTGCCGGTCCCCGAAAGGAAAAATGCTATTTTAGGCTTAGGGGTTAGGTTTAGGGTTAGGGTTAGAATTAAGGTTAGAATTAAGATTAGAATTAGGGGTTAGGAGTTAGGGTTAGGTTTAGTTTTAGGGTAGGGGTTTGTGGTTAGGGTTTTGTTAATGGTTAGGTTTAGGTTTAGGGTTAGGGGATAGGGAAAATAGGATTTTGAATGGGAATATAGTTGTTGGTCCCCACTTGGACAGTAAAAACAACGTGTGTGTGTGTGTGTGGGGACAGATAGATGAGTGGCAATCCATCGCATAGAGGGACTTTCCATCATATAAAGTGTGCCATTCCATCAGCCAGCTGTAGCATGCAGACAGACAAGGTCAGCAGCTGTTATTTAAACTGTATCTCACAGTCACACACAAGTGAGGCACTGGTTAATGTATCAGGAGAGTAGAGGAGGAGTGGAGGAGAGGACAGAAGAGGAGGAGTGGAGGCGAGGGAAGGGTAGTTCTTAAATCTGCTGGAAGCTGCCTGAGTTTTATTGGATAGACAGGAGAATGGTTACGAGAGAGAGAGAGAGCCCATGTGAATTTCACTCATTAACTTATGTGAAGTTAATGCGATAACGTGACAACATGTAAAAGCAACATGATAAAATGAAACTACACATGTGAAAACACTTGAGCAAGTGTGAAAACTTGATTTCATGTGAAATAAATGTGAGAACATGGGAATGCAAAATTTCAACTTGATACCATGAAACTACACCTGTGACAACAAACTGCATATTCAAATTTTACATGTAAATGTTTTTCACATGTGACAATGCAATTCCACATGTGAGTTAGATTTTCCCATGTGAAAGTTTTTGTAAGGAGTGCGCTGAGAGTCGGGAAGCAAGTACAGGGAGTGAGTGTTTCAATAAATAAACAAATCAATAAACACGGAACTCAAACAACGCACTGACAGGAAACAGAGTCAATAACACCTGAGGAAAGAACCAAGGGAAGTGACAGATATAAGGAAGATAATAAAGGAGGTGATGGAGTCACGGTGAGTGTCATGAGGCGCTGGTGCGCTTGACGATGGTGACAGGTGTGCGGGATAATCAGCAGCCTGATGACCTAGAGGCCGGAGAGGGAGTATACATGTGTCACGACTTCTGCCGAAGTCGGTTCCTCTCCTTGGTCGGGCGGCGTTCAGCGGTCGACGTCACCGGTCTTCTAGCCATCGCCGATCCACCTTTCATTTTCCATTTGTTTTGTCTTGTTATCCCACACACCTGGTTTTCATTTTTCCTCATTACTGTTGTGTATTTAACCCTTTGTCTCCCCCATGTCTGTGTGGGGAATTGTTTATTGGCATGCCGGTTACGCCGGGTTGTTGGTTTTCCACCCGTGCTTTGTGGCAGCTGGTATTGTGCGGTTTATTTTGTACTTTGTGCTGCCTTTCTTGGTTTTGGGCATTTGTTTTGTGACGCGGTTGCGTCCTGTATTTTGACTTTACCTAAGTAAAGTTCTTAGTCCACTCATCTCTGCTCTCCTGTGCCTGACTTATTTACACCAGCTACACCCACCGTATGACAGAATTCCCCACCACTAAAATGGAGTCAGCAGGTGCAGGTGCCCCTGGTATTGGGGTTGAGGAGCACGTCCGGGAACACACGGCGATGCTCCACCATCTCGGCGCCGCTATGGATCGCGTGGTCCAAACCATGGACCGCTGGGAAAGACAGGGAGTTCGTCCAGCGCCTACGCCAGCACAACCAGGGTCCCCACTACTCGTCCCCCCTTCACCCGGTCCCAATGGGATTCGTCTCTCCCTTCCCCGGGAGTACGACGGGATGGCTGCACGCTACCAGGGTTTCCTATTACAGCTCTACCTGGCAACCGTCTACCCAGCTCCTTCGGGCCGTGAGAAGGTGTCCGCCTTCGTCTCGTGCCTCTCAGGAAAAGCCCTGGAGTGGGCCAACGCCATGTGGGGAGAAGGAGATGGAGTTTGCGCGAGGATGTCCGTTGGGAGTTGGCCTGCAGGGACACCACCCTCACCTTCAACCAGCTGGTGGACCTATCCATTCGGTTGGATAACCTGCTGGCTACCCGCGGACGTTCAGAGCGGGTTCTGTCGGTTCCATACCCCAGCACCACCGCTCCGATGCCCATGGAGCTGGGAGGTGCTGCACTCATCTGTGGCCGCAGAGGTCACACTGCTGGTCGGTGCCGGGTTGGTTCCTCTGGGAGTCGAGGCAGCAGGCAGGGCACTCTCGCGTCACCCCAGGTGAGCCGGCACCATGCTCACCCAGAGCCCTCTGTTGCACACATGTGGTTGTATGTTACTTTTCCTGAGTTTTCCCTGCATTCCCAGCATAAGGCGCTCATCGATTCAGGCGTGGCTGGGAATTGTACAGATAGATCCTTCGCCCATAGTTTAGGGATCCCCATTGTTCCAGTGGCTATGCCCTTCCCTGTTCATGCCCTAGATAGTCGACCATTAGGGTCAGGGTTAATTAGGGAGGCCACCGCTCCACTGGGCATGGTGACGCAGGTGGGTCACAAGGAGAGAATCAGCTTCTTTCTCATTGACTCTCCTGCGTTTCCCATGGTGCTAGGCCTGCCATGGTTAGCCTGTCATGACCCCACTGTTTCATGGCAACGGAGGGCTCTCACGGGGTGGTTGCGAGAGTGCTCGGGGAGGTGTTTAGGGGTTTCCATTGGTGCTACTACGGTGGAAAGTCCAGACCAGGTCTCCACCGTGCGCATTCCCCCTGAATATGCCGATTTGGCATTTGGCTTCTCCAAAAAGAAGGCGACTCAATTACCACCCCATCGATGGGGGGATTGTGCAATAAATCTCCTGGTAGACGCCGCACTTCCCAGGAGTCACGTGTATCCCCTGTCGCAGGCGGAGACGGCGGATATGGAAACATATGTCACCGAATCCCTGCGTCAGGGGTACATTCGGTGCTCCACTTCACCCGCCTCCTCTAGTTTCTTTTTTGTGAAGAAGAAGGCGGGAGGTCTGCGCCCGTGTATTGACTATCGAGGCCTAAACCAGATCACTGTGAGGTACAGTTACCCGCTACCTCTCATCGCCACAGCGATTGAGTCAATGCACGGGGCGCGCTTCTTCACAAAATTAGATCTCAGGAGCGCTTACAACCTGGTGCATATCTGGGAGGGCGACGAGTGGAAGGCGGCGTTCAGCACTACCTCAGGGCATTATGAGTACCTCGTCATGCCGTAGGGGTTGATGAATGCTCCAGTCTTCCAAGCCTTTGTAGACAAGAGGGACCTGCACGGGCAGGGTGTGGTGGTGTATATTGATGACATTCTGATATACCAAGCCTGTGTCCCTGGTGCGCAGGGTGCTTGGTCGACTGTTTGGAGCATGACCTGTACGTCAAGGCTGAGAAATGCCTGTTCTTTCAACAGTCCATCTCCTTCCTAGGGTACCGCATTTCCACTTCAGGGGTGGAGATGGAGAGTGACCGCATTTCAGCCGTGTGTTATTGGTCGACTTCCACCACGGTAAAGGAGATGCAGAGGTTTCTAGGGTTTGCCAATTACTACCGGAGGTTTATCCCGGGTTTTAGTCAGGTAGGAGCTCCCATTACCTCACTGCTGAAGGGGGGACCGGTGCAACTGCAGTGGTCAGCTGAGGCGGACAGGGATTTTGGTCACCTGAAGGCTCTTTTTACCTCGGTCCCCGTGCTGGCTCATCCGGATCCCTCTCTGGCATTTATAGTTGAGGTGGATGCGTCCGAGGCCGGGATAGGAGCTGTGCTGTCTCAGCGCTAGGGTACGTCACCAAAACTCCGCCCCTGTGCTTTTTTTCCCGAAGAAGCTCAGCTCGGTGGAGCGAAACTATGATGTGGGGGACAGGGAGCTGTTGGCTGTCGTGATGGCTCTAAAGGCGTGGAGGCATTGGCTTGAGGGGGCTAAACACCCTTTTCTCATCTGGACTGACCACCGCAATCTGGAGTACATCCTGGCGTCGAGGAGACAGAACCCTCGCCAGGCAAGGTGGGGCATGTTTTTCACCCGTTTTGATTTCACTCTATCCTTCCGACCAGGTTCCCAGAACGCGAAGGCAGACGCACTGTCCAGGTTGTATGACACAGAGGATCTGTCCATCGATCCCACTCCCATCCTTCCTCCCTCTTGTCTGGTGGCACCGGTGGTATGGGAGCTGGATGCGGATATCGAGCGGGCTGTGCGTACAGAGCCCACTCCCACTCAGTGTCCAGCTGGGCGTATGTATGTTCCGTCCGCTGTCCGCGACCATCTGATCGTTTGGGCTCACACATCACTCTCCTCTGGTCATCCAGGTATCGGCCGGACAGTGCGCTGTCTTAGTGAGAAATACTGGTTGCCCACCTTAGCTAAGGATGTGAGGGTTTATGTTTCCTCCTGCTCGGTGTGCGCTCAGTACAAGGATCTGCCACCGTCACAAGGAAAAACGACGATCCTGGTTGTTGTGGATCGGTTTCCTAAGTCCTGTCGCCTCCTTCCTTTGCCCGGTCTCCCTACGGCTCTACAGACTGCGGAGGCTCTGTTCACCCACGTCTTCTGGCACTACGGGGTGCCTGAGGACATAGTGTCTGATCGGGGTCCCCAGTTCACGTCGAGGGTGTGGAAGGCGTTCATGGAGCGTCTGGGGGTCTCGGTCAGCCTTACCTCAGGTTTTCACCCCAAGAGCAACGGGCAGGTGGAAAGAGTCAACCAAGATGTGGGTAGGTGTCTGAGGTCGTATTGCCAGGACCGAGGGAGTGGGCGGTTTTCATTCCCTGGGCAGAGATGGCTCAGAACTCACTCCGCCACTCCTCCACTAACCTGTCTCCATTTCAATGTGTGCTAGGTTATCAGCCAGTTCTGGCACCGTGGCATCCAAGCCAGACCGTGGCTCCTGCGGTGGACGAATGGTTTAGGCGCTCGGAGGAGACCTGGGATTCCGCCCACATGCACCTGCAACGAGCCGTGAGGCGGCAGAAGGCGAGCGCCGACCGCCACCGCAGTGAGGCCCCGGGGGACCGGGTCTGGCTCTCGACCCGAAACCTGCCCCTCCGCCTGCCCTGCCAGGAAGCTGGGGCTACGGTTTGTGGGGCCTTTCAAAGTCCTGAGGAGACTGAACGAGGTTTGTTATAGGTTACAGCTTCCCCCAGACTACTGTATTAACCCCTCATTCCATGTGTCAATCCTCAGGGCGGTGGTGGCTGGCCCGCACCAGGGACCTGAGGTTCTGGAGGTTCCTCCGCCCCTGCTGGACATCGAGGGGGCCCCGGCGTATGTGTTTCGAGCCATCATGGACTCAAGGCATCGGGCTAGGGGCATCAGTACCTCGTGGAGTGGGAGGGGTACGGTGCAGAGGAGAGATGCTGGATGCCAGTGGAGGACATCCTGGATCTATCGTTGCTGTTGTAATTCTACCGCCTCCACCTGGATCGCCCTGCGCCTCGTCCTCCGGGTCGTCCCAGAGACCAGTGTCTGCGCGCTGCTGGAGCCGCAGAAGGGGGTACTGTCACGGCTACAGGCGGTCGACGTCACCGGAGTTCTAGCCATCACCAATCCATTTCTCATTTTATGTTTGTCTTGTCTCATTCACACCTGGTTCTCATTTCACTAATTGTGTGTGTCCTATTTAATCCCTCTGTTCCCCCCTGGTTTTTGTCTGTGATTGTTTCTTGTAAGTTGTGCTCCGTTGTTCGTGAGCAGGTGTGAATACTACTGGTTTAGTAGTTTGTGTCCGTTATAAGTAAAGGAGTTTTGTTTTTACTCTGTTTCCTGCGCTTGATTCCAAAGACCTGCATTACAAGAGCATTCACACTGTGGGTATAACATAACTCATATGGCAGGCGAAAACCCAAGGAAAATCCAACCAGATTTTTTTTTTGAGCTCCCAGCTACTTCAAATGTAAAGCTATTGGAAACTATGACTTCCGCCTCCCAGATTGCAGTTCCTATGGCTTCCACTAGATGTCAACAGTCTTTATACATTGTTTCAGGCTTTTTTTTTTTAAAACCAACGAGTAATAGTTGTTTATCCATTGGGAGCTCCATGGAAAAAGCAGTCTCATTGCGCGGGGGCGCGCTCGGCGTTCGACTTGTTTGACTTGTTTGGGCGAACTTTACCGGTAACTTTTGGAACTTCTTTGTCTGCATGCTGAAGGGGTGGATTACTGAAGTCAATGATGCCTACTAAACTGACTTTTTTGGGATATAAAGAAGGACTTTATCGAACAAAATGACCATTCTTTTTGTTCCTGGGACCCTTATGATTGCAACCAGAGGAAGATCTTCAAAGGTAAGGGATTTATTATATTGTTTTTTGTGATTTTGTGACGCTTGTGCTTGTTTGAAAAATATGCTGTTGTGGGGCGCTGTCCTCAGATAATCGAATGCTTTGCTTTCGCCGTAAAGCTTCAAAGCTTTTGAATGCAGTAACACACTTGTATTTCTATGAATGTTTAATATTACGATTTTTGTATTTAGAATTTGGCCCTCTGCAATTTCACCAGATGTTGTCGTGGTGTCCCACTAGCGGTCCGTGCGCACTCGGTATGCCCTAAGAGGTTTTAACCTCTTATGAAGTTCTTTCAGGGCTGTCGAGGTGTCTGCTTGGGGGTATAAACGGCTGTGATTAACTTCTTAGGGAGCAGCGCATGAGGTGACCGTTTTGGAGACCCTGGCGTGCCCAAAGTAAAATGCCTCCCATTCAGGCCCAGAAAATAGGATATGCAAATATTCAGTACCATTGGATAGGAAACACTCTGAATATTCTAAAAGTGTTAACATTTTGTCTGTGAGTAAAACAGAACGGATATGGCAGGCGAAACCCCGGGGAATGTCTGTCCTGGAAAAAGTGGTTTTGACACATTGCCTCATTTGGAACCCCTCCCTTATGAAAATGCCCTTATAAGGGCATATGAATGCAGTACCTATCGCTTCCTCTGGATGTCAACAGTCTCGAGAAAGTGTTCTGATTCTTTTAGATGCTTTTAGAGCAGAGAAGAAGAGGAAGGAAGTGCCCCCAGAGATGTCCTTTACAAGTGAATGCGCGCTCCCGGCAGGCACGTTCTTTAGTTTTTTCCTTTCTTATCGCCCAGTTTATATTCCGGTTGAAATATTATGCTATTTATACAGAAAAGTGTTCCTAAGGATACATTTACAATGATGTTTGATTGTTTATCGCCCCACTCCCGACACTACCCGGTGAAATGTGAGGCGCCAAATTCAAAATCCAAAAGTTGAATTATTTAACATTCATCAATATACAAGTGTTGCATAGTCATCAAAAGCTCTGCTTCTTGGCAATATCACAGTGTTGTCAGATTTCAAAAAGGCTTTACGGCGAAAGCACTACATTTGATTGTTTGAGGTTAGCACCTCCACTATTTTACCATTAGCATAAATTCATAAACCATCGCGGTTCACACAAAACACATTTCACAGCGAAAACAAATCAATTACCTTTTGAAGAACTTCTGCTGAGGGCTTCCCAAGTGTCCAACGAAGACAATCCATGGTTCTTTTGTTAGAAAAAGTAATTTATTATATCCATAAATCTCTGTTTGGTTGGTGCGTTATGATGAGAAAATACAGCGTCCACTCGCCCATTGAACCGTGAAGAGAACTCGTTCAACCTATACCTATACACTTGTCCAAGAACAATCAAACATCATTCCTAATTCGTCTTCTATTACCATCCAGACCAACTAAACAGAATCAAAACACTGTCTAGAGACTGTTGACATCCAGTGGAAGCAATAGGTACTGAAATCTTACTCCCTTATATGGTCATTTTCAATAGAGAGGGGTTCAAAATGAGGCAATGTGTCAAAATCACTTTTTCCAGAACAGAAATTCCTCGGGTTTTTGCCTGCCATATCCATTCTGTTATACTCACAGACAATATTTTAACACTCTTAGAAACGTCAGACTTTTTCCTATCCAATAGTACTGAGTGGGAGGCATTTTACTTGGGCACGCCAGACTCTCCAAAACCGTCACCTCGGGAGCTGCTCCCTAAGAAGTTAAGGTAAGTGGTACACTGTTCAGCTCAAATAATGTAAAAACCTTTCATCAATGACCCTATGATAACTTAGTACAGAATTTTCAATATGACCCCAACCAGTGGTGGAAAAAGTAGCCAATTGTCATAAAAGTAAAGATACTTTAATAGAAAATGACTCAAGTAAAAGTGAAAGCCACCCAGTAAAATACTACTTGAGTAAAAGTATTTGGTTTTAAATATACTTAAGTATCAAAATTAAATGTAATTGATGAAATATACTAAAGTATCAAAAACAAATGTATAAATAATTTCAAATTCCTTATATTAAGCAAACCAGACATTAGTTTATTTACGGATAGCCAGGGGCACTCAGACATCATTTACAAATGAAGCATGCGTTTAGTGAGTCCACCATATCAGAGGCTGTAGGGATGACCTGTCACGATCTTCAAAAGGAGCGGACCAAAATGCAGTGAGGGTTCCAGTATACATCTTTTAATTAACGTAGTGAAACTGGCACAAAACAACAAACAATGAAACATACCGTAACACTGGTGTGGCGCACACAGGCACACACACAGAAATACAAACAATGACCCACGAAACCATGTGGAATTTACAAACTTAAATATGGTCCCCAATTAGAGGTAATGAAACTCAGCTGCCTCTAATTGGGAACCATCAACGAAACCAAAACAAAGAAATACACCACATAGAACAAAAACCCTGATCACGTCCTGACCAAAAACACCATAGAGAAGCCAAAAAGGGCTACGTGACAGCATTCTCTCAAAGGCGCCGGACTCCGACCGCGACCAAAAGTCAATGGGGTTTCGGTGGGTCTTCGCCTTTGGCGGCGGCTCCGGTGCGGGCCGAATTGGCCTGAGAAGACGCACTGGAGGCCCAGCGCGTGGAGCAGGAACAAGACGTGCCGAGCTCTGGATGCGCACAGGGGACCTGATGCGGGGAGCAGGGACAGGCCGTGCCAGGCTCTGGATGCGCACAGGGGACCTGATGCGTGGAGCAGGAACAGGACGTGTCGGGCTCTGAAGGCGCACAGGGACCCTGGTGTGTGGAGCAGGAACAGGACGTGTCGGGCTCTGAAGGCGCACAGGGACCCTGGTGTGTGGAGCAGGAACAGGACGTACTGGGCTATGGAGACGCACCGGAGACACAGTGCGCAGAGCCGGCGCGGGATATCCTGGTCCGAAGAGGCGCACGAGAGACCAAGAGCGCTGAGCCAGCACCCTCCTTCCAGGCTGAAAGCTCACCCTAGCCCGACAGATGCTGGGAGCTGGAATGTCGCGCACTGGGCTGTGAACGCGCACTGGAGACGTGATATTTCATGCTAAATATTTTATATGTGAAAAATGTCATGTAAAATCATGTGATTTTCCGTAAGGAAAATTCTCTGTAGAGTGCTACTGTCTCCGTCAGAGTGATCTCAGGCGTACTGAAAGCAAAGCAATACTCTGTAGCAGACAGGCACTGTAAATTAAGTGCATATTAATCATATAATTAACATCCTTAAAACATCCTTAAAATCCTAATCTTTCTTTGGGAGTAGTAATGAAACGTGATTACTCCGTACAGAAATAAGGCGATGATCAATGCACTCTCCCAGATGGGTAACTTAATTGAAAGAGGAACTCTTCTGCCCAGAGTGATAACATTACAGTTATTGTAAACAAACAGTTTTGATGAATGGTGTGAGTAGGAAGCCTTTCCCCAGAAACTGTCTGTGTTGCTTTTAAATGCCCAGTAGGCAGGCAGCTGACTCTCTAGCAGTGGAGGATCATCAGAGGAGGAAGGGGAGGACCAACATCCTCAGTGAGTTTCATCAAAATAAAAATGGTAAAACATTGAAAAGCTATCCTTTTAGATAAAACTATACTAAATATATTCACAAGTCAGCAAATAATTTATTAAAACACACTGTTTTGCAATGAAGGTCTACAGTAGCCTCAACAGTAGCACCATGGTGTAGCTGGAGGACATATAGCTTCTGTCCTTCTCTTGATACATTGACTTTAATACAAAACCTAGGAAGCTCTTGGTTCTCACCCCCTTCATTAGACTTACACAGTAATTATGATAAATTCCGGAGGACGTTCTCCAACCTATCAGAGCTCTTGCAGCATGAACTGACATGTTGTCGACTCAATCAAAGGATCAGATAATTAATCTAGTACTGAAAGCATAAGCTACTGTTAGCTAACACTGCAGTGCATAAAATGTGGTGAGTAGTTGACTCAAAGAGACAGAAAGAAAATAGTTGAACAGTTTTCAACAAATACATTTCTTAAAAAATGAAGAAGCAATAGAGAGAGAGAGAGAGAGAGAGAGAGAGAGATTACTTTTCCAGGAAATGCAGTTGGCTAGCTGGCTTTGACTATACAACACAACACTGAAACTCTTCCAAGTTAAGGTAAGCTTTGGTTTTATAAATGTATTACCACCGGGGCCACCGGTCTAACTGCTTACTGACTATACACTGTAACGTTACTGTATGATTGTAGTGGGTTTACTAACGCATTAGTTCTATTAGCTATGATGACTTTGACGTTACTTTAGCTAATATGGGGCCAATGATGTAGGCTGTGTGTAGCGGTTATGACATGGTTTGGCTTGGAAAGTTTTTTTCACCTGGTCACAGACAGTTGATGTGTTGTTCATTGAAGTCTACAAACGAAGGGAAAAGGTGAGAGGAGGAGACTGCATAGAGGGTAGAATGAATACAACGTGGCTGCTATGAAAATTAACTCTGTTTATGCGTGGTCAGGGGTGTATTCATTCTGCCAATTCTGTTGAAAAAACGTTTCTTAAACGGAAGCAAACAAAACAGAGATAAAAATACCAGAATTTGTCCCAAAGAAACTCTCGTTTGCAACTGTTGGGATAATGATTACACCCTAGATAAGTTAGATGCAGGCAAGAGTGTGCAAAGTGGCATTGAATGTGTCAATGTCTGTCCATGTGTCACTGTCTGTCATCTCAAATTCTTGTCTCGACCTGTGTCGAACCTCATGATGGGTATAGGAAAAATTTGAGTATCATGTAGTAGCCTAAACCTATCGATGTTACATTGAACTGGGTGAATGGAATATGAATGACCGTCATCCAACATGCTGTAATAGTAAGAAGGTCATGCTCATGAGAAAAGAAAATCGTTCTCTCTCATCATAAACAGCACTGACCGCCACTGCTCTCTATATACACCTCTAAACCTGTATCAATTGCAGAGTTGACAGAAATCTCCTGGCCCATTCTTTTAGATAATAAGAAGACAAACCAACAGGTGAGGGATTACTGGAGACAGGAGTTCCTTCTGCAGATACTTTTTTGCCAACTGGCAGCAAACCGTGATTCCGTCCCAAATGACAGCCTATTCCCTTTACACTGCACTACTGTTAACCAGGGCCCATAGGGCTTTGGTCAAAAGTAGTGCACTACATGGGGAATAGGATGCCATTTGGGATACTCACTGGGAGGAGCCAGTGAGGGGAGAAGATAGGAACAACACAATTTTTTTCTTCTGCGACAAAAAAACTTTATCGTTTCTCTGCAGAAGATGTGACCTGATGAGAAGCTGGTAAAGAGAACATTGATACGAGGACGGTAAATCTGAGACAACACTTCATCAGAGTTGATTGGGGATGTGTCAAAGTTGGGATCATGCCTCACGAGTAATGAAGTATCGTATGAATTGGGACAGTGTATCGGTTCAGCTTGTGTTCCCTTTACTAAGACAAACATATTTTGATAATATTGAACAATGAAGAGGTGTGTCCGAACTCCAGGACAGCAAGCAAACCATTGTGAAATCACTACACCATCATACATAGTTTCAGCATACACTTTGTGCTTAGTGATTTTCCATACAACACAAACACATTACTGCAGACGGCTTTCTCAATGTGTTCTCTTCGCAATGGAGTTTGAAATCACACAGCAGGGTGGCTTTCCATGTAATAGAGCATTTCTCATGCAAGGTAGGGATATGTTTGTAGGAGCCACTGTAGCGTGGGATGACCTTGGAATGGAAGGCATCACATCATTTCCTCTAGGGGTGAGATGAGGTGTCCTCCACAACCACTGTCCCTTAAAGCCTGGCCTTACCAAATATCTACAGTCTTAACACTATAAAAGCTTTATCAAAATAACCCTTCCTGTCTAAGTTAAAGAGAATCTCTGGTATTTTTCTATACTTTTTAGCTAGTAGTTCTGAAAGTAACACTCACGAGCCAAAAGTGTTCCTGAAAAGTAGGTACTACATCACATACATGCAGATATGCACACTTCATCATTGCTCTTTCTGTCTCTCTCTCTGCTCTGTCCACTGAGCCATTGAGTCCGCCCTGCAATCTCATTGGATAACCCTGGGCAAACCTCTTGCTAGCTGTCACTCAAATGTATGAATCTCATTGACTATAACTCTAATTGCTACGGGGCTGGCCTACATGGGGCGAAATGTAGGGAAAATGGCGCGGGACAGCGTCAAGAAAACAGTCGATTTCAAACTAGGGATTTTGTGGCTAATTGAGGTAAGACAATAATTCTGCTTATAGATTATGAATGTATAAACTACACATTGACACATCCGGGGAGGATTAAAAAATACTTTTTTTGCGGGTGAAAGCTCACCCGTTAAACCTTCAGGGACTTTTCTGAGTACCTCACTGCTGTCTCTGAACCCGTACGGTTAATTGCTGCATCCCGATGGAAGGACAATCACAACACAAGGTTAATTACTTGATCTCAGCCATATGTATCTGGCGTCATAATCCGACATGGTCCCAAGTTTTCCCATACTGTATATACCAGACCGTACAGTCTGGTATCCGACACAGCCCACACGCTTGTGTTCAACAAGCTAGAAGAAATGCTACAGTCTTTCTATAAGAAGTCATATAGGATTAGAAATGTATTGTTCCATTCAGTATGCCTGATTTTGTTCTTTTGTAGAGAGATTGTGAAGCCTTGTACAGGGTCATTCATATCAGTTTAGGTAATTTAGCGCACGCACATGCGCACACACACATAGGCGCCTGCACACACACACAAACACAGACACACACACGCACAGTACCAAATAGCTTGTGGTTTGATGGAAAACAACACATCCAGGGGGGAGAGGACAGACATTACACGGATCATTAGAACTCAACTATAAGAAAGAGCATCGTCTGGCCTAATGAAGCTTTGATAAGCTCTTTTCTGGAAGTAAACATTATCTCGTGACTTTAAATTCTTTTGTCACATGCACAATGATATTTAAGGCAGAATGAAGCATTCTGCTATAAGCGAGTCGGTGTTCCCAGGACAGTAATAGGGAGTTCTTGACTGGAAACAGTGTGAGTGAAATTCAGCTAAATATATTAATGTAAATATGCACTCTCTACATAGAGATCTCTCTCTCTCTCTCTCTCTGTGTCTCTCTCTTTCTCTTTCTGTCCCTCTCTCTGTCTCGCTCTCTCTCTCTCTCTCTCTGTGTCTCTCTCGGTCTGTCTCTCTCTTTCTGTCTCTCTCTGTTTGATACCATTCCCCCGATTCCGCTCCAGCCATTACCATGAGTCCGTCCTCCCTAACTAAGGTGCCACCAACCTCCGTTGTTGTCAGTAATTGCTAGGTCACAAAGACCTGCATCTCCTCACAACTGACAGAACATCCTGTTTATCCATGTAAAAACATTGTACTGTATTGTACAATGTTGCATCCTCGCCTGTAGCTGAGACATCTTGTATTTTCTTGCAATACTGTATAGGAATCATAGAATTGAAAATTCAACAGGCCTTTAGAGAGGCCCTCAACTTTAGGTTGCATTCTAATTTTTGTTTTTACGCATCCTCATGGTAGCATATGTTACCTTGTTACTTACTGCCAGTTATTCAAAATGCTAATCATATTGAGAATAATTTGAGTGCATCTGAAACCTCCTTGCGGCAAAGAGGATGTTTGTTTTCCTCGAGAGTCAAGTAAGACTCCTTCTCATTCCATTTTTTAATTGACCAAATCCTCCACAGCGTTTAAAACCGCCCCACACCAGAGCAGTGTTTACTTTTTACCAAACTGGAGATCTTGGTAGACAGGATATCACGTTTCAGGTAAGACCCAGATGCAGACAACGTCGAATTAACAACAGTTTATTAATCCAACAAGGGCAGGCAAAAGACAGGTTAAGGGCAGGCAGGGGTCAGTAATCCAGATAGGTGGGGAAAAGGTACAGGATGGTAGGCAGGCTCAGGGTCAGGTAGGCAGAGGTCAGTAATCCAGATAGGTGGGGCAAAGGTACAGGATGGTAGGCAGGCTCAGGGTAGGCAGAGGTCAGTAATCCAGATAGGTGGGGCAAAGATATAGGACAGCAGGCAGGCTCAGGGTAGGCAGAAAATGTCAAAACCAGGAAAACTAGAAAACAGGAACAATCAAAAGCCAGGCACAGAGGCGAAACCGCTGGTAGGTTTGACGAAACAAAACAAACTGTCAACAGACAAAGAGAGAACACAGGTATAAATACACAAGGGATAATGGGGAAGATGGGCGACACCTGGAGGGGGGTGGAGACAATCATAAAGACAGGTGAAACAGATCAGGGTGTGACACAGGAAACACAACTAGAACAGATTCTCCTCTTATTGATAGGTATTCCTTTGCTGTGTTATAAAGTCACAGCCACCATGCTCTGCTATGTCCCACTGTGAACCTGGACCATGTTAACACTCCTTGAGACAAATTGTCAAAAAATGTGGCCTGATGACAATGTGACAAGTCCATCAATCTTATTTACCCAGGGACAGGCCGAGATATGTGGCGGCAATCGATAACCCTCACAATTAGTTCCCCTTCAGGGGGGGATGTGGTCCCCGGCACAGCTGGACAGGAGCAGCGTGGAGCACCGTGGAGCACAGTGTGCCCCTGCATCCTGCCAACCACATGTCCTGATGTTAGTCACCTCCTCCTGGGACACACTGACACTACCATAGGCCCTGACAGCAGAGGACAGGAGAGGAGGAGAGGAGGAGAAAAGGAGGAAGAGAAGTATGGGTAAATGTTGTTGGTTTGTTTTCACCTTGACTTAATGACCTGGAACTTCTGTCCCTCCAAAGGGGGGACAGAAGTTGTGCAATACCCTTTTGTGACCAACCTATTAAAATATTCTCAAAAAGTAAAACAACGTTTTGGAGGTTGTCCTTACTGGACTGTTTCTAATATTGTGATGGACACCTCAGAACTACAAATGCTTATCTGGCAGAATAATTTGCTAAGGCACATCAAAAGCCACATTACCACTTTTATTTTCTTTTGAAATTATTAATGTTGCTAAACCCTTCTAAAGTCCTTAGAGAATAGCAAATACATATTGATTTCCCTAGAGGGCAGCAGAATTTTTGCACATGCAGTCATTCTTCTCCAGTCCTGCATGGCTGTGAAAATGTACTGCCTCAGCAACCACATTAAAAAGCTAAACAAATATGAATGATACCCTCTTTATTAATGTCTGAGATTATAGCAATGAAGAAATTGAAGATTTTCAAGAAATTGAATAACTTTCTCAAGGCTCTGTCAAATGTGCTGTTTCTGTGTGTTGGAAGCAAGCACCATCATTTATTTATCTAGCTACATTCACTGACATCTGCTGCGGAATAATGCACTTTTACTAAACCATATTCATTTCATGTCTAAGCTAGATTTTGGGCCCCAAAGTGAGCATGAGCATTGTAGATCTCCATGTATTTTATCACACTGTCCTTGAAGGTTAAGAGCAGCTTCATGCTGATGTTAAATCATTCTCTGTCCATGTTAAACTTTGATCATGACAAATAATGGTGTTTTCATGTGAGCCCACGCATTGGACATCAATAAACTCTAATGGTCTGCCAGACCTATTAATGGATTACGGTAGAGACCTCATAAAAACACTATATCCCATCAGCCTTAAAGGGTCTAATGATCCCACAGTGTCTTGTAAAGTCACTATAGCCCTCGTCCCTGATAGATATCCGCTCTTAGTCCACTTTATTTCATTACCCTTAGAGAAGCCAAGGATAAAACAAGCTATATGACTATGTGCTTTAATGTGTTAGGAGGAAGTTCCCTGGTCCAGGTCCTGTAAAAAATACAATAAAAATCGTTGATATGTAAAACTATAAAGAATACAGGTAGTGGCGACGCATACTATATATGAGCCAAGTTATGAATTCCATATAAAATTCACTATATCAATCCGTTGTTCTTTTATAGCTTCTATTTTATAGTAAAAGAAGTTATATCAGCTCTTGTATGACATGAGGAATCCTCCATTGATTGTGGTTGACTTTTATAGGTTTTTAGACTGGGTGGCGGTTATTTGAAGCCCTGAGATTGTCTTTCACTGTGGTACGTAAATAGCAGTAGCCAGATGCCAGCAGTGTTGGGAGTAACGCGTACTTTTATGAGTAACGGAGTAAAGCAACACGTGACTTTTTCAAATGGGGTAATATTATTATTATTACTTTGTCAAGCAACCCGTGCATTACTAACAGAATCATATCTCTATTGGGTGCGTGTTTCCATGATCCAATATCGACTGCTGTCCATAGAGACGTATAGAGGGTGCTATCTTTGCCATTGAGCGCTTCTGTGATTGTAAAGCCCATAGAGGGCTTTCCTGTCTAGTGGCAAGTGTGCCCGCTAAACATCTCTATAGGTCAGTGTATGTGTGGTCTATACCAGAACTGGCGGCTTGAGAGAAAGAGTTTGAATGAAAAGATAGGAAATCTATACAGATGTTTGGCTTACAGTATATATGGCTAATTAAGCTACACATACAGTGCATTCAGAAAGTACTCATACCCCTTGACTTAAATAAATAAATAAAATATCTCACCCATCTACACACAATAACCCATGATGACAAAGTGAAAATAGTTTTTTTTGAAAATGAAATACAGAAATATCTGATTTACATAAGTATTCACACTCCTGAGTCAATGCCTGTAAGAATCACCTTTGGCAGCGATTACAGCTGGGAATCTTCAAGCTCTGTCAAGTTAGTTGTTGATCATTGCTAGACAGCCATTTTTAAGTCTTGCCATAGATTTTGGGTCCCGGTTTAAATTACATGCAGTTTATAAAGACCTAAAGTCTGCATAAACACTACATAAATGAGTTACAAATGATCTAGAACTGTATGGCATGCTTTATAAAGGGTTCATAAATGTGGCATAACTGTGTGACATAAACTCCTATGTCAAATATAAAGGGTGGCATATGCACCGCTTAAGAAAGGCCAGATAAATCAAATTGAATTGAGGTTTTCACTAAGCATTTCTAACCCTGTTATGCATCTTGGTAGAGCACTGCAACGCCAGGATAGTTCGATTCCCGGGACCACCAATACATACAAATTAATTAAGTAAGTCGCTTTGGATAAAAACATCTGCAAAATGTTATATATATTATTGCATTTCTAGGATGGCCCAACCTCTTTCCCTCTTGGGTGCATAGTCAATATTGGACCTGACCTCAACTTCCCCCAAAATGCTGTGCTGCAGGATGATGCACACTCTAAAGTGCAGTCATGCACAGCAGAAGACATTGGTGAGGCCTTTTAAAATGTGTTTATATTTTTTTGTCTACTTCAGATTTTTCCCACATTCCATTTTCTAAGTTTTGTTTTCCCTGGTTTCGGATATCCCACATTTTCCCACACTTTTTTAATAGAAAAACAACAACATTTAGATTTTCTGTGTTCACTGCAATGCTTAAACCACATCAGGGGATGACTTTCAGACCCCTTTACTTTTTCCACATTTTGTTACGTTACAGCCTTATTCTAAAACTGATTAAATAGTTTTTTTCCCTCATCAATCTACACACAATAACCTATAATGACAAAGCAAAAACAGGTTTTTAAAAATGTTCACAAACGTATAATTTTTTGTTGTTGTTGAAATATAACATTTACATAAGTATTCAGACCCTTTACTCAGTACTTTGTTGAAGCACCTTTGGCCGCGATTACAGCCTCAAGTACTATGCCCTGCGACAAACCATCAAACAAGCAAAGCGTCAATACAGGGCTAAGATTGAATCATACTACACCGGCTCTGATGCTCATCTTATGTGGCAGGGCTTGCAAACTATTATAGACTACAAAAGGAAGCACAGCCGAGAGCTGCCCAGTGACACGAGCCTACCAGACGAGCTAAATCACTTCTATGCTCACTTCGAGGCAAGCAACACTGAGGCATGCATGAGAGCATCAGCTGTTCCAGACGACTGTGTGATCACGCTCTCCGTAGCCGACGTGAGAACAAGTCAACATACACAAGGCTGCGAGGCCAGACGGATTACCAGGACGTGTGCTCCGGGCATGTGCTGACCAACTGGCAGGTGTTTTCACTGACATTTTCCCTGATTGAGTCTGTAATACCAACATGCTTCAAGCAGACCACCATAGTCCCTGTGTCCAAGAACACTAAGGTAACCTGCCTAAATGACTACAGACCCGTATCACTCACGTCTGTAGCCATGAAGTGCTTTGAAAGGTTGGTAATGGCTCACATCAACAACATTATCCCGGAAACCCCAGGCCCCCTCCAATTTGCATACCGCCCAAACAGATCAACAGATGATGCAATCTCTATTGCACTCCACACTGCCCTTTCCCACCTGGACAAAAGGAACACTTATGTGAGAATACTGTTTATTGACTACAGCTCAGCGTTCAACACGATAGTACCCTCAAAGCTCATCACTAAGCTAAGGATCCTGGGACTAACACCTCCCTCTGCAACTGGATCCTGGACTTCCTGACGGGCCGCCCCCAGGTGGTGAGAGTAGGTAGTAACACATCTGCCACGCTGATCCTCAACACTGGAGCTCCCCAGGGGTGCATGCTCAGTCCCCTCTTGTACTCCCTGTTCACCCACGACTGCATGGCCAGGCATGACTCCAACACCATCATTAAGTTTGCAGACGACACAACAGTGGTAGGCCTGATCACCGACAACGACGAGACAGCCTACAGGGAGGAGGTCAGAGACCTGGCAGTGTGGTGGCAGGACAACAACCTCTCCCTCAACGTAACCAAAACTAAGGAG
Organism: Brachymystax lenok tsinlingensis; assembly: GCA_030435695.1. NCBI lineage: Eukaryota > Metazoa > Chordata > Actinopteri > Salmoniformes > Salmonidae > Brachymystax > Brachymystax lenok. The sequence goes on along the minus strand of CM059792.1, from coordinate 40,272,380 downwards.
ATGATCGTGGACTACAGGAAAAGGAGGACCGAGCACGCCCCCGTTCTCATCGACGGGGCTGTAGTGGAGCAGGTTGAGAGCTTCAAGTTCCTTGGTGTCCACATCAACAACAAGAATGGTCCAAACACACCAAGACAGTCGTGAAGAGGGCACGACAAAGCCTATTCCACCTCAGGAGACTAAAAAGATTTGGCATGGGTCATGAGATCCTCAAAAGGTTCTACAGCTGCAACACTGAAAGCATCCTGACTGGTTGCATCACTGCCTGGTATGGCAATTGCTCCGCCTCTGACCGCAAGGCACTACAGAGGGTACTGCGTCGTACGGCCCAGTACATCACTGGGGCTAAGTAGCTGCCATCCAGGACCTGTACACCAGGCGGTGCCAGAGGAAGGCCCTAACAATTGTCAAAGACCCCAGCCACCCCAGTCATAGACTGTTCTCTCTACTACCGCATGGCAAGCGTTACCGGGGTGCCAAGTCTAGGACAAAAAGGCTTCTCAACAGTTTTTACCCCCAAGCCATAAGACTCCTGAAAAGGTAATCAAATGACTATCTGGACTTTTTGCATTTTGATTTGATATACAGTGATTCGCATTGGGGGCATTTATATGACCTTGGAACAAGTTTTAAAACCTAATGCAAAGGTCACTTAAATATGAACAAATATGAATCATTGTTCATTTTTTAGGCAATTATTAAATACAGGTTGTTGACACTTTTATACTATTACGTGGGGGACTTTTATTATGAACATATTTCCAAAATTCCGTGAGCCTGAACTGCTTTTCATGTACAGAAATTCTGTGACTCGGAAGTACTTTTCACTGATCATGTGATGAGTTCGCAAATCAAATGCCCAATTGTGGTGTCACCAGACAGCGGAAAACAGGTACGTTTGTCACACCCTGATCTGTTTCACCTGTCTTTGTGATGGTCTCCACCCCCCTCCAGGTGTCGCCCGTCTTCCCCATTATCCCCTGTGTATTTATACCTGTGTTCTCTGTTTGTCTGTTGCCAGTTCGTCTTGTTTGTCAAGTCAACCAGCGTTTTTGTGTCTCAGCTCCTGCTTTTCCAGTACCCTTTTTTTCTCGCCCTCCTGGTTTTCACCCTTGTCTGTCCTGACTCTGAACCCGCCTGCTTGACCACTCTGCCTGACCTTGACCCTGAGCCTGCCTGCCGTCCGGTACCGTTGCCCCACCTCTGGTTTACTGACCCCTGCCTGTCTTGACCTGTCTATTGCCTGCCCCTGTTGGATTATTAAACCATTGTTAATTCGACGTTGTCTGCATCTGCGTCTTACCTTCATACCTGATAGTATGAACTGGACATGACTGACCCAGCAGACCCGGGCCAGCTGTGCAACACCATCTCCTCCCAAGGAGCCTCAATTGGTAGGCATGAGGAATTGTTTCTTTGTCTTATGGAGGGGTCCAAACGTTGGCAGAGCTCCATGACTGGGCGGGTTGCCCTCATTTAGCTCGGGTTGCCCTCATTTTTGAGCTTCAGCCCTCCTCCTTCCCCTCGGATCGCTCCAAGATACCCTACCTCATCACGCTGATGTCTGGGAGGGCTCTCACCTGGGCTAACGCCGTATGGGAACAACAGCCGGCCATGTGCGTGAGTCTGGAGGGGTTTGTGGGAGAGGTGAGGAAGGTTTTTGATACCCCATTCTCCTGGAGAGAAGCTACCCGGAAGCTAATCCAGCTCCGGCAGGACGCCCGCAGTGGCCGACTATGCGGTGGATTTCTGTACGTTGACAGTGGAGAGTGTGTGGGACCAGGAAGCACTGTTTGACATGTTCCTGCACGGCGTCTCAGAGGAGGTTAAGGACGGATCTTGACTCCCTCATCGCTTTGACCATCCGCATGGATGGGCGATTGCGGGAACGACGGATGGAGAGGACATTCGATTTCGCTCGCACGTCCAGGGATTCCACCTCGCCTCCGAGTCGTCTCAGAAGTCCCCGACGGTCCCATTGCCAAGAGCACCCGGAGTTTCCCAACCTTCCTCAAGAGTCACCGAAGACGGCCGAGGCACTGTTTCCCGAGCCTATGCAACTAGGCAGAGCTGGGCTGTTACCAGCAGAATGGCAACACAGGATCAACACAAGGAGCTGTCTATATTGTGGGACTTTTCCTCTGCCTTTGAGCTGCTCCAGGGGGCCACTGTTTTCTCCAAGTTGGATCTACGAAACGCCTACCACCTGGTGCGGATACGAGAGGGGGACAAATGGAAGACCGCCTTCAACACGGTCAGCGGCCACTACGAATATCTGGTCATGCCCTTTGGCCTCACCAACGCCCCTGCCGTGTTCCAGGCTCTGGTGAATGATGTTCTCCGCAACATGCTGAACCGGTTCATCTTTGTCTACATTGGTGACATCCTCGTCTACTCCCGCTCCCCCCAAGAACACTTTCTCCACGTCCGACAGGTTCTCCAGTGCCTTCTGGAGAACCAGTTGTTTGTTAAGGTGGAAAGGTGAGAGTTCCATCACTCCACCATTCCCTTTCTGGACTACATCATCTCTGATGGAAGTGTCCAGATGGATACCGAGAAGGTGAGAGCGGTGTTGGATTGGCCTCAGCCTACGTCGAGGATGCAGCTGCAACGCTTCCTGGGGTTTGCCAACTTTTATTGCAGCTTCATCTGGGGTTACAGCACCCTGTCTGCACTCACCTCTACCAAGGTTCCGTTCATGTGGTCCTCTGCCGCTGACCGGGCATTCCGGGACGTTAAACATCGCTTCACCACTGCTCCTATCCTGGGAGCAGCCGATGCTTCGGATGTCAGAATGGGGGCTGTTCTGTCCTAACGTTCTACCCTGGACCTTAAGCTGCATTCTACCCTGGACCTTACTGTCACACCCTGATCTGTTTCACCTGTCTTTGTGATTGTCTTCTGTCCTGACTGAGCTCACCTGCCTGACCACTCTGACCCTGAGCCTGCCTGCCAACCCATACCTTTGCCCCAACTCTGGATTATTGACCTCAGCCTACCCTGACCCTGAGCCTGCCTGCCGTCCGGTACCGTTGCCCCACCTCTGGTTTACTGACCCCTGCCTGCCTTGATCTGTCTATTGCCTGCACCTGTTGGATTATTAAACCATTGTTAATTTGACGTTATCTGCATCTGGGTCTTACCTTCATACCTGATAAACCCTTTATTTATTGTAATTTAAATGAGTTTGTAGTAGTTAAGTGTTAGATAACATACTGTAGCTACCTCAGTCGTTATTTCAAATAAGTTTGATGACTTAACAGCAATTGTTAGCTAGCCGAAATGTTGCTAGCTAGCAGGCCCTGCTAAATAAAAATTGCCTTAGATACATCCACGTCTCAATGTCACATGAGATTTGTATAAATGAAAGAGGAATATAATAATACAAATCGAATGGAGTTCTGCTAACTTTCTTTGTTACTTTTAAGGTTGGAACCAACATGCAGTACCTCCAGGAGGCAGAGGCAAGAACCATTCATCCTCCAACTCAGGGACAAGCTACACTATTTACAGTCCTGTTTAATGTTCAATGTTATTGCATTGCTGGACTTTTTGAAACTTAATGTATTTGTATTGTTTTAAAAATGTACAAATAAAAGGAAATGTATGGGCTTGATTACAACCTGTTACGTGCCAACGTTTTGTGGCTGATCTTTCAGTGGGGGAGTGAGTGAATGTGTCAAAGACCTGATGGGTCCAACACCACACGGTATGTCTAGTTTTTATTGTGTGGGTGTTTGTGTACTGAGGAACAACAACTTGGTTCCAGAAGAAAGACACTTGGAGGTAAGTTGGATGTCGTCCCAAGGCTGTCGTCCCAAGGCTATTGTGTGCACACAGCAAATATAAGCCTGGGATATCAATCATTTAACGTTGGCCTTAGTGAGAGTGACCATATAATTCTGTAGGAGTGACCTTACTGAATAAAGTCTGTGTCATCATCACTAGTTAAAGCAATTAAAAAAGTCATAATTAATGCTAAACCATGCCCATTTCCACATTTTATCTTCTTAAAAATTATTTTTTAACCTAAACCTAACTAATGAAGGCCATGTTTGATGCGTTGACCCACCAGACCTTCCGCACATTTGGGCAGAAGTGTCTGGGAATGAGATTAGGTGTAACGTCACTAACATGACTTCCCTTTAGAGTGTATTCCAATCCTTCGACCCAACATGCCACCCTTTATAAAGTACGTTTATATCATATTTGACATAGTGAGTTATGTCACATTTGACATGTCACACAATTATGCCACATTTATAAACACTTTATAAAGCATGACATACGGTTATAGATGCTTCATAACACATTTATGTAGTGCCTATGAAGGCATTATGAAGGCTTTATGAAGCCTTTATAAAGTGAATGTCATTTAAGTCAGTACCCAAATGGCTTGTCATAACAAAGAGGTTGAGTACTTATTGACTCAAGACATTTCATCTTTCCATTCGTAAATAATTTGTAAAAATATCTAAAAACATAATTCCACTTTGACATTATGGGGTATTGTGTGTAGGCCACAATATCACATTTTAAATTCAGGCTGTAACACAAAATGCATAAAGTGTAGCACTTGCAGACTAGCACTGGAAAGCAGTTCCATCCAACAGTCAAACGGTAAGATTTCTTTTCATGAAAGTAATGCAAAAAAATATATAACTAGTAATATAAAGCTTTACTTTCCACACAAAGTAATACTGCAAAGTAAAAATTACTTTTGTTATATACAGTTATGGTGGAAAATACAAATTATGGTGGAAAATAAGTATTTGGTCAATAACAAAAGTTTATCTCAATACTTTGTTATATACCCTTTGTTGGCAATGACAGAGGTCAAATGTTTTCTGTAAGTCTTCACAAGGTTTTCACACACTGTTGCTGGTATTTTGGCCCATTCATCCATGCAGATCTCCTCTAGAGCAGTGATGTTTTGGGGCTGTCGCTGGGCAACACAGACTTTCAACTCCCTCCAAAGATTTTCTATGGGGTTGAGATCTGGAGACTGGCTAGGCCACTCCAGGACCTTGAAATGCTTCTTACTGAAGCCACTCCTTCATTGCCCGGGCGGTGTGTTTGGGATCATTGTCATGCTGAAAGACCCAGCCACGTTTCATCTTCAATGCCCTTGCTGATTGAAGGAGGTTTTCACTCAAAATCTCACGATACATGGCCCCATTCATTCTTTCCTTTACACGGATCAGTCGTCCTGGTCCCTTTGCAGAAAAACAGCCCCAAAGCATGATGTTTCCACCCCCATGCTTCACAGTAGGTATGGTGTTCTTTGGATGCAACTCAGCATTCTTTGTCCTCCAAACACGACGAGTTGAGTTTTTACCAAAAAGTTCTATTTTGGTTTCATCTGACATTCTCCCAATCCTCATCTGGATCATCCAAATGCTCTCTAGCAAACTTTAGACGGGCCTGAACATGGCTTAAGCAAGGGGACACGTCTGGCACTGCAGGATTTGAGTCCCTGGCGGCGTAGTGTGTTACTGATGGTAGGCTTTGTTACTTTGGTCCCAGCTCTCTGCAGGTCATTCACTAGGTCCCCGTGTGGTTCTGGGATTTTTGCTCACCGTTCTTGTGATCATTTTGACCCCACGGGTGAGATCTTGCGTGGAGCCCCAGATCGAGGAAGATTATCAGTGGTCTTGTATGTCTTCCATTTCCTAATAATTGCTCCCACAGTTGATTTCTTCAAACCAAGCTGCTTACCTATTGCAGATTCAGTCTTCCCAACCTGGTGCAGGTCTACCATTTTGTTTCTGGTGTCCTTTGACAGCTCTTTGGTCTTGGCCATAGTGGAGTTTGGAGTGTGACTGTTTGAGGTTGTGGACAGGTGTCTTTATACTGATAACAAGTTCAAACAGGTGCCATTAATACAGGTAATGAGTGGAGGACAGAGGAGCCTCTTAAAGAAGAAGTTACAGGTCTGTGAGAGCCAGAAATCTTGCTTGTTTGTATGTGACCAAATACTTATTTTCCACCATAATTTGCAAATAAATTCATAAAAAATCCTACAATGTGATTTTCTGGATTCTTTTTCCTCATTTTGTCTGTCATAGTTGAAGTGTACCTATGATGAAAATTACAGGCCTCTCTCATCTTTTTAAGTGAGAGAACTTGCACAATTGGTGGCTGACTAAATACTTTTTTTCCCCACTGTATATCGAGCAATTTTACTGTTTGCTATTTCAAGTAACTAATCCCAACACTGGATTCCAGCATGTTACCAGGACAGTGTCTGTCTGCCACGTACAGCCTGACACTATAGTGTCTGAATACATACATGATGAGTAAAGCCATCTGTGTTGCTGTGTGAAGAACTAGATGTTCTTAAGTCTGAGCTGGAAATAACTGTCATTGTGTGGCTCTAAATAGCGACTTCTTTCATTTTTGCAATGGAGGCTCAGTCTAATCGCTACATACAATATGGCATCCATCATTATGTTTTTGTTTGTCAGTCATTATGCACGCTCTAGTCTAAGCTATGATGTCCATGACAGTAGTGGTTAATTAAATGTACACCATTGCTGTTGTTCCTTCAAAATGACACTGGGCTCCACTCTGCTAATATATATGGCTAACTGGAACTAGAAACAGCAAGGCTACCTCATGTAGTAGAAAGAATAAACATGCCTCTTCACAGAATACCACCATTGGTTATTAATATGCCTGGCTGTAGTTTAAGGTCAGACCCAGACGTCATTCTTAGCCTGTGTCCCAAATGGCACCCTGTTCCCTTTACAGTGCGCTATGTTTGTTTGACTGTTGGAGGGAACTGCTTTCCTGTGCTAGTCTACAAGTGTTGCGTTATATACAGTGCCTTCAGAAAGTATTCTCACTCCTTGACTTTTTCCACATTTTGCTGAATTTAAAAGTGGTGCATTATTATAGGGTGCCTTTTGGGACGCATGCCCAATCATAATCATCATCATAATCATCTATTCTAGATAATCTCCCATTAGAACCCTCCCAGGACTCAGGCATTCCACTGTCTGCTGCCATTTTGTTATCTCAGGGACTAAACTGCTAGCCAGTTGGGGATGTCTTTAGCTGCATTAAATGTTAGTGTAAATGAACATTAGCCATATCCTGAGGGTGCCGATGTCCTGTAGTAGAGTAGTCCCTCCAGTCGGAGTGGTTAACATGCGTTATGATAGGTTCCCTGGTGCTCACTTCACTGGGTGGCTCGGAGAGCCCTGTTGATCCAGCCACTGATGTTAACTAATTATCCTGCGCCCCCCACCGCGCTACGCCCTCAGTCTTCCCCAACCCGACCCCCTGCTGTGCCACTGGCGAAGTCTTCCTCCTCATGCTCATTAGCAGAGCAGAGTGCTGTACCACTCCACTCCCTTATAATACCTCTCCAAACGCAGACAAATGATTATTCTACCCTTAGTACATCCCCACCCTAAATTCTAAATTCACTCTCTGATGCACACATAACAAATACACAAACACACAAACACACACACACACACATGAACGCATACACAGATAATCACACACACACAAGCATATGAAGTATAAGAGTACAGTACTCCGTTTGAGTATACATTCTATCCACATTCCTCATCGGATATCTACAGATGTGGGATCTTAATGTGATCACACTGTTGCAGGAAAACTTTTCTGCAATGCAAGACGTAAAAAACATGTAGTGTATTTGAGGTTTAAAAAGGCTTCTGAAGTTTGTAATTTCAACTTTGAAATTTCAGACATGATATTCCCCTACGGAAAATGTATCAACCCCCTGTAAAAATGTCCATTAATTATAATCAACATGATAATTCACATTTCCTGTTGCTACAGGATTATTTTCTGCTCTAGAAAACTGTCTGAAATTAAGATCCTACATCAGTATGGGACGTTTGCTTGAAATAACCTTGCACAATACCCTTTCTTCCAAGATGTGACAATGACTATACACTACACGTCATAAACTCAGCAAAAAAAGAAACGTCCTCTCACTGTCAACTGCGTTTATTTTCAGAAAACTTAACGTGTAAATATTTGTATGAACATAACAATATTCAACAACTGAGACATAAACTGAACAAGTTCGACAGACATGTGACTAACAGAAATTGAATAATGTGTCCCTGAACAAAGGGGGGGTCAAAATCAAAAGTAACAGTCAGTATCTGATGTGGCCACCAGCTGTGTTAAGTACTGCATTGCATCTCCTCCTCATGGACTGCACCAGATTTGCCAGTTCTTGCTGTGAGATGTTACCCTACTCTTCCACCAAGGCACCTGCAAGTTCCCGGACATTTCTGGGTGGAATGGCCCTAGCCCTCACCCTCCGATCCAACAGGTCCCAGACGTGCTCAATGGGATTGAGATCCGGGCTCTTCGCTGGCCATGGCAGAACACTGACATTCCTGTCTTGCAGGAAATCACGCACAGAACGAGCAGTATTGATGGTGGCATTGTCATGCTGGAGGGTCATGTCAGGATGAGCCTGACACATGACAACAAGCTCAGTCCAATGATGCTGTGACACACCACCCCAGACCATGACGGACTCTCCACCTCCAAATCGATCCCACTCCAGAGTACAGGCCTCGGTGTAACGCTCATTCCTTCGACGATAAACGCGAATCCGACCATCACCCTTGGTGAGACTAAACCACGACTCGTCAGTGAAGAGCACTTTTTGTCAGTCCTGTCTGGTCCAGCGACAGTGGGTTTGTGCCCATAGGCACGTTGTTGCCGGTGATGTCTGGTGAGGACCTGCCTTACAACAGGCCTACAAGCCCTCAGTCCAGCCTCTCTCAGCCTATTGCGGACAGCCTGAGCACTGATGGAGGGATTGTGTGTTCCTGGTGTAACTCGGGCAGTTGTTGTTGACATCCTGTACCTGTCCCGCAGGTGTGATGTCCGGATTTACCGATCCTGTGCAGGTGTTGTTACACGTGGTCTGCCACTGCAAGGATGATCAGCTGTCCGTCCTGTCTCCCTGTAGCGCAGTATGGACATTGCAATTTATTGCCCTGGCCACATCTGCAGTCCTCATGCCTCCTTGCAGCATGCCTAAGGCACTTTCACGCAGATGAGCAGGGACCCTGGGCATCTTTCTTTTGGTGTTTTTCAGAGTCAGTAGAAAGACCTCTTTAGTGTCCTAAATTTTCATAACTGTGACCTTAATTGCCTACTGTCTGTAAGCTGTTTGTGTCTTAATGACCGTTCCACAGGTGCATGTTCATTAATTGTTTATGGTTCATTGAACAAGCATGGGAAACAGTGTTAAACCCTTTACAATGAAGATCTGTGAAGTTATTTGGATTTTTATGAATTATCTTTGAAAGACAGGGTCCTGAAAAAGGGACATTTATTTTTTCTGTCAATGACGTACAGAAGTCCAGTAGCATTGCCTTTAAATTGTTTAACTTGTGTCAAACGTATCGGGTAGCCTACCACAAGCTTCCCACAATAAGTTGGGTGAATTTTATCCAATTCCTCCTGACAGAGCTGGTGTAACTGAGTCAGGTTTGTAGGCCTCCTTGCTCACACACACTTTTTCAGTTCTGCCCACAAATATGCTTATGGGATTGAGGTCAGGGCTTTGTGATGGCCACTCCAATGCCTTGACTTTTCTGTCCTTAAGCCATTTTGCCACAACTTTGGAAGTATGATTGGGGTCATTGTCCATTTGGAAGACCCATTTGCGAACAAGCTTTAACTTCCTGACTGATGTCTTGAGATGTTTTCATAACTGTGACAATTGCCTACTGTCTGTAAGCTGTTCGTGTCTTAATGAGCGTTCCACAGGTGCATGTTCAATAATTGTTTATGGTTCATTGAACAAGCATGGGAAACAGTGTTTAAACCCTTTACAATGAAGATCTGTGAAGTTATTTGGATTTTTATGAATTATCTTTGAAAGACAGGGTCCTGAAAAAGTGACATTTATTTTTTTGCTGAGTTTACAATACAGTCCATGCTGTAACAAAATGTTTCTTTTTTAGTATGAAAAATAAATATTGTCAGATCATTTGGTGTAATTGAAATCTTATCTTTGTTGTCTGTAGGAAGGCTTAACCAGTGCAGAAATGCTGCACGTAGACCTGTCCTTTAAGGAAAATGATCAGAACTCTATTTGGCTGGCAGCTGTGTTGGGGACATGGAGGTGAAATAATTTTGCTGGAACTGTTACATAGAGCCATTCCCTTGCCGCCTCTGTAAGCCCAGTGTGTGATACAGCCTCTGTAAGCCCAGTGTGTGGTACAGCCTCTGTAAGCCCAGTGTGTGATACAGCCTCTGTAAGCCCAGTGTGCGGTACAGCCTCTGTAAACCCAGTGTGTGATACAGCCTCTGTAAGCCCAGTGTGCGGTACAGCCTCTGTAAACCCAGTGTGTGGTACAGCCTCTGTAAACCCAGTGTGTGGTACAGCCTCTGTAAGCCCAGTGTGTGGTACAGCCTCTGTAAACCAAGTGTGTGGTACAGCCTCTGTAAGCCCAGTGTGTGGTACAGCCTCTGTAAACCCAGTGTGTGATACAGCCTCTGTAAACCCAGTGTGTGATACAGCCTCTGTAAACCCAGTGTGTGGTACAGCCTCTGTAAGCCCAGTGTGGGGTACAGCCTCTGTAAACCCAGTGTGTGGTACAGCCTCTGTAAGCCCAGTGTGTGGTACAGCCTCTGTAAACCCAGTGTGTGGTACAGCCTCTGTAAACCCAGTGTGTGGTACAGCCTCTGTAAGCCCAGTGTGTGGTACAGCCTCTGTAAACCAAGTGTGTGGTACAGCCTCTGTAAGCCCAGTGTGTGGTACAGCCTCTGTAAACCCAGTGTGTGATACAGCCTCTGTAAACCCAGTGTGTGATACAGCCTCTGTAAACCCAGTGTGTGGTACAGCCTCTGTAAGCCCAGTGTGGGTACAGCCTCTGTAAACCCAGTGTGTGGTACAGCCTCTGTAAGCCCAGTGTGTGGTACAGCCTCTGTAAACCCAGTGTGTGGTACAGCCTCTGTAAGCCCAGTGTGTGGTACAGCCTCTGTAAGCCCAGTGTGTGGTACAGCCTCTGTAAGCCCAGTGTGTGGTACAGCCTCTGTAAACCCAGTGTGTGGTGCAGCCTCCGTAAGCCCAGTGTGTGGTACAGCCTCTGTAAACCCAGTGTGTGGTACAGCCTCTGTAAGCCCAGTGTGTGGTACAGCCTCTGTAAGCCCAGTGTGTGGTACAGCCTCTGTAAACCCAGTGTGTGGTGCAGCCTCCGTAAGCCCAGTGTGTGGTACAGCCTCTGTAAACCCAGTGTGTGGTACAGCCTCTGTAAACCCAGTGTGTGGTACAGCCTCTGTAAACCCAGGGATGTGGTACAGCCTCTGTAAGCCCAGTGTGTGATACAGCCTACCTGGAGCTATCTCTCAGAACAGCACAGCTAATCAGGTTTTTCCTTACACTGCCTGCAGCCCCAGCACACACACACACACACACACACACACACACACACACACACACACACACACACACACACACAGGTAGGACACACACACAGGTACACACAGGCACACAATCTAGTACACGCATGCAGTTCACATACACACCCCACACACACACACACAGTCAACCATGTCTAATTGCCTTCTATCCAGTAGCGATGCATTGGTAAAATCAGTCAAGCCCCACTCCCTCTCCCCCACACCAAAACAAATGGTGTGTTGTTTGCTCTATAACCTCTTAGTTCATAAGCCTTGTGATCGTAATATATAGAGACAATAAGAAGACGTAGTGGCAGAATAAATTCAACCACACCTTTGTTTTATCAAAAGAACGGATAGCAACCTCTGTCCAGTGAAATCCACATAGCATATTGCATGTACATACAGTAACAGGCCTACAGCGTGGTCAAGCAAGTTAATGTTTCCGACGTCTTCGGACTACTAAACAGCTATTGATGTAGAACCACAGAGTTACCGCAAGTCGCTAAGAAAACAGGAGCTGCCTCCACTATTCCAGCACCATTTCAACTGCAACATTTCAACGTCATCAAATCACCTTTGCTTAGTCTAGTACGGTGACAACTAAAAGATACCAAAAACAATTTAGTCCAATCAACGTAAGCTAAATATGATGTGGCTGTCCATGGTTCTGGTGTCTGTGTCTGTGTGTGTGCGCGTTCATGCAAGTAGAAAAACATTTTGACTCACCCTACTGTTTGATGTTGACAAAACAGTCCATCACTCTGTCATACAGTGCACGCTTACATTTGTTCTTGTCCTAGGCTACCTGGCTAAAATGCTTGCTCGCTAGCCTAACTTCATTTCATGGGCAACGTTAGCTAGTTAACACTAGTCTTCTACATCTAGTTACATATTGAACTTCCATCCTCTCAGGCCAGGGGCACAACAATGTGTGAATTAATGGTTGGATCAGAATCTCCATTATAATCATTGGCCAGTACGGAGAATTAAGTAAAACGACAAGTCCAAATCCCTATCTCCATCCATTGCTAATTTAGGAAAGGGCTAATTTTAGCTAACTAGCTAGCCACCGGAGGACAACAACGAGATGCAACAATTCAAGTTTTTCTGTCAATGACGTACAGAAGTCCAGTAGCATTGCCTTTAAATTGTTTAACTTGTGTCAAACGTATCGGGTAGCCTACCACAAGCTTCCCACAATAAGTTGGGTGAATTTTATCCAATTCCTCCTGACAGAGCTGGTGTAACTGAGTCAGGTTTGTAGGCCTCCTTGCTCACACACACTTTTTCAGTTCTGCCCACAAATATGCTTATGGGATTGAGGTCAGAGCTTTGTGATGGCCACTCCAATGCCTTGACTTTTCTGTCCTTAAGCCATTTTGCCACAACTTTGGAAGTATGATTGGGGTCATTGTCCATTTGGAAGACCCATTTGCGAACAAGCTTTAACTTCCTGACTGATGTCTTGAGATGTTGCTTCAATATATCCACATAATCTTCCTTCCTCATGGTGCCATCTATTGTGTGAAGTGCACAAGTCCCTCCTGCAGCAAAGCACCCCCACAACATGATGCTGCCACCCCCGTGCTTCACGGTTGGGATGGTGTTCTTCAGCTTGCAAGCCTCCCCCTTTTTCCTCCAAACATAATGATGGTCATTATGGCCAAACAGTTTTATTTTTGTTTCATCAGACCAGAGGACATTTCTCCAAAAAGTACGATCTTTGTCCCCATGTGCAGTTGCAAACCGTAGTCTGGCTTTTTTTATGGCGGTTTTGGAGCAGTGGCTTCTTCCTTGCAGAGCGGCCTTTCAGGTTATGTTGATATAGGACTCGTATTACTGTGGATATAGATACTTTTGTACCTGTTTCCTTCAGCATCTTCACAAGGTCCTTTGCTGTTGTTCTGGGATTGATTTGCACTTTTCGCACCAAAGTACGTTCATCTCTGGGAGACAGAACGCGTCTCCTTCACGAGCGGTATGACGGCTTCGTGGTCCCATGGTGTTTATACTTGCATACTATTGTTTGTACAGATGAACATAGTACCTTCAGGCATTTGGGAATTGCTCCCAAGGATGAACCAGACTTTTTTTGGGGAGTTCTTGGCTAATTTCTTTAGATTTTCCCATGATGTCAAGCAAAGAGGCACTGAGTTTGAAGGTAGGCCTTGAAATAGATCCACAGGTACACCTCCAATTGACTCAAATGATGTCAATTAGCCTATCAGAAGCTTCTAAAGCCATGACATAATATTCTGGAATTTTCCGAGCTGTTTAAAGGCACAGTCAAGTTAGTGTATGTAAACTGGAACATTGTTGGAAAAATTCCTTGTGTCATGCACAAAGTAGATGTTCTACTGACTTGCCCAAACTATAGTTTGTTAACAAGAAATGTGTGGAGTGGTTGAATAACTAGTTTAAATGACTCCAACCTAAGTGTATGTAAACTTCCGACTTCAACTGTGTGCTCTCAATTAGATTTGACATGAGTGACGCCAAGTCCAAGCTGGTTTAGTTCAGTTTAGCTCAACACTGATTGGCTAATATTTCATACTTTTTTTTGTCAAGGGAGGCCAAATGCTCGCTGGCTTCCCCTTGCCTTCAATTCTACATAATATTCTGGAATTTTCCGAGCTGTTTAAAGGCACAGTCAAGTTAGTGTATGTAAACTGGAACATTGTTGGAAAAATTCCTTGTGTCATGCACAAAGTAGATGTTCTACTGACTTGCCCAAACTATAGTTTGTTAACAAGAAATGTGTGGAGTGGTTGAATAACTAGTTTAAATGACTCCAACCTAAGTGTATGTAAACTTCCGACTTCAACTGTGTGCTCTCAATTAGATTTGACATGAGTGACGCCAAGTCCAAGCTGGTTTAGTTCAGTTTAGCTCAACACTGATTGGCTAATATTTCATACTTTTTTTTGTCAAGGGAGGCCAAATGCTCGCTGGCTTCCCCTTGCCTTCAATTCTACGGGTGGCAACAATGTCATACTCATTTTGACTAGACAGCATCAGATGGATGGCCTACACATAGAGAGACAGGGGCTGTTTCACTCGTTCAGATGCTTTCTCCTGTGAGATACATTCAGCCTCTTGCGAATTGAAGGAAAATTATGAAACACATTTAAATGAAAGATACATTTTTGGGGAGGACATTTTTTGGGAAGCCTGGCTTACTTGGCATCCATGAATACACACCACTGCCTCTCTATTGGCTTTATGAAAGGCATGGAGAGGTTGTTATAATTCATCTGAATAATTGTGCTGTTTAAGGGGGATATTTATTTACTGTTTCTACAAGAGAAATAACACAGTCTCAAGGCATTCCTGTGTCTCATCATTTATCATTGCATGCCTCTTTGTGACAGGACATATTCTAGGAAAAACAGTTGTGCATTTGGAGATTAGGGGTGTTTTATCTAGTAAGCTTTGATATGAAATCAAACCAATGGAAATAAAACGCTTGCATCCGTGCATTACTGGCCTTCAGCGTGTCATGAATTGCACAAAGGACATATTCAAACCCTCATGTTAAATATTACATCTCTGATCAACTATCAAAAGTCAAAAAATGAACAAATATAGCGACATCAACCATTGTGATATTTTAGCTGTCCACTGATGAGCCAGATATCAACACATTTAACATCTATTTGTACATGAACAATCTCAGCAATTTGTTGTATGATATACTGAGAAGACTAGCTCTTATGTAAGGTAGGCCTTCATTGTAAATAAGACTTTGTTCTTAACTGACTTGCCTAGTTAAATAAAGGTTAAATAAAACATTAAAAAAATCAAAAAATCAATGAAAAGAACAGACCGGGACCATAATGCACTGCTCTCATGTCTGTGTGATGCATTGTTGATTTGTCTGATCAGTTCTGGCATTAGCCTGTGAATATCTGGGAGTATTCTGGGGGTGTGTGTGTATGTGCCTTCCTGACGTGCCTGCCTCATGGCAATAGCCTGTGGCCCACTCAGCCCCGGCATGGCCGCGCCTCTCGCTCACCTCAAATGAGTCCTGTCAAGGGCCCCAGGATCGGACGCCTCTCTAATTGCCAGTGTATTAACAAGTAAATCATGCCAATTAGCAGGCGCAGAGTGATGAGGAATATTATCTGTGTGATGGTGGGACGGCGGGGTCCGCCGCGCTCCGACATTTGCATTTTCTCATTTCCCAGGAACAATAGCAAGTAAATTAGAGGATAGGAGCGGAGGAGGCACAGATGAAAGAAAAATAGCTCAGCTGAGGACCCTCTCCTACACATGGTAGTAGACACTGTCTGTGGATGAGGATCCTCTCCTACACATGGTAGTAGACACTGTCTGTGGATGAGGATCCTCTCCTACACATGGTAGTAGACACTGTCTGTGGAGCTCGGGAGCCCTGAGCAGCACCACCAGTAGTGGTCCTTGACTCTGTCTAGTGTAGCATACTGTCGTTGCTGCCTGGAGCAACAAACAGCCTCCGCCATGACTACAATTTCTGCTGTGCCTTGAGTGTCCCTTTGCTCTACAATGAATCCTTCATGTCATGATCAATATCACCAGAGGTTATAGGAAGATTTAACCCTTGTAAAAAAATTACCCGCTACCATGTTTAACAGCAGAGCAAACCCTCTAAATAAAATTGGATGACTTTTCCTAGAGTGACCCAAACATTAGAAAAAGTGAAACATCGCCTTTGTTCATATTTCCATGAAAGCTGTACACCACCAGGGTACAAAGATTGTCTTAGGGTCATTTTTGACCAAGAAATTATTAAATAATTTACACACCACAAAAACCACAAAGACACACACACACACACACAATGAGAAATGTAGATTATGTGTGCTACTGATTGAACTCAGACAAAACTAAAACTTTATTGTGCATGTGCAGCATCTCCACTCCACGACCCCACACATGACTCAAGTTCACAGACAAAATAAAAACAATTTCAGACAAAATAAACATTTCTTGAAAGCGTTGTTTACTAATGGGGAATGCAGTCAGAGTCTATAATGGTGCTGTAGATGACAGTCCCCCCAGTGCACGTTTCAGTGCCCAACAGGTCGTGGAGATCTGATTTTTTCAGATGTCCAGGAGGAACAAGAGAACAATGATTTAGAAGAGGAGGAGGTATCTGAAGAAGAGGATGGGGAAGAATAAAACCAAGAGCACAATGCATTATCTTCAGATGAAGAAGAAATCTCCCAAGCTCAAAGAGAGACATTTTTGTCAAAGAACAGCAAAATAACATGGTCCATATGACAACCAGGGCAGGATGGCAGCACAAAATGTCATAAGGATGACCCCAGGGCCCACAAGACATGCAGTTGCTCATGCCCAGGACATCGCCTCAACATTTTACATGTTCATCACAAGGCCATCAAAAAAAGTATCCTAGAGATGACAAATTTGGAGAGTTTCTGTAAATATGGAGACAACTGGAAAAGGATGGATGAGATTGACCTGCATGCCTACATAGGGCTGCTAATCCTAGTGGGTGTGTATCGGTCCCGAGGCGAGGCTACATGTAGTCTCTGGGATGCCACTGAAAGTCTTTCAGACTTTCTCAAGAATGCTACGGTTTCATAACCGTGAGTTAAGACCTGCAAGACGTGTGAGAGACAAACTGGCGGCCAAAAGAGAGGTCTGGGAGAAGTGGGTGGAGCATCTGCCATACCTCTACAACCCTGGGCCCGAAGTAACAGTGGATGAGCAACTGGTTCCATTCAGAGGAACATTTTAATTTTCATATCTGTAATGTAAGTGATTTTCACTCTTAAGTTTATTATGTATTGCTGTAATATCATTGATGTATGTGATTGTTTTCTGTGACAATGATACTAATTACTGATAATCTCTTCTGTCAAAAAGTCGCTGTCCTTTCCGGCAGTATATGCCCAGCAAGCCAGCAAAGTATGGCATCAAGATACGGGTGGCCTGTGACGCACAATTCAGCTACACTTGGAAGATGCAAGTCTACACAGGGAAGCCGACCAGTGGAGACCCGGAGAAGAACCAGCGGAATACGGGTTGTGCTTGATGTGACAGATGGACTGAGGGGGACAATTTCTTCACCTCACAATTTCTTCACCTCTTATGAACTCAGCCAGCAGCTCCTGAAGAGGAAGATCACCATGGTTGGCACAGTTAGAAAGAACAATCCTGAGCTCTCCCCTGCACTGGAGAAGTATTCGTATTTTGTAGTTGAATTCCTCCTTGTACAGTACAATATATAAGTATATATCACTATGTTGCCAAAAAAGTTCAAGGCTGTTAAATGCATTCAATAAAATGCATTCAAAACTACTTTCTTCACATTTCTGCTACTTTCTTAGGCTATACAAGTGCTAGCTCTTGCAAAAAAAGTAGTGTTTACACCTATGCAGTACATTTAGCAATAATATTAATAATAATAAACCTCTACTTTAGTAAAGAAAACAATTATGACAGGTGTGTTGTAATAAAAACGAGTGGTGTTCACTGATTGTGAAGAGGGAAAGCCCAGATATTCACAAAGTTTGTGATGAATGACAGGTTGTTTCTTCATGCAAAATAGATTTGGTGTTTAATATTCAATAAAGCTGCTTCATTTTAGGGGTTTAGTGAAGGCGGGTCATTTTTTACTCTTAGGACAAGGGGAGGATACAGAATGTTAAGACTACACAAGGGTTAAGTCAAATTCCCGAAAGGCAAATGCTTGTTAATGCACTGCCAATTAGGTTGGCGTCTGATGCAGTGGCCCTTGACAGGACTAATTTGAGGTGAGTGAGCGGCGCTAGGTACATCAAGTTGATTTACCACTACTAGTCTCTCTGGACAGACGGGTTGCTTCCGACAATGTATTAATGATCCAGCCTAACACGTGTGTACAAGTTTCAGCGTCAGTTTGGACAGAGAGGACGAGTCGGAAATAGGAAGAGCATCACTGGTAACGTCACTGCCGTATCCGCTTGCTGCCCTAGATAAGAATGAGCACAATCAAAGGCTATTTTAAGCCCTGCCTACCCAAACCTGTGATTTGTTGGGTGAGTTGTCTGTCTAACGAGGACCTTCCTCAAATTTATTTTTATGACTAGCTTACGAGGCTCCAAGATCTGGTATATGTGAGATGATACCACTACTAGCCATGGATTTTTAGATCAAGTGTTAGACTAATCCATTGATTGACAGTCCCTACATCTGCAAGGAGTTAGTTTGGTGTACACCAGATTGGGAGTCCAGTGGCATTCGTCAACTGAGACAACCGAGACCATATCATTGCCCGCCAGCTCAAACGATGCCTGAGCAGATTGAGTAGTGACGGGAGAGAAGAAGAAATGCAGGAGGCGGGGGGCTACAACAGCAACACTGTCTAATGGATTGAGAGTGAGGTGAGTGAGTGTTTCTGTGTGTGTGTGTGTGTGTGTGTGTGTGTGTGTGTGTGTGTGTGTGTGTGAGTGTGTGTGGCTGTGGATGTGTGTGTGTGTGTGTGTGTGTGTGTGCGTGCGTGCGTGTTTGTTTGTGTAACACTGTGTGTTGTTCGGCATCGGCGGTGTGCATCTTTAGTGGAAGGCCACAGTGTTAATACTGATGTGACTATATGGACGAGACCATTTGGTCTGCGCCAGGGAGCATTAGTTATACTGACCAACCAACAGGCCATGATGGATGTAATGTTTGCACTTGTGGCTGATGTTATGTGGGACGTTTTCTGCCCTCCATTTTATTTGTGTTTGGCCTGTAAAGCACAAGTGCTCGTTCCATCAAATGAATAATTAGAGGCTTGTAATGTGGTACTTTTTTATATGTGTGTTATCTAATAAAACACAGAAAGCTGCCATGGGGAGCGGGAAACATCCCAACCAAACACCCACCGCTAAACACGCACACACCCAACCACACATGTACACAAACACACACACACACTCGCACACACTCACACTCACACACACACATAAACACAAACAGAATCACACACACATGCACACACACTCACTCACACACTTACACACTCACACATACACACTCACACACTCACACATACACACTCACACACGCACACATACACACACTCACACGCACACACACACACACACACACACACATACACACACACACACACACACACACACGCTCACACACACAGTTGAGACACATGCTGTATATTGCTTCTGCTTTTTTTCACAGTTCTTAATGTTTTGTAACTTGAAGCTATGGGTTTCTATTAGAAATAAGATACATATTGTAGCCATTAGTAAGTCATTGTCTAAGCTAACCATAAGATCTGGGTTTCTATTAGAAATAAGATACATATTGTAGCCATTAGTAAGTCATTGTCTAAGCTAACCATAAGATCTGGGTTTCTATTAGAAATAAGATACATATTGTAGCCATTAGTAAGTCATTGTCTAAGCTAACCATAAGATCTGGGTTTCTATTAGAAATAAGATACATATTGTAGCCATTGGTAAGTCATTGTCTAAGCTAACCATAAGATCTGGGTTTCTATTAGAAATAAGATACATATTGTAGCCATTGGTAAGTCATTGTCTAAGCTAACCATAAGATCTGGGTTTCTATTAGAAATAAGATACATATTGTAGCCATTATGGGCCTAGTAAGTCTTGTCTAAGTAGTCTAACATGAAACCATTTGGAACATTCTGGTACATTGGTAGCTACATTAATATTTCACTTTGTCTGACATGATAATAAGATCCAACCCTCATCGTTGTTTAATTAAAAGTTTATAATGGAAAGCACTTTAATGAGCCATTCAATGGAGAGGGCTTTGGTGATGAAGAGAGAGAGGCTCCACTTAACTCCATCGTTCTTCATGAATCCATATGGTTTCTATTCCGTGTCTGTCCCACCATGTCCCCTGTCTCATCACACAATCACATAACAGTACAGTAGAAGCAATAGTGTCTAGTGGCTGCATCATCTCGCTCACCAGTCGTGTGTTTGAGCCTGACAGTCTAGCACACAATGCTAGTGTCTGAATTAATTTAACCCTGCCTCTCTGATTTGAAGTGTATGGAGTGTACGTGAGACTAATGCACATCGCCTGACCCATCCCAGTCCATCCCAGCCCATGCAGCCCAGTTGTAAGCACACAGACGTAAACATAATTGTTCAACTCAGGATACTGGTGTGTTCCTCTATGAATTAATCTGTCAAAATATGAATGTCTGATCGATGCAGCCATAGCCAACTGTGCATTTCAAGGACATCATTTAATAAATGTATAAGATTATATAAATATAAATAAAGAGGCATATGTTGATATATGAGATAGCCTACTAAGAGACAAATACCTATATGTAACTCTCGGACTGAACTCTTCAAGGGATGAATTCTTTGTGTTTTTTTCACTGAATAAATCAATGTAAATCTGAATTGGTTATACAGTATGTGTTATGTAACATAGATTTATGTATGGAGACTTAACTACCGTATGTTTTCTCCTCTAGTAATAAGATGGAATATTTTCCCTAGTGATTGCCTTGCGACATTATCATGCCCTATAAAATGTAATAAAACATGTCTTCATGCCATTAATGTTTTAATAGTAAACACTAAACGCAGTGGCACGCTCACACACACAATGATGGTGTTTTGAAAAATGTGTTTACCATGTTCTATTCCAAGCACCTTCACTAGTCTGTGGCATCCTCCTAGGATAAATGATCAAGTGAAAGGACGCTGGCAACAGACCTGACAGCAGATAGAACACTGAATACAATTCACTTCATGTCATTCCAATTAAGAGACAATGAAAGGTAACACAATCTAATGTTGGTTAAGAATGGAGGCACTCATTGTTTTTTGTAATGAGAGAGAGAGAGAGAGAGAGAGAGAGAGAGAGAGAGAGAGAGAGAGAGAGACAGAGAGAGAGACAGACAGACAGACAGACAGACAGAGAGAGCAACAGAGTGACAGAGAGAGAGAGTGACATAGAGAGTGGTTATTGAGTGTAGCTCTTCATTACCCCCTAGTGGGTTTAGAGTCTCTAGATGCCAATTGGCCCATTCTGTGCCTGTCTTCATGGTTTACAGGTGCCGGTAGCGACAACAAAGAAAGCTGAGGAGAATCGTAAAAATCTGCTGCAGTCAAGAGCACATTGCCCCAATTGACTAGTAGACAATTATTGATTTCTGCAGTTACACCTACCCTGCATCATATCCCACTTCATAACACAGTAATACAGTTGTGAGGTTAGCTATAGTGAGATAGTTATTTTAGCGGTTACTGAATCAACTCCAACACATGTTGATGGCCCAACACTCAAGTTGTTTGCAATTTAGCTGTCTTTTTCTTTAGTAGTACTATCTGGTCCCTCCTCTCTGACTCTGGCTCCTCTCCGTTTGTTTACTGCCTCTCCATCTGTTAGTCGGTGTGGTGTCATCACAGAGAGAGAGAGAGAGAGAGAGAGTAGGCTACCTGTTAATGAAGTGTGAGTGTCCCTCCCCTTGTTAGCGCCCCAGCATCCCACTGCCGTCTAATCTAGCCACACAGGACAGCCAGGTGATGTTAATCAGAGAGAAGCTGCCTTACATGTCACCCCGCCGCTACAGTTCCACTGTCACATCACACCACACCACAGTCTCTCTCACACACACGTGCACGCATACACACGCACCCACATACACACACACACACACACTTCCACTGCCACAGATGAGGTGATAATCTCAGATAAGAGGAATGTTCTCGAAGGAAAAAGGCATGTTTATGAACACGTCCCAAATGGCGCCCTATTCCCTATTAGTGCATTACAAGGCCAATATGATTCCAGTCAAAAGTAGTGCACTATATAGGGTATAGGCGTCCATTTGGGATGCAGTCATGGTGTCGCTGATAACCATTGCAGATAGGATGAATGTCCTTTAAGGAAAAGAGCAGGTTTATGTTTCCAGCCTGAAGCATTGGCACTGTGCTTTCAAAAGCATCAAGAATGCTGTAATTATATGGTGGCACTAGCATGTCTTTACAGCATCTTTGTAAACATATTGTAAGTGTGACTGAGCGAGGCGTTTTAATCCTTTTACAAAATAGACATGGTAAAAATAGAAAGAGTAAATAAATCCCAGAGAAGATGCGGTCAGCAACATATTTACATGTAAACAGGCCTGTAATTCCCAGCACACCGCAGGGCTCATTCTTCTAGTTGTTTCATTGGAATAGAGGCAAGAACATCAGACTTAATTCTGGCCTCAAGGAAGGCCTTTGTGGTTTCAGAGAATGGCTGCACAAGCTTCCCTGTTGTTCTAAATGTTCACACATAAAACCAGTAGAAGCTTCCCTGTTGTTCTAAATGTTCACACATAAAACTAGTAGAAGCTTCCCTGTTGTTCTAATTGTTCACACATAAAACCAGTAGAAGCTTCCCTGTTGTTCTAATTGTTCACACATAAAACCAGTAAAGTGGGAGAGGTAGCCCAGTGTGAACCACGCCACTGCCATCACAGATGATTTAGTAGAGGTCTGGGAAGCAGCCATTGGTCAACATAGCAAACATGCCTAACTACAGATGGTAATAACGTGGATAAAATAATACTGGCTCAGTATCAAAGGTCAGGCGACCAATCATCAACATAGGGGGGAGGGGGGTTACCCATTGCAAAACAAGATGAGAAAGAGAGAGAGAGAGAGAGAGAGAGAGAGAGAGAGAGAGAGAGAGAGAGAGAGAGAGAGAGAGAGAGAGAGAGAGAGAGAGAGAGAGAGATGGTATTGTGTATTATTGAGGAAGGAGTGGGTAGCTAATGGTATTCCAGACCTGTGGTTAGGTTAGGGAGGGGGAAGCGCTGTGGACAGCCAGCAGATGTTGGCTAAATGTAGCCCAGATGGGACATAACACTTTCACTCCTCAGCAGATCACATCCATGGGTCCTTCGTGACTGAAAATAGTGTATCAGCGCGTGTCCCTCCCCTTTAATGGAAACTGGAGATTTACGGCTCCTCTTGCCTGTGGGCCCTACAATCCCTCCCCAATCTGTTGGGAATGTACCCCTGGCCTGAGAACACATTAACTTTCATGGACGTTTTCATCTCTCTGCAAAATGGCAGAAATTATCGATCATATATCTATGTTTTAAATTCATCTACATGGAGCGTAGTAGTTGATTATGATGCTCATTGTCATATGCCTCACACATACACATACACCTCCCCCCGCCCCCTCCCTGTGTTGGATGAGATAACCGTTGTGCTATCTAGCTCTGAGTAAAGGTGTAGCTGTCTATCTCTATATTTGCACTATATGAAGATGTACTGAGAGTGCATGGTATATAGATAAGGCTTTGTGCTGTCTGTCAAGCTCTGGATAATTCTCCTCACTTCCTCTCAGCGAGGTTATGGAGAGGCAGGATGACAGAAACAGTTACACTCAAGGTAGAAAGATCAGCCCATAATAACAATGAGAGCAAAGTATTTTCATGGGCGTTAATTCTGTTGAGGCAGAGGGACCGAAATGTTTCACTGTGGTGTTTCCCAAATGGCAACATATTCCCTATGTAGTGCATTAGTTTTAACCAGAGCCCTATGGGCCATTTGGGATGTAGTCAGAGTGTTGTTTTAAGGTGAATTGAAGGTAGTTTATTGAGAGACAGGGAACTTGGTCCGCATGTGGTGCCACCCATACTAATGTCCAGTACATGAAAACAACACAAACATTCCAGGGATTCCAGTCAGTTGTAAAACATGTTTACAGCTTGGACCAGTAAAACTGCCAGGCAGTCAATACTTTACAAGAGGAAAGAAAAGTTTCATTATCCAAATAACGGTTTGATTAATTATCCCAAATAATAGTATTTTGGGATATTGCTATAGTTCACCCACATTACAAAATTACATATTGGTGTCCTTACCCTGTAAGCAGTCTATGGACAAGCTATGACAGAAAGCTATGCTATGGCAGCAATCCATGCACTGCTTACAGGGTAAGGAAACCAACATGTAATTTTGTCATTTCTGTGAACTATCCCTTTAACAGAATTGTCAACATTCGAAAAGTTCCTCAATGATCCAAAAACGAACCTAAACTTTTCAGTTTGTATTTTCTTGGAAGTGCCTATATTCTCGTCCTCACACAATTTCATGGTCAGGGGATGCCTTCCGTCACCCTTATCCCGTATTAATATTTAATATGTCACATTTTCAGCCTAAATGTTGTGCCATTTTATTGAGGTTATTTCAGGTTAAGGGTATAGCTACTTTTCCACAATACTGCTTGGAGTTTTTTGGTCCGCAACGGAATAATTAATAGTTAGCACAATTTCCGTCAGCTAGTGAGATTGTGGCACATTTTGTATTTTTTGTATATTTTATATTTAACCTTTATTTAACTTGTTGGAGGGGAAATATCATATCGTTATCAGCAATCAAGTTGATTACTGTACATAGAGAACCAACATGGCACCCTATTCCCTTTTAAAGTGCACACATTTTTACCAGGGCTCCGGTCAAAAGTAGTGCACTATTAAAGGAAAAGGGTGCCATTTGAGAAACAACCATATCTATCTGTTGCTCATCCTTTTCTCCATATTTATCACACTCTTTTTTTAAAAACGTTTCTCAGACACATGAATTCCTCTGCTTCCTCCAGATTTCATTTGAGTTTCATATATAAGCCCTTGGTTGTCATTTTCCAGCCACACTGTTTCTGATCACAGTCAGATTCCTCTCCAGTCACTGCATGCAAGCTCACTATAGCAGTCAGATTCTATGGTCATCCATTGAGTCTGAGGATGGATTTGTGATTTTATGTTCCAATCTTGGCTACAATTGAGAGAGTATGTTTTTCATGTGTGAGAGATAGAGAAATAGAAAAGTTGTGTGCTTGAATGTGTGCATGCTTGTGTAAGCCTACATATCAACAAAGTAAAACAAGTTATAGATTAAAACTGGTTACTTAAATATGTTTTATAATTGCAGAAATGTTCTCTGCTAATGTCATTGTTGATCACAAAAGAAAATAGCATGTATGAGAGCTCTTGGTCACAACCATTTATTTGGTTTTGGTGCCAATTTAAACTTGTTTTGGAGTCCACACTAATTTCTCTGTTTTTAATTCATACATGTGTTTATTAAAATCTATAACTACAAGGTGATCATGTTTAAGAAGTAATGCTAAAGTTAGGCTAAAGAAATGCTTACCTTGTTTTTCCTTGTAAGGTAGAGGGCCGGGCGCTTCATGTTTCCTGCTCGGAGATTTTGACAGGCAAACTGAGTGGGTACGAGTCGAGATGGCAATGTTTAAATAGCCTGAAAGTGGAAACTGACATCAACAGGTGGATCCACACATGAAACAAAAAGACACCTCAAAACGAGATACAATAAACAGTTATTTTACATCAACAAATATGAATGTAATTTAAACGCATTTTAATGATCACAAAATGTAATATTATTATTATATTCAGAATGGATTATCCCAAATTAAAGGTAAAGTACGCCTAGTAGATGGGTATTCCCTAAAAAACACTTCAATACAGCGATACAATACGTCGAGAAGTGACTTTTCATAGCAGGTTAGGGGAGCATTTTCGCGAACCTGCATTCGGTCTTCAACAAGGTCCGGAGGGCTGCACTGCACTGCAATGCAATGAATATTTTTTATGCTCCCTGACTGTTTAGCTTTCATTTTTGGGGTAACTTTGAACGGGGCCACAGTGTCCCCCGACCCCCCCTCTCCAGTGTCTATGCTGCAATAGTCTATGTGCTGGGGTGCTATGGCCAGTCTGTCCCATCTGGTGTAATTGTCCTGTCTTATCTGGTGTCCTGTGTGATCTTAGGTATGCGCCCTCTAATTCCTCTCTCTCTCTCTCTCTCTCTCTCTCTCTCTCTCTCTCTCTCTCTCTCTCTCTCTCCGGAGGAGGAGGAGGAGGAGGAGGAGGAGGAGGAGATCCTGAGCCCTGCATTCTTATAAGAAAATGTGCTACAGTATCTAGAACCTAAAATGGTAATTTGTCAGTCCACATAGGAGAACCCTTTAAAGAAACCTTTTTGGTTCCAGGTAGAACCATTTTGGGTTCAATGTATAACCCTGTGCAAGAGGCTGCGCGTTCTCTAGAACACCCAACATGAGGCTCAGTCTGGTGAGTAGGACTAGTGGTAGACTAGAAATGTTACAAACCCAACAGTGTCCTTTAGGCCAAGGAAGCAACTTAGTGACTTGATCTAACTTAGAATGTAAAGAAGCAAGATTGCTAATAAATGCAAGATCTCATCTGAACATGAATAGCCTACATAGACAACTTTAATCCAATTAAATTTTTAGGCTACACATGACAGTGCGAGATGAACAGTACCGGGAATGCATTGACAAAAATTCTAAGGGACAATGGATGAGAGTGCATCAGCAAGCAGGTCAATCAGTGGAAAGTTATTATAAACCATTTCTATTGAAATTAAGTTCCCTCTGTCAGTCTGCAACTTTGTGTTCATACCCTGATTATCATTAGTGTTATAAGTACTAAAGCCAATGCAAACATATGCTAAAATGGAACTTACATCTGCCTATTGTAGGTCCAACTAATTCTACCACTGCTAAATATTTGGAGGCCATATTGACCTATGGGCAGTCCTGTGTCCTCTGAAGTGTGCTTACCTATGTCCATCGATGTGGCAGTGCATGTAGGAGTCTGGGCGCATTGAATTTGCATTGGAATGAGGCCTGGGCTTGGGCTGTTCGATGACGATATCCCAGGTGACTATTTTGTTGTTGTCGGCAGTGTCTGGGCCCTGAGAGGACAGGCCTGTTTTATTTTCATTTCCCCTCTTATCTTGTGATTTCCAATAGCTCTACTTGGCCTGCAGTGGTCCCTGGGAAAGCCAATCAATAGCCGGTTAATGAGTCACTTTGGAGGTGAATGAGGATTTAGTGTGTACATTGAGTCAGGGCTTTACAGTAAGAAACATTGGTTTGTGTCTACAATGGCACCCTATTCCCTATAAGCCTATAGTGCACTACTGTTAGCCATGGCCCATGCTGCTCTTGTCAAAAGTAATGCACTATATAGGGAATAGCCAGGGTGCCATTTGAGACATAGCCAATGTTTGCTGCTGCACTCCTTGTATGGGTCAGATGCACATCAGGAGAGCAACAGAACTCTGACAATATGTGCTTTCTTTACAGGGCACATAAAGGTCACACAGGTTTAGTGTCTGTGTTTTACCTCACGTTTGTCTTCAAGCTATTGGCTTTTAATCCCTCCCAATTCACTTATTTTCAGTGCCTTCTGGTATATAACTGATTAATTAGGAATGGTACCATTCTGAATCCAGGCTATAGCTATACATATTGTAGATAATGTTTGTACTGGATTTTTAAGATGTGAGATTGATTAGAGCTAATGAATGCAGGCTATGCTGTAATAAACAGAAATAAACAACATTTGTTATTGCAGCAATAGGTGCATTTTATTGAATCATCTAGAATTCTTGAAAAACAAGGAAATTAAAGAAATGAACCTCTTAAGGATCTCCACAGATCGGTGTCTCACCCACGGGACGGTTGAGCTAACATAGGCTAATGCGAATAGCATGAGGTTGTAAGTAACAAGAACATTTCTCAGGGCATTAACATATCTGATATGGGCAGAAAGCTTACATTCTTGTTAATCTAACTGCACTGTCCAATTTACAGTAGCTATTACAGTGAAAGAATATCATGATATTGTTTGAGGAGAGTGCACAGTTATGAACTTGAAAAGTTATTAATTAACCACATTTGGGCAGTCTTGATACAAAATTATGAACCAAATGCAATGGTTGAGTTAGAGGCGTGCTTGGCCACGCAGTCATGGGTGAACAGGGATTACAGGAGTGGGCTAAGCACAAACCCTTGTGGGGATCAGCGATGTGGAGGTGTTGTTTTCTACCTTCACCACCTAGGGGTGACCCGTCAGGAAGTCCAGGACCCAGTTGCACAGGGCGGGTTCAGACCCAGGGCCTCGAGCTTAAAGAATGCTGAGCTATAGTCAATGAACAGCATTCTTACATAGGTATTCCTCTTGTCCAGATGGGATAGGGCAGTGTGCAGAGTGATGCAATTGTCTGTGGATCTATTGTGGCGGTAAGCAACTTTAAGTGGGTCAAGGGTGGCAGGTAAGGTAGAGGTGATATGATCCTTGACTATGGGCGATAGTCATTTAGTTCAGTTACCTTTGCTTTCTTGGGTACAGGTGGCCATCTTGAAGCATGTGGGGACAGCAGACTGGGATAGGGATAGATTGAATATGCCCGTAAAGACACCAGCCAGCTGGTCTGTGCATGCTCTGGGCCGGCAGCCTTGTGAGGGTTAACACGTTTAAATGTTTTACTCACGTCGGCCACAGAGAAGGAAAGCCCACAGTCCTTGGTAACGGGCCACATTGGTGGCCCAGTGTTATCCTCAAAGCGGGCGAAGAAGGTGTTTAGCTTGTCCGGAAGCAAGACATTGGTGTCTGCGATGTGGCTGGTTTTTCTTTTGTATTCCATGATTGACTGTAGACCCTGCCACATACGTCTCGTGTCCGAGCCGTTGAATTGCGACGCCACCGGAAAGATAATGACCTCATTCCGTCAGTAGAGGATGCCTGGTTATTCTTTAAAAGTGATTTCCTCACCATCTTAAATAAGCATGCCCCATTCAAAAAATGTATAACCAGGAACAGATATAGTCCTCCAAACCTGACTGCCCTTGACCAGCACAAAAAACATCCTGTGGCGTACTGCATTAGCATCGAATAGCCCCCGCTATATGCATCTTTCAGGGAAGTTAGGAACCAATATACACAGGCAGTTAGGAAAGCAAACAGAAATTTGCATCCTGTTGCATCCTGTAACTCCAAAAACTTCTGGGACACTGTAAAGTCCATGGAGAATAAGAGCGCCTCCTCCCAGCTGCCCACTCAGGCTAGGAAACACTGTCACCACCGATAAATCCACGATAATTGAGAATTTCAATAAGCATTTTTCTACAGCTGGCCATGCTTTCCACCTGGCTACCCCTACCCCGGTCAACAGCCCTGCACCCCCCACAGCAACTTGCCCAAGCCTCCCCCATTTCTCCACCAAAATCCAGATAGCTGATGTTCTGAAAGAGTTGCAAAATCTGGACCCCTACAAATCAGCTGGGCTAGACAATCTGGACCCTCTCTTTCTAAAATTATCCGCCGCAATTGTTGCAACCCCTATTACTAGCATGTTCAACCTCTCTTATCGTATCGTCTGAGATCCCCAAAGATTGGAAAGCTGCCGCGATCATCTCCCTCTTCAAAGGGGGAGACACTCTAGACCCAAACTGTTACAGACCCATATCTATCCTACCCTGCCTTTCTAAGGTCTTCGAAAGCCAAGTTAACAAACAGATCACCGACCATTTCGAATCCCACCGTACCTTCTCCGCTATGCAATCTGGTTTCCGAGCTGGTCATGGGTGCACCTCAGCCACGCTCAAGGTCCTAAACGATATTATAACCGCCATCGATAAAAGACAATACTATGCAGCCGTGTTCATCGACCTGGCCAAGGCTTTCGACTCTGTCAATCACCACATTCTTATCGGCAGACTCAACAGCCTTGGTTTCTCAAATGACTGCCTCGCCTGGTTCACCAACTACTTCTCAGACAGAGATCAGTGTGTCAAATCGGAGGGCCTGTTGTCCGGACCTCTGGCAGTCTCTATGGGGGTGCCACAGTGTTCAATTCTCGGGCCGACTCTTTTCTCTGTATACATAAATGATGTCGCTCTTGCTGCTGGTGATTCTCTGATCCACCTCTACGCAGACGACACCATTCTGTATACTTCTGGCCCTTCTGGAATCCACTGAGATTTCTGGAATCCACTGAGATGTCTGGAATCCAATGAGATGCCTGGAATACACTGAGATGTCTGGTCTGGAATCCACTGAGATGTCTGGAATCCACTGAGATGTCTGGTCTGGAATCCACTGAGATGTCTGGAATCCACTGAGATGTCTGTCATCCACTGGGATGTCTGGTCTGGAATCCATTGAGATGTCTGGAATCCACTGAGATGTCTGGAATCCACTGAGATTTCTGGAATCCACTGAGATGTCTGGAATCCACTGAGATGTCTGGAATCCACTGAGATTTCTGGAATCCACTGAAATGTCTGTAATCCACTGAAATGTCTGGAATACACTGAGATGTCTGGTCTGGAATCCACTGAGATGTCTGGAATCCACTGAGATGTCTGGAATACACTGAGATGTCTGGAATACACTGAGATGTCTGGTCTGGAATACACTGAGATGTCTGGAATCCACTGAGATGTCTGGAATTCACTGAGATGTCTGGAATCCACTGAAATGTCAGGAATCCACATGGAAAGAAATGTGTTTCCTTTTATTTTTCATCGCCTTCTGTTTGACAGTTTATATGTCTTGTCAGAGCACAATCTGTGGTGAGAATGTACAGTATTTGTTGCTGGATCCATTATGAACGAGACCTTTCCTTGTTATGTGAGTGTGTGCGCGTGCAGGCTTGCGTTAAAGAGATGCCAATTAGAATATTTTTTTACGAGGAGTAAATGAATTGGTCTGAAGGACTGCCTGACTAATCAATGTCAGATGGGTTGCTTGTCAAATCAAATCACATTTTATTGGTCACATACACATGGTTAGCAGATGTTAATGCGAGAGTAGCGAAATGCTTGTGCTTCTAGTTCCGACCATGCAATAATATCTAACAGGTAATCTAACAATTTCATAACAACTACCTTATACACACAAGTGTAAAGGAATGAATAAGATTATGTACATATAAATATATGGATGAACGATGGCCGAACGGCATAGGCAAGATGCAGTAGATGGTATAGAGTACAGTATATACATATGAGATGAGAAATGTAGGATATGTGAACATTATATATAGTGGCATCGTTTAAAGTGACTAGTGATACATTTATTGCATCCAATTTTTTATTATTAAAGTGGCTAGAGATTTGAGTGAGAATGTTGGAAGCAGCCGCTCAATGTTAGTGATGGCTGTTTAACAGTCTGATGGCCTTGAGGTAGAAGCTGTTTTTCAGTCTCTCGGTCCCAGCTTTGATGCACCTGTACTGACCTCGCCTTCTAGATGATAGCGGGGTGAACAGGCAGTGGCTCAGGTGGTTGTTGTCCTTGATGATCTTTTTGGCCTTCCTCTGACATCGGGTGGTGTAGGTGTCCTGGAGGGCAGGTAGTTTACCCCCGGTGATGCGTTGTGCAGTCCTCACTACCCTCTGGAGAGCCTTACGGTTGTGGGCGGAGCAGTTGCCGTACCAGGCAGTGATACAACCCGACAGGATGCTCTCGATTGTGCATCTGTAGAAGTTTGTGAGTGTTTTAGGTGACAAGCCAAATTTATTCAGCCTCCTGAGGTTGAAGAGGCGCTGTTGCACCTTCTTCACCACGCTGTCTGTGTGGGTGGACCATTTCAGTTTGTCCGTGATGTGTACGCTGAGGAACTTAAAACTTTCCACCTTCTCCACTACTGTCCTGTCGATATGGATAGGGGGCTGCTCCATCTGCTGTTTTCTGAAGTCCACAATCATCTCCTTTGTTTTGTTGACGTTGAGTGTGAGGTTATTTTCCTGACACCACACTCCGAGGGCCCTCACCTCCTCCCTGTAGGCCGTCTCGTCGTTGTTGGTAATCAAGCCTACCACTGTAGTATCGTCTGCAAACTTGATGATTGAGTTGAAGGCGTGCATGGCCATGCAGTCATGGGTGAACAGGGAGTACAGGAGAGGGCTGAGAACGTACCCTTGTGAGGCATCAGTGTTGAGGATCAGCGGGGTGGAGATGTTGTTTCCTACCCTCACCACCTGGGGGCGGTCCATCAGAAAGTCCAGGACCCAGTTGCAAAGGGCAGGGTCGAGTCCCAGGGTCTCGAGCTTAATGACGAGTTTTTAGGGTACTATGGTGTTAAATGCTGAGCTGTAGTCGATGAACAGCATTCTTACATAAGTATTCCTCTTGTTCAGATGAGTTAGGGCAGTGTGCAGTGTGATTGCGATTGCGTCGTCTGTAGACCTATTGGGGCGGTAAGTAAATAGGAGTGGGTCTAGGGTGTCAGGTAGGGTGGAGGTGATATGATCCTTGACTAGTCTCTCAAAGCACTTCATGATGACGGAAGTGAGTGCTACAGGGCGATAGTCGTTTAGCTCAGTTACCTTAGCTTTCTTTGGAACAGGAACAGTGGTGGCCCTCTTGAAGCGGGAACAGCATACTGGGATATGTGGGAACAGCATGCTGGGATAAGGATTCAAATCAAATCAAATGTATTTCTAAAGCCCTTCTTACATCAGCTGATGTCACAGAGTGCTGTACAGAAACCCAGCCTAAAACCCCAAACAGCAATGCAGGTGTAGAAGCACCGTGGCTAAGAAAAACTCCCTAGAACGGCCAGAACCTAGGAAGAAACCTAGAGAGGAACCGAACGGCATTGACTGAATATGTCCGTAAATACACCAGCCAACTGGTCTGCGCATGCTCTGAGTACGCGGCTATTCGTTTGCCGTCTGGGCCGGCAGCCTTGCGAGGGTTAACACGTTTAAATGTTTTACTCACGTTTGCTGCGGTGAAGGAGAGCCCACAGGTTTTGGTAGCAGGCCGTGTCGGTTGCACTGTATTGTCCTTAGAGCGAGCAATGAAGTTGTTTAGTTTGTCTGGGAGCAAGACATCGGGGTCCATGACGGAGCTGGTTTTCTTTTTGTAATCCGTGATTGACTGTAGACCCTGCCACATACCTCTCGTGTCTGAGCCATTGAATTGCGACTCTACTTTGTCTCTATACTGACGCATAGACGCAGAGCGATATCTCCACTCAATCATACACAATACAATTTGCAATTTGTCCCTATAAGTGTATGTATGGCCCAGGCTCTCTTTTTGACTAGTTGGGCTGCTGGCAACACTGCAGAGTTGTGTGTAGTATTGCTTGCATTACATCATCAGTGTGAGTTACAGAATAATATCATTCTTGCCTCTGAGATTGCCATTTGATCGCAGCCATTGTTCATATTCATGACTTAGCAAACGGTATTCGTTGAAGACTTCACAAGTTGTCATTGCACTCATGTTAACTCACGTTTGTACAAATTTAGCGGCTCTTGGCAATGGAATACATGTATCAGTAAAATATGCAAATGTCTGTTTCAGTTCTTCTCCACTTTGTTCTCCTTAATTAGGCTCTATTAGCTCGTCCCAGTCTAGGAATTAGGCGCATCGTTAATGCTTCACAGACACATTCTTTATGCTGTATAAGCACATTATATTATGGCAAGCTTGTTGAGTTAGTTCAAACATGTTATCACATGTATTCTTCATTATAATATCAATTATCATTTGGAGCTTTTCCTGTGGCAATGGTCTATTTTGATTGAATGCCTCATTATGGAACTATCTATCTGAGAATGGAACTAGACACACCAGCTATACACAGAAGGAAGTTCAGAAACCACATTACACTGACAAACCCTCATTCCAGAGGTTATCAGTGTGTCAGGGGTGTCAATAATGACTCAATCCCACATATAGTTGATACACAGACCCCATTCACATCCCAGTCCCTGGGTCTTTAGTGTAGTCCTACAGTATCTGTACATCCTCTGTGTTCTCACCAGGCACATTCGTGTAAAAGAGGAACATCCAAAGCGGTCACTGACACTTTCTCTTCCATCAGACTCAGTAGACTATAGAGTCAGATTTTAACCTTAATCTGACCAATAATTTACCCCCCCATCCTCCAAACACACAGTTTTCCCTGCAGTCTTCTTTTCATCCTCCCATCATGCTATTCATCCAGCACCTGGGATGGTGTTGCAGATAAAGCAGAGAACAGAAGGGAAGGAGGAGATTATACCTTGTGGATGCAGGCCAAGAACTCATGTATGCATTAATGTGTACCCCCTCAGATAGGGAATGTAGTTCATGATTAAAACATGCAGGTTAATGCCTTCACCATCACCACAACCAAGTGAATTGGATGTAGAAAACAGACCGTGTTTTAGTCACTCAATTTTTGTTGTTGTTTTGTTGCCTAACTCCACTTTCTTCTCGGGGCGTTTCCATGTCGAGGGAGATGTCCAAATCATTGGTCCATTTCTCTTGGGAGGATAGAGTATCACCTACTTCTGTCAATTGTTTTATACATTTTGGGAGTAATATTTATTGAACTCCGGTTGTCTAAGAGAAATTGGCTTAGCTCTGAGATACTGTATGTTGTTGCTTTGGGTCAAATTGCAATTTCGATTTAAGTAGCTGTTTAATGTGTAGGTATTGAAAACTTGAGGGGCTATTCAAATGACTTTTTCCAGGACCACTTTTTCCAGGACAGAAATTCCTCGGGTTTTCGCCTGCCATATCCGTTCTGTTATACTCACAGACGAAATGTTAACACTTTTAGAAAATTCTGAGTGTTTCCTATCCAATGGTAATATGTGCATATGCTATTTTCTGGGCCTGAATGAGAGGCATTTTACTTTGGGCACGCCAGGGTCTCCAAAACGGTCACCTCGTGCGCTGCTCCCAAAGAAGTTAGGAATCCTTTTGGACCTAGACTTTGCACTTCGGTACCGCTTGCCTTGCGGTAGCAGAGAGAACAGACTATGACTAGGGTGACTGGAGTCTTTGGCAATTTTTAGGGCCTTCCTCTGACACCACCTAGTATAGAGGTCCTGGATGGCAGGAAGTTTGGCCCAAGGATGTACTGGGCCGTACGCACTACCCTCTCTGTAGTGCCTTGCGGTCGGAGGCAGAGCAGTTGCCTTACCAGGCGGGGATGCAACCAGTCAGGAGGCTCTTGATGGTGCAGCTGTAGAACTTTTTGAGGATCTGAGGATCCATGCCAAATCATTTCAGTCTCCTGAGGCTTTGTCGTGCCCTCTTCATGACTGTCTTAGGGGAGGGTTTGGCCGGCAGGGATGTCCTTGTCCCATCGCGCACTAGCGACTCCTGTGGCGGGCCGGGCGCAATGCACGTTGACACGGTCGCCAGGTGTACGGTGTTTCCTCCGACACATTGGTGCGGCTGGCTTCCGGGTTAAGTGGGCATTGTGTCAAGAAGCAGTGCGGCTTGGTTGGGTTGTGTTTCGGAGGACGCACGGCTCTCGACCTTCGCCTCTCCCGAGTCCGTACGGGAGTTGCAGTGATGAGACAAGACTGTAACTTCCAATTGGATACCACAAAATTGGGGAGAAAAAGTGGTACAAAAATATATTTAAAAAAAATGCAAATAAAAAAATGAATATCATTGAGTGGATGCAAAGAGGTTATCAAGCTCCTTGACATTTTTCTCAAATTCTACTTCATTGCTGAGCAGAATGAGATAATTTTACATCTAAGTACAACTTTTGCAGTTTCCCAGAGTAGCCTAGGTGTACATTCAGATGTGCTATGAAGCTCAATTTATTAGTTCCATTCCTTATTAAAATACGTATTGAATTCGGGATCTGTTAGAAGCGAGATGTTAGATTTCCATAGTGAAGGATGAAGTTGTTTGGAGTTTATGTTTAAGACAAGGCTGATCAATGCCTGATCGGAGGTGCTGATTGAATGAATCTTGGTGTCGTAAATTTGGTATAGCAAAGATGTTTTACATATGAAAAGGTCATATCTTGTTCTACCATGTAGCCTTTGGTATTTGATATTTTATTAGGATCCCCATTAGCTGTTGCAAAAGCTGCAGCTACTCATCCTGGGGTCCACACAAAACATGAAACACGACATAATACAGAACATTAATAGACAGGAACAGCTCAAGGACAGAACTACATACATTTTAACACTTTAATGGTTCCTGGAGCACCTGTTGAATGCATGTGCCCACTTCCATGGGACCTGCCAGCTAGTGGATCATGAACCGTGTTAAAGTCTCCTACAACTAGAATTCTGGAGTAGTGAAAATCTTGTAAATACTTGAAGATTGAATAGAAAAATTTAGGACAGTCAGTATTGAGACCATATAAATTCACCATGGGGTATGATTAATTGGGGATTGTACCATAATTTAAGATGAAGCGCCCTTCAGGGTCTTTTTAAATGGTGTTTCTTTGTTGATGAGGATGGCGACCCCTCTGCTCTTTGAGTTAAAAGAAGAATAATACATTTGGTCTATCCACTTTATTTGTCATTTTTCATGTTCAAGATCAGTTAATGTGTTTCTTGTAATAAACAGATATTTGACTTGCTCAGCCACAAAGTCATAAAATCTGTTTTAAACCTAAGCTAACCCTAACCTTAACCCAAACCTTAACCACAGTGCTAACCCTAACGCCTAACCATAACCTTAAATTAAGACCAAGTTTTCTTTCATTTTTACAATATAGCAAATTTTGACTAGCCTGACAACTCAAACTAAATAATTTTGCTGCTTTGTCATTCGCTACATACTTTTTTAGTCTGAGACTGCCATCATTGAAGTTGTTTGTGGTGACGAGGGGTACGAAGAGCATTGTAGAAAACAAAGTCATCAGCGATTGGATCGTCTCTTACCAATTAGAATATCAAAGCCAATGACAAATTTTGAAACCACCACTTTACCCAAATGTGTTCTACCACTGGCTCAACCCATCGGTTTCTGGACCAATCAGACGGCCTTGAATGTGTTGGCATTCGGTGAAGGGTTGGGCAGGTACTCAGATCCAGACTCATTGCGGAGAAGAAACTAACGTCTGTGGGCGTGGCACATAATTTGGCCAGAGCAAGGAGTGTAGGTAGCCAGGCAAAATGTTTACTTTGCAGCTGGCCTATCTAAGGAGAAATCACTCAGTTCTGCCTCCAGGACAAGACTTGTGACAATAAATGTCAACCTGAATCTGACCACAGCAGAAAAGAGGAGATGACATACTCTTTACCCATGATGAAATTTACAACAGAACATTATACATTATACACACATCAAATAACTTTATAAAGGGTTCGGGATAAACATATTCAGGCAACAAACATACATATTACCATAGAACACATTTTAATAAAGGTGCTAAATCATGCCTTAAATGACATATTTAAACGTTTACCAATTATCCTCCCCCCAGGACAATTAACAGGTTGGCATGAACCACAACACAGCTTAAGCCATTTGTTCTTTGTCAGGAGGGCTGGCTGTGTACGTGTACAGACAATGTGCTGTTGCTTTAGTTGTGTGAGTATTTCTGCAGTTTTTACAATGCTTGAGCGTTTTGCCCTTGTAGCCGTTAGGTTGCCATACAGACCTGATCACGGTACACTGTCTGCTGTCCAACTAAACCAGGTCTGTTCAACGCTGGTCCGACCAATCTGATTCCACGCTGCAAGATTGCTTCGAGCACGTGGACTGGGATATGTTCCGGAAAGCATCAGACAACAACATTGATGTATACGCTGATTCGGTGAGCGAGTATATTAGCAAGTGCATCGGTGATGTTGTACCCATAGCAACTATTAAAACCTTCCCCAACCAGAAACCGTGGATTGATGGCAGCATTCGCTCAAAACTGAAAGCTCGAACCACTGCTTTTAACCAGGGTAAGGCGACCGGAAACATGACAAACAGTATAGCAGAATTCAAACAGTGTAGCTATTCCCTCCGCAAGGCAATCAAACAAGCTAAGCAGACAACGTGTGTAAAACATTTAAATGTGTTAACCCTCGCAAGGCTGCCGGCCCAGACGGCATCCCTGGCCATGTCCACAGAGCATGCGCAGACCAGTTGGCTGGTGTGTTTACGGACATATTCAATCAATCCTTATCCCAGTCTGCTGTTCCCACATGCTTCAAGAGGGCCACCATTGTTCCTGTTCCCAAGAAAGCTAAGGTAACTGAGCTAAATGACTAACGCCCCGTAGCACTCACTTCCGTCATCATGAACTGCTTTGAGAGACTAGTCAAGGATCATATCACCTCCATCCTGCCAGACACCCTGGACCCACTCCAATTTGCTTACCGTCCCAATAGGTCCACAGACGACGCAATCGCAATCACACTGCATACTGCCCTAACCCATCTGGACAAGAGGAATACCTATGTAAGAATACAGCTCAGCATTTAACACCATAGTACCCTCCAAGCTCGTCATTAAGCTCGAGACCCTAGGTCTCGACCCAGCCCTGTGCAACTGGGTCCTGGACTTCCTGACGGGCCGGCCCCAGGTGGTGAGGGTAGGAAACAACATCTCCATCCCGCTGATCCTCCACACTGGGGCCTCACAAGGGTGCATTCTCAGCCCTCTCCTCTACTCCCTGTTCACCCATGACTGCGTGGCCAAGCACGCCTCCAACTCAATCATCAAGTTTGCTGACGACACTACAGTGGTAGGCTTGATTACCAACAACGACAAGACAGCCTACAGGGAGGAGGTGAGGGCCCTCGGAGTGTGGTGTCAGGAAAATAACCTCTCACTCAACGTCAACAAAGGAGATGATCGTGGACTTCAGGAAACAGCAGAGGGAGCAGCCCCCTATCCACATCGACGGCGCAGTAGTGGAGAAGGTGGAAAGTTTTAAGTTCCTCTGCGTACACATCACGGACAAACTGAAATGGTCCACCCACACAGACAGCGTGGTGAAGAAGGCATGAACAGCAACAGCGCCTCTTCAACCTCAGGAGGCTGAAGAAATTCGGCTTGTCACCTAAAACACTCACAAACTTCTACAGATGCACAATCGAGAGCATTCTGTCGGGCTGTATCACCGCCTGGTACGGCAACTGCTCCGCCCACAACCGTAAGGCTCTCCAGAGGGTAGTGAGGACTGCACAACGCATCACCGGGGGTAAACTACCTGCCCTCCAGGACACCTACACCACCCGATGTCACAGGAAGGCCAAAAAGATCATCAAGGACAACAACCACCCAAGCCACTGCCTGTTCACCCCGCTATCATCCAGAAGGCGAGGTCAGTACAGGTGCATCAAAGCTGGGACCGAGAGACTGAAAAACAGCTTCTATCTCAAGGCCATCAGACTGTTAAACTGCCACCACTAACATTGAGTGGCTGCTGCCAACATACTGACTTAAATCTCTAGCCACTTTAAATAATAGGAATTGGATGTAACAAATGTATCACTAGCCACTCTAAACAATTTTGTATATAATGTTTACATATCCGACATTACTCATATCAAATGTATACACTGTACTCTATACCATCTACTGAATCTTGCCTATGCCGTTCGACCATCGACTCAAATCTCTAGCCACTTTAATAATACAAAATTGGATGAAATAAATGTATCACTAGCCACTTTAAACGATGCCATTTATATAATGTTTACATATCCTACATTACTCATCTCATATGTATATACTGTACTCTATACCATCTACTGCATCTTGCCTACGCCGGTCAGCCATCGCTCATCCATATATTTATATGTACATACTCGTATTCATTTCTTTACTCTTTTGTGTATAAGGTAGTTGTTGTGAATTTGTTAGATTACTTGTTAGATACTACTGCATGGTCGGAACTAGAAGCACAAGCATTTCGCTACACTCGCATTAACATCTGCTAACCATGTGTACGTGACAAATGAAATTTGATTTGATTTGATTTGAACTGTGTTCTCCAAAACCCAACTAGGCTGCAGGGTGTTATTCTTAGCACACACACACACACACACACACACACACACACACACACACACACACACACACACACACACACACACACACACACACACACACACACACCCTCTAATAGGAAGGGCAAATGTGTCTGTTTGCAGAGGGCCCTGACTGCTTCATTATCGCAGCCTCTCACTTGAGCAGCACACAGATATTTTGGATTTGATCCAGGCCTTAATCTTACAAACCCAATCTCCCTGCATGATTGAGTAGGGCAAGCCTTATCGCCACCAGTCAATATCATATACCCGCTGGTGGTAAGTGATTTTCTCATGTAGATGCTTGTCAGATTGAACAAGGGCCAGGTTATTGATTATGTGATAACACTGTAGGCGATTGAACAGACTGGCTGTATGAGTAGGGCTGGGTGGTGGTGGTGGTTCCAGCGGCAGGGGTCCTTGGAGAATGTCTCTCCAGCAGGTCATTGCGCTGTGACAACAAAGACTGCGTCCCAAATTAACCTATTCCCTATGGGCTCTGGTCAAAAGTAGTGCACTTTATAGGGAATAGGGTGTCATTTGGGACGAAATGAAAGTCAACAGGGGTGTAATCTCTGTTGTCCTTAATGGGTGTGATCATGATGGTTTACCGCTGCCACCCTCTATATAATCCCCTGTAGAGGCCTCTACACGAGGGCTATGAAATGACAGTGGTGGCAGTTCCCCAGCTGAGAGATGCCTTTCAACGTGCCTCTCAGCAAAAACAATGGCTGCTTGTCTGAAGGGGGACCATTACTGTTGTCACTTGGTAGGACACATAAACACACACACACACACACACTACTTCTGTCCTTCGAAAATAAGAAAGGTCCCCTGCATCACAAAATATGTTTTCTGTAGCCTGATATATACTGAGTGCACAAACAATTTGGAACACCTGATCTTTCCATGACATGACTGACCAGGTGAATCCAGGTGAAAGCTATGGTCCCTTATTGATGAGGTGACAGTTTAAAGAAGGATTTTTAAGCCTTGAGACAATTGAGACATGGATTGTGTATGTGTACCATTCAGAGGGTGAATGGGCAAGACAAAAGACTTAAGTGCCTTTGAACGAGGTTTGGTAATAGGTGCTGACTTGTGTCAAG
Source organism: Brachymystax lenok tsinlingensis (assembly GCA_030435695.1). Taxonomy (NCBI): domain Eukaryota; kingdom Metazoa; phylum Chordata; class Actinopteri; order Salmoniformes; family Salmonidae; genus Brachymystax; species Brachymystax lenok. The sequence continues at coordinate 40,231,296 of CM059792.1, read as the reverse complement.
AATTGCAAAGCTGCTCGGTTTTTCACGCTCAACAGTTTCCCGTGTGTATCAAGAATGGTCCACCACCCAAAGGACATCCAGCCAACTTGATACAACTGTGGGAAGAGCTTTTGATATCTTGTAGGGGGTCAATATTAAGAAGGTGCAACTCAATATTAGGAAGGTGTCCTTAATGTTTTGTACATTCAGTGTATATTTTTACAGTTCTGTCATACATGGTTATGGATCAAGTTGCTGTAAATTAAGTCGGTACTTCCTTTTTTGGTGAATCAAACAATGACTATTACACTCAGCACATCTAATGATGTTGTTATTTTATGTCCTTAACGAACATGACATTCTATATTGCTCTTAGTATCCATACTTGAAGGTGAAATTGATTGATTTCCTGTCCTACAGCCTCAGCGCTATCCGCTCCGAAGCTCCAGATTTTTCCTCCTTCCTCCAACCTCCATTATTTGTGGCTCATAAAGCGCTTGCCCTGAAGCCTCTTCCTTTTGTTTTACCACCAGTCTATTACCTGCTTCCTCAAATATTACCACATGAAGAGAGGGGAGAGAATGAGAGAGAGAGACGAGGGAGAGAGAAGAGAGAGAGAGGAGAGAGAGAAGATAGAAGACAACCGAGCAAGGTTAATAGAAGGGCACCTGGGTAAATGAGTGTACAGCGCAAGACCCAACCCAGAAAGGAGAGTTAAAAGAAGGACGGGAATCAATGGAACAAACAGGGTGAAGGTGGGACCATTAATTATTAATGAGGCCACATTTTGGCTGATGGGGGAAAGACAGAATGAAAAGTCAGCCATTTGCAGGTAGGGGCACTGAGAACGGTGTGCTACACTGATGTGGATGAGATGAGGAGAATTTGCTAGACAGCCTACAGGCATGTGGGTGTATGGCGTTAAGAAATGATGCGGTGCTGTACAGACAGGCGGGTACTGTAGGCAACAAGGGCTGGCTACTATAGGCCCTGGTCAAAAGTAGTTCACTATAAAGGGAATAGGGTGCCATTTTACATGCAAACCAAGGACATGTGTATCAGTGTGATGCAAGTTGTGGGCCATAGGAATGAAGAGGTCTCGTTTCTTGAAGGGGGCTTCAAAATGAGGAAGTTTGCACTTGACATTAATGAAGTTATAGGCCTGCAATAAAGGAAAGGACTGGGACTGGTTGTTCCAATGTCAGTCCATTTGAAAAACATTACAAAAAACATGAAAGCAATTGGAGGGTTCTGATTTGAGTGTAATGTATGCTTTGAGAATGGATTACACAAGTGTATTTTCTTTATTGATTCAGTAAAAGAGATTCCTGGAAAATTTTATTTCATTAAATACAAAATCAAGACAGAAGAAAAAAATCTATCTGTGACCCCTGCACTTACTCTCATCGAGTCATGATTGTTGGGAGGCAGAAAATGTTTACAGGAGATAAGGAAACATTTTATGGATTCTTAAAATTAGCTTAGGGAACTGTAGCGTATTAACATTACTTGTGTAACTATCAAATCCTATTATTGCTGGTGAAAGTTGAGGAAAATATGTGAAAAGGACCGAATTATGAAAAAGGGTTATCGTCTCATTGGTGAGGAGTTAAAGGACTGGGTCGGAATAGATCTCTGTTGTCGGCCTGTTGAATGGGAAAGCCTTTAAAAACATATTATCCTGAACAAAGGAGTTTCCTAAGGACACATCCCCTACATGTGGGTGGTCCGGGGAATCGGGGAGCAGAGATATTACAAATGACTATGTGAGTAAAATGTATAGGAACCAGCCTGTAATTCCCACCCTTATATTCAATAAACCACTTCTGTTGAATTGAATGAGATGTTAAATTGCCCACTATCAATATAAGGCCCCTTGGTAAAAGTCATTTCAGACCTATGAATTGGATTGTTCCACCATTCACTTCAGGCCATGTTAATAGTCATTATGAATGCAGAGATAACCACTGACCATGACCTAAAAGGTGTTTAGTACCGCTAGAGTCCCTGGCAGGTAATTCAGAACTAGCCATGTGAGAGAAAGTCCATCATTGGATGATCTGCCTCGGTTTTACAAGAAGGGACTATCATTATTTTGTGCCATAATAGCAAAATGTAAGAGTGAAGTTAGCATTGATAAGATATTGGCTGCTGCATGTATTGTTTAAGATTTGTAGTGCCACATGGCTGGACTTATATGTATGCCACCACCTGATATTACTGCATGATTTACAATGCTGGTGACCCCCCAAATTTCGCTGCAGCTCCAACAGTGTCATCTTCCAGATTTCACTATAATTTTCCCAAAGCACTGTCCTCTGTCCATATCACTCCAGACAAGAGAAAATTACCTTTCATTACTAATTCAAACCACTCTACTCATCTCCCCCTAAACATGGTCATAATGACAGTAAAACACTGTAATCAACAGCAATGGAGAGGAAGACTGAGGACAATATTCACCATAGATAATGGCCAAATTAAATCGGGGCAGCTGACAAATGAGTGGTACCAACGCACGCAGGCTGGCGAGATAAGAAAGAAAAAAATGTATTAGATGAAATGAATTAAATGTTTGTGAGGCAGTCACTTTGAGAAGGACAGTCATTTCGCCATCGCTAGTAGCAATCATAAACATTATCTTAAAAGGAAAGGAAATGAAATTGAAATGACCCTCTTCTCAGTGATGATTACTCAGGAATGACATGGAGAAGAGAAGTGTGATGATTACTCAGGAATGATATGGAGAAGAGAAGTGTGATGATTACCCAGGAATGATATGGAAAAGAGAAGTGTGATTATCACTAAGGAATGATATGGAGAAGAGAAGTGTGATGATCACTCAGGAATGATATGGAGAAAATAAGTGTGATGATCACTCAAGCATGATATGGAGAAGTGAAGTGTGATGATTACTCAGGAATGATATTGAAAAGAGAAGTGTGATGATCACTCAGGAATGATATGAAGAAGAGAAGTGTGATGATTACTCAGGAATGATATGGAGAAGGGAAGTGCAATGATCACTCAGGAATGATATGGAGAAGACAAGTGTGATGATTACTCAGGAATGATATGGAGAAGAGAAGTGCAATAATCACTCAGGAATGATATGAAGAAGAGAAGTGTGATGATTACTCAGGAATGATATGGAGAAGAGAAGTGTGATGATTACTCAGGAATGATATGGAGAAGAGAAGTGTGATGATCACTCAGGAATGATATGAAGAAGAGAAGTGTGATGATTACTCAGGAATGATATGAAGAAGAGAAGTGTAATGATTACTCAGGAATGATATGGAGAAGAGAAGTGTGATGATCACACAGGAATGATATGAAGAAGAGAAGTGTGATGATTACCCAGGAATGATATGGAAAAGAGAAGTGTGATTATCACTAAGGAATGATATGGAGAAGAGAAGTGTGATGATCACTCAGGAATGATATGGAGAAAATAAGTGTGATGATCACTCAAGAATGATATGGAGAAGAGAAGTGCAATGATCACTCAGGAATGATATGAAGAAGAGAAGTGTGATGATTACTCAGGAATGATATGGAGAAGAGAAGTGCAATGATCACTCAGGAATGATATGAAGAAGAGAAGTGTGATGATTACTCAGGAATGATATGGAGAAGAGAAGTGTGATGATTACTCAGGAATGATATGGAGAAGAGAAGTGTGATGATCACTCAGGAATGATTTGAAGAAGAGAAGTGTGATGATTACCCAGGAATGATATGGAAAAGAGAAGTGTGATGATTACTCAGGAATGATATGGAGAAGAGAAGTGTGATGATTACTCAGGAATGATATGGAGAAGAGAAGTGTGATGATCACTCAGGAATGATTTGAAGAAGAGAAGTGTGATGATTACCCAGGAATGATATGGAAAAGAGAAGTGTGATGATTACTCAGGAATGATATGGAGAAGAGAAGTGCGATGATCACTCAGGAATGATATGAAGAAGAGAAGTGTGATGATTACTCAGGAATGATATGAAGAAGAGAAGTGTAATGATTACTCAGGAATGATATGGAGAAGGGAAGTGTGATGATCACTCAGGAATGATATGAAGAAGAGAAGTGTGATGATTACCCAGGAATGATATGGAAAAGAAAAGTGTGATTATCACCAAGGAATGATATGGAGAAGAGAAGTGTGATGATCACTCAGGAATGATATGGAGAAAATAAGTGTGATGATCACTCACGAATGATATGGAGAAGAGAAGTGTGATGATTACTCAGGAATGATATGGAGAAGAGAAGTGTGATGATCACTCAGGAATGATATGAAGAAGAGAAGTGTGATGATTACTCAGGAATGATATGAAGAAGAGAAGTGTAATGATTACTCAGGAATGATATGGAGAAGAGAAGTGTGATGATCACACAGGAATGATATGAAGAAGAGAAGTGTGATGATTACCCAGGAATGATATGGAAAAGAGAAGTGTGATTATCACTAAGGAATGATATGGAGAAGAGAAGTGTGATGATCACTCAGGAATGATATGGAGAAAATAAGTGTGATGATCACTCAAGAATGATATGGAGAAGAGAAGTGCAATGATCACTCAGGAATGATATGAAGAAGAGAAGTGTGATGATTACTCAGGAATGATATGGAGAAGAGAAGTGCAATGATCACTCAGGAATGATATGAAGAAGAGAAGTGTGATGATTACTCAGGAATGATATGGAGAAGAGAAGTGTGATGATTACTCAGGAATGATATGGAGAAGAGAAGTGTGATGATCACTCAGGAATGATTTGAAGAAGAGAAGTGTGATGATTACCCAGGAATGATATGGAAAAGAGAAGTGTGATGATTACTCAGGAATGATATGGAGAAGAGAAGTGTGATGATTACTCAGGAATGATATGGAGAAGAGAAGTGTGATGATCACTCAGGAATGATTTGAAGAAGAGAAGTGTGATGATTACCCAGGAATGATATGGAAAAGAGAAGTGTGATGATTACTCAGGAATGATATGGAGAAGAGAAGTGCGATGATCACTCAGGAATGATATGAAGAAGAGAAGTGTGATGATTACTCAGGAATGATATGAAGAAGAGAAGTGTAATGATTACTCAGGAATGATATGGAGAAGGGAAGTGTGATGATCACTCAGGAATGATATGAAGAAGAGAAGTGTGATGATTACCCAGGAATGATATGGAAAAGAAAAGTGTGATTATCACCAAGGAATGATATGGAGAAGAGAAGTGTGATGATCACTCAGGAATGATATGGAGAAAATAAGTGTGATGATCACTCACGAATGATATGGAGAAGAGAAGTGTGATGATTACTCAGGAATGATATGGAGAAGAGAAGTGTGATGATTACTCAGGAATGATATGAAGAAGAGAAGTGTGATGATTACCCAGGAATGATATGGAGAAGAGAAGTGCAATGATCACTCAGGAATGATATGAAGAAGAGAAGTGTGATGATTACTCAGGAATGATATGAAGAAGAGAAGTGTAATGATTACTCAGGAATGATATGGAGAGGAGAAGTGTGATGATCACTCAGGAATGATATGAAGAAGAGAAGTGTGATGATTACCCAGGAATGATATGGAGAAGAGAAGTGTGATGATCACTCAGGAATGATATGGAGAAAATAAGTGTGATGATCACTCAAGAATGATATGGAGAAGAGAAGTGTGATGATTACTCAGGAATGATATGGAGAAGAGAAGTGTGATCACTCAGGAATGATATGGAGAAGAGAAGTGTGATGATCACTCAGGAATGATATGGAGAAGAGAAGTGTGAATTACTCAGGAATAATATGAAGAAGAGAAGTGTGATGATTACTCAGGAATGATATGGAGAAGAGAAGTGTGATGATCACTAAGGAATGATATGGAGAAGAGAAGTGTGATGATTAGTCAGGAATGGTATGGAGAAGAGAAGTGTGATGATTACTCAGGAATGATATGAAGAAGAGAAGTGTGATGATTACTCAGGAATGATATGGAGAAGAGATGTGTGATGATCACTCAGGAATGATATGAAGAAGAGAAGTGTGATGATTACTCAGGAATGATATGGAGAAGAGAAGTGTGATGATCACTCAGGAATGATATGGAGAAGAGAAGTGTGATGATTAGTTAGGAATGATATGGAGAAGAGAAGTGCAATGATTATGGTGCTTCTTATTTATGAGACACTTTGTATTAGTTGAAAACAATACTGAAATGAAGCACACCAAGGAGAATCACATGAAAGTTATATTTATTTATTTGAGACTCCACAGTTGTCATGACGACTGTCTTTGTCTGTCTTGGTCAAGGTGGACTTGATAACCTACAGTATTTTGTTACCCACCATTCAACATCAAGCTGGCATCATCTATCTTTATAATCAATTCATTTCATTAAAAAGTTTGATCGTAACGTATACATTGTCTAAGGGTCTACTGCATGTGTATACATTACCTCCGCAATTGCACTTGACTGTACCTCCAACAATCCAATATTATCATTTTAGCTACTATGTCTATATTTCTCTAAATGATCTCTATGTCTTTGAAGATGTGTGCATCATCCGATAAAGTATGGCTGAGCGGATCTCGCGACCCGATTGGCCTGACAGCAGTTAAAACCAGCCTCCACCCAGCCTCCTCCTGACCACAGTTAAAACCAGCCTCCTCCTGACCAAAGTTATGACCAGCCTCCTCCTGACCAAAGTTATGACCAGCCTCCTCCTGACTACACTTTAAAACGAGCGTGTCTCTCTCTTCTCTCCGCCCCCTCTTTTACCCAGCTGATGCGGGTCAGTCAGGGGACGTTTGGGTGGAGGGAGAGCGACAGAGAGAGAAAGAGCGACAGAGAGAGAGAAAGAGCGACAGAGAGAGAGAAAGAGCGGGAGAGAGAGAGAGAGAGAGAGAGAGAGAGAGAGAGAGAGAGAGAGAGAGAAAAGAGGGAAGAGAGACGAGAGGGAGAGAGGTGAGGGAGAGATGGAGGGTAGAGAGAGGAGGGAGAGAGAGAGAGCGAGAGAGAGATGGTAGGCTTCGAGGGGACTCCTATGGTAGGTACACCTATAGCTCATCTCTTGGCAGTAGTACTGTAGACTACTTTATCACTGACCTCAACCCAGAGTCTCTCTGAGCGTTCACAGTCAGCCAACTGACACCCCTATCAGATCACAGCAAAATCACAGTCTACTTGAACAGAGCAATAGTCAATCATGAGGCATCAAAGCCAATGGAACTGAGTAATATTAAGAAATGCTATAGATGGAAGGAACGTAGTGTGGAAACCTACCAAAAAACAATTAGGCAACAACAAATTCAATCCCTTTAAGACAACTTCCTGGACAAAACATTCCACTTTAATAGTGAAGGTGTAAACCTGGCAGTAGAAAATCTTAACAGTATATTTGACCTCTCAGCTTCCCTATGGTTTGATGAAGAATGCAAAAACCTAAGAAAGAAATTGAGAAACCTGTCCAACCAAAAACATAGAAAACCTGTCTACGCCTTCACTATGGTGAATCACTAAAACAATCCAGAAATACACTACGGAAAAAGAAGGAACAGCACGTCAGAAATCAGCTCAATGTAATTGAAGAATCCGTAGACTCTAACCACTTCTGGGAAAATTGGTAAACACTAAACAAACTACAACACGAAGCATTATCTATCCAAAATGGAGATAAACCACTTCTCCAATCTTTTTGGCTCTATAACATAGAACAAACAGCAAAAACATACACATGATCAAATACAAATCTTAGAATTAACTAAAGACTACCAGAACCCACTGGATTCTCCAATTGCCTTGAATGAACTACAGGATAAAATAAAAACCCTACAACCCCAAAAGGCCCAAAGTATCCTCAGTGTTGATGGTATCCTCAATTAAATGATAAAATATACAGACAACAAATTCCAATTGGCTACACTAAAACTCTTTAACATCATCCTTAGCTCTGGCATCTTCCCCAATATTTGGAACCAAGGACTGATCACCCCAATCCACAAAAGTGGAGACAAGTTTGACCCCAATAATTACCGTGGGATATGACTCGTACATTTCCTCAGTGAAAACAATGTACTCAGCAAATGTCAAATTTGAATTTTTACCAAATTATGTTACAACAGACCATGTATTCACCCTGAACACCCTAATTGACAAACAAACAAACCAAAACAAAGGCAAAGTCTTCTCATGCTTTGTTGATTTCAAAAAAGCTTTCGACTCAATTTGGCATGAGGGTCTGCTATACAAATTGATGGAAAGTGGTTTTGGGGGAAAAACATATGACATTATAAAATCTATGTACACAAACAACAAGTGTGCGGTTAAAATAGACAAAAAACACACATTTCATCCCACAGGGCCGTGGGGTGAGACACGGATGCAGCTTAAGCCCCACCCTCTTTAACATATATATCAACGTATTGGTGAGGGCACGAGAAAAGTCTGCAGCACCCAGCCTCACCCTACTAGAATCTGAAGTCAAATGTCCACTGCTTGCTGATGATCTAGTGCTTCTGTCACCAACCAAGGAGGGCCTACAGCAGCACCTAGATCTTCTGCACAGATTCTGCCAGACCTGGGCCCTGACAGTAAATCTCAGTAAGACCAAAACAATGGTGTTCCAAAAAAGGTCCAGTTGCCAGGACAACAAATGCAAATTCCATCTAGACACTGTTGCCCTAGAGCACACAAAAACAATACATACCTTGGCCTAAACATCAGCGTCACAGGTAACTTCCACAAAGCTGTGAATGATCTGAGAGACAAGGCAAGAAGGGCATTCTATGCCATCAAAAGGAACATAAAATTTGACATACCTATTAGGATCTGGCTAAATATACTTGAACCAGTTATAGAGCCCATTGCCCTTTATGGTTGTGAGGTCTGAGGTCTTAACACCAACCAATAATTCACAAAATGGGACAAACACCAAATTGAGACTCAGCATGCAGAATTCTGCAAGAATATGCATGCAGGGCAGAATTAGGCCGATACCCGCTAATTATCAAAATCCAGAAAAGAGTCGTTAAATTCTACAACCACCTAAAAGGAAGCGATTCCCATAACAAAGCCTACAGAGAGATGAACCTGGAGAAGAGTCCCCTAATCAAGCTGATCCTGGGGGCCTGTCCACAAACAGACCCCACAGAGCCCTAGGACAGCAACACAATGAGACCCAACCAAATCATGAGAAAATTAGAAATTTTATCAGCATATCGAATGCGCGACCTGGGCTGGCAAAATTCTGGATCATTGCTACTCTAACTTTCGCGACGCATACAAAGCCCTCCCCTCGCCCTCCTTTCGGCAAATCTGACCACGACTCCATTTTGTTGCTCCCAGCCTATAGACAGAAACAGGAAACGCCCGTGCTCAGGTCTGTTCAACACTGGTCTGACCAATCTGATTCCACGCTTCAAGATTGCTTCAATCACATGGACTGGGATATGTTCCGGATAGCCTCAGACAACAACATTGATGTATACGCTGATTCGGTGAGCGAGTTTATTAGGAAGTGCATCGGTGATGTTGTACCCACAGTGACTATTAAAACCTTCCCCAACCAGAAACCGTGGATTGATGGCAGCATTCGCACAAAACTGAAAGCGTGAACCGCTGCTTTTAATTATGGCAAGGCGACCAGAAACATGACCGAATACAAACAGTGTAGCTATTCCCTCCGCAAGGCAATCAAACAAGCTAAGCGTCAGTATAGAGACAAAGTAGAGTCGCAATTCAACAGCTCAGACACGAGACATATGAGGAAGGGTCCACAGTCAATCACGGATTACAAAAAGAAAAACCAGCCCTATCGCGGACACCGACGTCTTGCTCCCAGACAAACTAAAAAACTTCTCTGCTTTGAGGACAATACAGTGCCACTGACACAGCCCGCTACCAAAAGCAGCAGGCTCTTCTTCACCGCAGCCAACGTGAGTAAAACATTTAAATGTGTTAACCCTCGCAAGACTGCCAGCCCAGATGGCATCCCTAGCCGCGTTTTCAGAGCATGCGCAGACCAGTTGGCTGGTGTGTTTACAGACATATTCAATCAATCCCTATCCCAGTCTGCTGTTCCCAGATTATTCAAGAGGGACACCATTGTTCCTGTTCCCAAGAAAGCTTGGGTTTACCTCCACATCACCCGAGGAACAGAGGAGGAGCAGGATGAGGGTACGGCTAAAGGCTATCAGAACAGGTCGTCTAGTGCATTGGGAACAGAGAATAAAAGGAGCAGATTTCTGGGCGTGGTAGAATAGATTCAGGGTATAATGTGCAGACAGGGGTATGGCGGAGTGAGAGTACAGTGGAGGTAAGCCCAGGCACCGAGTGATGATAAGAGTGGTTGCATCTCTGGAGGTGCTGGTAATACTGGGTGAGGTCAAAGCATGTGTGGGAGGTGGGACAAAGGAGGAATCTGAGGCATGTAGAGTGGGTCTAGGGGCTCCACTGTAAACTAAAACAATGATAACTATCCTAAACAACAGTAAACAGGGCATATTGACACTTGAGAGAGACATAAAGCAAAGCATAAGGCAAACACAGGTGTTGGTTGGGAGAGCTAGCTAGAACAACAACGGGTAAGACCGCAACGGCTAGTCAGCTAAGACGACAACAACAACAGGTAAAACTGGCGATGAATGGGCAGAGGGTTGGTTAGCAACACACAGGGCCTGAGTACGTGGCTGGGGCCGACAGAAAATTAAATAAAATAAAAATAAACAGAATGGAGTACCGTGATTAATGAATAGTCCTGCAGGCATCAGCTATGTAGTCGAGTGATTATAGGGTCCAGTGAACAGCAATAGATGGGGCAGGGAAGCCGCGAGGTAGTCGTTACTACGCCGGCTGCTCCGACGGAGGCCGGTTGCAGGCAGAGCGGATGGAGTAATCGTCAGCAGACCAGTCGAGGTGGTACGACGGGGCGTTGTGTCGACAGGGATCCAGATGGCGAGAGAGGTATTGTTGTTGCTAGCCGGGAGATGCGCCTGGCTCGCGGCTAACTGGAGCTAGCTCCAGGGCAGCGGGGTCAACCACTCGGTCACTCAGTGGCAGCTAGCTAGCTGTGGAGATCAGGTGTAGTGGTCCAAGGTTTACGGCAGGGATCCGGCATTGTAGTGGAGAAACAGTCCGATGGTGATAGGCTGGCGAGTGTTATCCGGGCTAAAAAAGGCTGCTGTCTGTGCAGAAGGTAAAGGCCGCTAGCGGTGGCTAACAGTGACTGAATAGCTAGTATCTGGTTAGCTCGCTAGCTTCCGATGGAATTCAGTCTAAAACAATAGCGGTTAGGTAACACATTGGGTGAGGCAGGTTACCGGAAGGTATATTTAATATGAAAAATGGAAAAGAGATATATACAAAAAGACGAAAAATACAAAAGTACATGAGGGGATGAACAAAAACACGTCTGCACTGCTACGGGGCGGCAGGTAGACTAGTGGTTAGAGTGTTGGACTTGTAACCGTCGTTCTGCCCCTGAACAAGGCAGTTAACCCACTGTTCCCCGGGTGCCGAAGACGTGGATGTCGATTAAGGCTGCCCCCTGCACCTCTCTGATTCAGAGGGGTTGGGTTAAATGCGGAAGACACATTTCGGTTGAAGGCATTCGGTTGTACAACTGACTAATAATGGTGACTTTGACCTGCACTTTTCCGGTGCGGGACATAGCACCCACTCAGCCCACGGATCCGGCCATATAGCCGGGCTGAACGCCATGCCTGGCTTGGACCTCAGTGCAGAGGAAGGCTCCGACCCTGGCACCGGGCTAAGAAGGCGCACTGGAAGCCTTTTGCGTGGAGCCGGCACATGTCTCACCGGGCTGGGAAGACGCACTGGAAGCATGGTGCGTGGAGCCGGCACAGGTTGCACCAGACTGATGACATGCACTTCAGGGCGAGTGCGGGGGGCTGGCACAGGACATACCGGACTGGGAAGGCGCACTGGGAGCCTGGTGCGTGGAGCCGGCACAGGTTGCACCGGACTGGTGACACGCTCTTCAGGGCGAGTGCAGGGAGCCGGCACAGGACGTACCTGGTTGGGAAGGCGCACTGGAAGCCTGGTGCGTGGAGCCGGCACAGGTTTTACCGGACTGATGGCACGCTCTTCAGGGCGAGTGCGGAGAGCTGGCACAGGACGTACCGGGCTGGGAAGACACTCCTCTAGGCGCCTGCGCTGCAGCTCATTCCTCGCCAATACCTCTCTTCGATATCTTTCCCTAAACTCCTTTATATTCCTCCATTCAGGCTCTGGCTCTCGCCTTGGCCATTCGCCCCATGTCCCCCCCACAAAAAAAAATCTTGGTATTTTTCCTCTTTGCCGCGGACTCTGGCGTCGTCGCTGTCCCTCTTCACTCCTCGGCGACACTCGCCAAGGAAGGGTCTCCCAACCCCCCAGAATCTCTTCCCAGGTCCAACTCTCCTTCACCGTTTTTGCACGCTGCTTGGTCCTGGAATGGTGGGTTATTCTGTCACGATTGTCTTGTGAATAAACGGACAAAGGCACAGCATGCGTAGAGTTCCACATTTTAATAGCCGTGAAACATACAAAACAAGAACATGCCTGATCATAACATATGTGCAGCGCACAGGCACTAACAAGAAACAATAACCCACAACACAGGTGGGAAAAGGAACAACTTAAGTATGATCCCCAATTAGAGGCAATGACACTCAGCTGCCTCTAATTGGGAACCATACCAAAACCAAAACATAGAAATAAACAACATAGAAAACCCAATAAACCCCCTAGTCACGTCCTAACCAAAACCACTATAGAAAACCCAGAGGGATATCTATGGCCAGGACGTGACAACACACACCATTGTAAATACAACCCATATTTTTGTTTATTTATTTTCCCTTTTGTACTTAACCATTTGCACATCGTTACAACACTGTATACATACATAATACGACATTTGCAATTTCTTTATTCTTTTGGAACTTCTGTGAGTGTAATGTTTACTGTTCATTTTTATTGTATATTTCACTTGTGTATATTATCTACTTTACTTGCTTTGGCAATGTTAACATATGTTTCCCATGCCAATAAAGCCCCTTGAATTGAATGGAATTGAGAGAGAGCAAATGAGAGAGAGAGAGAGAGAGAGAGGAGTGAGCGAATGAGAAAGAGAGAGAACCAATGCCCAGGTCAGCCTCCTCCCAGTATGGGTGAACCATTAGCAGCAGCTGTCTGAGACATCTGTCTGCTCCCATTACCGTCACAGCTGGATGACTCTGAGTGTGTGTGTGTGACGCACCCGGCTCCCTCTGTCTGAACGATGCATCTCCACTGCCTGCATCTCTTCTCTTCTCTGAACAGAAGCTGAGCAGAACAGGCCTCCTCCCAGCAGGTTCAAACCCAGGTTACAGTGGTGTAGTGCTGCTGCTACTCACTATCTGGACCCGCCAAGGGAAAGCGAAGAGGAATGATAAAAATAGCAAATGGATTTGACGTTATATTGAATGGTGGTACATTTTGCGAGGCAACTGGGAATCCAATTGCCTTATGAATGATTTGTTAGCACTCAATAATTGAGGAGTCTTCTGGAGAGATCCTATGAGCTGTTCTGTTTAGTTCAGACACCAGAAGGCTACTTGTGCATGTGATAACTGAATAGATGTTTCCCCTGGCAGGGCTCATGCCTCCCAACTACTGGCACTCACAATCAGGGATTTCATCAGGACCATACAGGCTGATGAATTAATTGTTGAAAGCTTGCAATCAATTTGCATTAGGATCTGTTTTTGAATCAGGATCATTATAATCATGCTGGGCTTTTAACATATAAGTCGGAAGTTTACATACACCTTTGCCAAATACATTTAAATTCCTGACATTTAATCCTAGTAAAAATTCACTGTCTTAGGTCAGTTAGGATCAGCACTTTATTTTAAGAATGTAAAATGTCAGAATAATAGTAGTGGGTCAGAAGTTTACATACACTCAATTAGTATTTGGTAGCATTGCTTTTAAACTGTTTAACTTGGGTCAAACGTTTCGGGTAGCCTTCCACAAGCTTCCCACAATAAGTTGGGTGAATTTTGGCCCATTCCTCCTGACAGAGCTGGTGTAACTGAATCAGGTTTGTAGGCCTCCTTGTTAGCACACGCTTTTTCAGTACTGCCCACAAATTCTCTATTGGATTGAGGTCAGAGCTTTGTGATGGCCACTCCAATACCTTGACTTTGTTGTCCTTAAGCCATTTTGCCACAACTTTGAAAGTATGCTTGAGGTCATTGTCCATTTGGAAGACTCATTTGCGACCAAGCTTTAACTTTGTGACTGATGTCTTGATGTTGCTTCAATATATCCACATAATTTTCCATCCTCATGATGCCGTCTATTTTGTGAATTGCACCAGTCCCTCCTGCAGCAAAGCACCCCCACAACATGACGCTGCCACCCCTGTGCTTCACGGTTGGGATGGTGTTCTTTGGCTTGCAAGCCTCCCTCTTCTTCCTCCAAACATAATGATGGTCATTATGGCCAAACAGTTCTATTTTTGTTTCATCAGACCAGAGGACATGTCTCCAAAAAGTACGATCTTTGCCCCCATGTGCAGTTGCAAACCGTAGTGTGGCTTTTTTTATGGCGGTTTTGGAGCAGTGGCTTCTTCCTTGCTGAGCGGCCTTTCAGGTTATGTCGATATAGGACTTGTTTTACTGTGGATATAGATACTTTTGTACTTGTTTCCTCCAGCATTGTTCTGGGATTGATTTGCACTTTTCGCACCAAAGTACGTTCATCTCTAGGAGACAGAACACGTCTCCTTCCTGAGCGGTATGACGGCTGCATGGCCCCATGGTGTTTATACTTGCGTACTATTGTTTTTACAGATGAACGTGGTACCTTCAGGCGTTTGGAAATTGCTACCAAGGATGAACCAGACTTGTGGAGGTAAAAAAAAAATAATCTGAGGTCTTGTCTGATTTCTTTTGATTTTCCCATGTTTTAAGGAAGGCCTTGAAATACATCCACAGGTACACCTCCAATTGACTCAAATTATGTAAATTAGACTGTTACGCACACCTCTTGGAGGAGGGAACGCAACACCCAGCTACTCTCAACTCCCCATGGAGTGAAAGAGGTATGGGATTGCAGGTGTGGGTACGGATGACAAGTCAGAGAATTTTACCGTTAACAGGGAATTTATTTCCTTCCCACAGTAATTTGGGGAAAAGGGGCTGGACAGAACCAAAGCAAAGAAAGTAAAAGTTAAAGAGCCCACTCTCCTACCTTACCTACTGTAACGCCCAGGCCTGGGTTTACAGGCTAGAGCGTTTTGGGTTCATTTTGGTTTAGGGGTTTTCACAGTTCTATGGTGTCTAGTTCTATGTTGGGTTAATGGCTCCCAATTAGAGGCAGCTGAGTCTCGTTGTCTCTAATTGGGAACCATTTATATGTTTGGGAATTGCACCTTAGTTTCGTGGGTTATTGTATGTTCATGTCATGATTATGTTAGGTTCATCAGGTTCTTGTCTAGTTAGGTTTCTCCGTTCGAGGTTTAGTTAGGGTTCTTCCGTCGTGGTTAGGTTTAGTTCTCTTTGTGTATAGTTTAGCATTTAGCGTTAGGGCTCTCGTCTTGTTCATCGTTTCCTTGTTTTGTTTTCGTTCTGTCCCGTGTATTATAATTAAATCATGTATTCTGGCTACATCGCTGCGTCTTGGTCTGTCCGTTCAGTAGAGAATCGTGACACCTACCCACTACTTACCTAAACTTAACGCCACCTGGCGCACAAACCAAAATACAGGAGGTGGTCCACCCAGGTCTTCCCTAGTGTGCATAGACAGAGTACATACTACGGGTATATGTATGCCCGAGGTGCCTTCCCCTTCCCCCATGGGAACAAATGAAACAGAATAATACAAACTTAAAGTGAACAATTTCACTAATCAAAAACACAGTCCTATGGCATACATAAACGTCAGCAGGACTGGCTAGAAGCTCTCCCTCAATGGAAAACTGGCTTTTAAAGCTGCCGAAGGAGTCGTAATTGCAGACAACTGTATCCCCTGACGAGAGTGCGGGGTCAGATCTCCAATCATCGATGGGGCCGACCAATCAGCTGCTTAGTATCCAGGAAGCCATTTCCCTGAAACACACACATACAAACACATACAAACCCAGAACACAGAAACTGGGGAACGTAACATAGCCTATCAGAAGCTTCTAAAGCCATGACATCATTTTCTGGAATTTTCCAAGCTGTTTAAAGGCACAATCAACTTAGTGTATGTAAACTTCTGACCCACTGGAATTGTGATACAGTGAATTATAAGTTAAATAATCTGTCTGTAAACAATTGTTGGAAAAGTTCCTTGTGTCATGCACAAAGTAGATGTCCTAACCGACTTGCCAAAACTATAGTTTGTTAACAAGAAATTTGTGGAGTGGTTGAAAAACAAGTTTTAATGACTCCAACCTGTGTATGTAAACTTCCGACTTCAACTGTAGTTATTTAATGGCGTTACATCATGTCAGGTCTTATATCATGTCACGTGTCCAATGTACTGCAGTTTGTACCCACTCAACACCTCAAGGCCTTTTATCAATATATTTCTGAGGTAATTATTCTGTCTATTTGTCTTTACTTTCACTATACCAAAATGAGCCTTTATTATTTAGATAAAGAGCTGATAAACTGGAAACACAGTTGTTTACACAGCTGTTTAGGAACAGACTAAAGTGGAGGACAAGAGAGAGGCTACATCCCAAATGGAACCCTATTTTCTGTATAGTGCACTGCTTTTGACCAAAGCCCTATGAGGACTCTGGTCAAAAGTAGTGCACTGCATAGGGAATAGGGTGCCATGTAGGACACATCCTCTGAGAGAAATATCCCCTCTGACGACATGGGCCATTCCAAGATATTAGCCTTGTTTAGCCTGTGGTGCCACTGTTTTCAATGTTCAATGTTTTCACTGTTTTCAATGGGTCAGGCCTGAGGCGAGGGAGGGAGACGAAATATGCAGAGCCCGTGTGGGCATCACGCCCCCAGCAAATAGACCTCATAAAGGAAATCTATAAGATTCCGAGGGGCTACATTAATTTTCATTACAGAGGTTGTCTCTGTGCAGTAACTGCACTGCGTAGGTGTGTAGGGGGTGTTGGAGGAGAGGAGAGTGTGAAGAGGAGAGGAGAGGAGAGGAGAGGAGAGGAGAGGAGAGGCTGGCTCATCCCTATTTTCTCTGTTTTACACCTTTTGCCATTTTCTGCACCCTCTGAGAAATTCGTCTTAATCACTGAATGGGAAGTATAATTGCATTTTTGGGTCAGCCAGATGGTACCTTTGTTGAGGAGATTAATTACCCCACCAGGCAACATTAATAAAGCAAATATTTGATGAGGAAATGCAATTTGCCAAAGTGAATGCATGGGCTCTGTAAACAGGTGAGATGCAGGCTAGAGTCTGCAGATAACCTGAGGGTAGATCATATTTTATTCCTTTTGTTTATAAGAGCAGAGCTCGCCAGAGAGAGAGCACGCCAGAGAGAGAGCACGCCAGAGAGAGCATGGTGGAAGAGAGAGCACGGTGGACAGCGAAACGGCCATTCATGCACCTGGCTGGTACCACAAAGGGCAGCTTAGTCTTACCCAGGACAGAAGAGACTGGTTCCTCATTGTCTCAGTGTACTTCTTTCCAAAATACACTTATTTTCAGGGTTGTATTAGCATTGATAACTGCAGTAGCCATTTCCCGCAGTCAAATGACCTAGTGGCCTCATGGGTGGAATGTTATACATTCTTTTCATAATTAATCAACATTATTTAAAAAAATCGGCAGAAAATCCAATCATTTTTTGTTGTTGTTCTGTCTTCTGTGAAGTGTAATATTGGGATGCAAACACTAAATTGAATACATTTCGACTCTATATCTGACATGGTCTATATCTATATCTGACATGGTCTTCTTTTTCTGGACTCTGATCTGGTTTTGACCTTTTTGCCTGTCCACGACCATTCTCTTGCCTACCCCTTTGTATTAATAAACATTGTAAGACTCCAACCATCTGTGTCTGCATTTAGGTCTCGCCTTGTGCCATGATACCATAACCATGTGTGAGGTGTATACTTTGGTTTCAAATTAGATTTGTTTAAGACTTGCAAAAACACACTGTGACCCTCATTTAGCCTGCTGCAGTGCAAGGTTAATTAAAGTAACTGTCCAGTGTTTAGGAAATATGACCTATAATTAATTACAATATGAGTGAAATACTTTTCCTTCTAATTTTAAAAAAAATGAAGTACGTTATAAAGCAGCTTGTATGTGTTGGAATGGTGTGGGCGTACCCCAACAACCAAATGGTGTGGGCGTACCCCAACAACCAAATGGTGTGGACGTCTACCGGTCATAAAAAATGTGAATGCGAATAGACACTGATTGGCCAGCTGAGCCAATGAGGAAGGATGGCATCATTCTTTATGAAGAAATAAAGCATTTTTGAAACAGTCTGAGATACAAGTTAGAGGTGGGTTTTTTTAAGTGTTTTTTTCTCCAATGTATGCTTTGGCCACATACGAGTTTAAGACGAGTCAACAACATTATGAACTAAAATAGTTACTTTAAAACACAATCAGGGCATGTATTTCAGCTTTGCCACTCTGAAAGAAGGATGAAAGTGTTGAGTGTAGTGGTGCAGGCTCACCTAAGAGCATGGAACTCATGTGGGCAGTACTTGTACTGTAGGGGGCTGATTCCGCATTTAAAGAGAAAGTAACATAGCTAGCATATCAGCAATTGTATGAGTTCAACTGAGTCATTTCTGTATACTGGCACAAAGACAACGAGAGAAAAATAAGAAAAAGATCAGGAAAAAATGTATACTGGTATCGTCCAGGCCCTAGAATCAACAGGACCATTGATGATGAAAGGGACTGAACTGCAGTCTGTATACGATGCATTCAGAAAGTATTCAGATCCTTTACTCCGTTTTTTGGGTGAAGCACCTTTGGCAGCGATTACAGCTTTGAGTCTTCGTGGTACAACGCTACAAGCTTGGCACACCTGTATTTGGGGAGTTTCTCCCATTTTTCTCTGCAGATCCCCTCAAGATCTGTTAGGTTGGATGGGGAGCATCCCTGCTCCCCATAAGAGATTGAAGGACTGTGAGTAGCAGTCCTTATAAGTCCAAACTTTGGTTTCTGTGTCTATTGACTGCTTTAAAGAATACCACCCAATATAACCTACAATTTAATCTCTTTTAGAGTTAGATTTTGAAGCTAAATTGAATGATGAAACTTATTGAAACATAGAAAATACGAGCAAAATCACTAGGAAGTATCAAGCCACAAGGCGAGACCCAGATGCAGACACAAGAGGCAGATGGTTGGAGTCTTACAATGTTTATTAATCCAAAGGGGTAGGCAAGGGGTAGGCAACTATTAAAACCTTCCCCAACCAGAAACCGTGGATTGATGATGGCAGCATTCGCGCAAAACTGAAAGCGCGAACTACTGCTTTTAACCAGGGTAAGGCGACCAGAAACATGACTGAATACAAACAGTGTAGCTATTCCCTCCGCAAGGCAATCAAACAAGCTAAGCGTCAATATAGAGACAAAGTAGAGTCACAACGGCTCAGACACGAGAGGAATGTGGCAGGGTCTAGAGTCAATCACGGACTACAAAAATAAAACTAGCCCCGTCGCAGACCACGACGTCCTGCTCCCAGACAAACTAAACAACTTCTTTGCTCGCTTTGAGGACAATACAGTGCCACCGACACGGCCCGCTACCAAAACCTGCGGGCTCACCTTCACCGCAGCCAACGTGAGTAAAACATTTAAATGTGTTAACCATCGCAAGGCTGCCGGCCCAGATGGCATCCTGGCCGTGTCCTCAGAGCATGCGCAGACCAGCTGGCTGGTGTGTTTACGGACATATTCAATCAGTCCCAATCCCAGTCTCCTGTTCCCACATGCTTCAAGAGGGCCACCATTGTTCCTGTTCCCAAGAAAGCTAAGTTAACTGAGCTAAATGACTATCGCCCCGTAGCACTCACTTCCGTCATCATGAAGTGCTTTGAGAGACTAGTCAAGGATCATCTCCATCCTGCCAGACACCCTGGACCCACTCCAATTTGCTTACCGTCCCAATAGGTCCACAGACGACGCAATAGCAATCACACTGCATACTGCCCTAACCCATCTGGACAAGAGAAATACCTATGTAAGAATGCTGTTCATCGACTACAGCTCAGCATTTAATACCATAGTACCTTCCAAGCTCGTCATTAAGCTTGAGACCCTAGGTCTCGACCCAGCCCTGTGCAACTGGGTCCTGGACTTCCTGACGGGCCGGCCCCAGGTGGTGAGGGTAGGAAACAACATCTCCACCCCGCTGATCCTCAACACTGGGGCCCCACAAGGGTGCGTTCTCAGCCCTCTCCTGTACTCCCTGTTTACCCATGACTGCATGGCCAAGCACGCCTCCAACTCAATCATCAAGTTTGCTGACGACACTACAGTGGTAGGCTTGATTACCAACAACGACAAGACAGCCTACAGGGAGGAGGTGAGGGCCCTCGGAGTGTGGTGTCAGGAAAATAACCTCTCACTCAACATCAACAAAACAAAGGAGATGATCGTGGACTTCAGGAAACAGCAGAGGGAGCAGCCCCCTATCCATATCGACGGGACAGTAGTAGAGAAGGTGAAAAGTTTTAAGTTCCTCGGCGTACACATCACGGACAAACTGAAATGGTCCACCCATACAGACAGCGTGGTGAAGAAGGCGCAAGAGCGCCTCTTCAACCTCAGGAGGCTGAAGAAATTCGGCTTGTCACCAAAAACACTCACAAACTTCTACAGATGCACAATCGAGAGCATCCTGTCGGGCTGTATCACCGCCTGGTACGGCAACTGCTCCGCCCACAACCGTAAGGCTCTCCAGAGGGTAGTGAGGACTGCACAACGCATCACCGGGGCTAAACTACCTGCCCTTCAGGACACCTACACCACCCGATGTCACAGGAAGGCCAAAAAGATCATCAAGGACAACAACCACCCGAGCCACTGCCTGTTCACCCCGCTATCCTCCAGAGGGCGAGGTCAATACAGGTGCATCAAAGCTGAGACTGAAAAACAGCTTCTATCTCAAGGCCATCAGACTGTTAAACAGCCACCACTAACATTGAGTGGCTGCTGCCAATATACTGACTTAAATCTCTAGCCACTTTAAATAATAGGATTGGATGTAACAAATGTATCACTAGCCACTTTAAACAATTTTGTATATAATGTTTACATATCCGACATTACTCATATCAAATGTATACACTGTACTTTAAACCATCTACTGAATCTTGCCTATGTCGTTCGGCCATCGACTCAAACCTCTAGCCACTTTAATAATTATAATCGGATTAAATAATGTATCACTAGCCACTTTAAACGATGCCATTTATATAATGTTTACATATCCTTCATTACTCATCTCATATGTATATACTGTACTCCATACCGTCTACTGCATCTTGCCTATGCCGGTCAGCCATCGTTCATCCATATATTTATATGTACATACTCGTATTCATTCCTTTACTCTTGTGTGTATAAGGTAGTTGTTGTGAATTTGTTAGATTACTTGTTAGATACTACTGCATGGTCGGAACTAGAAGCACAAGCATTTCGCTACACTTGCATTAACATCTGCTAACCATGTGTATGTGACAAATAAAATGTGATTGGATTTGATTTGAAGAGAATGTTCATGGACAGGCAAAAAAGTCAAAACCAGATCAGAGTCCAGGAGGTAAGGAGTGGCAGACAGGCTCGTGGTCAAGGCAGGCAGAATGGGCAGGCAGGAGGGTAGAGAGTCCAGAAACAGGCAAGGGTCATAACCGGGAGGACTAGAAAAAGGAGAATAGCAAAAGGAGTTTGGGAAAAACACGCTGGTTGACTTGACTAAACATACAAGACGAACTGGCACAGAGAGACAGGAAACACAGGGATAAATACACAGGGGAAAATAAGGACACATGGAGGGGTGGAGACAATCACAGGAACATGTGAAACAGATCAGGGCGTGACAGAAAGAACCATTTCAAATGATTATATCATCTGAGATCATGTTTTAATTAAACAAACTTTGACATCTAATTAAGATGAGATATACACTGTTTATAGAGATCGTTCGAGAAAAAATCCACCCAAAAACTATCTTTTGGTGTTTTTTTTTATTAGCTCACTGTTGATGCAGTCCCAAAATGTTTTGCATGTCAGCAATCAAAATACAGAGAGTGAAACTGTATGATGTGTTTTCTGTAGTTTGAAAGCTTGAAAACTTCATTGCTGACATGCAAAACATTTTGGATTGTATCAACAGTGGACTAATAAAAAAAAAGCACCAAAAGCTAGTTTTGAGTTGTATTTCCTTTGAGGAAGATACTGATGATCAATACGGCGGTTGCCATAGAGAGGCACTTACCTCAGGCGTCTAAAGAGTAAATGGTTTCGTAAGCAGTCTATGTGATGCTGTACGTACTTACATTCATGACTGACCACAGTGTCTGTGTCCCAAACGGAACCTTATTCCCTATATACGGCCATAAGACTCTGGTCAAAAGTAGTGCACTATATAGGAAGATGTGTCTGTATTGACCCCTCTTAGTGCTGTAAGCCGACGTGATAGTTGCCCTTTTCTTCTGTACTGAATGTGGCCAGACATTTAACTAAAAGCAGAACAGAATTACTAACCATCAAAGAGAACTGTAGAGTGCTAATGCTGCAGGTGATAATTAATTTCCAGAGCATTATCTGCATTAAAACTGAAATGTATGTCTCTTAGGATGGGAATGGGAATGAATACATCATGTAGACTAGTTCAGATTCTTGTTAAAGTGCTTTAATACCCATGCATTGGTAAAGCACATGGTTCAGACATAATAAGCAACCCTTTTTGGAGTCCAATGCTCTAAGTAAAATGTACCTTTATTAGAATAAAGATAATAATACAAATAATTACAACGCAGTAACATGTTATTACACTCATCTTAATGAAAAACGTACAGTATATCGACACTGGTATTAAAGCAACCTAAAGTAACTGGTATAAAACCATCCTCAGGTTACCAAAATACACCTGTGTTGTAAGGGCCAAGGGAACTGGGGACAGTATTACCTTCTCTCCTGTAGACCTGAGAAGCTAGTTATCTCCTCAAGGTCACTTTATGTCCCTCTCTCCATGGGGCTCCTCCTCTCACACTGGGTCTGCAATCAGGAGCCTCCTCTCCCCACCTCCCCTCCTCCCCTCTCCTCTTCCTTCCTCTCCTCTCCTCTCCTCTCCTCTTCCATTCTCTCCTCTTCCCTCCTCACTCCCTTCCTCTCCTCTTCCCTCCTTTCCTCATCCCTCCTCTCCTCTCCCCTCCTCACCTATCCTTTCCTCTTCCCTCCTCTCCCCTCCTCACCTCTCTTCTCTCCTCCTCTCTTCCTTCCTCTCCTCTCCTCTTCCCTCCTTTCCTCTCCACTTCTCTCCTCTCCCCTCCTTTACTCTTCCCTCCTCTCCTCTTCCCTCCTCTCCTCTCCTCTCCTTTTCACTTCCCTCCTCTCCTCTTCTCTCTGGACAGATGCATGTCGCCACTCCAACACCCCAGGCTTTACAACCTCACTCTAATTAAAACCAATGTTTCAGTTGTTGGTTAATCTATAGGCTATTGCAGATCCAACCTCCATCACTGATTGGTCTGGCCATTTCAAAGACCCTGGTAAAGGCAAACTAATTATTTTTGAAGGGTGACCTTTATAGGAAGAGTGTGAAGAATTCAGTCTTTGTGGTATACCTGACTAGATGTTTTACCTGTCCATACCAACAACGGATCTATGCAACCACTGTTGATGTGCCGCTTTTACTGTGCGTATAGAGACCACTTTTAAGTTGCTTACTCGTACAAGACTCGTAGTTGATATTCACTCCAAACAGTATACATGGAATGTTTGAAGTCATAGCTCAAAGGAATTACTTTTTTTTCATGTGTGATGGAATTCCAGATGCTTCAATCTACTGTAGATTACATTTCCTTTATAATAGGTCATCAAAAATAACAGGGAGCCGAATGACAGGTGGATATTTAACAAAATACTCTATATACTGTACACTGTATAACCAGAGGTTGGAGGGAAGTATTGAGGTGTTGTCTTTCCAACTGAACCTCAGTTATAAGTAACTATTTGATTTAGTGGTAGATGCTAAGAGAGATATTGCTTACTTTTCTGTGGCACTCACCTGGGACTCCTCTTTGGGGTCCTGGCCTGTAGGGATCCACGCCATCATTGAGGTGCCTCGGGCGCTCGGTGCAGCCGTGGAAAATAAAGGAAAAAGAGAGAAACAATCGCCTTATACAGATGTAGGATCTTAATTTGATCACTCTTTTGTCGCTGAGAATTTTTCTGCACAGCAGGAAATGTTAACTTTTTGGTTTATTCGAATTCAAAAGGCTTCTAAAATTTGTCATTTATAAATTTGAAAAATGTATCAACCCCTACCAAAAAATCCATTAATTCTAATCCACATTTCCTGTTGCTGCAGGATTATTTCCTGCAGTAGCAAACTGACTCAAATAAAGATCCAACATCTGTAGAAAGAAAATTCCCTGTCTAAAATTTCCTTGTGGCAATAAGTGAGTCTGATTCAGGCTCTGTATTAAATCACCTTTGGGGTCCTGAGTAAACCTGGTGGAGAGCCTGTCTCACCTTGCCTTTGTTCAGCCAAACACCTGCGATAACAGAAAGCGTTCGTTTTACACTGAGGGATGCATGCCCCAATCTCGTCATGGGGCTTTTTCTCGTCTTCTTTTCTTTTTAATCCACATTGTGTCTGGCCTTTTGTGGGGTTCTGATAGAAAGAGCACTTTCCACACAAAGACTCTCCACATTGTTGTACAGTGACAACAAATGAGTCTTTTGTGAATGGACTGAAGGTGCTCTTTCATTATGGTGCGGACAGAAAGAGAAATCTTCCTTCCTGGTTCCAGGTGTGGTCCCAGCAAACCTTGTCAAACAATGTTGATTGTGCTATGTGACAACATGTTTCTATTGCTCCCATGTGTCAGGGATGACAACACATTGCTTGTGCAATCATAGCTTTGATTAGAATGTAAATGACAGCGTCAGGCAATTTATTATAAACTGTCTATTTGTAAACTATCATTATAGCATTTTGTGGCAGTACAATGTATGGTTCAAGCTAATTGCAAATAGGAACCGTACCAGGGAACCACACTAAAACCAAATAAGGGTATCAAATTGATAACTGAGAATACCCTAGGTTCCACTCATTAATTTTGCAGACATCAGACACAATTTATCATGTCCACGGTATAACTGTGTATACAGTGGGGGAACTATCTTCTTTTTGGAGTCACACCATGACCTCTACTGGAGTCACACCATGACCTCTACTGGAGTCACACCATGACCTCTACTGGAGTCACACCATGACCTCTACTGGAGTCACACTATGACCTCTACTGGAGTCAAAATATGACCTTTACTGGAGTCACACGGACCTCTAATGGAGTCACACTAGGACCTCAACTGGAGTCACAATATGATCTCTACGGGAGTCAAACCATGACCTCTACTGGAGTCACACTATGACCTCTACTGGAGTCACACTATGACCTCTACTGGAGTCACACCATGACCTCTACTGGAGTCACACCATGACCTTTACTGGAGTCACACCATGACCTTTACTGGAGTCACACCATGACCTCTACTGGAGTCACACCAGGACCTCTACTGGAGTCACACCAGGACCTCTACTGGAGTCACACTATGACCTCTACTGGAGTCACACTATGACCTCTACTGGAGTCACACTATGACCTCTACTGGAGTCAAAATATGACCTTTACTGGAGTCAAAATATGACCTTTACTGGAGTCACACGGACCTCTACTGGAGTCACACTAGGACCTCTACTGGAGTCACACTACGACTTCTACTGGAGTCACACTACGACTTCTACTGGAGTCACACCATGACCTCTACTGGAGTCACACTATGACCTCTACTGGAGTCACACTATGACTTCTACTGGAGTCACACCATGACTTCTACTGGAGTCACACCATGACTTCTACTGGAGTCACACCAGGACCTCTACTGGAGTCACACTATGACCTCTACTAGAGTCACACCAGGACCTCTGCTGGAGTCACACCATGACCTCTACTGGAGTCACACTATGACCTCTACTGGAGTCACACTATGACCTTTACTGGAGTCACACGGACCTCTACTGGAGTCACACGGACCTCTACTGGAGTCACACTAGGACCTCTACTGGAGTCACACTATGACTTCTACTGGAGTCACACCATGACCTCTACTGGAGTCACACCATGACCTCTACTGGAGTCACACCATGACCTCTACTGAAGTCACACCATGACCTCTACTGGAGTCACACTATGACCTCTACTGGAGTCAAAATATGACCTTTACTGGAGTCACACGGACCTCTAATGGAGTCACACTAGGACCTCAACTGGAGTCACAATATGATCTCTACGGGAGTCAAACCATGACCTCTACTGGAGTCACACTATGACCTCTACTGGAGTCACACTATGACCTCTACTGGAGTCACACCATGACCTCTACTGGAGTCACACCATGACCTTTACTGGAGTCACACCATGACCTTTACTGGAGTCACACCATGACCTCTACTGGAGTCACACCAGGACCTCTACTGGAGTCACACCAGGACCTCTACTGGAGTCACACTATGACCTCTACTGGAGTCACACTATGACCTCTACTGGAGTCACACTATGACCTCTACTGGAGTCAAAATATGACCTTTACTGGAGTCAAAATATGACCTTTACTGGAGTCACACGGACCTCTACTGGAGTCACACTAGGACCTCTACTGGAGTCACACTACGACTTCTACTGGAGTCACACCACGACCTCTACTGGAGTCACACCATGACCTCTACTGGAGTCACACTATGACCTCTACTGGAGTCACACTATGACTTCTACTGGAGTCACACCATGACTTCTACTGGAGTCACACCATGACTTCTACTGGAGTCACACCAGGACCTCTACTGGAGTCACACTATGACCTCTACTAGAGTCACACTAGGACCTCTGCTGGAGTCACACCATGACCTCTACTGGAGTCACACTATGACCTCTACTGGAGTCACACTATGACCTTTACTGGAGTCACACGGACCTCTACTGGAGTCACACGGACCTCTACTGGAGTCACACTAGGACCTCTACTGGAGTCACACTATGACTTCTACTGGAGTCACACCATGACCTCTACTGGAGTCACACCATGACCTCTACTGGAGTCACACCATGACCTCTACTGGAGTCACACCATGACCTCTACTGGAGTCACACTATGACCTCTACTGGAGTCAAAATATGACCTTTACTGGAGTCACACGGACCTCTAATGGAGTCACACTAGGACCTCAACTGGAGTCACAATATGATCTCTACGGGAGTCAAACCATGACCTCTACTGGAGTCACACTATGACCTCTACTGGAGTCACACTATGACCTCTACTGGAGTCACACCATGACCTCTACTGGAGTCACACCATGACCTTTACTGGAGTCACACCATGACCTTTACTGGAGTCACACCATGACCTCTACTGGAGTCACACCAGGACCTCTACTGGAGTCACACCAGGACCTCTACTGGAGTCACACTATGACCTCTACTGGAGTCACACTATGACCTCTACTGGAGTCACACTATGACCTCTACTGGAGTCAAAATATGACCTTTACTGAGTCAAAATATGACCTTTACTGGAGTCACACGGACCTCTACTGGAGTCACACTAGGACCTCTACTGGAGTCACACTACGACTTCTACTGGAGTCACACTACGACTTCTACTGGAGTCACACCATGACCTCTACTGGAGTCACACTATGACCTCTACTGGAGTCACACTATGACTTCTACTGGAGTCACACCATGACTTCTACTGGAGTCACACCATGACTTCTACTGGAGTCACACCAGGACCTCTACTGGAGTCACACTATGACCTCTACTAGAGTCACACTAGGACCTCTGCTGGAGTCACACCATGACCTCTACTGGAGTCACACTATGACCTCTACTGGAGTCAAAATATGACCTTTACTGGAGTCAAAATATGACCTTTACTGGAGTCACACGGACCTCTACTGGAGTCACACTAGGACCTCTACTGGAGTCACACTACGACTTCTACTGGAGTCACACTACGACTTCTACTGGAGTCACACCATGACCTCTACTGGAGTCACACTATGACCTCTACTGGAGTCACACTATGACTTCTACTGGAGTCACACCATGACTTCTACTGGAGTCACACTATGACCTCTACTGGAGTCACACTATGACCTCTACTGGAGTCACACTAGGATCTCTACTGGAGTCACACTAGGACCTCCACTGAATTAAAACCATAACCTCTACTGGAGTCAAACCATGACCTCTACTGGAGTCACACTAGGACCTCTACTAGAGTCACACTAGGACCTCTACTGGAGTCACACCATGACCTCTACTGGAGTCACACCATGACCTCTACTGAAGTCACACCAGGACCTCTACTGGAGTCACACTAGGACCTCTACTGGAGTCACACTATGACCTCTACTGGAGTCACACTATGACCTCTACTGGAGTCACACTATGACCTCTACTGGAGTCACACTAGGATCTCTACTGGAGTCACACTAGGACCTCCACTGAATTAAAACCATAACCTCTACTGGAGTCAAACCATGACCATGGAAAACAATGGACTCAGGTGTTGACCAATGTAACATTTCTGTAACTCTACACAAATTGTAATCTCTGGTGAAGGTGTTTTGCTCATTCTTCATCTAAACAGCTATTTCAACATGACAGTGTTGATTTTAAGAAGTGATTTGATGATGCTTTAAAAACAGCTTAATCAAATCAAATTTATTTATAAAGCCCCCCTTACATCAGCTGATGTCACAGAGTGCTGTACAGAAACCCAGCCTAAAACCCCAAACAGCAAGCAATGCAGGTGTAAAAGCACGGTGGCTAGGAAAAACTCCCTAGAAGGCCAAAACCTAGGAAGAAACCTAGAGAGGAACCAGGCTGTGAGGGGTGGCCAGTCCTCTTCTGGCTGTGCCGGGTGCAGATTATAACAGAACATGGACAAGATTTTAAAATGTTCATAAAACAGGCAGAACAGTTGAAACTGGAGAAGCAGCACGGCCAGGTGGACTCGGGACATCAAGGAGTCATCAGGCCAGGTAGGCCTTGAGGAAGGGTCCTAATGCTCAGGTCCTCCGAGAGAGAGAGAGAGAGAGAGAGAGAGAGACTTTTTTGACTTTGTCTTTCTTTAATGAAACATCCTCATTTCATTAAAAACTCACCACCCCCCACCCCTTAAAAAAATAAAAACACCAAATTACATCCTGTACTGCATACACGCACCAGTCACCTTTCCCTATACCACACAAAACACCACACATCAAAATAACCAAAAAACCTTACCACTTCTACAACCGTATTTCCAAAACATCTTCCTCAACTATACAGACAGCCCCCACACACCATATCTCCTGAAACATCTCCACACTTTTTATCATTTTATAGAACTCAAATTCTACCTAAGGCGCAGAGACCATCCCATTAAATAATAGTAAAGGGTCTGTTATCCCCCCACCTTTGACCCTGTTCCTCCTTGTTAGCCAAATAGCCAACTTTGCCTGAGCAAACAGGAAGTTCAACAAAACACATTTAGCCTTCTCATTTTTCGAATACCTGTACCCTATTATAAACACCCCAACAGTAAAAACCACCCCCAACCTCTCACACAGACATTCCAACAGACATTAATGGCATTAACCTGGCGCACACAGAAAACACATGAATCACAGTTTCTTTTATAACACAGAAAGGACACCCCTGCCCGATTCCCGGTTCAACCCGTACCAACCAGCTGTTAGTGGCCAAGGCTCCATGAAGAACCCTCCACTGGAGGTCCCCCTGACCTCTTTGGTACTGGGGGTTTGTAAAGCCCCCTCCATCTAAAACCTACCATATTCTCCGCCCCACATACCCCCTGATGTGCCTTCACTCCTGTTAGGCTCCTAATGTTCCTCACCTAAACGCAGAGGTTGTAGAGGGCTTTACCTCCCACCCCTTCAAACTCCCCAAGGCTGTCACCTGCAGTGGTGGAAACATTGGTGGCCCCTCCCCCTTTGGCCACTCAAACACCCCCCTTACCGGCTCAGACAGTGCCTCCTGGACCTCCTCCAGGAATCTCTCCAGCAGCCTAAGAGACGTTATTCCTGTTTGTTGTGCCAGGACTTCCGGGGTTTTCCACCCCGTCCTCTCCCAGCAGTCGCAGGTCACCCAGCCTTAGTAAACCCGTTGCCATCAGTTGCCTCTGCAGGGTGGCCGACTGAACCGATCTCAAAGGGATGGCTGGGTTGTGGAAGATAGGCTCCTCCCACACCCACAGTCCAGGCTCTACACCCCATCTCGTGTGGCCCTTAGCAGCTGCCAGGCCCTCAGCACTGCGGTATAAAAGTCTGAGAGACCTGCTGTATTCATCCTCTCCAGCTTCATGAGGAACAGCTGCCGGTCCAGCCCTAATCTGCCAGCTCTCCTCAGCAGCGCGCATGCTGGTTCCCTCCAGCCAACATCAGTATGGTACAGCAGTCTCTGTGCCGCCTTTAGTCGGAATGCAGCCACCCTGCTCTCCAGTTCCACCAGGCCCTGTCCTCCTTCGTGGACGGTCATATACAACACTGCTGCCCTCAGCCAGTGATGGCCCGACCAGAAAAATTCTACCAGCTTGCGTTGCAGGTCTGCGAGCAGACCGGCGGGGGGGTTGAGGACAGCCAGTTTATGCCACAGGAAGATGCCACCAGGTTGTTGATTATCAGCACCCTCCCTCTATATGACACTTGGGACAGGAGCCACCTCCACCTGGCCAGTCTTGACACCACTGCCTGTGACAGCCCCTCCCAGTTCTTCCTGACCCACCTCTCCGAGCCCAGGTACACCCCCAACACTTTAAGCCCTTCACAACCCCACTGTAACCCCACCCCCTGGAAGCAGAGGAAGGGCCCTATCCCCCCATGCCCCACATAACAGAGCTTTGCTCTTGCCCCAGTTTACCTTAGCTGACGAAGCTCCCTCGTACACCTTCAGACTGGTCTCTAGTGCCTGCATATCCTGACCATCCCTGACCATCACAGAAACATCATCTGCATACGCTGACACTGCTATGCCTGTCACCACACCCATGCCTGTCCAGCACACTCCCTGCAGTCTCCTGCGTAGCAGGCCCAAAAAAGGCTCAATGGCTAGTGTATATAACTGCCCCAATAGAGGGCAGCCTTGTCTAATGTCTCGTCTCACCCAGATTGGCCTACTGAGCCCTCCTCCCACCTTGACCATACATGACGCCCCAGCATACAACATCTTCACACAGGTCAAAAAACTCTTCCCAAACCCAAACACAGACATCACATTAAACAGATACTCATGGTCCACTCTATCAAAAGCCTTCTCTTGATCTAAAGAGACCAGTCCAAAATTCACATCAGAACCTTTTGACAAGTCCAACATGTCCCTGATTAAGAACAAGTTGTCCGTGATTGAGCGTCCCGGTACACAATATGTTTGGTCTTTATGTACTATCGAGTCCAGATGGGACTTCAGTCTGTTAGAGAGGACCTTGGCAAATATCTTGTAGTCCGCACAAAGTAATGCCACCGGCCTCCAGTTCTTAAGTTCACACAAGTCCCTTTTTAGGCAGGAGAGTCAGAGCCGCCCGACGGCAGCTCATCGGCAACACTCCTACCTCGACGCATTCACGCAACACGCAAAAGAAATCCTGTCCAATTATTCCCCAGAATTTTTTATAAAACTCCACTGGGAGTCCATCAACCCCTGGTGCTCGACCGGGGACATCTGGGGTTACTGCCTCTGCCAGTTCATGGGACAACAGAGGAATGTCCATTTCATCCCTCTGTGCCAGAGAGAGCTTAGGGAGTCCTGCGAACAAGACCTGAGCACACACAGGATCACACATTTCTGCCCTATACAACTCAGTATAAAACTCCACAGTTCGCTCCCGCATCTCTCCCACCACAGAGGTCACCCGCCCATCAGAAAGCCGTAGACAATGCATACCCTTGGCTTCACCGCTCTGTCTTTCCAAACCAAAGAAGAAGGAGCTGGGAGCATCCATCTCCTTGAGCATGGAGAACCTAGCTCTTACAAGTGCTCCCTTTGCTTTAACCTGGAAAAAACTGCCCAGGTCCCTACGTAATTCAGCTAGATTAGCCTGGAGGCTTACATTGCCTTGCCCCACCATCTCTACCTCCATCTCACTAATACTACGCTCTAGTTCCCCCAATACTCTCCTAGCCTCTGAGGATGAGAGAGCTGTATACTGTTGACAGTAAAGCCGAATTTGGACTTTCCCCACATCCCACCATTGACTCAGAGACTCATACTCCTCTCTTTGCTGCCCCCACCTTTCCCAAAAAATCTGGAAACCTGAGCAAAAAGTGGCATCTTGTAAGAGCTTTACATTAAACTTTCAATAGGATGCCTGCCGGGGCCTGGTGAAATAGACAGCTGAGCCATGGTTATATGGTGATCTGAAAACCCCACTGGGAGAATGGTAGTGCCCAACAGCCTATTGCTCTGATTCCTGGACATGTAAAAACGATCAAGTCGCGCTGCACTCACCCTAGCCCCAAAGACCTTCACCCATGTATACTGTCTTGTTTTGGGATGTTTAGTTCTCCAAATATCCACTAGGTCGAACTGATTAATAATGTCCCTTAACACCCCACTGACACTGAATGAGGCTCTTCCCCATTTCTGTCTTTCGTAAAATCCATGGTACAGTTCCAGTCTCCGCGACCACCAGCATCTCCTCAGGCGCTACTTGTGAGAGTTCCTGTCTAAGACACCCAAATAGAACCCCCCTCTCTCTCCCTGTGTTAGGCGCATACACATTTATAAAGACAAAACCCTTGTTGTTAATTTCTGCTTTTACAACAAGCAGCCTACCCTTACACACCTCCTTTGAGGAGCAAATTTTTACAGACAGACCAGGTACAAAAAAGACTGCCACCCCTGCACTCAAATTTGTCCCATGGCTCAACACACTTGCCCCTTTCCACCAGAGCCCCCAATCGACTTCATTCAACACATCGCTATGCGTCTCCTGCAGAAACAACACCTGTACTTTTTTTCGTTTTACATATTCACCCAACACACTCCTCTTTCCCGCATCTCTGGCGCCATTTATATTGAGCGAGCCTACCCAAAGAGTCTCCATAAGAAGTGGGAGAAAAGCCAGCAAGGAAAGAGACCAATAGCAAAGCCCCAGTGCCAGAAAGAAACTACACATCTAAACAGTGTCTGAAGGTAGACCTTTACGCACGGTTGTGACCCACTTCCTCAACCTAAACCTTTTCCTGGGTGAGAGGACACCATGCCCCTCATTTTT
Source organism: Brachymystax lenok tsinlingensis (assembly GCA_030435695.1). Taxonomy (NCBI): domain Eukaryota; kingdom Metazoa; phylum Chordata; class Actinopteri; order Salmoniformes; family Salmonidae; genus Brachymystax; species Brachymystax lenok. Next base: position 40,197,809 of record CM059792.1, on the reverse strand, counting down.
CATAGCATGTTGTGCTGATCTTACAAACTTTCTCGGATCAGAAAAAAAAGTCTCAAGATTAACTTTTTCCCCTTGGTCTCATTCAGGAACCTTGTCAGTTCCCTCAATGTGTACTTTGGCCCTCTGCTTGACTGGCTGTCAGCTCCGGACCCATTGAAGAGGAGTCTGAAAGGAAAACCTCATCATCCTCTTCCTCATACTCACTTTCCTCATCTCCATCTCCCATCCTGACCACCTGCCCTTCCTCTCTGGTCAGGGCCTCCACCCCAGCACCAGGTCCCATAGTACCTTTGACCACACCAGCCTCTACACTTCCACCTTTCTTCTCCTCCTTTTTCTTTTTCCGCTTGACACCCTCCTCCTCCCCCCCTAGTCTCTTACACTTCCCCACTATACTCTCCTCATCCACTAGCATAACCTGACTAGACCCAACCTCATCTACACCACCCTCCATAGCATGTCTAGGCCCAGCCTCTTCTACACCAGCATCCATAGCATGACTAGTCCCAGCCTCAGCTACCCCACCATCTCTAGCCTGACTAGGCCCAGCCTCATCTACACCACCATCTCTGGCGTGACTAGTCCCAGCCTCAGCTACCCCACCATCTCTAGCCTGACTAGGCCCAGCCTCATCTACCCCACCATCTCTAGCCTGACTAGGCCCAGCCTCATCTACACCACCATCTCTGGCATGACTAGGCCCAGCCTCATTTACACCACCATCCTTGCCATGACTAGGCCCAGCCTCTGCATCTCATTGCCCCCTACACTTTGACCTTGTTTTCCCCCACTGGCACTTGTGCCCTCACCTTGTCTACGGCCTTTATGTGGACACGCAAAGCTCTTATGCCCCAAATCCCCACACTCAAAACACCGTAGACTATCTGTGCTGGCAAACCCTGCGTAGAGCCCCTCCTCATGCCTCACTTTAAAATGCACATTTAGCTGTTGCTCATTATTATTCAGAAACATAAACACTTGCCTCCGGAACGAAACAACGTGCTTAACGGCATCTGCCTGAAAACCTGCCGACAGTACACGAAAACCGCTAGCAAACTTACCAAAACGACTAAGCTCTTTCCTGATTTGATCATCCGTAATAAACGGAGGCAAATTTGCAACTACCACCCTTGTTGAAGGGGTAGCAAGAGGCAAAATTGACACCAACACACCCCTTACAAATATTCCACTAGCAATTAGTCTACCAACCAAATTTGCTCTTTTCATGAACACAACCACGGCTTTGTTTATTCTGGAAGCGGAATGTATAAATTCTGCTCCTACCTGTTCACCGACTGCAAGCAGAACCTCCTCCACTTTAACTCCATTCTCAGGAACACACCTGAATCCATGCCGATCGACAGCATCTCCTCCAGCTAGGCTGAGAAGCCATCACAAGACACCACACCTTACAAACCCCAGGAAACTAACTCTGTCCTTTTCCACCCTAACTTTGAAAAACCTGTGGATACCGCTAAAACAAATATTGCATTAACCCTCCACCATAGAAAAAAATAAAGAAAAGAACAGAATCAAGAAAATTAGTTAGGACAGAGCCCTCCACACCAAACACTCAAACTCCAAAAACCTCCCAGCATGCACTGCAAGAGAGAGAGAGAGAGAGAGAGAGAGAGAGAGAGAGAAGAAGAAAAAAAGAAAGAAAGAGAGAGATAATTAGAGAGAGCATACTTAAATTCGCACAGGACACCAGATAAGAGAAGAAATTACTCCAGATATAACAACGGACCCTAGCCCCCCGACACATAAACTACTGCAGCATAAATACTGGGGGCTGAGACAGGAGGGGTCGGGAGACACTGTGGCCCCGTCGGCGAAACCCCGGACAGGGCCAAACAGGCAGGATATAACCCCACCCACTCTGTCGAAGCACAGCCCCACACCACTAGAGGGATATCTTCAACCACCAACTTACCATCCTGAGACAAGGCCGAGTATAGCCCACAAGATCTCCGCCACGGCACCAGAAGCCAGTGACTCAGCCCCTGTAATAGGGATAGAGGCAGAGAATCCCAGTGGAGGGGAACCGGCCAGGCAAAGACAGCAAGGGTGGTTCGTTGCTCCAGTGCCTTTCCGTTCACCTTCACACTCCTGGGCCAGACTACACTCAGTCATAGGACCTACTGAAGAGATGAGTCTTCAATAAAGACTTAAAGGTTGAGACCGAGTCTGCGTCTCTCACATGGATAGGCAGACTATTCCATAAAAATGGAGCTCTATAGGAAAAAGCCCTGCCTCCAGCTGTTTGCTTAGAAATTCTAGGGACAGTAAGGAGGCCTGCGTCTTGTATAGTACTTATGGTCCTGTGTGGCTCAGTTGGTAGAGCATGGCGCTTGTGGGTTGTGGGTTCGATTCCCACAAGGGACCAATAGGAAAATGTACAGTGCCTTCAGAAAGTATTCAGATCCCTTGACTTTTTCCACATTTTGTTTCGTTTATTTCCCCTAATCAATCTACACACAATAACCCATAATAACAAAGCAAAAACAGATTATTAGACATTTTGGCTAATTTATAAAAAATAAAAAAACTGAAATATTACATTTACTTAAGTTTTCAGACCCTTTACTCAGTGCTTTGTTGAAGCAAATACACCTGTATTTGGGGGGGTTTCTCCCATTATTCTCTGCAGATCCTCTCAAACTCTTTCAGGTTGGATGGGGAGCATTGTTGCACAGCTGTTTTCAGGTCTATCCAGAGATGTTCGATCAGGTTTAAGCCCGGATTCTGGCTGGGCCACTCAAACACATTCAGAGACTTGTCCCGAAGCCACTCCTGCGTTGTCTTGGCTGTGCGCTTAGGGTCGTTGTCCTGTTGGAAGGTGAACCCTCGCCCCATTCTGAGGTCCTGAGAGCTCTGGAGCAGGTTTTCATCATAATTTTTCATCAAGGATCTCTCTGTACTTTGCTCCATTCATCTTTGCCTTCATCCTGACTAGTCTCCCAGTCCCTGCCACTGAAAACATCCCCACAGCAGGATGCTGCCACCACCATGCTTCACCGTAGGGATGGTGCCAGGTTGGTGCCAGGATGTGACGCTTGGCATTCAGGCCAAAGAGTTCAATCTTGGTTTCATCAGACCAGAGAATCTTGTTTCTCATGGTCAGAGTCTTTAGCTTTCGGCAAACTCCAAGCGGGCTGTCATGTGCCTTTTACTGAGGAGTGGCTTCCGTCTGGCCACTCGACCATAAAGGCCTGATTGGCCCAGTGCTGCAGAGATGGTTGTCCTTCTGGAAGTTTTTCCTATCTCCACAGAGGAACTCTGGACCTCTGTCAGCGTGACCATCAGATTCTTGGTCACCTCCCTGACCAAGGCCCTTCTCCCCCGATTGTTCAGTTTAGCCAGGTGGCCTGCTCTAGAAAGAGTCGTGGTGGTTCCAAACTTCTTCCATTTAAGAATGATGGAGGCCACTGTGTTCTTGGGGACCTTCAATGCTGAATAATTTTTTGGGTACTATTCCCCAAATCTATGCCTCGGCACAATCCTGTTTCGGCACTCTACGGACAATTCTTTCTAGCCTCATGGTTTGTTTTTTTCTCTGACATGCGCTGTCAGCTGTGGGACCTTTATATAGACAGGTGTGTGCCTTTCCAAATCATGTCCAATCAATAGAATTTACCACAGGTGGACTCCAATCAAGTTTTAGAAACATCTCAAGGATGATCCATGGAAACAGGAGGCACCTGAGCTCAATTTCGAGTCTCATAGCAAAGGGTCTGAATACTTATGTAAATAAGGTATTTCTGTTTTACACTTTTTATACATTTGCAAAAATTTCTAAAAGTCTGTTTTCACTTTGTCATGATGGGTTATTGTGTGTGGATTGCTGAGGATTTTTTTGTATTTAATCCATTTTAAAATAAGGCTCTAATGCACTCACTACTGTACATCGCTCTGGATAAGAGCTTCTGCTAAATTACCGTAATAGTAAGATGTACTTATTTGTCACAGCTTGGCTTCTCCCCTCTTCCCGTCTCGAAAACTGTAGTCTCCCACCCTGTTATGATTGGCCGGAAATCTCCTCCAGCAGAATTTGGAGAGTGCAATCCGTGGCATTGGTAGTGAAGGTCAGGGAGCGTGGCAACCTGCAGAGACATGATCCCGATGACAGTAGTCATAAATCTCCCACCATCACACGAGGCCATGCAGCCGCCGCACGGCTCCAAGCTGGGAACGCCAGGCAGAGATAAGAGCATGGTTATTACCGTCCCGACCCTCCTACCTCCCCTTCCTCTCCCTCTCTCTTCCCTGTCCCTTCTCTCCTCCACATACCTCTCCTCCTATCCTCTCTGTGTGCATCCCTATGGTCACTGGTCAGAAACAGTGCATGATATAGGGAATAGAGTGCCATTTTGGATGCAGGCTTTCTTTGTGGATGTGTGTGTATGGTAAGTCCTGACGCTGAGCTGTGATAGGGCAGGCATCACTCTGAGAGCCCCTTACTCTCCCTCTAATGAAGTCACTGGGAACACAGCTTTTCAATTAGACATGTCCAGGGGATTGGCTAAATTTCAAGCTATGATAGGGCAGGCATCACTCTGAGAGCCCCTTACTCTCCCTCTAATGAAGTCACTGGGAACGCAGATTTTCAATTAGACATGTCCAGAGGATTGGCTAAAGCTCAAACAAAAAAAAGAGCACACAAACAAAATGTTTACGCATGTGATGGTCCTGTGTGTAGCTGTGTAGAGAGTCAGGCGCAGGACAGCAGAATAGAGTAATCAAAGTAATTTACTCAAAATACACAATAAATAGCGGAAAACACACGAGCCCACAAAAACAGACTGAGTAACAACAAAACAATCAATCACAAAGAAATGGGGGGCGAAGGTTTAAATAAGGAACATGTAATTAGTGATTGGAAACCAGGTGTGTATTATGAAGACAAAAACATAGAAAATGAAAAGTAGATCGGCGGTAGCTAGAAAACCGGCGACGTCGACCGCCGAAATCCGCCCGGACAAGGAGAGGGACCAACTTCGGCTGAAGTCGTGACAACGCAACCGCAGTTGTGACTTTGATTATTTAGTTACATAAAAGCAATATATGGACATATGTTAATGGATAATAAAAATATCACATATTTAATGCAAATTTAACAACAAGGTTCAGAAAAACAACGACAACATTTTTTAAACCTAAAACAAAAGGGCACTTTAGAGACTGGAAGGACAACTGTGCATGTGCTTTGCACAGGTAGATCCATATCTGTGCATGAATCACAATTTCTGCAGATCTCAGTTTCAGAGGCCATAATCGTTCATCTCGGTCAACATTTTAGTTGGCATGATCTATAGGCACAGCCTGCGTGTGTTCTGTTGCAAGTTCTGTTTTTTCCTGATCTCTGAGTAGCCTATGAATGAGTGAGAGAAAATGGCATCCATCAGGTAAAATATGATACCATTTGAGACACAGTCATTATCTGAGTCTGAACATACAGTAGCTGCCATGCCATCTTTGTGATGCTCAACATCTAAATTGGAGCGTACAGAGAGGTGATGGGGCAGACAGCTGTGTCCCTGGGCCTGTTATGTCCTGACAGGACGTGACAGAGATGACCATCATGGCCATGTCAGTCAGTCACACCCTGGCTCCTTCAACCCCATCACAAGTTGCTAAGTGGTGGAAGAGAGAGGTGGAACTAGGGAGAGAGAGAGAGAGAGAGAGAGAGAGAGAGAGAGAGAGAGAGAGAGAGAGAGAGAGAGAGAGAGAGAGACGGTCCAGAATATGAATGGTACCCTCAAATAATGCTTTGATCTTTCATACTCTGCCTAGTTAAACATCTTTATTTTTATCTAAGCTGCCCTATAGTTCTCCTAACTTCAAAGACTCAATATTTCGGAGAACTATCACTCTTTCTAAATGACAAGATGGATTAATTGTTTAGCCTGCTGGAGCTGTTGCTGTTAAGACCTCAGATGTTTTGTATATATTTTTTATTTTTATTTTTTTATTTCACCTTTATTTAACCAGGTAGGCAAGTTGAGAACAAGTTCTCATTTACAACTGCGACCTGGCCAAGATAAAGCATACAACAACACAGAGTTACACATGGAGTGAAACAAACATACAGTCAATAATACAGTGGGAAAAAAACAAATCTATATAAAATGTGTGTAAATGAGGTAGGATAAGGAACATAAGGCAATAAATAGGCCATGGTGGCAAAGTAACTACAGTATAGCAATTTAACACTGGAATGGTAAATGTGCAGTAGATGAATGTGCAAAGTAAAAATATTGGGGTGCAAAGGAGAAAGATAAATAAATGACTATGGTAGGGGATGAGGTAGTTGGTTGGGCTATATGTACAGGTGCAGTGATCTGTGAGCTGCTCTGACAGCTGGTGCTTGAAACTAGTGAGGGAGATAAGTGTCTCCAGTTTCAACGATTTTTGTAGTTCGTTCCAGTCATTGGCAGCAGAGAACTGGAAGGAAAGGCGGCCAAAAGAGGATTTGGCTTTGGGGGTGGCCAGTGAGATATACCTGCTGGAGCGAGTGCTACGGGTGGGTGCTGCTATGGTTACCAGCGAGCTGAGATAAGGCGGGGCTTTACCTAGCAGGGACTTGTAGATGACCTGGAGCCAGTGGGTCTGGGGACGAGTCTGTAGCGAGGGCCAGCCGACTAGAGCATACAGGTCGCAGTGGTGGGTAGTATATGGGGCTTTGGTGACAAAGCGGATGGCACTGTGATAGACTGCATCCAGTTTGCTGAGTAGAGTGTTGGAGGCTATTTTGTAGATGACATCGCCGAAGTCGAGGATCGGCAGGATAGTCAGTTTTACTAGTGCAAGTTTGGCAGCATGAGTGAAGGAGGCTTTCTTGCGAAATAGAAAGCCGATTCTAGATCTAATTTTGGATTGGAGATGTTTAATGTGAGTCTGGAAGGAGAGTTTACAGTCTAGCCAGACACCTAGGTATTTGTAGTTGTCCACGTATTCTAGGTCAGAGCCGTCCAGGGTAGTGATGCTAGTCGGGCGGGCGGATGCAGGCAGCGAACGGTTGAAAAGCATGCATTTGGTTTTACTAGCGTTTAAGAGCAGTTGGAGGCCACGGAAGGAGTGCTGTATGGCATTGAAGCTTGTTTGGAGGTTAGTTAACACAGTTTCCAAAGAAGGGCCAGAAGTATACAGAATGGTGTCGTCTGCATAGAGGTGGATCAGAGAATCACCAGCAGCAAGAGCGACATCATTGATGTATACAGAGAAGAGAGTCGGCCCAAGAATTGAACCCTGTGGCACCCCCATAGAGACTGCCAGAATCGGACAACAGGCCCTCCGATTTAACACACTGAACTCTGTCGGCAATGTAGTTGGTGAACCAGGCGAGGCAATCATTAGAGAAACCAAGGCTGTTGAGTCTGCCGATAAGGATGTGGTGATTGACAGAGTCGAAAGCCTTGGCCAGGTCAATGAATACGGCTGCACAGTAATGTCTCTTATCGATGGCGGTTATGATATCGTTTAGTACCTTGAGCGTGGCTGAGGTGCACCTGTGACCAGCTCGGAAACCGGATTGCACAGCGGAGAAGGTACGGTGGGATTCGAAGTGGTCAATGATCTGTTTATTAACTAGGCTTTCAAAGACTTTAGAGAGGCAGGGCAGGATTGATATACAGTGGGGGAAAAAAGTATTTAGTCAGCCACCAATTGTGCAAGTTCTCTCACTTAAAAAGATGAGAGAGGCCTGTAATTTTCATCATAGGTACACTTCAACTATGACAGACAAAATGAGGATAGAAAATCCAGAAAATCACATTGTAGGATTTTTAATGAATTTATTTGCAAATTATGGTGGAAAATAAGTATTTGGTCACATACAAACAAGCAAGATTTCTGGCTCTCACAGACCTGTAACTTCTTCTTTAAGAGGCTCCTCTGTCCTCCACTCGTTACCTGTATTAATGGAAAATAAGTATTTGGTCAATAACAAAGGTTTATCTCAATACTTTGTTATATACCCTTTGTTGGCAATGACAGAGGTCAAACGTTTTCTGTAAGTCTTCACAAGGTTTTCACACACTGTTGCTGGTATTTTGGCCCACTCCTCCATGCAGATCTCCTCTAGAGCAGTGATGTTTTGGGGCTGTCGCTGGGCAACACGGACTTTCAACTCCCTCCAAAGATTTTCTATGGGGTTGAGATCTGGAGACTGGCTAGGCCACTCCACGACCTTGAAATGCTTCTTACGAAGCCACTCCTTCGTTGCCTGGGCGGTGTGTTTGGGATCATTGTCATGCTGAAAGACCCAGCCACGTTTTATCTTCAATGCCCTTGCTGATGGAAGGAGGTTTTCACTCAAAATCTCACGATACATGGCCCCATTCATTCTTTCCTTTACACGGATCAGTCGTCCTGGTCCCTTTGCAGAAAAACAGCCCCAAATCATGATGTTTCCACCCCCATGCTTCACAGTAGGTATGGTGTTCTTTGGATGCAACTCAGCATTCTTTGTCCTCCAAACACGACAAGTTGAGTTTTTACCAAAAAGTTCTATTTTGGTTTAATCTGACCATATGACATTCTCCCAATCCTCATCTGGATCATCCAAATGCTCTCTAGCAAACTTCAGACGGGCCTGAACATGTACTAGCTTAAGCAGGGGGACACGTCTGGCACTGCAGGATTTGAGTCCCTGGCGGCGTAGTGTGTTACTGATGGTAGGCTTTGTTACTTTGGTCCCAGCTCTCTGCAGGTCATTCACTAGGTCCCCCGTGTGGTTCTGGGATTTTTGCTCACCGTTCTTGTGATCATTTTGACCCCACGGGGTGAGATCTTGCTTGGAGCCCCAGATCGAGGAAGATTATCAGTGGTCTTGTATGTCTTCCATTTCCTAATAATTGCTCCCACAGTTGATTTCTTCAAACCAAGCTGCTTACCTATTGCAGATTCAGTCTTCCCAACCTGGTGCAGGTCTACAATGTTGTTTCTGGTGTCCTTTGACAGCTCTTTGGTCTTGGCCATAGTGGAGTTTGGAGTGTGACTGTTTGAGGTTGTGGACAGGTGTCTTTTATACTGATAACAAGTTCAAACAGGGCCATTAATACAGGTAACGAGTGGAGGACAGAGGCAGATGCTTCAAAGACAGATGCTTCAAAGATTTCAACTATTTTAAGGCAATCTGACTAACCTCCAAAGTTGATTTCCAAACTGTAACAAGAGTTGATAGAGGCTTTTCCCAAGCATGTAAAACAAAAATGTGAGGAAGACCTGGTAGAAGCTATTGATGATGATAATAATCAAATAATAATATACTTAAATGACTGCAGTTTAAGACCATCCGTTCACATGTTCCAGAAGGCATTCTTGCCCCCTCAAAAAACGCATTTCGATAAAAATAAAAACAATTACGTTCGAATGGCTCTCCTGTGAAGTAGTGACCCCCGACAAACGCCTAGTTCCCTGAAACGAGTCACATATGCCAGTGTAACTGAATAAAACAGAATAACATGCACTCTGAAATGTCATTCCTCTGTTGGAGGTGTAAAACACAAAAGGGGACATATTTTGAAAATGTTATGGTCTTGTGAAGGCTGGCTGAATTCTGTCAGAGTAGGACTTTTATCTCAGCATGTCTACAGATTCTCCTTTCTCCCTCTTTGTGTTTGCTTGTAAATGTTGATACTGGAGACTGTTATAAAATGAAACTGTGAAACCAAGCATCAGAGAAATGCATTGACACTAATTGGAAGGTTGGTGATCCTCCCACATTGTCACAATGGATGACAGAAAGTTATGTATTACTGGATTTGATTTATTACCAGATTAAGGGTATACTGGGCAATTTTCATAAGGTCTGGATGCCTTATATGGAATACGGTACGACAAAATGAGTCTGTATTGAAACATGCCCTTGTCAGGGGAGATACCTACAGTATTTAGGCACTACCTAGCTGCTGGGCTGGTCATTCCTGGCCCTGGGGGTCTACCAACCTGTGGGTTGTTACTCTGGCCTTGGCATAACATTCCCAAAACCAATAATAATGTTTCACTAATATCCTAAAGCTGTGTGAATGTAAAAAGAGATCTACAACACTATTAGGCCTATGAGATACATTTTATGGAGGATCAAATCAAATTGTATTTGTCACATGCGCCGAATACAACATGTGCAGACCTTACCGTGAAATGCTTACTTACAAGCCCTTTTTAACCACCAACGCAGTTTTAAGAGTCAAGAAAATATTTACAAAATAAAGTAAAGTAAAACATTTTCAAAATAGCAACGGGGCTATATACAGGTGGTGGTACCGAGTCAATGTGCGTATTTTTTTTGAAAAACGAACAAGAAATTGTAGTTTATCCAGGGGGCTCATGAAAAGGACACTAGTGTTTTGGCGCGCGTGAATGGGGTGCGCGCTCTTCATTATTTCTCTTCCCTATTGAACATACTATTCTCAGACTGAAATATTATTGTTTATTTAGATATTAGATAACCTGAGGATTAATTAGAAACATTTTTTGACTTGTTTGGACGAACTTTATCGGTAACTTTTTGGATTTCTTTGTCTGCATTTTGAATGAGTGGATTACAGAACTCAATGGCGCCAACTAAACAGACTTTTTCGGATATAAAGAAGGACTTTATCGAACAAAACAACCATTCTTTGTGTAGCTGGGACCCTTGGGATTGCAAACAGAGGAAGATCTTCAAAGGTAAGTGATTTACTTTATCGCTATTTTTGATTTTGTAACGCCTGTGCTGGTTTGAATAATATGTTGGAAGTGGGGGGCTGTCCTCAGATAATCGAATGTTCTGCTTTCGCCGTAAAGCCTATTGTAAATCCGACAACGCGGTTTGATTACCAAGATTCTAAGCTTTTGAATGATGTATAATAATTGTATTTTCATGAATGTGTAATATAACTTTTTTTGTCATTTGAATTTGGCGCTCTGCATTTCACCGGATGTTGAAGAGGTTTTAAGAAGCCTTTTGGACCTAGACATGGCACTCCGGTACCGCTTGCCGTGCAGTAGGAGAGAGAACAGTCTATGACTTGGGTGACTGGAGACCTTGACAATTTTTAGGCCCTTCCTCTGACACCGCCTGGTATAGTGGTCCTGGATGGCAGGACTCTTGGCCCCAGTGATGTACTGGGCCTTACGCACAACCCTCTATAGCGCAGTTGCCATACCAGGCGGTGATGCAACCAGTTTGGATGCTCTCGATGGTGCAGCTTTAGAACTTTTTGAGGATCTGAGGACCTATGCCAAATCTGTCTCCTGAGGGAGAATAGGCGTTGTCTTGCCCTCTTCACGACTGTCTTGAATGTGATGTGTCTGTGTGTTAATGGGCTTTTTTGTTTCCAAACCTGAAAATATTGTTGTTAGATTTGTTAGGCTATTGGTTAAATGTGCAACACAATATTGATTATTTAATTACCTTTCATCTAGTCTTATCAATCACCTAGCTTGATGACTGGGGGCATTTTTGCTTGCTTTTTGTTGTTCTAAATAGAGACGGCTAGAAGGGCCATGGATCATATTGGATTGTGTAGAAATACAGGTAGTGAGCTTTAGATGCCCCCCAAAAATCTGTGGGAGGACCCCCAGACCCCCCGCCATGTTATGTCTCTCCCACTTCTAAAACCAATGTTGCGCCCCTGATATTAAGGTGTGGGACATTCATTGTATGACAACAAAACATTTGCAGATCTATTTCGCTCCAGCAGATAGCATTGTCTGTCCATTCACAATTCACCTTTGGGAGCATGGCGGCTCTCAACACCTGACAACAGAAAGTCGGTCATAGGATTTAAAACTGGCGTGGAAGCGAGCAACCCATGAGCAATCTTTTCTATGAACCATTCGAGCAGGAAAAGCTGGATCCCATGTGCTAATTAACATTGCACACCACACGGGTCCTCTCCCGAAATGGGTCTCGCTGTATGATTGTACAATCCAGTTTTAAAGTTTTAAACTGCGAATTGTTTTTACCTTGCAGCAGAATAGGGGGCTCTGCCCTACGCAGAGAAGAGGATCAGCATCTACCCAGACCTGAGTGCCAAACTGCTAAAACAGAGGGCAACTTACAATGAGGTGAGATCACAGCTACGCAAGCTAAATCATCCACCCAGCAAAACTCATCTTGACCTTCCAGAACACAACACACACATTCTCCACTGCCAAGGAAGCTCAATACTTTTTTGAGAATCACTTCAAACCCAACACACAAAGGGACGATTTGACAGATGGAACCCCATTATGACTGGCTCAATATCCAGGTATGCTATACATGCACAATCACGCAGCCTAGCCTATGGCTATGATGCTGCTCTCAGCGTAAGACAATGATGACACCCCCCTCAAGTGGGTATAAGGAACAGTATTACTATTATTGCTGAGTATTGGACTTTGTTATTATTATATTGCCTATGGTGGTAACGTCTGCTTCCAGCTCACACTCTCAAACACATAGATCCCCTGAACGCAGCTCACTCTCCAGATCCCAATCACCTGAATTCTGATCACCTGTTCACACACCTGTATGTCATTTACACACTCTATTTAGTTCAGTTCTTTGCACTCCATCATTGTGAGGTATTGTTTGTTTTGTGACACACTTCTATTCGGAGCTCTGTTTTCCTGTGATTTAATCCTCCCGTGTATGATAGTTTTTGCCAGCCTCACTAACGACGCCTTTTGCCTATTCTCTGCCTGTACTTTAGCTTTTCGGATTTCCTGTTATCTACCTATTGCTTGATCTCCCGGACAACGTTACTAGTCTTTTCCCTGCCTGTACTGTTGGCATTTTTGGACCCCTGTGTATGACCTTCTGCCTGCCCCTGCACCCAGCTACCTGCCTCCTCCTGTGGTCCTTTACAAATAATCACCTGCTGCGCTCTGCGCTTGAAACCATCTCTCTCTCTCCCTCATGTTCATTACAGAATACCTCACCTAAAACGACGGATGGATTCAGCGGAGCTGCATCTACGTCTAGCCCGATAGGTGGAACAGATTGATGAACTCTGCGACCTCCTTCGCCAATCCATTCCTGCTTCACCGATATCAGGTGCCACAGCCTCCTCTCGTTCATCCTCCCTTATATCCATGCCTAATAAATACGACGGCTCCCCAGCGAAATGTCAAGGATTTATCATGAATTGTAACCTGTACATTGACCATCACCCCGCTGGACTTCGTCATCTCCCTACTCACAGGCAAAGCTCTGGATTGGGTCACAGCCCCGTGGGCCACTCAAAGTTCCGATCTGTCCTCTGAATCATGTTTCCACGCCCTCTTCAAGGAGGAGTTCGACCATTCAGTTTCAGGTTGTCACACCGGGGACCTGTTATGTGAGCTGCGACAGGGCCGTCGCTCCACCACTGAGTATGCCCTTGAGTTCCGCACCATGGCTGCCGGCAGTGGATGGAGTGAACCAGCTCTCCTTACAGTCTACCAGGGGGGTCTTAAATCATGTGCTACAGACCGAACTGGCCTGTAGAGGAGATTTAACAGACCTAAACCAATACATCTGGTTGTCCATATCCATTGGCAACCTACTGGTGGACCGCAGACCTATACAGTTGCCCATTGCCTGAGAGTCTTCCATGCATTCTCTCGTCCACCATGGTCCAATAGCCCCGAACCCATGCAGCTCGGCCGCACCCCTCTCACGCCTGCCGAGAGACAACGGAGGTTACGTGAAAACCTGTGCCTCTATTGTGGAGAGAGAGTAACCACCTACTCACTAGCTGTCCGATTTGCCCCCCCACAAGGGGGTGACCACAACCCCCCCGCTTCCACCCGGGTAAGCACCTCCACGTTATTTAATATTACCAAAAGGCAGTTTGGTATCCCGGCTCTTCTTTCTGCTAACGGGGTCACTCAGTTTGTGGAGGGACTAGTGGACTCGGGGGTCGCAGGAAATTGAATTGACAAACAATTGGCAATACTCTGGGACGAACAAACTCTCGGAACTGGTCGTGTGACTCGCATTACCAAAAGTATCGGTAACCTTCCTAGGGTTCGTGCTGACACCAGGAAGGGTCAACATGGACGAAGGCAAAGTCACGGCCGTGCTTAACTGACCCAAACCTACCACCGTAAAGGAACTACAATGGTTCCTAGGGTTCTCCAACTACTACCGCCAGTTCATCCGAAACTGCAGCAGCACAACCGCTCCTCTCTCAGCTCTCACCAGCCAAAAAAACCATACCCTCCAATGGACCAACACCGCCCTTACTGCCTTTGAGACCTTGAAACGCTTCTTCACCTCTGCACCCATCCTTTTGTTCTGGAGGTGGATGCTTCAGAGGTCGGCGTAGGAGCGGTTCTTTCTCAGCGGGTCAGGACACCTCCCAAATTACACCCATGTGGCTTCTTTTCCAAGAAACTGTCACCTGCTGAGAGGAACTATGATGTCGGGAACCGAGAGCTTCGCCATGAAGCTAGCTATCGAAGAGTGGCGCCACTGGTTAGAGGGAGCTCATCACCCATTCCTTGTCCTTAACGACCACCGCAATTTGGAGTACTTACGAAGTGCTAAGAGGCTCAACCCCAGACAGGCTCTCTGGGCACTCTTCTTCACCCGCTTCAACTTCACCGTCAACCTATCTGCCCGGCAAGAAAAATGTGAAGGCTGATTCCTTATCCTGTCTATTTGACTCCCCTTCCTCTAATCCAGCTCCCAAGCCCATTCTGCCTCCGTCTTGCGTCGTGGGACGCATACAGTGCGGAATCCAATCAGCAGTCAAAGAGGCCCTATGCCACGACCCAACACCTCCCGACACCCCTGCAGGCAAGACCTACGTTCCGGCGTCCGTCAAACCCCAACTAATGCAGTGTTGACACCCCTCCTGGTGTCAACACAAAACCTAGGAAGGTTACCATAGTAACGTGAAAGGCGCTCTTCTCAGCCTTGACATAAAGACGGTGGTCCTGTAGCCATTGGAGGACCTGTTGCACATGTTGTAAGTGTTCTGCAATGGAGTGAGAGTGGATCCCCTAGCTGTGATGAACGCCGTCTTCCACTTATCCCCACTTCGGATACGGACCAGGTTGTAAGCACTACGTAGGTCCAGTTTGGAGTAGATGGTAGCCTGTCCAACTTGTTCTAGTGCGGCCAGAATCAGAGGAAGAGGGAAGTGATTCTTGATGGTAAGGTTATTGAGGGGTCGGTAATCTATGTAGGGACAGAGACTACCATCCTTTTTTTTTTTTTTAAGAAACTGGATGCTGCCAGAGACGTGGATGGACGGATGAATCCCATGTCGAGGGCCTCTTCTATATAGGTATATAAGTGGTAGATCCGACCCTTAGGGGGCGATGCCCCAGGAAGGAGGTCGATCACGCAGTCCTCCAGGCGATGAGGGGGCAGAATGGATGCCTTTTTCTTGCTGAAGACACTCAGAAACTGGGAACATACAGGTGGGATGTGGGTTGGAATGGCAGACTACGATTCTTCTATAGAATAGGCGATGGCAGGGTCGTGAAGGCTTAACTTGTTAGGGAGTGGCAGCTGAGGGGTCGGTTTTGGAGAGCCTGGCGTGCCCAAAGTAAAATGCCTCCCATTCAGGCCCAGAAAATAGGATATGCAGATATTTGGTACCATTGGATAGGAAACACTCTGAATTGTCCAAAACTGTTAACCATTTGTCTGTGAGTAAAACAGAACGCATATAGCAGGCGAAACCCCGAGGAATTTCTGTCCTGGAACAAGTGATTTTGACACATTGCTCATTTGGGAACCCCTCCCTTATGAAAATGACCATATAAGGGCATATGAATGCAGTACCCATCGCTTCCTTTAGATGTCAACAGTCTGGAGACAGTGTAAAATTTCATTTTGGATGAATAAGACCAGAGAATAAGAGCAAACCAGGAAGTGTATCTTTTATGTCAACAGTACCCGGCGCGCGCTCCCGAGAAGTCGCGCAGTGTCTTTTTTACCGTCGTTATCGATCAGTTTATATTCCGGTTGATTTATAAAAGTAAATATACGTAAAAGTGTTCCTAAGGATACATTTAAAACTATGTTTGATTGTTCTTGGACAAGTTTATAGGCATAAGATGAATGAGTTTGCGTCACGTTTCAATGGAGGAGTGGAGGCTGTCGTTTCTGATTATAACGCGCGAACCAAATGGAGGATTTATGGATAAAATACATTACTTTTTCTAACAAAAGAACCATGGATTGTCTTCGTTGGACACTTAGGATGACCTCAGCAGAAGTTCTTCAACAGGTAATTGATTTGTTTTCGCTGTGAAATGTGTTATGTGTGTGCCATGATGGCTAATCGATTCATGGCTATGGGAAAAATATGTGAGGTGCTACCCTCAAACAATCAAATGTGCTGCTTTCGCCGTAAAGCCTTTTTGAAAACTGACCGCTGTGATATTGCCAAGAAACAGAGCTTTTGATGAGTATGGAACACTTGTATATTGGTGGATGTTTAATAATTCAACTTTTGGATTTTGAATTTGGCGCTTTACATTTTACCTGGTAGTGTCGGGAGCAGCCCGCTAGCGCCCCAGTGATCCCTGAGAAGTTAACCAGGGGTGACCGAGGATCAAAGTCAAAGTCACCATTATTAGTCAGTTGTACAACCAAACGCCTTCAACTGAAATGTGTCTTCCGCATTTAACCCAACCCCTCTGAATCAGAGAGGTGCGGGGGGCTGCCCTAATCAACATCCACGTCTTCGGTGCCCGGGGAACAGTGGGTTAACTACCTTGTTCAGGGGCAGAACGACAGATTCTTCTAAAACCAATACATCTGGTTGTCCATATCCATTGGCAACCTACTGGTGGACCGCAGACCTATACAGTTGCCCATTGCCTGAGAGTCTTCCACGCCTTCTCTCGTCCACCATGGTCCAATAGCCCCGAACCCATGCAGCTCGGCCGCACCCCTCTCACGCCTGCCGAGAGACAACGGAGGTTACGTGAAAACCTGTGCCTCTATTGTGGAGAGAGTAACCACCTACTCACTAGCTGTCCGATTTGCCCCCCCACAAGGGGGTGACCACAACCCCCCCGCTTCCACCCGGGTAAGCACCTCCACGTTATTTAATATTACCAAAAGGCAGTTTGGTATCCCAGCTCTTCTTTCTGCTAACGGGGTCACTCAGTTTGTGGATGGACTAGTGGACTCGGGGCCGCAGGAAATTGAATTGACAAACAATTGGCAAAACTCTGGACGAACAAACTCTCGGAACTGGTCGTGTGACTCGCATTACCGAAAGTATCGGTAACCTTCCTAGGGTTCGTGCTGACACCAGGAAGGGTCAACATGGACGAAGGCAAAGTCACGGCCGTGCTTAACTGACCCAAACCTACCACCGTAAAGGAACTACAACGGTTCCTAGGGTTCTCCAACTACTACCGTCAGTTCACCTGAAACTGCAGCAGCACAACCGCTCCTCTCTCAGCTCTCACCAGCCAAAAAAACCATACCCTCCAATGGACCAACACCGCCCTTACTGCCTTTGAGACCTTGAAACGCTTCTTCACCTCTGCACCCATCCTTTTGTTCTGGAGGTGGATGCTTCAGAGGTCGGCGTAGGAGCGGTTCTTTCTCAGCGGGTCAGGACACCTCCCAAATTACACCCATGTGGCTTCTTTTCCAAGAAACTGTCACCTGCTGAGAGGAACTATGATGTCGGGAACCGAGAGCTTCTCGCCATGAAGCTAGCTATCGAAGAGTGGCGCCACTGGTTAGAGGGAGCTTATCACCCATTCCTTGTCCTTAACGACCACCGCAATTTGGAGTACTTACGAAGTGCTAAGAGGCTCAACCCCAAACAGGCTCTCTGGGCACTCTTCTTCACCCGCTTCAACTTCACCGTCAACCTATCTGCCCGGCAAGAAAAATGTGAAGGCTGATTCCTTATCCTGTCTATTTGACTCCCCTTCCTCTAATCCAGCTCCCAAGCCCATTCTGCCTCCGTCTTGCGTCGTGGGACGCATACAGTGCGGAATCCAATCAGCAGTCAAAGAGGCCCTATGCCACGACCCAGCACCTCCCGACACCCCTGCAGGCAAGACCTACGTTCCGGCGTCCGTCAAACCCCAACTAATGCAGTGTTGACACCCCTCCTGGTGTCAACACGAAACCTAGGAAGGTTACCATAGTAACGTGAAAGGCGCTCTTCTCAGCCTTGACATAAAAACGGTGGTCCTGTAGCCATTGGAGGACCTGTTGCACATGCTGTACGTGTTCTGCAATGGAGTGAGAGTGGATCCCCTAGCTGTGATGAACGCCGTCTTCCACTTATCCCCACTTCGGATACGGACCAGGTTGTAAGCACTACGTAGGTCCAGTTTGGGACGTAGGTCCAGTAGATGGTAGCCTGTCCAACTTGTTCTAGTGCGGCCAGAATCAGAGGAAGAGGGAAGTGATTCTTGATGGTAAGGTTATTGAGGGGTCGGTAATCTATGTAGGGACAGAGACTACCATCCTTTTTTAGGAAAAAAAGAAACTGGATGCTGCCAGAGACGTGGATGGACGGATGAATCCCATGTCGAGGGCCTCTTCTATATAGGTATATAAGTGGTAGATCCGACCCTTAGGGGGCGATGCCCCTGGAAGGAGGTCAATCACACAGTCCTCCAGGCGATGAGGGGGCAGAATGGATGCCTTTTTCTTGCTGAAGACACTCAGAAACTGGGAACACACAGGTGGGATGTGGGTTGGAATGGCAGACTACGATTCTTCTATAGAATAGGCAATGGCAGGGTCATGAAGGCTTAACCAGGGGTGACCAAGGATCAAAGTCAAAGTCACCATTATTAGTCAGTTGTAAAACCAAATGCCTTCAACTGAAATGTGTCTTCCGCATTTAACCCAACCCCTCTGAATCAGAGAGGTGCGGGGGGCTGCCCTAATCGACATCCACATCTTCGGCGCCCGGGAAACAGTGGGTTAACTACCTTGTTCAGGGGCAGAACGACAGATTTTTACCTTGTCAGCTCAGGGATTCAAACTTGCAACCCTCCAGTTACAAGTCCAATGCTCTAACCACTAGGCTACCTGCCGCTGGTTCTTTAGGCATAGACAACACCATTAAATCAAATCAAAGTTTATTTGTCACTCGCTCCGAATACAACAGGTGTAGACCTTACAGTGAAATGCTTACTTACAGGCTCTAACCAATAGTGCAAAAAAGGTATTTAGGGAACAATAGGTAAGTAAAGAAATAAAACAACAGTAAAAAGACAGGCTATATACAGTAGCGAGGCTATAACAGTAGCGAGGCTACATACAGACACCGGTTAGTCAGGCTGATTGAGGTAGTATGTACATGTAGTTATGGTTAAAGTGACTATGCATATATGATGAAAAGAGAGTAGCAGTAGCGTAAAAAAAGGGTTGGCGGGTGGTGGGACACAATGCAGATAGATAGTCCGAGTAGCCAATGTGCAGGAGCACTGGTTGGTCGGCCCAACTGAGGTAGAATGTACATGAATGTATAGTTAAAGTGACTATGCATATATGATAAACAGAGAGTAGCAGCAGCGTAAAAGAGGGGTGGGGGGGCACACAATGCAAATAGTCTGGGTAGCCATTTGATTACCTGTTCAGGAGTCTTATGGCTTGGGGGTAAAAACTGTTGAGAACAGTCTATGACTGGGGTGGCTGGGGTCTTTGACAATTTTTTAGGGCCTTCCTCTAACACCGCCTGGTATAGAGGTCCTGGATGGCAGGCAGCTTAGCCCCAGTAATGTACTGGGCCGTACGCACTACCCTCTGTAGTGCCTTGCGGTCAGAGGCCGAGCAATTGCCGTACCAGGCATTGAAGTCAACATGGGCCAGCATCCCTGTGGAATTTTCGACACCTTGGTTTACAGGGAGGGTTTTCTGGGTGGGGAACGGAGTCTCCCTGTGGGTCTTGTTTTTGGTTACACATCCATGGGGTTATCAACACTAAAGAAAACAATTATATAATTAATAGAACATTCCTTTCTGAAAAACAATGGCAACACTAGCTATTCTCTCTTAGAATTTGAAGGCCTACATTCTCCTATGAAATGTTCCAGCTGTCTTGATATCCTAGCAAGAAACCATATTGATATAGCAGTGCTCTTAGAAACGCACCTGCTCCATCAGGACGCACATAAAAGGCAGAACCATTTGTACAAATTGGCTGCTTTTTCATCAGCCCCAAACAAAACTAAGGCTGTAATCATAATGATACATCAGAAACTCAAAATCACCATCTTGGGTAAAGGCGAAGACAAGGAAGGCAGAATCACATACCTTAAATGTATTCATAATGGAAATAAAATTACCTTTATTAATGTGTATGCTCCAAATTCATATGATCCTACGTTTGTAGATTCTCCAAACAGCATATTGTTAGAATTAACTGAATTCCATCCTGTTATTGGGACGGACATGAATGCCATTTTGGGCATGCTGGACAAGTCTAATAAGACCAACTACAATCCACGGACAACCAAGCCTCTCCAACATAAACTCTCTGATTACAATGTCATTGATGCCTGGCGAGCATATTATCCTAAAGCAAACGAGAGCACATTCTCCCGAATCAATTTTATATTATTATCAACTACACCTCATCTTTTTGAAATTTGACATAATGAGCTTGTCCGATCACCACGCCTACTACTGCCATTTCAAATGTCAGAATCTCCTAAAAGAGCCACAAGATCGCTTTTCAACGCTTCATTACAACAAAATCTTGTGATCAATTTGTGATCAATTTGAAATGTAACTAATGAATTCATAATGATTATTACAAATTCTGTCGATTACTCCCGGATCCTATGAGATGCCACCGAAGGTTTTATTAAAAACAGTGCAACTTGATTAGACCGCCTCCCGAGTGGCACAGCGGTCTAAGGCACTGCATCGTAGTGCTAGAGGCATCACTACAACTGCCCGTGATCTGGAGTCCCATATGATGGCGGACAATTGGCCAAGCGTCGTCTGGGTTAGGGAGGGTTTGGCCCGGAGGGGCTTTACTTGGCTCATCGTGCTCTAGCAACTCCTTGTGGCAGGCCTGCAGGCTGGCCCCGGTTGTCAATTGAACAGTGTTTCCTCCTACACATTGGAGCTGCTGGGTATGGTGGGTTATGTTTTGGAGGACACATGACTTGACCTTCACCTCCCGAGCCTGTTGTGTAGTTGCAGCTATGAGACAAGATCAAATTTGCAGAGAAAAAGGGGATAAAATACAAAAAAAAAAAAAAATAATTAAAAACATTGCAACTGCATTTGCATCTGGGTTGAATAAATCACAATGAAAGAAGATGTCAGCATTGGATATGTTGTTAACTGCATTCGAGCGTTATTCAAAACAAATGCTTTATTCAGACCAGGTAGCTATTACTCTTTCCAAAGTCAAGACAGAACCTAATTTATTGATAAGACAGAGAGCAGACTTTCCCAACCATTGAGTTAGACTCAACCATTACTTCCATGGTAATCGTCCCAGTCGTCTACTGGCCAACAAGCTATGCAGTAATGATCAATTAGTTGATATAGCAACTATTGTATCTGAACCTAAATTAATCAATCAACGATTCTACCGCTTCTATAAAGAACCGTACTCCCCTGATTGTAAATCCACACCAAGCCAGACGAAATCTTTTCTAAAATAATTAAAACCTCCTCTTCTCACAACAGAGGATGCCGTCTCATTGGGAGTCCAAATCTCTCTCAGTAGCTAGGTTTCCATCCAATTGGCGACAGATTTTCAGGTGAATATTCTAAAATCTGCATAAAAACAATATGTGCATTTTCCCACCAGAAATGTGTTTCCATCAAATGTACTTGTCCACAGGTTTAAATTAATCTGAACAACACTTTAATTGGAACAGAATATGGAAAAATATTACCTTGACATCCGTAATCCGAACCACCATGAAATTGGCCCCAAATCCTAACTATTCACTGTGTCCCCTGAATCAGGTCGGCACATTCCTTCATATGATGTGGGAGTGCCCTGCAGTTAAATGCTTCTGGGACAAAGTTACAAAATTCATTGAAGTGCATCTACAGTACTATGTTACTCAATAATGATAACTCCTTGAATCTATCAATTAACTTCTTAGGGAGCAGCTCCCGAGGTGACGGTTTTGAAGAGCCTGGTGTGCCCAAAGTAAAATGCCTCCCACTCAGGCCCACATAATTAGTACTATTGGATAGGAAACACTCTGAAGTTTCTAAGAGTGTTAAAATATTGTCTGTGAGTATAACAGAACGGATATGGCAGGCGAAAACCCAAGGAATTTCTGTCCTGGAAAAAGTGATTTTGACACATTGCCTCATTTTGAACCCCTCCCTATTGAAAATGACCATATAAGGGAGTAAGAATTCAGTACCTATTGCTTCCACTGGATGTCAACAGTCTCTAGACAGTGTTTTGATTCTATTTAGTTGATCTGGATGGTAATAGAAGAAGAATTAGGAAGTGGTCACAAGAAGTAAACAGAAGAGGATGCGCGCGTTCACAGGCTTGCGCGCGCTGTGGTTTTTTCCTTTCCTATCACCCAGTTTATATTCTGGTTGAAATATTATACTAAATATACATAAAAGTGTTCCTAATGATACATTATCAATGATGTTTGATTGTTCTTGGACAAGTTTATAGGTATAGTTTGAATGAGTTCTCTTCACAGTTCAATGGGCGAGTGGACGCTGTATTTTCTCATCATAACGCATCAACCAAACGGAGATTTATGGATATAATACATGACTTTTTCTATCAAAAGAACCATGGATTGTCTTCGTTGGACACTTGGGAAGCCCTCAGCAGAAGTTCTTCAAAAGGTAATTGATTTGTTTTCGATGTGAAATGTTTTTTGTGTGAACCGCGATGGTTTATGAATTTATGGTAATGGAAAAAAAATTGGAGGTGCTACCCTCAAACAATCAAATGTGTGCTTTCGCTGTAAAGCCTTTTTGAAATCTGACAATGCTGTGATATTGCCAAGAAGCAGAGCTTTTGATGACTATGCAACACTTGTATATTGATGAATGTTTAATAATTCAACCTTTGGATTTTGAATTTGGCGCCTTGCATTTCACCGGGTAGTGTATTTTTTTTGGCTTCCTTCTTTTCACTCTGTCAATTAGGTTTGTTTTTATTTTTATTTATTTTATTTAACCTTTATTTAACTAGGCAAGTCAGTTAAGAACAAATTCTTATTTACAATGACGGCCTACATCAGCCAAACCCTAACCTGGACGACGCTGGGCAATTGTGCGCCGCCCTATGGGACTCCCAATTGTGCGTCGCCCTATGGGACTCTCCGGCAACTAAGTTAGGAAGGACGCCTGTCAGAGGAAAGCCCCAAAAATTGTCAAAGACTCCAGTCACCCAAGTCATAGACTGTTCTCTCTGCTACCGCACAGCAAGCAATACCAGAGAGCTAAGTCTAGGTCCAAAAGGCATCTTAACAGCTTCTACCTAAAGCCATAAGATTGCTGAACAATTAATCAAATTAATTGTTCAGCACACATAATTGATTGTTCAGCACACTGCTCATTTGGAACCCAGACGATTTATATATTTATATTGACCCCCCCATTTGTTTTGACACTGCAGCTACTCGCTGTGTATTATCTATGCATAGTTACTTTACCCCTACCTACATGTACAAATTACCTCCACTAACCTGTACCCCCGCACATTGACTCAGTACCAGTACCCCCTGTATATAGCCTCGTTATTGTTATTTTATTGTGTTACTTTTTATAAATGTTTACTTTCATTTATTTGGTAAATATTTTCTTAACTCTTTCTTGAACTGCATTGTTGGTTAAGGGCTTGAAAGTAATTAGTTTCACGGTAAGGTCTATGTTGTATTCGGCACGTGTGACAAATAAAGTTTGATTTGATTTTTGTCTTTGTAGTGACTGAGTGTATTGATACACAATCCAAAATGTAATTAATAATTTCACCAAGCTCAAAGGGATATTCAATATCTGCTTTTCTTTTACCCATCTACCAATAGGTGCACTTCTTTGCAATGCACTGGAAAAGCTCCCTGGTCTTTGTGTGTTTGAAATTCTCTGCTTGACCGAGGGACCTTACAGATAACTGTATGTGGGGTACAGAGATGAGGTAGTCATTCAAAAATCATGTTAAAGACTATTATTGCACACAGAGTGATTCCATGCAACTTATTATTTTACTTGTTATGCAAGGATTTACTCCTGAACTTATTTAGGCTTGCCATAACAAAGGGGTTGAATACTTATTGACTATTTTATTAATTTGTATAAATGTCTAAAAACATAATTCTAATTAGACATTATGAGGTATTTTGTGTAGGCCAGCGACAAAAAAATCTCAATTTAATCCATTTTAAATTCAAGAACTAACACAACTAAATGTGAATACTTTCTGAAGGCACTACAGATGGCAATCACCCACTCTCTCCCAATTCACCAGTGGATACAGTTATTGCTAGAAGTTATAACGTTAGAATTATCGACAGCAAGAATTAATTGAGCTTGTCAAGGAGTAATTGAGGCCTAGACAAATACACTTGTCTCTGGATAGACTAATCTCAGCGAAACATACTAATAAACCAACATACTAATAAACAACCTTATAAAGCCATAAGGATCAATACTTTGTATTTATGTACCTTTTTATGTTTTTTTCTTTGTGAGTGGCACCCCACAGGTGAATACAAAGTGATTATATAATTAGATGAATTTGTATATTATACCTGTAACCTGACCCCCAATAAAAAAATGAAAGACAAAATAAATTACAATTTGGTCACGAAAAAAAACAACTAATTTTGATATTATGGATGGTCAGTCCTTACATCTACAGCTCTGTTTATGAATCAAAATCAAATCAAATACATTTTTATTGGTCACATACACGTTGCCAATTTGAGAGTGGTTACATTTCTCCAGGCCAATCTCTCAACTTTTTAGTGAAACAGTAGCGAGGAGTACGCTTTGTTATTGTTTCAAGTGCTGATTGCCGCTTTAAGGCATTATCTTTGAAGGTAAAGAAGTGCATTACTCTTATCTCATATCAAAGCACAATCAACGGTTCTACATTCACAGTTTATTGAGACTGGAATTGAATAGGTCGCTTTTAAACCCAAGATATTGTAAACACATTCATAATATGTGGGGAACCAAAGTGGCCGTCCATTTTTTATAAGCATCGTATTCCGCCGGGAGACATAATAAAGTCCAAGTTCCAGCCTTGTTGGATACCCTCATAATGATTGATTTCCCATCATACACCTTTGGTACTGGGGAAATATTGTACAGCCTTCATAACCCCTTTTTTCAACTGTCTCTCCAGCTGCCTTCAGGAATTCCATAGAGAAAATTTCACACACACACAAATACAAACACACACACACACATCCATCAAGGCATTCCATGAACCTACAAAAATAAATAGCCAGGCTTCTCAGAAACTAGTCTGTCAAGGGAAAGCTGTTCACTCCTGCCAAGGTTGAGTGAGCATAATGTCTCATAATGGGAAAAGAATCGAGGAGCAGCCACTGCACATTGTCTGAAACTCTTATTAAATGATTGCCTTTCACAGTGCACAGTGAATGTGACATGGTACCCGCTAGCAGTGGAGTAACAGCGACCTATACAGCAGGGCGGCTGTGTGAAACCATCCTGCAGTATAAACAGCTGTTGATGTCTGATAAATATGGCTCTCAGGGAAAAAGATACAAGATGAGCACTACCATGACCCTCCTCCTTCCCATTCCGCCATTGGCATGTTAAAGGGGAACCGGCCAATTTCAGCGAACCTCAACATGAAGAGCGAGAAATATACAAACGTCATGGTATAGGAAATTAATTCTAATGCAACTTTTCACATGAAATTAGATTCACATTTAACCCCCTAAAGTTGATTGATGCACCGGTGCGTCAATCTAAGTAACATAATAAAATAATACCCATAAAAGTGTGTCAGTTTAGAGATATCTGTTTATAGTGGATGCATCTTAATCCACCGCATCTGCCTATGTCACACTTCCGCATCTGCGGTGAAAGGTGACAGAGCTAGAGTGGTGCGGTCAAAGGTGACAGAGCTAGAGTGGTGCGGTGAAAGGTGACAGAGCTAGAGTGGTGCGGTGAAAGGTTGCAGAGCTAGAGCGGTGCGGTGAAAGGTGACAGAGCTAGAGCAGTGTGGTGAAAGGTTGCAGAGCTAGAGCGGTGCGGTGAAAGGTGACAGAGCTAGAGCAGTGTGGTGAAAGGTGACAGAGCTAGAGCAGTGCGGTGAAAGGTGACAGAGCTAGAGCGGTGTTTGTCAGACCATGAGACATCCCGAAAATCGGTCTTCTCACGAAAACATCTGTAGCGTTCGAACGTCTGTAGCGTCTGAACATGATTGAACATATGAAAAGTGGTACTCAGTGATGTGACCTTACAGATAATTGTATGTGTGGGGTACAAAGATGAGGTAGTCATTAAACATTTATATTAGACACTATTATTGCGCACAGAGTGAGTCCATGCAACGTATTATGTGACTTGTTAAGCACATTTTTACTCCTGAACTTATTTAGGCTTGCCATAACTAAAGAGTTCAATACTTATTGAAATTTTTTATTAATTTGTAAAAATGTCTAAAACATTTTCCTCTTTGACATTATTGGGTATTGTGACACAAATCACAATTTAATCCATTTTAAATTCAGGCTGTAACACAACAAAATGTGGAAAAAGTCAAGGGTTGTGAATACTTTCTGAAGACACTATAGC
The DNA here is from genome assembly GCA_030435695.1 of Brachymystax lenok tsinlingensis. NCBI lineage: Eukaryota > Metazoa > Chordata > Actinopteri > Salmoniformes > Salmonidae > Brachymystax > Brachymystax lenok. Next base: position 40,171,123 of record CM059792.1, on the reverse strand, counting down.
TGGCAGTTGGCACCCAGGCAATTCCTTTATCAGCTTCTGTCAGGTGCTATTCCATTAGTGTTCTGACTCTTCTCATGAGTCTGTCTGTGTAATTCACACTCTGCTGTGTGTTAGACTGAAGCTGTCATCTTCAGCCGCATCTCTCTCCCTCTGCCAAACCTCCACCCACCTGTCTGTTCCAGTCTCTCCATCTATCACGTCTATCACTTCCTCCCAGTCTGCGGATGAAAAGGGTAACAGTGCGATGAGTCCCCGTGTGAAAATAGAAGCTTTGTCATCGTTGGGTCTATACCTGCTACCACACCATCTGTAAAGCGAAATGTACCACACATACCATACCCTCTATACCAACCTGATCTCAGAGTATTTTGTATTATTCTGTACGTAAATCTGAAACACTCCATTTAGTATGATATGTTACGTATGGTATGTTTTAATTTGTGGATGTCCATCACCGATTTCGTATGATATGTTACGAATTAAAATTAGTATTATATGTTACAAAATCTGGCTAGGTGGCTAACGTTAGCTAGCTCGCTAACGTTAGCTGGTCTAGGGGTTAGGGGTTAAGTTTAGGGTTACATTTAGGAGATAGGTTAGAGGGTTAAGGTTAGGGTTAGGGTTAGGGGAAGGGTTTGCTAAAAGGGTTAAGGTTAGGCTTAGCTGAAGGGGTTAAGGTTAGGGGAAGGGTTAGCTAACATGCTAAGTAGTTGCAAAGTAGCTAAAAACTAGTAAGTAGTTGAAGAGCTAGTAATTAGCTAAAATGATAAAGTTGTCCATGATGAGATTCGAACTCTAAACCTTTGCATTGCTAGACATTCGCGTTATACACCTACCCATCCACCCCAGCAAACCACTGATTTACGTACATAAAAATACGAAAAGCTCTGAGACCACGCTGTCTATACAGATATCACATCCTGACCTGCTGATAGACTTTGAACATCAGATTTTAGATTATGGTTGGTCCCTACTTCTAACTTCTCACCTGGCCTAGTTTGACCAGTCAATCCTTACTCTGTAGACCCTCAGGAGTGGCACATACAGGTTGTCCTGGTCACTCTCTCAGGTACTCCAGAGTGTCAGCCACTGAATGCTGGGAAGGCAAGAGACGGAGAGGAGCTCAGAAAAGGTTAATTGGTTTTGTTGACCATCTGTTTCTTAAGCAGTGGTGGATGCTGAGCATGAGTGGACAGCGTGAAGAGGCCCAGCATAGCAAACAGCCTGTATGAGGATTAAAGGCATTGATTGGCTGGTGAGTGGTAACCTGTCCATTGTATTAATGGAGAACATATTCATATCACACTTCTTCTCTTTGCCTTTTGGCTCTCACTTTCTTTCACAGCTCTCCCTCCTTCTTTCTCATCTCTCCCTCTTTCACCTGCTGTTGCGATTGCTCTCTTTTTCCCTCTCTCTCCTATTCATGTATGAGTCATAAATAGTAACTCTTGACTCTTGATTGTTCAACTGTTTGAATATCTCCCCATAAGCTGCATCTCTCTCTATCACTCTCTCTCTCAAGGTCTCTCTCTCTTGCTCACCCTCAAGCTGTCTTTCTCTGTCTGCCTCCCCCTCCCCCTCACTCTACCCTACTCTCTACTTCACCTCAAGGTGAACAAGGTGCACACGCACACTGAAAGAAAGAGAGAGCTTAAAGAGGGTAGGGAACACACTTGGCCAGTCTGAACACAGTGCCAATGCAACCCCCCTGAGCAGAACTGTTGCTTGTGAAAACCTGTGATTCCTTCAGCTCCCACTGAGCAGAGAGTGACTGACTGCTTCTGACATGCTGACCACACCACTCGCGTTATGTGCGCGAGTGTTGCAAAATAAATGTACACATACATACACATGTTGCCAATCACCATATAAAGTCCACAGAAGAAGAAGACGAAGACTGAAGGAGAGATTACTAGAAACGAACTAGTTTCCCCCTTTTACCTGTGGATGAATTGTCGGAGTAGAGAACACATGATTTTGTGTGACTCAAAATGGGTCAAAATTCTACAAAGATCCAGAAAAAAAGGACCTTGTGCATTTCAGGTAAAATAACAACCCAACGTTTATATCCATGCACAAATTAGCTAGCAACAGCTAGCTAGCTAGCTAAATGGCCATTAATGTTACATGAGTTTCGACCTGTCCCAAAATTAATATAGTTTGTTCAGAGTTCGTTTTGATATTTCAACCTGCGTGTCCTGATTACGTCTGGTGTGGATGGACAAAATCAACATGCGCGTGATGGCGCACTTGGACGCACACACGCGTGCCTGGTCTAGTCAGCATGTGAGTCCTCTCTCTCTCATAGAGGAAGAGTGCAATATTAGACCTTCATATCAAAACTGCATTAAAAGTCAGTTGCACTCACACAGTACTATATGTCACTAATATCCAATTCCATAATGACTGCATCCCATTTTCTCAATATTTCTAATTCCAATATGCAAATTACAGATATAGGTGGAGAATAGATTTTCTTTCAGAATCATGTAAGTGCTCCCTTGGTTTGCAAGGTTATGTTATAAAATAAATATATTAGACACGTGTAATCATTGGCATCTGAATTGTTTTTGAGGTACTGGTGCGACAATGTAGAAACTGTCTGGTAATTTACATCCTTTAACTGGACCAAAACAGTTAATTTGGTAGTAAAATACTACCAACATATTGCTTCACCATTCAATTGCCTGCTATTGATTGCTTGAAAGGATTTGCATAGTTAAATACTTATCTTTGCATATCATCTCACTGTCAGTCTAGTAAGACCTGCGGTAGTTATTCAACCCAGTTCCAACCAGAAACCTCTTATTCTCACTCCAACTTCATACTTTTAAAAAACTGCAACCTCTTATTGCATTTCTCAAATTTTTTATTAATAGATTTTAGATGAGTAATTAAATGGTGTTTGTTGCAAAATGCTATATATCCATTGTTCAGCTGGAATAGAATGTTCATATATTTGACTGTGATATGTGGTTGTCTTACTTAGCCATCTTAACACGAATGTACTAATTGCTCTATGGATAAGAGCATCTGCTACATGACTAAAATGTCAAATATAAATATTTTACATGCAAATGTCATATTACTGTATTGATTCATGTTTTAAAACCGTTTTTTTATATTGATGTCATGAATGTATAATTTGTACAGTTCTTTATTAAAAATGCAAACCTAGAAGTACTACTTTTTTTCCTGAGAGTGAGGGGGATATAGCATTTTGCAACAAAACACGATTATTTGTATCTCTGAAATGAAACCATCAAGTGATAGATTGCAAACAAATACAGTACAGTGAACAACCCTCTTTCATGACTTCTTTAAACAATAAAAGCTCAAATTTCTGAATTGTTATATATATCGATTTGGAAACTCTTCATATGTCCCATTCAAGGACACTCCAGTGAACACAGAGGACAGGAGAGTTTTAACGCTGTTTACAATCATCTGAATTATTCATAGGTATAAAATATTCACATTTCGATCAAGTCAGTACTGTATTGGGGAGGGAAGGAGGGAAGGAGGGAAGGAGGGAAGGAGGGAAGGAAGGGGATAAAAAAAAAGCCCAACAGGAGTTGAAGAACAGCGTGAAAAAAAGGGCCAGCGGAAGTGAATGTTGAGAAAGAAAGAAAGAAAGAAAACATCAAATGCATTTGATGAATCTCCTGTTACTTTTCATTTTGGGAGAGTTAAGGGGTACTCATTATATGGAAATGCAAGCTAATGAATAACAAAAGAAGCCCATAGTAATTAAAGTGGTTTAAATGTATTAATTAAAGTGGTTTAAAAAAGTAATGGAGGAGAGAGAGACATTGTTTTGCAGAGATAACACAAATTACATTTGAATCCAGGGATTATCATAAATCTATGTGCTATAAAAACACTAGCAGTCTCTTAGAGATCTGATTGCCAGCAGTCTCCTACAATTACCAACTATAGAGAAAGGAGTATCAATTAAAGGGATGTTTTCATGTGTACTTTAGTTGATATACCACAGAAATCAAATAGGATTACATGAATGTTAACTACCTCAAATTTAATTGCATGCAGTCGGTAATGAAGTTGGTTTCCAAGGTAATTCTGCATGCTGAAGAGGATTCTTTACCCCTGTACAGACCAAGGCTACAGAATAGAAACCACCACATCGGTAATTAAGAAACAAATTGCAGTTGGTTGAGAATGCTATTAGCTTTCATAATAAGGCCATCATGTATTTTTGTCTGTCAATAAAACTGGGTCTGTTTTCTTTGTGTATGATCTGATCATGTCAGTGGTACTAAGGCCCAGTTTACAGAGAGGCCAAATAGCTAGAATATAGGCTACTGACCTATTCACCTCCAGTGTTCCAATAGAAGCCCTGTATGGTGAGTTATCAACTACCTTGGTCTGATTGAGCCAGATCTGTAGTAAAGACCTAAAGTAACCTGTTAATGATTTGATCGATTTCAGTACAGCATCTCTATAGTGAAATGACAGTCTCTCCTGTATCCATAATTTAGGATATTGCACTGCAGCCTCGTCAGGAGGAAATTAGTAGAGTCTTGTAGGTGCAGGATATGTCTCTGGAGATGACAGCAACGGAGGTCCGCATCATTAATTGGGGCAATCGATGTAATACACTTAGTATCAGGTGCAGAGAAGGGGGTCAGTAAATGCACTCAGGTATTGACTGTCAAGGCAATAACTATACTGATGTGCTGCATCTGAAGGCACTCCGTTCATCACACATATTAGGAAACCAGAGGCCATTGGAATGTTCTACTTAATTCCAAATTCAAAAAATTGAAAAAAATAAAAAATTATGGAAAAATGTGTATGTATTTTACAATACTGTATCGACTGTTTTATTCAGATGATTTTCTTATATTTGTGCCAAGCTGGCTACATAAAATGCTCTGAGCTGGAGCAACAACTTGAACTTTGAACTCTTTCTTTGTTAGGCCATTCACTACCAAGACAGGTTATTCCTTATATAACATGCACGCTTGATAACACAGTGAAAGTATAGTCAAAAGATTCCTCACATTACAGAAACAGGAGATAGGCTACTGCCCTATGGGCCGTTCTGGCTCGTACAAAGCTTACTTACTATAGTCCAAAGAGTTTTCTCTAAAAACTCCATGTTGACTCGAGCATGGATAACAGGTCAGTTGGTCAGCCACATATCCCAGAGTTCCATGCTCTGAGGCGACCCTGAACCACTGTACTCTGAAGACAGTGGCGGTTGGTGCACCTGGCCCCTGGAGGAGGTAGCCTGGTAGAGGGTTCAGTGAGTTCAGCTAGGGCCCCAGGCTCAAAGCCAGCAGCTTTTAAATGATGCCATTTCCTACATTCAACTGAGATCCCATGGACTATTTTCAAACTGCTCACAGGCACTCCTATCGCCGGAAGAACTCAGGCTCAGGAGGCTGACCTCTCAAATGCTAAGAAATGTTTCCCTTTTTAGTCTGGCTTTTTTCTTTTTCGCAATCACATGGGGGGAAAATGGACTCTGCGGGCAGATTATTAAAGTTTAATAATCCACTTTGACAGAGGACAGTGCTTGGAACACTTGCTTGAAATGCCAGGTTCAATGGCTGACGATGAGTCTGGATTTTAAATACTCCATATCAAATATAAATAATAGAGAGCTACCATTAAGGCCCAAATCTGATTTAGATAGATGGGCCTATTAAAAAGAAGCCTAATGAAGTGTCTTTTTCTGTTCTTCCAAGGTTCAGCAATAAAGCTAAATGAGGAACAATTTCTTTCTGTCCATTGCAAAAATTACTTACTCTGTCCTCTTCTCTTCTGTCTCAAGGTTCAATGAGCAATTGGGCAACCTGGACTCAGGGGTAGATGTGACATGGTAAATATAAATCCGGGACACTCCAGTTAGTATGATATGTTACATTTTGTATGTTATGTATTAATTTGTTGATGTCAATCATCCATTTTGTATGAATTGTTACAAATTACAATTTCTATGATATGTTACAAATTGCAATTCGTACAATATATTACAAATTTGCAAAATGTATGATATACTACATATTCCAATTTGTTCTGGCTAATGTTAGCTAGGTGGCTAACATTAGCTAGGCTAGAGGTTAGGGTTTGGGGTTAAGGTTAGGAATAACGTTAAAGGGTTTTAAGCTTAGGGTTAGGGTTAGAGTTAGAGTTAGGAGTTAGGTTAAAGTATTAAGGTCAGGGTTAGGGGAAGGGTTAACTAACACTCTAAGTAGTTGTAAAGTAGTTAAAAAGTAGTAAGTAGTTGCAAAGTTGTTAAAAAGTAGGAAGTAGTTGCAAAGTTGTCCGTGATGAGATTTGAACATGCAACCTTTGGTTTGCTAGACATTCACATTATATGTCCGACCAACTGCCCAACTTGTGTTTTCGCCTCAAGTAACCTTCTGTCTTATGTAAAAATACCAAACATAACATATCATACTAATTTTGCATTTAATATGTTACGTCTAGTGTATGAAACCAGGCTGTATTGGGAGACCCATATTAGAGCTTTATGGCTTTTAAGAGAATGAGTCTGGGTCTGAGCTGTTGCTGTTGCTGGATCCACAGGAGACAATAGACAGGAGATAATTTATACATTATTTTGTTTTTAACGGTCTCAAGGGAGTAGATGACTCATGTGATTGTTGCTTTTACTGTCTCTGAATAATGTACTTCCTCCACAGCCCATGTATCAATAGTCTGATTTCTGGCACCAGAGTTTCTGTTGGTTTGTTTGGTAGCCTATTATAATTATAAACGTTTGTCTCTGGTTTATTGTGAAACCATTAATATGATTGGAAGAATCTGTTGGATATTATAATGGAATGAAATTTAGCTGTAGCTGTGCCAACTACGACTATAAAGTGACCCTCTCTTCACTCTAGACATTCAAATTACGTAAAGATGTTAAGCCTACATTAATCCAGGACTTGTTTTGGCAGATGAAGGCTGAGCGTGAACCAGAAACTCTTTGCTGACGTTATGATTCAAGCCTTTCGCGACTATACAAATTCTCATTCACAAACCATCCTGCATTGCTGACATCCTAGCTCTGTAAGTGACCAGGAAACGCACAGTTTTGGGACGTTGGAGCATGTATCTCTTCGGTGGTATGCTTAACAAACTGACCCCATGATGCCCTGCTGGGACGACTTACTCAGCATGGTTGTGTCCCAAATATCACCCTATTCCATATACTGTATTTACATAGGGAATGGGATGCCATTTGGGATGCATACTATGTCTTCCTCCTGACTCCCTAGCTGTGTCTGCACTAACCGTACTATTTGTGATGTAAATTCAGTATGCAGTATGCTTATTGATCATAGTATAGATATAGTTAGTATGCCAAATGTTCCTGGATGTCGTACTAAATTTGCCAAAATACGACTATACTATTTCCATGCTTTTAGGGCGCATAATGCAATTCTTCAGAAAATAGGTGTGGCTTCACAATGTTTTCAAATTTGAAGAAAATGTCGGAAAATATGCAGCCGAAGTCCGACGAGACCGGATACAAATTCATTGCTTTAACTAATTATGACAAATGTTAAGAAAATGTTGAGCAATGTAATAAAGTAATGACTTTTCAAATAAGTTACATTACAAGTTATGTTGGCTGACAATTTGTTAGCTACGCTATCCTTATGAACCGCATAGCATTACAGTATGTATCGGTATGTTAGCTAGCCTCTTAAGGATCAGACCCTTTTTTCAATTTTCAACTAAAATGACATTCCTAAATCTAACTGCCTGTAGCTCAGGACCTGAAGCAAGGATATGCATATTCTTGATATAATTTGAAAGGAACACTTTGACGTTTGTGGAAATGTGCAATTAATGTAGGAGAATATAACACATTAGATATGGTAAAAGATAATACAAACAAAAAAACTGGCGTTTTCTTTATTATTTTTTTCCCCCATCGTCTTTGAAATGCAAGAGAAAGGACATAATATAATATTTCAGCTTAGGTGAAATTTGATTTTGGCCATTAGATGGCAGCAGTGTATGTGCAAAGTTTCAGACTGATCCAGTGACGCTTTGCAATACATCAGAGCATTTTGTATCAAGTCTGCCCAAATATGCCGAATTGGTCAATTGATACATTTTAAAGTACATAACTGCAGAGAACATACAAAAATTATATGGTAATAAAAAATAAATTACACACTCCCATGAAGTTCATAGATGATGGAAAAGTAGCTTCCCTACAGAAAAAACACTAACCTTCACACATCTAGATGGCCTGACATGTTTATGTCCTGGAAAGTTCGATGTTACTTACAACGTCATGCTAATCACATTAGCGCACGTTAGGTCAACCGTCCAGGTATAGGGACACCGATCCCGTAGAGGCTAGTTACCATCCTAACGTTAGTTGGCTACTAATACATTGAACTTGTCAGACAGCATATTAACTATATGCTATCTAATTAACTACCCAACATTTATTGATTTAATTATTCACGTTATTCTTAGGGGGTAGAGTTGTTGTGAGATCTCAATGGACATTGTTAATTCTGGCTATCTAATCAGATTTCAGAGCACTCTTGTCTGAGTGTGCCAGAGCGCAAAATAACTGATGGATTTACAAATGCTCAACACCCGTTTAATATTTGAATATGGCAGGTGTCAGTAAACATTGGCAAAAACAAGCGTAATTAAATTGTTTCCAGCAGCACATACAGTCACCAACGCTCTGGATAACATGAAAACTGCCTAACCAGCTCTGCTAGGGCGAGTAAAATGGTCAGAGTGAGGTGTTCTCTCATTTGTGTCTGGAAGTAGCTAGCAAGCTAGCCAACGATACCCAGTTAACTTGGGTGCTTGACTGCCGTTGTGAGGTCAGAGAACTCGGATCAACCCAACTCCTCGGCCAGACCGTCCAGTGCACGCTCCGAGAGCGAAACACTCAGAATTTACGAACGGACAATCTGACAACGCTCTGGATTTGTGCACTCTGGCACTCTGGCACTCTGGCACTCCAGATTGAATTTACGACACACCCAAAGTTGTAAAATGTGTAGCTAGTCATTTGTTATGCTAACAAGCTAGCAAGAGGTTACATAGCAACAGCATCAACTTCCAGTAGACAGGCAAAGCGCTAATACGCTCAACTGAAAGGATACCGTTCATTGACAGTATACTAAAATTAACTAATAGTATATAGTATACAGTATACTACATACATTAAGTATGTAGTATACAGTATTTTAGTATGGGTATTCGAACACAGCTCCTGTCTTGACTCCCGCCTAACACCAACACAAACACAGCCATGCATTATTAAGAAATCAGCTGTGTGTGTCTGAAACCTGTCACACCGTATAAACTCAAATGATTTCATCCTGTACCCAGGTAATTGAATAAACCAACCCCTTTCTGGTGGAGAAAGACGGGATAATATCAGAGTAGCTGCGTCTCGTCTCTGTTCTATGCACCCCCTTGATCCGCGGGGTATTCAGGTTCGGGGGCAGGGGGTGGCTACTTTCTTCCAAATCACCACTCAGGGGTCCGGGAGTTCCTCTGACAATTTGGCCCGGTTGACTCAAGCAAGACCAAACCAAGTGGAATACTGCAGGGAGGCGGCACTGGGTTCACCTAAATGGGATCTCCGCCTCCCGCTCAGCATGAACAAATGGGCTCTGACTCACACTCCATGCGGTGCTAATGTATTCCAAAAGACACCCTAAGGTTTGAGGAACGGGTATTTAACACACAGCCATCCGTGCAGCATATAATTAAGAGAATTAGATTTCCTGCTCAGTTGGAGAATACAGGTTAGCGGTGACATAGAAAGGCGTGGAAAGAGAACCATGTTTTAAAGAACTTAGAGAGTGGAGGTATCAACTGTAGTACCACTAGGGGTGCATCCCAATTATATCTCCATTCTCCTGAAGTGTACACTCGTTCACTACTTCTCAAATCTAAAGGCATTGGATTGTTATATGCATGGGATAGAGGGAGCTTCCACCATAGTGCTCCCAAGTGGCGCAGCGGTCTAAGGCACTGCATCTCAGTGCAAGAGGTGTCACTACACACCCTGGTTTGATTCCAAGCGGTATCACAAACAGCTGTGATCCAGTTTAGGGCTTGGTTGGGGTAGGCCATCATTGTAAATAAGAATTTGTTCTTAACTGGCTTGCCTAGTTAAAATAAAATATATGTTATACCAGTAATTTCTTTTCAAATCAGTGAAGAAAAGTGAACAAGTGCACACTTTGGGAGGAAGGAGAGATAATTGGGACATGCCCTCCCACTGGGCACAGACATCAATTCAACATCAATTCCACGTTGTTTCAGTGTAGTTTGAAACGATGTGGAAACAACTTTGATTCAACAGGTGTGTGCCCAGGAGGAGAGAAAAACACTGAGACACTCAGACTGGAGTACCATTAAATATACAAGACTCTGGGGAGGCAGTGTGGTGAAAGAGCATGCAATATGAAGTAAAAAGACAATAAACATTCTGTAATTGACATCAATTTGGACCCGGATAAATGGATGCTCTCAAATGATTTTGAAAAATGTGACTTCCTTCAAAAAGCTGCAGAATGATTGCATTTGAAACCCGGGCGGGAAATGTGTGTGTTAATCTGAGCTGTATGATTTGGAGGTAAGATCATCTATGGAATGCCGATGTTGCCACAAAGCCACAAGTCCAGGGTTGCCACGACACCCTGGAATGAACGCAAGGTGAATGTTTTGTTTGTATGAGTGCCGATGTTGCCACAAAGCCCCAAGTCCCGGCTTGCCACGAGGTCCCAGTTTGCCACCACACCCTGGAATGAACGCAAGGTGATAGTTTTGTTTGCATGAGTGCCGATGTTGCCACAAAGCGACAGGTCCCTGGTTGCCACGAGGTCCCGCGTTGCCACGACACCCTGGGTTGAATGCAAGGTGAATGTTTTGTTTGTATGATTTCTAAAGCTATGAACAAAAATCTGAAGAACATGTGAGTCATCTCATAAAAAGTTTGGGGTCACTTAGAAATGTCCTTGTCCATTAAAATAACACCAAATTGATCAGAAATACAGTGTAGACATTGTTAATGTTGTAAATGACTATTGTAGCTTGAAACTCAAGATTTCTTATGGAATATCTACATAGGCGTACAGAGGCCCATTATCAGCAACCATCACTCCTGTGTTCCAATGGCACGTTGTGTTAGATAATCCAAGTTTAAAAGGCTAATTGATCATTAGAAAACCCTTTTGCAATTATGTTATCACAGCTGAAAACTGTTGTTCTGATTAAAGATTAAAGAAGCAATAAAACTGGCCTTCTTTAGACTAGTTGAGTATCTGGAGCATCAACATTTGTGGGTTTGATTACAGGCTCAAAATGACCAGAAACAAATATCTTTCATCTGAAACTCGTCAGTCTATTTTTGTTCTGAGAAATGAAGGCTATTCCATGCGAGAAATTGCCAAGAAACTGAAGATCACGTACAACGCTGTGTACTACTCCCTTCACAGAACAGCGCAAACTGGCTCTAACCAGAATAGAAAGAGGAGTGGGAGGCAACGGTACACAACTGAACAAGAGGACAAGTACATTAGAGTGTCCAGCTACACTAGCCCTTAACAAAATGAACAATGTCTACACTGTATTTCTGATCAATTTGATGTTATTTTAATTGACAAAAATGTGCTTTTCTTTCAAAAACAAGGACATTTCTAAGTGACCCCAAACACTTGAATGGTAGTGAATACATACATACTGTACCAGTCAAACGTTTGGACACACCAACTCATTCAAGGGTTTTTCTTTATTTTTACTGTTCTCTAAATTGTAGAATAATAGTGAAGACATCAAAACTATGAAATAACACAAATGGAATCATGTAGTAACAAAAAACAAATCAAAATATATTTTATTTTTGAGATTCTTCAAAGTAGCCACCCTTTGCCTTGATGACAGCTTTGCACACTCTTGGCATTCTCTCACCAGCTTCATGAGGAATGATTTTCCAACAGTCTTGAAGGAATTCCAACATATGCTGAGCATTTGTTGGCTGCTTTTCCTTCACTCTGCGGTCCAACTCATCCCAAATCATCCCAATTGGGTTGAGGTCGGGTGATTGTGGAGGCCAGGTTATCTGATGCAGCACTCCATCACTCTCCTTCTTGGTCAAATAGTCCTTACAGAGCCTGGAGGTGTGTTGGGTCATTGTCCTGTTGAAAATCAAATGATAGTCCCACTAAACGCAAACCATGGCCGTATCGCTGCAGAATGCTGTGGTAGCCATGCTGGTGAAGTGTGCCTTAATTTCTAAATAAATCACTGACAGTGTCACCAGCAAAGCACCCCCACACCATCACAACTACTGAATGCTTCACGGTGGAAACCTCACATGCAGAGATCATCTGTTCACCTACTCTGCGTCTCACAAAGACACAGCGGTTGGAACCAAAAATCTCAAATTTGGACTCATTAGACCAAGGACAGATTTCCACCAGTCTAATGTTCATTGCTCGTGTTCATTGGACGAAGCAAGTCTCTTCTTCTTATTGGTGTCCTTTAGTAGTGGTTTCTTTCCAGCAATTCGACCATGAAGACCTGATTCACGCAGTCTCCTCTGAACCGTTGATGTTGAGATGTGTCTGTTACTTGAACTCTGTGAAGCATTTATTTGGGCTGCAATTTCTGAGGCTGGTAACTCTAATGAACTGATCCTCTGCAGCAAAGGTAACTCTGGGTCTTCCTTTCCTGTTGCGGTCCTCATGAGAGCCAGTTTCATCATAATGCTAGATGGTTTTTGCAACTGCACTTGAAGAAACTTGTAAAGTTCTTGAAATTTTCTGGATTAACTGACCTTCATGTCTTAAAGTAAGGAAGGACTGTCGTTTCTCTTTGCTTATTTGAGCTGTTCTTGCCATAATTTAGGGCTATCTTCTGTGTACCAACCATGCCTTTTCACAACACAACTGTTTGGCTCAAATGCGTTAAGAAGGAAAGAAATTCCACAAATTAACTTTTAACATGGGTCACCTGTTAATTGAAATGCATTTCTGGAAACTATGTCATGAAGCTGGTTGAGAGAATGCCAAGAGTGTGCAAAGCTGTCATCAAGGCTAAGGGTGGCTACTTTGAAGAATCTCAAATATAAAATCTATTTTGATTTGTTTAACCATTTTTTGCTTACAACATGATTCCATATGTGTTATTTCATAGTTTTGATGTCTTCACTATTGTTCTGCAATGTAGAAAATTAAAGAAAAACCCTGGAAGGAGTAGGTGTCTCCAAACTTTTGACTGGTGCTGTATATATAGAGAGAGAGATAGAAATCTGTTGTTAAGTAACACCGTTATTTCTGATTAGCTTGAAGGCTGTCGTGGGCGTCTGGGGACTATGGCATCAACAGTAATGTGTAATTATTTGGCATTCAATGAAGCAGAGAAGCAATAAACAGGTTTTGTGTTAATCCAGGATACATTTTTATGTATATCAGATCAAGTGGGATTTCAGACTGGAGTGTTCCAAATACTCACTGGAGAGATATTACAAAATACATCAACTCACGGGAGTTTACAATCTCCACTGGCATGTCAGTCTGATGCAGTCTAATGCAGTCTTATGCAGTCTGATGCAGTCTAATGCAGTCTACTGCAGTCTGATTCAGTCTAATGCAGTCTACTGCAGTCTGATTCAGTCTGATGCAGTCTACTGTAGTCTTATGCAGTCTGATGCAGTCTACTGCAGTCTTATGCAGTCTGATGCAGTCTAATGCAGTCTACTGCAGTCTGATTCAGTCTGATTCAGTCTGATGTAGTCTGATTCAGTCTAATGCAGTCTGATTCAGTCTAATGCAGTCTACTGCAGTCTGATGCAGTCTGATGCAGTCTAATGCAGTCTACTGCAGTCTGATTCAGTCTGATTCAGTCTGATGCAGTCTGATTCAGTCTAATGCAGTCTACTGCAGTCTGATTCAGTCTGATGCAGTCTACTGCAGTCTTATGCAGTCTGATGCAGTCTTATGCAGTCTGATGCAGTCTAATGCAGTATACTGTAGTCTGATTCAGTCTGATTCAGTCTGATGCAGTCTGATTCAGTCTAATGCAGTCTGATGCAGTCTAATGCAGTCTACTGCAGTCTGATTCAGTCTGATGCAGTCTGATGCAGTCAACTGCTTGCTCTGGGTTTGTAGCTGCGTGTTTCAGTTACTGTCCAGTTGAAAGTTGAAAGTAAACAAGTTGCCTTGGCTTGATCCCACGTTGTTTTGTTTAATTGTATTGTTTAATTGTATTGTGTCTAGAGTTGTATTGAAATGTTTTAATTGTACTTTAAATCAAGTTGGATTTGACACAAATATGTGACTTTCCATACTTTAACAGTCCACACAAACAAATAAAACAAACAAACGTAAGCAAGCAGTCATTTCAGGACTGAAAGGCATCTAGGACAGAAAGGCATCACGGTTCAGCAAGCCACAGAACAGAAGTGAAGAGGGGAAATAGATCGATAGACTGGTGATTTATCCCATCGGCCCACTCTCTCCTGGCTGGGCCCACGGAGGCAGGTTGGCTTCCCAGCATCCTTACTCGGATAGATCATCATCATGTAATTGGTTTTAAATCAAGAGGAAGTCACTGCCGCCCAGGGGGCCAGATCAATCATAGAAATCAATGACAAAACACTAAGATAATGCCTCCCAAATGGGATTATCCTCAGAGGAGGGGAGGAGAGGCGGGAGGATTTGTATTTCCTCTCCTGTGCCAGTGGGGAGCTTTTTCTGTCACACCACATAATTGGTTTCTCCCACTTCTGGCCCTGTGATTTACAGAGGGATACAATATGGCATCAGACTTTTTTGGGGGGGATAAACACGTGTCACCTTATTTATGTGTCTAGACTGGTTCAATGTACAGCACTGCTGATGTGTTATAACTAGGTTAGAGCTAAAGACCACAGCTGTTACTGGTCAGGTCAAGTGGTTAGGAAACAGCCTGGCCCTAAGTAGCCTACTGAATGATGTTTCCCAGACAGGACTTTGGGACCACCTGGTGAGTTATAGCCAGTTTCTCTTGGTCACTGGTAAAGACTGGGTGGTGGCAAGGAACATTAAAGTGGGGCAATAGAACATTAAAAAGGTTTCAGGGGAGTCAAACTGCAGGAAAGAAGTTTAGGAATTATTTGGGTTAGAAAGTCATATTACCCTTCAGCTGCCACCCCATCCATCTGAAGGTGTTATGAGTGGGACTGGCCCCATAACGGCTCTGATTAGTGTGGGGCCAAGTCCATATGCACAGGGACTGGCGGTTCCTTCCAGGTAATTTGGTGCTGATTGTCAGGGACCAGGTGAGGTATTAGAAGTGATATGTCAGGTTGAACATCTGGACACCACCAGATGTGCTGCTGACACTACAGTGTGGGAGACGGTGATCTCTTCAGACTGGACTTTATCATGATTAGGACCACAGTTCTTCCTGGTCAGACTGGACATTATCACGGTTAGGACTAGAGTATTTCCGGGTCAGATATTCTTCAATCTACTATGAATCTGAAAACTCATACAGTTATGAGTATCGTATGCAACTCATAACAAAAGATAAGTGTGATTCATGTGGAGAACCACTAAAACGTAATGTAATGGCTTCCAGTCCAGTCATAATAGTCATAATAACAAGGCTGTCTGACTGTGGTTGGAACAGATCTCAGGCTGCATGTTACATTTTTAATGCATTTTAATGCTGTGCCGGGCTTGGAGTTTTAAATAGAATATGAAGAAAAGCAATCATGAATGGCCGCCCCTGCACGTCGCTCTACGCCGTTCCAGCGCCTCCCAGGTCTCTTAAGTTCCAAGTGTCAAGGTGATTAATTAGTTATCTGCAGGTTGTATTGGGCCTGTATATTCAACTACTGGATTACATGTCAAAGAATGATGAGTGTCTTCGGTAATGTTAGAAAACATAACGTTCAAGTTGTATATACAGTATGACCTATGTGACTGACAGGGCAAGTGATTCACCGTAATCTTGTTATGGTTTCTCTTTAACCCTCACTGATAGTATGATCGCTGCATTGCTCTATGAATATAGCTACTCACTCTTCACCTTGGCACATTTCTGAGAATTTCATTTCTGAGAATAATCATTCTCAAGTAGCCACAAGTGATTTGGAATTATACTTCAGGTAATTACAATTTGTCGCCCCTCTCATATCCTGTCCTTGAAACTGTGTGTTGGAATCTGTCATGGAAGATGAGAGGTGAGAAGAACATTGGTGACAATTATACAAACATTGACTTACGCCGATTACCTCATTTGGTTCCTAGGTTTATTTGTTTGTTTTCGTCATTGTACAGAGGTGTAACTTGGCACCAACAGATTTCTCATTACCTAGTTACTGGTCCTCCACCTGCAGTGAGAGTGAGAAGGCAATAGTTTGAACTGTAAAATGTTTTCTTCTGTCACTGCTTGTTCCCCACTGTTTATCATACTCCTCTACACATGTAAGATCTTAATTTGAGCCAGTTTGCTAAAGAAGGAAAATAATCACGCAGCAACAGGAAATGTGAATTGTCGTGTGGATTATAATTAATGGAATTTTTTTGTAAGGGTTGATACATTTGTTTTTAAGGAAAATCAAGTCTGACATTTTAAAGTGGAAATTATTTGAAGGCTTTTTAAACCTTGAATAGACTAAGTTCTCAGCTACAAAAATTAAGATCCTACATCTGTAGGTACAAATAAAAAGACATTCTGAGAGGTGTGTGTGTGTGTGTGTGTGTGTGTGTGTGTGTGTGTGTGTGTGTGTGTGTGTGTGTGTGTGTGTGTGTGTGTGTGTGTGTGTGTGTGTGTGTGTGTGTGTGTGTGTGTGTGTGTGTGTGTGTGTGTGTGTGTGTGTGTGTGTGTGTGTGTGTGTGTGTGTGTGTGTGTGTGTGTGTTAGGGTAAGCAACACTGTTGTGGTAGAAACACCAAGCCGCTGGTTGTACCCTCTCTATGCATCTCCATGGTGTTCATCTGGCCTCATTAAAACAGAACAGTCTGCATTCCTCCACAGAGTTAAGGACACATCAGGGTGTTTAACTAAAGCTCTCACAGTTTGGAACCCTGACCGTGTTGTGTCTGTAGAGTAGTGGGTTCCATACGGTTTAGTGTTAGATGTGGGAGAAATGGCACCCTATTCCCTTCATACTTTTGCACTACATTTGACCAGAGCCAACTGGTGTGGCCAGTGGGGGAGTTAGAGTAAGAGCCAACTGGTGTGGCCAGTGAGGGAGTTAGAGTAAGAGCCAACTGGTGTGGCCAGTGGGGGAGTTAGAGTAAGAGCCAACTGGTGTGGCCAGTGAGGGAGTTAGAGTAAGAGCCAACTGGTGTGGCCAGTGGGGAGTTAGAGTAAGAGCCAACTGGTGTGGCCAGTGAGGGAGTTAGAGTAAGAG
Source organism: Brachymystax lenok tsinlingensis (assembly GCA_030435695.1). Lineage (NCBI taxonomy): Eukaryota > Metazoa > Chordata > Actinopteri > Salmoniformes > Salmonidae > Brachymystax > Brachymystax lenok. The sequence goes on along the minus strand of CM059792.1, from coordinate 40,153,744 downwards.
CCAACTGGTGTGGCCAGTTGGGGAGTTAGAGTAAGAGCCAACTGGTGTGGCCAGTGAGGGAGTTAGAGTAAGAGCCAACTGGTGTGGCCAGTTGGGGAGTTAGAGTAAGAGTCAACTGGTGTGGCCAGTGAGGAAGTTAGAGTAAGAGCCAACTGGTGTGGCCAGTGGGGGAGTTAGAGTAAGAGCCAACTGGTGTGGCCAGTGAGGGAGTTAGAGTAAGAGCCAACTGGTGTGGCCAGTGAGGGAGTTAGAGTAAGAGCCAACTGGTGTGGCCAGTGAGGGAGTTAGAGTAAGAGCCAACTGGTGTGGCCAGTGAGGGAGTTAGAGTAAGAGCCAACTGGTGTGGCCAGTTGGGGAGTTAGAGTAAGAGCCAACTGGTGTGGCCAGTGAGGGAGTTAGAGTAAGAGCCAACTGGTGTGGCCAGTTGGGGAGTTAAAGTAAGAGCCAACTGGTGTGGCCAGTTGGGGAGTTAGAGTAAGAGTCAACTGGTGTGGCCAGTGAGGGAGTTAGAGTAAGAGCCAACTGGTGTGGCCAGTGGGGAGTTAGAGTAAGAGCCAACTGGTGTGGCCAGTGGGGGAGTTAGAGTAAGAGCCAACTGGTGTGGCCAGTGAGGGAGTTAGAGTAAGAGCCAACTGGTGTGGTCAGTGGGGGAGTTAGAGTAAGAGCCAACTGGTGTGGTCAGTGAGGGAGTTAGAGTAAGAGCCAACTGGTGTGGCCAGTGAGGGAGTTAGAGTAAGAGCCAACTGGTGTGGTCAGTGGGGGAGTTAGAGTAAGAGCCAACTGGTGTGGTCAGTGGGGGAGTTAGAGTAAGAGTCAACTGGTGTGGCCAGTTGGGGAGTTAGAGTAAGAGCCAACTGGTGTGGTCAGTGGGGGAGTTAGAGTAAGAGCCAACTGGTGTGGTCAGTGGGGGAGTTAGAGTAAGAGCCAACTGGTGTGGTCAGTTGGGGAGTTAGAGTAAGAGCCAACTGGTGTGGCCAGTGAGAGAGTTAGAGTAAGAGCCAACTGGTGTGGTCAGTGGGGGATGTGAAGTGTTGGTCCCATGTGAAGTGTTGGTCCCATGAGCTGAAATAAAATATACCAGACATTTTTCATGTGCACAAAAAGCTTCTTTCTCTCAAATGTTGTGCAAAAATGTGTTTACATCCCTGTTAGTGAGCATTTCACCTTTGCCAAGATAATCCATCCACCTGACAGGTGTGGTATATCAAGAAGTTGATTAAATAGCATGATCATTTCACAGGTGGACCATGTGACTGGGGACAATAAAAGGCCACTCTAAAATGTGCAGTTTTGTCACACAACGCCATGCCATAGATTCCTCAAGTTTTGAGGGTGCTTGCAATTGGCATGCTGACTTCAGGAATGTCTACCAGAGCTGTTGCCAAATAATTTAATGTTAATTTCTCTACCATAAGCCGCCTCCAACGTCATTTTAGAGAATTTAGCAGTACGTCCAACCGGCCTCACAACCGCAGACCACGTGTAACCATGCCAGCCCAGAATCTCCACATATGGCTTCTTCAGCTGTGGGATCCTCTGAGACCAGCCATCTAGACAGCTGATGAAACAGAGGAGTATATGTCTGTAATAAAGCCCTTGTGGGGGAAAACCCATTCTGATTGGCTGGGCCTGGTTCCCCAGTGTCCTTCCAGGCCCATCCATGGCTGTGCCCCTGCCCATCATGTGAAATCCATAGATTAGGGCCTAATTTATTTATTTCAATTGACTGATGTCCTTATATGAACTGTAACTCAGTAAAATAGTTGTGTTTATTATTTTGTTCAGTATACATTTTCCATTTTCACCCATCTCCTAGGATGGTGGAACCTGCTGTAAGAGATTAAGAAAAAGGTACAAGGAATCTATTTTTCTCTGTCTATCTGTGTCTCTATCTTGTGTCTCTCTACAGTGGATAAAGTGAGAGTGGCACTTTACTAAGAGTCTTCAGTAATGTTTAAATGGTGAAAAGCATTTTGAATATTAAGTCCCAGCATCCTACCTGCACACACACACACAAACACACACATTCCCCCCAGTGTTAACCCCTCATTGTCTCTTCTGTGACAGCTGTCTCTGGCTCCAGTGCGTTCCGTATTCCAGAATGCCGAGGGCACCCCAAAAACGCTGCTGCTGCCAGGAGAAATAGTGGAGCTGCTCCATCCTCCATATTACTTTATTTGTTTTGTCATGAAAGCAAATTCTTGAAAATTGACACTTGCCGCAACGAGCATCTGTTTTTGCCATCTGCGGGATATGCAAATGCGGGATGATGAATATTCAGCCCGACTTGGGTAGAGGCATGATTCCTCAAGCTTGCTCACACTTGGTGGAGGGGATCAGGCATCGCACTGCAGACGGTGGGGAACGTACATTTTAGATGACGATATATACCCCCCTTCTCCTCCTAGTTTAAGAAGACATATGTTAAACGAAGGCTCCGCTAATTTGGAACAATTGATGAACTGACGGCAGCATCTTTTTTCTTCATTCGTTCGGAGCCTAACCTGATCGTCTCCCCTGTCTGGCTTAGTGAAAACACCCTCTCTCTCTATCTTTCTCTCTCTGTCACTCTCTCTCTCTGTCTCTCGTTGACTCTCTCTCTCTTTCTCTTTCATTCTCTCCCTCTCTCTTTCTCTCTCCCTCTCTATTTGTTTTATCTCTCTCTCTGTGTCTCTCTTTCTCTCCACCTCTCTCCCTGTCTCTCGCCCCCAGCTTGCTCTCTTTCTCTGCCTACAGGGATGGCACCCTATGAATAATACAGCAGAGAGGTGGAATGATAATGGAATATTAGAAGGAGAATGGGTGGCTGTAATATCAGCCAGGAGCCACGTGGGCTCTTTATTTATATCAATTATGTCAATAAAGTGCCACTTGTGTTTAAAGTTGGAGCATGAGATGCATGACAGCCGATTAAGTCAGCCGAGCATGATGGAGGAACGATTACCGTTATGTTATTCTGTCAACATTATCATCCTTGTCATTACCACTATCAGTCAGTTTGATTTGCTTGGGGGGATAAGAATAGCGTTGACTTCAGCAGCAGGCAATCTTCTTACCTGCATTATCTCTGTTGTTTGAGTTGCTCTCAATGGAGTTATGTACAAACACTACGCCCACTGATGATGTCACTGGAATAAGTCCTGACTTCTGAACAGGAATCCTAGAACTTACCCAAACAACACAGAGTTGACCAAACATCAGGAACATCATCCTAATATTGAGTTGCTCCCCCACTTCACAAACAACACAGAGTTTACCAAACATCAGGAACACCATCCTAATATTGAGTTGCTCCCCCACTTCACAAACAACACAGATTTTACCAAACATCAGGAACACCATCCTAATATTGAGTTGCTCCCCCACTTCTGGCCTCAAGACTCAATTTGTCTGGACTCTACAAAACGTTCCACAGGGATGCTGGCCCATGTTGACTCCAATGCTTCCCACAGTTGTGTCAAGTTGGCTGGATTTCCTTTGGGTGGTGGACCATTCTTGATACACACGGAAAACTGTTGAGCGTTAAAAACCCAGCAGAATTACAGTTCTTGACACAAACCGGTGCACCTGGGACCTACTACCATACCCCGTTCAAAGGCACTTAAATCTCTAAATGGCACACATACACACCCTCTGAAAAGCACACATACACAATCCATGTCTCAATTGTCTCAAGGCTTAAAACTCCTTCTTTAACCTGTCTCCTCCCCTTCATCTACACTGATTGAAGTGGATTTAACAAGTGACATCAATAAGGGATCATAGATTTCACCTGGATTTACCTGGTCAGTCTATGTCATGGAAATAGCAGGTGTTTTTAATGTTTTTTATACTCAGTGTATGCTATGTACATAATCCATCAGTCTGAGATTTGTGGGCAGTTGTGAATTCAATATAATGAGAATATTGTAGATATATTGTTCACAATTACAGTCAAACAATAGATGCCAGCATTGTCCTTCACAACCCCGGTATACCCTTCCAAATGTGACAAAGAGAAAACGTCCCTGAACACGTGTTACAAACCGAGAGAGATAAGGCTGCTTTATTTGCTGCTTTGAAGTGCTGTTGCTGCAAGCTCATGGTCCTTCAGGGCTTCATTTAGCAAACTTACGGTCTAAGCCGCACAAATCTGTCCTGGGAGGATGTGAGCGGGAACTCAAGCAGCTGTCAGGGAAACTCACTTCCTGGTCCTGCATCCCAGAGCAGCTGCCTGCTGCTCTGGGATGCAGAGACAGAGAGACAGAGAAAGAAACGCAGGACATGGAGACTGCTTCCCGTTCAGCCACAGGATCAGTGGATTCTTGCAGTGATGACATCACTCTAATTGCTTCACACTATCTGACAGAATCTGTCTCTCTCTTTCACTCTCTCTTTATTTCTCGTACTCTCTCGCTCTGTCACTCTTTCCCCCTCTTACTGTCTCTCTATCGCTCTCTGCCTCTTCCTGCCTCCTTAATGTTAAAGTGAGAGTAGCACATCAATGAGCACCTTGAGTCTCCAGCCTATTCAGCCACACAGCCCACCTGTTGACTCAATGGGGTCAACGGACACACTTTCTGTGATCGTTTCACAGTGATGACAACACCCTGACTGTTCCAGACGAGGGTGTGCAAAGACAGGCTGCTGTTCCCCAGAAGCTCCGGGCCAGTTGATGAAAAGAGAAGACCTTGCCTGCAGCCCCTGTCAAAGAGGGCCATTCATCCTGTGGCACAGTCAGACGGCCTCATAAAGACCCAGAGGAAGAGGATCCCTGGACCCCATAACTAACTCTCCATGTCTGCCTGGACCCATATAGCAGTGGCCAACGTGACAGAGTTGTGAGTTACCTTGACGATGCTAGCCTGCCTGCCTGCCTGGTGCTGCTTGTAAAAAGACCTGAGTGTACTCATCTCTTCCCCAGTCACGTCACGCAGCCTGGGAGCCAGAAGGAGCATCTCCAGTCCCTCCTTGTGTTCATACAGACACATACAACACACACATTATTCAACACTCTCAGGATGCATCCCAAATGTATCCTATTCCCTATATAGTGTGCTATCCCTGGTCAAAAGTAGTGCACTATATAGGGAATAGGCTGCCTTTTAAGACGAAGCCTTTAAGATATTTTTTTACTTATAAATTAATGGTATATACCCATTGATTCTTACAGATTCTAAACTGGGTGGTTCGAGCCCTGAATGCTGATTGGCTGAAAGCCGTGGTATATCAGACCTTATACCACAGGTATGACAAAACATTTATTTTTGCTTTTGTAATTACGTTGTTAACCAGTTAATAATAGCAATAAGGCTATCCAGGCACTCAGCATTGCGTCGTACATAAGAACAACCCGAAGCCGTGGTATATTGGCCATATACCACACCCTCTTGGGCCTTATTGCTTAAATATAACTTAGAAATGCCTCATGAACTTAGTTCAACTGCCGTACCGAATCAGAACCAAAGATATAAGCTTGTTTTACTCCAGTGTTTGTAAACAACGTCAATGTACACAAACACTGAATAGCCTCCAAAGATGGTTAAAACTATATCATGGATGATCAATCCTTACATCCATAGTTATGTCTATGAATTTGAGTGGCTACATTTCTCCAGCCTCCTCGCTTAGCTTTTTAGCAAAATAGGGGTGGGGAGAATTCTTTGTTATTGTTTAAATGATTCTGGCTTTAAAAAGAACCAGGGGAAAAACACAGAAACAGCCATGTTAGAATTCAGTCGGATATTCCCTTCCATCATGATTAAATCATCAAATCTTCCATCAAAGGGAAGAGAAAGATTTTTTTTTTACAAATATGGATGAATATTCATGTATCATGTCTGTTGATGCTTGGCCATCAAAGTAACGAAGATAATTAATGTATTAAGTTAAAACATGGCCTGTTTGGTTTTATGGTCAGTGACACAAAGTCATTTTTGAATTACCATTCTGAGGGTTATTATTCATAATTCAAAATCATATTTTTTTGAATTGATGAATATAGATGAAGATCCCGGCGATACTCTCTAGTCAAACACTTCGTCCCCTGACAGAGATGTTGCTGCTTTTTCCTCCACTTTACACTGGTGTAAAATTGCTTCTGTCATACAGCAGGTCTCACTTCATCTCTTTAACATCATTAACACTTAGTGGTGTTTAAACTGATATCGCATAGCCCTCAGCATTCGCAGAAATTAGACAAATATCTGGAGCTAGAACTGGAAGGCATTCTTTCCCCCGCTCTCTCTCTCTCTCTCTCTCTCTCTCTCTCCATCTCTCTCTCTCTCAACACTGCTGGACATGCCCCGAGCTCATATTTGCTGTGGGAAGATTGCAGCCATTACAGAGGTCAGGCGGAAGAGAGAGATGAATAAAAGTGAAAATCCTTCCCAGTGCTGTTTATTATCCTGGCTGCCGTCTTGTTTCTGTGCATTCAATATTTAATACAGGAACATCAAGGAAAACTCTTGGCTCAGTCTTGGAGAAGGATTAAAAAAAGGCTACCTTTTCAAGTGGTAAGTCCCAAAATTCGTCATTGGTATCAAAGTGCTGTAATTTCACCCTGCTTCTCTCCCTTTCTATCGTCAGAGCTGCTTTGAAAGTGTGGGTGAGTGCAGAGATAAAGCACCCTACTTCTCCTGTCTGAGAACAGAGTTGACGCTGACTGCTGTCGAGGGAAGGAGGTAAAGACAGAGCAGCCCTTCCTCTCTCTGAAAGCCCCGTGTGTGTGTGTGTCACACACACACACACGAGGGTGCTGGAGCAGGTGTGTTCTCCTCACCAAGTCATGTCTATAATTAAAGACCATAAGCATGTGGACTACAATAGACATGTCTGGATTCCTGTCAGATTCACATGCTGAAAAGTCTTGCAAAAAGGTTGAATGTAAATAAAGGCTGAACATGGTTGAGTCCCCAATGGCACCCTATTCCCATAGGGCTCTGGTAAAAAGTGGTGCACTATATAGGGAGCAATCATCTCTGGTCCTCTGATAGAGATACTTTCCTCTCTCAATGTGTGGCAGTCCAAAATACTACATTAGCAATCAAAGTAATCTCTCTGTCTGTAGGGGAAAGGATAGCTTCTGTGGCAGGTAGTCTACCCACAGGGGTTGGAATTATCCCGACAACCATGGAGCCGAAAAACAGGAGCGTCTAGTTTTAATACTGTTTACACTAAAACCATACAGCGGTCTCGCCACGCCGAAGATTAATTTAATCTCATTTCACGATTGCAGTTGAATCTCTCTCCAAAGCTTATTCCGACAGCGGATAAAGAAAAAAGGTGGTATAGGTGCAGATAGGATAGACTTTCAGTGGGTACAGACAGCAGCTAGGGTCTGTGTGATGTGTCGACACAGTACATTTTGCCATGTTAAATCAACACTAAGAGTTCATTTTAACACTACCCCGGATAACATATGGTCCAACTCTACAGAGTGTAAAAGGACTCTCACTATAGTGTTACATTTTTTGTGTTCATGTAACACACTGTATTGTAAAAAATTAACACTATATTACACTTGCTAGTGTCACTAAAATGTAACACTAAGGGTGAATTAACACACACAGTGTAATTTAAATTCAACACTAGGTTTAATCTAGAGTTAACTCTGTATTAGTGTTAACATACACATTTCTGCTTATTCTGTCCAGTGTAAAAACAATACTTTCTGGAATTACAAAATCACAATGAATCCAAACAGAACGATTGCATCATGTATTTAGTGCTTCAAATATCATATTAGGCATGTCTTACAAACTTAGCACGTACTATAAAAACAAAGGCATTCTGTCATGTCAAGAGACATGGATTCTGGAACGTCCCACTTGAAGTAACTGCCCAGTGAATATCTTACTTTTAAAAGTTTATATTCTGTTAACTCATACCCAAATAATGATGACTTGTTCAATACTGGTATGTGGCCAAAGCATACATTTGAGAAAAATAAAAAACATTAAAAAAAACACTGCTTGCTATGATGGATGGAAAACTCCTGAGGATCCGCTCGATTCAATCAGCAGTCCACTTGCATTCATATTTGTAATGACCGGTATATACCCACCTAACATTCCAACAAAGAAAAGCATCCTTAATTACCATTTTTTGGAGGGGAAACTATTTCACTTATATTCATAGAAATGCGTAAATACTCGGCAGTTACTTTATGAACAAAACATGTTTTCATTTCAACAATAAAATACAATAAATACATTTAAAAAATAAACATGCACTGGACATGGTTTCATTTCAACAATAAGCAAGGTAACACAATGATGAATAAAACAAAAAACAAGAGAGGTTTCAGACGAGTTGGACATCTTCGGTTCAAAACAAAATGTACTGTACACCATGTTTACATCGATAAAGCAACCTACTCAAAGTTGCAATAGCTGACAGTATGCAACCACATACCAAACATCACTTGGTCCATCGGTGCTTTTTGGCAAGTGTCATGGTGATATTTTTTTTAACTCTTTGGCTGTGTTTTAAAGAAATTGTGTTTTGCCTCGTAACGCATACACCATATGTGAAGAGTCGGCACAATATTCCTTATACACAGAGGATAATGTATCATGAAATGGTGTTCAGGCAAAAGATTCCTACTAGGAAATAAATACTTGAAGAGCCTATGATGCTCAGCAATGGAGTGTTTTAGAAATATAGTCATACCCTCCGTTAATGCTGGAGAAAACACAATATTCACAATCTGTGGTAGTAACAGTAGCAAGTATTTAATCATCATTCTGAACCAGATCACCAAATATCAATGGCATATTGCGAAGAAGACACCAAGATTGGAGGGCATTTAGGCCCAAAGCATTGCTTCCATCATCCAATTTGACTGCAGGTAGACGATTCCTTCGCTCTGTGTAGCCATAGTGAAATGACAGTATTCTACCAGAAATGCATTTGGCAGTCACAGAGTTTGCTTGTACATAGTGTAACACAAGTTTACCTCAAACTGTGCAACTCCTTCTAAAATGATGTGCATAATATAAACAGTTGTCAGCTGTGTTGAAGTACTGCAGAGAGTTCAATAAACAAGCATGTTTCACATCGTATACATGAGGTAGTGTTGGATTTGACTGTATAGTTGGTCTGAATGCATGCCTTTTGTTTGCAAAATCACACCCAGATTATTACCAGTAACTTGGACAATACTGCCATGAACATGACCATTAAACATGGAAACTTCAATTCCCTCAGTCTCAAGCACTTTCAGGGCACTTACAATTGGCTTTAGTATGGCAAGTAAACTCCTTCGAAAGGGTAACTTGACTCCCAGGTGCCACAGCGTTCTAAGGCACTGCATCTCAGTGCTAGAGGCGTCACTACAAACCCCCTGGTTCGAATCCAGGCTGTATCACAACTGGCCGTGATTGGGAGTCTCATTCTTAACTGACTTGCTTAGTTAAATAAAGGTAAAAAAAAAAAATGTACTGCAATGTCTGAAGAATTGGAACATAAGCAAACTTGTAAGATACAACTACTTGATCATAAGTTCCAGTTGTTATGTTTCTTCTATGATCAAATCTAACACCAAGCACTTTCTCCATCGGGTTAACAGTTTCCCATTTCTGTGCAAAATACTTTTTTCATCTTGATTCGGAATTCAATGAAGTAAAAGGGTTTTCAATATCCTGAAAAGACTGCTGGATTTTGCCTAGCGTTTCTGTGTGCTGTGAATATATACATTTCAGAGCTGTCTCTTTAGCTTGACCCTGTATCTCAATAGCTGCTTCTTCCATGGAAGATACAAAACTGTTTACAGTTGTCTGATCTACACCCGCAGCTGGCAGATGTTCAATAACTGATGCACACAAATCAAGGACGTTCTTGTTGGATATAAGACATAAGAAGTTGTAGGTATGACATCACTTGGCTGACTATCAACATTGGCATCCATGTCAGTGTTCAATAGAACATCCTCTTGTCCTTCGTGTACCATGTTTCCTTAAGCCTGAAAAAGTACCAAATACATGACAACAACCTGTTTGACCACATTTCAGCTTAAGTGTTTTACCAGGGCAAAGTCCATGAATCAACTAGAGATTCTTAACAAGCAAGATTGTACTCCAAAGACTAGCATGACAAACAAAACAAATCATATTTGAACTCAATATTTCTGCTTAAGTGTAGGAATCTAGCTCTAAGCTCTACAACACATGGACTCTCCTCAACCTTTCCAATATCTTTCTTGTACACAGTTGTCTGTATGAAGGTGTACATACTGTGCAGCATCAGATCAAAGAGCTCATCAAATCAAACTTTATTTGTCACATGCGCCAAATACAACAAGTGTAGACCTTACTGTGAAACGCTTACTTACAAGCCCTTAACCAACAGTGCAGTTCAAGAAGAGTTATGAAAATACTTAATAAACTAAAGTTTAAAAAGAGGTACCAAGAGCACTTGTAGAGTTTCATGGCAGAGTTTGCTTGTCCAGGATGATGAAGTAACTATGGATGCTGCTCCTCTTGGTCCCGACAGCAAGGAGGCACGGTTAACTGCTTTGGGCAATAGCATCAATGTGTTTCTGGATACTGGTTCCTGCCTGAAGACAAAAACAACAAAAGAACCACTAACATTATTTCAAATTTACCAATAGAATAGTGGCTTGGATTCAATAAACCGTGACACTGGGTACTCAGAAAAGGAGACCAATGCAAACGTTTTTGAATATGTCAAGATGCTTCTCACCTTGCCTGGTCTTTTGCGGCCTTGTGATGAAGGGGGAATCAAACAGAGCTAGAGGAGGATGGAGGAGAGGTCACTGTCCATCCTAAACCCAGAAAGATACTGAGCAAAATGTAATACAATAGCACAATAGTTACGAAACTGTCAAAGCAATCAAACTCTCCATTTTTGGATTCAAGAGAGGATGCCGATAAGGTGATGTTTGAAATGTTGAATTTGAAGAACTTACCAGGCACTTCATATCCATGAACTGTGGAAATTCAGTCAGCAACTCGCAGCATTTACTTGGGTCATGAGTCATCTTCCATCTGTATTCAAATGGCATCTTCACCTTCAGCTTGTTGGTGGCCTCATCAGAAGAATGCTTCATCAGGGAAATGGCTTCCCTACACTTTTCACCCATCAGGGTAATCTCTGGATGGGATGGTCTCTTTCTCAGCTATTGGGCCACCACTGAATGACTGGCTAGATGGTAATTTCTCATGTGAAGCTAAATTTCTCTGGATGGTTCAGAGGACAAGAAACCATTTCCAGTTTGAGGGTCAAAATAATGTTCCTTGAAGAAAAGGAGAACACATTCACTCATCTTAACACAATGGAAAAGTCACAGCAACACATACATTAACACTCCTAATCAGACAACAATTGCAAGATGTGTAACACAAACCCAAATGCATGCAAACTGTGGCCTATACAAAAAGATGTTGGCCAATTAATAGTCACATATCCCTTAGTTTTGTAGGAGTCCTTGAGGTAAGGGAACAAGTCGACAATTCCTTGAGCATATGTCTCCCTCATGGCGTGGTTGTGATGTCCTGACAAGAAGAGTACTTTATTAATCCATTTGCAATGAAGCCCCCTGTTGATTCAGGTCGCTATAATAGCAACATTCATCTGAAATACATCCTAGATACAGACAGCTTTCTTGCGTGCCTGGTGTAGTGCTTAACCGTGAGTCTCAGTCATCTCTGCTGTGAGAAAATGTATCATCTTTCGTCTGGTGCCTTCAGTCAGCCCTTTGGTTCGAGAGTATTGATGACAAGATCACCACCAGATTTCTTCTTCAGTATGTTATTTATCAACTATGGAAGGAAAATGATCAAGAACAATCCAGAACCCCCCTTACCCGCTCTTATCGGACACTGCAGGCACTGGATTACAGCTCCCAACTATCAGCGGGGCCAGGTGATATACGGAACATTAGTTAAGAGAAAGAGAGGTTAGCAAGAATTAATGATTCTAAACAGATGCTCATTACATTACACTCAGAAACATACATGTTTAGCTTCATCCTCAGCTCTCTGTCGTTTTTGTTGAAGGGCTCCCATCATCGCTCAGAATGACATTCTCATCTGACTCAATGGACGAGATCTCCAACAAGGAACTGGCAAAGGAGGAAGTCAACTGGGAAGATACAATAATCAACCACTTTGTGTGAGAGTAAAGGTTTTGACAAAAGACAGACATTCCAACTGAATGTGAGAAAGCAACACAGTCCTATACAAAGTGTCTGCTCCAAAGGAGAGGCCGACAGTTAAACCCTCCTCTTGGAGTTTGAAAAAAGGCAGCTTAAGACTCTCAGACCATGGGAAACAAGATTCTCTGGTCTGATGAAACCAAGATTGAACTTTTTGGCCTGAATGCCAAGCCTCACGTCTGGAGGAAACCTGGTACCATCCCTAAGGTGAAGCATGGTGGTGGCAGCATCATGCTGTGGGGATGTTTTTCAGCGGCAGGGACTGGGAGACTTTTCAGGATCAAGGGAATGATGAACGGAGCAAAGTACAGAGAGATTCTTGATGAAAACCTGCTCCAGAGTGCTCAGGACCTCAGACAGGTGGCGAAGGTTCGCCTTCCAACAGGACAACGACCCTAAGTACACAGCCAAGACAACACAGAAGTGGCTTCGGGACAAGACTCTGAATGTCCTTGTGTGGCCCAGCCAGAGCCCCGACTTGAACCTGATCAAACTTCTCTGGAGAGACCTGAAAATAGCTGTCCAACCTGGGTGGAGTTATGTTTCTTACACTAATTAGAGTACAAAATTACACCTAGCATTTAACTACAGTTATCAACACTGACACTAGGGGTCTTTTGACACTACATGTTGTTCAATCACTTTTGACACTGCAAATTTAACACTGGTGATTTTACTGTGTATGTGGTGTGTCTGTCTATATCACTTTTGTTCAGTAGTGAAATTGCCCACCATTTTCTCAAAATTTGCATTTAGATTCATACATGCCACCGGCCACAAACTCAGACAATTGGCACTGCTGCTGTCACGTACCGCAGCCCGTCCATTAATATAATTACCACAGAGTTGGATAATGAGGCATCAGAGCCTCCACTCAGATTAATGGATAAAGACAACTCTGCAGAAAACTTAAATCATTCCTCCTCTTCACTTCCTTTAGTTCTCTCCTCCTCTCTCCCGCCCCTGCTAAGTGAACGATCCCGGGACGAGGACAGGGGGAAAACTCCTTCCTGCTTGCTGTCTTCCATTCCGGAATTCTGGCAGCCTTTCCCAACTCCATGACATCACAAGGCAACGATACATCTCAGGGTTCAGGAGCCAACCAGGTGAGGTGACCACCGAGATTGTCATTAATCCATAGAGGGATGTTCCCTCTGTTTAAAAAGGATCCTCTACAGCCTCATTTAGGCATCAATAAAACACATCTCCATCTTCTCCTAGCTTCACTTGCTAACTCTGGCACACATGTTGAACACAGGCGTGCTTCAGCAGGCATGTCCACCTGTATCACTTCGCTCCATGACTTCTCGTGACTAGGATCTCTCTTAGCATGACAAGAATGGACCACCTCTAGAATGATAATGACAAGATTAAACTGATAATCACGTTACAACACGTCGCTAAGTTGTGAGGTACAGTATATGTGGTGACAAGACACTGGTTAGAGCTAACGCCAAACCCCTCTCCCCTTCCATTGGCTCTTCACAACTACCCATCGTAGCTGTCCACCACAACACTGAAAATAATGGTTACCTCCCAAATGGCACCCGATTCCCTATATATAGTAAAAAGTAGTGCACAATTAAGAGAATAGGGTGCCAATTGGAACGCACGCAATGAATAATGGATGATGAACAGACGAAGACAACAACCCGTCATTTCAATTAATGTTGATGGTTTAATCACTGCAATCTCATCCCACTCTGTCTACGGGAAAAGAAGATGACAGGGATAGGGGAGGGAAGGGTGGAGAGGAGGAGAGGAGGAGGCAGTGCCGCATAGAAGGGCTGAATGAAAGGCAGGGAGGAGGTGGCGGCGTAGGGCTCTTATCTCTGCATCAGGCTGTGACATGTAGCAGCTGTTTCTGAGTGCGAGCCTTCCCTCCACCGTCTCATTAGAACAGCACCTAACAGAGAAAGAGAGATCCTAGAGAAGGACTGGCTGTCACACACACACCTACAGAGCATTGGCGGTCAGTGACGATTAAGATGAGGGAGGACGATCATTTTTTTTAATGAGCATGGCCTTATTCTATTACTGCATGTTGGATGACTGTCATTCACATTCCTTCACCCAGTTCAATGTAAAATCGATAGGCTACTCCATAATACTCCAATTTTTCCTATACCCATCATGACCTAGCCTATGAATTAAAGTTTACAACATAGGTGCACAGGTTGACAGAAACATTTGAGCAATCAAGGTGACAGACAGTGACACGTTCAACACCGCCTTGCACACTCTTGCCTGCATCTAGCTGATTTAGGGTGTAATCATTAGTCCAATAGTTGTAAATGAGAGTTTCAATTGGACAAATTCAGGTATGTTTATCCCCGTTGCATTCAGTTTAAGGAACATTTTTCAACAGAATCAGCGGAATGAATACACCCCCTGATCACACGCAAACACAGTTCACTTTCATAGCAGCCACATACAAGCAGCATGAACATTTTGCTCGTTGTATAATTCCTTCTCGCATCTACGTGCTCTCATCCTCTAACCTTTTCCCTTTGCTTGTGGACTTCAGTGCACAACACATCAGCTGTCTGTGACCAGGCAAAAAAAAAATTACAAGCCAAAGATTCATATCATAACCGCTAACTGCTACGCACAGCCTACATCGTTGTCACCATATTAGCTAACGTCAACATAGCTACTAGAACTAACGCGTTACTAAACCCGCTATTATCATGTAGTACAGTGTACAGTCAGCATACAGTTTAGCAGTTACCCCCGGTGGCAATAAATTAATACAACCAAAAACATACCTTGACTTGGAAGAGTTCCAGTGTTGGATAGCCATAGTCAGCTAGCTAATACAGCATCCCACTCTGTTTGAGCCGGGTGTTTGAGTAGGCTAAAGTAGCCAGCTGCATTCGCTAGCTAAGTGAAAGTGAAAAAAATAGAACTAAATATAGCTCTCTCTCTCCCCCTCTCTTGCTTCTCCTTCATTTTTAAAGAAATGTATTTGTTCAAAACTGTTCAACAATTTTCTTTAGCTTTCTTTGAGTCAACGACTCACCACATTTTATGCACTGCAGTGCTAGCTAGTTGTAGCTTATGCTTTCAGTACTAGATTCATTCTCTGATCCTTTGATTGGGTGGACAACATGTCAGTTCATGCTGCAAGAGCTCTGTTAGGAAAGAGGACGTACTCCGGAAGTTGTCATAATTACTGTGTATGTCTATGAAAGGGGGTGAGAACCATGAGCCTCCTAGGTTTTGTATTGCAGTCAATGTACCCAGAGGAGGATGGAAGCTAACTGTTCTCTAGCTACACCATGGTGCTACCCTACAGAGTGCTGTTGAGGCTACTGTAGACCTTCATTGTGTTTTAACTAATTATTTGGTGATGTGAATATATATTTAGTATAGTTTTATCTAAAAAGGATAACTTTGTCAATGTTTCACTATTTCTTTTTAATGAAATTCACTGAGGACGATGATTCTCCCCTCACTCCTCTGAGGAGCCTCCACAGCTCCAAAGGTGTTCTACATGTCTGGAGTCACTGTCATAGCATAGGCCTGTCACTCACAGACATTATGCAGTGTACAGTACACAGAGACACAGTAGCCTCTCTCTGCAGTCCCAGCAGGGTTTGGCAGTAGCTAAGCCTGGTGTCTGTACCACAGCGCAGTCACTCTTCGCCTCCTGTCCTCTCCTCTGTCTCCACACAGCATCGAGGCCCAGGCTGACTAACAGGCTCCACAGGGCTGTGTAGCGCTGTGCTGTCAGGGTCCCCTGAACAGATGGAGGGCCACCTCTATGACAACACCTGGCAGAGCAGAGCACGTTGTCATGCCTGAGCTGTGGCAGACAGCAGCAGCTTCACATGCTCCACACTGTAATTAAGACTGAGGGATGGACAGTGCCGAGGAGTGGGTGGTGAGGAGAGTTAGTGGTAGATAGTGAGAGCGTGTTTTATTGTTTTTTCAAAGAAGGTGTTCAAAAAGAAGCTACTTGGTGATACATAACTTGTGTTTTAGGGTCGTTTTGAGGATGGTTAGCATGGTTTGAAAGTGATCTGGAAGCCAAAGGGACTGGGGGAATGGTGGAAGTGTCTGGATATTGGATAACAGTGATAGCTAGTGCAGTTAGTATCAGAGTTAATATTCATTGTGTTTTGGTCACCTTTTATAGTATCTTGACCATCTGATTCTCAGTGACTCATGTTCATGTTGTGTTCATTTCGATTTAAAGCTAAACCTCTGCTTGTGTTAATTTGCAAAATGTACATATTCCTACTCAAGGTATAACAGTCAACTAGCTAGGTACTTTACTGCTTCAGTTCACCATGGGTTTGTCCCAAATGGCACCCCATTCCCTTTATAGCACACTACTTTTGGCCATGGCCAATATGGCTCTGGTCAAAAGAGTACACTATATAGGGAATAGGATTCCATTTGGGACGCAGCCCATAACATCAGAATCAAATCAAATGTATTTATAAAGCCCTTCTTACATCAGCTGATGTCACAGAGTGCTGTACAGAAACCCAGCCTAAAACCCCAAACAGCAAGCAATGCAGGTGTAGAAGCACAGTGGCTAGGAAAAACTCCCTAGAAAGGCAAGAACATAGGAAGAAACCAAGATAGGAACCAGGCTATGAGGGGTGGCCAGTCCTCTTCTGGCTGTGCTGGGTGGAGATTATAACAGAACATGGACAAGATTTTAAAATGTTCTTAGATGACCAGCAGGGTCAAATAATAATAATCACAGTGGTTGTCGAGGGTGCAACAGGTCAGCACCTCAGGAGTAAATGTTGGCTTTTCATGGCCGATCATTCAGAGTATCTCTACCGCTCCTGCTGTCTCTAGAGAGTTGAAAACAGCAGGTTTGGGACAGGTAGCACGTCTGGTGAACAGGTCAGGGTTCCATAGCCGCAGGCAGAACAGTTGAAACTGGAGCAGCAGTACAGCCAGGTGGACTGGGGACAGCAAGTACATGGAGGCTCTACAGTAATGAGCAGTAATGCCCTAACACTCTGTCTTAAACCATTAACAGAACACCATTTAAGTGGCTTTAGTTTACCTTTCCTGATGCACCTAATGTCTCACTTCATTCTCTATCCCCCCTGGTTACCTCCTCTTCACAGAGCTCTGGCTGCATCCCGTCCTCCACTGTGTTGTGTATTTTCTCGTTAGACAGGTGTCCAACAGATGCTAAGGTAATGCCTGTCCCCACACACCACAGGAGCTGCCGATGTACAGTCACTGAAGAAAGGAAAAGTAAAGCCCTGAAAACAGGGAAGAGAATCCAATCCACCCTCCTCCACCCCTATCGATTCCATCAGCACTTACTTAATAACATATTTTATTGGCAACTTTGGCGGACAATAGTGCTATTGAGGACAACCACAAAGGGGCTTTGCGAGGTGAGCGTTTATCGTTTGATGGAATGTGGACTGGACACAGAGGCTGTGTGAGTGGATTAATGGAAACCATGACAATGTGCTCTGCTCTGCAATTTCTGTCACCTTTCAAAAAACGGCCAGTAACAACAGACCAATCAGGTGGAATCTGAGAGAAGTGGGTCTCCATTGTCTCGCGTTTAATTCTCGCGTTTAATTTCCTATTTATGTTGCCCTATTGGCCCTGGCCAAAAGTAATGCACTACATAAGGAATAGGCTGCAATTGGATCGCTCCCTAAGTGATGAAACCCATCAGGGTCTCGTAATGGCCTTTTAGGAGCTGAGTTGCATGTGAAGAGACAAGGGAGGGGAGGGCTTTTCATACAGAAATCATTACACATTTCTACCTTAACATCAACAGGTAGACTCAGGAGAAGAGACTCAAAGCCTTCTGCACCATAATAAAAGCAGCATCTGTATCAATATGTATAGATCAACCATCTACATGTAAAGCAGCTTTTCAATTAAAAACATTGTAAACAATTAAAAACCTTAAAAGCCAGGCTAGATGAATGTCTTTGGATTACCTTTGGTGTAATCACTGCAGCTAGAGGAGAGGAAGCAGAAAACCAATATCAGAGATTGGATGGTGGGATGGAGGGGGTTCTCTTTTAACACAGCAGTGGTTCTTACTGAAGAAAAGATAAAGTTACAGTGAAATCAAAATTGTGTTCAGAAACTATTTGTCCTGTAAAGTTCAGTTCACAATCTTCTGTTGTTGTTTTTTTCTCAGTGTTAGTCCTTTGAGTGTAGACAATCAACACATCCATCAATAGCGCTGTCTCTCTTTCTCTCTCTCCCTCTCTGAAAAGCAATTTCCTCAATCCCTGGAGCTCTATTGTACAACATGAATGAACTCATTATTTAAAGCAATGCAAAAGGCCTGTGGAGGTTTCCATGCAGCATGCTCAGAGCAAACGGTGCCCCCTGGTGCTCTCCTCCAGCCACTGACAGCACCGCCACCGCTACATAATAATATCAATGGGCCCCACTGTTCCAGGGATGTCTAGACTGACCCGGGCGTCCCCCCTGACTGCATCTGCACTCACTCTACAATGCAGAGTGGAGTCCTCCTCTCAGGCATACAGTACACTCCTGCTTCAGTAGTCCAAACAGTCGCTGCTTGTAGTCGCTAATTTTATTTGTCAGGTGTAGACCTTACCGTGAAATGCTTACTTACCAACAATGCAGTTAAGAAAAATAAGAGTTAAGAAAAAAATAAGAGAAACAATAAAATAACAATAACGAGGCTATGTACAGGGGGTACAGGTACCAAGTAAATGTGCGGGGGTACAGGTTAGTCAAGTAAATTGAGGTAATATATACATGTAGGTGGGGTAAAGTGGCTATGAATAGATAATAGATAATAAACAGTGAGTAGCAGCAGCGTGAAAAAGGGAGTGGTCAATGTAAATAGACAGGGTAGTCATTTCATTAACTGTTCAGCAGTCTTATGGCTTGGGGGTAGAAGCTGTTAAGGAGCCTTTTGGACCTAGATTAGGCGCTCTGGTACCGCTTGCCGTGCAATAGCAGAGAGAACAGTCCATGACTAGGTTGGCTGGAGTCTGTCAATTTGTAGGGCCTTCCTCTGACACCGCCTGGTATATTCACAAGCTGTAGAACTTTGAGGATCTACCTCTGTCCACCTACAATACACACACACGGTTCAAAAAATGTTAACAAGAGCTGAATATAAGCTTTACTGATCAGCTGGGTGTCACAGTACATTTAATAACCTTTATCTCTTCTAGCGAGATGTCAGCAAGCCACAATTGTTCACTTAACACATGGCAAACAAGCCGATTCCCTTTTTAAAAAGCTCCCAAAATTAAATTCAGTCCGAAACATAGAGGACAAAAAAATTCCCCTGCCCAGCAGTCTGCATATATGTATAATGATTTCATAGCTGTCAGCGGCCATATACTGTAACATATTAACAGAAGTTGTAATTTGGGACCATTGCGTTTTACCCGTCATGAGTGAAATTCTTGCTTACTCAGGTGTTGGTATTCGCTGTCACAATGAAAGCTGATGGAGAGGTCATCTGTGTGACAGTGGAACACAGCAGAAATGCTGTTACATGAGAGAACGCCTGGCAGTTAGTGGGGAGGAAGGTGTGGAGGAAAGGAAGGTGTGGGTGAGGATGAGAGGAGGTTGTGGGTGTGGAGGAGAGGAGGGTGTGTATGGGGCCTCCTTTGCTGAATATGCACCAGCTCAATGGAGGGAACATTACAGAGTCTGACATTTAAATTTACTTCATTCTTATGTCGGCTGCAGCGTGTGACCTTTGCACACCTCCATCCATATATCGTTCCTAGGCAACGTCGGCATGACGACGGTCCTCCATCCCACATGCTCAGATGGATTCCCTCTTTTTTTTTTTATAGGAGCTGTATCAACCAGAAGAAGTCCATAGAGGGAATGATTGGAATCCTAATGATGTTCCTTCAGAATGCTGAGATTGCCCACTATTCTAGTCAGTGGTCATGCCTGAGACTGTTAATCAGGTGTTTTATTACCCGGGGGACGGATGGTGACGCATGTCCATGTTGTTGTGACCATAGAAATCATATTAAATCACTAAATTTGTTTTCTAATTCTGTTTGTAACTGACAAGGGAAAAGCAGTGTGTTTGGAAAGAAGTTGTCACAAGGTGATCTGATGCATTTGAAATGGAGGGTCAAGATGTTGAGGAACAACTGTAGAGGGTGTCAGTACATTTTTTTTTACAAGAACACGATGGAAGAAAGAATTAATCCGTTATGAGAAATCTCACTCCAAAGCTTAACTCAAATTCATATTCACAAGGTCCAATTAATGCATAGACATAACTAGAAATACACAAACTAAAACTGCACCTCGTCAGAGATTGAAGGGAATATCAAAAGTAGAAAATAAAACCGTGAGAAGAAGTTAGTCAGAGATTGGGACGGAGCTAGGAAGACAGATCCAAAGTGAAAGACAGAGATATGGATCCTGCCGGACTCTCTGAAGGCAGACACTGGTAGAGAGATTAGCAAGAATTTTGAATAGCCCGAGTCGACAGACTCGTAGCGTAGACTGACTGACTCCTAGGAGAGAAAGGAACTTAAGGCAGCTAACATAGTATCTCTGACAGAACCAATCGGACAGACGCTGTATGGCTTAGCATTGTACAGTAGCTGGGGGTGGGCAGAAACACACACAATTAATGTTTAAGCAATCCGCTGAGAGCAGAACCAGAGGCAACCGGTACTTCGCTCTGAGGACAGTAAAGCTATAGCTAATATTAAAATAACACACCCAAATCAAACGAGGCAAATAGGACTAGACATTCTAGACAGAGTGGATTATGCCGCCCGGGTGACTTTTAGTTTTGGACAGGAAATTAAAAGTCTCAGTGAAGTAATTAGAGAAGGTAGAGGAGGTCAGAAATATTGATCTTACTGCATACCTTTGACCAATGAAAAGGTAATTGTCACATTTTGTGGTAGGGATACTTGCTAAGTTAATTTGCCATAAATTAAGGTAAATACCACTTCCTGTGGAGCATCAACCAATAGTAGGCCTTAAAATGTCTCACACAATATGAAAATCCGTTATGGGTTCCCAAATGGCGCAGCAGTCTAAGGCACTGCATCTCAGTGCTAGAGGCATCACTACAGACCCTGGTTTGATTCCAAGTTGTATCACAAATCGTCTGTGATTGGGAGTCCCATAGGGCAATTGGCCCAGCGTCATCTGGGTTAGGGTTTGGCCGGGGTAGGCCGTCATTATAAATAAGAATTTGTTCTTAACTTGCCTAGTTAAATAAAAGGTTAAACAAAATCATTTAAATAAAAAATAAGGATCCATTAGGAGACATGGCTCTGTGAATTGAAACAACATTTTGACGAAATGAAGAAAATACGCTGGAAATATACCAGTAAAGGAGAAAGAAATGAAGTATGACACCTGCGTTCGCACGTTGGTCCACAAATATCCTTGTAGTGTCAAATAACCATCTACATTTGATAAACCTGACGATCTGATTCCATTTGATACCATGTGCAATCAAGTATTATGTGTTCAGCTGACTAAGATCTTGAAATGGTCATGATAAGAATGCAAAATGCAAGTGTATTTACTTTGTTAAATGAATTCTAACATTATACAAGGCATAAAGCTTAAGTTGCATAGCATTCACAATCTAGGCATACAAATATTACAGTTACAAGCCAAAGCATGAAAAAAAGATGCCTAACTGAAATATGAATTGATCATACAACCGTTCTCCATTGACAGGATATGAGACCGAACAAAGGCACTTCGTTCCATTTATAACACAAGGTGTGACACTTTCAAACCTAAACCTACAACCATAGGTGTGGTGTACTGGCCCTTAAATCATTGTTCTTTGTGTTTTCCTCATGTTCCTGGGCCATTTGCCATGCAGCCTCAGGTGACAGAGCGCTCATAAGTTGGGTACATACGTTTGAGGCAGGGTCTACATCCAGAAACTCAGCACCTATGAAAATATAATATATCCTAAGTATTGCCTACAACAGCAACCTTTCTCCAACAGGCCCTGACACAGAGCTAGCTTGTCAATGAGGCACACCTTGACCTCCCTGTGAAGATAAAGCAACAGCCAGAACATACACATCTGATATGTGTGCTTTGATAAGCATTGGCTGTATTCCAGTTGTTTTATCTATCTGCAGAGGGAGGCTTGCCCCCCGGTTTACAGTCCATATATTGACCTGTCAGCATGGGGAGCCCCCCCGTAGGTGAAACACCCACCTACCGACTGCAGGCCAAAATAAAACCAAAATGCCCAATATCAGCCTTAAATCAACCATCCTGCATGACCTTGACATCCCATGTTATCAATATCACTGCAGATTTGAGTTTACATATTGCCAACTAGATTTTTTATTTACCCACAATCATGTGCTTTTGTGAAGCAATGGAATCTTGGGTTTCACTTCAATTGACAGTGTTGGGGGTTCAGGAAATCAACCATGTAAATAATTAAGTACATTCTACTTACTTACATGGTTATTAACCTACTCTGTGCTTGCCAGGTTTTAGGATGATAGGCATATCCATTCAAGCTAAAACAGTCACCAAGTTAATTTACTCAAGCTGGAAGCTTCCTAGAAGTAGCCTTCTGAATGTTCTCAACCGTAGTTGCTGTTTACCCTGTCTGCTCATCACTGAGTTGTCTCTACTGCCATCCAGTGGTGATGTGACCAACTGCAGCCTTGTGTCTATCTCTAGAACAGGCCCTTTACCTCCTTCAAGACCTACCCACAGAACCCAACTCATATCTTTTTTTTAAAATATTACTTTTAATTTAACTAGTCAGGCAAGTCAGTTAAGAACAAATTCTTATATTCAATGACGGCCTAGGAACAGTGGTTTAACTGCCTTGTTCAGCGGCAGAACGACAGATTTTTACCTTGTCAGCTCGGGGATTTGATCTTGCAACCTTTCGGTTACTAGCCCAACGCTCTAACACAGGGGTGTCAAACTCATTCCACGCAGGGCCATGGCTGCAAGTTTTTGTTTTTTTCCTTTCATTTAAAAACAGACAACCAGGTGAGGGGAGTTCTGCTGCATGCAGAACCATGAAAGGTCACAATGCCATTGACCAGGGGTGGGCAACTCCAGTCCCTGAGGGCCTGATTGGTGTCACACATCCCTAGCAAACACAGCTGATTAATCAAATTGCATTCTAAACTGAAGATCATGATTAGGTGATTATTGGAGTCAGGTGTGTTAGCTGCGGCAAAACTGACACCATTCAGGCCCCGAGGACTGGAATTGCCCACCCTTGCCATTGACACTGCTTAGGATTACTCACTTGGGAGCTGGCATAAATCAATGAACTAAGATATGACTCGTATAACTCAGAGCGAAGTATATTTCTGTCGTCATACAAGACAACTTTAGCAATGGAATGATTCAGCAGTTACTGTAAAGTCATGTGGTCATGACAGGCTCATTTCCAAATACATACATTCTCGTGTGGCTCAGTTAGTAGAGCGTGGCGCTTGCAATGTTGGCGTCTGCTAAATGACTAAACCGTAAAAATAAAAAGCATTCACTACTCATCACGATGAATACAACTAACTTTTTGATGACTCTTACAACCCACTGTGGAGATATTCAATTACAAGAAATATAAGAAACAGATTAACATTTATTTAGTAGAAAATGAAGCATTAGCAAGAGACAAAAAGGGGCCCCATATACCATTGTGCTTTATAGAATCTCTACAGTGAATTGCAAAAGCAGTGTTCATCCACCACATGCTATATGAAAGCTACACAACATCGTATTTCTGTTCCTTGCATGACAACTCCCTCCCATGCTTTAGAGATTGTCGTGACACCAGAGTGCACACAGCTCCTGACAGAACTGAAATCCACCACCTATCTACAATACTTTAGCCTGGTCCCAGATTAAGGCTGTGTTTACACGGGAAGCCCAATTCTGATATTTTGTTGATTAAATTGGCCTTTTGACCAAATCAGATTAGCTCTGAAAAAGATCTGTTGCGATTGGTCAAAAGACCAATTAGTGGAAAAAAATATCAGAATTGGGCTGCTTGTGTAGACGCAGCCTTTGTGCCCTCATTGTCAAGGCAAACATGTTGGTCAAGACAATGACAGCAAGTTGGCACGTTAGCACAAACAGACTGGCACTCAGGCTACAATGCTTCTTCTCTGTACTGAAAAGACACTGGAAAATTAACAGCGATTGACAAGTGCATGAGAATTGATAATTCTGGATTCATGTCACAGGATAATGGCATTAGAACTGAAGGCTCATTAAGGTGATGAGTGAGTGACAGTGGTTGTTATCGTTTCCTCGAGACTGAGTCTACGTCACAAATGGTAACCCATTCCCTACACAGTGCACTACTTTTGACCAGAGCCATAGGGCCCTGGTCAAAAGTAGTGCACTACATAAGGAATAGGGTGCCATTTGGGATGCAGACGTCCCCAGAGCGGGGACAGAGAGCTGATTGATCTAAGGTAATCGGTGTCCAAGTGGTGCTTTACATGCACATTAGGCCACATGAAGAGTGCAGGTTTCTGATAAAAAGAGAAGAATGAACAACCGAACAAATACGTGTTAATAAGACCAGTAAAATGCCAGATTATGGAAAAATACAATTACAGGGAATAACTGCCACCATATCACAATGTGGTGGTGTGTTCTGTCATGTCAATAAAAGTCCTCACTTCTTAAATGGATTTAGCGTAAGAAATAACCACAACATAAATAATTGTCAGTATTGCTGTAAAACATATATATTTTTTAAAAGGTCTATATTTTGTAGTATAGCGTTTTCCAACTCCAGTCCTCTAGTACCCCCCCAACACAATACATTTTTGTTTGTCAAGGACTTGATTAATTGACAAGTAGAAATCAGGTGTGCTTGTCCGGGGCCACAACAAAAAGATGTACTGTTGGGGGGGTACTGGAGGACAGGATTTGGGAAACACTGGTGTAGTATGCTGTATTCCTACAATATTAACTTCTACAACTACTTTGTGGCTAATCACCACAAATAGCCTTAATTCATTGCGAGGCAAACTGGTGACTAACAAGCAAAGTATCACAAAATTTTTTATCTTGATATTGATTCTGACAATCTATACATCCAAATTTTCTAAAACTATATTAAGTGTAGAAGGACAGTAAGGCGTAAACAGGGTGACAATATTTTTCATATAGAGCAGTGTAATTGTCCCCCAAATAAATCATTTCAAAACTCAGAGTATGGTTAACCAAACAAAGAGTAATATTTCCAACGTACGTGAATAAACATTGAACATTTGTAGGCTATCGATTTACAGAGATGAAGTACCATCAAACTCCCTCCTGCCCAGGATTGTCCTGAAGCAAGAGGAAGTGGGGAAAGCTTGTGGGCATCGAGCATTTCAACAATGCAGCCGGAAACAGGTTTGTTCAATTCAGTTCAGTCTTTTCAACTTCCTTCTCTGCTCAGAAAATGTAATCTTGAGTCATCTTGAGGGAAGGCATGGCGTCGTTGACATTCTGGTCCAGCCGATGGTACTCCACATTGTTGCGAGAGCACAGGCCGTCCCTCCAGCGCCGACTCTGGGCCAGGAGGAAGATCTGGAGAGGGAGATATTTAAATTGACCTTTAACCTTTTTAAAATGGTAACCCGGACCAGTATTCATAAAGCGTCTCAGAGTTGCAGCGCTGATCTAGGATCAGGTCCCCCTCTATCCATGTAATCATACTCTAAAAAGACAAAAATGATCCTAAATTAGAACTTCATACAGACCAAAAGGTAACTGCACTAAGCGCTATCAGGATGATTTTCAAAGAAACATAAAGAGGCGTGAATGGGGATTCCCCACAATAACAATGTAGCTTGTCTACCCATTAGGGGTAATGAAGTCTCTCAAAAAGCCTAACTGCAAAAATAGGCTATATAATCATCATAAGTGTGGGAATGTGTGTGTAAAGTGACCATTTCAAGACAAAGCCTAACTGAAGAAAACCAACCCCAATATGTTTTAGAATACTCATGCTTGGTCCTTCCTACTACAGATAATAAAAGTGCTTCTGCCGTTTTGCAGGTAAAGTGGCTACCCACTGCTTCAGCCTCTCCAACCTAATGTGCATTTTCTACAGTGCATTCGGAAAGTATTCAGACCCCTTGACTTTTTCCACATTGTTACATTACAGCCTTATTCTAAAATGTACTAAATACCATTTTTCCTCATCAATCTACACACAATACACCATAATGACAAGCGAAAAAAGGTTTAGAAATGTTTGCCCATTTATTAAAAAATACATAAGTATTCAGACCCTTGCTATGAGACTTGAATTTGAGCATCCTGTTTCCATTGACCATCCTTGAGATGTTTCTACAACTTGATTGGAGTCCATCTGTGGTAAATTCAATTGATTGGACATGATTTGGAAAGGCACACACACGTCTATATAAAAGGTCCCACAATTGACAGTTCATGTCAGAGCAAAAACCAAGCTGTGAGGTTGAAGGAAGTGTCCGTAGAGCTGGGGAAGGGTACCAAAACATTACTGCAGCATTAAAGGTCCCCAAGTTCAGTGTCCTCCATCAGGGACTGAGAGACTAGTCAAGATCGAGGGTAAGATGAACAGAGCAAAGTACAGAGGTGTCCTTGACGAAAACTTGCTCCAGAGCACTCAGGACCTCAGAATGGGACAAAGGTTCACCTTCCAACAGGACAATGACCCTAAGCACACAGCCAAGACAACGCAGGAGTGACTTCAGGAAAAATCTCTGAATGTCCTTGAGTGGCCCAGCCAGAACCCCGGACTTAAACCGGATCAAACATTTCTGGAGAGACATCAAAATAGCTGTGCAGCGACGCTCCCCATCCAACCTGAGAGCTTGAGAGGATCTGCAGAAACTCCCCAAATACAGGTGTGCCAAGCTTGTAGCGTCATACCCAAGAAGACTTGAGGCTGCAATTGCTGCCAAAGGTGCTTCAACAAAGTACTGAGTAAAGGGTGTGAATACATATGTAAATATGATATTTCAGTTTAAATATATATTTGCAAAAATGTCTAAACCGATTTTTTTATTTTGATTGTGTGTAGATTGACGAGGACAAAAAACGATTTAATCCATTTTAGAATAAGGCTGTAACGTAACTAAATGTGGAAAAAGTAAATGGGTCTGAAAGCACTATGTACACACACAAAACCCTATATAAAACGCAACATGTTAAGGGTCCCAGTTGTCACACAACACAATGTCACACAACACAATGCCACAGATGTCTCAAGTTGAGGGAGCGTGCAATTGGCATGCTGACTGCAGGAATGTCCACCAGAGCTGTTGCCAGAGAATTTTTATGTTAATTTCTACCATAAGCCACCTACGTCATTTTAGAGAATTTGGCAGTACGTCCAACCGCAGACCACATGTATGGCGTTGTGTGGGTGAGTGGTTTGCGGATGTCAACGTTGTGAACAGATTGCCCCATGGTGGCAGTGGGGTTATGGTATGCGCAGGCATAAGCTACAGACAACGAACACAATTGCATTTTATCTATGGCAATTTGAATGAACAGAGCTACCATGATGAGATCCTGAGGCCCATTGTCGTGCCATTCATCCACCGCCATCATGTTTCAGCATGATAACGCACGGCCCCATGTCGCAAGGTATGTACACAAATCCTGGAAGCTGAAAATGTCCCAGATCTTCTATGGCCTGCATACTCACCAGACATATCACCCACTGAGCATGTTTGAGATGCTCTGGATTGATGTGTACAAAAGCGTGTACCAGTTCACACCAATATACAGCAACTTGGCACAGCCATTGAATAAGAGTGGGCCAACATTCCCTAGGCCACAATCAACAGCCTGATCTACTCTGTGAAGGAGATGTTGCGCTGCATGAGGCAAATGGTGGTGACACCAGATACTGACTGGTTTTCTGATCCACACCCCTACCCTTTTTTTTTTAAGGTATCTGTGACCAACAGGTGCATATGTGTATTCCCAGTCATGTGAAATCCATAGTTCAGGGTCTAATGAATCCCTTATATGAACTGTAACTCAGTATTTTTTGTTGAAGATAGGAGGTTCAGTACAGCAGAATACAACTTGTCTTGAATGGATTAATAAAGTATTCTTCCTCTGCTTACCTTCCTCTTGTTGTCGTAGGTGATGTATACGATGGCCACCAGGAAGGCCAGGATGACCAAATGGAAGAAGAAGTGAGAGTCCTCATCCTGGATGGTGTAGATGTTGGTGTCCTTCATACGCACGTCTATCTTCCCAGCATTCTCTGCTGGTCTGAGCACCACCGGGTCATTGTCTGCATCCACCATGATGTCGTCCTCCTCGTCGTCGTTGAAGATCTGGTTCAGAGGAGCCTTAACTGCTGGCCCCAGGACATAGTCACCGTCCTCATCAACGTCGTCTGCCTGGGACTCTAGACTGTTCTCTTGCTCATCCTCTGTAGGGTTCATGCGACCGACAAGCTTGGTGTTGGAGGCAGAGCTTGGTTTCTCCAGGGTGAGCTTGGCTGTGGTGGTGCTGTTGGCTGGATCTGCAGCCATGGTAGAGGTGGCAGCAGCATCTGCATCAGTGGGAAGTAGTTCTTCAGTAGTCCGTCCTGCTTCCTTGCCAACAGTTGTTTTATTAATAATGGCAGGGGATTCAGCTATAACCTCCCATTTGGTGGCCGGTGCGACATATGCTGTTATGCCATCGATAAGTGCATCCGTAATGGGTGTGTTAGCATCCTTAATGGGTGTTTTAGCATCCTTAATGGGTGTTGTAGCATCTTCTAAAGGTGTGGTAGCATTTTTGATAGGCGTAGCACTCTCATTGGGTGTAGCAGCAGCATCCTTTACGTCTGCTGTTACAGCCATAATGACTGCTGTATTATCAACCTCAATAGATGTTGCAGCTTTGTCACTGGTTACTGTGTCTGCCTTGCTGTCTGTTGTACCAGTGCTGACGGCTGTTGCTGCACCCTTGCTGGCGGTTGCCAAAGGCAAGGAGTGATCTGAACCAACAACTCCTGGATTCAGAGGTGGTTGAACCTCAACTGAATCTGGAAATTAGAGAAATGGGAATTGAAAACAAACAATCACCGCATTCATTTGAGCATTTGTTCACATTCCACACTTTGCAAAACAAGTCGTAGGCTTTAACCGTTTTGTAGCCTACTGAGGATTTGAAAATAAGTGTGGTGAAATCTTTAGTGGAACAAAGTGATAGGCCTAATCATCAAATTTTACACGATACACACATCTTATCATTCTACGTCTGACCTGTAATGTTTGTCAAAGCGCCATTACTTTGAATGTTTTTATATTAGATAACCTACCGTTATATAGTTTCTCTTTGCCCTCGGAGTTTCAGTATACATTTCTCACTGTAAAAATGTGCAGTGTACAGCAGTAAATACCAGCTTAACTCATATGCAGTCTAAGTGTACAAGATGTTCAGTCAGGCATCTAATGAGGGGGATGTTTGTTCTAGCACCTTCCATCATAATCAATGACACGATTCAACATGATTTTATACTCATGGGACTTTTATAGGCGTCATCCAAGCTGAGGGTTAAGCTGGGCGTGGAACGTCGGAGGAACTGAGCCCCTAAGTTAGCGGTCCCCATGAAGAAAGGGAGTATTCATTCCTGAGGCTACTGCCAGCATAAACATTGAATAAAAGGGAGACCTTTGTCGCAACGACCGCGTTACACATTCATTTGCAATTTTTAAAAAGAATTGAAAGAAGTGTGTGACTAAACACACCCTCTAACTAGTAAATGACTGGAAAGTATCCTCCATCTGCTTTGTAAAGGGAGGGACATCCCGATAATACGCAACATGTTGTCTACTGAAATGTCCCCAAGTCTAACGATTTCGTCCCTCTTGCAATGTCTGTCATCAATCAAAAACACTGCTCTCCTCACACGTTAACGCAGATGTAGGACGACACCTCACATGGCACCTTTCTCTCTGTAACTCAAACTATGGGGCAATCGCAGCAGCTCCTCACACACACAGTGTATGGGCTACTGTTGGGAATGATTAGATTTCTCAGAGAAGAACACTTACGGATATTGGATAGCATGCAATGTCAATTTGGATGCCTGTAAAACAGGCCACACGGGTTCGCTTTCCCTGAATGTTGCATCATGCAATGCTCCTAAGAGGAACTCTGAACAGTTGGCCGTCATTGTAAATAATAAATTTGTTCTTAACTGATTTGCCTAGTTAAATAAAAGGTCAAAATAAAGTATTCCCATGAAGACAAGCTTTATATCAATCTCTAGTCAAAGTTGGAGTGGTTCTAGGATGTCTGGGATGATGGATTTGATGTGCCATAACAAACCCTTAAAAATCACTTAAAGATCATAGATGTGAGTGATACAGGCCGGTAGACATTGTGGCATGAAGCCTTAAGAGTTCTTCTTTGTTACAGCAGAGACATTGTTTGTGTGCACATTCAGAAATCTGCGAAGTCTTGCATCTCGTTTATCGCAATATCTGCGGTGCTGCTCATGGCAACGTCATTTCGCTGAGTCTACCTTTAAAAATTACACTTTCAATATTCCATAAGAAATCGATTCAAATAATAGAAATAGACTTTCCATTTAAGTTGACATTCAACAATGGGTGGACCGACGGCCATCCTTGTGGTAGTAATTTAAAATGTTCAATTTAACGTGTCCAGCTAAATTGCATCTCTGCATCATATTTCTATGATTGAAAATGGCACCCACCCTGTATTCAAGAGTATGCTGCGTCAACCGATGGTGGGCACAACACACACAAACCTCAGATTATGTAAATTAGGGTCCAAACTACAACATATGCAAAAATGTTAATGTGTTTTTAGATAATGTTAAAGGCAAAAAATGTTAAAAATTTTTTTAAAAATACAATGTTCACAAGCTTTTACATGGTATGCAAAACAGTCAACATTGACCAACTGTCACGTATACTCCCTCTCCGGTGCGCGAGGTAGTCAGACTGCTCATTATTACACCCACCTGTCACCTGGACTCAATCACCTGCCTGATTACCTTTTTATTTTTTAACTGTCCCTCCCTTCGGTTCTTTCCCTAGCCGTTATTGACTTTGCATTCCATGTCTGTACGCTCGTGTTTGTTTTGTTCATGTTCGTTTATCAAATTATTCTCTGCCTGTACTTGCTTCCCGACTCCCAGCATACACGTTACAGCAACTCCATCTGAATGTTTTGGCATGCAGGTCCAAAAAGTCACTTTGACCACTTCGACCATGGGGAAATGGAAAGGTTCATTCAAATAAAAGGGGTGAGGTCAAAAAGTGATTTAAATCAAATAGAACCTACTATTAAATCGGATTTTAGTTAGTTGTTTAGAATGCATGAAAGATTATGCAACGTTCAAAAGAACTGGAAACTCTCCAACTTCAATGTGTTCAAGAAAAAACGAGCGCCGACTGGGAAAAATCCTTTTGAACAGTTATCAGAATTCCACATCAGAAACTCTGGCATCTTTCTATAGCTGATTTCCGACCTGAAGATAACTAAATTCTAGTGGTGTGTATTCATGGATGCCTAGGGAAGCCAGGCTTCCCCAAATAGGAGTTTTCTTAATTTTCCGTAAATTCGGAAGTGGCTGAATATAACCAGAAAAATCATGCGAGCGAGGGAAATAGAGCCCCCCTCGGTCTCAGTATGTGATGCTGTCTGGAACAAGAGTATGACATGTTGCTGCAGTAGCATTTGGTTGATTGATGCCAGCAAGCTTAGCTCAACTGTGAGTTGTCCTGGCACAGTACCATGGACAGCCACATGATATTTAGCAACATTGATTGGACTAAATTGTTTTCATATCTTTAAGTTTGCTTTCAGTGTATTAAAATAAGCATATATAGCCTTGTTGATCTGATCATGTTTAAGTTGAAATGGTGCTGGAATAGCGGAGGCATTGCTCCTGGTGTCTTTGTGCTGACTTGCGGTAACGCCATGATGATCAAAATCAGTAGTTGCTTAGTAAATTGTCGAAAACAACTTGCTTGACCATGCTGCAGGCCATATAACTGTTTGTTACATGCAATACTTACTTAGTGGACTTCACCTGTTGCTCTCCGGTTTTGTGATGAAACAAAAACTTGTTTCAATTTATTCCACCACTGTGTGACTTGTCACAGCCTTTTTGTATAGAGTATGAACTAAGTTATTTAGCAAACAACGCAAAAATCACAACATAGGTTGTACTATGGCTTCTTTACTGCCTTGGCTTGCCCAGTGATTTTACCCATGCACCTCTAATACTGATGTAATGATTTGACCTTTTTTTCCACGAGTTCCCAGTTTTGAAAGCACCACACACCACATTCAAAACAACTGGGAACACTGGAAAACAAGAGGTCAAAGTTCAGAGCTCTAGAAAGGAGAGATGGTCCAAGATGGCATCACTTTGATCGGGTGTATTTGAACGCATGTCCCAATAAACCAGGAAGATTATGATCAATAATCAAGGATTACTTAGATGAAGTAACTGAAGGTGATTGGAAAACACGGTGATCCCACTACTACATGGGCAGAAGAAACCGGAAAAAAAGGCAAGGCATGGCTGAACAGATGCTTATCACCTCAAATCAAATTTTATTGGTCACATACACATGGTTAGCAATGTTAATGCGAGTGTAGCGAAATGCTTGTGCTTCTAGTTCCGACAGTGCAGTAATATCTAACAAGTAATCTAACAATTCCCCAACAACTACCTAATACACACAAGTCTCAAGGGATGGAATAAGAATATGTACATATACGGAAGGCTGAGAGGCATAGGCAAGGTGCAATAGATGGTATAAGGTACAGTATATACATATGATATGAGTAATGTAAAGTGGCATTGTTTAAAGTGACTAGTAGTCAATTTATTAAAGTGGCCAGTGATATGAGTCTCAATGTGGGAAGCAGTCTCTCAGTGTTAGTGATGGCTGTTTAACAGTCTGATGGCCTTGAGATATAAGCTGTCCTAGCTTTGATGCACCTGTACTGACCTCGCCTTCTGGATGGTAGCGGGGTGAACAGGCAGTGGCTCGGGTGGTTGTTGTCCTTGATTATCTTTTTGGCCTTCCTGTGACATCAGGTGCTGTAGCTGTCTTGGAGGGCAGGTAGTTTGCCCCCTCAGATGCTAGCAGCAAAACAGAAGCATGCAGGCCACGTGAAGACTTTCCAGAACTCATGGCAAAATAATCCTTATTTTCACCACTGCCACCTACGCCGAGTAAGAGCCCTCCTACCAAATACAGGGCAGTCAAATTGTTCAGCCAACCCTGACATTCTCAAGGCCATCTTCGAGAAACTGGCCATCATTGAAAAGACAGACTACTTTCAATGGAGTCTCTCTCAGCCACTCTGCAGCAGCTCTTCAATCAGGTGTCAACCCACAGCGAAGAAAATACTGACAATGGAAGCTGAAATACAGAAACTGCAACAGGTGAAATCGCCAGCTGCGACAGAATGTCATGGAAGTCCAGCACCACAGCCGGAGATGGAACCTGAAACTGCATGGGGTGCGAGAAGAAGACGGGGAGAACATACGGAGCGTTATCATTGACATCATTGGAAAAGTAACACCCAGGATTCAAGACAAGCTCCCGGACGTCATCGATGTGGTGCACCGCCTGGGAAAGTGAAGGGATGACGGATCTCCGCAGACAACCATCATGCGGTTCACAATGAGAATCTACAGTGTTGTCATATGGAAACAAGCCAAGGAGTCCAGGCTTCTCATGGAGAATAAACTACACATCAGAGGCTCTCACTCCAGAAGATGCTGCCGCAAGGGGAAAAAACTTTGGCCAGTGGTAAAAAATGCAAAAGAAGAAGAGAAGAGAGCATCTTTCAGCGGCCCTTTTGCATTTATTGATGGAAAGAAGATCGATTGCCAGGACGTCAAGTGAATGTCATGAGTCTGCTGAATGTTTTGAAAACACTGTGCTCAGGTATATAGCTACATTGACTTAATCGATGTCGTCCTATTCTTTCTAAGTCAAATGAAAACAGTGGATTAGCTAAATTAATCGAGTAATAAGTCGATAGTCATTTTTACAGTCACCCCGTTTTATATCACCAGGTTCATAAAATGTCAATACGGGTTAATCGAAATAATCACAACTACCTTGGTTTAGGGTAGTCCAGTTCTCTCTAAGTGCAGGTTTCCTTACTAGCTACCTAGTTTACTAGTTCAACTAGTTATTCATATCACTACACTATTTGTGTTCATATTTTTGTCAGGTTAGGCAACGTTCTGAATTCAATCCACTAAATATTGTATCTCTAAACGCCAGGTGTTTACAAAACACTAATGTAGATTTCATTCTACTCCAGGAGACTCACTCCTGCGATTCAGATTCTAGTTTTTGGAAATCACAATGGGGAAATACTGTTTATTAGTCAGGGGTGTAACCACTCAGCTGGTACTATGATATTGCTTCATAAGTTTAGAGGTGATATTTCAAAGTCTTGTGTGACCAAAGATGGAAGATATTAAATCGCCAAACTAGATAATGCTTGTTTTATTATATGCAATGTGTACAATTGTTAGATATTACTGCACTGTTGGAGCTCGGAACAAGCATTTTGCAACAACATCTGCTAAATGTGTGTATGTGACCAATAAAATGTTATTTGATTCTCACACCTCAAATAAGACTTTCTTTACGGATCTTGCTGATAAGCTTACTGAGCTGCAAAACAAGTATGCAAATACATGGCTTCTAATAGCTGGAGACTTAATGAAACACCTCATAACTTTTTAGATAGATTTCCACCTAGACTAGCTCAAAGATCTCAGAATAGTGACATCACCTCATTTTGCAGTCAACTGACAGTGGTTGAACCATGGCGCTTCTTTAACACAAACTTAAAAGAATACACCTGGTGTAATAGGTCAATGATGGTCAGATCCAGAAAGTATCCGTTTCATTTCTCCCCCACTTTTACAAAATGTACAAGTCAAACATGCTCCTTTGACTGATCATAAAATTATATTATTGAAGTTAGAATGTTCTGAAAAATCCTATGGCATTCAAGGATTCCGGAAACTTAATAATTCACTCCTAAATGATCCAGTTAACAACCGCATAAAGAACTTAATTTATTTATTTCAAATTATTTAGAACCAAAGCCTGAAAGTAATTGAGAAATATTTAAATTCAAAGTAAGAACTATCGGCATTACACTTAATAAATTGAATGTTCTTTTAGAAAAGGATACCCTTACAGCAGAGGAAGAAACAGATCAAATGTACATTAATTTAGCTAGAGCTAAAAAAGGGTTAGAAAAACAAGCTCATTTTTTGCTCTTGAAAAAAGGAACTAGAAGATAAAATCTCTTTCTACCTTAAATATTGACAATACCTTGTGTAAAGACCCCTAAGATCATCTCTAGCTTTGTGTATTCTTTCTATGAAAATCTGTATAAATCTAATTTTAATGGAATAGAATGTGAACATTTTATGAAACATGTCCATGGTCATGTTCCAATTATTTCTGATGAGTTCAGGTCCATATTTGAAGATGGGTTTCTGTAGTAGAGATTAGAGATGCTCTTAAATCTATGAAGAAGGGCAAAGCACCTGGAACAGATGGTCTTTCTGTGGAATTTTATTTACACTTTTGGGAACATTTAGAAGGACCAGTATTCAACATGTTCCAAGAATGTCTAGCGGCGATGATTACTACCATGAAACAAGGGGTTATTTCCTTATTAAATAAAGATTATAAACTTCTGTATATGCTAATAGACTTAAATGGGCCTAAATCACCTTATTAATGAAACCCAAACTGGTTTCATGAAAGGTCGCCAGATCGGCTGTATCATTAGGCTCGTTTTAGACTTGATTACGCTGATTCAATTGACTCAAAGGCTATTATTTTATTCCTCGACTTTTGTAAACATTTGATACAATTGAACACAAATTCAAAAAAGATACGTTGTACACTTCTGGTTTTGGGACTAGCTTGGTCTCTGTTATTAATAGGTTTTATAAAGATATGAATAGTTCTATTCTTATTAATCGTAAAACATTTAAAATATTTAATATTCACCGTAGTGTACGCCAGGGTTGCCCAATTTCAGTTTTCTTATTCCTTTTAGTATTAGAATTTTAAACAACCCTGAATTAAAGGTATTTCAATATTTGAAAAATAAATGAACATCTAAATTAGCAGATAATACAGCTCTGTTTCTAAAAGACAAGGATGAAGTTGCTATTGCACTTAATATTATAAAATCATTATCTTCTGCTCTGGATCTTAACTTCAATAAATGCAAAATATTATCCATACATACCTTAAATTACCAATCTGTTGAGAATATTCCAGTGAAAGAATGTGAAATATTTAGGGGTGCACATGGCAAAAAAACATATTGTCCATCAACATCTCAAATTCTCTCTGAGATTAAAGAAAACTAAATCCCTCTTTAATAACTGGTTCCAGTGTGACCTCTTATTGGAAGGGTTTTATTGTCCAAAGCAGAGGGTCTGTGACATTGTCTACCCTGATCTATCCCCATCTGTAGCTGATCAAACCAGCAAGGATATCAACAAAACTTTCCTATACTTTTTTTTTTTAATAAAAAAATTAAGTCTAATATCAAACTAAAGAGCTGATGGTGGGCTTGAAGTGCTAGATATCATTAATATCAACAACAACTTTAGAGTAAACTGGATAAAAAAGGATGCATACTTAGCTCTGAATCTATATGGTACTTCATTCCCTGTCCTATTTTTATGAAATTGGGTGGTCTTCAATTTGTGGAAATGCAACTATTCTCCAGCAAAATTACACATCAAACTACACATTTCATGAACAAGCCATTTTTGCCTGGAAAATATATTATGTCCACAACTTCTCCCCACATAAGGCACTTCTGTGGAACAACAAAGATATTGTTGTTAAAAACAAGTCTTTGTTCTTACCTAAGTGGTTTGAAAGAAATATTATATTTGTGCTTGATTTATTTGATAAAGGAGGACATATACTCTTATAGAAAGTTATTGGAAACATAACTTCCCAGTACATTATAAATAAGGTATTGCTTTGCATGTAGAATTAAATTGAGGACTTACTCAATGAAATCTCATCTGTGTTTCAGAGACCATGTCAAGATAGATGCACAACTTATGTTAGAAGGTTGCCCCATGCTGGATAAGAAATGTAATAATACATTCTTAAGAGAACTTAACTCCAAGAACAAGATCTCTCCTAGAGTGAAATTCTTCTGGAATGCATATACTGAAATTGAAAGGAAGAAAGCTTGGTTGCTCCCTCAAATTTTGTATATCAAATAAAGTAAAAAATATCAACTTTAACATTTTGCACAAAATATACCCTTGCAATAACTTGTCTAAATTCATGGACTTAGGAGGACATATGCATTTTCTGTGATAAAATATGGGAAACTATGATACATTTTTTATGAGTGTGACTGAAATTAATTTGGAGCAAGTTAAGGATTTACAATGTATTTACAATGTATTTACAATGAAAGATATAATAGGTTATTATTCAAATGAAAAAAAAAATACTGAATTCGTCATTCATTTCTTCTTAATTCTCTCTCATCTGACACCTTGGCAAGTCACTAGGCGGCACAAGCTGGTCGTATATTGGAACTGTGAGCAAGCTAGCTGAGCTAGCTTACTCCCAACATAAAACTAACCATAAATATTCCATGGTAACCTCTTGGTGAATATTAAACATACCTTTATTGGGTTTCAGCGGTGCCGAAATACAGTTGAGAGGAAATAGCTCATCCATATATTTATATGTACATACTCGTATTCATTCCTTTACTCGTATGTGTATAAGGTAGTTGTTGTGAATTTGTTAGATTATTTGTTAGATACTACTGCATGGTCGGAACTAGAAGCACAAGCATTTCGCTACACTCGCATTAACATCTGCTAACCATGTGTATGTGACAAATAAAATTTGATTTGAAGTTGCATATGAAATCTGTCCCAAATAAAGTTTTACTTGAAATCCAATATTTAATAAAATCTCTAGAATTAGTCAATAAAAAAAGAAATCTCTATCATAGGTTTGTACAATTGTAACCCCTGACCTTATTATATTCATTTGAAGTACTTTAACTTTTGAAACTAAATTCATGTGTAGTGATTACATTTTTTTACTTTAATGTTATCT
The DNA here is from genome assembly GCA_030435695.1 of Brachymystax lenok tsinlingensis. Lineage (NCBI taxonomy): Eukaryota > Metazoa > Chordata > Actinopteri > Salmoniformes > Salmonidae > Brachymystax > Brachymystax lenok. The sequence continues at coordinate 40,115,488 of CM059792.1, read as the reverse complement.
AATGTTTCTTCAGAGAAAATATACGTGTAGTTCGAGTTGGAATTCCGATTTTTCTCAGTCGGAGCTCGTTTTTTCCCGAGTTCCCACTGGTTTTGAACGCTCGGCATCAGAGATTTCTGAGTTCCCATTTGTTTTCAAAGCGTAACAACAGAATTGTCTGACATGTTCCTCGTCATCTGACACCTTGGCAAGTCACTAGGCGGCACAAGCTGGTCGTATATCGGAACTGTGAGTAAGCTAGCTTACTCCCAACATAAAACTAACCATAAATATTACATGGTAACTTCTTGGTGAATATTAAACATACCTTTATCGGATTTCAGCGGTGCCGAAATACAGTTGAGAGGAAATAGTTGTAACAAGATAAACACAGCAAATGCACAGTGAATTTTCCAGCTGCGTCTCGTCTCCCTGCAAGCCGCCATCTTTTTTGTGGGTGATTGTTGACGGGCGTGGTTAAGACGTGAAAAGCTGACCGAGAACAATAAAAACGAGAAACACTGGCAGCAATATAAACACTTAAAGACACACCCAATCCCCTTAGCCCTCAAATCAAGTGGACACTTCTAGTGACGTTCCTTGGCGTCTGACGAGTATACACTTGCAGTACAAGGGGCGTCACGCGTTCATCACGCGAGGATTGTGTTTTCATCCACATGCAGCTTGTGGGTCCTTTATTATCGCTACAGTCAATTATGATTGCATGTCTACTTATATTAACTATATAATTATTGTAGCGACCCGCACAGACAGCTGTGTGTTATGGGTTAGGCTATTAGTTGGTTGTGTTGTACTTACCAGTACCCAGTGTTCGCGGGGTCCGACATGCCAATCAACCTGCTATCTGCCAATCATGGGAATGCCTGGAATGTTCTGAAGCCGGGCATCCTGGTGGTTGGCGGAGTGGCTGGAGGCGGGTTGGGCAGGGGGATGGAGCATTGGAAGTTAAGACCAGGTTTAGCCATTGTTCTCTCTCTTACGTCTGGCCTTAACAAGAGAAGGTCACGGTTGATTTGTGGGGTATCTTTCATGTATTTGGCGTGGGCTACGGCCAAACAGTAGCCTGTGTGAAGTTGGGTTAATAAACCATAAATTAGTCAAGTCAAACCTCTGTCTAGACAATTGTTCCTTTATGATCTAGTCAGGTCATTACATTATTAATATACACCTAATGTATGATAGCTAGCAAATTCATTAGCTAACTAAAGTTAGCCTGCCTAGCTACTTCTGAAGAAAAATGTTTTATTTCTACAATTTCCAAAAGCTAATCAAACAAAAATGTCATTACTTTTAGTAACACAATTTCTAACTTATTTTCATGTGTTTTTACTTACACTTGTATGTTGACTCCATATTGACATTGAGGTTTTACGTTTTGGCAGACTTTTTGGGGGGGGATGTACAATCATCATTAAGCTGGAGGCCCTGGGTCTCAACCCTGCCGTGTGCAATTGGGTCCTGGATTTTCTGACGGGATGCCCCCAGGTGGTGAAGGTAGGAAACAACATCTCCACTTTGCTGACCCTCAACACTGGGGCCCCACAAGGGTGCGTGCTCAGCCCCCTCCTGTACTCCCTGTCCACCCATGACTGCGTGGTCACGCACGCCTCCAACTCAATCATCAAGTTTGCAGACGACACAACAGTAGTGGGCTTGATTACCAACAACGACAAGACAGCCTACAGGGAGGAGGGGAGGGCACTTGGTGTGGTATCAGGAAAACAACTTCTCACTCAACGTCAACTAAACAAAGGAGATGAACGTAGACTAAAGGAAACAGCAGAGGGAGCACCCCCCCTATCCACATCGAAGGGACAGTAGTGGAGAAGGTGGAAAGTTCCTCGACGTACACATCACAGACAAACTGAAATGGTCCACCCACACAGACAGTGTGGTGAAGAAGGCGCAACAGCACCTCATCAACCTCAGGAGGCTGAAGAAATTTGGCTTGTCACCTAAAACCCTGACAAACTTTTACAGATGCACAATCGAGAGCATCCTGTCGGGCTGTATCACCGCCTGGTATGGCAACTACAAGGCTCTCCAGAGGGTGGTGCGGTCTGCACAACGCATCACCGGGGGCAAACTACCTGCCCTCCAGGACACCTACAGCACCCGATGTCACAGGAAGGCCAAAAAGATCATGAAGGACAATAACCACCCAAGCCACTGCCTGTTCACCCCGCTACCATCCAGAAGGCGAGGTCAGTACATGTGCTTCAAAGCTAGGACCGAGAGACTCAAAAACTGCTTTGATCTCAAGGCCATCAGACTGCTAAACAGCAATCACTAACTCAGAGAGGCTGCTGCCTACATAGAGACTCATATCAGCGGCCACATTAATAAATGGATCACTAGTCACTTTTAACAATGCCACTTTAATAATGTTAACATATCTTGCATTACTCATCTCATATGTAAATACTGTACCTTATACCATCTATTGCACCATGCCTATGCCGCTCGGCCATCGCCCATCCATATATTTATATGTACATATTCTTATTCCATCCCTTGAGACTTGTGTGTATTAGGTAGTTGTTGGGGAATTGTTAGATTACTTGTTAGATATTACTGCACTGTCGGAACTAGAAGCACAAGCATTTTGCTACATTAACATCTACTAACCATGTGCATGTGACCAATAACATTTTATATGAATTTGATTTGAAGTGTATACTCGTCAGACGTCATGATACGTCATCAGAAGTGTCCACTTAATTTGTGGGCTGAGGGGAAAGGGTGTGTCTGTTAAGTGTTTGGAATGCAGCCAATTTTAGCAAGCTAGCTTAATACTTTTTTCTGACGTGCCGACACTTCACGGCCACCAGAGTTTGACATGTGACTACAGTTTGCATTGAATTGTCTGACATATCAACCCCGTAAGTGACCAAAGTTGTTCAGTCGCTCCCTCAAGCTAAATTGAGGGCTGAGAGGGCAACGTTAGTGAGTTGGACCTCCACTTAAGATGGCAATCAAACGACATCCGGTTTTGACAGCGATTCCCAGAGGGAAAGTGGATAGTGCAAGGACTGAGGGGGTAAAAATAACATGTTTGGACTGCAGCCAATGTTTTCAAGCCACATCGATACCGAAGTGACTTTTTGCTTTAGCCGGTTAGGAGAGTTAACGTATCAGGTTAGGAGACAGACGTTACGGTTAGGAAAAGGGTTGTGTTAGCGAAAATACTCTCTTAACCTTCTACGAAAACCACTTTGTATAGAAGTGGCATGAATGGTCTTTATTTGACACCTGGGTGGGAATGGGGACTGTGATCAGTGAGAAAGATATATTTATGTTTTGTAGTTATGTTTTTTTCACAAACCTGTAGTAAATAAATGCATGTGTGCAAAGAGCCAAAGATAATATGGCTAGAATGAAAACATTACACTGTTAAACCTGTTAGACAACTTGACTACAGTAATCAGGAACGTGCACAGATAGGGCGCTACCTGTGCAGAGCACATGCCCCTTTGCCCTTTTGGGTGGTGGTATAATTTCCCCGCAAAAATGTATTTTTTATAAGAATAAAAAAAAAAAGGTAATTTTTGATCGAAACCCAGTCCCGCAAGTCATCGTCAAGTTCGCCACATATGGCTGCTTTTCCTTCCCTCTGCAGTCCAACTCATCCCAAACCATCTCAATTGGGTCGAGGTCGGGTGATTGTGGAGGCCAGGTCATCTGATGCAGCACTCCATCTATCTCCTTCTTGGTCAAATAGCCCTTACACAGCCTGGAGGTGTGTTTTGGTTGAAAAACAAATGATAGTCCCATTATCAATCCAGATGGGATGGCGTATTGCTGCAGAATGCTCTGGTAGCCAAGCTGGTTAAGTGTGCCTTGAATTCTAAATAAATCACTGACAGTGTCGCCAGCAAAGCACCCCCCACACAACCTCCTCCATGCTTCATGGTGGAAACCACACATGCAGTGATCATCCGTTCACCTACTCTGCGTCTCACAAAGACATGGCGGTTTGAACCAAAAACCTCAAATTTGGACTCAGATTTCCACCGGTCTAATGTCCATTGCTCGTGTTTCTTGGCCAAATCAAGTCTCTTCTTATTGGTATCCTTTAGTAGTGGTTTATTTGCAGTAATTAGACTGTGAAGGCCTGATTCACGCAGTCTCCTCTGAACAGTTGATGTTGAGATGTGTCTGTTACTTGAACTCTGTGAAGCATTTATTTGGGCTACAATCTGAGGGGCTGGTAACTCTAATGAACTTATCCTCTTCAGCAGAGGTAACTCTGGGTCTTCCTTTCCTGTGGCGTCCCCATGAGAGCCAGTTTTATCATAGCGCTTGATGGTTATTTTTTATATTTATATTTCTCCCCAATTTCATGGTCTCCAATTGGTAGTTACAGTCTTGTCCCATCGCTGCAACTCCCATACAGATGAAGGTCGAGAGCCGTGCATCCTCCGAAACACAACCCAGCCAAGCCGCACTGCTTCTTGACACAATGCCTCCCACACCAATGTGTTGGCTTTGTGCTCGATATGATACACCTGTCAGCAACGGTTGTGGCTGAAATAGGCGCATCCACTAATTTGAAGCGGTGTCCCCATACTTTTGTATATAAAAGTCATATGAATATCATACAGTAGACACCTAGTGCTGGTAGTGCAGACAACTGTAAGTACATTTCTTTTCTCTGCTTATTTATTTTTAATATAGTGTTATTTTATTTTTGGCTTATATATATTTTTTGGACTAGGTGCTCGATTTTATACACCTGTGAATACGCAAATTAATTAATTAATTAATTAATTAGCCTCCCAAATGGCATAGCGGTCTAAGGCACTGGAGTGCTTGAGGCGTCACTACAGACCCGGATTTGATCCCAGGCAGTCACAGCCGGCCGTGACCAGGAGACCCATGAGGCGGAGCACAATTGGCCCTGCGTCGTCCGGATTATGGGAGAGTTTGGCCGGCTGGGATGTCCTTGTCCCATCGCACTCTAGCGAATCCTGTGGCGGGCCGGGCACATGCACGCTGACACCAGCGCCAGTTTTCCTCCGACACATTGGTGTGGCTGGCTTCTGGATTAAGCGAGCAGTGTGTTAAGACGGAGTGCACCTTGGCAGGGTCGTGTTTCTGAGGAAACACAGCTCTTGACCTTCGCCTCTCCCGAGTCCGTAGGGGAGTTGCAGCAATGGGACAAGACTAATTACCGATTGGATATGATGAAAAAAGGGTAAAAGTAAAAAAAATGTATAAGCACAAAACAAAAACTAAAATTACAGTTGTCAGAATAATATTAATAATAATTTATTTGCTTGAGGCCCCCCCCATGCACCACTGGAGGCATAACAAATAAACAGTTTTTAAAATCCCTATCAAAATCTGTCTGTTTAAATCTGCAATATGTAACTTTTTGGTCCACCTGACCAAATTCACATAGAACTGTGTTGTAGATTTGTCATTCTCATTTAAAGCAAATCTATGTGCGCTATTTCTATGCTTCCCGTTCTTAAGTTTAGTTTTGCCATCTTTTACTTTCAGTTTTGTAAACCAACTTCAAACAGATGAAAATACAATATTTTTGCTTATTGAAAATATATTTCCCAGCGGTTTAGACAGTACAATGATTATCTACATAATACATTGCTTGTTTTGTCACAAACTGAAATTAGGTGAATTATTAGAATTTTCACAACCAGGAAATGGCGGAGCGATTTCTGCATATTGCACCTTAAAGATAGAGATATATACCTGTTATTTTCCTCACTGTTTTCAGACTGGGAAGGACACATTTTTCCATAAGCTAGTTTGCAACTTTGCAGAAAATTGAAGAAAACCTGGAGGAAAAACGTAAATTGTTTTATAAGAAATCAAATCAAATGTATTTATAAAGCCCTTCTTACATCAGCTGATGTCACAGAGTGCTGTACAGAAACCCAGCCTAAAACCCCAAACAGCAAGCAATGCAGGTGTAAAAGCACAGTGGTTAGGAAAAACCAGAACCTAGGAAGAAACCTAGAGAGGAACCAGGCTGTGAGGGGGTGGCCAGTCCTCTTCTGGCTGTGCCGGGGTGCAGATTATAACAGAACATGGACAAGATTTTAAAATGTTCATAGAACAGGCAGAACAGTTGAAACTAGAGAAGCAGCACGGCCAGGTGGACTGGGGACAAGAAGTGTGCTTTACACACAAAATCAACATACATCAGCATATTTTGATGGGGTTTTAATCTGTGATTTCCCAGCCATCCTCCCCATAGACTGTAAAAAGCATCGTTATGCACTGTTGCACCTACGACACTAATCTAGTGAGCACTATTAGAGCTCCGCCTAAGCAAGACATTTGATTGGTTTGACGTGTAGCGAGGCGTCACTTACACCGGGTTTCCACCCCTATTTAGCTATTTTTCTGCCATGAACTTCCCCAGCCTGGTTCTCGACGAGGCTATCTAAGTAGAAACCCAGGCCCTAGGGTGATACAATATGCATTTATTTAGTAAAAAGACAGGTGCTGCTGAAAATACTTCCATTGTCGTCAAGGCAGAGGACATGTATGTGTAACCCATGTACAGTATCTGATTCTCTGGCCAAAAAGAGTATAGCATGTCATTCTCTTTTTTGGCCAGACAGCATCAGATACATGGGCTACATATAGCAAGACAGAGGGGCGCTGTTTCGCTCACTTGGATGTTTTCTCCGGTGAGATAGTTTCAGCCACTTGCGAATTGAAGGGAAGTTGGCAGGTGCACCGTGCATTATTCAGATGCTGGAATTATTTTGGATGAATGTGCAAAGATAACCTACTTTTTGAGGTGATAACTATCAGATGAAAATATCAAGACTGGTTGTGTTCATGACACATTAAAAGGTAATACATTTTACAATGAAATTAGGTCTTTACTATGAAACACATAGGAGGGCAGGGGGCCTGACTGGCCTCTGCCTGGGGCCTCCAAATCATTAAGTCCACCCGTGTGTGTAGCTAGCTACCTAGTTTTAATATCAACAGTACTGCCACAGCAGCATAACACTTGATTAAGCCTGCATCATCAATATTCGGTCTGGTTGGCTATAGCAGAAAGACAGAGGATAATGACAATCAGTAAAAGAAATCGACCTAGTTAACTAGCAGATTTATATTAATCAACGATCAGCTGATAGCAGACCCTCTTTTCCCCGATGTCGTTCATGTATTTAGAAGGCACTGTAACTAGCTTGCTTACAATGTGATGAGTGTGCTGTTGCAGAAATAGGCATATGATCGAAAATGTAAACATTTTACTATATAGGAATTTGGTATGTTATGAATTTCGAGATATGAATTCTGAAAGTAAAAAAATAAAATCAAGAGGGGGTGCACGACCCTGACTGTGATGCTTTCATAGCTGGTCCCAAATTTGTGTCTTTGTCAAGTCCCATGTTGTCATGTTTGGCAATGGTAGCCGGCTAATGCCATGGATGGTGAAAATGACATTGATCATGTTTTGGAGGACAAATTTCAGTACGACTTAGTCATCTGTGGTAGATATGAGAATATAGCCCTAAAGCAAATCCAAGGCATTTATTTTCATAATCATTATGGGTGAAAAAAATCAGAGGCATACTCAAGATGTTGTTGGTATTTATTTAACACTGACAGGTAGTTTGTCTGTTCCAACACAATCATCGGGAGACTACAATTCCTTGTAGAATGCATTCATCTTTTTTCACCAAAGCATTTTTATTAAGAGGGATGTTGAATAGTGTGCAGGACATGTTACCTTCCCTGTTATTTTTAGGAACAATTGACAAGAGGTTTGTCTTAAACATCACAGGTGGGTTAAGTACTGAATTACATTGGTCAAATAGTATTTTTGCTCTATGTAACAAAAAAGACAATTCACACCAACTGCACAGACAAAGACATGTGAGACAAAAAAACACTGACGCTTTGTCCCAAATAGCATCCTATTCCCTAAAAGTAGTTCCCTATATAGGGAACAGTGCCATTTGGAACAAATCCTGGATGTACACAGGGTTTTAATGCCTCAGAGCTACTGCTGCTTAAGTGAAGGACCACGAACCCATCCCATAATAATATATCTTAAACACTTCCCTTCTTTGTCAGAGGGTTTACAATGAGAGAACTCTCCAGTATAGAGGAATATATCACCTTCGCCAAGGAATGTTGTGTTCCAGTACCAGTGATCTGTGTCGTGCAACTGCCCCACCTTGTGGACAGAAAGTAAACTGTTTACTAACTCCTGCAAAGCCCTTGTGTTTTTTGACCAACAGTATCTTATTTTCTCTTATCCTTATTGAAACAAAGATAAATAAATTAAAGTGTTTACATGACTGTAGTGAAATAGAAATGCACAAGACCTTAACAGAGCTTTTCCATTTTGAAGACTCTACCTTTAAAACTTGTTAGTTTTATTCTAAACTGGGCCCTGTATTCCAAAATAATTTATCTGAAGTGGTCCTGTAAAAGTAGCATATCAACTGTAGCGTGATTTGACCTCGTGTGCCACCTCACCTCAACCATAGCACATCTACTGTAAGGGAAACAAGGTTGTGAGGATAGCTATTTCAATAAAATATTTATTGTTGCGTTCCATGCCTTCTTATGCCTCAAACTCGAGTCCAAGACCGAGCTTGTGCCCACCGGCGTTAATGTTTTTCCCATCCAGGAGAGCAGAGAGGGTCAGCTTAATTCCTGCAGACAGAAAGACAAGGCATCAGCAAGGGGACTTTGGCAGGAGTTACAAGATCAGGGCTCATTGACTGGCTGAGGAGGTCAAGTGACAAGATCAGGGCTCATTGACTGGCTGAGGAGGTCAAGTGACAAGATCAGGGCTCATTGACTGGCTGAGGAGGTCAAGTGACAAGATCAGGGCTCATTGACTGGCTGAGGAGGTCAAGTGCCTACAGTGGTTCGTCCTTTAAAAAGTGGTAGCGTACTGCAGCACAGCTTGGGTGGTGCCGCAGAATTCTATGGCACGTTATTTAAGTGCCCACCACTGGTACCATTAATGCTAGTTAGTGCTAGTTTGACCACCAGAGGGCATCTTTGAGAAGCCTTTGATAGCCTTCAATAGTGGCTGTACTAGAGAATGTAAAACCTTTTTTGTAAGAACATAGTATATGGGACTGATTAAGACAGGTTGCTTAACTAATTTGATTAATATTATGGTGTTTCTATTCCAAGAAAAACAAAAAACCCTCTGGGTTTTCGTTAGGATGGAACGGAAAATATGGCACTATACAACGTGACAGTCGGGAGTATGCTACAGTACTAGGCTATTTAGCTAAAGAATCTGCGTGTCGTGCAGGCACACAGGAGACCGGGGTTCAATTTGCCGACGGGGAGGAAGGAGTAGGCTGTCTTGTAAATAAGAATTTGTTCTTAACTGCCTTGCCTAGTTAAATAAAGGTTACACTAAGTGCATAACATTTCTACACCATCATTGTAGTCTAACCAATACCCAAACGGAGATTCAGTCAAAATATAATAAAAAATAAATAAAAAAATAAAAAAATCGCATTGATTTATCAAGACCAGTCCCCATGCCTGTTTCAGAGCAGCGCGAAACAGTGCTAAAATAGTTGTAGGCTATTGCTTCAAATCCTATTGCTTCTAACTTCAACATGCCCTTTAAATAAAAAATACCTGCACCACTTTTAACAGCAAATTACTCAACACTAGTGAGACTCATGTCACCTACGGTAGGCCTACAGTATATCGAAAAATATGATGTGACTCTCCGCCAATAATTACATATAGAGGATTGGAGGATTCTAAATTAAAACCAAAAGCCGCCTCATGGGTCTCCCGGTGGCAGCCGGCACGGGTATCGAACCTGCATCTGTAGCAACGCATTTTGCACTGCGGGAGCCCCCATCCACAAAGTAACAAAACACAGAGGTGTTGGTAAAGGTATATTGTCCTGCTAATAGCCCATAATGGGATATTATAATACTGTACATGGTGTCAAGGTCAAGATAACCAAAACATTTCTTTAAAGACTAATCAGAATGTACTTATTTATTTTGATACAAAGCCATGAATGAGTGAGTCACTAATCTTTATGTAGGTGATAATATAACGATATGAGGTTATTTAGTAAAAAACATTTTAAAAAGTGACCGAATGTAATCTGAATCAAGGCTAAAATAATATTTGTAAATGCCAAAACATTTATTTCTGTTTTCAGAGGGAGAGAAATGCTGGGCCAATTTTGGAGATTATTTTGTTTTCAAATAACGTAAAATGAGCGAGGAAAAAGGCCATTCCTGAACATGAGGTGAGACATTGTTACTAATTTGTAAATAAAGCCAATTTGTTATTTAGAATGATTTATTTCTGTTTTTAGAGGGAGAGAAACCAAAAACCTACAGTCATCTCATGGGTCTCCCAGTCAAGGCCGGCACAGGTATTGAACCAGCATCTGTAACAACAGACCTTTGCGCCACTCAGGCGCTTTACAATGTGACCGGTCGGGAGTGGTCCACAGTACTACAGTAAGAGCAAAATAATCCTAACAAAATAAAATAAAAACCTTACGTGTAACAACAGTTTTAGTAAGTAATACTGAAGTCGTGCACAATTATCAGGTTCTATTTAGGTTTATGTCGCCCATTCATTGTCAGTTAGAGACACAGTAGCGCCTTGGGACCCAAAAGCATAGTCAGTGCTCTAACTCCCCCTTGCGCTGGTCTGGAGCAATGGAGTGTTAATGCAGGGTACTGTACTAAATCACAAGTTACCGCTTAAGTACCGCAGCATAATCATAACACTTTTAGTGGAGCAACCACTGTACTGCTGTTCTGTCCTTTCTGCCCTATATACAGTAGAAAGGCATTTCAACTGCTTTTTACTGCACGTTACATCAAGACGTCACTGGCATGGAGGAAAATTGTAAAATAACAGCTTTATAAAAAATATAAAAAATACTCACCAGGCTTCAGAGTTTGAGTGTATCCCAGGCCAACAAGACTAGAATTGTTCACTTTGGCCTGTAGGAGAAACAAGAATGGTGGTCATGAAATACCAACATTTAGGATTCAATCAAAAGGTACTTAAATACAACAATGCTTCAAGAAATTAAACTGTTAAACTGATCAGTTAAACTGATTAGCCTAGTAGCTCTCTCTACTCGTGCCCTGAACATGACCCCAGCAGAGGTCAAGTCTCAGCCAGTGAGGACTAGCTAGTGGCCTCTTACAGAGAAAGCTGCGTCGGCATCGATCTGGTACTTGGCTGCGATGCCAAAGCGGGTGTTGCTGTTGCCAGCAGTCCAGGCCAGGTTGACTGCTGTCTCCAGCTGGTCGTTCACCTTCTGGTAGATGGACCCACCGAACTCGGTGCCGTCATTTCTGTTATGAAAAACAAGCTTATCATCACTATGAGGATGATACTTTGAATACAGAAGGCTGTGGGAACTAGTATATATATCTACATCCAAATCCATTCCAATAGACATAGCATACCAAGGCCTTGTGCATTTAATTTAAAAAAAGATACTGCTTTACAGAGTATCCATGATCTATACAAAAACATGAATCACCTATCACATGAATTGCAATCAGAAGATCAATGTCACAATCTTTACTATCAAACCTACAGGTAACTGCCAAAATAATGGAAACACCTGAGTAAATGAGGGCTACAAAGTACAATGAAAGAAGTTGGTTCCACAGAGATGTGGTTTCTGAATTAAGCAATTAACATCCCATCATGCTTAGGGTAATGTACAAAAAAATGCTGGCCATTATTTTGGCTACCATGGCTATGCCCCCATAGGATGACAATACGCCCATCCACAGAGCACGAGGGGTCACTAAATGGTTTGATGAGCATGAAAAAAATGTAAAGCATATGCCATGGCCGTCATTAGTCACCAGATCTCAACCCAATTTAACACCTATGGGAGATTCTGGAGCGGCGCCTGAGACAGCGTTTTCCACAGCCATCAACAAAACAGCAAATGATGGATGGTGTTGCATACCTCTAATAGAGTTCCAGACACTTGTAGAATCTCTGCCAAGGAGGATAGGAGCTGTTGTGGCTTGTGGTGGCCCAACACCCTATTAAGACACTTTATATTGGCGTTTCCTTTATTTTGGCAGTTACCTGTATATATCAAGGATGAGCTGTCAAAGGATTAAAGAGCAACGTCTCAGAGCTAATTGACCTTGTCAAAACAAGTGATCATGACTTGGTGGACAGGTCACAGCAGGAGGTTAGCTTTTTATACTATCCTTACTGTCCACCTTCCTCTTCTGACAAAGCCCTTTCACAAATCCCATCACCGTGGGATACAGTGGTACTAAAATAAGTGCCAGTCTGCATCTGAGGGGCCAGACAGACAACGAGTGCTTAGAGTTGCTATTGTTCAGACAAGGTCAGCTCTCAAAGAGCTGGACACCACATTTTACTCACTAGTGGTTTAAAAGGCTTGGTTGGTTGGAGCATGGTAGGTCTGGCAGCTAAATATGTGTATGTGACCAATAACACTTGATTTGGTGCTTGCAACACTCAGTTGAGGGTATTCCTCCTGAATGAGTCACATACACAAAATGCTTCATCACTATAAATCGACCCTAAAGACCATGTTCAGGGTCCTTAAGCACCATCACTGGATTACTGTCATTGTTGTTAAGGCCGATCACTGGCTTACTGTCATTGTTGTTAAGCCCCACGTTACTGGCTTACTGTCGTTGTTGTTGTTGAGCGCGGAGGCCTACCTGAACCACATTTCTGTATCTATTAATTTAATTCCATCTACTTACACATTCGTGTGGAGCTGGAACTCGTCGGTCTTGTAGCCCACGGCAAAGTTGCTCTGGGTGACCCTGTTCTTTCCGGCCTCGAAGGTCACCTGGTAGCCGGCCAGCCAGCCCTCGTAGCCCACCACCGCAACGCCGTGCACTGCCGTCCCGTTGATGTCATAGTCCACATCACAGCCCAGGTTGATGTGCTCCCTCTTGTAGCCGGTCTTGATCTTACCACTCTTCTTGCTGATGGCGGAAGGACAACTTGTCAGTGTGAGGTAATATAGGGGATGGTACTACAGTGTCAGAATGGCAAGATACATCCAATGACCTATATTGACCAGGAAATTCCTTTTCATCATGTATTGTGTGATGACATTTGTTTAAATTCATTAACAATGTGAAGCAATTAAATGCTACCTTCACTGAATTAAATTGGATAGTCACTTCTTACCCAGTGTTTGGCGAGAAGGAGGAATCAAACGTCAATTTAAGCCCTTTGGCCAACTGAGGGGAGATGGTGCGAGAAAAAGAGAGATGGAGAGGAAAGCATGAATGATTCAGAATTAAAGAGTAACTTTCATGAAGAAGAAAATAATATAATCCAAAACCAGATGTTTTAGGCTTAATTATAGTGGTCTTCATTTTGACAGTACGTTGCATGAGTGATATATTTAGGTCTTTTAGTAGTAAATCTCTCTTTTTGCTCCTAGCGGTTCAACTCTACAATTGTCGTGATGTAGAGGCACGATGTAGTCGTGATGTAGAGGCACCTACATCATCTCAAGGGAGTGGTTCGGTATGAAATACACTCCCTCCTAGATGTACTGGGTGGTACCACCTCAAGGGAGTGGTTCGGTATGAAATACACTCCCTTCTACTGTAGATGTGCTGGGTGGTACCACCTCAAGGGAGGGGTTCGGTATGAAATACACTCCCTTCTACTGTAGATGTGCTGGGTGGTACCACCTCAAGGCTTACTATAAAAGCAGCTGACAGCGTGCCTTATTTGGCAATGGTCTTGGTAAGTGTTGTGCCAATATACTTAGCATGATGCTTCCTTGCTTAAATTCAAGGTTTTTGCTTACCGTTTCATACACATCTGTGCTTTTACAAAGAAAAAAAAAATAAGTAGGCTATGAGTATACGTTCATATTCGTAGCAAGAATCTACATAACAACGAGTAGATTTTTCCCCCAATTGCTATGACTGATTGGAGGCGCAGTCCACTAAAACACAGTTCACTCATATTTCAATGACTGGGAGTTCTAATCCCACATGTAGCAGAGTTATTATTATTTGTTCATCCTTTATTTACAATATTCATCCCGTGCCCACACACTTCTAATTCTGAAAAGTTTAATTGTCAAGGTGATCATTTTATTTTTCTTCCCAACACCACAATAAACGTGAGTCCACATTTCAAATATATATTTTTTGCGCCCCATGAGGGATTCAAATTTACACCGCCAGTGGCAATAGTTGTCAAAATCTCAGCGGCTTACCACTGTGAGCCACCTGTCCAGGGCTGTATTTTCTCATGATGAACATCATTTTATTATCAGAGCGTACCACTGGACTTCAGGTAAGTATGCTTTAGCAAGAAAGTGTTGAGATCCGGTACAACTACATTCCCCCGCCTCCAAAATGTATATTTATGAGGGTTTGGAGGGGTTGGACAAAAGGTGATTTTTGGGTTGAGAGTTACCCTTTAAAAAAAGGTCCAGAACAGTCAGTCTGATTCCCATGCCTTTTGAATGACTAAAAGATCACCCATAATATTTGTTTTGGACAGGAATGCTCAAAATTTGAGAAAATACTCTCTTTCATGGCTAACTACCAGGACGTTTGAAAAGACAGGCTAAGTGGGCATGGAGCTTATATTCATGAGCTCACCTTGACTAACAGCTCTTTGAAACACCTATATCAAGCAACTTGGATAAGCAGTGTTGCAGTAAAATCATCTCAAGCTAATTTGGTGATACACAAAGCAACTCAAACAACATTGAAATTACATCAATGAGGTTCTTTTTTATACATCTACCGTTTGGCATGTCTCTTGTGATGCGGTTCACAGCAGCACTGCCAGATGTGTTGACGTAAATACTGTGTCAGAGTTTTGAATGACCCTTCCCCCTCCCCTTTTGTTCCATGCTGGCTGAAGACCTAGCTAGCCAGTAACTGACACCAGACACAGATGAAAGGGGAAACATAAGTATCTTTGCCATGGATGAATAGGGTAAACTTTTAATTATATTAGCCGACACCTTACAGTCAAATTTGGGCACTAGTAGAGTAGCTATCTCGCTACATAAACCACACCCCTCTGCAAACACACCTTCTCCAATGTTGGTTGCAAGGCGGTACTTATTTAAATGAGGTTTGAGAATATCATGTTACCATTGGTGTATTAAAATGAGAGTTAGGGTGATGTCACCTTATCCTCTTAATAATCCCGCCTCCTGAATCCAAGTGTTTGACACAGTGGAAGGGACCAATAACTTTATGATCAAACTTCATCAATGTAGAAGCAAGTCATTTGTCATACTTTGATGTGGTTTCATTCAATTTCATGAAAAACATTTAGACTGTTCATGGCCTTTAAAATGAATTTCTGAGACAGTTGGAAAGAATGATTAAGAAAGCATGGTTCTGTAATTAAAAAGGTATATTGCTATGAGCATTTCACCACTTAATAGGGTGGCAGGGTCCATAGGGAACTGAGACTCCCACACACCAGACTAAACATGTGAAGTTGTGTAAATATAGGCCTATGCCTATTGCCATAAAACAGGGGTGGGCAACTCCATCCATCGCGGGCCTGATTGGTGTCACTTTTTCTCCATCCCTAGCAAACACAGCTGATTAATCAAATTGCATTCTAAACTGAAGATCATGATTAGGTGATTATTGGAGTCAGGTGTTAGCTGGGGCAAAACAGTGACACCAATCAGGCCCTGGAGGGCTGGAATTTCCCACCCCTGCCATAAATTATATAATAAATCAATGAAACTGCATCAAGTCAGTGAGTGCTGGTCTTTTTTATATTTACACTTTGGGATTCAGTGGAGGCTGCTGAGGGGAGGACGACTCATAATGGCTGGAACGGGGCAAATGGAATGGCATCAAACACCTGGAAATCATGTGTTTGATGCATTTGATACCATTCCACTGATTCCGCTCCAGTCATTACCACGAGCCCATCCTCCCCAAATAAGATCCCTGTGATGGGATTACTCCTTGATTTATAGCCCCCTTCTAAACAATTGCTGATTGAAGAAAACAACAATACATTGCACCCTGATCACATTGCACCCTGATCTAAAGAACACCTGATCCTGACCTGGTCCTCCAGAGTGATCTCTGTGCCCAGAGTGTTGTCAGTGTTCCACTTCTCAGTGAAGGTCAGCCCGTGCTCGGCCCACTTGTACTTGGTCTCCAGGGTGCCGGCCACTTTGCTGGTCTCCGTGTTGGCAGAGCCTGTGCTGGTGAACTCCTGGGATTGGAGTCAGAGGTCAAAAGTGAGATGTGATCATGTTATAAAGCAGTAAGGATTTGGATGGTTGAGGATCACATGGGCCAAAAATGATCAGTGTGTAGACTGTGTTTGAATGTATTAGACTATAAAATGTTATATAGTTTGTTTTCCTTTAAAAAAAAATATTTTATTTCACCTTTATTTAACCAGGTAGGCTAGTTGAGAACTAGTTCTCACTTTGCAGCTAGTGAAATAATCTTAAGTGACGCTGACAATCACAGAGGTCTTTCACAGTTGTCAATGAGCAAGATAACTAGAGGCCCTCTAAGTTGTATGGTGACAGAGGGCTAGATAACAACTTAAATTATAGCACTCGGGGTCAAGTGCCTCTTTTGGCTCCAAGGGGTAATGGGACCAACTCTGCTTTGGAACTCACCAGTCCATTCTCTGATGTGGTTTTCAAGTCCAGCTTGATGAGACCAAAACCTGAGAGGCATGGAAGAAAATTAAATCCAACAGTTGTAATTACAAAACATTCTAGGAGTGCTCTTCAAACTGATGATACATTTCTGTTCAGTCCATTATTTTCACTAACATTCCTGGCAATCCGTAAACACGTGGCTTCTAATTATTTCCATAACACACATGTAGTCTCATGGAGACTTATTTTACCACCTCATAAACACAAACCACTGTTCAATAAATAGCCTAGAACTACATCTATTAGAACTATTACATAACATTGATAGATTGAGTGAGTGTATTGATTTGATGTGGTTTATACACTAGAGAGTACATTGTCACATCAGGCGTCAGCCACGGTTCACAGCCCCAGCTTGCTTCCAATCCCCCTCTTGGAATCAGTGTGCTGGTCCACTGGGCAGTCCCACCCTTGCCTAGGAAAGTACTATGGCTAACCCCAAGTGCTATTCAAGGCCCATTTACCCAGGAATCCCCATAGTACAGCCTGAGCCTCACTGTCTCTGTGCAGCTGCGTGTCTCCAAGTCAATACACTGCCCAAGGACAGCCAGTCTAAACTAGAGGGTTCACCAAACAGATATAAAACTAGGCTAGGCTAAAGTCCATTCCTGATTCTCTGCAGGACAGGAGCAAAGGCTGAGTAGAAGAATAGTGAGTAGAAGTACTGCAGTGCTCACCGTATCCCTTGGTGAAGACATCCTTGGCGGACTTGCCAAGGTCAACATAGGTAGGAGGAATGGCCATTATCTGTTAAAAAAATAATAATAATGTAAAGGAGAGAGAGCTCTGTGTTTGGCTACTGCTAAAGCACAAACACAGAACAATGAGACATTTCAACAGATGTATAAATGTGATGTTCTGCCAACTTTGACTAATTTGTTCCCTTTTGAAAGGACGGGTTGTGGTCCATCTTGGTTTAGTTATAAAAATCTTTGGCACAAACCTCCGTGCAACGCCAATGACATAAAGAACTAGTAGTGTGCTGGGCTTTCAGTGATACACCGAGGAAGGCTGGGGAGAGAACACTGCTGGTGGGGGACGTGAGAGAGAAGACGATGGATGGAGGTCATTGATGGATAGGGTGGGTGTGGTGGGCTGATGGGGGAAGCAGGCAGGCATGCGCACACGCGTGCCTGGACAGACACCCATTTGATTCGTCAAAAAAAAAATTATGCTTGCCTTGCCGGAATAGAAATTTCACAACAGTCAAAATGAGTACACTGGAATGGGTCATCTCAATAATAGACAAGGGATTTCTAAATTGCAGATTAGATGTGTTTTGTTATTGGTTTGATGACCTCAACTCCACTGCTGCTATGTAAGAACAAGTGGGCAGAGATTTCCATGTTAAATAACGTAAGAAAACACCTGCTTGTTGCAGATTACAAAAAGGACGTCGGAAAATTGTTGGGCGATTTAACGGACAAAGAATAAGCCTAATCCTGGAAGTAAAAACATTTTCAATTGACATTCTCCATTGATCTTGCTTTTTAGTCCAAGACTAGGCTTATACTGCACACTTCTACCCATGTGTGCACAATGCTAATTTGCAAAAAGAGTATAGCCCAAAGACCTATTTTGTACATCAGCGTGTGCCACACAGCCACAATAACTTCAGGGCTCCCGAGTGGCGCAGCAGTCTAAGGCACTGCATCTCAGTGCTAGATGCATCACTACAGACCGGTTGTATCACAACCGTCCGTGATTGGGAGCCCCATAGGGCGGCGCACAATAGGCCCAGCATCGTCCGAGTTTGGCCAGTGTAGGCAGTCATTGTAAATAAGAATTTGTTCTTAATTGACTTGCCTAGTTAAAAGGTTCAATTAAAAAAAATATATAAAAAATATATATCCTTCAAACGCCATTCAATAGACGATTTGCGGTAATCACCACACCTTGACAAGGTAAAAATCTGTCGTTCTGCCCCGGAGCAAGGCAGTTAACCCACTATTCCCTGGGCGCCAAAGACGTCGATTATGGCAGCCCCCCGCACCTCTCAGATTCAGAGGGGTTGGGTTAAATGCGGAAGACACATTTCAGTTGTACAACTGACTAGGTATCCCCTTAATCTTTGGGGCGGCAGGTAGCCTATTGTTTAGAACGTTGGGCCAGTAACCGAAAGGTTGCTGGATCGAATCCCCCGAGCTGACAAGGTAAAAATCTGTCGTTCTTCCCCTGAACAAGGCAGTTAACTCCTTAGGGATAGGGTCCCATTTTACGAATTTTCACCTGTCTGACGTGCCCAAAGTAAAATGCCTGCCACTCAGGCCCAGAAAATAGGATATGCACATAATTAGTACTATTGGATAGGAAACACTCTGACGTTTCTAAGAGTGTTCAAACAATGTATGTGAGTATAACAGAACTGATATAGCAGGCGAAAACCTGAGGAAAATCCATCCGGATTTGCAGTTTTTTTTGTAAATGACCTTCTTCAGGCTGCCTATTCATTTGTATTTTACCTAGGACTGAGACTGCAGTACCTATGGCTTCCACTAGATGTCAACAGTCTTTATACAACGACTGGGAGTTCTAGGAGTAAGCAAAACACATAGGAAGAGGAAGTAGTCAGGGGACCACTTTTGTAAACAAGGTTTGACGCACGCGAGATTGTGAACTAGCACCACTTTATTTTTCATTCCTATCGTTCACACTATCGTCCGGTTGAAATATTACAGCAAATATACACAAAGATACCTAAGGATACATAAAAAATTGTTTGATTTGTTTGTAGAAAGTTTATAGGTATAATTTGAATGTGTTTTCTTCACGATTCAATGGGCGACTCAACGGTGGATTTTATGATCATAAAGCGCCAACCAAACAGATTTATGGATATAATAAATGACTTTTTCTAAGAAAAGAACCATTTGATGTCTTTGTTGGACACTTGGGAAGCCCTCAGCAGAAGTTCTTCGAAAGGTAAGGGATTTGTTTTCGCTGTGATATGGGTTTTGTGTGAACCGCGCTGGTTTATTAATATTTCTGCATTAGCATAAATTCGAGGTGCTATCCTCAAACAATCAAATGTTGTGCTTTAGCCGTAAAGCCTTTTTGAAATCTGACAACGCTGTGATATTGCCAAGAAGCAGAGCTTTTGATGACTATGCAACACTTGTATATTGATGAATGTTAAATATTACAAATTTGTATTTTGAATTTGCCGCGCTTTGTTTGCTCTGAAAACGAGCCCGCTAACAGGATCCGATCCCTAAGAAGTTAACCCACTGTTCCCCGGTAGGCCGTCATTGTAAATAAGAATTTGTTCTTAACTTTAGGGAGGAGCGCACAAGGTGACGGTTTTGGAGAGCCTGGCGTGCCCAAAGTAAAATGCCTCCCATTCAGGCCCTGAAAATAGGATATGCACATATTTAATACCATTGGATAGGAAACACTCAGAATTTTCTAAAAGTGTTAACATTTTGTCTGTGAGTATAACAGAACGGATATGGCAGGCGAAAACCCGAGGAATTTCTGTCCTGGAAAAAGTGGTTTTGACACATTGCCTCATTTTGAACCCCTCCCTTATGAAAATGCCCATATAAGGGCATATGAATGCAGTACCTATTGCTTCCTATGGATGACAACAGTCTCGAGAAAGTGTTCTGATTCTTTTTAGATGCTTTTAGAGCATAGAAGAAGACGAATAAGGAAGTGGCCACACAGATGTCAATAGAAGAAAACGCGTGTTCACGGCTGGCGCGCTCTTTGGTTTTTTCCTTTATCGCCCAGTTTATATTCCGGTTGAAATATTATACTATTTAGACATAAAACTGTTCCTAAGGATACATTTAAAATTATGTTTGATTGTTCTTGGACAAGTTTATAAGTTGAACGAGTTCTCTTCACGTTTCAATGGAGGAGTCTACGCTATATTTTCTCATTATAACGCGCCAACCAAACGGAGATTTATGGATATAATACATTACTTTTTCTAACAAAAGAACCATGGATTGTCTTCGTTGGACACTTGGGAAGCCCTCAGCAGAAGTTCTTCAAAAGGTAATGGATTTGTTTTCGCTGTGAAAATGTGTTTTCTGTGAACCATGAAGGCTTATGAATTTATAGTAATGGAAAAATATGTGGGGTACTATCCTCAAACAATCAAATGTGGTGCTTTCGCAGTAAAGCCTTTTGAAATCTGACAACGCTGTGATATTGCCAAGAAGCAGAGCTTTTGATGACTATGAAACACTTGTTTATTGATGCATGTTTAATAATTCAACTTTTGGATTTTGAATTTGGCGCCTTGCATTTCACCGGGTAGTGTCGGTGGGTCGCTAGCGCTAGCGCCCCGATCCTAAGAAGTTTTAACTACTTAGGGAGTGGTGGGGTGCAAGGCGCCAAATTCAAAATCCAAAAGTTGAATTATTAAACATTCATCAATATACAAGTGTTGCATAGTCATCAAAAGCTCTGCTTCTTCAATATCACAGCGTTGTCAGATTTCAAAAAGGCTTTACGGCGAAAGCACAACATTTGATTGTTTGAGGGTAGCACCTCCAATATTTTCAGTAGCATAAATTGATAAACCATTGCGGTTCACACAAAACACATTTCACAGCGAAAACAAATCCCTTACCTTTCGAAGAACTTCTGCTGAGGGCTTCCCAAGTGTCCAACGAAGACATTCAATGGTTATTTTGTTAGAAAAAAGTAATTTATTATATCCATAAATCTCAGTTTGGTTGGTGCATTATGTTCATAAAATACAGCGTCCACTCGCCCATTGAACCGTGAAGAGAACGCGTTCAACCTATACCTATACACTTGTCCAAGAACAATCAAACATCATTGATAATGTATCTTTAGGAACACTTTTATGTATAATTACTATAATATTTCAACCGGATTATAAACTGGACGATAGGAAAGGAAAAATCCACAGTGCGCGCGAGCCCGTGAACGGGCTTCCTCTTCTGTTTACATCCGATGACTAGTTTGAAATTCTTCTTCTATTACCATCCAGAGCAACTAAACATCATCAAACACTGTCTAGAGACTGTTTACATCCAGTGGAAGTAAAGCTTGACAGTGCTACTGTTTCTTTTTTTGACATGCAAAGACCCAATAGCAGTGACACTATTATTGTGTAACTCTTGTAGGGCAGCATCTGAAAAATAGCTTACTTAGTAGTGTGTACTGGTGCTCGACCGGTCGGCAAAAGCAAACATCACCCACGACAGAGAATGGTTGATTGTCAAGGGCAATGAATTCCATTATCTTGGCATTAATGGATTTCGCCTTTGAGTTGTCTCGCTGAAATGTTCTTACTCTTTCAAATGACTGCTCGACTTGTTGACTGCTCGATCCACACAGCAGACATTGTGGGCTAGGTTAGGAATGCTGTCAGTACGTCATGTACCTACGTTATATAGGTATGCACGGTAGCTTTGACATCGGTTTTTAACATCAGCGTTAAACTAGACATCGAGCCGATACCGATGTTGGCATTTTTAGCTAATAATCGTCCGATTCCGATATGTTCACCGATATATCGTTCATCCCGACAATGATTCTCTAAACATTGCTTGTTTTGTCAAACTGAAATTAGCCGAACTATTAGAATTTTAGCAACCAGGAAATGGCAGAGTGATTTCTGCATATTGCACCTTTAAAAACATACTCTTCCGATTGCTCTGCTGTTGGTCCTTTTGAGGTAGTACATTCAAATTTCTATCACCTGAAGCATGCAGACATGTAAATAAGTGCATGAGCTTGGCATGTATGCATGCATGTATTTTCATCATGTGCACATGTAGCGCTTTGACGTTTATATAAAAGGTGCAATATGCAGAAATCGCTCCACCATTTCCTGGATACAGAAATGCAATTGTTGTAGAGAATTATTGTACCATCTAAACCGCTGAAATATTTTCCATAAGGAAAAATATTGCATTTTCAGGTGTTTGAAGTTTACAAAACCGAAAGTAAAAGAAGCTAAATCTAAACTTAACGGGAAGTATAGGAATTGTGCACATAGAACAGATCTACGGCTTCTTAGACTAGATTTCAATGAGAAAGAAATGATCTAGATTTGTCAATGTGAATTTCGTCGGGTCACACAAAATGTTACATTTTGCAGTTTACCTGTGGAATTATTTTTTACATTATTTTTTACATTCCTACCTGAAAAAGGACCAACCGCACCGACAACCGGTAAAGTAAGTTAAAATATCATTTTATTCGACATTCTGGCTTGTAGAGGTCCTGAGAGAGAACTTTCCTGATTCAAACGCTCATTTCTGTCGAATTCAATTCAACTTTGGGTTTCCAGGCAAACTGGCTACGTGATGCCTAAGGGGTTATGAGACAAGGTGACAGAAGCATCACTGCTTGTGCTTGGACATATTAAGTTTACTTGATAACTAGCTAGCTAGCTGCTGGGGTTAGCAAGCAATTGGTAGACAACGGGACAATTGCATACCTTGCAAAATCGGTGGTTATAGCTAGTGGTTTTAATCAATTTGCAGAGGTATATAGTAGCCAAGCTCAATAAATCAAAATAAATTGTTGGCCACACATACAGTTGACCTTAAGCGGGGTATTAGCTACTTGAGGCCTTGTTCAGCTAGTTAGCTAACATTGCTGCATGCCTATCAGCATCTCTCCTCCTGGGCTGCTTCTGATTTCGCGGTGAATGCACGTGCGGTCTCTTACTATTCAAACCAAGAGGTCAATGTCCATCACAACAGGGATACAATAGAGCCCCATAATAGGAAACAGTATTACATTTCGACATACCTCTGTCAGTGGTTTCCAATCCTGCCTGAGAAGGATCCTGTCAACTGGACAAAGGGAGGGGTAAGAGGAGGTGCTACCGCGTCACACACTCTAGAAGTCACGCAAGCGTGTGAAAAAAGAGCCTTCGCCTCTTGCATTATTTGTGGCGCACGCGCTGTTGATATTTTTATTCCCGCATATCGCATCATCAGTAGGCTTAAACCCGCCACCGTTTACAACAGATCTAGGATAATCTCTTCCCACCTCATCACATATCCCCACCATTACGCGCTTATGCCCAAAACCGTCCCTGGGCAATGAGTGCATTGCACAGAGGAGAAGAGCCAGGATGTGTGACATTGAGAGCATCCTGACTGGTTGCAACACTGCCTTTGACCGCACGGCACTACAGAGGGTAGTGCACGCTTCCCAGTACATCACTGGGTCCAAGCTTCCTGCCATCCAGGACCTCTATACCAGGCGGTGTCAAAGGAAGGCCCTAAAAATGGTCAAAGACTCCAGCCACCCTAGTCATAGACTCTCTCTGCTAAGGCCTCGTAGTGATTTTATTTATTTAGGCAAGTCAGTTAAGAACAAATTCTTATTTACATTGACGGCCTACCCAGGCCAAACCCGGACGACGCTGGGCCAATTGTGCGCGTCCCTATGGGACTCCCAATCGCGGCAGGTTGTGATGCAGCCTTGAATCAAACCAGAGTCTGTAATGATACCTTTTGCGCTGAGATGCTGTGCCTTAGACCGCTGCGCCACTCGGGAGCCCGATATTGACAAATAGGCCAAAACACGCTCAAACTGCTCTTGTTTTTATTGGCATTTTGTCCATTCAAAATGTTGCATATTGTGAAGTCTAGGCCTATCCACCACGCAGTTGCTAATTTTTTTAAGTTATTTTTTCTCCTCAGTGCCAGTTCTCATAGCGTACTGTTTTTCTGCACCATTGTAAACCTTGTGAGTGCAGTGCATGGGTGCACATTTTTTTGTGAAATTGTGTGTAACATGTTTTCATAGAATAGTGTAGAAGTGGTTGTGTGGAACCCTGCCAAACCCCATGGAAAATAACTATAATGTGGTACAGTCTATACCAGTTCACTTTCAATGTCATATAAATTAGTTATATTATGCTCAAGATAATACATTGCCCTGTGTAGGGTGCTTTCTTTCATAAGGGATGTTAAACGGGTGTCCTGACTGTGGTCACTAAAGATCCCATGGAACTTATTGTAAGAGTAGGGGTGTTAACCCCGGTGTCCTGCCTAAATTCCCAATCTGGCTCTCGTATTGTCACCGAATCACCCCCAGTTTACAATTGGCTCATTCCTCTCCCCTGTAACTATTCCCCAGGTTGTTGCTGTAAATGAGAATGTGTTCTCAGTCAATTTACCTTTTAAAATAAGGGGTAAAAATTACATGGCTATAGCAAAGATGCTGGATATAATGACGAGATGCTTGAGTCTCCGCCCTAACAATGGGATTCGTTGTATGCAGAACAGCTGGCTGGCTGTCAAGCTAGTACAATGCTCATATTTGGAACTATAATATGCGCCTACGGTAATTATATCTGCCTTTATAAAACGATTGCTATGTTTTATATATTTGCTGCTACGAACAGTGGAGGTTCTAGACCCTTTCAACTGGGGGGGGCAAGATGGGGCCAGTTGTACTGTTAGAGGGGCCAGTTACATTAGACGTTATTGTTGTCATATCGTTTTCTTCACTTCATTGCAGGCATTAGTAGGCAAAAGACCATGTCTCTCTAGTAAATGTGTGGGTTTAATTAGAGTTCCACGTTGCTACTGTCTAATAACGGATGTAAAAAAAGAACGATAGCAAAAATTAGTTATGCAAAAATTATTTCATACTCCACATTTAGGGGGGCCACAAGGGGGTCCAAAATTGTTGTCACAGGGGCAACTCAACCAAATGTAAATCAAAACTAGACGTTGAACTGCCCGGTGGGTAAGAACAGCCAGTGAAAGAGGACATGGAATATGCTGTGAGCTGTTTTGGCCAGTAGATGGCAGTGTAAGCAATGTTCTGTGACTCCTCTCTCTTATCACAAAGCACATTGAAACAATTCTCATCCAATTACAAAAAATGCAACTGAGAACATCAAATACATTTTGTTCTCTGGTGGAAGATGTCCCTCCTGACAGAAGTACTAGGCCTACAATTAGTTTTTTAACGTATTTTGATATCTGGAAATGTGGGCCGAATGTGTAATGAGCAGTCCTTGTACTGTCCCTATTATTTGTTTTCCTAATAATTTGATATTTTGTGGTATTCAGACACTCAAAGTCTTTATTTTGTATTTTCTTGAAGTTATTTGTTTGATTAGGAAAAGTTAGTTAGTGTATGAACTAAAACAATTAGTATTTTTTTATTATATTAAACATTTGGTTTTGATGTTATTCACAAGATCAACATACTGATTTAAAAAAAAACATATCCGTTTAGCTCAGTTAATTTTTTTTGTATTTCTCATATTAATAAAGATATTAATATCACATAAAATAGCAACACCTGAATTAAATGAAAACCCTCAGCGTTTTGAAATAATTGATGTTAATGTTCTCATACTGTTGGCCCAAAAATAACTACTAACTACTAACTATGAAAAATATTTAAATCTCATGTACATAACTAACTATCTGATGGATCTGTTCGATTTGCAACATTTCAATTATTCTTTTAGTTGATAATATTTTAAGTGGTATGTTATTTCATTTGAGCTAATTCGTCAAAGTAAATACAGTGAGGGAAAAAAGTATTTAATCCCCCTGCTGATTTTGTAGGTTTACCCACTGACAAAGAAATGATCAGTCTATAATTTTAATGGTAGGTTTATTTGAACAGTGAGAGACAGAATAACAACAAAAAAATACAGAAAAACGCATGTGATGAGGGAAATAAGTATTTGACCCCCTCTCAATCAGAAAGATTTCTGGCTCCCAGGTGTCTTTTATACAGGTAACGAGCACACTCTTAAAGGGAGTGCTCCTAATCTCAGCTTGTTACCTGTATAAAAGACACCTGTCCACAGAAGCAATCAATCAATCAGATTCCAAACTCTCCACCATGGCCAAGACCAAAGAGCTCTCCAAGGATGTCAGGGACAAGATTGTAGACCTACACAAGGCTGGAATGGGCTACAAGACCATCGCCAAGCAGCTTGGTGAGAAGGTGACAACAGTTGGTGCGATTATTCGCAAATGGAAGAAACACAAAGAACTGTCAATCTCCCTCGGCCTGGGGCTCCATGCAAGATCTCACCTCGTGGAGTTGCAATGATCATGAGAACGGTGAGGAATCAGCCCAGAACTACACGGGAGGATCTTGTCAATGACCTCAAGGCAGCTGGGACCATAGTCACCAAGAAAACAATTGGTAACACACTACGCCGTGAAGGACTGAAATCCTGCAGCGCCCGCAAGGTCCCCCTGCTCAAGAAAGCACATATACATGCCCGTCTGAAGTTTGCCAATGAACATCTGAATGATTCAGAGGACAACTGGGTGAAAGTGTTGTGGTCAGATGAGACCAAAATGGAGCTCTTTGGCATCAACTCAACTTGCCGTGTTTGGAGGAGGAGGAATGCTGCCTATGACCCCAAGAACACCATCCCCACCGTCAAACATGGAGGTGGAAACATTATGCTTTGGGGGTGTTTTTCTGCTAAGGGGACAGGACAACTTCACCGCATCAAAGGGACAATGGACGAGGCCATGTACCGTCAAATCTTGGGTGAGAACCTCCTCCTCTCAGTCAGGGCATTGAAAATAGGTCGTGGATGGGTATTCCAGCATGACAATGACCCAAAACACACGGTCAAGGCAACAAAGGAGTGTCTCAAAAAGAAGCACATTAAGGTCCTGGAGTGGCCTAGCCAGTCTCCAGACCTTAATCCCATAGAAAATTTGTGGAGGGAGCTGAAGGTTCGAGTTGCCAAACGTCAGCCTCGAAACCTTAATGACTTGGAGAAGATCTGCAAAGAGAAGTGGGACAAAATCCCTCCTGAGATGTGTGCAAACCTTGTGGCCAACTACAAGAAACATCTGACCTCTGTGATTGCCAACAAGGGTTTTGCCACCAAGTACTAAGTCATGTTTTGCAGAGGGGTCAAATACTTATTTCCCTCATTAAAATGCAAATCAATTTATAACATTTTTCACATGTGTTTTTCTAGATTTTTTTGTTGTTATTCTGTCTCTCACTGTTCAAATAAACTTACCATTAAAATTATAGACTGATCATTTCTTTGTCAGTGGGAAAACGTACAAAATCAGCAGGGGATCAAATACTTTTTTCCCTCACTGTAGGGACTGTTTTTGTAATTGAATTTCTGTTATAACCGATTAATTCCAAAATGATATCATGCAGTGTTTTATGATTGTCATTTTCTTTTCCTTAAGATGGCTTGAAGTAAGTCATGACAGAAAACAATAATTCATTATATGAATTGTAACAGTGGAGCAGTTATAAACAGCATAATTCATAACCAAGAAACAGTCTGTCACAGACGCAGAGTCTATTTTCTTTATTCTTTATTTGATTGTTTTAATCGATTTAAGTTAAGGTATTTCCTTAACTTTTTTAACTGCTCTTTGAACATGCAAAATTGTATTTTGTTGTTCTTGTATAAGTGTAATTTTATCAACAACTTCACATTTGTCGCCTGTCGGTCACCTGAAGATGCAGCCAAATTCATTTTAATATTATCCTGAAGTAATATCTGGATGCTCCTTTCATCCCCACGCATCAAAGCTAACCAATGCACACTTCAAACAGCCATCAGCAACTGCCAATCATGTTCCCGAAGAAGACAAACACAACTGAAACTGTAAATCAACCCAGGGCCTGCATCTACAAAGTAAATAAAAATATTATAAACAGATGCCATAATTTACAACATATGGATAAATAAAGCACTATGTCATCTTTTTCAAAACAGTGGTTGAAGCGAGGTCCAAAATCCTCCCATCCAATCAAGCCTCTCATGAGTCAATGACTTCACTGGAGCCTGGTGTATACTGGCACAACCCAGACTGGTTATGGTTCTCTATATATTCTTTCTCCAACCTGGTCTCAGAGCATTTTGTATTTTTCTGTAGGTAAATCCAAGACTCCATTTAGTATGATATGTATTCATTTGTGGATGTCCGTCACCCATTTCCTGCAACTTGGGCTCAGAGCCTTTCGTATTATTCTGTATGTAAATCCAAGCAACTCAATGTAGGGACAGATCGAAATTGAATGGGGGGGAGGGGCTGGTCCAACTCAAGGTTTCATAAAAAAAAATGCTCCCCCCTCCCCAAAGTAAAACATATTTTCACATGACCCTCCCCTTGTACTGTAAAATAAACTGAACACCCACCCCCTCATAGAATTAACTGAAAATAATGTTAACGACTACAAATAACAATAACTGTAGTGACCCTGTGTTTATAAACGTGGATATTGACTTTACCACTTCAGCATGCTTTTGTGGCACAGTCGATGTCTCGCAGGGCTACGTGACAGAAGGTAGAGGGTTCGCCGACCACCAGACATGCTCACTCTCCCTTCCTGTTTCATTACACTACGATCAGAGCTGGCTGCAGACAATGATCAGCTAGGGGGAAATCAGATTTTGAACATTTTGATGCCATATTTGTAATTATATAAAATATGCAACAAATTTTCTACCAACAAGTTTCTTTTCAAATGCACCAACCAACCAATAAACACAGCATACAGACTTCGGGCACTTCAAAATCATGGTTTGTGTTTTCAACACCATAATAAATAGGCTTATGTCAATTTCAACAAATAGAAAATAGATCCCTCCCTACCTTGAAGGCTTAGCCAGTATCGAAGGCTTGGCTTGACAATGTCTGAATGTTATTAAACTTTTTGGTGTTTTGTAACAGATGTCTCTTTCCATTCATCAATTGGCCGCTGCACAGTTAGGATTGATTGATTTTATTTGTCAGTAAAAAAAAAACAAGTGACCGGGTTTGCACAACAAAGTCGGGGACTTATTTCCATTGTGTCCCTAATTTTTACATAAATACATATACAATGACATAGATAGAGTCAAAACAATGCTCACCCTCCAGATGAAGATGAGGGGGGAGTTTAACTACAATTCTTACAAGCTTGTTTGGCTTGTTCTTTATTCTTTAGATTTTGGGGCTGCTGGTGAACCATAATGTGCAGGCATAATCAAAGTGACACTGGACTAGTGCACTTGCCAGAGACTTAAGGGTGTCTATAGCAAGGTTTCCATCCAATTGGCGACAGATTTTCATGTAAATATTCTAAAATCTTCATAACATTTCAGTTTCCTTCAGTAACATTTTGCGGAGATTTTAATTGACCGGACATTTGAGAAATTTAATGGGCATCCATATGCATTCAGATCTAACCCAACGCAGCCAGCACCATCAATAAATGAGGGATGTTAGCCAAGTGAGCCACATTAACGTGTCCTTAAAAACAGCCTAGAACACATTACAAAAACACTATGCCTTGTGTTTCGATGTGTAGCATTTGCAAAACTTTATAGCCTATTTGTTTTTTTGGGGGGGGTTTAGGCTACTTTCCTAAAACAATAATTGTCCACCTCACGGTTCATTGTCAGAGATTTGAACACTAAATGTTTTAGGGCATTACATGCAAAGGCTTATAGGCTTAGGTATGATATTCATATTACTTTTATATACAAAAGTATGTGGACACCCCTTCAAATTAGTGGATTTGGCTATTTCAGGCACACCCGTTGCTGACAGGTGTATACTATTGAGCACAGAGCCATGCAATCTCCATAGACAAACATTGGCAGTAGAATGGCCTTATTGAAGAGCTCAGTGACTTTCAACGTGGCACCGTCATAGGACACCTCCTTTCCAACAAGTCAGTTAGTCAAATTTCTGCCCTGCTAGAGCTGACCCGGTCAACTTTAAGTGTTGTTATGAAGTGGAAACATCTAGGAGAAACAATGGCTCAGCCGTGAAGTGGTAGGCCACACAAGCTCACAGAATGGGACCGCCGAGTGCTGAAGTGCGTAGCGTGTAAAAATTGTCTGTCCTCGGTTGCAACACTCACTACATAGTTCCAAACTGCTTCTGGAATCAACATCAGCACAAAAACTGTTCGTCGGGAGCTTTATGAAATGGTTTTCCATGGTTTTCCATTAGTCATCATTAATCATTTTAAATCATATAAAATCGTCCACAACAATCCACCCTTTGACTAAATATTATACATCTCACACATTTATTTTTATTAAAATTATCAAGTTTACCCAAAATCAATCACACAAACCCAATATATGTATTTACATCTCATCCACATCAATTACTGTTCTAGGCCTTTATCCAATCATAACTCTTCTAGTTAGGATTTTCACTATAACCTTTACACCTTAGAACCAAGAAAAGTTTTATCTAATTGCAGGTCTTTAGGTTCGAATTGATCGTCAGCATCCTCCAGTCCTGAAGGCCTGTAGTGTTTATCCCATTGGTCTGAGTTTGGAATGGGTCCATACCTCACCATCTGCTGAGTCACCGCATTCTCCAACGCCTTACTCACTAACCCTCGGACACAAGGAATCAGACAACATCCACATAATACAATCATACCAATACAGGCAAATTCCGGCCCCAAAATGGTGGCCCCTATAGTCTTCCATTTCCCAAACCTTTCATCAAACCATCCGGTCACAGAGGTATTAACCCCTGAATTCTCAGCCCAAACAATTCAAGGCTGTCAGTCCCGCCAGAGCTCTAGTAACTGTACCATCTGGGGCAGTGTTGTCAGGAATAAAAATACAACAATGTCCCCCCCACCATTCTGCAGACGCCACCCTTTCCAGCCAATAGCATATCAAGAGCCAAACCTATTTTGACAGGTCATGAGGGAGGTGGCGGATAATTGTTCAGAGATTCCCATCACTGCATCTCTAGTCTTATTTACAAATCCTTACATATAATTGATCCAATCAACATTTTTATTTATCGTTACCCACCAGAAGAACGTAGTTATAAAACCCTCCCCAATCTGATTTATAACTTTGTATTCGTCTGGAACTTCTCTGGCGATGCCTATGGCATCCATCCAAATAGAACTGCCTTCATTAGAACCTAGATTTCTAATTTTCCTAGTTATCCCGTCCAGAACTGGCCTCTGATGTCTAATCCTAACTGGTTGGACCAATAATACCGGAACACAAGTGCCCCTCCACCCTTTAGGTAATGCCTGTCTTAGGCCTCCTTTATTGGTACAAGCCCACAACACATCAGTTATAGGTGCTGTGAGGTTGAGAATTTTCTCCTATACTTCTGAACCCAAATCAGTCACATTAACAACAGATTTACATCTATTGATATCCACTACAAGACCTGGGACTTTCGTGAAGTTGGTCTCTACCGACTGGATTAGTGAAGAGGAAAAATCGTGTCCATAATCATCAGCGTAAGCCCAATACCTTCATTCCGTGTCTATTTCTGTGACTCTTTGGAGGGTTACTACTACATCTACTCTACAGTCATTAATATCCAAACTTTGTTTAAAACCCCATCGGGATCACTTCCGTTCACATACCCCGGTCCCCAAGTATGTTTAATTACCTAGGCCAGGAACAAGATGAAGTGGGTCCCAAACAGAAGTATAAAGGTATCACAAAGTCCTGAATAATCTTATATAATTTATTATGCACCCATATCCCTGCTCTATTAGGGAAATGTTCAATATTTACCTTAAATCTCACATCATCACCTATTTGGACTCCTTTTTTTATATCCTCCTTATTCATGAGGGGTCGGGTATTATATAACTTGTCTTTTACTTCTTAAACCTGTCAGCGACATCATATAATTTATACTGGAGGTGTTGAATCAGGATTTATAAAAAAGATCATCAAAACTATGATGCAGCTCAAGGTTCCCCATATCCCGAAAACCGCCAACCCTCTCCTGCCCTTAGCAAGTCTGCTAGGTACCACCCCATACTCACACCTCTAGGGAACACACTACAGTGATGATAGGTCGGGGTAGGAAATCTTCGTTAACAGAAGCGACCCCCAGACCCTATCGGTCCAGTTCTGCTCTCTAACTCTGCGTGTGTTCCACGGTGTTTGTATGTGTTCCTACCTTTTTTGCAGTGGGTAACGTGGACCCTGGTTGCTCTTTCTGCTATTCTAATGGCAAAGGCTGTGACCAACATAACCTGGTAGGGACCTTCCCTACAGGGCTGCTTCCAGTCCTTTTTCTTCAGAGACTGGACCCACACCCATCGTATGGCTCACCTCCTTCTGTAGTTCTTCTGTTGGGTATAAAATCTCTGACATACGGGTGTGGTTAGCAAACAACTTCTCATGTGATCTGCTACTGTCTCTTCCTAACTCTCATTCTAAAAGGTCTACCAAATACTTTCTCAAATGGAGATAATCCCTCCTTGTCTGGGGTTATCCAAATAATCATTAATACTATTGGTAGACATTTCACCCAATTTCATCCTGTGCTCTGGTGTCTATCTTAACCTACTTTTAATCATAGAATTCATGCATTCTATAATATAATAATAATTAAACACTGTTTCTTTCCTTCGCTCCTGGTGAGCTCTATAAAATCCATTTCCAACAAAAATGTTTTTATTTAAAGTAATTTGTGTTGTCTAACAATCTCTACCATATCTAACAATCATCTCTATAATATCTAACAATCATCTCTACCATTCATCTCTACCATTCATCTCTATGATACAGGCTCTGCCCCTGTATCAAACTACTGCATCTCTAATACAACAAACAAACGCTGGCTTTACTTGGGCAAAATTGGTAGATTACCTTTATGCCAAATTTCTTCCTTACTAACTGCTCCTAGCTGCTCCCACTTATTTAATCTGAAACTGGTGCCCTATCTTGGCTATCTTTTTGCAGAGTAGAATCTTTGTTCACTTCCTCTTTCAAGTGTGAGTCTGTGTAGCAATGGTGTAAGACTAGCCGTCTTCGCTTCCTCATCTGCCTTCCTGTCTCCATTGCAGATATTTTGTCTGGTAGGAGAACTGTTCTAATAAATTTAGAATTAGCTGTACACATATCATAGGTTTACCCAAAGTAGTTACCCTCCCTTTATTTCTCCATCGAGCTGAGAAAACATGAACTGTATTAAGTGCATAAGCGCTATCTGTATAAATGGTAACCCTTTTCCCTTTACCCAATGTACATGCCCTTATAAGGGCCTCAATAGTCTGAATTCTATCTTGAAGACCCATCTATAAGTAATTTCTCAATGGCAAATCTGTAAAATCAGGCCTATGCAACACAACTTTCTCCATCTCAGTTACAAACGGACGGTCATATCTAGGGAATGCTAAAACCATATCTGATTCCACCAGCTGTTTAATTTGAACAAATTGCCCTTCAACCTCAAAGGTCCATTCAATTTTATCTTTGGCTGTCATAGCCCTACCATAGATCAGATCACTAAGTTTCCCAGTATATAAAGCAAAATGTGGGACCCACGCCCTACACCCAAGAAACTCATCATTTGTTTCTTAGTCAAAGGTTTTGGCGCCTCCAGGATGGCCTGCTTCCTAGTTAAATTTAGGGTGCGGCCTTCCTGAGTGAGGGTGTATCCTAGATAGATAACTTCAGATTGCCATAACTGTTACAATTTCCTTTTACTTACTTTATGGCCCTACTCTGCCATATATGTCAATAACTGTAATGTACCTGTTTTGCATCCTTACAATTGTAGTACATTATTCAGAGGTTTCTAATACAAGGTCATCTATGTCTCCCTTAATTAACATACATACTGTACTTGCGTGACTTCCATTTTTCCTGAAAGCAAGCACTATATTCAAACCTCATCATATAATATAGTGTTCCATTATGTGGAATTGACCTTATTTTAAACTACCCAATCCCAGAGCCCCTTTCCAGTAATCCTATCAGTTTAACCTTTGCATTAGTTTAGTCAAATGCAAAACTATTATTTAACAAATGTTGAACCTTCAAAAAGTTGGTGCTGCCTTATCAGCTTGATTAAGGTTAAAGTTCTCTTCCATCACAATTCAACTCCACCTCTCTTTTTGCTAACGTTTGTTACCAGGTTAATTTTTTAAATACAGTTAAAACAAACCTATTTCTGCTTTTTACAGGGAGGCCACTTTAATTACTTATTATCTCCTCCTCCCATGTGTCAATTCTATGCATTTATTTCGAATAAGAAAAACAGAGACTGAAGTTTTTCTTGAGTCGCATGTTTTTTTTTTTTAAACCTCAAAGTGTGTTGTATTTTTGCCAGTAGTACTTTACCATAGTTGTATTTCGCCACATTCAAACCATCGCTAAAAGGTAACATTTGAGGTTCAATGTTGATAAAATATGTATGCTATGTGGTAGAGCAGAAACACGAAGAGTTATATATATTAATATTAATTTTAAACCTAATATCCACTGTCCTTGTTTCTGACAAGGATAATTCAACCTCAAAAATCCAACTTTCTAAATCCTAATTCCTACTATTTTTCCCACACGGCAGTCAAACACCTAAGCTAATCGTGACCAACTCATTTAGCTAACGTTATTTCCAGGTACAAGAAAACCTACTCTTCAACCTACTCACCTCGCAAAGCTAGTTAGGCTCCTCAGTTATCATTTAAACACGTCAAATTATGTTATTTCCCTTAAATGTACTTACCCCAACAATATTCAAACCAAAGAGCATTCGTAAACTTCTATAATTATTCTGCAAACTGGCAATCCAATCTAGTACTTTCGAACTCCAACCAAAATAGCCTGAACGACATTACTGAGCATCCCATGTTACGCTATTCATTTTTCGGGCTTCAGAGAGCCACACCCCTAGCTGCATCAAGCCCTTCCACTTGCTGTCTTCCTACCCTATCTCCACAGACCTTGTGGATCTGTTTTATCATGGTCTCTAATTTGTCTACGTCTAAAAGCCCCTCAACTCCATACCTCTTCCTCAGAGTCTGGCTGTGCTCGCCTACTTTTCTGGTCCCTCTTTCCCCCTTTATACTTTCTCCTACCTCGACCCTTCAACCTACAGTTTCTGTGGTTATGCCCTACCTTATCGCAGTGGTTGCAGGGCACCTTACACTCCCTGGCAAAGTGCCCTGTCTTATCACAGTTATAACATCTGTTCTCTCTTTCTTGATTGTTCGGTCTGCTGGGTCTTCTCCCCCAGTCACCCCTATTCTCTCCTCTCCCGGCTATTTCGTCTAGAGTAGCTATATACTCTGCCCCTCTCTGTTCCTTCTTATTATTTTTATCCTTCCCATTCTGTTCGTGGTGAACGGCATATCGTTTTACCTCTGCTAGTGTGGCCGTGCCCCAGCCAATAAGGGTCTTTTTTATCGTTTGACATAGTTCGGGCCTCATGCCACTCAGAAAGGCTATCTTTAACTGTTGGTGATAGGCTGTATGTTGCCCATCCCCAGGTGGGGGTTCTACGAGTCCACTGTTAGCATTAAACACATCCCTTAGCCTCTCGAGGTATTGACTGACTGTCTCACTGTCTCCCTGCTTACACTCATGTACTTTGTAGCGTGCCTATGATAGTAGTCTCTCAGATTTCCACACAACTGTACTATTTTAGCCTGATATTCACCACCCACAGCCCACTGCAAGACTACCTCTCCGTTAAGTCCTGGGACCCATTGTCCTCGGACGGCTGCCCAATCTTTTCCCACTAACTGTCTGACTGCTCTCTCCAGTTCTCCGGTATTTAGTTTAAAACTGGCAGCCAACCCCTCCAAATCTCTCCTGAAACCTTCTATCCCTGTCTTAGGGTGGACCACTCCCTCTACTGCCCGCACTACATCCCGTTGTGTCCAAGCCCTATACACGTCAATTGTTGGATTCTGATCATCCTCTCCCGCTCGGGGATTGGGTAGGGCTATCAGTGGATATTGTGCCTGTTCTTCCTTCTCTACCCATTCTGACTCCCTTCCCCTATCTCTTCTCTCTGGGCTAAGGTTATGTGAGTCTAACCTTCGTAAAAGTCTAGATCTTTATCCCTTTTTCCTTTCCTTACGTTCCTGTTGTTCCTTTTCCCATCTACGGGTCAGTTCTCGGAACTCTGTATCCTAATTTCCTCTCCTATCATTTCTCTCTTCTTTTTCCCTCTTTCCTATAGATTGCATGTATCTCTCATCTCCCGTAAGTTCGGGAACCTCTTTTGAGGATTTACTGCCCATTGTTATTAAAACTTTATCTCTATGTGTCTCACCCTTGAGGTATATTTCACAACTCCCTATGTATATGCTTACCTTATATGTATATATCTTTGACCTATGTATATCTATATTAGGTCTCCATGATCTATGTGTGTTTCTCCTTTCTGGAAAGTTTATCTATAGAGGTGACTTTCAATCGGACATTAGATCTCACCCGTATACAACTATAAGCTATTTTCCATGGGTCATAAAGCCCTAGTTAACCACTTATTTTTTCTGTTGTTTCTTGGGACTTTTGACATTAATATCTTCTATCTCCCACCTCTATATTAGGCTTCCCTCTCCTCCTGTTTTGGACTTTATTTCAGTGACTGGTCTGTAGAATTGATGGGATTATCTTGTTCACATAGAATTACCATCTATCTCACAAAACCTAGTTTATATCCTCACGTATATCAACCAGTTTAACTGTTAGGTCTTACATAAGGACTTTATTTAGGTATATTTTTTGAATTATCGACCTAGGCAAATTTACCATTTAAGTTTTCCTATTCACAAAATCATCATCTTTTCACAGAGCACCCACCTATTTAATATCCCCTGCAATAATAACCCGTATGGACACCAAGTCCGGATCTATTAAAACAGCCTAAATAGTCCCAGACAAACTCTTAATGGTCCCAGACCAACACAGCCTAAATAGTCCCAGACTAACACTTAATGGTCCCAGACCAACACAACCTAAATAGTCCCAGACTAACACTTAATGGTCCCAGACCAACACAGCCTAAATAGTCCCAGACTAACACTTAATGGTCCCAGACCAACACGGCCTAAATAGTCCCAGACTAACACTTAATGGTCCCAGACCAACACAACCTAAATAGTCCCAGACTAACACTTAATGGTCCCAGACCAACACAACCTAAATAGTCCCAGACTAACACTTAATGGTCCCAGACCAACACGGCCTAAATAGTCCCAGACTAACACTTAATGGTCCCAGACCAACACAACCTAAATAGTCCCAGACTAACACTTAATGGTCCCAGACCAACACGGCCTAAATAGTCCCAGACTAACACTTAATGGTCCCAGACCAACACAGCCTAAATAGTCCCAGACTAACACTTAATGGTCCCAGACCAATACAGCCTAAATAGTCCCAGACTAACACTTAATGGTCCCAGACCAACACGGCCTAAATAGTCCCAGACTAACACTTAATGGTCCCAGACCAACACGGCCTAAATAGTCCCAGACTAACACTTAATGGTCCCAGACCAACACGGCCTAAATAGTCCCAGACTAACACTTAATGGTCCCAGACCAACACGGCCTAAATAGTCCCAGACTAACACTTAATGGTCCCAGACCAACACGGCCTAAATAGTCCCAGACTAACACTTAATGGTCCCAGACCAACACGGCCTAAATAGTCCCAGACTAACACTTAATGGTCCCAGACCAACACGGCCTAAATAGTCCCAGACTAACACTTAATGGTCCCAGACCAACACGGCCTAAATAGTCCCAGACTAACACTTAATGGTCCCAGACCAACCCTCCCGATACTTTCCTCGATTATCCCAGACAATCTATGTATCAGATAGTTTATTTGGTAATGGCCTCAGCTACCTTGGGTCATTGCGGACCCAAATTATGATCGTATTCGATGTCTAGTGCCGTCTCCTGTAGGTATAGATACTAGTTATTCATACTTGACTGGCCTGCACAGAACCCTGACCCCAACCCCATCGAACAGCTTTGGGATGAATTGGAACGCCGACTGCGAGCCAGGTCTAATCACCCAACATCAGTGCCCGACCTCCCTAATCCTCTTGTGGCTGAAGGGAAGCAAGTCCCCTCAGCAATGTTCCAACATCTTGTGGAAAGCCTTCCAAGAAGAGTGGAGGCTGTTATAGCAGCAAAAGGGGACCAACTCCATATTAATGCCCATGATTTTGGAATGAGATGTTCGATGAGTAGGTGTCTTTTTGTGTGTGTGTGTGTGTGTGTGTGAGTGTGTGTGTATATATAAACTCAGCAAAAAAAGAAACGTCCCTTTTTCAGGACCCTGTTTTTCAAAGATAATTCGTAAAAATCCAAATAACTTCACAGATCTTCATTGTAAATGGTTTAAACACTGTCGCCTATGGGCACAAACACACCGTCGATGGACCAGACAGGACTGGCAAAAAATGCTCTTCACTGACGAGTCGCGGTTTTGTCTCACCAGGGGTGATGGTCGGATTCACGTTTATCGTCGAAGGAATGAGCGTTACACCGAGGCCTGTACTCTGGAGCGGGATCGATTTGGAGGTGGAGGGTCCGTCATGGTCTGGGGCGGTGTGTCACAGCATCATCGGACTGAGCTTGTTGTCATTGCAGGCAATCTCAACGCTGTGCGTTACAGGGAAGAAATCCTCCTCCCTCATGTGGTACCCTTCCTGCAGGCTCATCCTGACATGACCATCCAGCATGACAATGCCACCAGCCATACAGCCGTTCTGTGCGTGATTTCCAGCGAAGAGCCCGGATCTCAATCCCATTGAGCACGTCTGGGACCTGTTGGATCGGACAGGTGAGGGCTAGGGCCATTACCCACAGAAATGTCCGGTAACTTGCAGGTGCCTTGGTGGAAGAGTGGGGTAACATCTCACAGCAAGAACTGGCAAATCTGATGCAATCCATGAGGAGGAGATGCACTGCAGTACTTAATGCAGCTGGTGGCCACACCAGATAATGACTGTTACTTTTGATTTTGACCCCCCCCCCTTTGTTCAGGGACACATTATTCAATTTCTGTTAGTCACGTCTGTGGAACTTGTTCAGTTTATGTCTCAGTTGTTGAATCTTGTTATGTTTGTGCAAATATTTACAAAAGTTTGCTGAAAATAAACGCAGTTGACAGTGAGAGGACTTTTTTTTTAATGAGATTATATATACATGACGGCCTACCAAAAGGCAAAAGGCCTCCTGCGGGGAAAGGGGCTGGGATTAAAAATAAATTAAATAAAAATATAGGACAAAACACACATCATGACAAGAGATGTCTACCACCAACCCTGAGGTGCCTTATTGCTATTATAAACGGGTTACCAGTGTAATTAGAGCAGTACACTAAATATTTTTTCATACCCGTGGTATACGGTCTGATATACCATGGCTGTCAGCCAATCAGCATTCAGGGCTCGAACCACCCCGTTTATAAATATGTACACTGCTCAAAAAAATAAAGGGAACACTTAAACAACACAATGTAACTCCAAGTCAATCACACTTCTGTGAAATCAAACTGTCCACTTAGGAAGCAACACTGATTGACAATACATTTCACATGCTGTTGTGCAAATGGAATAGACAACAGGTGTAAATTATAGGCAATTAGCAAGACACCCCCAATAAAGGAGTGGTTCTGCAGGTGGTGACCACAGACCACTTCTCAGTTCCTATGCTTCCTGGCTGATGTTTTGGTCACTTTTGAATGCTGGCGGTGCTTTCACTCTAGTGGTAGCATGAGGCGGAGTCTACAACCCACACAAGTGGCTCAGGTAGTGCAGCTCATCCAGGATGGCACATCAATGCGAGCTGTGGCAAGAAGGTTTGCTGTGTCTGTCAGCGTAGTGTCCAGAGCATGGAGGCGCTACCAGGAGACAGGCCAGTACATCAGGAGACGTGGAGGAGGCCGTGGGAGGGCAACAACCCAGCAGCAGGACCGCTACCTCCGCCTTTGTGCAAGGAGGAGCACTGCCAGAGCCCTGCAAAATGACCTCCAGCAGGCCACATGTGCATGTGTCTGCTCAAACGGTCAGAAACAGACTCCATGAGGGTGGTATGAGGGCCCGGCGTCCACAGGTGGGGTTGTGCTTACAGCCCAACACCGTGCAGGACGTTGGCATTTGCCAGAGAACACCAAGATTGGCAAATTCGCCATTGGCGCCCTGTGCTCTTCACAGATGAAAGCAGGTTCACACTGAGCGCATGTGACAGGCGTGACAGAGTCTGGAGACGCCCGTGGAGAACGTTCTGCTGCCTGCAACATCCTCCAGCATGACCGGTTTGGCGGTGGGTCAGTCATGGTGTGGGGTGGCATTTCTTTGGGGGGCCGCACAGCCCTCCATGTGCTCTCCAGAGGTAGCCTGACTGCCATTAGGTACCGAGATGAGATCCTCAGACCCCTTGTGAGACCATATGCTGGTGCGGTTGGCCCTGGGTTCCTTCTAATGCAAGACAATGCTAGACCTCATGTGGCTGGAGTGTGTCAGCAGTTCCTGCAAGAGGAAGGCATTGATGCTATGGACTGGCCGCCCGTTCCCCAGACCTGAATCAATTGAGCACATCTGGGACATCATGTCTCGCTCCATCCACCAACGCCACGTTGCACCACAGACTGTCCAGGAGTTGGCGGATGCTTTAGTCCAGGTCTGGGAGGAGATCCTCAGGAGACCATCCGCCACCTCATCAGGAGCATGCCCAGGCGTTGTAGGGAGGTCATACAGGCACGTGGAGGCCACACACACTACTGAGCCTCATTTTAACTTGTTTTAAGGACATTACATCAAAGGTGGATCAGCCTGTAGTGTGGTTTTCCACTTTAATTTTGAGTGTGACTCCAAATCCAGACCTCCATGGGTTGATACATTTGATTTCCATTGATAATTTTTGTGTAATTTTGTTGTCAGCACATTCAACTATGTAAAGAAAAAAGTATTGAATAAGATTATTTCATTCATTCAGATCTAGGATGTGTTATTTTAGTGTTCCCTTTATTTTTTTGAGCAGTGTATATAGCATGCCACCGGCATATCTCTATCTTTCTGGGTTTGGCCTATGTTTCTCTTCAAATGTATATATAAATAAATAAATATATAAATAAATAAATGGAAGTCGGAAGTTTACATACACATTAGCCAAATACATTTAAACTCAGTTTTTCACAATTCCTGACATTTAATCCTAGTAAAAATTCCCTGTCTTAGGTCAGTTAGGATCACCACTTTATTTTAAGAATGTGAAATGTCAGAATAATAGTAGAGAGTGATTTATTTCAGCTTTTATTTCTTTCATCACATTCCCAGTGGGCCAGAAGTTTACATACACTCAATTAGTATTTGGTAGCATTGCTTTTAAATTGTTTAACTTGGGTCAAACGTTTTGGGCAGCCTTCCACAAGCTTCTCACAATCAGTTGGGTGAACTTTGGCCCATTCCTCCTGACAGAGCTGGTGTAACGGAGTCAGGTTTGTAGGCCTCCTTGCTCGCACACGCTTTTTCAGTTCTGCCCACAAATTTTCTGTAGGATTGAGGTCAGGGCTTTGTGATGGCCTTGACTTTGTTGTCCTTAAGCCATTTTGCCACAACTTTGGAAGTATGCTTTGGGTCATTGTCCATTTGGAAGACCCGTTTGCGACTAAGTTTTAACTTCCTGACTGATGTCTTGAGATGTTATAGATGTTATAATTTTCCTTCCTCATGATGGCATCTATTTTGTGAAGTGCACCAGTCCCTCCTGCAGCAAAGCACCCCCACAACATGATGCTGCCACCCCCCGTGTTTCACAGTTGGGATGGTGTTCTTCGGCTTGCAAGCCTCCCCCTTTTTCCTCCAAACATAACAATGGTAATTATGGCCAAACAGTTATATTTCTCTTTCATCAGACCAGAGGACATTTTCTCCAAAAAGTACGATCTTTGTCCCCATGTGCAGTTGCAAATCGTAGTCAGGCTTTTTTTCTGGCGGTTTTGGAGCAGTGGCTTCTTCCTTGCTGAGCGGCCTTTCAGGTTATGTCGGTTATGTCGATAGGTTATGTCATCTCTTCAGTAGGTCCTATGACTGAGTGTAGTCTGGCCCGGGAGTGTGAAGGTGAACGGAAAGGCACTGGAGCAACGAACCACCCTTGCTGTCTTTGCCTGGCCCGGTTCCCCTCCACTGGGATTCTCTGCCTCTAACCCTATTACAGGGGCTGAGTCACTGGCTTCTGGTGCCGTGGCGGAGATCTTGTGGGCTATACTCGGCCTTGTCTCAGGATGGTAAGTTGGTGGTTGAAGATATCCCTCTAGTGGTGTGGGGGCTGTGCTTCGGCAGAGTGGGTGGGGTTATATCCTGCCTGTTTGGCCCTGTCCGGGGGTTTCGTCGGACGGGGCCACAGTGTCTCCCGACCCCTCCTGTCTCAGCCCCCAGTATTTATGCTGCAGTAGTTTA
Organism: Brachymystax lenok tsinlingensis; assembly: GCA_030435695.1. Lineage (NCBI taxonomy): Eukaryota > Metazoa > Chordata > Actinopteri > Salmoniformes > Salmonidae > Brachymystax > Brachymystax lenok. The sequence continues at coordinate 40,072,681 of CM059792.1, read as the reverse complement.
TGTGTCGGGGGGCTAGGGTCCGTCTGTTATATCTGGAGTATTTCTTCTCTTATCTGGTGTCCTGTGCGAATTTAAGTATGCTCTATCTAATTATCTCTCTCTTTCTTTCTTTTTCTTCTTCTCTCTCTCTCTCTCTCTCTCGGAGGACCTGAGCATTAGGACCATTCCTCAAGGCCTACCTGGATGTCCCGAGTCCACCTGGCCGTGCTGCTTCTCCAGTTTCAACTGTTCTGCCTGTTTTATGAACATTTTAAAATCTTGTCCATGTTCTGTTATAATCTGCACCCGGCACAGCCAGAAGAGGACTGGCCACCCCTCACAGCCTGGTTCCTCTCTAGGTTTCTTCCTAGGTTTTGGCCTTCTAGGGAGTTTTTCCTAGCCACCGTGCTTTTACACCTGCATTGCTTGCTGTTTGGGGTTTTAGGCTGGGTTTCTGTACAGCACTCTGTGACATCAGCTGATGTAAGGGGGGCTTTATAAATAAATTTGATTTGATTTGATTTGATATGGGACCCGTTTTACTGTGGATATAGATACTTTTGTACCTGTTTCCTCCAGCATCTTCACAAGGTAATTTGATGTTGTTCTGGGATTGATTTGCACTTTTCGTACCAGAGTACGTTCATCTCTAGGAGACAGAACGAGTCACTTTCCTGAGCGGTATGACGGCTGCGTGGTCCCATGGTGTTTATACTTGTGTACTATTGTTTGTCTAGATGAACGTGGTACTTTCAGGCGTTTGGAAATTGCTCCCAAGGATGAACCAGACTTGTGGAGGTCTACAATTTTTTTTCTGAGGTCTTGGCTGATTTCTTTTGATTTTCCCATGATGTCAAGCAAAGAGGCACCGAGTTTGAAGGTAGGCCTTGAAATACATCCACAAGTACACCTCCAATTGACTCAAATTATGTCAATTGGAGGCGCTTCTTAAGCCATGACATCGTTTTCTGGAATTTTCCAAGCTGTTTAAAGGCACAGTCAACTTAGTGTATGTAAACTTCTGACCCACTGGAATTGTGAAACAGTGAATTATAAGTGAAATAATGAATGCTGATTGGCTGAAAGCCGTGGTATATCAGACAAAACATGTATTTTTACATTCTAATTACGTTGGTAACCAGTTTATAATAGAAATAAGGCACCTCAGGGGTTTGTAGTATATGGCCAATATACCACGGCTAAGTAAAACATAATTTATATAAATGATTGGAAATGTTATTTAGAGAGGGTGTGACACAGAATACAGTAAGTAGTTGGTAGGAGATTCAGTTATTTTCAGTACCTCTCGATACTGGTTGTCCTGCCCTGTCGCACACAACATTTGTGATGTCACAGATGAGCTGAAACGATATGAAAGGGGTACTTTGAAAGCCTTTGGTTTTCGTCAGTTTAGCATCACAGAAGTTGTCATTATAGGGGAAAAAAGAGATGTCTGTTTCCTGTCTGAACTTTGCTAGAAGTTACGAAGAATGTCTAGGCTTGACTGTGGTCAAAGCTGTTCTCGCATACGCGTACACACACGCAAACAGTTGAGCCTTGAGTCACTCCACAGTCACGCCTGCTTGTGTTGTCTTGTTTTGTTGTAAATGTGAGACTGATCTTTATCTAGCTGCCATACACTGTAGTCCAAGGAAATGTAGTAAGATGGGTAACAGACAGTTTCTCAGTAGTGGAGAGATCTGTGCTGATAATCATGTATGTATGTTCAGAGGCACCTGCTGCCAGTATAGAACAAGCTTTCTTGTGGGAACTAAAGTATTGCTGCAATCGCCCAATTTCCTTTTCCCAATATGCCTCGCAAGTGCATAAGCCCACTAAAGCAGGGTTCCCCAACTGGCAGCCCGTGGTCTGAATTTGACCCGCAGGTGATTTTATTTAAACAAATTTTGTTTACGTGTTTTGGTACATTTTTGGACATGAAAGACTGTAAAAACACCAGCATAGCAGCTCCAAATGGGTTTAATTTGGGAAATCTGTTCTAAAGTATTCCCACGCGTAATAGAGCAATATATACTGAGTGGACAAAACATTAGGAACACCTTCCTAATATTGCGTTGCACCCCCTTTTGCCCTCAGAACATCCTCAATTCGTCGGGGCATGGACTCTACAAAGGGTCGAAAGCGTTCCACAGGGATGCTGGCTCCAAGTTGTTGACTCCAAGTTGGCTGGATGTCCTTTGGGTAGTGGATCATTCCTGGCACCTACTACAATACCCCGTTCAAAGGCACTTAAATATTTTGTTTTGCCAATTCACCCTCTGAATGGCAAACATACACAATCCATGTCTCAAGGTTTAAAAATCCTTCTTTAATCTATATATCCTAACCTTCATCTACACTGATTGAATTGAATTTAACACGTGACATCAATAAGGGATCATAGCTTTCACCTGGATTCACCTTGTCTGTCTTGGAATGTTTTGTACACTCAGTGTATATGATAATATACAAAAGTAACCAAGGTTTGAAATTATAATGTTTTAGTCAAATATAACTTTTTGGACTTCTTGCGCTCAATTTCCAGTCTACAAATTATTTGTAATTATGTTTGGGCCCCCTGACCATCTGCTAAAGAAAGAATTGGGCCACGGCTGAATCTAGCTAATGATCCCTGCCCTAAAGTGTAACACTGTGGTAGGCCAATAATTACATCGGTTATTTAGCATTCCGTAGATATGTTATATAATATAAACCAAGGGCCAAGGTGTCAAATCCAAATTGTTCAACCTGAAAAAATTTGTCATCAAACAATTTTGGTATTTTTTCCATTGATAATCACAACAGAGGTTTGGCTCAGAGAAGTGAGAGATTTGCAGTGTTGAAGCTATTGAATGGTCACTATATCAGAGAGACCTGCACCTCAGTGCACTCAACATCAACATGTGTACTGAATATGTGATCATCTAATCAACAGATCCTCCATATTCTCCCCCCAGGTGTCTGCTGCACATCAAAGGGGCAAAGAATGGATTGGTATCTCTATGCTTGAACTTAATTTCATGACTGCTGCTGCCTGGAAAGTAACTCTGGTTGATGTGTTGGTGCCATTTGCATCTTTAGGTACGGTTGGACCACAAAATAAACAAAGAACCAAAGCCCTAGTTAAGATTCATTATCAAGTTAGTACTACAGTACATTGACAAGATGTAGCCTAGAACAGAGAAATGACAATTGAATCAATCATACTTTTGAAATGAACATATTTTCAAACAGCAACTGAGAAGCCATAATGGACGATAACTTCCAGACAGTTACGCAATGGAAACTTGCTATATCTTTTGCTTGTTGTGTAACACCACTGAGAAATGTTCCTCTATCTACAATCTATTGTTTTTTCAATGGAAAGTGTGAAGAACTCAGACAACAAAATGAGATGTTGTCTTCTTCAAAGCATGGCATATGTGATAGCTTTGAGGAGGCTTGCGTCTCTCAATAACGAATGCCTTGTCACATCTTGATGCACCGGTACCGCTTGCCATGCGGAAGCAGAGAAGCAGTCTAATATGGCTTGGGTGGCTGGAGTCTTTAGCGATTTTCCGGGCCTTCCTTCACACCGCCTGATATAGAGGTCCTGATGGCAGGGAGCTTGGCCCCAGTGATGCACTGGGCTGTCCTCACCACCCTTTGTAGCTTCATGCGATCGAGGGCGGTGCTGTTGTCATACCAAGTGTTGAGGCAGCCATGGTACAGCTTTAGAACTTTTTGAGGATTTTGAGGGCCCATGCCAAAACTTTCCAAACTCCTGAGGGGGAAGAGGCGCCTTCTTCACGACTGCGTGTGTGTGTGGACCATTTTAATTCCTTAGTGATTTGGACACCGAGGAACTAGAAGATCTCAACCTGCTCCACTGCTGCACCGTCGATGTGGATGGGGCCTGCCACCTGTGTAGCCTACCTGGAGCTGGCAAATGGATATAAAAAATTGCCTATAACTTCAGTTTATTGTTGTTGTAGCCTTGTGTTATTATGCAATTATTAATGGCCATGTTTAGTTAATGAAATTCAAAGTTATCAATTGTGTTCTTTGTCACAGATCTACTTAATTGCCCATAAACACTACAGAACAAACTTCCTTTAGATTTTTGGGGGGGCCAATGAATATCTGTTCTATGTAGTGAATCTGTTATTCAATTCATTTGTATGGGCTAATAGCAGAAAGGCAAAATAAAACTGTTTAGAAAATATTTTTTGGGGATCTTTTTTATACTTCAAGGGGTCTTAAAATTCAAAATCAAATAGCAAAATAATCATTGGTATGACCTTCTTAAAACAATTCCATATACAGTGTATTTGGAAAGTATTCAGACCCCTTGACTTTTTCCACATTTTGTTACGTTACAGCCTTTTTCTGAAATGGATTAAATAGTTTTTTTCCCTCATTAATCTACACACAATACCCCCTAATGACAAAGCAAAAACTGTTTTTTAGAACATTGTGCAAATGTATTAAAAATAAAAAACAAATCACGTTTACGTAAGTATTCAGACCCTTTACTTTGTTGAAGCACCGTTGGCAGTGATTACAGCCTTGAGTCTTCTTGGGTATGACGCTACAAGCTTCGCACACCTGTATTTTGGGAGTTTCTCCCATTCTTCTCTGCAGATCCTCTCAAGGATTGGATGGGGAGCGTCGCTGCACAGCTATTTTCAGGTCTCTCCAGAGATGTTTGATCGGGTTCAAGTCCTGCCTCTGGCTGGCCCACTCAAGGACATTCAGAGACCTGTCCCGAAGCCACTCCAGCGTTGTCGTAGCTGTGTGCTTAGGGTCGTTGTCCTGTTGGAAGATGAAATTTCACCCCAGTCTGAGGTCCTGAGCGCTCTGGAGCAGCTTTTCATCAAGGATCTCTCTGTACTTTGTGCAGTTCATCTTTCCCTCGATCCTGACTAGTCTCCCAATCCCTGCTGCTGAAAAACCTCCCCACAGCATGATGCTGCCACCACCATGCTACACCGTAGGGAGGGTGACAGGTTTCTTCCAGACGTGATGCTAGGCATTCAGGGCAAGTTCAATCTTGGTTTCATCATACCAGAGAATCTCATTTCTCATGGTCTGAGAGTCTCTTAGGTGCCTTTTGACAAACTCCAAAAAGGTTGTCATGTGCCTTTTACTAAAGAGTGGCTTCCATCTGGCCACTACCATAAAGGCCTGATTGGTGGAGAGCTGCATAGATGGTTGTCCTTCTGGAAGGTTCTCTCATCTCCACAGAGGAACTCTGGAGCTCTGTCAAAGTGACCATTGGGTTCCTGTTCACCTCCCTGACCAAGACCCTTCTCCCCCTGATTGCTCAATTTGGCCAGGCACCCAGCTCTAGGAAGACTCTTGATGGTTCCAAACTTCTTCCATTTAAGAATGATGGAGACCACTGTGTTCTTGGGGACCTTCAATGCTGCAGACATTTGTTGGCACTCTTCCCCAGATCTGTGCCTCGACACAATCCTGTCTCGGAGCTCTACGGACAATTCCTTCGACCTCATGTTTTATTTTTTTTCTCTGTCATGTACTGTCAACTGTGGGACCTTATATAGACAGATGTGTGCCTTACCAAATCATGTCCAATAAATTGAATTTACAACAGGTGGACTCCAATCAAGTTGTAAAAACATCTCAAGGGTGATCAATGGAAACAGCATGCACCTGAGCACAATTTCAAGTCTCATAGCAAAGGGTCTGGATAACTTATGTATGTAAGGTATTTCCGTTTTTTTTATTTTAATACATTTGTAACATAAAAAGATGTGGAAAACTTCAAGGGGTCTGAATACTTTCCGAAGGCACTGTAGCTTAGTAGAACCCCCCTTCCCCTGGCATAGACAGGGTTTAGACTGTTTACTGCCAAAAATAAGGGGTTAAATGCATGTTAAAAATGTTTTTATAATGTTTCCTGATCTTTCTAATATCTCTCAGATATAGGACAGACACTTCATTTCGGGTGGGACTATCTGTTATTCCATGTGGTGAATATGTAGGGAATTTGTTATTCAATGTGTTTGTATGGGTTAACAGCAGTAAGGCCCAAAATGTATTTTCATAAAAACATTTGTATACATATTTTTGATACTTCAAGGGGTCTTCAAATTCTAAATCAAGTAGCAAAATTATCCTTGGTATGACCTTCTTAAAACTATTTCATATAGCTTAGTAGAACCCCCCTACGCCGGCTTAGATAGGGCTTAAGATCTCATGTGTTAAAAAATTGCCTATAACTTCAGTTTATTGTTGTTGTAGCCTTGTGTTATTATGCAATTATTAATGGCCATGTTTAGTTAATGAAATTGGAAGTTATCAATTGTGATCATGGTCACAGTTCTATTGCAATTGCCGATCAGCTGTTATTATTAATATTAATAATATGCATGTCAATCTCTCCTGGCTGAAAGTGGAGGAGAGATTGACTTCATCACTACTTTTATTAATGAGAGGTATTGACATGTTGAATGCACCAAGCTGTCTGTCTAAACTACTGGCACACAGCTCGGACACCCATACATACCCCACAGGACATGCCACGAGGTCTCTTCACAGTCCCCAAGTCCAGAACAGGCTATGGGAGGCACACAGTACTACATAGAGCCATGACTACATGGAACTCTATTCCACATCAAGTAACTGACTCAAGCAGTAAAATTAGATTTAAAAAAAACAGATTAAAAAGCACCTTATGGAACAGCGGGGACTGTGAGGCAACACAAACATTGGCACAGACACATGCATACACACACACATACGATAACATACGCATTATACGTACACATGGATTTAGTCATGTAGATATGTGGTAGTGGTGGAGTAGGGGCCTGAGGGCACACAGTGTGTTGTGAATGGGGATCCATAATAAATACAATTACAAAAATTTTAATGCATTAGATTGAAGGTAACAGTACGTCAGACAAGCATAGGCCTATTCAGTTCATATCCATATTTTAATATTTGATTCAGTGAAATTATGACCCCATCCTCAGTAGCCTATTCCAGCAGGCCACTGTAGGCAACGGAAGCACTTTTTACCTCGAAATCACCTCGTTGTTCATGTTGAATAAAGTAGTCTGTCAATTTGAACTAAACAAGCTGCTAAATCGTTCATTTTATATCTTGTCTAGACTGATGTTACATCTGAAATTGCATCTATCTAACCAAACCATGAATTGCAGTCATAACCCCACATTTTTGTCAGTAGGCCTAGCCTATGCCTATTGAAGTGACAAGTCAATCTCGCAAATAAGCCATTTATAACGGTTTGTAGTCTTAACATCTGGAACATAATAATGGCACAATATAGCCTAACATGCGTTTTTTGGCGTTTAATAAGGGTGAATTATCTTTTCTCTTGCGAAATATTCAAATTCCTTTATTAGTTACATTAACTACCAACAATTATTCTTTTGATGGAAAACCAATTTTTTTTTCTTAGGTCGTTAGAAGTTAAATTGAGATTCCTTCTTAATTTGCTCGATAACATTATGTAAAAATGGTTTATTGGCTAAATGTGACAATTCCACTCTTGCTGAATATTTTTTTTCAGGGATAGTTTTTAGGCCTTGTGGTCAGGTTTTGAGTAGTCATTGGCCTAGAAATTATGGCTAGATCTGACAACCTTGCTCATCCCCTGGGGTCTGCCCGTCAGGGAGTCCAGAATCCAGTTGCTGTATTTACCTTGACCAATAAAAGTTTGAAATGTGGGAATGAGTGGTCTCATCATTGACATTTTTTTGTTGTTGTACTCCTTTTTCGTGATATCCAATTGGTAGTTACAGTCTTGTCCCATCGATGCAACTCCCCTGCTATCAAGCCACAAGGCGAGACCCAGATGCAGACACAGGAGGCAGATGGTTGGAGTCTTACAATGTTTATTAATCCAAAGGGGTAGGCAAGAGAATGGTCGTGGACAGGCAAAAAGGTCAAAACCAGATCAGAGTCCAGGAGGTACAAAGTGGCAGACAGGCTCGTGGTCAAGGCAGGCAGAATGGTCAGGCAGGCGGGTACAAAGTCCATAAACAGCCAAGGGTCAAAACCGGTAGGACTAGAAAAAAGGAGAATGCAAAAAGCAGGAGAATGGGAAAAACGCTGGTTGACTTGGAAACATACAAGAGACATGAAACGCAGGGATAAATACACTGGGGAAAACAAGAGACACCTGGAGGGGGTGGAAACAAAAACAAGGACAGGTGAAACAGATCAGGGTGTGACACCTACGAACTCGGGAGAGGCGAAGGTCGAGAGCCATGCGTCCTCCGAAACACGACTCTGCCAAGCCGCACTGCTCCCTTAACCAGCCAGCCGCACCAATGTGTCGGAGGAAACACCGTCTAGCTGGCGACTGAATTCAGCTTGAAGGTGCCTGGCCCGCCATAAGAAGTCGCTAGAGCGCGATGGGGCAAGGAAATTGTGCGCCGCGTCATGGGTCTCGGCTCTGACACAGCCTGGGATTGAACCCCGGGTCTATAGTGATGCCTTAGACCACAGTGCCACTCGGGAGGCCCTCTGACAGTTTTGATATTTGTTCATCATGATCCATTGCACCTCATAGTACAACAAGCTGCTTAATATTTATATAGAAGTACACTTTTCTTTCTTCAAACATGCATACGTGCATCCCTTGACCAGCACAAAACCATCCTGTGGCGTTCTGCATTAGCATCGAATAGCCCCCTCGATATGCAACTTTTCAGGGAAGTCAGGAACCAGTCAGTTAGGAAAGCTAAGGCTAGCTTTTTCAAACAGAAATTTGCATCTTGTAGCACTAATTCCAAAAAGTGTTGGGACACTGTAAAGTCCATGAAGAATAAGATCACCTCCTCCCAGTTGCCCACTGCACTGTGGATAGGAAACACTGTCACCACCGATAAATCTAATATAATCGATAGTTTCAATAAACATTTTTCTATGCCTGGCCATGCTTTCCATTTGGCTACCCCTACCCCGGCCAACATCTCAGCACCCCCGCAGCAACTTGCCAAAGCAACTTGCCCCCGCTTCTCCTTCACCCAAATCCAGACAGCTGATGTTCTGAAAGCTACAAAATCAAGATCCCTACAAATCAGCTGGGCTAGACAATCTGGACCCTCTCTTTCTAAAATTATCCGCTGAAATTGTTGCAACCCCTATTACTAGCCTTTTCAACCTCTCTTTCGTATTGTCTGAGATCCATAAAGATTGGAAAGCTGCCGCGGTCATCCCCCTCTTCAAAGGGGGAGACACTCTAGACCCAAACTGTTACAGACCTATATCTATCCTACCCTACCTTTCTAAGGTCTTCGAAGCCAAGTTAACAAACAGATCACCGACCATTTCGAATCCACCGTACCTTCTCCACTATGCAATCTGGTTTCCGAGCTGGTCATGTGTGCACCTCAGCCACGCTCAAGGTCCTAAACGATATCATAACCGCCATCGATAAAAGACAGTACTGTGCAGCCGTCTTCATCGACCTGGCCAAGGCTTTTGACTCTGTCAATCACCGCATTCTTATCGGCAGACTCAATAGCCTTGGCTTCTCAAATGACTGCCTCGTCTGGTTCACCAACTACTTCTCAGACAGAGTTCAGTGTGTCAAATCGGAGGGCCTGTCGTCCGGACCTCTGACAGTCTCTATGGGGGTGCCACAGGGTTCAATTCTCGAGCCGACTCTTTTCTCTGTATATATCAATGATGTCGCTCTTGCTGCTGGTGATTCTCTGATCCACCTCTACGCAGACAACACAATTCTGTATACATCTGGCCCTTCTTTGGACACTGTGCTAACAAACCTCCAAAGAGCTTCAACGCCATACAACACTCCTTCCGTGGCCTCCAACTGCTTTTAAATGCTAGTAAAACTAAGTGCATGCTCTTCAACCGATCGCTGCCCGCACACTTTTCCTATCCGACTAGCGTCACTACTCTGGACGGTTCTGACTTAGAATATGTAGACAACTACAAATACCTAGGTGTCTGGTTAAGCATCTCCAATCCAAAATTAAATTTAGAATCGGCTTCCTATTTCGCAACAAAGCATCCTTCACTCATGCTGCCAAACATACCCTCGTAAAACTGACTATCCTACCGATCCTTGACTTCGGCGATGTCATTTACAAAATAGCCTCCAACACTCTACTCAGCAAACTGGATGCAGTCTATCACAGTGCCATCCGTTTTGTCACCAAAGCCCCATATACTACCCACCACTGCGACCTGTATGCTCTCGTTGGCTGGCCCTCCCTACATATTCGTCGCCAAACCCACTGGCTCCAGGTCATCTATAAGGCTTTGCTAGGTAAAGCCCCGTCTCACTGATCACCATAGCAACACCTACCCGTAACACACGCTCCAGCAGATATATTTCACTGGTCATCCCCAAATCCAACACTTGCTTTCGCCGCCTTTCCTTCCAGTTCTCTGCTGCCAACTACTGGAACGAATTGCAAAAATCTCTCAAGCTTGAGTCTTATATCTCCCTCTCTAACTTTAAGCATCAGCTGTCAGAGCAGCTTACTGATCACTGCACCTGTACACAGCCAATCTGTAAATAGCACACCCAACTACCTCATCCCCATATTATTACTTACCCTCTTGCTCTTTTGCACCCCAGTATCTCTACTTGCACATCATCATCTGCACATCTATCACTCCAGTGTTAATGCTAATTTGTAATTATTTATTGCCTTACCTCCCTACTCTTCTACATTTGCACACACTGTACATATATCTTTCTATTGTGTTATTGACTGTATGTTTGTTTATGTGTAACTCCGTGTTGTTGTTTTTGTCGCACTGCTTTGCTTTATCTTGGCCAGGTCGCAGTTGTAAATGAGAACTTGTTCTCAACTGGCCTACCTGGTTAAATGAAGGTGAAATAAAAAAATAAATAAAACAAATACAACATTGTGTAAAAACAGAGCCACATGGCAAGATAGGAAGTGCAAGGAGATTAAAAGTGGACTTCGAAATAGTTCAATCACTAAATTTTCTCTATCTTTGGTTATTCCTGTGTTAAAATATACTTACTTTGAGAAACATTAAGTTGGATTTATTCTTAAATGTTTTGGTCAAATGAAATTAACAAATCATTGCATACATTTGTATTAAGTACATTTAAATGAAATTCCTATTAAATAGACCATCTTACTGCCCCAGAAGTCAGGGGTCCAATTCCGGCTTCCGCCTGTCCCACTTTTATTCCTTCTCTGTCTCTTGTTTCTAATCTCTCTAAATAAAGCAATAATGAAGGTGGAATTTCACATAACATATTCTCCAAAGGCCTTTATCATCAATCAATATTTAGGCTATAAACCATTTGCATTTCTTAATTTGATTGTTTTATTAATACAATTTGATTGTATGAGAGACAAAGTCTGCAAAAAAAAGCTTTTGTATGTTTTGATGCTGCCTTTTAAATGCACTGAAACCCCCCAAAAGTGTTTTCACACTCTTAAAAACACCAATATTCAGATTGAAGAACGACTTTGGGTGTTTCAGAGTACTTCTATTCTGTTTTAGAATACTTTTTGTGTATCATAACACTTACATTGGGTTTACATTCAAACCCCCTCCAAACACCAGATCTCAGGTTAGATGCACTACTTGTCATGGTTTCATTACACAATCATGGAGTTTTGAGACGTTCTATTTTTACAGTGTTATAGATAAGAGATCAATCTAGCCTCAATGAATGTTTTCAGTTGTTCTAGTTTAGAAAACCTAGAGAAATAACAACAGTTGATTGATATACAGTATGTTTGGTGAATCTTTTTCTGTCATTGCCAGAGCAAACCTGTAATCTAGCCCACCATGAAACCACAACAGATTTCATCAAATCAAATTTTATTGGTCTCATATATTTAGCAGATGCTATTGCGGGTGTAGCAAAATGCTTGTGTTCCTATCTCCAACAGTGCAGTAGTATCTAACAATTCACAACAACAATACACACATCTAAAAGTAAAAGAATGGATTCAATAAATATATAAATATTAGATTGAGCAATGTCGGAGTGGCATTGACTAAAATACAGTAGAATAGAATATTTATACATTATTAAAGTGACAAGTGTTCCATTTTATTTTTGTATTTTTATTATATATATATATATATATATATATATATATATACATACATATATACATACAGTTAAAGTCGGAGGTTTACATACACCTTAGCCAAATACTTTTAAAATCAGTTTTTCACAATTCCTGACATTTAATCCTAGTAAAAATTCCCTGTATTAGGTCAGTTTTTTTTAAGAATGTGAAATGTCAGAATAATAGTAGAGAGAATTATTTATTTCAGCTTTTATTTCTTTCATCACATTCCCAGTGGGTCAGAAGTTTACATACACTCAATTAGTATTTGGTATCATTGCCTTTAAATTGTTTACCTTGGGTCAAACCTTTCGGGGAAGCTTTCATAAGCTTCCCACAATAAGTTGGGTGATTTCCTCCTGACAGAGCTGGTGTAACTGAGTCAGGTTTGTAGGCCTCCTTGCTCGCACACGCTTTTTCAGTTCTTCCCACAAATGTTCTATAGGATTGAGGTCAGGGCTTTGTGATGGCCACTCCAATACCTTGACTTTGTTGTCCTTAAGCCATTTTGCCACAACTTTGGAAGTATGCTTGGGGTCATTGTCCATTTGGAAGACCCATTTGCGACCAAGCATTAACTTTCTGACTGATGTCTTGAGATGTTGCTTCAATATATCCACAAAATCTTCCTGCTTCATGATGCCATCTATTTTGTGAAGTGCACCAGTCCCTCCTGCAGCAAAAGCACCCCCACAACATGATGCTGCCATCCTTTTCTGGAATTTTCCAAGCTGTTTAGAGGCACAGTCAACTTAGTGTATGTAAACTTCTGACCCACTGGAATTGTGATACAGTGAATTATAAGTGAAATAATCTGTCTGTAAACAATTGTTGGACAAATTACTTGTGTCATGCACAAAGTAGATGTCCTAACCGACTTGCCAAAACTATAGTTTGTTAACAAGAAATGTGTGGAGTGGTTGAAAAACGTGTTTTAATGACTCCAACATAAGTGTATGTAAACTTCCAACTGTGTATATATATATATATATATATATATATATATATATGTGTGTGTGTGTATATATATATATATATATATATATATATATATATACACATGTATGTGTGTAATAAATAAATATATTTATATATTTTATATATATTTTCCTTTATTATTCCCCTCAAACCCTACCACCTCCCCCTAATTGGAGTAAACTAATAAACAATAACACTTAGGCTTCTACTTCCAGCTTATACATACTATATACATTTTATGAACACAATATATTTTACAATAGTCATATTTTGTTTGTTTTTAGTCCTGGTCTTCCTCTATTTCTGATGTTCATCCAGTTTGATTTCTATTTGCCATTTATTTGTAACTGTGCTATTTCACAAAGGTTCTGAACCTATATACATTTTACAGACCCAGTATGTTTTACATTTGTTATCTTGTTGTTATTAGTCCCACCCTTCAGCTCCATTCAACCCCTCCCATCTATTTCTTAACTCCATCAATATTGCATTTATATTTGCCATATATTTCTCAACTGTGCTGTGATGCTTCACAAAAGTTCTGAACCTTTCTATTCTCATAGTTTCTACAGATTGTAAATTAAAGATACACATTTTTGCTAAAACAATTGTTATATTATTGATCAATTGGCTATGACTTTTCAAATCACCCAGTATTGCATCCGCTGCGTTAGCTCCAGGTAAATGTTGCGATTCTTCAGCCATTCCTGGACCTGTGACCAAAAACGAGCTACGTATGGACAGTACCAAAATACATTTTCTAATGACTGCCTCCTTGCAGCACAATCTGCAGAGCTGGGAAGGTTGTATCCCCCATAACATTATATTGGTTGCAATAGTTTTGTATAATAATTTTTGAGTCAATTCATAAACCATGTGCCATGGAATCTGTAAATCGAAAATCTCTTCCCAACTATTTTGCCATCTATATGGCACAGCTCTCAATTTTTTGGTCCTTAAATGAAACTGGTATATATTTTTATTTATCAAAATGTTCTTTAACCAATTTTTGTCTTTAATGGGGGGTGGCAGGTAGCCTAGTGGTTAGAGCGTTAGACTAGTAACCAAAAGGTTGCAATATCGAATCCCTGAGCTGACAAGGTAAAAATCTGTCATTCTGCCCCTTGACAAGGCAGTTAACCCACTGTTCCTAGGCCGTCATTGAAAATAAGAATTTGTTCTTAACTGACTTGCCTAGTTAAATAATGGTAAAAAATTCAGGGCTGACAGACAAGTTCCCTACTTTTTCCCCCTTCCACTTGCCTCTTCCATTAATGCTGTAATTAGTTGGTTGTAATTTTGGGTAGAGCAGACATTTCCATATATTTGTGTTAGCTGCATGTGTTCCATTATTAAAGTAGCCAGTGATTCCAAGTCTATGTATATAGGGCAGCAGCCTCTAAAGTGCAGAGTAGCGTAACCGTGTTGAAGCCGGCTAATAGTGGCTATTTAACAGTCTGATGGCCTTGAGATATAAGCTATTTTTCAGTCTCTCGTCCCAGTTTTGATGCACCTGTACTGACCTCACCTTCTGGATGATAGCGGGGTGAACAGGCCTTGGGTGGTTGATGTCCTTGATGATCTTTTTGGCCTTCCTGTGACATCGGGTGCTGTAGGTGTCCTGGAGGGCAGGTAGTTTGCCCCCGGTAATGCGTTGGGCAGACCGCACCACCCTCTGGAGAGCCCTGCGGTTTGCGGCGGTGCAGTTGCCGTACCAGGAGGTGATACAGCCCGACAGGATGCTCTCAAGTGTGCATCTGTAAAAGTTTGAGGGTTTTAGGGGCCAAGCCAAATTTCTTCAGCCTCCTGAGTTTGAAGAGGCGCTGTTACGCCTTCTTCACCACACTGTCTGTGTGGTATTTGGTACTTTTTAGGATCCCCATTAGCTGTTGCAAAAGCAGCAGCTACTCTTCCTGGGATCCACACAAAACATGAAACATAATACAGAATGACATAATAGAGAACATCAATAGACAAGAACAGTTTAAAGAGAGAACTACAAATCAATGCATACACACAAACTATCTAGGTCAAATATGGGAGAAGCGTTGTCCCGCGAGGTGTTGCTTTATCAGTTTTTTTTAAACCAGGTTTGCTGTTTATTTGAGCAATATGAGATGGAAGGAAGTTCCATGCAATTAGGGCTCTATATAATACTGTACGCTTTCTTGAATTTGTTCTGGATTTTGGGACTATGAAAAGACTCCTGGTGGCATGTCTGGTGGGATAAGTGTGTGTGTCAGAGCTGTGGGTAAGTTGACTATGCAAAAAATTAGGGATTTTCAACACATTGTTTCTTATAAAAAAAAGAATAAGTGATGCAGTCAGTCTCTCCTCAGCTCTTAGCCAAGAGACTGGCATGCATAGTATTTATATACTATGCATGCCAGTCTCTCAAGGTACAGAACGGCAGGCAGTCTGGGTGGACCATTTTCAGATCATCAGTGATGTGTACGCCAAGGAACTTGAAGCTTTCCACTTTCTCCACTGTGGTCCCGCCGATGTGGATAGGGGCGTGCTCCCTTTGCTGTTCCCTGAAGTCCATGATCAGCTCCTATTGTTTTGTTGACGTTGAGTGAGAGGTTATTTTCCTGGCACCACTCTCCCAGGGCCCTCACCTCCTCCCTGTAGGCTGTCTCGTCATTGATGGTAATCAGGCCTACTACTGTTGTGTCGTCTGCAAACTTGATGATTGCGTTGGATGCGTGCTTGGCCACGCAGTCATGGGTGAACAAGGAGTACAGGAGGGGGCTGAGCACGCACCCTTGTGGGGCCCCTGTGTTGAGGATCAGCGAAGTGGAGGTGTTGTTTCCTACCTTCACCACCTGGGGGCGGCCCGTCAGGAAGTCCAGGACCCCGAGCTT
This sequence comes from Brachymystax lenok tsinlingensis, assembly GCA_030435695.1. NCBI lineage: Eukaryota > Metazoa > Chordata > Actinopteri > Salmoniformes > Salmonidae > Brachymystax > Brachymystax lenok. The sequence continues at coordinate 40,056,786 of CM059792.1, read as the reverse complement.
AATGATGAGCTTGGAATGTACTATGGTGTTGAATGCTGAGCTATAGTCAATGAACAGCATTCCTACATAGGTATTCCTCTTGTCCAGATGGGATAGGGCAGTGTGCAGTGCGATGGCAATTGCATCATCTGTGGATCTATTGGGGAGATAAGCAAACTGAAGTGGGTCTAGTGTGGCAGGTAAGGTGGAGGTGATATGATCCTTAACTAGCCTCTCAAAGCACTTCATGATGACAGAAGTGAGTGCTATGGGTCATTTAGTTCAGTTACCTTTGCTTTCTTTGGTACAGGAACAATGGTGGACATCTTGAAGCAAGTGAGGACAGCAGACTGGGATAGGGAGCGATTGAATATGTCTGTAAACACTCCAGCCAGCTGGTTTGCGCTTGCTCTGAGGATGCGGCTAGGGATGCCGTCTGGGCCGGAAGCCTTGCGAGGGTTATCACGCTTAAATGTGTCACACCCTGATCAGTTTCACCTGTCTTTATGCTAGTCTCCACCCCCCTCCAGGTGTCGCCCATCTTCCCCATTATCCCCAGTGTATTTATACCTGTGATCTCTGTTTGTCTGTTGCCAGTTCCTTTTGTTCGTCAAAACTACCAGCATTTTCCCCCTTGCTCCTGTCTTTTTCTAGTTCCTGTTTTCTAGTTTTTACCGTTTTCCCGGCCTTCCCTGACCTTGAGCCTGCCGTTCTGTATCTGACCTCTGCCTGCCCTTGACCTGTCGTTTTGCCTGTTCTAGTAATAAACGTTTGTTACTTCGACACTGTCTGCATTTGGGTCTTCTCCTGAAACGTGATTAAATGTCTTACTCACGTCGGCCACGGAGAAGGAGAGCCCACAGTCCTTGGTAGCGGGCCACGTCGGTGGCACTTTGTTATCCTCAAAGCAGGTGAAGAAGGTGTTTACAGTGGCTTGCGAAAGTATTCACCCCTTTGGCATTTTTTCTATTTTGTTGCCTTACAACCTGGAATAAAAATTTGTATCATTTGATTTACACTACATGCCTACCACTTTGAACATGCAAAATGTTTTTTTATTGTGAAACAAACAGGAAATAAGACAAAAAAAAACAGAAAGCTTGAGCATGCATAGCTATTCACCCCCCCCCCCAAAGTCAATACTTTGTAGAGCCACCTTTTGCAGAAATTACAGCTGCAAGTCTCTTGGGGTATGTCTCTATAAGCTTGGCACATCTAGCCACTGAAATTTTTGCCCATTCTTCAAGGCAAAACTGCTCCAGCTCCTTCAAGTTGGATGGGTTCCGCTGGTGTACAGCAATCTTTAAGTCATACCACAGATTCTCAATTAGATTGAGGTCTGGACTTTGACGAGGCCATTTCAATACATTTAAATGTTTCCCCTTAAACCACTCAAGTGTTGCTTTAGCAGTATGCTTAGGGTCATTGTCCTGCTGGAAGGTGAACCTCCATCCCAGTCTCAAATCTGGAAGACTGAAACAGGTTTCCCTCAAGAATATCCCTGTATTTAGCGCCATCCATCATTCCTTCAATTCTGACCAGTTTCCCAGTCCCTGCCGATGGAAAAACATCCCCAGAGCATGATGCTGCCACCACCATGCTTCACTGTGGGGATGGTGTTCTCGGGGTGATGAGAGGTGTTGGGTTTGCGCCAGACATAGCATTTTCCTTTATGGCCAAAAAGCTCAATTTTAGTCTCATCTAACCAGAGTACTTTCTTCCATATGTTTGGGGAGTCTCCCAAATGCCTTTTGGCGAACACCAAATGTGTTTGCTTATTTTTTTCTTTAAGCAATGGCTTTTTTCTAGCCATTCTTCCGTAAAGCCCAGCTCTGTGAAGTGTATGGCTTATAGTGTTCCTATGGACAGATACTCCAACCTCCGCTGTGGATCTTTGCAGCTCCTTCAGGGTTATCTTTTGTCTGTTTGTTGCCTCTGATTAATGCCCTCGCCTGGTCTGTGAGTTTTGGTGGATGGGCTCTCTCTTGGCAGGTCTGTTCTGGTGCCATATTCTTTCAATTTTTTAATAATGGATTTAATGGTGCTCCGTGGGATGCTCAAAGTTTCTGATATTTTTTTATAACCCAACCCCGATCTGTACTTCTCCACAACTTTGTCCCTGACCTGTTTGGAGAGCTCCTTGGTCTTCATGGTGCCGCTTGCTTGGTGGTGCCCCTTGCTTAGTGGTGTTGCAGCCTCTGGGGCCTTTCAAAACAGGTGTATGTATACTGAGATCATGTGACAGATCATGTGACACTTAGATTACACACAGACTTTATTTAACAAATTATGTGACTTCTGAAGGTAATTGGTTGCACCAGATCTTATTTAGGGGCTTCATAGTAAAGGGGGTGAATACATATGCAAGCAGCACTTTTTCGTTTTAATTTTTTTTTTTTTTTTTAAACAAGTAATTTTTTTCACTTCACCAATTTGGACTATTTTGTGTATGTCCATTACATGAAATCCAAATAAAAATCCATTTAATTTACAGGTTGTAATGCAACAAAATAGGAAAAACGCCAAGGGGGTGAATACTTTTGCAAGGCACTGTAGCTTGTCCAGAAGCAAAACTAACAGGTTTTCCTTGAATTGTGACTCCACTTTGTCTCTGTACTGACGTTTTGCCTGTTTGATTGTGTGGCGCTTCCAGGGTGACTTCACTGTAAATTAAATGTGGCCGACCAGGCCTGGGAGAATGTTTGTTCCCAGGATTTATCCACAACTAGATGATATACTGTGAGAAGCAGCCTGTTCAAATCTATTTATCACACACACAGACAAACTCTCACCAAACTCTCTCTCCCAAATACATGAGTAAGTATGGTTTAGGGTTTGGTTTCCCTTGTCATTACAGGGACAGGGTTGGTTGACTATGAATCACCTTGTTCAGGGGTCATTGTTTCTTTTCTGCAAGGATATAACTACCACACTATCATCACAACATTGTCCTGCAGTTTCCTGTGTAATACAGTAGCTTCCCGTGTAATACAGTAGCTTCCTGGGTAATACTGTAGCTTCCTGTGTAATACTGTAGCTTCCTGTGTAACACAGCAGCTTCCTGTGTAACACAGCAGCTTCCTGTGTAACACAGCAGCTTCCTGTGCAATACAGCAGCTTCCTGTGTAACACAGCAGCTTCCTGTGCAATACAGCAGCTTCCTGTGCAATACAGCCGCTTCCTGTGTAACACAGCAGCTTCCTGTGCAATACAGCAGCTTCCTGTGCAACACAGCAGCTTCCTGTGCAATACAGCAGCTTCCTGTGTAATACAGCAGATTCCTGTGTAATACAGCAGATTCCTGTGTAATACAGCAGCTTCCTGTGTAACACAGCAGCTTCCTGTGCAATACAGCAGCTTCCTGTGCAATACAGCAGCTTCCTGTGCAACACAGCAGTTTCCTGTGTAATACAGCAGCTTCTTATGTAACATAGTAGCTTCCTATGTAATACAGTAGCTTATCTCCTGATAGTAGTTCCATGTAATAACATTATCCAGGGTGAAGGGAAATCTCAGCTGCATGAATCCAGATGTCCTAAAAAGGAAAATGCAGTATGAGCATTTTAAATTTAATCAATTACTTTAAGAAATATACATTTAACAATAGGCATCAGTGTGCATTATACCCATCCCTGTTTGGTTATAAAAAGAGGGTGAAACAGTTCAGCACCAGTTGGGACATCCAATCTCTGTTTTCAGTCTCTGAATCAAGTCAAAACCATCAGAGCTTGAGGTTTAAGATTCCAAAGCCGGTTAAATCTCAGAACGTTTCCCACAGCCTTTCATGGGTTGCCAAACGTTTATTTGTTTTGGATTGGTTTAATTAACCCTGCCTTTCCCAGTGTCACACAGACTAGCCCCAGCGCAGTGAAACGATTACAAGGCCCTCCCTCATAAATCCAGCTCAATGACCGTATTGTCCGATAAACAACGACAAAATATTTAATATCGCTGGATAATATTTTGTTTTTGTTTTACAAGTAAATCAATAGCCCACTGAGCTGACAGTTCTCATTAGTACATGCCTACATACACAACATGGCCAGAAGTATGTGGACGTCCAACATCTCATTCATCTCATTATATTAATGGGCATTAATATAGAGTTGGTACCCCCCTTTGCTCCTATAATAGCCTCCACTCTTCTGGGAAGGCTTTCCACTAGATGTTGGAACATTGCTGCGGCGACTTGCTTTCATTCAGCCACAAGAGCATTAGTGAGGTCGGGCACTGATGTTGGGCACATATGCCGGGCTCACAGTCGGCGTTCCAATTCATCCCAAAGGTGTTCGATTGGGTTGAGGTCAGGGCTCTGTGCAGGCCAGTCAAGTTCCCAACCTGTTGCCACAAAGTTGGAAGCACAGAATCGTCTACAATGTTTTTGTATGCTGTAGCGTTAATACTTCCCTTCACTGGAACTAAGGGGCCTAGCCCGAACTATGAAAAAACGCCCCAAACCAATACTCCTCCACCAAATTTTACAGTTGGCACTATGCATTCGGGGAGGTTAGCGTTCTCCTGGCATCCGCCAAATTCGAGTCCAATGGTGGCGAGCTTTACGCCACTCCAGCCAACGCTTGGCATTGCGCATGATTATCTTAGGCTTGTGAGCGGCTGCTCGGCCATGGAAACCCATTTCATGAAGCTCCCAACGAACAGTTATTGTGCTGACGTTGCTTCCAGAGGCAGTTTGGAACTCTGTAGTGAGTGTTGCAACCGAGGACAGAAGATTTTTACGCGCTTCAGCACTCTGCTGTCCCGCTCTGTGGGCTTATGTGGCCTACCACTTTGCAGCTGAGCCGTTGTTGCTCCTAGAAGTTTCCACTTCATAATAACAACACTTACAGTTGACCGGGGCAGCTCTAGCAGGGCAGACATTTTATGAACTGACTTGTTGGAAAGGTGGCATCCAATGACGGTGCCACGTTGAAAGTCACTGAGCTCTTCAGTACGGGCCATTCTACTGCCAATGTTTGTCTATGGAGATTGCCTGATTTAATACACTTGTCAGCAATGGGTATGGCTGAAATAGCCGAATCCACTAATTTGAAGGGGTGTCCACATACTTTTGTATATATAGTGTACCATTGGTGTCACTGTGGCAAAATGATAATGATATCTTTACTGTTTTCATCAGTTGAAAACATTTATTAGACATGATGAAATTATGAATTATAGATGTTTTCTTTGAGGGGAAAATTTGGAGATGATTTCATGTACAAAGTGCATGATTTAAGTGTCTCGGTAATAGACAACTAATCAAATACCACAGACGGTTGTCATTACATTATTGTCTTGGAAAGTAATTCACCATCGAGAAAATAAGTTGCGGGATAATAAATGAAGGCAGACTCATCGAATTGAAGCATAATTATTCTGGCGTCAGTATTTTTTCACTTGACAGTGAACTTGCGAGTATGTAATATATTAGTGCTCCAACCATAGTAAAATGTCTCATAAATCCAGTGGTTTTTTATTTCATACTATATCTCCTTCCATGGGTTAAAATAAATTTGTTGCAGGGAATTGGGATCAATCCCAGACTGGACCAAATCATTTTTCTAAGTGTTGTAAAATGAGTGATGTGGCTTCTGATATAGCACAATAGGACATGCTAGTTAGTTTTGAAAGAACGTTCCTTAAACCTCTAGAATGCTCTGGCAGTGACACAGACAAGAACAATTATAAAAGTACTGATCTGATTCTAAGTAATCATACCACAAATTTTAAAAACAGAACAAATCACATATTTTCATTAGAAACCTTGATCAGAATCACGTTTATTTGCCAAAAACATTTGCATCTACAGGAATTTGACTTGGTGAAATGGTGCTGCGACGGAGTTACAGACAGACAATAGACAGAAAATAGACAGGTATGGTGAAGTTGAAAGTTGGCGTTGTGTTCTCTGTGTCTGAGCTGGGATTTTACAGTCAGATAAAGGGGCAAAAATCATGTTTGTCCACCGATAGACAAGACCAGACTGGTCCTGTAGGTTACTGTAGAACAACTGCTTCCACTAATTCCCTTCTTATTCCTCAAGGGGTCAGCCTTAGTCACTTTGCTAAGTCCTTGGTCCTATCAATTATGAAGTATCTTACTGGCCAATTCCACACAGTACATTGGTAATAGAAAAGTGTCCTGCAGTTCTGTAAGAAGCAATGGAAAATAGTGTTTCTCGCATAAACTCATAAATTGGTTGATATGTTGTTGCAATGGTGTAATCTGTATAATTACTGTGTAAATAATATTTAATAAAGCTGTGGTGGAAAAAGTACCCAATTGTCATACTTGAGTAAAAGTAAAGATACCTTAATAGAAAATGGGTCAAGTAAAAGTGAAAGTCACGCAGTAAAATACTACTTGAGTAGAAGTTTAAAACTATTTGGTTTTAAATATACATAAGTATCAAAAGTAATTGCTTAAATATACTTAAGTATTGAAAGTAAAAGTATAAATCATTTAAAATTCCTTATATTAAGCAAACCAGACGGAAACATTTTCTTGTTTTTTCATTTACGGAGAGTCAGGGTCACACTCCAACACTCAGACATAATTTACAAATGATGCATGTGTATTTAGTGAGTCTGCCAGATCAGAGGCAGTAGGGATGACCAGGGATTTTCTCTTGATAAGTGCATGAATTTGACAATTTTCCTGTCCTGCTAAGCATTCAAAATGTATGTACTTTTGGGTGTCAGGGAAAATGTATGTAGTAAAAAGTACATTCTTTTCTTTAGAAATGTAGTAAAGTAAAAGTTAAAAAGTGAAGTACAGATACCCAAAAAAACTACTTAAGTAGTACTTTCAAGTATTTTTACATCACTGCTCAAGAGAAACTAGATTTCGGCTAATCACTCCACCACTACATTGAGGTGAGGGGATTTATGTGTTTTTCATTAGGTGAAAGTAAAAATAAGATGTCTTGGTATTTTCTTTATGAACGTTTGAATTATGGCAGTATACATGAAACATTTTGTTGAAAAGAGGAAAGGGAGAACTTTACACCACTGTACGAAAGTGCTCCTGTTAGCCTACATGCATTAGCACCATTGACACACTGTCCCATGTGCAGTATATGTAGCTACAGTGCTTTCGTTTTCATCACACATCTCACCATCATTTACTTAACCATCACACCACAAATTGATTCAGAGTGGTTGGGTTAAATGCGGAAGACACATTACAGTTGAATGCATTCAGTTGTACAACTGACTAGGTATCCCCCCTTCCCTTTACCTTTTTGTCCCTGAGTGAGAAGTCAAGTCTGATCCTCGGCTTTCACCACTCCTCAGGCAGCCAATTAGCAACAGCTCTCTAAATATTTTCCCTTTATTTCCATGGATTTTGCCAGCTTGTAAAAAAATCGTGGATGAGTTCTTTTTTCTGTGTGACACTCCCCACTTTTGACCTTGGCTTCAGAGAGGCTGTTTGGTTCTCATAATGCTTAGAAATTAACAAGATCAGACATAGGAGTTTTTGCTGTGTTCTTTATTATCCTGGCGCTTGTAATAGTCTTACCACATTTTCTATCCTCTATTCACTTATAAAGGCTGCTGGTGCTGCCGGGATTAAGAGCTGAAAATCCATCCATTTATTAATGTTGATGCAATTGTTCTTTTATGAATGGTTCGTATGCATTGCTTCTTGTGATATACAAAAACTACTTAGAGCAAAGGGGCCATGTAATAAGATTTTCTCAATCTACGATTGTATTTATTTTTTCAAACAATACAAATCTACACATCTCACTGTACCCTCATATGACATGTCTTGCAATATGCAGACAGACGGACTAAAAGTAATTTTACAATACTTCTGACAGCCAACTTTCTAACTCCACCAATAACGTTTGGACTTTATAACATTCCCAGAAGGCATGGATTATTAAGCCATTGTTAGTTTTGCACTTAAGACATGACTCTGTCATTGTGATGTAGAATTTGTGGATGTTGTCTATTGTATAATAAATTCTATACATACAGTACCAGTCAATAGTTTGGACACACCTACTCATTCAAGGATTTTTCTTTGTTTGTACTATTTTCTACATTGTAGAGTAATAGTGAAGACATCAAAACTATGAAATAACACATATGGAATCATGTAGTAACCAAAAAAATGTTAAACAAATAAAAATATATGTTATATTATATTTCATATTCTTCAAAGTAGCCACCCTTGCCTTGGATAGCTTTGCACACTCTTGGCATTCTATCAACCAGCTTCACCTGGAATGCTTTTCCAACAGTCTTGAAAGAGTTCCCACATATGCTGAGCACTTGTTGGCTGCTTTTCCTTCACTCTGCGGTCCAACTCATCCCAAATCATCTCAATTGGGTTGAGGTTGAGTGATTATGGAGGCCAGGTCATCTGATGCAGCACTCCATGTCTCTCTATATTGGTCAAATAGCCCTTACACAGCCTAGAGGTGTGTTGGGTCATTGTCCTGCTGAAAAATAAATGATAGTCCCACTAAGCACAAACCAGATGGGATGGCGTATTGCTGCAGAATGCTGTGGTAGCCATGCTGGTTAAGTGTGCCTTGAATTCTAAATAAATCACAGACAGTGTCACCAGCAAAGCACCCCCACACCATCACACCTCCTCCTCCATGCATCACGGTGAGAACTACACATACGGAGATCATCCGTTCACCTACTCTGCGTCTCACAAAGACTGCACATGAAGAAACTTTCAAAGTTCTTAATTTTCCAGATTGACTGACCTTCATGCATTTGAGTAGTGATGGACATCCTGTCTCTTTGCTTATTTAAGCTGTTCTTGCCATAATATGGACTTTTACCAAATAGGGCTATCTTCTGTATACCACCCATACCTTGTCACAACACAACTGACTGGCTCAAACACATTAAGAATGAAAGAAATTCTACAAATTAACTTTTAAGGTTAATTCAAGGTGACTACCTCATGAAGCTGGTTGAGAGAATGCCAAAAGTGTGCAAAGCTGTCATCAAGGCAAAGGGTGTCTACTTTGAAGAATCTCAACTATAAAATATATTTTTATTTGTTTGGTTCTTTTTTGGTTATGACATGATTCCATATGTATTATTTCATAGTTTTGATGTCTTCACTATTATTCTACAATGTAGAAAATAGTAAAAATTAAGAAAAACCCTTGAATGAGTAGGTGTGTCCAAACTTTTGACTGGTACTGTAAGTTTATACTGGATTAACCTTAAATCTTCAACTGTCATTTGGTTAGTTCCAATAGTTTATATTTTTGTCTAAGAGGTTGTCAGTTGCATAGGCTGTCTGCAAGGTTTTGTATATCTTACACAAGAGGTTGGTGGCACCTTAATTGGGGAGGACGGGCTCGTGGTAATGGCTAGAGCTGAATAAGTGGAATGGTATCAAATACATCAAACATGGTTATAATTACCCATTGTTCCTTTAGTGTATTTAACAATATGTCTCAAGTAAAAACCTTGTGTGACAAGTTGACATAATTCCATGTCTGGAAGGTTTAAAACCACCCTCAGACTTAGGGCACTATAAAACTTTATTCTATGAGTTTTATTTGCCCGTATAAAGTCTTATGTCCGAGTATACTTTTTTTATGTCGTTGTTGGGGTAATTGGTATAAATGTAAAAACTTTGGGAGCCATGCCATTCTTATTCTACCTGTATGATTTATGGGAAATTGTTCCAAATAGATCTGCTTTTATATTGTTGAGTAATGGGATTATGTTTGTTGTTTGTTGTCACTTATTAAGCATCCTAAGCAGTGGTGGACAAAGTACCCAATTGTCATACTTGAGTAAAAGTCAAGATACTTTAATAGAAAATGACTCAAGTAAAAGTGAAAGTTGCCCAGTAAAATAATATTTGAGTAAAAGTCTAAAAGTATTTGGTTTTAAATATACTTAAGTCTCAAAAGTAAAAGTATAAATTGTTTAAATTTATGGATAGCTAGGGTCACACTCCAACACTCAGACATCATTTACAAACAAACCATTTGTGTTTAGTGAGTTTGACAGATCAGAGGCATTAGGGATGACCAGGGAAGTTCTCTTGATAAGTGTGTGAATTGGACCATTTTCGGTCCTGCTAAGCATTCAAAATGTAACGAGTACTTTTGGGTGTCAGGGAAAATGTACAGTGAGGGAAAAAAGTATTTGATCCCCTGCTGATTTTGTAAGTTTGCCCACTGACAAAGAAATTATCAGTCTATAATTTTAATGGTAGGTTTATTTGAACAGTGAGAGACAGAATAACAACAAAAAAATCCAGAAAAACGCATGTGAAAAATGTTATAAATTGATTTGCATTTTAATGAGGGAAATAAGTATTTGACCCCCTCTCAATCAGAAAGATTTCAGGCTTCCAGGTGTCTTTTATACAGGTAATGAGTTGAGTTTAGGAGCACACTCTTAAAGGGAGTGCTCCTAATCTCAGCTTGTTACCTCTATAAAAGACACCTGTCCACAGAAGCAATCAATCAATCAGATTCCAAACTCTCCACCATGGCCAAGACCAAAGAGCTCTCCAAGGATGTCAGGGACAAGATTGTAGACCTACACAAGGCTGGAATGGGCTACAAGACCATCGCCAAGCAGCTTGGTGAGAAGGTGACAACAGTTGGTGCGATTATTCGCAAATGGAAGAAACACAAAAGAACTGTCAATCTCCCTCGACCTGGGGCTCCATGCAAGATCTCACCTCGTGGAGTTGCAATGATCATGAGAACGGTGAGGAATCATCCCAGAACTACACAGGAGGATCTTGTCAATGACCTCAAGGCAGCTGGGACCATAGTCACCAAGAAAACAATTGGTAACACACCATGCCGTGAAGGACTGAAATCCTGCAGCGCCCGCAAGGTCCCCCTGCTCAAGAAAGCACATACACATGCCCGTCTGAAGTTTGCCAATGAACATCTGAATGATTCAGAGGACAACTGGGTCCTCTGAATCAGATGAGAACAAAATGGAGCTCTTTGGCATCAACTCAACTCGCCGTGTTTGGAGGAGGAGGAATGCTACATATAACCCCAAGAACACCATCCCCACTGTCAAACATGGAGGTGGAAACATTATGCTTTGGGGGTGTTTTTCTGCTAAGGGGACAGGACAACTTCACCGCATCAAAGGGACGATGGACGGGGCCATGTACCGTCAAATCTTGGATGAGAACCTCCTTCCCTCAGCCAGGGCATTGAAAATGGGTCGTGGATGGGTATTCCAGCAGCATGGCAATGACCCAAAACACACGGCCAAGGCAACAAAGGAGTGGCTCAAGAAGAAGCACATTAAGATCCTGGAGTGGCCTAGCCAGTCTCCAGACCTTAATCCCATAGAAAATCTGTGGAGGGAGCTGAAGGTTCGAGTTGCCAAACGTCAGCCTCGAAACCTTAATGACTTGGAGAAGATCTGCAAAGAGGAGTGGGACAAAATCCCTCCTGAGATGTGTGCTAACCTGGTGGCCAACTGCAAGAAACATCTGACCTCTGTGATTGCCAACAAGGGTTTTGCCTCCAAGTACTGAGTCATGTTTTGCAGAGGGGTCAAATACTTATTTCCCTCATTAAAATGCAATTCCATTCATAACATTTTTCACATGCGTTTTTAAGTTGTTTTTTTTTGTTATTCTGTTTCACTGTTCAAATAAACCTACCATTAAAGTTATAGACTGATCATTTCTTTGTCAGTGGGCAACTGTACAAAGTCAGCAGGGGATCAAATACTTTTTTCCCTCACTGTATGGAGTAAAAAGTACATAATTTTCTTTAGGAATGTAGTGAAATAAGCCTCCCGAGTGGCGCAGTGGTCTAAGGCAGTGCTAGCTGTGCCACCAGAGATGCTGGTTCGAGTCCAGGCTCTGTCGCAGCCTGTCCTCCAACACATTGGTGTGGCTGGCTTCTGGGTTAAGCAGGCATTGTGTCAAGAAGCGGCTTGGCTGGGTTGTGCTTCGGAGGACACACGGCTCTCGACCTTCGCCTCTCACGAATCAGTACGGAAGTAGCAGTGATGGGACAAGACTGTAACTACCAATTGGATACCACAAAATTGGGGAGAAAAAGGGGTAATAAAAAATACAATTTTAAAAAGGAATGTAATGAAGTGGTCAAAAATATAAATAGCAAAGTGAAAGTAGTACTTTAAAGTATTTTTACTTAAGTACTTTACACCACTGATCCAAAGTATTTGATAGTTTTGTGATCCACTTAAAGTATTGCTGTATATCATGAGTTATTCTTTTTTTTTATTCTGAAAATATTTTTTGAAAGGGGGGCATTGAATTTTCAATATTGGTCAGGTATATCAGGAGATTATTGGCAAATAAGTTTAGTTTATATTCATGTTTACCAACACTGATACCTGTTACGTTTGGGTCCTGTCTAATTATTTCTTCAAGCAGTTTATTTGCCAATGCAAACAGGAGGGGGAGAGAGGACATCTCTGTCTTGTGCCCCTTTTTAAAGCAATTTAATCAGATAATGTGCAGTATTATTTGTGTATATTTTTGCTTTAGGATATTTATATATTTTTATTAAATGTATTATTCCAGCTAGAAAGTTGAAGGCTTCCAAAGTTTTGAATACAAAAGGACATTCAAGACGGTCAAAGGCCTTTTGGGATCAACAGCCATTATTGATGAATCTATATCTAGTGTATTATACTGAAACATGCTCTTATATTTGTTTGTAAGTGTCTATTTTTTATAAACCCTGTTTGATTGATATGTATCAAGTCTGGCCATTCTGTTGCTTATAAGCTTTGTTATTATTATATATCATTACCTCTAGTTCCTTTCATGTTGATTGATGCTCATGTATGATCTTTGTCGATGTCTTGTCTTGAAGCAAGACCCTGTGAACAGGAGTCTAATGGACATGTCCCCATGAGGATGTGCATGTGGTTTGCCAAATCTCATTAGCCTAAAGCAGGAATAACAGCACTCAGTCTGAACATACTTATACAAACTGCTTTCTTGCCTGTCTGCACCTGGGCCGGTATCAATTGGTGGCTTCTGTATGGGTCTTGTGAAACATTGGTACCCAGATCATCGATGTGTGTGTGTTTGTGCATTCTAGGAATATGGGACCAAATACTAAACTTTTTCTCTATTTAGTTTATGAGAATCTTTAGGGGTGTCAATATTTTTGGGGGGACAATAACATTTGTTTTATAACTTGTTAAACAAAATCTCTTTCTCTGAGCAATTGTATTAGTAGAAATAATAATTAGTATAAACATTTTTGGGAGTATACAATATAGCTCAGTATTTGAATGATTTATTTTATACAGTCATTATTGCTCATCTTTATCAAGGGTGTCAATAGTTTTGGAGCCTACTGTGCATGCATGTGTGCGTAAGTCCTGCCATCCCCTTGATACATGAATGCATGGATACATGGCTACGCACATACACATTTCAAACCTAAACAATGATCCATCATGAGAATCCACATCCTCTACTCGGCCACATCAGCCCACTAACAGCGGGAAAACTGATCCCGGAATCTGCTGTTAACTGTCAACTCAAAACTCCAACTCGCCCACTCACCACTAGAAAGCGACCACTGGGAATGCACACATTTAATAGCTGTGCCATCAGACTAAAGGAAGTCCTGGTGACTGATCTTTCTCTATCTGACATTCATTTTTTTTCACTCTCCAAACCAATAAAAAGAAACAAAACAATGGCAGAATTGTAACTGTAATTATCTTATTCATTGTGATGTACTGTATTGAGGTAGCTTTCTTAGTGACGTCATATTCATATCCATGCAGTTTCATAAGCTGAAGTAATAACAAAAGTACATTTGTGTGTGTGTGTGTGTGTGTGTGTGTGTGTGTGTGTGTGTGTGTGTGTGTGTGTGTGTGTGTGTGTGTGTGTGTGCACGAGCACGTGCACGCTTGGGTGTGTTTTGTACAATTATATATTAAGCCATATAGGTACATTGTAATAACTATGCAGTATAAAAGTGTGTATGTTCATTTGTTCTCACCGTACCACTGCTGCCACTCTACTAACTTGCTGAAGTACACTCATTACTCTTGGCTTTCCTGTCACATGTCTTTAACCCCTCCCATTTATGGTCTAACTGGGGCAGGGAGTCAGGGGTGCCTCCTGCATCAGCCTTCAGCTGCCCACCGCTGTGGTCAGACCCTGCTGCCTTCCCACCAGGGTTCTCACGCTAGTCTACCTATGGAATCCAGTGCTCAGGCCACAGACACACACATCGTATACAAGTCATACACACAAATACACACACAAAGTCATACATACACACAAATGCATGCATGTATCCACACACACACACAAATATGACACAAGGTCATACCGACAAACACATGCAGATGCTAGCACACACACACACATATAGAGGCACAGTCTCTCTCTCTGTGAGAGACTGTGCCTGGATAAAAACCTCATCAGAGAGAGAGTTACTCAACCACAGCAGACCTTGCTGGACTGTGGTAACAACCAACCAATATCAGCAAAACCGCTAATATCATGTTAGGTACAGAGGCTGGGCTGGGCTGCCTCACTCACTGTAGCACAAATCCAAGCTAAAACTTGCTTTTGCATGTCAATGATTTTAGGGTTACACTCAAATACAATTGTGAAGTTGTGTGGTGATGCCAAATAAGGTTGCACTGTTGTTTTAAATAATTGCAACATTGGCATGTTGGCATAAGATCAACAAGCAATGGAATAAAGTCAACAAGTTAAAAAGGTGCAGTAAAAAAAAGATATTTCCACTGAAGCAACCTGCTGCCTTGTGGTGCATCTTGAACAAACAGACATCATTGTTTCAATCTAGTGTATCTCTAAATAGCAGGCACGCTCCAACTCAGGGGCAGGGGAAAAAGAGTACATTTTCTTCTACAGTTATTTTCTGTGTGCATGTGTACTTGCATCTGTGTGTGTTTGTGCGCGCATTTGTGTGTGTGTGTGCCTTTATGAGTGTGTGTGGGCACACGCACGCCTGTGTGTGTGTGGAAGAAGCGAGGAGTGAATGGCTTGGCTCCACATCAAAGGTCCCTGCGAGTCTCTGCATTAACGAGGCCCTTTGTTTCCTGCCTCACAGATTACAACAGGTTTCTCCCTCCACTGCCAAGGTTCAGGCTCTGCTAGGGAGGGGGAGGGCACAGTAACCTCAGGACCAAGGCCTTGTCCTCAGTAACAGCCAACACTACAGCCCTGGTGGGTAGGAGCTTTGGGCCAGTAACCAAAAGATTGACAAGGTAAAAATCAGTTTTTCTGCCCCTGAGTTAACCCACTGTTCCCCGGGCGGCGAAAACGTGGAGGTTGATTAAGGCAGCCCTCTGCACCTCTCTGATTCAGAGGGGTTGGGTTAAATGCGGAAGACACATTTCAGTTGAAGGCATTCAATTGTACAACTGACTAGGTATCCCCCTTTCCCTTTCCCTACAGCCCTGGCTGCAGAGTAGGGGAGCGCTATGATAGAACAGTCATCACAATACCCCACTCATGGGCCCTGGTCAAAAGTAGTGCACTATATAGGAAATAGAATGCCATTTGGGATGCAACATTTGTCTCTGTATGGTAAGTCCCTTCAGAGAGCATTTTTTCATGAACCAGTCCAGCTCTTTTAACTAAGACCTTTAAACGCACATGAGCTAAAGCAGTCGTGAGAGAAGATGGACCCTTTCCAATAATGGTTTGCCACTTTCTTCTCCTTAATACACTCATTCCCTTACTCAAAATGAGGCACAAGGTTAACTTACTTTTTACTCAGCAATTTACCTCCTTTTAACTTAAATGTAGCATTCAAAGTAACCTAACTTTATTTAACCTGCATAGAAAGAAGCGCACATTGCAGAATCACTATTACATTCCTGATGTCTCCTTTTCTGCTGTGCTTATTATCCTCAGTTTGACTCTGCCTCACAACGCACTCAGAGGGGACACATCAATTATGTAGACCTCGGAGATGTATTCAAATAGTGTTTGTGTGAAAGTCCTAGATAATTATAGAGGAGATAACAGACAGAAATGCCTTTTTACATATTTTTCATCAAACTCCAGTTCAGAAGGAGAAAGAACTTTCCAGGTCAAATATATATTCTGTGGCCCAAATGGCACCCTATGCCCTTTATAGCAGTGTTGGGGTCAATTCCATTTCAATTCCAATCAATTCAGGAAGTACACTGAAATTCCAATTCTCTTCAATGCTTTTTAAATTAGGAATTGCCATTTGCATTAGGCCTACATTCTAAATTGACTGGAATTAAAATGGAATGGACTCCAACCCTGCTTTATAGCATACTTTATAGCATTTTTTGATTTAATCTTTATTTACACAGGGAGTCACATTGAGATTAAAAGTGTATTTTACAAAAGAGCCCTGTATACATTACAATAAAAACAGAATAATACAACATACACGTATATGTATATAAAAAATATAATTGTTTTGTATATAATTATAATAAACCGCACCTGCTGTCTCTAACTCTGAATGCTCGGCTATGAAAAGACAACTGACATTTACTCCTGAGGTGTTGACCTGTTGCACCCTCTACAACCACTGTGATTATTATTATTATTTACCCTGCTGGTTTTCTATGAACGTTTGAACATCTTGGCCATGTACTGTTGTAATCTCAACCTGGCACAGCCAGAAGAGGACTGGCCACCCCTCAGAGCCTGGTTCCTCTCTAGGTTTCTTCCTAGGTTCCTAACTTTCTAGGGAGTTTTTCCTAGTCACCGTGCTTCTACACCTGCATTGCTTGCTGTTTGGGGTTTTAGGCTGGGTTTCTGTATAGCACTTTGTGACATCGGCTGATGTAAAAATAGCTTTATAAATACATTTGATTGATTGATTGATTGATATAATTCAGCACACAATAGCAAAATAAACATATTTAATAAAAGCAATCACATTCAACTACATAGAGGTCCTCAATCAATAATGTAAACTGCCTGAGTGGCACCAGCACATGTAATTTCAGTGAACTCTGCAGATTGTTCCACAAACTAGGGGCAAAAAAAACAAACGCAGATTTTCCAAAATCTGTGGAGACTGAAAGGATCTCTAGTGTTATCCATTCCTGAGAACGGGTTTGGTAACTTATGATTCCAAACTTAATGAATTAAGTTACATATGGAGGTAGGTTCTGTCAGATTGCTTTGTAAATAAATAAAAGAGAATGCAGCTCTCTTCTTACAGACAGAGAGGTCCATCCCACATTTCTATACAGACTACAATGATGATTCCTAAAATTGTCCCGTGATAAAACATATTGCGGAATGGTAGACTGCGTTCAAGGGTTTCAAAACAGAGGTTGCCGCATGCATGTAAACAATATAACCAAAATACAATACAGGGAGAAGTGTTGTTTGAACAATCTTTCTCCTTTCTCCATGATTTATTTCAATATAAAAAAACTATCTTGGATCTTAGCTTCTTAGTCATATTTTCTATATTCTTTACGAAGGACAACTTGTCATCAATCCAGACACCCAGGTACTTATATTGAGAAACAAGCTCAATTTGTCTAATGACGCGCTAAGAAAGCCACCTCAATACAGTACATCACAATGAATAAGATAATTACAAGCATTCAAGACTTCTTTATCAGTGACTTTCCGAAAACAAAACTCCTGACCAGCATTTTCAGTATCATTCAATATAGTAGACAAACTACTATTTTCACGAGCTGGCTTTGAAATAAATTCAAATATATAGCTGCAGAGATAAAATGATGATTAAATGCATTAATGATATCAATTTTGTCAGTAATAGTGCCAGAATCTAAATTAATTTGTTGGAGTAGAGAAGAGGAGACACAACCCTTCAGTGATGTAACAGATTTCCAAAATGTAGCTGGCGTTCCCTGTACATTCAGATAGTGTATTAACATAATATTTTTTTAACTAGTTTTACACACAGATTTCTCAATCGCCTGAAAGACTGCCAGTCTGGGCACAAGTCTGTGAATCTAGCTTTGGCCCAGGCAGCATCTCTGTTGTGTATGACTTCAGATAGCTCTGGACTGAACCAAAGGCAAGACCTATTTTTAATTCTCTGTTTTTTTAAAGGGAGCATGTTTATCTACAGTACAATTGAAAACATTTGAGAAGTGGTTCAGAGCCAACTCTGGGTCAGGTATAGATGCAAAACAATCAAAGTCAACAAAATAAAGGTCACAAAAAAAAAAGCCTGTTAATTTAAATGTTTAAATTCCTCTTGTTGATAAAACGAGGTTTGGATCTAGACATCCGTAGATCCCTGACACATGCAATGCGACAGTGGTCACTCATTTCCAAAGCAAATGAGGGGTTGGGTTAAATACGGAAGACACATTTCAGTTGAATACATTCAGTTTCAGTTGGTCAACTGACTAGGTACCCCACCCACCCCCAAATGCCCCACCCTCAGCATATTTCTCTGGAGTATTTGTAAATATGAGGTCAATCAAAGTCGAGTAGGCTTTGTAATCAGCTGGGACAAATTTAGATTGGTACAAAAATCCTTTAAACAGTCAGCAGCCTGCGTTCCCCATGCAAGTTTAAAATCTCCAGCAATCAACACCTCTGGGGTAGTAAAAATGGCAATTAAATCAGTGAGTTTGTTTAGTACACACTTCTTGGCGGAGGGTGGACGATAGATTCCTATAACTGTTCTTTTTTTTAGTTTGAACCCAACTGAAGACTTAAAGCCAACAATTCAAATTGTTTAGGACTGGAGGTAGCCTTTAACAGAGATACAGAAAGAAGATTCTTTGTGTAAATAGCAACACCACCACTTTTGCCTTTCCTATCAGCCCTAAACACAGTGTAACCGTCCATAGCAACTGTCCATAGCAAGTCCAGGGTTTAATCAGTTAACCAGGTTTCAGATAAAATATAAATATCAGGGTCTGCCTGAGAGGCTCAGATCTTGGCATTATCCATTTTAGGTAATAAACTATGAATGTTAAGATATAGAAATGTCCAACCTTTTTCAATACAAGTCAGACTACTTTGAGATTTCAGAACAACAGGAGACTCAAAGATTGGATTATACCTATTAGGAAAAGAAAACAAAGTAGGAATAGCAATTACATTTATCCATTTAGCACCATTAGGCATGTCACCACTTTCAGATACAACATGTGGAATTCTCATAGTGACCAAAGAGGAGATGGTAAAAATGGACTAAATGTAATGCTAATATTGTCCTCACATCAATTTAGTTGACCAAGAACCTTTCCCATGTTTGATGACAACAGCTATAGGGAATAGTAACCTCGTACATCTGATTAATTACTCTCATTTACAGGGTTTCACATTCAAGGGCTCTTCATATTTGTTGAATGATGGAATCCTTCATGGGGGAAAAGATATATCAAAGTATTGCACATTGGATGTTGCTTGAGAGAACATGTTTTTGGTTGGAGGGAAACTACCAATAAAACGCACACAAGTGGTTCGAGTTAAGAGCTGTTCCCTTCGATGTGGCATAGCCTCAATGAAAGGATATGATTTAATTACTTTGCTGCTTTAATGTGCCTGAAGTTTATTTAGAAAGCAGAGTATATACTTTGTTTTATAGGAACTGCAATTTATCCTTTGTGCTGTAATCTGTACAAAAGAGAGTGGTTTCCCTTGCAAATGATTAAGAAATGGAAAAACAATGACTAAAAACCAAAGTTCTCACTTGAAATCATTCCATGATTCCAATTGTTCAGGCTTAGTAATATCTGAGAAGGAAAATGCTTATCTGAGACGCCAATGCACCAACATGTATAGCAAACAGGTTTAACTTCTGTGGAACTCGAGAAATGTTGCAGGATTCCACATCATGTGTACAACATCACCCCCAGACATAGTTCTGTCTTGCAAACTTGATCTGAGTTCAACCCGTTGAAATTATAGTAACTACTTATGTGCCATTAATGTTTGCATTGGGATACTGTAAACTGCTGCCTGAAGCATTATTACCAATGGTATATTTTTCTCTCGACATGAAGTGCTACTGTTGGCAGGCAGTGTTTCTTTCTTTCCTTTTTTGGTGTTTCCTGCCCCTAAGGCAGAGAGAGCAGAGAGTATAATTTACTGACGTCATGGCTGCAATTACCATAGAGGAGATAAGAGAGGAGGATACAGAGGCTGGTGTGTGAGTGAGTCATGCAAGCGCACAGACTGATAAGAAGGATTTGAGTCTGACAAAGATCGATCATATTAATTAAATCCCAAACTCACACACAGTCAAGTCCAACGAAGGAACAAGCACAGACACCACCTCAAGGATATGTGAAAACAATGTAAGCACAGAGAGAGAGACACACAAAAAGTGCCAAAGATGCGAGAACCTGTGAAGTAAGCCACATAGAGAAACTGGTTCTACGAAAAACAGCTGTCTATATTTAATCAATGTGAATAAACAAGGAGTTTAAACAACTCATTTATAATTTAGATTTGCATACATTAAACTGCTCATTTTAATCTTTGTATTAATATGCATGGCCAATATTGTATAAATATGCAGCTTTATGCAAATACTAGGCACATTTTCTGTTTGTATTTAATTCTATTTCCCAGCTGTGGTTTATCATTTTCTTTCAAGGCAACAGATTAAGTCAAATATTAAGTCACAGCATGGGAGCGTATAAATATTTCTCAATTAAAACTCAGAAGATCATGCTACTGTATCAGCATAAAAAATGCATGAAGTGAAAAAATATAAAAAACAATCAGGGGAGACCTGTTTTGGTTGTCTCACGGGTTGGTTGTCACAGTGCTTATTACTCGCAGTCTAGAGGGTGCTGTGTAATAATTGTAAGATTAAAATGTGTGAATTCTTTGAAAGAACTCATCCACCAGGTCAATTCATGTCAGCATGACAAAACATGGAGGTAGTGCTGAGCGATTAGTGCTTTTAGAGGATGGTTCAATTTCGGTTCAATTAAAAAAAAGAAATCACGGTTTTCGATTTCGGTTTCGATTATTTGAATTGAATGCTGTAACACAGAATAAAACAATGAATAAAAGTCCCATGATGGTAGTGACTGCCCATTTACTGCTTATCACTTATTTACCATAATTTATTCACATTACTTTCCCAGAATATTTGAGTTGTTGTGTATATTACATTTGTTTTATTTGATGACTTTATTATTTAATTCCAAGTCATCATCTCCTCTCTGTATAGCTGCTGCATATGCTGTCTTACAAAATTACTATTTTGTAGATCTTCAAAGTAAATAAGGCATAATTTTATACCAACTATCAATACCAACTATCAATCACTTAGATGATGTATTTTCAGGTAGAGATACCTCGCCAAGCAACAGCTGCTCTCTAATTCCACAAACACGCGTTCTTCTGCCTCTCACTCCATCATTTGCTCACTCACACATAGTTTGCACATACATTTATACTGACTAAGCACCCGCGCGCACCCACTCACATATAAGCTGCTACTCTGTTTATCGTATATCCTGTTGCCTAGTCCCCTTACCCTTTAATATTTCCTGTATATAGTATGCTTACTTACTTACTTAATTTATTATGTCTCATATTTCCTAGTCTTGTGTGTTTTTTCTAGTATTACATTGTTTTTCTTATTGCATTGTTGGGATTTGAGTTTACAAGAAAGGCAATTCACTGTACTTGTGCATGTGACATTAAAATTTGAAACTCATCTGTAGTAAGCATAAAAGAAACAAAGACCACAACTAGCTGCGCAATGGATTATGGTCATTGTAGTTAATTACCAAGTTTTATGCACTAAACTATGTAGACAATTGGCCTGTTGGAAACTACAACTCCTTACTACATCGCACAATTAAGGCTGGATCTGATATATCACTCAAGAGCAGTGGTGTAAAAAGTACCCAATTGTCATACTTGAGTAAAAGTAAAGATACCTTAATAGAAAATTACTCAAGTAAAAGTCACCAAGTAAAATACTACTTGAGTAAAAGTCTAAAAGTATTTGGTTTTAAATAGACTTAAAAATCAAAAGTAAATTGAATTGCAAAAATATACTTAAGTATCAAAATTAGAAGTATAAATAATTTCAAATTGCTTATAATAAGCAAATCGTACAGCACAATCTTCTTGTATTTTTTTTATTTGCGGATAGCCAGGGGCACACTACAAGACCTAGACATAATTTACAAATGAAACATTTGTGTTTAGTGAGTCCGCCAGATCAGAGGCAGTAGGGATGACCAGGGATGTTCTCTTGTTAAGTGCTTGAATTGAACCATTTTCCGGTCCTGCTAAGCATTGAAAATGTACTTTTGGGTGTCAGGGAAAATGTATAGAGTAAAAAGTACATTATTTTCTTTAGGAATGTAGTGAAGTAAAAGTAGTCCAAAATATGAATAGTAAAGTACAGATACCCCAAAAAACGACTTATGTAGTACTTTAAAATATTTTTACTTAAGTACTTTACATCATTGCTCAAGAGAAACTAGATTTCGGGTAATCACTCCACCACTACATTGAAGTGAGGGGATTTTTGTGTTTTTCATAGGTGAAAGTAAAAATAAGATGTCTTGGTATTTTCTTTATGAACGTTTGAATTATGGCATTATACATGAAACATTTTGTTGAAAAGAGGAAAGGGAGAGCTACATTCCAAACCTATTTCTGAGTTGCTAGGTCAAGCCATGTGGTAACTAGCATCTTAATTAGCATTTGGCGGTGGTTGGGGATGGTTGTCACATGGAATGTGGGGTTAGTTGTCACTATCAACTCCATTATAAACATATTGTTCAGGGACATTGCCACTGCCAGTATACAATAAATACCAAGCTCTTTTCTGCTGTTGCTTTAGAGACCTCTCTTCCCAGTAAACACCTTTGGCCAACATATCAAAATGTGTTGGGAGTATGTAGTGTGGAGACATTTTGCACATTGGGAAGATGTCGCCAGGACATCGGAATATAATGTAGATGCCTTGGCCAATGTATAAACGATATAGAACTGTAGAATTTAGAATGCAGATATTCTAAATACGTGTCTGTGAAACGTCTTGCATCTCACACAATTTCTTTCTGTCACACATCCACACATGTACACAAACACACACACATACACACACCCACACATGTACACCTACCCACACATACACACACCCACACATGTACACAAACACACACACATACACACACCCACACATGTACACACACCCACACATACACACACACACACATGTACACAAACACACACACATACACACACACACACACACGTACACACACCCACACATACACCCACCCACACATGTACACAAACACACACACATACACACACACACATGTACACACACCCACACATACACACATACACACATGTACACAAACACACACACATACACACACACACACATGTACCCACACATACACACACCCACACATGTACACAAACACACACATACACACACACATGTACACAAACACACACATACACACACACACACATTTACTGAAAATGTCATACGTTGTTCTCAAGGCATAAAATGCTGAATTTTGTTAGGAATATCGTTAGATCTAAGAATGTTTGCAACTAGCAAACATTGTGACAACCAACCACATACTGTGTGACAACCAACCCTGTGATGGGGCTTGCTGTCACAAGGGGACAGAGTGTGTTTGATGAATTATAACTCCATTTCGGAATAAGATATGATGATAAAAAAGGGTTCCTATTTCAACCCAATACCATGGTCTTTCTATTCATGTTGAAAAGAGTCTTGTAAGATATACTGGTGCTGAGAAATACACACGGGTAAAAAGTGACAGCCAACCCCGGCCTCCCCTATTTGTTTGACAAGGCAGCCAGACACCAAGTCTACATCTTTGAACTACATTCTATTTTCCCCTCCAAATTCTGTTTTGCATCGATCAAATAGTTTCATTCCAGCAAGTTGCTGTTTTTTGAGATTACAACTAAATCCTTGTGCTCTAGAGACTAGCTGCAACATTTCATGCCTCTTTTATTGATGAGCTTGACTCATTTTCTGATGGTTTACAGGGGATGTCCTACATGTCTCTGATGTTCTCACTATGTCAATACAAATCTCACATCAATATTTCTACAAATTCACAAATGTTGGGCGAACATGGCTTTACGGTTTTGTTTTTAAATATGTGCTGTATATGAAGGAACTATATTTTACCCTCTGCATCCCTGATCTCTCTCTCTCTATCTCTCTCTTTATTAGTCCTATGTACGGTATACACAAAATGTGCATCCAATGAAATGCTGACTTGCAGGTTCCTTCTCAACAATGCAACAACAATAAGAAATAAGAAAATATAAGAATACGAACATTAAGAAAATAGCATAAGTACAATACAGAAAGGCACAATTTATAGTACAATATTTAAACCTGTTTTGTGGAAGGGGGAATTGGAGGGCAAGTGTTTAAATTGTGCAGTATTTAGCAATCATAATAAGAGTCTGTGTGTGTGTGTGTGTGTGTGTGTGTGTGTGTGTGTGTGTGTGTGTGTGTTCAACGATGTATATATATATTTTTTACCTTTATTTAACTAGGCAAGTCAGTTAAGAACAAATTATTATTTACAATGATGGCCTATACCGGCCAAACCCGGATGACGCTGGGCCAATTGTGCGCCGCCCTATGGGACTCCCAATCACGGCCGGTTGTGATTCAGCCTGGAATCGAACCAGGGTGTCTGTAGTGACGCCTCTAGCACTGAGAGGCTTTAGACCAATGCACCACTCAAATGTATAACAATGTTATAACAATGTTGCATAACTAGATTGCGTTGTGGGAAATATCTATCAATGCAGAAGAATCTGAAAGACCGTTTCCTCACGTGTCTTTTATCCAGGACTTCAGTTCAGTCTTTGCTAAAAACAAGCAACTTTACGCATGATGAAGTGTTAAAAGTCATGAATATGGCCAACAGGCTCTGAGGCGATGTCTCTTTAAGAGCGGAACCCTCTGCTGAAACAACCCCCAACAAGTCATCAAATCTGTCAATCACTGGTCGGCGATCTTTGATGTTGGGAGTCCTCGCCTTGTTTCGAGCTCAAATGCACTATTTGTTGCTGCCGGGCAACATTACTTTCAACTTGCAGGGCCGCTCCACAGCAGAGCAACTTTTGTTTTGTTTTATACTTTGGCCGCATCTGAGCGCAACAAACTAGGGAGGTTTAGATTAATAGGAAGTTTCCTTTATTTTTTCAAAGGAGCGCTGCGCTGATTAGGGTAATTTTCAAAGCAACATGCCTCAGCTCAGTAGTGGCGGAGGAGATGATCAAGGAGCAAACGATGAAATGATATCCTTCAAGGATGAAGGCGAACAAGATGAGAAAATTCAAGAAAACGCTTTCACAGAAAGGGACTTAGCTGACCTCAAGTCGTCTCTGGTGAATGAATCGGAGACAAATCAAAGTTCGAACGCAGCGGTAGGTAGACTACACAGAGAGAGAGAGAGTTATTATGTTATGGGCTGTTGGTAAGGTTGAAAGGGGTCTTGGTATGAAACTTTTGGCTCTTGTTCAAAGTAATTCTCAGGTTACTAATCTATGTTTACTGTTGCTTTGGACACTCAGGCGGTCAGACGAGGTCAGCAAAACGAACATAGAGGTTATCAAGAGAAACACCGGGAGCATCTCGACAGCGGTAAGAACTAGACAGTAGCTGCATTAGGCTAACTGTACCTCAGTAAAACAAGTTGTCTGTGATTTCTGACAATACTGTGCTGTTGCATCATAGACTGACTGTAAAAGGAAGTTGTTGCCTTCCCTGGGCTACATAGGTTATAACATGGTAATAAGGTTTCAAGTAGCTTCAGTCTGAAAGTCCTAAAGACAATATAAATTAAAGTATGCTTTAACTTAACATTACGTTTATATATTGTCCCATTGGGTCAAAATCGGCCCAAAACACAAATGTATGCCTGCAGTGCTGAACCTCAGGGCAGCTAAAAGTTATTTAAAGTTAGAAATGCTCTCTAGTTCATTAACAATGTTTGAATATGGCAAGTAACTCTCAAAACTTTGTCCACTTATGCATTCACCTGAAAGGTTGAAAACAAGCCATGTGGATCAATGACCCTCTGTTTGGACAGCCTGTAAAGATGCATTGCACATTTTAAGTTACCATCAACACTCTAGACTGGAGAGATCAGTGTGCTAGCCATCGTATTGGGTGACAAACAACAAAGGATTCGGGTTTGACTGTGTTTTTGTGATGTAAGATTACGGCTGTCACTTTGTCTCACAAATATGTGACAGTAGTAAAACAAGTCTGTAACATAAAATCTGTCGTAGAGCTCTATCATTATTTGTCGAAAATACTTTTTCCAATAGTAAAAAACTTCACCTTTTTAACTACAATAGTTAACCAAAAAGTGTTTCTTTGAAGTTAAATTAATATCAGAAAACATCTCATCTCACATCTTTGTCTTTCTCCACAGTGTCCAAACATCAAGATGGAGGAATGTATAAAACAGCGTATCCAGGGTACCCGTTTCTCATGCTGCCTGACCCTTACATCCCCAACGGATCAGTGTCACCATCTGTAAGTCCACATCACTTTACCTTCTACATCACAATGTAGAGTTCTTCATTCTATTGAATCATTATATATCATTATTCCAAGTCACCGAATGAAACTATTTGTGATATCAGATGCATCTTCATTTAAAAGTCTATTATACCTGAAGTATGCAAGGACAACAAACTAAGGAAATTAGAAAGTAAAAAAAAGACCATCTAAAGTCGTACGTATACACCCACGTATCGCTGTGCGATAAGAATTACATCCGCACCCTGATACAACCTTGAATATGGTCGGAACCAGTAGCACATCAAAAACAAAAACACATTTTAAGGCGTGACTAACTGACACTGAGAACGGTTACATGCACGCAATAATATGATTATTGTGGATAGTCAGATTACTATAATAGCTCGATTAATACGTTTACATGCTTTGCAAGAACAATTCCCCTAATAATCCTGTTTACATGGACACATCTGAAATCAGGCTACCTGATGGAACTTTTAATAAATGCATAAAATTGCTAATCAAAATGAACCTTCTACCACAGTGACCATGTTATTCTGAGTTGGCATATACTGTATAATGTTTGTATTTGAAAACTACTTTTAAGATGCATACTTCCGGTTGTTCCGAACTCAGAACTCACTTCACTAGCGCTAAAGAGAGAGGCTCGGCTGGTGCTATCACATGCGCAGATCAAATACACCACTGAACTCTGATTAAGGTGTTTACATGTCCTAATAATACGACAGATTGCTCAGAAAACAAGGTGTTTTAATCTGCGTATGCTTATTAAATTATGACCATACGCTGATTAAGATCGCAGAGTAATGTGTTTACGTGACTAATGCCATATTCAGCCTACTGCCATAATCAGTTAAATATCGAATTATAAATGAGCATGTAAACATGCTCAGTGTGTTGACTCCCTCATTTTGTTTGTTGTCTGTGTATTGGTTGGTAGTTTAAAACATAGAACTTAAAGCTGCAATCAGCAGTTGAAACAATAGAAAAGTGTACTCCCCACCACTGTTTAGGTAAAAAGCAGGGGGGATAGGACTGGAGAAAAGTAACCACTCTCAAATTCAAAGACAGAGCTATGGATGCAAGGACAGACCATCCATGATCTCAAAATTATAGTTTTTACCATGTTTTTAGGCTATACAGTGTTTGTTTACATTTCCTTTTTTGCAAACATTGGAGTAAAGCAAGCTTATATTTTTGGCTCTGATGGGGTGTGAACTAAGCTCATGAGCCATTTCTAAGTTATATTCTTCAAGAATCAATGGGCACATATCATTAATTTATAAGTCCAAAAATGGATGTAGCAACTGCTGATTGCCCCTTTCAACAAGGAACTATGCATCTTTCATCAGGTGAAGCACATTCTTCGATGTTAAATCTGTAATAACAGTAAGCACTCTCATATTAAGCATGGTGTTTTGAAAAAGCATACATTTCTGTCATCATTCATTCTACTCCAACAGTATTTCTTTGATGTGTTCTGAAAGAAACGCTAGCACAATCAGAAGCTCTGTTTCAAATGGGGTCAGATATGAGACTTAGTCATGTTGTCACTCAAATTACCTAAAGGTGTCAAGTTTGTGTGTGTGTGCATATGTGCATGTATGCACATTTGTCAGAAAAATCTTATACAGACCAAAAAAACTATTCAGTTTGTATTATAAGTAATGGCTATGTTTGTCTCCAAATGCATCAGATCATTTATAAAATAATTAACTCATTTTATTTGGACGTTATTACATTGACATCAGTTATCATTACGTAGTAAACACACACTGTGAAAACTACTCTTAACTATTTCCATTGTTATGTACAGAAATGAATGTGCTGCTACCTCTTTCTTCTCATGAATGCATCCCCAACGTCTTATCCTTAATTGCCTCACAGCGCAAAGCACGGATGTTCTCAAAGATTGTTTTGGGAATAAAGAGCACTTTCTTCTGTGTGTGAGTGTGTCTCCTCGGCTTCATACAATGCTCACTTGTTGCTTCCCTTGTAATTACCCGGCAGCAGCACTGTAGCTGCAGCTCTATCGACCTGCCACTTGAAAGGAAGGGAGGATGGTGTAGATGGTGATTATAGCTTGGGACATGGCAGTGGGGCGGGAGGGGAAACAGTGCTGTGGATCCCCTCCTGTTTGGTTCTCCAGTTCTAATGTTTACATTGAACAAGGTGATGCCTGTATTCACTCCCCCCACACCCGCAGGCAGGCGCTCTGCTTCTATCTCAGCTCAGGTGGTCTATCATCTTTACAGGGGTTCATTTGTTGCTTTCATTTATCTTTGTTCTTTTTAATTGGCAGATTATGTGTATAATTTTTTTGTCTGTTGTTTAGGCATGCCGAATGTCCTAGTAAAAACAAGACTATGTATACTATCCATAAGACTAGTATTAGACTATTGAAAGGAGAATTCAAAGAAAAAAAAATATTAAAAGATGTACATTTCCTTCAATGAGTTCAAAGGCCTCGCTAAACATATCGTCTAATTAGCAAATTCTTCCCCCAGATATTTGAATAACAATCATTATTTCAGGATTAATGTTATTAAACTCTTCAAAAGAATTTCACAAATATCTATTCTGTTCACAGAAATCATTTTACAGTGTCTCAAACAAAAGGCATGAGGCTGGAAAGCGTGTTCCTCCTAAGATGAGGGCATCCTAATATCCTTGTTACAGCGTTGTTTGGTGGGACATGTCAGGGACTTATGTTCTGGATCTAACATTAATGTAGATATCAGTTGTCCTTCCAGAGACAGTGTCTAAACAAGGCGATTTGAGACAATCCCAGATTCTGTACTAGATTTCCCTTAGCTTTTTTCTGAACAAAGCTTCCTCCTGAGTGTGTAGCTGTGAATCGAGTAGGGTTAGTAATGCTCTGGATTACCAGAAGACATTGTTTAATTTGAGGGGATCAGTAGAAGTGGTTTGCCTGAAAGAGTCAAACCCCTGTGGATGGAGGATTCTGAATGAGAGCTACCAGAATACACTCCTCCTGATCTCTCCATTTCTCTGCTCTCTGCCTCCTCTCTAGCTCTATCCTCACCACAATACACTCCTCCTCATCTCCCCATCCATCTCGCTCCTCTCTCTGCCTCCTCTCTAGCTCTATCCTCACCACAATACACTCATCCTCATCTCCCCATCCATCTCGCTCCTCTCTCTATCTCCTCTCTCCATCTCTCTCCGCTCCATCGCTCTCTACCTATCTCCATCTCTCTCATCTCTACCTCTCTATCTCCTCTCTCTGCCTTCTCTCTACCCCCCTCTCTCTCTCTCTCTCTCTCTCTCTCTCTCTCTCTCTCTCTCTCTCTCTCTCTCTCTCTCTCTCTCTCTCTCTCTCTCTCTCTCTCTCTCCTTTCTGCCTCCTCTCTATCACTCTCTTCTCTCTTTCGCTTCTCATTCTGTCTTCTCTCTTCTAATTCCCCCTCTCCTTCTCACCCCTACCTATCCCTACCTATCCCTGCCTTCCCCTACCTATGCCTACCCCTACTCATCCCTACCTACCCATACCTATCCCTACCTTTCCCTACCTACCCCTACCCATCCCAACCTACCCCTACCTACCCCTAAATATCCCCACCCATCCCTACCTAACCCTACCTGTCCCTACCTGTCCCTACCTGTTCCTACCTACCCTACCTGTCCCTACCTATCCCTACTTACCCCTACCTGTCCTTACCTGTCCCTACCTATCCCTACTTACCCCTACCTGTCCTTACCTGTCCCTACCTACCCCTACCTGTCCCTACCTGTTCCTACCTACCCCTACCTGTCCCTACCTACCCCTACCTATCCCTACCCCTACCCATCCCTACATATCCCTATCTATCCTGTGTCACTGCTATCTGACGGCCTTAAGTCCCGGGGAGTGAGGATCCGCAGGAGGATTTTTTGCGGTTGGCTGTGCTCATGGAGGGCTAGACAGTCAGGACAATCATCAGAGCCAAGAGAGCCTGTGATGTGGAAGATGTGGTTCACTTTGTGGATCACATGCGCTAACTTGTCTAGAGGACAGATGGGGGCAGGTTTAAATCATATCCCACTTACCCCCTTCAATTAGAATGTAAAGAACAGTTCATCACGGATGTGTTCACATTGTTTCTTTGTTGTTTTGAAATTTGAGGACTTGCATAGAGCTAAGCAGTGAACACATTTCAAATATATCAGAGTAAGTTTTCATGAGCGGCGTAATGCTGTTAACTGAGCTTTTCGGTGCTCCTCTTAAATTCTGTCAGTGAACTTTTTGACTATCCTCATGCAGAAAATAGGAAAAAATCTTTCAAAATGTTATTTTACCAGTTCAGCCCTTACTCTCCCTCTACCTCTCTCCCTCTTTCTCTCTCTCTCTCTCTGTGTGTGTTTGTGTGTGTCTCGGCAGTGCTTCTGTGCTGAGCTATCTTTGCCTTAAGTGTTCGTCCTTCCCCAGATCAACGGATTCATTACAACTCCGCAGATTACACACCCTTGTCTGGCATTGTGAAGTGCTTTTGACACTGGCTTGTTCATCCAGCCCCTAGTCCCTGGGTAAACACTAGAGCCCCTAGTCCCTGGGTAAACACTAGAGCCCCTAGTCCCTGGGTAAACACTAGAGCCCCTAGTCCCTGGGTAAACACTAGAGCCCCTAGTCCCTGGGTAAACACTAGAGCCCATAGTCTCTGGGTAAATACTAGAGCCCATAGTCTCTGGGTAAACACTAGAGCCCCTAGTCTCTGGGTAAACAGTAGAGCCCCTAGTCTCTGGGTAAACACTAGAGCCCCTAGTCCCTGGGTAAACACTAGAGCCCCTAGTTCCTGGGTAAACACTAGAGCCCATAGTCCCTTGGTAAACACTAGAGCCCCTAGTCCCTGGGTAAACACTAGAGCCCCTAGTCCCTGGGTAAACACTAGAGCCCATAGTCTCTGGGTAAACACTAGAGCCCCTAGTCTCTGGGTAAACACTAGAGCCCCTAGTCTCTGGGTAAACACTAGAGCCCCTAGTCCCTGGGTAAACACTAGAGCCCCTAGTCCCTGGGTAAACACTAGAGCCCATAGTCTCTGGGTAAACACTAGAGCCTCTAGTCCCTGGGTAAAGACTAGAGCCCATAGTCCCTGGGTAAACACTAGAGCCCCTAGTCTCTGGGTAAACACTAGAGCCCATAGTCTCTGGGTAAACACTAGAGCCCCTAGTCTCTGGGTAAACACTAGAGCCCCTAGTCCCTGGGTAAACACTAGAGCCCCTAGTTCCTGGGTAAACACTAGAGCTCCTAGTCTCTGGGTAAACACTAGAGCCCCTAGTCCCTGGGTAAACACTAGAGCCCCTAGTCTCTGGGTAAACACTAGAGCCCCTAGTCTCTGGGTAAACACTAGAGCCCCTAGTTCCTGGGTAAACACTAGAGCTCCTAGTCTCTGGGTAAACACTAGAGCCCATAGTCCCTGGGTAAACACTAGAGCCCCTAGTCTCTGGGTAAACACTAGAGCCCCTAGTCCCTGGGTAAACACTAGAGCCCCTAGACTCTGGGTAAACACTAGAGCTCCTAGTCCCTGGGTAAACAAAAGCAGGAACCCTGGCTTGTTTAACCAGGCCCTAGTCCCTGGGTAGGCCATGTAATCCCTGCATACAAGCCCATGGGCTGGGGCTCTGGGGCTCTGACTGACAACGATAAGAAACAGTGGTGCTGGATTAAGCTCCGCTAAAGAAAAGCAGCTTTGCGCCCGCTTGTGTGTGTGAACAAGCAACTTGGAAACTTGCCCCAAAACTGCTCTTTGTTGTCATTTAACAGGAGATGATTGAAATTAACAAGGATGATGGCTGGCGGTGGCGGAGTAGCCTAATAGATGTTTTGACTGTAGCAGAACACTCAGAGAAAGCCGTGTCAGAGAATGTACGTACTGTACATTATGTCTTGAACTTTGACTTTGAGACCAACTTAAGCATGCTGGTACACATCGTGTGGTGTTGTTGACAATACAATGCAGTCCCGTACAGGGACAGGGCAGGCTAACAGTGAGGGAGTGACTGTGTCCCAAATGGCAACCATTTCCCTATATAGTGCACTACTTTTGACCAAGCCTATAGGGTGCCATTTTGGACGCAGAGGGTGAGACCACACTCTCTCTTTCTCTCTGAGCCTCAGGTAAGAGTTAGCAAACGCTTTAAAAAGGAACAGCAGGAAATGACAGAGAGGCTGCAGATTTTAATATAAACGAGGATAAGGGGCCTTCATCCTCAGAGCTTTGAAGTAGATGGCTGTAAATAAGCCTCAAGTGAAAATGTGTAGGAGCCTATTTTAAGAGGCGGAAACATTTAGAAAATATCAAAAACCTGTTGAATCCCCCGAGGTGTTTATAGCTGTAATTATTCATGCACTTATTTCTTTTCTGCTGGGCGAAGAAGAAGAAGAAGCAGAGTAAAAGACAGGTGTTGTAGAGGAAGTGTGTGTTTTTCTGATTGATATTTTGCCTGTCACACACGCCACTTATAAGACACGCTCCTTGTTTTCCCCCCAATTTGGAGTCCATTAAAGAGATTCCTGAAAGGGGGATGTTCCAACGTCTGCTCCTGAGGTTTCTCTTTTATAGTCATCGACTCAAAATCTCTGTTTCAATGACAGGTTTTATAAAGTTTTTTACAGTTGTGCCACTCACCGAAGAGAGAGGCTCGGCAGTGAGCAGAGCACGTCTCTAATAAACACTCCTGTTCAGTCTTCTAAATATTCCACCAGGAGCCGCTCAGCGCTGCTTGTGTCTTCCTGGGCCCCTGTTTGTGTTTGTCTGCAAGGACTTTACAGGTGGGCTGGGGGTAAGGAGATGGGGGGCACCCAGGTGACTCATTGGCTGACGGGAGCAAACCAAACGGCGGCTCCATTGGTGTTGTTTGCAGAGCCGGGCTGAATGAAGCAGGTGGGAGAGCAGCGTTGTCCCCCATCTAGCCCAGATGCTCAGCTTCTCAGACTGCAGTGAATAAACAATAGGAACATGTTGATCACTCAGGCATGCACAGCACGGGGTTGAAATAGAACACCTTCCTTCTAAGTCTCCACTATGCAAATAGGTGTAAATATAGTCCTGTTTGGGGTTACCAAGCATAACAAAGTAAAGGAACACGAGGTAACCTGCTTTTTACCCATTTGATGTGTAATTATCAAAGCATTGAGTTCTCCAAATTCCAATCTGGAGCCTGTGTTACTGTGTTACTAGGGAACTGTCGTTGTAGACATGTTCATATTGTTTCCTGTTTACCTAATTGAAGTGAAATGACTAGGGTGACCATGTGACATGTGGGAAGCAGGTTTTGTTTCATTTCTTGTTACTGTATTTCACAGTGCCGTCACATGTGGTCTTCATACAGCATCACCTCCCCAGATGAATTTTACAGGATATACATATACAGCCACTAGTTGTTTAGTAAAGGGAGAGAAAACAGTGGTTTTAGATGATTTATGTCAGAGGGTGGTATCGCTTTGATGTTTTAGGATGATGTTTATGAAGAAAAAAAAAGCTGGGCCCTGGAGACACGGGTGGAGGAGATCACCCCTCAGAGGTGTGACGTTCAGGCAGGTTACCATTATTTTCCTGGGCGCTAGCTAGCAGAACACGAGTGAGTGAGTGGAGGCCTCCGTTGTGAATTAAGCCGCTGTTTTCAGCCCGTCCATTGTGATGTAATCTCGTCTATATCATCTGGGCCTGGTTTAGGATAGGAAATCTTCGGTTTTTCTACTTTGAAATAGAAGTGTGTTGGATGATGGGGTGTGACCATTCACAAGCCTGTTTGAGTGTTTGTTGTCCGCTCTCTTGTTGACAGGATGACTGAATGTTCATGAGGATTTGCAATGTGCTCTCTCTCATCTGGCTCTGTAAGAAACTTTACGACCCAGTTTTGCTTGTGTTTCTTCTGTCTTACCCGGCTACAACGGGCTGTACCATGTGTGTTTAGAGCAGGGTGGACATTTCAGCTTGATGTGCTTTCTTTGAGCACGCCTGCTGGGGTGGAATGTTTCACCACAGCATGATACTGTGTCCCTTAATCACTCTCATTTCAGAGTTAGCCGTAGCATCACAGAGTGACATTACTTTATTTTTTTTTAACCCCTAACCCCTATTTTTAACCCCTATTTTACTAGGCAAGTCAGTTAAGAACAAATTCTTATTTTCAATGAAGGCCTAGGAATAGTGGGCTAACTGCCTTGTTCAGGGCAGAACAATAGATTTACCTTGTCAGCTCAGGGCTTCGATCTTGCAACCTTCCGGTTACTAGTCCAACGCTAACCACTAGGCTACCTGCTGCCCACTGACTGACTGTTGCTCCAGGTTTCCCTTGGAATAGGTCAGGATTAACAGTCCTATGCCTTGTAACAGTGAGGAAAGTGATACTGTGTTGGGCTGTGTTGGCCACGCACGTATACTGTGTTCCTGCTACCTATCCAATGTGGATTAGGCATGTTATGAAGGTATGTGTCATGTACGTCACAATGTCAGATTGGGACTATTATGTGTTTGGGGTCTGGGGTATTCTAAATAAGCAATAAGGCCCTGGACACAGCCCTTAGCCGTGGTATATTGGCCATATATCACAAACCCCAGAGGAGCCTTATTGTTATTATAAACTGGTTACCAACTTAACTGGATCAGTAAAACTAAATGTTTTGTCATACCCGTGGTATCCGTGGTATACAGCCCACGGCTGTCAGCCAATCAGCATTCGGGGGCTCGAACCACCCAGTTTATAAATGGTTATAATTAGACCGAAGGGGTAGGGGACAGGAAATGCATAGATTACATAAACAAATTCTGTAACATGATTACAAGCTTTGTAGGTGCCTTTCAAGAGGCCACACAGGAGCACAGCCTTCAGTCACAGTTTGTGCTGCCCACTTCAGCTGTGGTCATGTGACGTTTGTCCCCTGCTGCGAGGGACAGGCCCAGTCGTGGCAAAGCTGAGCGGCAGATCCACACAGCAGCAGGAGTGAACCAGAGCTGAGCGGTGGTGGTGGGTGGGTGGGTGAGGCTGTGGGTAAAGGCTGCTGGTAGATGGGTAGCAGATGTGATCACGCCCATGTGTGCCTTGCCCATGCGGCTGGGGTGGCTCCACTGGGGCTGGGCACTCGCTCATTCAGGGGCCGGGCTGGGTGGGGGTTAGAGGGTGGGCTGGCCAGCCATGGGGGTGGTGGTGATGAGCCGTGGCTTGACCCCAGCAAAGGGAAGGTTAAGCCCAAGGCCTTGTGCCACCACTCCTTGGTTGCATCCCAAATGACACCCTATTCCTGGTCAAAAGTAGTACTAAATAGGTAATGGGTGCCTTGTAAGACCACTTCCAGAGACGTACTACACAGATACTGCACTGGCATTGAAAGTTGCATGTTGAACTGTATTGTGTTGGGGAGACTGTATTGTGTTGGGGTGACTGTATTGTGTAGGGGAGATTGGCATTGAAATCTGTGTTGACATGCCTAGCCATCCAAGAAGAGGCATGTTAGGGTATGTACTGTATCTGTAGCATGTCATCACATAAGGTCATATGTTGTGCTTGACTCCGCGTGTGTTCTGGTAGAGAGCAGGGCAGTTGGAGGGCTGGGGACAGTCAGCCCCATACTTACCAACATTAAAATAACTTAATTTGAAAGGTATTTTATTGAATTATAAAAGTTTGAGTGTTTGGAAGAGAATCTAACTGCCAAAGGGAGTGAAGAAAAGCCCTGTAAATCGTATGGGAACAAAATCCCAAAGAGAGAGAAAGAGAGAAAGATTCTACTCCCATACATACAGGCTGAGCATGGCACAGCGGTCTAAGGTGCTGCAGTGCTTGAGGCGTCACTAAAGATCCGGGTTCAATCCCGGGCTGTGACATCCATGAGGCGATGCACAATTGGCCCAGCGTCGTCCGGGTTAGGGAAGGGTTTGGCTGGCCAGGATGTCCTTGTCCCATCACGCTCTAGCAACTGGGGAGAAAAGGGGGTAACATTTATTTGTATTTTTAAAGACAGGCTGAACATTTCTCCAATTACAACAGCTGTCCTATTTGTCTTTCATGAGTGGAATGAATTAGTTAGTTTATTTTTCCATCCCTGACTCCAAAGGGTAACTCAATCAGTCTTTGTTCAACATTAATAGTAATGTCCCATAACATTTTCATCTAGCATCTCTTACAATCTTATATCCACCCATTACCATGTTTATTTCAGTTTTGTGCCTTCACAATGTTTCTGAAACAATGTTTAGATAAGGAAAGGATAATCGTCCGCACATTGTGAACTTCATTCCACTGTGTGTAGAAGACAATGAAATGAGTATATATGCCCGCCTGGATTGTTTTCCAAGGTGAGACTGTGGTTTGTTTGAAGCAGCGTTGAGCTGTATCATTCCTGTAGGTCTCAGTCTCAGACAGTCCCTGAAGAGTAAGCTGATATGTTTTGTCAGAGCCGGTTCCTCGTGTGTGTACTCATCCCTGAGACAGGGGCCCGGAGATAATGATGCACTTCCTACTGCAGGCAGGGAGGGCTCCCAAACACACACAGCCATATAAAAGCAGCTGTGTGAAAGAGAGAGAAAGAGCTAGAAAGAGAGAGAGAGAAAGAAAGAGAGAAAGAAACGACGTAACCAAAGTTAATTTCTACTCTTTTCTTTTTCTCTTTTTCCTAGACTGGGAAGCACACATTCCTACAAACACACACACTTTAGATGGGGGTGTCTTTAGAGAGAGTAGGTGGGTGTGGTGGTAGTTACTGAGGCAATGCTATTGTGAGCATGTAAAAGACATTTCATCTCAGAGCCGGAGCCTCAGTCGCTCTACCAGTTAAACAAGAGGCATCCCAGTTCCGCCGAGCTGCTCACTGCCTTCCTTTCAAATGTTATGGAATGTGGTTTTCTCTGTGGTTTTCCCTCTATGATCGTCTGGAGCCAACTGGAAACCATTTCATGTTGAAAAATAGGGCTTTACTTATGGGATCGAGAGCAAGGTCTTTGTAGATATCAAACAAGCTGAGGCGAAGGAAAAAATGAATATCTCGCTTCAAAAAATAGCATCAACATTTTAATAGTGGACATGAAAGTTATTAACGTAACGCTCCACCATTTCAGCCTGAACTGCAGAGCTCTGCCACGGAGCTGTGCTTTAGTGCCTGAGTTTAAAGGGAGGTTGTAAGGGAACAACTGTGTGTAGTGGATACAGAGGGTCTGCGTACCAAATGGCACCCTATTCACTCGAGCCTCTAGTCAAAAGTAGTGCACTATATAGGGAATAGGGTGCCATTTGGGACGCAGGCTGTGTGCTGTGGATACAGAGGGAGACCCTTCCTGCCTCAGATGTAATGATGCCTGTGTGAAGTCCCTCCCACTCACCTCTGTCACACCTCTGAATGTTGCTGTCTGAGTTAGGAAACATTTTGGTTCACATTTAGGATGTCAGACCTAGTTCACATATCACTGTAGTTTGGGACATTGATGTGCAGGTTTTATAGCGTTAATGTGTGTGTGTGCGTGTGTGTTTTTATGTGGGTGTGTGTGTGCGTATGTGTGTATTAGTGTGTGCGTAGGCATTGTGGTGGCTGGGCCTCTGACATACATCCTGTATATCAATGCCAAGGCGAAGAGCTTGTGTGAATACAGTGATGGTGATGTGTAGTGTGGTTAGACAACTGATCTACCCTGTGTTAGTGTGTGTGTTAACGTATATGCATGCGGAAAACACTCAACATAGACAGTGAGGGAGGTAGGATAGAGAGAGCATAAAACAAGCCTCTTTCTGTCCTCTCCTTTCTCTCAGCACCTTATCTGATTTCTAGAGGGGGAGTAAAGAGAGGGAGTGTGCCGCAGAGCGCTAGCGGAAGAGAGTTCGCAGTAAACAATGAGAAGCCAGTAACCGCGTGTGCACCTGGTACACCTCACTGCGAACGACTTGAAACAGTCAGAGGCACCTTCGCAGCACCTTAACCATTTCACGGCCGTCCACGGCAAGCAGCACACAAGGAACAACCGTAACCTTAATTCGTTAAGGCAGAGACCACAGCGTAACTCCCCTGTCAGGCACACCCCAACCGTCCTACAGCCCAACACACAGCCCAGCCCAACACACAGCCCAGCCCAACACAGTAACTAACTAACGCCTCTCTCTGGTCACTTACACTGTCATATTGTAAACAGAAGTCTTTGATTGTGCGAGTCAAATCAAATCAAATTTTATTTGTCACATGCGCTGAATACAAATGCTTATTTCCAAGCCCTTAACCAACAATGCAGTTTTAAGAAAAATAGAGTTAAATAAACAAAAGTTTAAATTTTCTTAAGTTATAATAAAATAACAATAATGAGGCTATATACAGGGGGTACCGGTACCGAGTCTGTCTGATCATTGTGTTCCTCCCTTTATCCTATCTAAAGATTAAATATAAGAAGGGTCCGTTCGTGCAGTTAACTAATGTTTAAAATGCATTGGGAGAGCATGTGTGTATTAGCAGAAAGGAAACACTCATAAGCAGATGCCATGATGACTAAGAGAGAGAGAGAGAGCACTGTTGTGTTCCTGGAGGAATAGGCCGCTCACTGTGGTTGGCTGTCTTTTCAGAATGGAAGACAGAGTGGGTGGTCTTTATCAAGTCAAACTGACTGGAAGCGCAGAGGACGTTGCGTCCCAAATGGCACCTATTCCCTACATAATGCAGTACTTTTGATCAGGGCCCTGGCCCCTATATAAGGAATAGGGTGTCATTTGGGAACCCATCGACTCCCTGGCGTTTTATGCTCCCCTTGCTCCATCTCAGCAGCTAGTCGTATTAGAATGAGATCATTGTGACAGAGGACCCAGGGCCCCCTCTCCTCTCTCTGTGGTCCAAGTCTCAAAGGGACGCCATCGTCGTCCTACTTCTATCCTCTCTGGGTTTTTTTGTAGAAAGAGGGCTCCAAGTTAATGTGCCAAAATGTTGTCTTCATTAAAAGCAGAGAGCCATCCCAGCTCAAATATATGTCCCTTCTCATTAATTCAAGACAACATTTTTGTTGAGGGGAAACAAAGGTGATGACTGTTGATTTTTTTTGGGGGTTCATTTTAGGAAGGAAGAAAGTCTCCAAAGTCACTTTTGCCGGTAGTACAGTCAGCTTCTAATGCGAAGTTTAGAAGTGGATATGAGTGTAATGTTATTTAATAGGCCTAACTTAACTAATATAATAAACAACTGTTTATTATTATTATTTCTTAAAACCTGACAACTTTTAAAGCATTTGTTTCAGGGCATCTTTTGTTAGATGTGATTCTGGGTTACTTCTGCAGTCATTTTACCAGAGGGAGCTGCCTTAAAGGGAGTTGCATGGGCGACATGGATGAGAACATAGGCTAATCAGCACAGCACATCTTAAACTGATTTATATTGATGAGAAAAAGATGCCACTGTTCCATGGCTGCTGTGTGTGTGTGTCAGTATTGTGCAGAATGTGCACGTAGCATAGGGCAGGTCCTATTCCCTATATAGTGCACTACTTTTGACCAGGGCCCATAGGACACCATTTCGGACACAGACGATATTTTCACTATGAAACTACTGTACCATGAGATAAAATGCTTGAAGAAACGACTTTCCTCTATAAGACGTGTCAATGTGATTGTGATCTCTGGTATTTGTATTACCCAGTAAATGTTACCTTTCTGATTTACTGAATACTGTGCTTTGTTGCTAGGAAGTTGTGTTAAGAATAGATTCCAGGTACACTGTAGATGGTTTTGTCTGCAGCTTGTCTGTGTGTCTCGCTCATCTCATTCTGTACAGTTGTGCGAGGGTAAACCTCTCGTGGTTTACCATGGAAAATAAAGCACAGGTTTGTTAGTGTGTGTCACCTGAGCAACACGACACAGAAGTTCCTCAACAGGGCGCAGGGCAACGGAAACTTTTCAGGGGTCCGACCCGCTCTGTCTCAACTGCATCTTTCCTACTGCGGCTGTCACAAATGGAGCAAAATGTCCCAAAATCTGTTTTTTAACCTTTACAGGTAGCTACATTTTTTTAAACCCAGTTGTCAGGTACATTATTCTCTCTTCGACCTCACCATCCCAGGAGCTGTGAACCCTCAGCTCTGAATGAAGAACTGAATTAGAGGCAGTGAATACAAAAGTTCCTTAAATTCAGAGTTTTTTTAAGTTCAGAAGGGAACACTTCATGTATAAGAAGGCAACAATGTCAGATATTAGATTTGTGGCATTGTGCTGTGGTCATGTTTTGTTTCCAGGAATGGGGAGTCTTAGCTGCGTGATGGATAATGAGATGTGAGGAGGGAGCGATAGGTCTGTGTCGGCACCATGCCCTCTCCCCAGCAGCCTCCCTCCCAGCACATCCCACATCCCAGGCGCAGTAGCAGGGAGGGAAGGGAGGGAAGCCTGCCTGGAAGGAGCAGGTTCGGCCGGCGGTACCGAGGCGCACACACTCGTCTTTTCCATGTTTCTTTTGGATTGCGATGAAACGAGGCCAGGGGACATATCTACGGCTGCATCTGAGGACCACACTGTTGCCGTAAATCTGGGAGGCTGCTTCTGGTTAGTGTCTTGGCTCCGCCAAACCCCACGCTGGAAGACGAGAGTCAGGGAGCAATTATGGGATGCAGCAGCGGCCGGGGAGCTAACTCGGGGGGAGCAGTGTTCACGTGCAACCGCATATTTACATTACAAATCATTGCCAAACAATTCACCCGACCGCAGGACAAATAAGGCCCATTGTTTCAGAAGGGATGGAATGAGTGCACAGGGTTGTGCCAGACCATGTTCTAGCCATGCAGTACCTTCCGGCCCTCTCAGCAACAATTTTAGGTTGAGATTGAGAGAGGCAGAGCAAAGGAGAAGGGCCCTGCATGGAACTTTATTTTGGGGTGAAAATTACACAGTGAGGAGGCTTACTATGTTATTTGTACAGATGATCGATTGCCCAATACCACCCTCTTGCTAGGCAGCTTGGCAGCGTCCCCAGAATCACTGGCAACCATGTTCTCTAGAAAACCCGGGTGGAGCGGAGGGGAGCGTTCAGGCCAAGCGGCCCGGGCCGGTAGGAGTAACCCAGTGATGACAGTGGTTCTCTGTGATGCTGTGCCGCAGGGGGGCCCCTAGGGCTGGGAGTGCTGCTCTGTGGTTGTGCCCTCGCTGGGTTGGCTCATTGCTGGCTCTCACAGAGCTCTGCTGACTCCTGGCTCCTAGCACACTGACTGCTGCTGGAGAAGCTGACTCTTTCAGAAGTGGCCAGTCATATGGCACTATGGGCCCTGGTCAAAAGTAGTGCACTATATAGGGAATAGGGTTCCATTTGGGATGCACACAGTGTGAGTCACTCCTTTTACACAGAGCTCTGGGGAGAAGCTGGACTGTCTGCCTTCACTCACTGGACCGTACTGAGCTTTCTACCATGCAAAACTGTAATCAGTAACTGCTCAGAATCAAAACTTTGCACAGCGAACTCTGTCTTGTCTATAGTGTCTTAGCATCCGTCACTTCCAATGATGCACTCAGTGTGTAGTGGTGCCTGGAGAAGTGGGTATACTCAAATTTTGCCATTCATTTCCCAAATGGCCCGCCCGGCAAAGAAATGGCACCCTGTGTGAAAATGTCTGTACTCTGAATGACCTAAATTATAAATCCCATATTGGTCTTTCACAGCTAATAGTAGGCATACTATTGAAATAGATAATTGAGGCTGTCAATTGATTCAGAAATTCACAGGTTTCTGATAATAATTTTTAAAAATCTGGTTTTCGCTGTAAGGTCACACTTTTCTAATAGAAAAACAACACAATTGAATATTCTAAGTCTGCAAAAATGCTTAAACCACATCAGGAGACCACTTTTGAGGTCTGTAAAAAATCTAGAAATAATTTTTTTTGAATTTAGTTAGCCTTTAATTGAAGTGTGCACTGTTTGGTTACCGGTGTTTCTGTAACGCACATGATATGGAGTTTGCAAAAAAATGCCCACTGGATTGATGCAAATAATCATGATATCATTCTGCCAGGTAGGCATAGGCTACTTTGTAGCTAGTTAACATTTAATTGAGATGGTTTTTGGGAAAGCCTTTCCATCTACCAGAAGACGGTTAGGCCTATTATTAGCGTCTATATTTTTCCTGTTCCTTAATCGTTTTAAACCTGGACGTTGTACTTTATATTATGAGGCATGCCAAGCCAAAATCTGACCATAGAAATGTTGAGTGAAATAGTTTATAAACATTTCCTCTGATATTTCCATCTATGTCCAAGAAACAGGTCGTATGTTGCACATTTTAGAACATCGTTTTCCTACAAATTGCATTTTGGACCATTCAGGCGTAGGCCTACCGCCGTGTGCACACTGCTGTGATTAAAATGGGAAGAACTAATAGTTTATCAACATTTTAAGCTGAACATTGTGATCTGTTCCATCAGCCGTATTAATTGATATGGCATATACCTCCACTACACTACTTTGATACTCATCAGTGGGGATTAAGAAGTGAGTGTAGGCAACGCCCACTGAAAGACAGTGGTTATACTGCATATACCTGCATATACCCTCCACTACACTGCATATACCCTCCACTACACTACTGGATGCACTGATCTGAAGCTGGGAATCCCCTCAGTCTCTAAATCAGTGAGGATCATCAGCAGCATCTCTCTCTGAGGACGGCGGTGGATAGATGTGATTGATGTAGCTTGTCTTCTAATGCAACATAGACAGCCAATCGAGGGTTAAAGCTCTCCCAACATGCTGAGGATGGGGATGGGATGACTCCTCTCTAGGTCTTTGAGTTCCACAAGATGAAAGGAATAGCCTGAACATCAAATCAATACTAGCATCAATGGGAACATCTCCTGGAGATTAAAGACACACAGAGATGGAGAGCCGGGTGCTAATAGTGTACAAGGGCAGGCAAATAGAAAGGCTTTAATTGATGTGTGATGTGTATGGGGTGGATGATACAGAAGTGGGGGGCGAAGGTGGTATAATGGTACGTTGCAGACACACTCCCTCGTGACGAGCAGCGAACCCTCAGAACGAGCTGTGTGTCCGGTCGGTGTAGCGGTGCCATTGATCTCTTTAATCAATTGATCTGGCTCTCTCGCTCCACTCAAAATGCATTAAGGTTCCACTCTATGTACCTTTATAGCTCTGTTTGGTTGGTGGCCTGTTTTTATGCTATTATTTGGTATAAAATTATGAGGATTTTCTGAGTGTTCAATGTGTAGATTTTCTATTACAAATTAGATTTTGTAATAAGAATTGTTGGTTATAAGACATGGTGAAGATGAAAAATAGTCCACTCTTCTGCATAGCCCAAGCCTATTTCTGCTGTAACTAACTTTTATGGATAGTCAAATACATTTGTAGATTTAGTAACGAAGACGAGAGGCGACATTCTTAATCTTGACTGAGTTCAATATGATCTTCTCTGGCTTTAAATGCAATATGATTAGGGACATTACTGGCTCATGTGCTCACTGGATAAAACAGAGACATTAAATTCCAAGGAGTTATCAGTAGGTAGTGTCACCTTTGCTTTGTGTGTGGTCTGGCTTTTCTCTGTGTTGCTCTGAAGTCTGCTCATTCTCCTCAGAGTTGTTGTTTTATGTGGAGCATTAAGAACAGAAAGGTTTTACTAAATCCCTTGATAATGAGTCAGTCTATGAAATAACACATATGGAATCATGTAGTAACCAAAAAAGTGTTAAACAAATCAAAAGTGCAAAAATTCTGCATTTTGACATGTATATCCGTCAACCCAAAGTTTAGCCCAAATTTCACCATCATTGTAAAGCCTTAGTGATTCATTTACATCTGTCTCTCATTTTAAGGTTAACCCTGTTACATGAGGTTAACCCTGTTACGTGAGGTTAACCCTGTTACGTGAGGTTAACCCTGTTACGTGAGATTAACCCTGTTACGTGAGGTTAACCCTGTTACGTGAGGTTAACCCTGTTACGTGAGATTAACCCTGTTACGTGAGGTTAACCCTGTTACGTGAGGTTAACCCTGTTACGTGAGGTTAACCCTGTTACGTGAGGTTAACCCTGTTACGTGAGGTTAACTCTTGTTTTAATGAAACATTGAACATCTAATAGTCAAATCATAGAGTAAAAACAGGTGAGATGGTTCTACTTTTTTTTTGCCATTTTCTGGTGTTTTGTGGTGGAAAACTGAACAGGTCAAGCATAACACGTTACCCATAGATAGACAGGCTAGAAATGTTTTCACAAAAATGTTTTTGTGAAGCTTGCATTCAGTTGCCACTCCCTCCCTGTTGCACATAACAAGCTTCCATTCTCCCTGTCACAAGGGGATTTACGTCTGATTGAAGAAGAACTCGTCAATCCAGTTACGGTCAACCCTGTTACTTTATTCAGCACTTAATATACTCATTTATAATGTTTTACCTTATCAGATGGAATATGTGCTCTTCATGGCAATACATTTTTTTTATTGCCAAGTTACACCTCTCAAAAGGCACCGCATTGGTCGACTGACCCAGATGCTCTTATCCGTA
Source organism: Brachymystax lenok tsinlingensis (assembly GCA_030435695.1). Lineage (NCBI taxonomy): Eukaryota > Metazoa > Chordata > Actinopteri > Salmoniformes > Salmonidae > Brachymystax > Brachymystax lenok. The sequence continues at coordinate 40,011,850 of CM059792.1, read as the reverse complement.
AGCACTTACAGTTAGTGTATTCATCTTAAGTTTGCTAGGTGAGACAATCACATATCACAGTCAAATATACAGGATACGAACATTCCATTTTAGCTAAACAATGGATATATAGCATTGTGCAACAAAACCCATTTTAATACACATCGAAAATCTATTAATTAAATATCAGAGAACAGTAATATTTTAGACACACATGAAGGTACCCATAAGCAATAACTTCTGATGAAAAAACACAAATGTGAAAAATTTGTCTAAATAGAGTTTCAGAACGAATATTTCATGGTAAAACCGTCACATTAAAATGCAAATCTAAATGGTTTATTGTCACATACACCGGATAGCTGCAATAAAATGTGTTAGTTGATGGTTTATATTTAGGTTAATGTTTTACAGCTTTGTCATTCAATTTTGTATTTTTTAAATCATCTTATCTTTACATGTGATAAGGCCACACAGAGGGCCAGAGAGAATTACAGACAACTGTGATCATCTGAAGTACCCTAAAACGCCACTAGATGTCATGTGATAAAATTCCATAAAATCCTTAAAAGTTAACAAAAATCTGTTTGTTTACTGGTAAACTTTGAAAGATACCAGCTGAATGCATGAATGTGGTGATGATCCTTTGACAGACCAAAGGTTTTTCATGATCCCCATTCCCCAATTCAATGGTTTGGGGGCCTTCCATGTACTCAACATAGCTTCTAAAACCTGAACTGACACTAGTTATCTAGCACAAAAGCCACTATATGCCTTTGCGAAACTATGAAAACTGCTGAAATACTGTATGCATCACTTTGACTAACTTGTCATAACTACTCACCAAACATATTCCTAATCTGGAGTGATGTCAGGCGATGTTTTTTTCCGCTCATATGAAAATGGGAACAGTATGTCGGGCCCAGCTAGGTGGAGTTCTGGTTAGCAAATATACAAGGCATTCCAAAATAGACGGAACCCACAGGACAAGGCTCCTTCAAGCTGGCTTCTTCTCGGTTGAGTTCGAATGATATCTGTGGCCACATCAGAGCGTTGGGCCCTGTGATATCTGAGCCTGGTGGCTTAAATCGGAATGGCTGGTGGATTTAAAGCCTAACATGAGTTCCAGCTCTGGGAGACTGGTCAATAATCTAACGCTCGTTCAATAACAAACCATTAGCCTTCCAGGCAGGCTCACAGCACATTTTTTAACGGTCCCATTTCCACAGAGGGAACTAGCTCTCTCTCTCTTTCTCTCTCTCTTTCTTTCAGTTTCTTTCTCTCTCAACTTGCGTCGCCGTTCTCTCCTCACTCAAAGGATTGAGCAAACAAACAGCAGGGGTTTGAGTCTCAAATCTATAATTAAAACCAGCGAAGGTGGCAGTAGCGTTGTTTGGCAATGCATATCCGTGCGTATTGCTTATGGTCTAGATTCCAAACTATCTGCGCTAATGTTGCTAATTTGTAGAAAGCTCTTGTTGATACAAGTCAGATGGCCACATCTAAATAACTACCTAGCAAGATGATGAAGAAACAATTGTATTTACTTAGCATAATCCCATACTGCCTTTGCCAGACCATAGACAAATGTTTAGCTAGCTATTGTTATTATGTTCGCTCGCTAGCACAACATAGCTATCTAGCTAAGGACATTGCACTAACTAGCCAGCTAACGCAGGTAGCTGTTTCATGACAACTAGCTAATCCATTATGATTTAATTACAGTATAATGTCAATATTAGCTTTTGCTTAGCTAGCTTGGAGGAAGTATTTAGTGTTTTGTGCATTGCGTCTATGCACTTAACTAGCTACCATCCAATAGCCTACATTGCAAATGAAGTGTGACTGGCTCACCCGTGGATGTACGGCGAAAATGCCTTCTTTTTTAAAAATGTTTAGTTGGCATCCCCACGTGGAGGTTCGTGCTCTCTGATTCGTGCTCTCTGAAGTCAAGTTGTTGGCTACTGACAAGCATAGTGATTCTGCAAGTAGAATCGGTAGGTTTGTCGCTACCGGGTCCGCACACAGCAGGTACTGCTTTTTTGTTCTCGCAAGAGAAGGAACGCCTTCCCACAGGAACGCCCTCCTAAATCTGTCGGCAGTCTATCAGCAGTGAGATTCAAGGTGTGTTTAATGCTTAACAAACCGTCAAGACGCTTCTTAGGAATCAAATTAAATACAAGGAACGACATGCTCAAAACTTTATAGGGTTTGCCAATGAGTTCTAAACCTTTAATCAATGTATATGTAGTGTATCAAGCATAGGGTTTGATCATATTGGTAGGGCAATGAATAGATACAGTACGTCCAAGGTCTTACTTCAGGAGAATCCAGGGGTTTAGGATGTTTCTCAACAGGAGGTTCCTCACAGGCTTAAGTTTAGGTTTAATTAAGTCACATTAAGTGGTTTGATGATGCAGCAGCACACTCACACCCAGTTTAAATGTTCCGGCTGCTGAGTGGAGCTCCACCTCATCTCCTCTGTCTGTCCGGGATCAGCAGACTATGCTTCAGAACAGGGCAGTGCTCTCTCTCTCTCACACACACACTCAGGGCTGAGAACTGAAAGGAGTGAGTCGGCACAGAGCGTGCCTCATGGCCTAGCTGCGGACGGCACACATAGTGCAGGGGCGGTAACCATGGGAACGGCATGCCTTGTTCCTGGTGCCACGGGCAGGCATGTAGAGACCCCAGCCCAGCAGGTGGGCTCTGAGAGAGAGGAGTGGGCTGGGGCCTGTATGGAGGGAGGTGGGGGGTAGGAGGCATGGAGAGAAGAGGAGGAGGGAGGGGGGCATATCCACTGGAATAACTTCAGCCACATGGGCAAATAAATTTTATCAGACAGACTAAATTATGGTATGAAAGGAGAGAATCCCCTCCATCCAGAGATCCATCCACTATCTCTGGATGGATGATGATTGATAGATAGATAGATAGATAGATAGATAGATAGATAGATAGATAGATAGATAGATAGATAGATAGATAGATAGATAGATAGATTTACATACACTTAGGTTGGAGTCATTTAAAGTCATTTTTCAACCCCTACACACATTTCTTGTTAACAAACTATAGTTTTGGCAAGTCGGTAAGGACATCTTCTTTGTGCATGACACAAGTAATTTTTCCAACAATTGTTTACAGACAGATTATTTCACTGAATCACAATTCCAGTGGGTCAGAAGTTTACATACACTAAGTTGACTGTGCCTTTAAACAGCTTGGGAAATTCCAGATAATTATGTCATGACTTTAGAAGCTTCTGATAGACTAATTGACATCATTTGTGTCAATTGGAGGTGTACCTGTGGATGTATTTCAAGGCCTACCTTCAAACTCAGCGCCTCTTTGCTTGACATCATGGGAAAATCAAAAGAAATCAGCCAAGACCTCAGAAAAATTATTGTAGAACTCCACAGGTCTGGTTCATCCTTGGGAGCAATTTCCAAATGCCTGAAGGTACCACGTTCATGTGTATAAACAATAGTACGGAAGTATAAACACCATGGGACCACGCAGCGGTCATACCGCTCAGGAAGGAGACGCGTTCTGTCTCCTAGAGATGAACGTACTTTGGTGCGAAAAGTGCAAATCAATCCCAGAACAACAGCAAAGGACCTTGTGAGGATGCTGGAGGAAACAGGTACAAAAGTATCTATATCCACAGTAAAACGAGTCCTATATCGAAATAACTTGAAAGGCCACTCAGCAAGGAAGAAGCCACTGCTCCAAAACCGCCTTAAAAAAAGCCAGACTACGGTTTGCAACTGCACATGGGGACAAAGATCGTACTTTTTGGAGAAATGTCCTCTGGTCTGGTGAAACAAAAATGTAACTTTTGGCCATAATGACCATCGTTACGTTTGGAGGAAAAAGGGGGATGCTTGCAAGCCGAAGAACACCATCCTAACCGTGAAGCACGGGGGTAGCAGCATCATGTTGTGGGGGTGCTTTGCTGCAGGAGGGACTGGTGCACTTCACAAAATAGATGGCATCATGAGAAGGAAAATTATGTGGCTATATTGAAGCAACATCTCAAGACATTAGTTAAAGTTAAAGCTTGGTCGCAAATAGGTCTTCCAAATGAACAATGACCCCAAGCATACTTCCAAAGTTGTGGCAAAATAGCTTAAGGACAACAAAGTCAAGGTATTGGAGTGGTCATCACAAAGCCCTGACCTTAACCCTATACAAAGCCCTGACCTCAACCCTACAGAAAATTTGTGGGCAGCACTGAAATAGAATGTGCGAGCAAGGAGGCCTACAAACCTGACTCCGTTACACCAGCTCTGTCAGGAGGAATGGGCCAAAATTCACCCAATTTATTGTGGGAAGCTTGTGGAAGGCTAGCCGAAACATTTGACCCAAGTTAAACAATTTAAAGGCAATGCTACCAAATGCTAATTGAGTGTATGTAAACTTCTGACCCACTGGGAATGTGATGAAAGATATAAAAGCTGAAATAAATCATTCTCTCAACTATTATTCTGACATTTCACATTCTTAAAATAAAGTGGTGATCCTATCTGACCTAAGACAGGGAATTTTTACTAGGATTAAATGTCAGGAATTGTGAAAAACAGAGTTTAAATGTATTTTACTAAGGTGTATGTAAACGTCCGACTTCAACTGTAGATACTGTAGATAGATAGATAGATAGATAGATAGATAGATAGATAGATAGATAGATAGATAGATAGATAGACCTTTGCAATTTTCCTATTTTGTTGCCTTACAACCTGGAATTAAAATGGATTTTTAGAGGGTTGTATCATTTGATTTACACAACATGCCTACCACTTTGAAGATGCAAAATATATTTTCTTGTGAAACAAACAAGAAATAAGACAAAAAAAATGGAAAGCGTGCACAACTATTCACCCCCCCTCCCCAAAGTCAATACTTTGTAGAGCCACATTTTGCAGCAATTACAGCTGCAAGTCTCTTGGGGTATGTCTCTATAAGCTTGGCACATCTAGCCACTGGGATTTTTGTCCAATCTTCAAGGCAAAACTGCTCCAGCTCCTTCAAGTTGGATGGGTTCCACTGGTGTACAGCAATCGTTAAGTCATTCCACAGATTTTCAATTGGATTGAGGTCTGGGCTTTGACCATTCCAAGACATTTAAATGTTTCCCCTTATACCACTGTATTTCCCCTTATACCAGTGTTGGTTTAGCAGTATGCTAATTCTGACCAGTTTCCTAGTCCCTGCCGATGAAAAACATCCTCAGAGCATAATGCTGCCACCCCCATGCTTCACTGTGGGGATGGTGTTTTCAGGATGATGTGAGGTGTTAGGTTTGCGCCAGACATAGCGTTTTCCTTAATGGCCAAAAAGCTCAATTTTAGTCTCATCTGACCAGAGTATCTTCTTCCATATGTTTGTGGAGTCCCCCACGTGCCTTTGGGCGAACACCAAAAGTGTTTGCTTATTTTTTTCTTTAAGCAATGGCTTTTTTCTGGCCACTCTTACGTAAAGCCCAGCTCTGTGGAGTGTATGGCTTATAGTGGTCCTATGGATAGATACTCCAACCCTGAAGGAGCTGAAAAGCTCCACAGGGAGATTATCTTTGGTCTCTTTGTTGCATCTCTGGTTAATGCCCTCCTTGCCTGGTCTGTGAGTTTTGGTGGGCGGCTCTCTCTTGGCAGGTTTGCTGTGGTGCCATATTCTTTCCATTTTTTAATAATGGATTTAATTGTGCTCCGTAGGAGGTTCAAAGTTTCAGATATTTTTTTATTGCCCAACCCCGATCTGTACTTCTCCACAACTTTGTCCCTGGCCTGTTTGGAGAGCTCCTTGGTTTTCATAGTGCCGCTTGCTAGGTGGTGGCCCTTGCTTAGTGGTGTTGCAGACTCTGGGGCCTTTCAGAACAGGTGTATATATACTGAGATCATGTGACAGATCATGTGACACTTAGCTTGCACACAGGTGGACTTTATTAAACTAATTCTGTGACTTCTGAAGGTAATTGGTTGCACCAGATCTTATTTAGGGGCTTCATAGTAAAGGGGGTGAAAACATATGCACACACCACTTTCTATTTTTATTTTTGACAAGTTATTTTTTTAATTTCACTTCACCTATTTTGTGTATGTCCATTACATGAAATCCAAATAAAATTCTATTTAAATTACAGGTTGTAATGCAACAAAATTGGAAAAATGCCAAGGGGGTGAATACTTATGCAAGGCACTGTAGATAGATAGATATATACTGTAAATAGATATATAGATAGATACTGTAGATAGATAGATAGATAGATAGATAGATATACTGTAGATAGAAAAATAGATAGATACTGTAGATAGATATATAGATAGATAGATACTGTAGATAGATACTATAGATAGATACTGTAGATAGATAGATATATAAATAGATATTATAGATAGATATATAAATATATACTGTAGATATATATATAAATGGATACTGTAGATAGAAGTATAGATAGATACTGTAGATAGATACTGTAGATAGATAGTCAAAGTCAAAGTCAAAGTCACCATTATTAGTCAGTTGTACAACCGAATGCCTTCAACCGAAATGTGTCTTCCGCATTTAACCCAACCCCTCTGAATCAGAGAGGTGCGGGGGGCTGCCTTTAATCGACATCCACGTCTTTGGCGCCCGGGGAACAGTGGGTTAACTGCCTTGTTCAGGAGCAGAACGACAGATTTTTACCTTGTCAGCTCGAGGATTTGAACTTGCAGCCCTCCGGTTACAAGTCCAACGCTCTAACCACTAGGCTACCTGCCGGCACTAGATAGGCAGGTAGCCTAGTGGTTAGAGCGTTGGACTTGTAACCGGAGGGTTGCAAGTTTGAATCCCCGAGCTGACAAGGTAAAAATCTGTCATTGAACAAGGCAGTTAACCCACTGTTCCCCGGGTGCTGTAGACGTGGATGTCGATTAAGGCAGCCCCCCGCACCTCTCTGATTCAGAGGGGTTGGGTTAAATGTGGAAGACACATTTCAGTTGAAGGCATTCGGTTGTACAACTGACTAATAAGTAGATCAATAGATACTATAGATATGTAGATAGATAGATACTGTAGATATATAAATAGATACTGTAGGTAGAAATATAGATAGATACTGTAGATAGATACTGTAGATAGATAGGACTTGGGCGTGTGTAGCTGCCTAAAAGCCGTTCCATGGTGAAGGAAGTTTCTGATGAACTCCACCAACGGAGTGGAGCAGAGACCAGGCTTGCATAGTTGCGTGCCTTTATTTGTCAGCTGAAATCCATACTTTTTAAATAAACGTTAATCAAATACAACCACCGACTGTTTGCTCATTGCTTATGCTCTTAGATGGCAACTCAGCGCAAATGCACATGTGCCAATTGAATCTCAACAAGGAAATAGACTGTGGTTGTATGGATTTCAGCAAACAAAGAATGGCAAGCAAATACAGAGGACAAACATAGGTACAAGGTAAGCATTTCATAATTATAATTTTTTTATTATTCACCATGGGCAAATCAATGTAGCCAGAGCTAAGTTCGACAAAGCCTGTCTCTGCTCCACTCCGTTAGGTAGAGTTAATCAGAAACTTCCTTCACAATGAAATGGAGTCTAGTTAGCTAGGGTGTGTGCGGATTGTTTGTGCTGGTTTTGAATGGATTGATCCGTTGATTTTAGCAATAGCCATTGAAATGAGCAGCTGAAAGCAGAATCAGGAACAGGGTAGATTTCATCAAGGGTGGTGGGTCTCGTTTCAATGGCTTATCAGCACTAGTTTGTTTGTGCCTCTATGAAGAACAGGGAGTTCAGGGTTGAGTTAGACAGTCAGCTAGACAGACAGTGTTCATATTCATCAGCAGTAAAGTGCAGGGTGTTGAGAGCTCCGCTGTAATAAGTGTGACAGCTAAATGTTATTGAAGAATGTTCTGATTGGTCACTTGCCTCAGGCCTCTTTTGTCAACAAATTATCTGTTCATCTCACTTCACTGGTGGGGGAGAACCAACCCCTCTTCCTTATTTACTTACTCCTCCTTCCTCACTTCCCCTCCTCTATCACCCTCCTCTATCATCCTCCTCTATCATCCTCCTCTATCACCCTCCTCTATCACCCTCCTCTATCATCCTCCTCTATCACCCTCCTCTATCACCCTCCTCTGTCACCCTCCTCTATCACCCTCCTCTATCATCCTCCTCTATCACCCTCCTCTATCACCCTCCTCTATCACCCTCCTCTATCATCCTCCTCTATCACCCTCCTCTATCACCCTCCTCTGTCACCCTCCTCTATCACCCTCCTCTATCACCCTCCTCTATCATCCTCCTCTATCACTCTCCTCTATCACCCTCCTCTGTCACCCTCCTCTATCACCCTCCTCTATCATCCTCCTCTATCACCCTCCTCTGTCACCCTCCTCTATCACTCTCCTCTGTCACCCTCCTCTGTCACCCTCCTCTATCATCCTCCTCTATCATCCTCCTCTATCATCCTCCTCTATCACTCTCCTCTATCATCCTCCTCTATCACCCTCCTCTGTCAACCTCCTCTATCACCCTCCTCTATCATCCTCCTCTATCATCCTCCTCTATCAACCTCCTCTATCATCCTCCTCTATCACCATCCTCTATCATCCTCCTCTATCATCCTCCTCTATCACCCTCCTCTATCACCCTCCTCTATCACCCTCCTCTATCACTCTCTTCTATCACCCTCCTCTATCACCCTCCTCTATCATCCTCCTCTATCATCCTCCTCTATCATCCTCCTCTATCACCCTCCTCTGTCACCCTCCTCTATCACCCTCCTCTATCATCCTCCTCTATCATCCTCCTCTATCATCCTCCTCTATCACCCTCCTCTATCATCCTCCTCTATCATCCTCCTCTATCATCCTCTATCATCCTCTTCTTTGACAGAAAGAAGAGGCTCATCTCTATTCTCAAATCAGAGGTGTGGAGCTCTCTGACTAGACAGATAGACTTCAGAGACATTCACATTGCTTTGTTAGTAAACACGGGAAAGAAGAGTATACCATTTACACTTTATAGACTGATTCATGGCACGGGAACTTGGGGTGGAGTTTACACAATTCGATCATGTCATTCTGAGGGGAAGTGTTGAGATGTCTGAACTGAAAGTGACCTCTTGCACTGAAACAGTTACCACTTCCATACGATGACAAATGTTGTCCAAAGTTCAGAGTGGAAGTACAGTGGCACCCCCCCAACCCCTATCAAAGACACTCCTCTTCTCCCAGTCCTTTGATGTTCCCACCATTTAATAAAGAGCCCAATAAGTGGTGTGTAGAGTAGAGGACACTCTGGCACACCCCACCCCTACCCTGCCCTGCGGTGCACTGGACCAACCCTCCCTGACAGATCCCCAACCCACCCACTCTGTGTGTGACCCACACACACAACACACACTCCTGGAGACCCAGGAGTAGACCCCGCTAGGTCTTTTCACGTGAAGGGGAGCTGCAGGTGGCTGTCGTGTGACTCTGTAATTAGCATGTTGGTGGGCAGCTCACTGAGGATTGAGACAGCCAAGCAGTAGCCATGCTGAGGGAAGGTCTGACTGGTAAACCAGATAGAGGACTGGTGCCTAACTTACCATGCCTTACCTCTGGGTATTATTTCACTTTCTTAGGGACGAGATCACCCCTCTCTCTGTCTTTTCTATTTTCGCTCTCCTGTCTCTCCCTCTCTTCTCACCCCCTCTTCTCTCCCTCTCTTCTCACCCCCTCTCCTCTTCTCTCCCTCTCTCACCCTCTCTTCTCATTTCTTCTCTCCCTCTCTTCTTTCACTCTCTTCTCACTCCCTCTTCTCTCCATTCTCACCCCCCCTCTTCTCATCTCTTCTCACCCTCCTTTTCTCTCCATCTCTTCTCACCCCCTCTTCTCTCCCTCTCACCCCCTCTTCTCTCCATTCTCACCCCCTCTTCTCATCTCTTCTCAACCCCCTCTGCTCATCTCTTCTTTCCCTCTCTTCTCTCTCTCTCTTCTAACCCCCTCTTCTCTCCATTCTCACCCCCTCATCTCTTCTCACCCTCCTCTTCTCTCCCTCTCTTCTCACCCCTCTTCTCTCCCTCTCTCACCCCCTCTTCTCTTCTCATCTCTTCTCACCCCCCTCTTCTCTTCCTCTCTCACCCCTCTCTTCTCATCTCTTCTCACCCCCTCTTCTCTTCCTCTCTCACCCTCTCTTCTCATCTCTTCTCACCCCCTCTTCTCTCCCTCTCTTCTCACCCCCTCTTCTCTTCCTCTCTCACCCTCTCTTCTCATCTCTTCTCACCCCCCTCTTCTCTTCCTCTCTCACCCCTCTCTTCTCATCTCTTCTCACCCCCCTCTTCTCTCCTCTCTTCTCCATTTCTCTCTCCTCTAATGCCAGAGCCCTCAGCTTTCTTGTAATTTTCTAGAACAGGGATGACAGTGATACAGTACAGTTTTCATTGACAAAGGAAGTTGTGATCAGTTTTAGAAGTCAATAAGTCTAATGATAATAGTATATTTTTAGTTCATGGCAGGGTTTTTTGATATGCTGTGGTATTTCCCAGCGGGCTGCCAAGTCTGCTTTCAGAAACATGCTGTGAGTGAAAGCTGTCCCAGCCGTCGTAGAGGACAGGTTTCACTATGATTCACACGGTGCTGAATGTATAGTCTGTTGAACACCATTACAGTCAGACCATTCAACCACTGATTGGCGGGATTTGATTCAAAGGGGATCTTTAAGAACATTTTGAAGGGGGATCTTTACCCTGTAAAGTTAAAGGGTGGATTCACAAAAGGTCACGTGCGTTGTATGGGACACAGACCGTGGTTCCAACCCCATTCCCTACCGCAGCACCCAACGAGGTCAGAGACTACGGTCCATATGGAAGTCTTGACATTTCACACAAACAATGAACACCCAAGAATAACCAGACACGTCATACTTTCGAGCCGCTTTGACAATGCTCTTATTTCACCGCTTATAGTCTGGTTCTGTGTTTAGAATGCCTCCAGAGAAACAAATATGTCTGGGTCTGTGAACAGAATACCACTAAACAAACAAAAATGTCTGGGTCTGTGTGTTAAAAGGTTTATCTATTGTGTTGATAAACCATAAAGAGGAGGAAGTGTGTGTTTTCACCAGGATTTATGACTTCTGTGGTCATCTCATTTCCCTTAATTCTGCGTCAATATTTTGGTTACGGATGACTCCTCTGATGATATGAACAGGAATACCATTAGTCTTCCTGTTAGTTTGTGGGTATGGGGCTGACCTTTTTTCAACGACGTGAGGGGGGTCTTCAGACGGCTGTATCAGTCCGCTAATACAGGACTAGTAAAGGCTCAGTGCACTGCTTTTGTAAGACTTTGTGAGACACCCTCAGCACCCCTACTTCCCACGACTATGTTAGTTACGTTTTAAAGCACGGTCATTAAATACTATTTCAGTGAAGCTGAACACATCTTTATTGTTGTTTGTCTGTGCTCATTTAGATAGAGATGGTTCCTCTGCATGTTTCTACAGTGGGTTGGCCTGTCCGTCTGTCCCTCAGTCCCATCTATTGTTAAGTTAGAGACAGCATGGCTCTGCAATGGAGCATTTCCATAGTGCTGCACAGAAGTGACACTCTGCCCCAACAACATAGCCCAGCATCTGCCCACCACCATAGCATAGATGTCCACAGTGTTGTGTGTGCGTGTGCGTGTGCGTGTGCGTGTTTTAGTCTTTTTATACATGTCTGCGTTCAGTGCGTTGTTATGTCTGCCTGGGCTTTGATGTTCTCAAACCTCCAACTAAGTGGTGCTCATTTTGGGTAACTCTGGAGAGGCACAATCACTTCCAGATTGGGCCTCCTACTCTGTGTGATTGGCTGTTGTTGGGGCTATAATGGCAGGGAGTGTCAGTGACAGGGGGAAGGGACGCTAGGAGTACTTCTGCCTGACCGTCAGCCACTGGACATGGACCCTGGGCACTGGATATACACACACACACACACACACACACATATGGAGAACACATCACAGGAGGTTGGTGGCGCTTTAATAGGGGAGGACTGGCTCGTGGTAATGACTGAAGCGGAATCAGTGGAATGAAATCAAATACATCATGGTTTCCATGTGTTTGATGCCATTCCATTTACTCCATTCCAGCCATTAATATGAGCCTTCCTCCCCTCAGCAGCCTCCTGTGGAACATGTATGCACAAACACACCCTACTGGGCACACTACATCATATCACTGTGGATAATTGGGTAATATTTGGTTTTGATGTTGATCAATGAGATTACAACCTATATTCACTCAATAGAAAAGACAGTAAAAAGTTAGTTGAATTTCCAATGTGTTATCACTATGTTTTCAACCATCTAAATGCACAACCAAATTCCAGTGGAAAAACCAATGTCAGATTTTTGGTTTATTTATACAGCAGATTGTTGTGTTATCACTGTGCATCTAATAGCAGAACCAAATGACCAGGGTTGCAGTTGAGATGACATTACAAGTACATGGTGATCAATTGTGAAGCCCTCCACAGACCTGCGACAACCTATGTATGCTATCTTGAAAATCCTTGCTTTATGATTACAGTACATAAGAAATGTATAGTTACAGTAACCTCGAAATGTGGCCATGGATGTGTTACTCATTTTAAGGTTGAATTAGGGCTGCACGATTAATCAAATTCACATCAAATGATTCATATTGGCATGCGCAATATCCATATCGCAAGAGATCCATATCACATGCAATATTTTAAAACGCCACTCGACCATGTGTAACGTCAGTTTTTAGAGTTTACTGCATTTTTGTTCTGCTCTTGTGGCTGCTTCCCACACACACACCAAGCCCTGCTCCCATCACTCAAGTAGCACAGTCCTTCCTCCTCTGTCTTATATCCCTTCCATACTATGACGTTTTTCTGCCAACTTTACCATACCGCCAACGTTTTTCAGACTTTTCTTTATATCTTAAAGTTATTGCCGATATTAAAACCAAAACGTTTGATTTCCGACCTAACAACCTAGTAATCATTTCGGTTAAGTTATGCTTACGGCTTAGTATGAAACGTAGCCGTAATTGGCACTCACTACACTAGGCAGTGCCCGTTAACCACCCTCCTGGCAATTCTAAACTTTGCAAGGCATGTCCCTTCGCCCATCTCTTGGCACAGCCCACCATTAAGCATGCACTGTTTTCTTAACCACACCTGGATGGATCCATAAAGAATTACTGTGTTAATAAATATCACTGAATTATGAAAATAATGCAAGAAAGTAGACTAATGCAATTGAAGGCATGTATCAAGTTGTTGTTGACTGAAACTCCCAAAGTTATCCAATCGTTGTAATACATTTTAAGCAATAGCCTACCTGCTTCAGGCTGCGTGTGGTCTACTAGATGATCATTTCAGCACCGCTTTGATTGGGAAAGTGCCATCGCGCTGCTATGAGACAAGCGTGGGGACTCGTCTTGATGAATCAATCAATGACAGATTTTTGTTTTTTGGATATTAGGCTACAATTAGGCTGGGGAAATGTTAGCTAAGTTGAGGTGAGTGCTGCTCAGATCATCTTGCCAGCATGTTATATAAGTAGCTTAACAAGTGGATTCTTTTTCTCTTCACTCCAGACACTTATTAGCCTAGGCCTACTCCGACCAAAGCCTGTGACTTCACTGACTTGTCTTAATCAATGGGATTTTGTTTCACTGAATCTCCGTCTGTACATTTGGTTAATAAGTGGAGGTGGTATAGTTCATCTATTAGTTTGCTCATCTGTCACTGATCAGAAACATTTAGCTTGCTAATAATGTAGTTTAAATCAAATGTAGGCCAATAATGTAGTCTAAATCAAATGTAGGCCAATAATGTAGTCTAAATCAAATGTAGGCCAATTTATTTAGTCTAAATCAAATGTAGGCCAATAATGTAGTCTAAATCAAATGTAGGCCAAGACTAGGTGCCACTGACTTCCAGTTTGTCTACAAATTAATTATTAATATGTTGGATTAAAGAACAGGACTAAATCAAATCAAACTTGAAAGGCACTTTTAAATGCACATTTTTGGTTGAGATGGAGACGTGAATCCAACATAATAATTCATTTGTAGACAAACTGGAATTAAAGTGGCACAGTGGCACAGATGGAACTATCCAAGCAGAAGATACATCTCCTTCAAATGTTGATATTTGGTTGCGTTGACAACTAAACACAATACAATATCAATAAATATCATTACATTGTAAATCAACCAGAGTGTAACGCCCAGTCCCGAGTTTCAGGCTGGAGCGTTTTGGTTTTGTCTTTGTGTAGGGTTTGTTCATTCTAGGTGTCGTATTTCTATGTTGGGTAATGGTTCCCAATTAGAGGCAGCTGTGTGTCGTTGTCTCTAATTGGGAACCATATTTAGGCTAGTAGGTTTCACTCTGGGTTCGTGGGTTATTGTATGTTCATAGCTGTGTTTGTTTGTTCAGTTATGTTCATCGCATGCGTTCTCCGTTCTTTGTTTTGTTCCGTCTTGTTCCCGTGGATTTATTAAATCATGTATTCTGGCTACATCGCTGCGTCTTGGTCTGTCCCCTCAGAAGAGAACCGTGACACAGAGCTTGAAACCTTAGGCTTATTGTATTGTCTATTTTTGTTGAATTCTGGGTTGAATTAAAACAATCGCTGGTGATGACTTTGCAAATGCTACAGTGTCTTCAGAAAGTATTCATGCCCCTTGAGTTATTCCACATTTTTTGTTGTGTATTTCTTTTTTCTCACACATCTACACATAATACCCCTTAATGACAAAGTGAAAAAAAAAAATGAAATGTTTGCAAATGTATTGAAAATGAAATAAAGAAATATTTAATTTACATAAGTATTCACACCACTGAGTCAATACTTTGTAGAAGCACCTTTGGCAGCGATTACGGCTGTGAGTCTTTCTGGGTAAGTCTCTAAGAGATTTTCACACCTGGATTGTATAATATTTGTACATTATTCTTTAGAAAATTCTTCAAGCTTTGTCAAGTTGGTTGCTGATCATTGCTAGACAACCATTTAAGTCTTGACGTAGATTTTCAAGCCGATTTAACTCAAAACTGTAACTAGGCCACTCAGGAGCATTCAGTTTCATCTTGGTAAGCAACTCCAGTGTATATTTTACCTTGTGTTTTAGGTTATTGTCCTGCTGAAAGGTGAATTTGTCTCCCAGTGTCTTTTGGAAAGCAGACTGAACCAGGGTTTCCTCTAGGATTTAGCCTGTGCTTAGCTCTATTCCGTTTCTTTTTATCCTAAAAAACTCCATAGTCCTTGCCGATGACAAGCCTATCCATAACATGATGCAGCCACCACCATGCTTGAAAACATTGGTGAAATCCCTGAGCAGTTTCCTTCCTCTCTGCCAACTGAGTTAGGAAGGACGCCTGTATCTTTGTAGTGACTGGGTGTATTGTTACACCAAAAAGAGTGTAATTAATAACTTCACCATGCTCAAAGGTATATTCAATGTCTTTTTTTCCTCTTTTTTTTTACCCATCTACGAATAGGCAGTGGTGTAAAGTACTTAAGTAAAAATACTTTAAAGTACTACTTAAGTAGTTTCTTTGGATATCTGTACTTTACTTTACTATTTATATTTTTGACAACTTTTACTTCACTACATTCCTAAAGAAAATAATTGTATTTTTACTCCTTACATTTTCCCTGACACCCAGAAGTATCCGTTACATTTTGAATGCTTAGCAGGACAGGAAAATGGTCTAATTCACACACTTATCAAGAGAACATCCCTGGTCATCCCTACTGCCTCTGATCTGGCACTCACGAAACACAAATGCTTCATTTGTAAATTACATCTGAGTGTTGAACTGTGCCCCCTGGCTATCCGTAAATGTAAAAAACAAGAAAATTGTGTCGTTTGGTTTGCTTAATATAAGAAATGTTTAGTGATTTATACTTTTACTTTTGATACTTAAGTACATTTCAAACCAAATACTTTTAGACTTACTCAAGTAGTATTTTACTTGGTGACTTTTACTTGAGTCATTTTCTTTTAAGGTATCTTTACATTTACTCAAGTATGACAATTGGGTACTTTTTCCACCCCTGCCAATGGGTGCCCTTCTTTGTGAGGCATTGGAAAACCTCTCTGGTCTTTGTGGTTGAATCTGTGTTTGATATTCACTGCTGGTTTGAAGGACCTTACAGATAATTGTATGTGTGGGGTACAGAGATGAGGTAGTCATTCAAAAACCATGGTAAACACTATTATTGCACACAGAGTGAGTCTATGCAACTAATTATGTGACTTGTTAAGCACATTTGTACGCCTGAATTTATCTAGGCTTGCCATAACAAAGGAGTTGAATACTTATTGACATTTCAGCTTTTCATTTTCTATGAAGTTGTAAAAAAATAAACATTATTCCACTTTGACATTATGGGGTATTGTGTGTAGGCCAGTGACATAAAATCTCACATTTAGGCTGTAACACAATACATTTAGGCTGTAACACAACACATTTAGGCTGTAACACAACACATTTAGGCTGTAACACAACACATTTAGGCTGTAACACAACACATTTAGGCTGTAACAACACATTTAGGCTGTAACACAACACAATGTGGAAGAAGTCAAAGAGTGTAAATACTTTCTGTAGGCAGTAGAAAGTTCTAAATAGCATCATTGATGATATATGAGTGATAAAGTAGGGTTACATTTAATTTGCTCTGTTAAACCTGCCCTTTGGAATGAGTTTGATAGGAACAGTAAATATGTTTTGTTTTTAAGTGGAGATCTCTCATCAATCATTCTCACGCACATTGGTAATAGTCAGTGACTAATATCATAGCTAAACAGAGCTGTTAAAACCTTGGATAGGAGCCCAAAGTGTAGCTGCAGATTGAGCAATCATTTTTTCTGATAATGGATATAACCTTGAAGATCTGTTGTTTTAAAAGTCCCAATTCAACATATTTTATACAAAGTTTGTCTATGTTGAAATTTGGTTACCACGATGACATAATCCTGTGGTAGAAATTTCACCTCAAAACAACAGTTTACGTGGATTACATTTTTCAAGTCCAATGTATTTTCCACGTAGATTCCACATCACAATACGTTGACAATGTTGATTCAACCAGTTTGTACCCAGTGGAACACATTCATAAACACACTCACGCACATACAGTGGGGCAAAAAAGTATTTAGTCAGCCACCAATTGTGCAAGTTCTCTCACTTAAAAAGATGAGAGAGGCCTGTAATTTTCATCATAGGTACACTTCAACTATGACAGACAAAATGAGGAAAAAAAATCCCGAAAATCACATTGTAGGATTTTTAATGAATTTATTTGCAAATTATGGTGGAAAATAAGTATTTGGTCACATACAAACAAGCAAGATTTCTGGCTCTCACAGACCTGTAACTTCTTCTTTAAGAGGCTCCTCTGTCCTCCACTCGTTACCTGTATTAATGGCACCTGTTTGAACTTGTTATCAGTATAAAAGACACCTGTCCACAACCTCAAACAGTCACACTCCAAACTCCACTATGGCCAAGACCAAAGAGCTGTCAAAGGACACCAGAAACAAAATTGTAGACCTGCACCAGGTTGGGAAGACTGAATCTGCAATAGGTAAGCAGCTTGGTTTGAAGAAATCAACTGTGGGAGCAATTATTAGGAAATGGAAGACATACAAGACCACTGATAATCTTCCTCGATCTGGGGCTCCACGCAAGATCTCACCCGTGGGGTCAAAATGATCACAAGAACGGTGAGCAAAAATCCCAGAACCACACGGGGGACCTAGTGAATGACCTGCAGAGAGCTGGGACCAAAGTAACAAAGCCTACCATCAGTAACACACTACGCCGCCAGGGACTCAAATCCTGCAGTGCCAGACGTGTCCCCCTGCTTAAGCCAGTACATGTTCAGGCCCGTCTAAAGTTTGCTAGAGAGCATTTGGATGATCCAGATGAGGATTGGGAGAATGTCAGATGAAACCAAAATAGAACTTTTTGGTAAAAACTCAACTCGTCGTGTTTGGAGGACAAAGAATGCTGAGTTGCATCCAAAGAACACCATACCTACTGTGAAGCATGGGGTGGAAACATCATGCTTTGGGGCTGTTTTTCTGCAAAGGGACCAGGACGACTGATCCGTGTAAAGGAAAGAATGAATGGGGCCATGTATCGTGAGATTTTGAGTGAAAACCTCCTTCCATCAGCAAGGGCATTGAAGATGAAACGTGGCTGGGTCTTTCAGCATGACAATGATCCCAAACACACCGCCCGGCAACGAAGGAGTGGCTTCAGAAGAAGCATTTCAAGGTCCTGGAGTGGCCTAGCCAGTCTCCAGATCTCAACCCCATAGAAAATCTTTGGAGGGAGTTGAAAGTCCGTGTTGCCCAGCGACAGCCCCAAAACATCACTGCTCTAGAGGAGATCTGCATGGAGGAATGGGCCAAAATACCAGCAACAGTGTGTGCAAAAGACTTACAGAAAACGTTTGACCTCTGTCATTGCCAACAAAGGGTATATAACAAAGTATTGAGATAAACTTTTGTTATTGACCAAATACTTATTTTCCACCATAATTTGCAAATAAATAAATAAAAAATCCTACAATGTGATTTTCTGGATTTCTTTTTCTCATTTCGTCTGTCATAGTTGAAGTGCACCTAATGATGAAAATTACAGGCCTCTCTCATCTTTTTAAGTTGGAGAACTTGCACAATTGGTGGCTGACTAAATACTTTTTTGCCCCACTGTACATACATACACACACATACAAACGTCCAAACAGCATCACTCTTATCCACGACAGTCTTCTACTTGTAGTTGTTGTTTTACTGTCTCAGTCTTTTTATAGAACCTTCAACTTAATCATCCACTCTTATCATCCATAGCTGGCCTGTATCCACATATAGCACACAGCCAGTTCCAGGATCACTGGCCTGTATCCACATATAGCACACAGCCAGTTCCAGGATCA
Organism: Brachymystax lenok tsinlingensis; assembly: GCA_030435695.1. Classification (NCBI taxonomy): domain Eukaryota; kingdom Metazoa; phylum Chordata; class Actinopteri; order Salmoniformes; family Salmonidae; genus Brachymystax; species Brachymystax lenok. Next base: position 39,992,921 of record CM059792.1, on the reverse strand, counting down.
CTGGCCTGTATCCACATATAGCACACAGCCAGTTCCAGGATCACTGGCCTGTATCCACATATAGCACACAGCCAGTTCCAGGATCACTGGCCTGTATCCACATATAGCACACAGCTAGTTCCAGGATCAAACCGAATGTAAATGTCTCAGGTCTCATTCTGACGACTTCCTGTGCCCCTTCAGCCAGTTCTTTCACTCTCACTCTGTCAGGTGTGGGTAATTTTCCCCTCTATACCCCTGCTCGCACACAAACCTGAGGGTGTGTGTGTATGAGTAATGCCTAGCGCAGGTTTTCCCACAGCACCACCACAGCAAGGCTCTGGCTCAGTGTGGCGGTGGTACAGTGGATGGGTTAACAGTCACATCTGTCGCCCTCCTGCTCATCTGTGTACTTGCCTGTCTGTGTCTGCATCCCAGCCACTCAACTTGGAATTTCACAGGGGCTACAGATAGACTACACTGTATGCAGTACACTGGGAGCAGGGTCTGTATCGTAATGAACAGTACATGACTTTACAACCATAGTCGTTTTCTGTACTTAACACAACGGCAATTCATGGGAACTTGCGACTGATTCGCGTGTGAAGTGAGTGCTTTATTAGTGCTATTTTATCTTTTATCTTAATTCATGACAATGTTACGAAACTACAAATAAACAACATGACTCTGATTTGGATTTTATCTCTCTTTTTTTACCTTTATTTATACAGATAAGTCGATTAAGAACAATGTATATTTACACCTACTTGAAAGCCCCAAACAAGACTATTCAATCCAAATGATTGTAGCTCATTCAACCTTGATATCTAGCAGAGGGCCTAGATGATGAACAGCCGAGAAGTGAGTGCTTTTAATGTATCAACGATGAAATAGAGATTAAAGACGTTACTCTCAAAGCACTCCGGCCGTGCTCCGAACAGGACCCCTAATTTCCGCTTCAAAAAACCCTACTTAGGTCTGTGAACACCAAAGAATACATTATGTGTAAAGTGTTTCATCAGCATAGGGAATGAAGCGGCAGAGACATGGGTCAAGGTGTAGCCTATTGGCCGTCGGGGGGGAAGGTCATCATCCATCATTCATTCCCAGTGATGTACCTCTTATTTAACACCGGATTCCTGTTCAAACACCACCCCGCCAGATAAAAGGCAATATCAATATGCTAATATATGTCCTTTTAAGTGAAATTAGATTACTGAAGGATGAGCGCAGTGCGTTTGCCGTACTTTAAAAGGTTTAATATCTAATTGGAATTTTGTCTTTGATGTTATTGGAGACCAAAGATTTAGATGCGAGTTAGATTGAAGTCTTGAGTTAATTCACCTTTCTGTGAGTGTGTGTGTGTGGGGAGGGGGTGCGCAGATTTGTGTGCACTTGCTCCTATGTGTGTATCCACATAACGACAGAAACACAATTATGTCTAAGTTGTGTGGGGGGTTAAATAGAGGGAGGGTGATCATTCTAAGTTAAAGGAGCGCCCATTTGGTCTCTGCCAGTGTGTGTAAAAAAGGAACGCACATAGAAAACCACTTCAAGGATGGCTAATTGCCTTTAGGAAGGGAGAGAAGTAAATATGAAATTGTGTCGCTATAATGTTATGATGGTACATCACCCTCAGACCTTGGAACAGAATCAGTGGTCCTGGAGGGAGGGAGGGGTTATTTTGACCCTTGATTATTGTTGTTCCGTTGACAATATTGATTATTATTATTTTAATTATGTTAATATTGTAAATCTCCAATGTAAGCTTTGGTAATATGTACATCGTTACATCATGCCAATAAAGCAAAATGAATTGAATTGAGAGAGAAAGAGGGGGAGAGAGAGAGAAAGAGACAGCTACCCAAAGAGAGAGAGAGCTTTGGCAATGTTAACATGTGTTTCCCATGGCAATAAAGCCCCTTCAATTGAATTGAAATAAAATTGAATTGAGAGATGCCCTGCTCAATTCAGTTTCAATTTAAGGGCTTTATTGGCATGGGAATGATATGTTAACATTGCCAAAGGAATGTAGGTAATAAACAATAGTGAAATAAACGTAAAAACATTACAGTAAACATTACACTCACAAAAGTTCAAAAAGAATAAAGACATTTCAAATGTCATATTATGTGCAAATAGTTAACATACAAAAGGGAAGAGAAATAAACATAAATATGGGTTGTATTTACAATGGTGTTTGTTCTTCACTGGTTGCCCTTTTCTTGTGGCAACAGGTCACAAATCTTGCTGCTGTGATGGCACACTGGTATTTTACCCAATAGATATGGGAGTTGATCAAAATTGGGTTTGTTTTCTAATTATTTTTGGATCTGTGTAATCTGAGGGAATTATGTGTCTCTAATATGGTCATACATTTGGCAGGAGGTTAGGAAGTGCAGCTCAGTTTCCATCTCTTTGTGGGCAGTGTGCACGTAACCTGTCTTCTCTTGACACCCAGGTCTGCCGACGGCGGCCTTTCTCAATAGCAAGGCGATGCTCACTGAGTCTGTACACAGTCAAAGCTTTCCTTAAGTGTGGGTCAGTCACAGTGGTCAGGTATTCTGCCACTGTGTACTCTGTTTAGGGCCAAATAGCATTCTCGTTTGCACAGTTCTTTTGTTAATTCTTTCCAATGTGTCAAGTAATTATCTTTTTGTTTTCTCATGATTTTGGTTGGGTCTAATTGAGTTGCTGTCCTAGTGCTCTGTGGGGTCTGTTTGTGTTCGTGAACAGAGCCCCAGAACCAGCTTGCTTAGGGGACCCTTCTCCAGGTTTATCTCTCTGTAGGTGATGGCTTTGTTATGGAAGGTTTGGGAATCGCTTCCTTTTAGGTGGTTGTAGAATTTAACAGCTCTTTTCTAGATTTTGATAATTAGCGGGTATCGGCCTAATTCTGCTCTGCATGCATTATTTGGTGTTTTACGTTGTACACAGAGGATATTTTTGCAGAATTCTGCATGCAGAGTCTCAATTTGGTGTCTGTCCCATTTTGTGAATTCTTGGTTGGTGAGCAGACCCCAGACCTCACAACCATGAAGGGCAATAGGTTATATAACTGATTCAAGTATTTTTTGCCAGATCCTAATTGGTATGTCGAATTCTATGTTCCTTTTGATGGCATAGAAGGCCCTTCTTGCCTTGTCTCTCAGATCGCCACAGCTTTGTGGAAGTTAACTGTGGCGCTGATGTTTAGGCCGAGGTATGTATCGTTTTTTGTGTGTTCTAGGGCAACGGTGTCTAGATTGAATTTGTATGTGTTGTCCTGGCAACTGGGATCCGAAATGGTCGGTGATCTGTTTGTTCACTTGACTTTCGAAGACTTTAGAAAGGCAGGGTAGGATAGATATAGGTCTGTAACAGTTTGGGTCTAGAGTGTCTCCCCCTTTGAAGAGGGGGATGACCGCGGCAGCTTTCCAATCTTTAGGGATCTCAGACGACACGAAAGAGAGGTTGAACAGACTAGTAATAGGGGTTGCAACAATGGCGGCGGATAATTTTAGGAAGAGAGGGTCCCGATTGTCTAGCCCAGCTGATTTGTAGGGATCTAGATTTTGTAGCTCTTTCAGAACATCAGCTGTCTGGATTTGGGTGAAGGAGAAGCGGGGGGGCTTGGGCCAGTTGCTGCGTGTGTGCTTTTTGCCCATTTTAACCGCACACTTGTTGTTTGTGTACATGGATTTTATAATGTCGTATGTTTGTGCCCCAACACCACTTTCCATCAATTTGTATTGCCGACCCTCATGCCAAATTGAGTCAAAATCTTTTTTGAAATCAACAAAGCGTGAGAATACTATTTATTTTGTCAATTAGGGTGTGCAGGGTGAATACGTTCTCTATCATACGGTAATTTGGTAAAAAGCCCATTTGACATTGACTCAGTACATTGTTTTCACTGAGGAAATGTATGAGTCTGTTGTTAATAGTAATGCAGAGGATTTTCCCACGGTAGTTATTGGGATACCTCTCGCTCAGCTCTCATGTTGTGTTGCTGTGTGTTTGGACTGCATGTGTATGGAACATTAACGTAGTGGTCGTATTTTGATTTAGCTCTCGCACATCATACTGATGAGAACACCTGTGTTAGGTGGTTTAGATGTGATGTAATCAGGTGGGGATAGGGGGAATGTTGAAAGTGGGTTTTAGTAATGTGTGTCGGCGTGCGTGAAAGGACTGCCTTAAAGTGATAAGGCATTCACTTTATAAAACAGCAGGGGGCCAATGTGAGCCTCAGCCTCTCTCAGTTGTGCTGCTGCTGGAGTCTTCAGAGCAGCAGAGAGAAACAGAAGTTTTCTGAAATATGTACATACACATGAAAATCAATGCCTCAGCCAAACTTTCAAACACATACACACACACACTGACAAAATATGAAAGGCTCTGCTATTGGAACTGTGTCCAAGAACGGGCGAATACCTCCAACATGGTAACCACTGTGACATATCATATGTCACACAGCATGCTGTTAGCATTAGAAATAACTGAATTTCACGTAAGTTATTGAAAGCCATTTGTAAACAGAAACATGAAAGCAAACAAGCTCTCACGCAGCCTCCCTTGATCATCAAAGTCCTATCGATCAAATGTACCCCTCCACCCCTCCCCAAATCCCCAGCCAACCCAATGGGAGCAAATGTATTCAGCTTCCAAAGCACATCTGTTTGTTCCAAGCCATGCTTAAAATGACGCCTCTCTCTCTCTCTCTTTCTCTCTCTCTCACTCTCTGTTGCAGTCCAACAAAGTTTCAGTGGTCCAACAGTCTCACGGGATGCACCCCCTGACGTCCCTCCTGCCCTACAGCAACGACCACTTCAACCCCAGCCCCCCTCACCTGCCCACAGACATGAGTCAGAAAGGTAGGTCAACCTATCATCTCCCTCCTCCTAACACACACTAGCCAGGCCAGTAGGAAAGTCTGACTTCTGCTGTCAGTCACCACAGCAGAGTAGTACAATCATCCTCTAGCCTTCTCCTGTCAGTCACCACAGCAGAGTAGTATAATCATCCTCTAGCCTTCTCCTGTCAGTCACCACAGCAGAGTAGTACAATCATCCTCTAGCCTTCTCCTGTCAGTCACCACAGCAGAGTAGTACAATCATCCTCTAGCCTTCTCCTGTCAGTCACCACAGCAGAGTAATACAATCATCCTCTAGTCTTCTCCTGTCAGTCACCACAGCAGAGTAGTACAATCATCCTCTAGCCTTCTCCTGTCAGTCACCACAGCAGAGTAGTACAATCATCCTCTAGCCTTCTCCTGTCAGTCACCACAGCAGAGTAATACAATCATCCTCTAGCCTTCTCCTGTCAGTCACCACAGCAGACTAGTACAATCATCCTCTAGCCTTCTCCTGTCAGTCACCACAGCAGAGTAGTACAATCATCCTCTAGCCTTCTCCTGTCAGTCACCACAGCAGAGTAATACAATCATCCTCTAGCCTTCTCCTGTCAGTCACCACAGCAGAGTAATACAATCATCCTCTAGCCTTCTCCTGTCAGTCACCACAGCAGAGTAGTACAATCATCCTCTAGCCTTCTCCTGTCAGTCACCACAGCAGAGTAGTACAATCATCCTCTAGCCTTCTCCTGTCAGTCACCACAGCAGAGTAGTACAATCATCCTCTAGCCTTCTCCTGTCAGTCACCACAGCAGAGTAGTACAATCATCCTCTAGCCTTCTCCTGTCAGTCACCACAGCAGAGTAGTACAATCATCCCCTAGCCTTCTCCTGTCAGTCACCACAGCAGAGTAGTACAATCATCCTCTAGCCTTCTCCTGTCAGTCACCACAGCAGAGTAGTACAATCATCCTCTAGCCTTCTCCTGTCAGTCACCACAGCAGAGTAATACAATCATCCTCTAGCCTTCTCCTGTCAGTCACCACAGCAGAGTAATACAATCATCCTCTAGCCTTCTCCTGTCAGTCACCACAGCAGAGTAGTACAATCATCCTCTAGCCTTCTCCTGTCAGTCACCACAGCAGAGTAATACAATCATCCTCTAGCCTTCTCCTGTCAGTCACCACAGCAGAGTAATACAATCATCCTCTAGCCTTCTCCTGTCAGTCACCACAGCAGAGTAGTACAATCATCCTCTAGCCTTCTCCTGTCAGTCACCACAGCAGAGTAATACAATCATCCTCTAGCCTTCTCCTGTCAGTCACCACAGCAGAGTAGTACAATCATCCTCTAGCCTTCTCCTGTCAGTCACCACAGCAGAGTAGTACAATCATCCTCTAGCCTTCTCCATTCCCGGTGTATATGGTAATTTTTTAAACTGAACCAACGTAAAGTGGTACTTCCTGCTTAATTTTAACAGCAATCCTGAAGATTAGGTACACACCAAAATAACAATATAGTCCCCTTTCACCATCTACCTGGGCCGAAGTCTCAATGGAGTCTGCTGTGACCTTACCATGACAAACTCTGGGGCTCTAATTCAAAGCCAATTACACACACACACACACAACTCCATCCCTGATTCCTGAGCTGCAGCAGTGGAGCCGTGTGGAGCCGAGCAGCAGCTGCAGCCCAGAGACAGGAGCTGCATCCCAAATGGGATGTATAGTGCACTACTTATCACCAGAGCCCTATGCGCCCTGTCCAAAAGTAGTGCACTATGTAGGGAAAAGGGTGACATTTGGGATGCCGGCAAAAGACAGGCCCTTCTTTCCAGGGAGCCTCCGGCTGTCCCACCACCGCACTTGAAGTGGTCCCATCCCCAAGAGGGGCTGCTTGCCACAAAACCCCCCTCAAACACATGCACACACACACACATACACACACACACAGAGCTGGAAGCAATTAGGGTGACAATCACACAGGGCCATCCACAAGGTTCTGCTTAGGACGCCCTCACAGTCGCTCGCACACTTGGCTCACATAGTCACTCAGAGACTTACACACACCACGAGCTCTCCATCACTCTCCTCAACATCTCCTCACACGAGCTCACTACTCACATACAGAGAGATAGAGATTGACACACGTGTTCAATTTCATTTTTATCAATTCTATAGATCTGATTCATTTTCAGTGGAAGGGAAAAACTACATTTTAACCCAAACACAGCTTTAATTAACGAGCTGATGAAATAGTCCTCCTGTAGTGATGTGATGAAGACTGACCAGGGCTGAAAAGCGATCAGTGTTGGAGTGTGGCCAAGACTGTGTCTGTCTGTCTGTCAGTACTACTGCCTGTGTCGGGACTTTTCTCTGACCACTCAGAGAGACAGGGGCAGGGGAAGAGAGTGAACACCCCTCTCACAGAGCAGTGCAGAGTAGCAGGCCCCAGCCCAGAAAATCTCTCTGTCTCCAGCTGTGATTCCCCCTGCTCTGCCACTCCTTGTCTAGACTGGGGCTAGGCAGTGTAATAGCTAAGTAACATGACAATGCCCAGGGGTGATGTGAGAGTTGATGCCAATGACTCACCCCATAATGAGAGGTCTGGGCCTCCTGTACACACCTGATACCTCCGAGTCCTTACCCCCTTCTCACACCATCTCACCTCACCCCTATTACTGTGCTACATCCCCTTAGCGCACACATAATCACATCACACCGCTCTTACCTGACACCTTACACTGCAGGCCTACTGCAGGAAGCTCACATTTCACATCATACCTCATAATGCAGTGTACAGAGACTACAGCTGACAGAGTGTGAGTTTCCAGCAGCTTCTCTGACAATAGGCCCTTCACATACCCTCCATCCGTCTTCCTTTCCCTTACTCTGCCAGTCTGCCTGCATGTCAGTCAACCTGTAAGTCAGTCTGTCATTCAACCTGTCAGTCAGTCTGTCAGTCAACCTGTCAGTCAGTCTGTCATTCAACTTGTCAGTCAGTCTGTCAGTCAACCTGTCAGTCAGTCTGTCATTCAACCTGTCAGTCAGTCTGTCATTCAACCTGTCAGTCAGTCTGTCATTCAACCTGTCAGTCAGTCTGTCATTCAACCTGTCAGTCAGTGCATTCAGTACAGACATTTGCTATTAGTCATTCAGTGTGTCAACCATCATACCGAACCAAAGTCACACCATGTTGTCACATTTGTTTACGTGTGCAGTCGTCAGATGTGACTGTTTTGCTGCATTAGAGGGGAAGAGAGAGGTTCAATAGAAAGCAAAGCTACTGTACTGTCTCTACTTGGGTTTCTCTTTCAGGCCTTTTCGGGGCACAGCACATGAGCTACTGGCCACTCATTTAGAACTGTGATATGATAGCAGTTTCACTTATTGTGGTTTTGGTTACAGTAAAAGGTAATCAGTACTGAAATGCTATTTTAAACAGTGTATCCTAACAACATCTTGGGGAGTTATCTGACTAACCAGTTTGATCTTTCACTGATGACTGATCTTGGGTCTAATGTAATTTCACATATGTTTTTAAGGAGTATTTAATGTTGTTATTTACTGTAAGAAAATAGGCAAAAAATGAATAACTGGAAAAGTTGAAGTTAAATGTAGGTATTACTAGTGCAAACTCATCAGAAGTTTGTGTGATGTAACTGTGTTTGGACTCGGGAGAGTAGAGACTGAGACTGCAAGCTGTTCTCTACACAAAGGACAGGGGCTTTTTCAGGAAGGGGTCTGGAGGGAGGGATGAGAGAGTCACGTTGACTCAGTCACATTCCAGTCCTTCAGATTTATAGATGGTCCAGAAACAGGCCTACAGCAATGGCAAATTACAGTCATCTGCAGCATTCTTCTGTAACAAATCTAGGTTACCTTCGGGTTGTGCTTAAGTGCTAGGTGCTCGCTGTTGACAAATGACTTCCTTTGAAAGGCACGGAGAGAGCCATTTTGTTGTGTCGGGACGCTACTCTTTTATGTGGGCACATCTCCATAATGGAAAACATCACGTCTTCTCAGGAGCTTCTCAGGAGCTTTCTCAGGGAAGGAACTTGGATCAAGATCCCTTTGTTATAAAGCTATTGTTGGTGGTGCGATGCAGGCAGCAGGGACCAAACAGTAAAACAGCTGGCCCAAGGAGAAGACGACAGAAACTCAGAATGGCTTCATTTTCACAGGAGGCTGGCTGTTACAAAGGAGTGGAATGAAAGACCTAGCTCACAGAGTTTCTTTCCACTTCACTTGGTAGTGAGTCAGATGTACTGGATCAACAAGATGCTGGGGGCGTCTGGTGGAAACCTTTGACCTTAGTTCTCGTACATCTTACATCAACACCCCCTTGACCCTTCCAATTAGCTAGTGAGCACACACACACATACACACACACACACACACACACACACACACACACACACACACACACACACACACACACACACACACAGCAGGGATGTAGGAGAATGGGGTGGTTGGGTGTGTATTGCATGTGTGTGCGCGTGTGTGTGTGACCTGTGTGTGTGACCTGTGTGTGTAATGGTAGGTGCCCAGCCAGGTAATGAGGCCCTTGCTGAGTCAGGGGCCCTGAGTTAATGAGCGTGTCTTCTCCTGCGTGTCCCCTCCAGGCGTTCACAGGCCCCAGTCCCAGGACATCTCAGGCTTCTACTCCCTACCCCCTGGCGGTGTAGGACAGATGCCCCCCTCCATGGGCTGGTAAGTCTTCTGCAAACTCACACACACTCACATACTCTCTCGTACACACACGCATGGGTACACAGGCGGCAGGTAGCCTAGAGGTTAGAGTGTTGGGCCAGTAACCAAAAGGTCGCTGGTTCGAATACCCAAGCCAACAAGGTGAAAAATCTGCCTATGTGCCCTTCGGCAAGGCACTTAACCCTGATTTTCTCCAGGGGCGCCTTAGTACTATGGCTGACCCTGTAAAACAACTCATTTTACTGCACCTATCTGGTGTATGTTACTTTTTTTACGCAAACAGATACACACATATACACATACAAACATACCCACAAACACATACACCACACTGACCTGCACTACTGACCCCTGCCAGCTACATCCACCAGTCTCACCTACAGTGAGGGAAAAAAGTATTTGATCCCCTGCTGATTTTGTAGGTTTGCCCACTGACAAAGAAATGATCAGTCTATAATTTTAATGGTAGGTTTATTTGAACAGTGAGAGACAGAATAACAACAAAAAAGTACAGAAAAACGCATGTCAAATTTATTATAAATTGATTTGCATTTTAATGAGGGAAATAAGTATTTGACCCCCTCTCAATCAGAAAGATTTCTGGCTCCCAGGTGTCTTTTATACAGGTAACGAGCTGAGATTAGGAGCACACTCTTAAAGGGAGTGCTCCTAATCTCAGTTTGTTACCTGTATAAAAGACACCTGTCAACAGAAGCAATCAATCAATCAGATTCCAAACTCTCCACCATGGGCAAGACCAAAGAGCTCTCCAAGGATGTCAGGGACAAGATTGTAGACCTACACAAGGCTGGAATGGGCTACAAGACCATCGCCAAGCAGCTTGGTGAGAAGGTGACAACAGTTGGTGTGATTATTCGCAAATGGAAGAAACACAAAAGAACTGTCAATCTCCCTCTGCCTGGGGCTCCATCCAAGATCTCACCTCGTGGAGTTGCAATGATCATGAGAACGGTGAGGAATCAGCCCAGAACTACACGGGAGGATCTTGTCAATGATCTCAAGGCAGCTGGGACCATAGTCACCAAGAAAACAATTGGTAACACACTACGCCGTGAAGGACTGAAATCCTGCAGCGCCCGCAAGGTCCCCCTGCTCAAGAAAGCACATATACATGCCCGTCTGAAATTTGCCAATGAACATCTGAATGATTCAGAGGACAACTGGGTGAAAGTGTGAAAGAGAAAGAGAAAGAGCAACCACTTCATCCCTCTATAGCAACCACTTCATCCATCTATAGCAACCACTTCATCCATCTATAGCAACCACTTCATCCATCTATAGCAACCACTTCATCCATCTATAGCAACCACTTCATCCATCTATAGCAACCACTTCATCCCTCTATAGCAACCACTTCATCCATCTATAGCAACCACTTCATCCATCTATAGCAACCACTTCATCCATCTATAGCAACCACTTCATCCATCTATAGCAACCACTTCATCCATCTATAGCAACCACTTCGTCCCTAGATAGCAACCACTTTATCCCTCTATAGCAACCACTTCATCCCTCTATAGCAACCACTTCATCCATCTATAGCAACCACTTCATCCATCTATAGCAACCACTTCATCCCTCTATAGCAACCACTTCATCCCTCTATAGCAACCACTTCATCCCTCTATAGCAACCACTTCATCCATCTATAGCAACCACTTCATCCATCTATAGCAACCACTTCATCCATCTATAGCAACCACTTCATCCATCTATAGCAACCACTTCATCCCTCTATAGCAACCACTTCATCCATCTATAGCAACCACTTCATCCATCTATAGCAACCACTTCATCCATCTATAGCAACCACTTCATCCATCTATAGCAACCACTTGGGTCCCTAGATAGCAACCACTTCATCCCTCTATAGCAACCACTTCATCCCTCTATAGCAACCACTTCATCCCTCTATAGCAACCACTTCATCCATCTATAGCAACCACTTCATCCATCTATAGCAACCACTTCGTCCCTAGATAGCAACCACTTCATCCCTCTATAGCAACCACTTCATCCCTCTATAGCAACCACTTCATCCATCTATAGCAACCACTTCATCCATCTATAGCAACCACTTCGTCGCTAGATAGCAACCACTTCGTCCCTCTATAGCAACCACTTCATCCCTCTATAGCAACCACTTCATCCATCAATAGCAACCACTTCATCCCTCTATAGCAACCACTTCCTCCATCTATAGCAACCACTTCATCCATCTATAGCAACCACTTCATCCATCTATAGCAACCACTTCGTCCCTAGATAGCAACCACTTCATCCCTCTATAGCAACCACTTCATCCCTCTATAGCAACCACTTCATCCATCTATAGCAACCACTGCGTCCCTAGATAGCAACCACTTCATCCCTCTATAGCAACCACTTCATCCCTCTATAGCAACCACTTCGTCCCTAGATAGCAACCACTTCATCCCTCTATAGCAACCACTTCATCCCTCTATAGCAACCACTTCATCCATCTATAGCAACCATTTCGTCCCTAGATAGCAACCACTTCATCCATCTATAGCAACCACTTCATCCATCTATAGCAACCACTTCATCCCTAGATAGCAACCACTTCATCCCTCTATAGCAACCACTTCATCCCTCTATAGCAACCACTTCATCACTCTATAGCAACCACTTCATCCCTCTATAGCAACCACTTCATCCCTCTATAGCAACCACTTCGTCCCTAGATAGCAACCACTTCATCCCTCTATAGCAACCACTTCATCCCTCTATAGCAACCACTTCATCCCTCTATAGCAACCACTTCATCCATCTATAGCAACCACTTCATCCCTAGATAGCAACCACTTCATCCCTCTATAGCAACCACTTTATCCCTCTATAGCAACCACTTCATCCATCTATAGCAACCACTTCATCCATCTATAGCAACCACTTCATCCATCTATAGCAACCACTTCGTCCCTAGATAGCAACCACTTTATCCCTCTATAGCAACCACTTCATCCCTCTATAGCAACCACTTCATCCCTCTATAGCAACCACTTCATCCATCTATAGCAACCACTTCATCCCTCTATAGCAACCACTTCATCCCTCTATAGCAACCACTTCATCCCTCTATAGCAACCACTTCATCCATCTATAGCAACCACTTCATCCATCTATAGCAACCACTTCATCCATCTATAGCAACCACTTCATCCATCTATAGCAACCACTTCATCCCTCTATAGCAACCACTTCATCCATCTATAGCAACCACTTCATCCATCTATAGCAACCACTTCATCCATCTATAGCAACCACTTCATCCATCTATAGCAACCACTTCGTCCCTAGATAGCAACCACTTCATCCCTCTATAGCAACCACTTCATCCCTCTATAGCAACCACTTCATCCCTCTATAGCAACCACTTCATCCATCTATAGCAACCACTTCATCCATCTATAGCAACCACTTCGTCCCTAGATAGCAACCACTTCATCCCTCTATAGCAACCACTTCATCCCTCTATAGCAACCACTTCATCCATCTATAGCAACCACTTCATCCATCTATAGCAACCACTTCGTCGCTAGATAGCAACCACTTCATCCCTCTATAGCAACCACTTCATCCCTCTATAGCAACCACTTCATCCATCAATAGCAACCACTTCATCCCTCTATAGCAACCACTTCCTCCATCTATAGCAACCACTTCATCCATCTATAGCAACCACTTCATCCATCTATAGCAACCACTTCGTCCCTAGATAGCAACCACTTCATCCCTCTATAGCAACCACTTCATCCCTCTATAGCAACCACTTCATCCATCTATAGCAACCACTTCGTCCCTAGATAGCAACCACTTCATCCCTCTATAGCAACCACTTCATCCCTCTATAGCAACCACTTCGTCCCTAGATAGCAACCACTTCATCCCTCTATAGCAACCACTTCATCCCTCTATAGCAACCACTTCATCCATCTATAGCAACCATTTCGTCCCTAGATAGCAACCACTTCATCCCTCTATAGCAACCACTTCATCCATCTATAGCAACCACTTCATCCCTAGATAGCAACCACTTCATCCCTCTATAGCAACCACTTCATCCCTCTATAGCAACCACTTCATCCCTCTATAGCAACCACTTCATCCCTCTATAGCAACCACTTCATCCCTCTATAGCAACCACTTCGTCCCTATAGCAACCACTTCATCCCTCTATAGCAACCACTTCATCCCTCTATAGCAACCACTTCATCCCTCTATAGCAACCACTTCATCCATCTATAGCAACCACTTCATCCCTAGATAGCAACCACTTCATCCCTCTATAGCAACCACTTTATCCCTCTATAGCAACCACTTCATCCATCTATAGCAACCACTTCATCCATCTATAGCAACCACTTCATCCATCTATAGCAACCACTTCGTCCCTAGATAGCAACCACTTCATCCATATATAGCAACCACTTCATCCCTCTATAGCAACCACTTCATCCATCTATAGCAACCACTTCGTCCCTCTATAGCAACCACTTCGTCCCTAGATAGCAACCACTTCATCCCTCTATAGCAACCACTTCATCTCTAGATAGCAACCACTTCATCCCTCTATAGCAACCACTTCATCCCTCTATAGCAACCACTTCATCCCTCTATAGCAACCACTTATAGCAACCACTTCATCCCTCTATAGCAACCACTTCATCCCTCTATAGCAACCACTTATAGCAACCACTTTATCCCTCTATAGCAACCACTTCGTCCCTAGATAGCAACTACTTCATCCCTCTATAGCAACCACTTATAGCAACCACTTCATCCCTCTATAGCAACCACTTCGTCCCTAGATAGCAACTACTTCATCCCTCTATAGCTTGTTGACTTGGGGTCACACATACAGTAGTGAACAGGTCACTTCCTAGGATATGAATGCCCTGCCTTGGATTCAGTGGTCATATCTAGTCTAGAGTTCCTTCCTCAGAATTAAACTATTGCCTTCTCTTGCCTTCCCAGCATCGCAGAAAGTGTAGACGATGCCAAATCAGAGCATGTTTTAACACCCATAATCTCAGATGGCATTGTTGGAACACACGTCCTGGCTAACAATCCATACATTGTCTTGAGTTCAACTTTACAGATCCATTTTATTAGAAATCTGTAACTGTCAGAATAACTTAGTGTAAATCCCCTCTTAGTGTAAAGCTTCTCTTAAATGTAAGGCTTTTCTTAAATGTAAAGCTTCTCTTAAATGTAAAGCTTAAATGTGATGGGGATTTGGTTTACTCTAATGGAATGTCAGCTAAGACTTCCATTCACATCCATGCTGTGTGTCTTTAAAGCTGGTGAAGGACATTGGCACTCCCTAAACAGGCTCCGCTCGGCACTAGGCAGATTGCTGCTATTTCCCTGGTCTGTCCTCCACCACCGAGCTCCCTGCCTTTTGTTTCAGACACTTAACGGTCACTGCAGACTTGCTGTGGTATTGTCAAAAAATTATCTTGTTTACCAACTTGTAATCTTCTTAGTGCAGATCGTGTTTGTTTGGTTTTCTTGTTTTTCTTTGTTTGGGGAAGAGATGTCAGCCACTGGGACTCCTTTGTCATGACAAAAAGCTGGACAGGACTCACTGCGTGGTGTGTCCCTCTCTGGCCACTATATGGCACGTGACTGGGGGAACAGCCCACTGTAGAGACAGCCCACTGTAGGGACAGCCTAATGTAGTGACAGCCCACTGTAGGGACAGTCCACTCTAGGGACAGCATACTTTAGCAGACTGCACTAAGATACACAGTTAATTTGTTTCAAAGAAGTTCAGATATGGGGTTAAGCAAGAAATTGATCAAGATTACTCAAATGGTTTAAATAGTTGATACTCTTGCAGGGATAGGAGAAGGACAAATTGCTCCTAATTGGCCTGTTGGCTGGGATTAGCACGTGAATCCCTCCCTGAGAGAGGCCTATGGACCTGGGAGCCTCCCAGACACTGAGCCTGCTTTACTTACCTTGATCCCAGGAACCTCCTGGGGTTGAGGAGGGCCGGGGTGCTGCTGCATATCAAAGGCTCCTGTTCAAATCCACCCCCCATCCGTCCATCCGTCCATCCATCCATCTGTCCAGCCTCCACACAGTCATGTCATACATACAGCAGGACCCTCAGTGAGGTTAACCCAGTCATGCCTCTGCTGGCTGGGGACTCAGCAGGACCATACACAGCCCCACATGGCTCTCACTGACATGAAGCTCATGGATGGGGTTCTCTTGTCTCTTAAACAAACAACTCTCCTTCCCCAGGTAACCTCATTAGGATGGGCTTAACTCCTTAACCAGTCAGGATCAAGCCCCTCATTGGCTAGCTAGTAGACTGAGAAGCCAGACTTCCATTAGACATATAACACACTACCAGTCAGAGAGGCATTTATTTATTTTTTACCCCTTATTTTACCAGGTAAATTGACTGAGAACACGTTCTCATTTACAGTAACGACCTGGGGAATAGTTACAGGGGAGAGGAGGGGGGATGAATGAGCCAATTGTAAACTGGGGATGATTAGGTGGTCATGATGGTATGAGGGTCAGATTGGGAATGTAGCCAGGACACCGGGGTTAACACCCCTACTCTTACAATAAGAGACATGGCATCTTTAGTGACCACAGAGTCAGGACACCCGTTTAACGTCCCATCCAAAAGACGGCACCCTATGGGAATAGACAATCTAATATATTATAGGAAGTCAGGCAGTGAGGATTTGGCCAGCAGCCTAGTTGACCCCTGTTGCATCCCTATTTGTCCCCCCAACCACAGGCAAAGTCAGCCTGTCTATCCCCTGTCCTCATGTGGATTCAGACAGCCCTACTCCTCCAGTCTCCCCAACAGCTCTTCCTACCCCAGGTACAGTATGAGCTGAGCTGCTTCAGTCTGGGGAGGGCATCGCATCATACATACCCCCGACCGCTATTCCAGACCAATGCTTTTGCTCCCCCCATGTGCCCTTTGCTATTGCCTTGTACAGGGGCCTCTGCAACATGTCTGTGTCCTGGCTGTGTGTGTGCCAACTGCTATACTCTGCAACTGTATATCTAATATATTTGGTCAACACATACACTACATGGCCAAGAGTATGTGGACACCCCTTCAAATTAGTGGAATCGGCTATTTCAGTCACACCTGTTGCTGACAGGTGTATAAAATCAAGCACACAGCCATGCAATCTCCATAGACAAACATAGCCTGTACTGAAGAACTCAGTGACTTCAGTATGCCACCTTTCCAACAAGTCAGTTCATCAAATTTCTGCCCTGCTAGAGCTGCCCCGGTCAACTGTAAGTGGTGTTATTGTGAAGTGGAAACGTCTAGAAGCAACAACGGCTCAGCCGCGATGTGGTAGGCCACACAAGCTCACAGAACGGGACCGCCGAGTGCTGAAGTGCGTAGCGCTCAAAAATCGTCTGTCCTTGGTTGCAACACTCACTACCGAGGTACAAACTGCCTCTGAAAGCAACGTCAGCACAATAACTCTTTGTCGGGAGCTTCATGAAATGGGTTTCCATGGCCAAGCAGCTGTACACAAGCCTAAGATCACCATGCGCAATGCCAACCGCGGCTGGCGGGGTGTAAAGCTCGCCACCATTGGACTGGAGCAGTGGAAACATGTTCTCTGGAGTGATGAATTACGCTTCATCATGTGGCAGTCCGATGGACAAATCTGGGTTTGGCGGATGCCAGGAAAACGCTACCTGTCCGAATGCATAGTGCCAGCTGTAAAGTTTGGTGTGGGGCTGTTTTTCATGGTTAGGCTAGTTCCAGTGAAGGGAAATATTAACGCTACAGCATACAATGACATTCTAGAAAATTCTGTGCTACCAACTTTGTGGCAACAGTTTGGGGAAGGCTCTTTCCTGTTTCACCATGACAATGCCCCCGTACACAATGTGAGGTCCATACATGGTTTGTTGAGATCGGTGTGGAAGAACTTGACTGGCCTGCACAGAGCCCTGACCTCAACCCCATCGAACAGCTTGGGGATGAATTGGAACGCCGACTGTGAGCCCGGCATATGTGCCCAACATCAGTGCTCGACCTCACTAATGCTCTTGTGGCTGAATGGAAGCAAGTCCCCACAGCAATGTTCCAACATCTAGTGGAAAGCCTTCCCAGAAGAGTGGAGGCTGTTAGAGCAGCAAAGGGGGGATGAACTCCACAAACCCTGAAAATAAGTATTTAATGAAACATAGAGCAAGTATCTACCTGCGCTTCCTAGTTTTTTTTATGAGAGTGACTAGAGCTCCATCTGCTGACATTGAGTGATACTGCTCACAGTTCTACTGCCCTGAGAGGACTTTCTGGAAGCCTATGCTTAAAGGACCAACCAACCACCCTTGTGCTTCAGCGCTTCATGGCCACGCAGACATATATAAAGATGAAGCGTATTTTCTGATGCTATGGTCTCTGTCTCTCTTTTTCTGCCACCTTCCCCCCTCTCTCTTACTTCCTTCTCTCTCTCTCCCTCCCTCTAGGTTCTCTCACTCTCTGATGCTGGGGCCAGGCATGCACCCCACAGGGATCCCCCACCCAGCCATCATGCCCCCTTCAGGCAAACTGGACCATCATGACCTTTACGACAGGAACATGTACGCGTAAGTACCCCCATGGGTCACCCACATCTCTACACTACCTCCTAGAGCTGTCTTTCAAAGGAAATGTGGGATCCACATGGCGAACAATGTGTACTGTTGTCTCCCATTCCTGCATTCATTTAAAGTGTATTAAAAGCTTAGATGGATGAATGTTCTTGTGTACATATTCACCATGGATCCCTGTGGTTCTTGTCTCTCTCTCTCTCTCTCTCTCTCTCTCTCTCTCTCTCTCTCAGTAAGCCTCACCAGGAGCCCAAGCGGGAGAAGGAGCCTAAGAAGCCGGTGATCAAGAAGCCTCTGAATGCTTTCATGCTGTACATGAAGGAGATGAGGGCCAAGGTGATCGCTGAGTGCACACTGAAGGAGAGCGCTGCCATCAACCAGATACTGGGCCGAAGGGTGAGCAGCGAGAACACACACAAACACACACATAATGAAACATACACACTCGCTCTGAAACACGAGCACGCACACACACACACACACACACTGCTAAAACACACACACACATCCATGAATACTCACTCAGCATAGACAGATTAATTCCCAAATCCCTCATCTCATCCCCTGCTGTCAATTTCACACATGAGAGATGGACTAGAGAGGAATATCTCAGTAATGTGAATTACTACCCTGTGAGTTACCCCCTGCACCTGACTGACTGCTGACACGATACCATTGACAAGGATGCAGAAATATCTAAATGTGATGAATAACATATGTGATGTTGTCTGTCCTTGTGGGCTTTCCTTTATATGTTAGTCATTTAAGCAATAAGGCCCGGGGGGGGGTGATATACGGCCAATATACCACACCTCCTCTGGCCTTATTGCTTAAATATACCACGGCTGTCAGCCAATCAGCATTCAAGGCTCGAACCACCCAGTTTATAATTGTGTTTATATCATCCACCTATTAGAGATGATCTACACAGAGATAGTAGTCATGGGAACTGATGTCACAGTTCTGATCTCATCATTGTCTCTGCATCATTGGCTAGGTTAATGAACAAAATCTAAATGGTTTCTTTGTTTTGCGTGTGTGTGTGTCTCCCCCCTGCAGTGGCATGCCCTGACCCGGGAAGAGCAGGCCAAGTACTATGAGCTGGCCAGGAAGGAGCGGCAGCTACACATGCAACTCTACCCCAGCTGGTCCGCCAGAGACAACTACGTAAGGGCCGCCTCTTCCTGCTTACACACACACACACTCACACACACAGCATGATCACCCCACCCTGCCAACTGTCAATCAATAAGGCTAGTGTCTACACAGAAATATAACCTATTCTATCTGATCTAGACAGTATTTATTTGGCACATTGTACGTAATGTATGAGTGCAGATCATGTGAGAGAGACTAGTCCAGGGTGTGACACACTCGCTCTTGGGGAGTAGGGGGAAACACTAGGGGAAACACTAGGGGTGCACGTTGTGGTTTTTGCCCTAGCACTACACAGCTGATCCAAAATAATCAGCTAATCATCAAGCTTTGATCATTTGAATCAGCTGTGTAGTGTTAGGGCAAAAACCACAACGTGTGCACCCCTTGGGGTCCAGAGAACCAAGTTTTGGAAATGCTGGACTAGTCTATGACTGTAGTGTTATGACCAGTGTTATAACCTCTTGGCATGCCATTCCTTTAGAATGGGGCTTGAGAATGAGATAGATCGTACTAGACATTAGTTGGTCATTAATGGCTGTTTAGAGAGGTGATTTAATTGGCTGTTGAGTGCTTTGCTGTTAGGGACGCATGATGAGTTTTGCTTTTATTAAACATAGCATTACACAGTCAGCTGCAAACCTCCCGCTCCCCTCATCTCTGTACTACTTTAATAGGTTTTCATATCACTGGTAGTTCTATGCATGGAGGGCACCTTTTTCTGTTGTAACTGGACCTTAGTATAAGTGCACTGACTATGAAATCTGTGATTAGTAGTGGGCTTGCTTGTAAAATGAGTTAATAAGTAGTTAAGAGAATTGCTTGAAATACTGTGCAGATAAATCTGATGTGTAGTAGAGACATGTTAACGTCTCAATGTAATGTGTGTTGCTGCTTAACTACTGTTCTGTGCTATGCTCAATTGTGAAGTTGCTGTTGAACTCTTCCAGGATGCAGGCCTTAGAGGGTGCTCGGGTGAAAAGAGTAAAGCTGATTGGGTAGGGCACACATTTTACCCCCCTTACCCGCTCTACTAACAGCAGGGTGGCTTTGGCTTGCTCTCCTCAGGCAGTGAGGCTCGGACTGTTGAGAGAGAGAGGACAGCTGGGAGCTGGGCTGGAGAGGGTTCTGGGCTTTGGGGGACCACTATTAGGCTATATCCTCCCTTAGGGCAGGCACAGAGAGGAGGTGGCTAATGTTATGGAAGCTATGTATCTGCATGTATTTCTATGGGAGGTGGTTTTTCTGGACTATAATTGCCAGTCTTCTCTCACCCCATATGAAAACAGACAGGATGAGTCTCAAAGGGAGAGAGTTCACTTTCTTGCCTTCCTGGAGATCTTTTACACATCCTATTTCCTTTCCTTGGCTTGATAGAGTTTGGGCTTCTGTATCATAACACACGGTAGGGACTTGGCTCTCTCATTTCTCTCTCTCTCTCTTGGCTGTGGATAGTTGTGAGATTAGCTGGTTAGGGTAAAGAGGGTTACTAGCTGGTTGTGGTGGCATTGTCAATGAGGTTGTGCATGAAGCTTTTACGACTGCATCTGATTTAGTATAAATCAGATTAATATGACGCAATGTACTGTGGATGAAGTTTTTTTGATGTGAACATACATTGTACTCTTTAACACTTTGTCTATTTCTGTGTATCTATCTTCTGATTTCACCAAAGATGCAAACAATTGTCTGAGAAAATGCTGTCCCAAAACAAATGAAAACTAATTGCAGCTCTACCCCCTGCTATAGTCTACCCTTCCCAAACAAGGCAGAAAACAAGGGTAGTCATGTGATCTGTTAGCAAAACAGGAAAAGGAAGGCCACCCACGCAGTCGTGGGGTTTTCTCCCGTGGGTCATAACCACACACACTCTGCTTCAGGGAGCAGCGAGGGTAGACGAGTCTCTGCGTAGGCATCAAAAAGCTGTTCCCACATCCTCTCCCCAATATGCCACTTCAGACTGAATCACTCTCTTCAGCATAACAATCCCAATCATGTCTGTGCTGCCATTAAGGTCCCACTGTATAGCCCATGGACTTTAAAGCAGTATGGTGGTGTCAGGAGAATCCTTTACTGTGGATATTTAGACTTAAATGTACTCATTTGTGGCCTGAATGATCTGAACTGTCCTCCGACCCCATTCCATGACTTGTAAATTGGGCATCTGGTACACGAGGCTCAAGAACATGGTGAATATCATAACATGGTCCTCCCATGTCTTCATAGAGATGTCTCTGACAGATAACATAGAAACATGTTTCCCCTACTGACTCTCTGTGTGTCTGGTTGTGTTTCCCTACTGACTCTCTGTGTGTCTGGTTGTGTTTCCCTACTGACTCTCTGTGTGTCTGGTTGTGTTTCCCTACTGACTCTCTGTGTCTGGTTGTGTTTCCCCTACTGACTCTCTGTGTATCTGGTTGTGTTTCCCCTACTGACTCTCTGTGTGTCTGGTTGTGTTTCCCTACTGACTCTCTGTGTGTCTGGTTGTGTTTCCCTACTGACTCTCTGTGTGTCTGGTTGTGTTTCCCTACTGACTCTCTGTGTGTCTGGTTGTGTTTCCCTACTGACTCTCTGTGTGTCTGGTTGTGTTTCCCTACTGACTCTCTGTGTGTCTGGTTGTGTTTCCCTACTGACTCTCTGTGTGTCTGGTTGTGTTTCCCTACTGACTCTCTGTGTGTCTGGTTGTGTTTCCCTACTGACTTTCTGTGTGTCTGGTTGTGTTTCCCTACTGACTCTCTGTGTGTCTGGTTGTGTTTCCCTACTGACTCTCTGTGTGTCTGGTTGTGTTTCCTACTGACTCTCTGTGTGTCTGGTTGTGTTTCCCTACTGACTCTCTGTGTGTCTGGTTGTGTTTCCCTACTGACTCTCTGTGTGTCTGGTTGTGTTTCCCTACTGACTCTCTGTGTGTCTGGTTGTGTTTCCCCTACTGACTCTCTGTGTGTCTGGTTGTGTTTCCCTACTGACTTTCTGTGTGTCTGGTTGTGTTTCCCTACTGACTCTCTGTGTGTCTGGTTGTGTTTCCCTACTGACTCTCTGTGTGTCTGGTTGTGTTTCCCTACTGACTCTCTGTGTGTCTGGTTGTGTTTCCCTACTGACTCTCTGTGTGTCTGGTTTTGTGTTCCAACAGGGCAAGAAGAAGAGGAGAAAAAGAGAGAAGCAGCAGGACTCTTCAGCAGGTAATGTCCTCTCTCTCTCTTCTCTACCAAACTCCCGGACCAATCCTGAGCTTCAATACGATATACTTCCATTCAACCCTCATTCTATCGTTTGAAACAACTTTCCTGGCCGACTATCTCCTAGCCGTACCCACTTCCTATTTGGTTTGTATTCTGACTGGGTCACTGCTGCTCTAACTAACAGAGTGTGAAAGCTGTTCCTCTCCTCTATAATGACCAGTGTCCTGAATGGAGTCCTGCTCCATCTACACTGTTCTGGCTGTTGATGTTAACTCCTACTCAGTAATTGGGCACTAACAGTCTGGTTTGATGGCTTTCTGATTTACCATCTCTGTCAATGCTTCAACTTCTGCCCTGACCTCTTGATCTGATCTCTCTCTCTCTCTCTTCATCTCTCCCTCTCTTTCCTAACTTATTTCGCATGCGCATGCTGCCTTGTGCTCAGACCCTGGCTCTCCTAAGAAATGCAGAGCTCGCTTCGGCCTCAACCAACAAACGGACTGGTGCGGTCCCTGCAGGTGTGTACCTCTTGGTCTGCTACCTCTCTCTCCCTCCTCTGTGAGCGTGCCTCAGCCCCCTGCTGTGCTCCGCTCTGCATGCACTCATCTCACTAACCCTGTGTTTTGTGACCCACATTGCCCCCTACAGGTAGAGAATCCTAGCAGGGGGGGGGCACTAAAGCTGCTTTACTGGCTGGTGATGGGGTGTCTCCTCAGGGATTGGTGGGTGATGCTGATGGAAAGTGGGAGGGGTCTTGTATGTCTGAGGGAAGAAAGAGGTTTCACACAGAGATGCTCTCTGCTTAAATCAGACATTTCTTGGTTATGCTACTGGTAGAAATGACAAAGCAGTGGATGGATGATCGGTCATGCTCATCATCAGCACCTTTTTTTACCAACTCAATCTTTTAACATCAGTGTAGAGGTGTGAAGAAAGCCTGCCACTCCCCTCAACTCCATCATGCCACAGTGTCTTCCCCACCACGCTGTCACATCATGGAAATCTCCTTACCACTGTGTGTGTGTGCTGCGAGAACAAAGGGAGGCGAATGTGGTTAGTGCGAATCCTGATCACCGCAGATGAACGCACACACTCTCTTGCACATGCACTGCTGCTCTGCACATTTCTCATCTGCCCTTAACTTTCTCCATTCATGTGGTCAGGCAGTGCAGCTTTTGATGGTGAACTCTGACATTTAGAATCGCTCTCTCTCTCTCCCTCCCTCTAAATATGTCCGCCTTTACTTGCGGTGGCACCAAGTGAGTGACTCATGTTATATTCTGGTAATGATCATGAGATAAGGTGTGCTACTTTGGTTTTGTATTTGGTTGAAGAAGAGGCAAACAGCCGCTGTTTGTTAACAATTAAGCTTAGAACACAACATTTATAATGTTCATTACAACCACAAAAATCAAGGAAATGGCGTTGAATGATCTATACATATTCGATGGTATTTAATGGATTTGCACTTAAATATCTCTCGACTTGACCGAAAACTCAATTCAATCATGTTGAAAACAGTAAAAAGTTCATTCTGGTGACACTTTGCATCCACGCTTTATTCACAGATAACTCTCTTGACTGTTCCTAGGAGGAAAAAGAAGTGCATTCGATACCTTCAAGGAGGATGGTGCGCCAGCCCCACTTCTTCCGATGGAAGCGTTATAGACTCGCCCCTCTCCCCCGTTGACGGCGTCCCCCCTCAGCACCCCAGCTCCCCTTCGCCTGCTTCCCCCTCGCACCCCCAGCCCAGCAAACACACCCCCCTTATCCTCTCAAAATCCAAGACCACAGAACTGTCTCTCAAAGCTTTAATAGAATCATCCCAACAGCACGACAATATACATCATCATCATCATCGTGACTGTACCCTGCCCAAGTCTCACTAGCCAGCTGCCTCACCTGCCCTGTCCCCTCTCACACTGCCTCCCACCATTCCAACACACACACAGACACAGCCCAACCCAACGTAATCAGGACCAGACATGGAGTGGGGAGCAACACACTGGAGACAGACCTTCACCACAAATATCCCAAAACAACAAGGGAGCCAACGAGTCTGGGAGGATCAAGGATGACATTCACATCAATATGACTGACTGACACCTGACTGATTTATTAAGTGCTCATGTCATTTTCACATTGCTGTACTGAAGGCAGTACTGTATGTACAGGGATGATGATTGCTTCTATTCAAACTGCCTCAAGTCAAATTGATTCCTTTTCCAAAGATTTTTACAGAGGAGTACTGTGCTCCTCCTTTTCATAAGACTTACATTCAGATGTGTCAAAGGAAACTTTTCCAACATATAGTATTTATATTGATTAACAATGTGGTATAAGGTTGAAACTACAAGGTAGATTTTTTTTGTTTGTTGCTGAGTAAACATGTCTCCCCTTGGAGAGAATCATCTCTATGTTATATTCATTTGTTTTAGGCACTTCCTACTTGTCAAGTTAAATTCTTGATAGATACGTTATTTTGATGTAGGTCTCACACAGAATTAAGACATTCTTGGTGTTTGTTCATATGGATGCACACAGTTTGGGAGATGAATTTGTTTGCTGGTGTCAAAAAGCCTCCATTATATAACAAAAAACAAGGCAACAGTAAACATGTCATCCCCCACGAATGATTCAGTGCCCCCAGTTAGTGACAACAATTAGAACGTATTTTCTGTCTATTATTATATTTTTTTTAAGTAATAATTATCCTTCGCTGTATGTAATGAACCGAGCTTATAGGTTCTAATGGGAAACGTGTTGCTCATAAGGAGATGCATATATGTAAAAAAACTACATTAAAAAAAGTAATGACTGTGGCTCAAATGGGACAGGACATATGCTTGTTTAAAGTTTGGAATTTTAGTTGATTACAATCAGTGTCATTTTGTAAATGCCAGATCTCTATGGCAAGACGCATCATTCACCCAAGTTCTGTAAAAATCGAGCCAGTGGGGTCAGATATCGCGTGACTAACGTACAGATGTAGACAACACCAGATAGATTTCAACAAGTGGGACAATACATTCAACAGTTTCTGGACTGCCTCAGTCTGAATGAACATTCTGCTATTCTGTAAACTAAAGACCAAATGGGTACTATATTTCATTGTGTTGTAAAGTTTTATAAATGTTGAATTCCCTCTATAAATAAACTTTTATATGTTATGTAAAGGTTTTTAAAAAGTTCTGTTTAGTCTCTCCTCTTAGTTAACCATTTCTGAAGCAATACATGTTTTTTTAACGTTTGTCTTCTCAGAGAAAACGCATTTTGTGGATATGTTTTGCATTAGCTTTGCCTTTCATTGAAGTTACCACAGATGTCATTTTCAGTGTCTGCATGTTCCACCTAAGTGTACCAAAAATACATGTGAAAAAACAATGGTTAATTTACTGCTTGCAAGCATCAAACTCTGCTTACATTGGAGAAAGTATTGGCTGATAGTCCATCAGAAGATGCTGAAGCTAGCACACAGCTTACATTTGGGGACAACACAGCTCCTATCAGAAAAATGACCACATGAAAAGGTTGTGTACTAAACGGTGCGGCTTTTGTATGTTTTTTTTTTTACACATTGAACGACTTCTGCTCTCGATGTAATACTCATTTTGTTTTGTGTATTAAAGTATTTTGAAAATCTGGATCAGTTTCCTTACTATTTCACATCAGTTGTACAAGCAATCACAAACAGCAGCAGACAGACAACATTCTTTTAATTAATTTACTTACTCCTAGAATCGAATAGTTGATAATCCTAAATGTCATCTTCAGAGCAGAACTGAGAAAAGATTCCAATCCAATCTTAATTAGGTAAATACCATAAATTGTGTGAAAGACAGCACACACACTTCAACAAGTATTTCCAGTCCACAGGACATTTCACACATTTACCCCCACATCAAATGTCCTATGAAAGCTTGTCTCCCTAAGATGACGTTAAAACAACGGCACAGAAGAGGCTGCGATTACAAAATTCAGCATTGAGACATCATTTCAATTGACTCAACAACAAAATATATGTAAACATGATAAGTAAAAAATACTATATCAATTGAAAACGGGGAGAGCGGTGCATCTACTCTAGAAATTGGAAAGAAAACCCAGACTCTCATGTGAATATAAAGTGGAGTGAAGTAAAATGTGTAAAAACATGAAATAGCTATTTTTATTATCTTGCACCACACAAGCAATGGAAATGGTCATGCTATGAGTACACGGGGGGGGGGTCTGTCGCTCTAATAGACTAAATGTAATATTAACAAGTATGAACAGCGCAGTGCAACCAATTACTGGAACAATCCTTTCAGTGTGTTAGTGTTGGCAGGATCCTCCTCTATTTCTCTTCACACCATTGGTTCTCCTTGCGTACCTGGGGGTGTAAAGACAACACACAGTGTCACATCAGTCAGATGTATATTATCATAGGAGCTCTGTGTTCAGGACTAAGGTTATGACCCAAATGGCACCCTATTCCTTTTATAGTGCACTATGGGCTCTGGTCAAATCAAAAGTAAGGCACTGCATAGACTAGAATAGTATAGAGCAGGTATTCCCAAACTGGGGTAAGCGCAATGTCATCAGGGGTATGCAAATTATTATATTTTTTTTTTTTAATACTTCACATTTTCAAACAGTACATTTATATTTTCCAACGGGGCTATATATATATTTTTTTTCCTCGCCTGACTAGCCTCGTCTCACTGCCAAAATTAAACCATCTAGTGTTCAGTTTAAATACAGGTAGCCTAGTCAAATAATTAACATCCAATCACATTAACCGTTACTCTTGCGCAGACATTTAGAAATGAAACATGACGATTAAAAAAAATAAGCCACGGGAGTTTGAGCGAGAATAAAGACGACTTTCGAGTTGTAAGACATGTATAAAAGCAACAGATACCATTAATTAGAAGGGGGCTAGAAGCCCCATACTATTGTGGAGGGCGTAATTCTTCCTGCTGCCACGGATATGGCTGGAACAATGCTGGGGGAAAAGGCCCCAAAAAACTATACAGACAATGCCTTCATCAAACAACACTATTTCACAACTCATCAGTGACATGGAAGGAGATATTTTGAAACAATTACTGCTTCACATACAAGCCAGTGAATTATATGCGTTACAGCTGGATGAGTCAACAGACGTGGCGGGCCTGGCACAGCTTCTGGTATACGTCCGTTACGTTTATGGGGGGTCAATTAAGGAAGACATCCTCTTCTGGAAACCAGGACAACATGAGAGGATATTTTTAAAGTACTGGACAGCTTTGTGACATCAAAATGGACTTTGGTGGTCAAGATGTGTTAGTATCTGTACTGATGGCGCAAAAGCCATGACAGGGAGACATAGTGGAGTGGTAACGCCGTGCAAACAGTTGCTCCCGACGCCACTTGGGTACACTGCAGCATCCAGCGAGAGGTTCTTGCTGCCAAGGGAATGCCTGACAGCTTGAAATAAGTTTTGGACACTACAGTGAAAATGGTTAACTTTGTTAAAGCAAGGCCCCTGAACTCTCATGTATTTTCTGCATTATGCAATGATATGGGCAGCAACCATGTAACGCTTTTACAACATGCAGAAGTGCGCTGGTTATCAAGGGGCAAAGTATTGACACTTTTTTTTAATTGAGACGAGCTTAAAGTTTTCTTTACTGACCATAATTTTCACGTGTCTGACCGCTTGCATGATGACGAGTTTCTCACACGACTGGCCTATCTGGGGGATGTTTTTTCTCACCTGAATGACGTGAATCTAGGATTATAGGGACTCTGCACAACTACACTGCTCAAAAAAATAAAGGGAACACTAAAATAACACATCCTAGATCTGAATGAATGAAATAATCTTATTCAATACTTTTTACTTTACATAGTTGAATGTGCTGACAACAAAATTACACAAAAATTATCAATGGAAATCAAATGTATCAACCCATGGAGGTCTGGATTTGGAGTCACACTCAAAATTAAAGTGGAAAACCACACTACAGGCTGATCCAACTTTGATGTAATGTCCTTAAAACAAGTCAAAATGAGGCTCAGTAGTGTGTGTGGCCTCCACGTGCCTGTATGACCTCCCTACAACACCTGGGCATGCTCCTGATGAGGTGGCGGATGGTCTCCTGAGGGATCTCCTCCCAGACCTGGACTAAAGCATCCGCCAACTCCTGGACAGTCTGTGGTGCAACGTGGCGTTGGTGGATGGAGCGAGACATGATGTCCCAGATATGCTCAATTGGATTAAGGTCTGGGGAACGGGCGGGCCAGTCCATAGCATCAATGCCTTCCTCTTGCAGGAACTGCTGACACACTCCAGCCACATGAGGTCTAGCATTGTCTTGCATTAGGAGGAACCCAGGGCCAACTGCACCAGCATATGGTCTCACAAGGGGTCTGAGGATCTCATCTCGGTACCTAATGGCAGTCAGGCTACCTCTGGCGAGCACATGGAGGGCTGTGCGGCCCCCCAAAGAAATGCCACCCCACACCATGACTGACCCACCGCCAAACCGGTCATGCTGGAGGATGTTGCAGGCAGCAGAACGTTCTCCACGGCGTCTCCAGACTCTGTCACGTCTGTCACATGTGCTCAGTGTGCTTTCATCTGTGAAGAGCACAGGGCGCCAATGGCGAATTTGCCAATCTTGGTGTTCTCTGGCAAATGCCAACGCCCTGCACGGTGTTGGGCTGTAAGCACAACCCCCACCTGTGGACGTCGGGCCCTCATACCACCCTCATGGAGTCTGTTTCTGACCGTTTGAGCAGACACATGCACATGTGGCCTGCTGGAGGTCATTTTGCAGGGCTCTGGCCGTGCTTGTCCTGCTCCTCCTTGCACAAAGGCGGAGGTAGCGGTCCTGCTGCTGGGTTGTTGCCCTCCTACGGCCTCCTCCACGTCTCCTGATGTACTGGCCTGTCTCCTGGTAGCGCCTCTATGCTCTGGACACTACGCTGACAGACACAGCAAACCTTCTTGCCACAGCTCGCATTGATGTGCCATCCTGGATGAGCTGCACTACCTGAGCCACTTGTGTGGGTTGTAGACTCCGTCTCATGCTACCACTAGAGTGAAAGCACCGCCAGCATTCAAAAGTGACCAAAACATCAGCCAGGAAGCATAGGAACTGAGAAGTGGTCTGTGGTCACCACCTGCAGAACCACTCCTTTATTGGGGGTGTCTTGCTAATTGCCTATAATTTACACCTGTTGTCTATTCCATTTGCACAACACCATGTGAAATTTATTGTCAATCAGTGTTGCTTCCTAAGTGGACAGTTTGATTTCACAGAAGTGTGATTGACTTGGAGTTACATTGTGTTGTTTAAGTGTTCCCTTTATTTTTTTGAGCAGTGTATATTCAACGTGCAGGACAAAATTGAGGCTATGATTAAGAAGTTGGAGCCCTTTTCTGTCTGCATTAACAATGACAACACACAGGTCTTTCCATCATTGTATGATATTTTGTGTGCAAATGAACTCAAGCTCACGGACAATGTCAAATGTGATATAGCGAAGCACCTGAGTGAGTTGGGTGCGCAGTTACGCAGGTAATTTCCCGAAACAGATGACTCAAACAACTGGATTCGTTATCCCTTTCATGCCCTGCCTCCAGTCCACTTCCCGATATCTGAACAAGAGAGCCTCATCGAAATTGCAACAAGCGGTTCAGTAAAAATTCAATTTAAATCAGAAGCCACTGCCAGATATCTGGATAGGGCTGCGCTCAGTGTCGTGCTTTGGCTAATCGCGCTGTTAAGACACTGATGCCCTTTGCAACCACGTACCTATGTGAGAGCGGATTCTCGGCCCTCACTAGCATGAAAACATGCCAATTAAGGTAGACTGTGTGGAAAATGATTTAAGACTGAGACTCTCTCCAATAAAACATTGCAGAGTTATGTGCATCCTTTCAAGCACACTCTTCTCATTAACCTGTGGTGAGTTATTCACAATTTGATGAACAAATTAGGTTTTATATGTAAGATGGTTAAATAAAGAGCAAAATGATTGATTGGTCCTATAAGAGCTCTTGGTCCTATAAGAGCAAAATGATTGATTGGTCCTATAAGAGCTCTTTGTCACTTCCCACAAGACGGGTTGTGACAAAAACTCACACTCGTTCTTATGTTTAATAAATGTATTGTATAGTGTGTGTGTGTGTGTGTGTGGCAGGCTTACAATGATGGCAAAAAACAACATTTGAGAGTGCGCTGACCCTGGTGCTAGAGGGGGTACGCAGCTGAAAGTTGAATGTTTGAAGGGGTACGGGACTATAAAAGTTTGGGAACCACTGGTATAGAGAATAGAGTGCCGTTTGGGAGGCATCCTGAGAACCACAGAAGGCCTTATTACCTGGGCTTCCTCTTCCTCTGTGAAGTCATTTTTTATGTTGAACGTCTTCCTGATCTCCTCTGGGGTCTTTCCTTTGATCATGTTGGCCACCGTCTTGCAGGTGACATCTAGCAGTCCTTTGATGTCTAAATAGTTTGCGGCCTAAACATACAATAAAAAAATAATAAAAAGAGAATGAGGATGAATGAAAGCAACTGCAAATGCTTTGACATGCCTGGCTTCCACATGAACTATTGCAGCCCTAAGCTTAGGCTATGTAAACAGGTTTCAGGAGCTGGGTCAAACCTGCTGCTCAAATGATAGACTTGTGTCACAGTTCCTAAAAGCCCCCAGCACTACAAAAATGTTTTGCACAATCCCTGCAAAAGAACCATGCAAGTAAGTGAGCTTGTTTCATATAATATGCTCATACCTGATACTTCCTGGGCCGCTTACACACAGGAAAAGAAAACGCAGCCGCCTCCATGTGTTTCTATGCAAAGCCGGCAGCAGATTAGCACCTTGACACTAGCACAGGTAGGGGCATCACCTGCCACCCACAGAGGGAATTTATTTGATGCTCAAGGTAAAAAATACAAAAATGTTACTTTTGCCTCCCCTCGTTGACCAATCAAATTACAGGGGCTGGATGCCTTTTTCTAGGTTGTGTTTTTTGGGACAATCCAGAGGTATCATAACAGCCACTACTTGTACCACCAGAGTTTGATGTTTTATAAACTGTGGGCGGCGTCGCCGGCGTTATTGACTCCCTGTGTGTAAGGGCCTTTAGTAATGAACTACTACTTCTAATTATAACACGTTATTAAGCACCTACTTGTCACTCAAAGCACTTTACAACAGCATGTTCAGCGAGCTAACCATTGCCTAAATTAAATTCAAGATCTGTGACACTTCCTCCTTGTAAGTGTGCAGGTGTCAAACTGTTTCGGCGAGTGGGAAAGGGGTTACCTAGTCAGTTGCACAAATGAATACATTCAACCGAAATGTGTCTTCCGCATTTAACCTAACCCCTTCTGAATCAGCGAGGTGCGGGGGGCTGCCTTAATCGACGTCCACATCATTAGCACCCGGGGAGCAGTTGTTGTGGTTGGGGGTTAACTGCCTTGCTCAAGGGCAGAACAGCAGATTTTTCCACCTTGCCGGCTCTGGGATTCCAACCAGCAACTTCTCGGTTACTGGCCCAACGCTCTTAACCGCTAGGCTACCTGTGAGTGGGAGGCGGTATGTACGCACTAGAATAAGTTCGAAGAGGGTCCCTTGGTCCACTTTGAGGAACTCCTGGTCCCAGACGGGGATGTCATCTGTCCTTTTCTCCTTGTTCTCGTCATCCTCGGGGGGAGGGGGATCATCTTTGTGGTGGGTGCACCACTGGATCACCTGTAGGGAGGAAAGTGAACAACTAGTCCAAGCACACTAAGCAAATCAACAGTCAGACATGCCAGGCATCTATCTTCCATCCAGTCCCGTTTCAAAAGGCCTAAGTCGAGGAAGAAGGTCACAGAGCACACAGGAAGGTTTCTGTTTGGAGCGTCATGCTTTTGGCAGAGAGATAGAAATGCTATTCTACAGATGTAAGAACCAAACTGACATAGCCTAAGGACAGACATCTAGATTGGTTTTCCATTTTACTTGAACTTCAGGTTTCACCACAAGCCAGGCAGAACATGTAAGTTGTCTAACTATGAAAACACATTTCCCCAAACAAAATGCAATTCCCCAAACAAATTTGGATCCATTAATTACATGGATACAGTTGCTGAAAAAAGCAGCTTGTCTCTCCAACAAGACATTATACAATTTGGCAGGGAGAAGGAAATAACAAAAGTCAACTTTAATCCTACAACCCTTCACACGGTATAAATCCAACTAGCACTGGTTGGATGGACGAAACACCTGATGCAGACAATCCCACCATTTCGTTTATAGTGATTATGAGAGGCGCATTTGTTACGTTATAATCTTCAAATAATCAGGTTGACCACACGAACACTGGACTGTAGTGTTCATCCCTAAGGACAACTATCCCTACCATCAGTGTTGACTCTCACAGTGCTTCCCACATAGGTAAGGATCTCTGTTACAGGTTTGAGACCATCCTTCTGCCTACAAGTTTAACTTTTATCGGTTTCAAATTGTGTCTAAATGTTGCACTTCTAGGAGAAAGGCCAAGCCTGGTTTGAGTTCAGTTGAATTGTGCCACTATGGATAGAACGAATGTACAATACAACAGAGAAGAATGGAATTATAGATAATAAAGCAAGCTCTGGTTGGGAGCAGGCACTTTACTAAGGTTCTTCATGGCCATCTCCCCACAGTTGATCTGTCCCTCAGTCCATTGCACCAGATATGGGATGTGTGACAGTGAGTCCACGCCACTTACCTTCTTGAGGATAGCCGCATTGACATTCGGGAGGGGGACTGGATCATCATCTCCTTCATCATCCATACCCAAATCTGTCAAAGACAACTATTAGACAAGTGCACACAGATGCTGCCAGACAGTTTTGATAAATGTATTTTACGTCCGAACTGTGCAATATGTACTGATAGCTATGTAGGCTACGTCAATGATGTTCAACCTCATGTTACAACCACATAACTACAGAGTACATAGCTCGCTACATACCTTCCAGCATAGTCTTTATTGTCACAGACTGCTTTGCTATTTCCACATCCACCTCAAAGATCTCTCCATCTGAACTTTGCAGTTTAATTGTTGGCATCTGTAAAATAAAAGGAAAACGGTTGTCATCTTCAGGCATAAACGTTACCTAGCAGAGTGATGACTAATATCGGGGCCATAAAGTACATGTTATATCGCTAGGTGACACAGGGACCTACTTGGCTAACAAAGTAGCTAACAGTTATCCCATCCAACTACCTCATCCCCATATTGTTATTTTTTGCTCCTTTGCACCCGTATCTCTACTTGCATATTCATCTCCTGCACATCTATCGCTCCAGTGTCTAATTGCTAAATTGTAATTACTTCGCCACTATGGCCTATTTATTGCCTTACCTCCCTAATCTTACCTCATTTGCACACACTGTATATAGAAAAAAATATATATTGTGTTATTGACTGTACGTTTGTTTATTCCATGTGTTACTCTGTTGTTGTTTGTGTCGCACTGCTTTGCTTTATATTGGCCAGGTCGCAGTTGTAAATGAGAACTTGTTCTCAACTGACCTACCTGGTTAAATAAAGGTAAAATAAAAAATAAAAATAAAAGCTAACGTTAGCGACATTCGTTAAGGTGCTTAACTAATGTTTGCTAGAAGGCAATTTCCCTGGATGCTGTTAGCTAACTAGCGAACTATCTTAACGCCAGTAGGCAACTAACGTTACCGAAACATGTTATGGTAGACAGGTAACTTAGCGAACGGTGGCAAGCTGACGTTAATTCGCTAGCTACCATTAGTATAGGTTGAATATTACATTAGTTAACCTCGATTCCAGCTAAAGTTACTGTCTGGGCAACTGTCAACAAAACAGGGAGTCTGAAACAGACCAGTGCTGAAATACGTTGGACTCAATGCTAGCGTTACGCTTAACATTTAACAATAATACTTTTTGGTAACAGTAACTAACTTTAGCTAACCTTAGTTAGTAGCCAGTGCGAACGACAGCCAAAAAACGAAGCGAACGCGGCTAGCTAACTCAGCAAGGCCCCGTCTTACTAGAAACCATATTCAACCTTTTCCATTTAGCTAGACATAGGAAAAATACATTCAAAACGCCCATTATTTCACAAAGACATAACTACATCCGATGTAAATGGCCGTTACTTACTGTGAATGTTTTAAAACAATTTCAGATAATTCTTTTTTAAACGTCAACAGGGCAAAAGCGAAGCCCAGGCAGCCAGTAGAACTCTATTAGACGGCCAGCCAATGCAACTGTCGCTGGGTCAAAAGGGGGGAAGCAAATGAGTAGTCTCGTGATATGCCTGTACAATATGAGGGATTTTCCCCATTTAGCTACATTAACAGCATTTCACCCAGTATCTATTTTTATGCTAATATTTTGTAGCGTTACATTTCTGCGTCCAAAATTTATAAAATGATATCTGTGCATGTTGCTCCTTCATGCTGTAGGCTTTCAATCAATGGTCCCAGCGTAATAGCACAAACCAGCGTAGTTGTTTTACTCTTTGTGCAGTCCTATTGTTTGCCAAGTAGAAGATACGTCTTATTCTTTTGGAACGCCATGACAGTGATTGTGTTGGCCTACCCTTTGTTGGTACATTACTTGAAATAGTAGGCATTTCCATCAGTGCTGTAAAGTACTTAAGTGAAAATACTTTTAAGTACTACTTAAGTAGTTTTTGGGGGGTATCTGTACTTTACTATTTATATTTTTGACTACTTTTGCTTCGCTACATTCCTAAAGAAATTGGGTCCCTGAGACCCAAAAGTACTCGTTACATTTTGAATGCTTAGCAGTACAGGAAAATGGTCACATTGATGCATTTATCAAGAAAACCCCTAAATCATCCCTACTGCCTCTGATCTGGCGGAGTCACTAAACACACGTTTCGTTTATAAATTTTGTCTGGGCGTTAGATAGCCCCAGGCTATCCGTAAATTTAAACAAAAATAAGAAAATAGTGCCGTCTGGTTTGCTTAATATAAACAATTCGAAACGTATACTTTAGATACTTAAGTATATTTAAAACCAAATACTTTTTTACTGGGTAACTGAGTCATTTTCTATTAAACGGTATCTTTACATTTACTAAAGTATGACGATACGGTAGTTTTTCCACCACCGATTTCCGTCTATCGCATGTAGCTCCAAATCTTTACCTTGACACACATTCCGGGTTGTAACTTCGAGTCCTGCCATGAGATGGCACTCTTTCACCATCATTTGAATAGTTACATGTTATGTTCTACACCTATCAACAATGACTAATTTAGTGGAAATTAGCAATGGTTTATGGGTTGTTGGATCCGAAGTATTTATCCCCACTGTATGATTAAAATAATGATCAGTGCAGTTATTGCTTAGCTATGTGAAAAAGGGACATAAAACAAAATATCCTCAGCATCCATGGAAGCTTTCTTCACCATTTCTCCTACAATCGTTTTATGTCAGCATATTGTGCCATCACTTAGATAACAGAATCATTAGTCATCAAGTCCATCAGCATTATCAGATGAAGCCATAAAATCAATTGAGTAAACACATCACAAGTCAAAGAGCAACTATCTTTATTCAGCAGCATCCCTCAATACATACTCTATCCTCATGATGATCATTTAGTGTGCGACTATTTCCACAATGGCATTTCTTGATCACAATTGGAAGGGCGTCTGTTTAACTTTCCATAGAGTGAAACAGCCATCTGACTTGTAAAACCAAAGGCCCAGTGCAGTCAAAAATGTGATTTCCCTGTGCTTTATATACACATTTCCACACTAGGAGGTTGGAATAATAAATTAGAGCGCCTTTTTAGTGTAAGAGCCGTTTGAAAAGGCCGCCTGAAATTTCAGCCTGTTTGATGGGTTGGAGTTCGACCTGCCTGGTGATTTGACATGGAGATACAAACATCGGCATTGGAAATTTATTAAAAAAAAAAATTAAAAAAAAAGTGCAAACAGGTTAAAAATATTAACTGAAAAAGGTGGGGATTCACAAAATAAGCCTTGGTGCATTTGATTGAAAATGTTTCAATTTAACAAAACTTACTGTGCTAACCTTGAGATTTGAAACGGGGGAGTAGAGCTAGAGGAGTAAGGAATTAGAGTCGTGATCTTGGACATCAAGATCAGCATTTTGTAATGCATATATGGCACACACTTTTTGATCCATGTACAGATATTTTGTGAATACTTAAATAGTGGTGTGAATACAATTATGTACATTGATGTTTTGCTGTGTCGCCCAACCCTGCCCTCCTCCCATGGTGTTGGCTGCTGAAGGTACTTTCAGAAATCATGGCAATACTGTACAAGTGGTGAGGTTTTACAGGAAGTAGTCTGGGGTGCGACGGGTGACATGGGGTTCCCCTCTACGAGGCGCAGGGTCAAACTGCAGGCTGGAAAACAAAAACACACATCTTGTTTTTAATCTAAAATCCTGTTGAGAGTTGATGGATCACCATTACATTTAGGTAATTTAACAGACACTCTTCTACTTCCTCCTCCAGAACTAGAGGACCTTGCTGGTAGAGCAACAAACTGAGGACAGTTGGCCATTCATGGAACAGTAAACAATATGCTTACAAGGAGTATTTCAGGGTGTCGTCAAGTTCCATGATAGATGCCTGGTTACCACAACGGTAACAGTAATTTGGTGCACTGAATATCGTTACCACGTTTCGCTCGTGGCACCAGTTGTAACCCTATAGAAAAAACACAGGAGAAGAGTGTAGTAGTAGTGAACACAGAAATCGGAGACAGTCCTACAGACATAACATATTATAGTACATGTGCATCAACCTGAATGAGGGGGTTAACTTGAAATGCATTCAGATAAACGTTCATACATTTCACATTATGATCACCTTTGAGATCAACCATGGAGAATCAGCGACAGACAGCTTACCTCCATAACCAGCTGGTGAGCTCTGGAGACCAGGGTAAGGCGGTTGGCATGGTTAAATGTCTCGGATATATCCTGGCCAAAGGTGTAGCCGGCCCCCCTGGGGGAGATGCCCCAGCCCCCACGGTCATCTGGGTCTGACCACAGCAGGTCACACATGGGGCCCTGTGGAAGAGAGGAGAAGTGTGAAAGCAGCATAGTAATAAAGATATGGATAAAGATCTATATGGTGAATAGGGTCACAGAGCGGGGGAGGCAATAAGATAAGAGTAGGATCGAAAGTTGATGTGGGCAGTTTTGTGTTTTCGACTAAATGGTTGAGGTTAGGATTAGGAGCAGACAAACTTATCCTAGACCTGTACCTAAAGTTACTTCTAACTAGCAGCAATGAGACAGAAGCGCATGCTCAGAAGCAGGGTTGTTGAGCCATGTACCTCGTGTGGCACTTCCTGCAAACGGTCCAGCGCTCGGATGTGATCCAACGTGTCTATGGACGGAGACAGGCCTCCGTGAAGACAGAATATCTTAGAAAGGAAAGAAAACAGAGCATTTTACATGATAATTTAAATATTGGTTCTGACTGAGTAACAGTTTGACTGAGGCATAAGATATATACCATTGAGTGAATTTGTGTTTACAGCATACAACATTTAAAGCAATGCAGATTCAACCTCATATGGATTAAATGTGTGAAACCTTAAAATGACACAATGACAAGGTTCCAGTTTAACAATGTTTACTCAACCGTATTAGCACAATAATAGGTTGCCATTCCTCTCAGGCCAGGTTCATCAACAACGAGACTCCTGCACAGGCACACTAATAACAGAGTGATAGCCCCGTAATAACAAAAATATATGGACACTTAAAACATTAACTTAACACCTCTTACCTGAGTATCTACCAAGGCCGTGAGAGGAAGGTAATCGAAGAGGTCTGTGAAGTACTTCCATACGTTTGCATTGCCGTATTTCCTTAAGCACTCGTCGTAGAAGCCGTACACTTGTGTGATTTGTCTGCTTTCGTGGTTCCACCGAAGGATTGTGATGCGTTCACGGTACCTAACCTGCGATCAATGTTAAAAACACAACGGCACTGTTGAAAGAATAGCCTACCAGGGCATTTTGAATGTCTTAGCATTATATTACTTTGGCATCACAAAGCCCTGTGTAAAATCATCATTGAGCACTCTCGTAGAGCAAGTTAAAATATGAAAGGTCATTCAAAAGTCCAAGTGTACAATAACAATACTTGCCTTAAGTGCTACAAGTAGTGTGACAGTTTCTACAGAGTAGTAGCCTCGGTCAACGTAGTCTCCCATGAACAGGTAGTTTGTGTCTGGAGACTTCCCTCCGATTCTGAAGAGCTCCATGAGGTCGTGGAACTGGCCGTGCACGTCTCCACACACTGTAACAGGACATCGGACCTCCTGCACGTTGGATTCCTTGGTCAAAATCTCCTTCGCCTGGACAAAACGACATACACAATTAGGCAAAGTTTCTCCTTACCCTGGACAAAACACAAACATAAGGCTATGCTGTAGGCTACATTACAAAACGTTTGAGAGCCTCCCCACCTGTACCCTCCCCAAGAAAAGAAATAGACTAATGACATTTGGCAAGCTAGTTGAATGGCAATGCAGTTCCTAGAAACCAGTGGACTGTGTAGGCCTGCTGTAAAAAGGACAACAAGGCCTGCTGTATAAGAAGAACAATAAGGCCTGCTGTATAAGAAGAACAATAAGGCCTGCTGGGGCAAAGCAGATTATATTATAGCGGAAAACAGTCCACTACTGTTATATAATGCACGCGATTGCATGCAGAGCTATATTTGTTGCCAATGCAACGTCACTGCTTGACATGTATGATGAAATCCTGGTTGAGAATGAAACGACTGAACGAAACAGCACAGCAAGTGAGTGAAAGAAATGTTTTGATTATGTTTTAGTGGTAATGGGGACATACGTAAATGACAACAAAATAACTTTCTGGTCAGGGTGTGTTTCAACATATTTAACTGTACTAGAATGCTTAAATATCACCCCCAAAAAATCAGTTTTTTTTGGCAAGGAAAATATTGGATATCTGTATCAGCCAAAAATGTAATATCAGTGCATCCCTACTTACAATGGATAGCCCCAAGTGGTTATATTTTTTTTCTTGTGCTTTATGCTATTTGCCTCATGACTCCTACATGCTTTGTTGACTATGAACTTGCTTGTTTACCCAACTGTGGGACAGTCCGTTTGTTCCCACACTCAGGACTCTATTGGTTACACAGACTCTTGGCCTCCCATCCTATTCTAACCACCACTCGCTGGCTTTGCATTCATGTTACCTGATGAAATTGCTGAACAATATGATCTTGTTGCCATCTAATGTGCATTCAAAACGTCATAAATCAACACTGCAGAGCTCTCCCTGTCCTCTGCTGTGCCCTGATCGTATTACTGCTGATGATATCTGGAAATGTGCACGTACACCCTGGCCCATCTACCGTTGCTAGCCCCAATTCAGACTTGTGCTCTGATATCTGCTTCACTGATTTCTGCTCTCGTAAAAGCCTGGGTTTTCTGCATGTTAACACTAGAAGATTATTACCTAAAATGTATTAATTGAAAGTGGGGGGGTTCACAGCTCCAATCCAGATGTGTTGTTCATTACTGAGACATGGTTAAGAAAGAGTGTTTTGAACACTGATGTTAACCTTTCTGGTTATAACCTTTTTCGGCAAGACAGATCTTCCAAAGGTGGAGTGGCAAGCTTCTACAAGGATCACCTTCAGTGCTCGGTTGTCTCCACCAAGTCTGTCCCCAAACAATTTGATTTGCTGGTTTTAAGCATTAAACTTTTAAATAGCTCTTTGTTGACTGTTGCTGGGTGTTATCGTCCATCATCAGCACCGGCTTGTACCCTAAATGCCCTAAGATCTCTCCCGGCCTTTACAAACACGCCGCCATAAAGAAAATAAGAATTAAAAAACAGCCCCTGGTTCGACCGTGATCTGGCAGAGTTACTCCACCTGAAGAATTCCATTTGGCGAAAGGCTCGGCACACGCATACTCAGGTTGACTGGCTCTCGTTCAGGCAAATTAGAAATAAGCACACTCAGGATATCCGGAAGGCCAAAGTTAGCTACTTTAAGGAGCAGTTCTCTCTGTGGGTCTAACCCCAAGAAATTCTGGAAAACAGTTAAAGACCTAGAGAATAAACCCTCCTCCTCACAGCTGCCCATGTCCCATAAATGTTGATGTGGTTGTTACTGACAAGGAGCACATGGCTGAGCTCTTTAAAATCACTACTTCATTAAGTCAGGATTCCTATTTGCCTAAGCCATGCCGCATTGCCCGTCCAACATTTCCTTGTCTCCCACCCCTTCTAATGCAACTAGCTCCGATGCTCCTCCCTCTTTTCCCCTGCCCCGCTACAAAGTTTCTCCCTGCAGGCGGTCACTGAGTCCAAGGTGCTAAAAGAGCTCCTTAAACTGAACCCCAAAAAACATCTGGGTCAGATGGTTTAGACCCTTCTTTAAGATTTCTGCCCCATCATCGGCAAGCCTGTCTCTCCTCTCTGGGGGGGTTCCCATTGCTTGGAAGGCAGGCATGGGGGTCCTTTATTTCAAAAGGAGGAGATCAAGCTGATCCTAACTGTTCTTGGCAAATTTCAATTTTCCCTGTTCATCAAAAGTGTTGGAAAAACTTGTCAATCAACTGGACTGGCTTTCTTGATGTCTATAGTATTCTCTGTGGTATGCAATCTGGGTTCAGCTCAGGTTATGGATGTGTCACAGCAACCTTAAAAAGGTCCTAAATGATGTCAGCATTGCTCTTGATTATAAGCAATGTTGTGCTGCTATTGTTTTTTTACTTGGCCAAAGCTTTTAATACGGTAGACCATTCCATTCTAAGGAGTATTGGTGTCTCTTAGGAGTCTTTGGCCTGGTTTGCTAACTACCGCTCTCAAAGAGTGCAGTGTGTATAAAGTCAGAACACCTGCTGTATCAGCCACTGCCTGTCACCAAGGGAGTACCCCAAGGCTCGATTTTAGGCCCCATGCTCTTAATTTACATCAACAACATAGCTCAGGCAGTAGGAAGCTCTCTCATCCATTTATATGCAGATGACACAGTCTTACACTCAGCTGGCCCCTCAGATTTTGTGTAAAATGCTCTCTACAACAAAGCTTTCTCAGTGTCCAACAAGCTTTCTCTGCCCTTAACCTTGTTCTGAACACCTACAAAACTAAGGTCAAGTGGTTTAGTAAAAGAATGCCCCTCTCCCCACCGGTGTGATTACTACCTCGAAGGGTTTAGAGCTTGAGATAGTCACCTCATACAAGTACTTGGGAGTATGGCTAGACGGTACACTGTCCTCTCTGCCCATTTTAAAGCTGCAGGCTAAGGTTAAATCTAGACTTGGTTTCCTTTATTGTAGTTGCGCCAAACTAACCCTGATTCAGATGACCATCCTACCCATGCTAGATTACGGAGACGTAATTTATAGATCAGCAGGTAAGGATGCTCTCGAGCGGCTAGATGTTCTTTACCATTCGGCCATCAGATTTGCCACCAATACTCCTTATAGGACACATCACTGCACTCCATACTCCTCTGTAAACTGGTCATCACTGTATACCCGTCACAAGACCCAGTGGTTGATGCTTATTAATAAAAACCCTTTTAGGACTCACTCCCTCCTATCTGAGATACCTACTGCAGCCCTCATCCTCCACATACAATACCCGTTCTGCCAGTCACATGCTGTTAAAGGTCCCCAAAGCACACACATCACTGGGTCGCTCCTCTTTTCAGTTCGCTGCAGCTAGCGATGAACGAGCTGCAAAAAACACTAAAACGGGACAGTTTTATCTCAATCTCTTCATTCAAAGACTCAGTCATGGACACTGACAGTTGTGGTCTTTGCATGATATGTTGTCTCTACCTTCTTGCCCTTTGTGCTGTTGTCTGTGGCCAATCATTTTTGTACCATGTTTTGTGCTGCTGCCATGTTGTGTTGCCGCCATGTTGTGATTCCATCTCAGGTCTCTCTTTATGTAGTGTTGTGATGTCTCCCTTGTAGTGATTTTTTTAATTTATTTTAAATCCCAGCCCTGCCCCCGCAGGAGGCTTTTTGCCTTTGGCAGGCCATCATTGTAAATAAGAATTTGTTCTTAACTAACTTACCTAGATAAATAAAGGTTAAATAAATAGACATACCAGACCAGAGAATAGTGCAATAGATAGTTAAGTATAATAATAAAAATCAACTAGACAATAATAAGAAACCTTCAGCCTAGAATGATTTCACAGAATAAACAGTGTTTAGTTCTCATCAGTAAATCACTGTAATTTGTATCCCAAGACAGAGGCCATTCCACCAGTGTTATATTGAGTCACAGACAAGCAAGATGTCATTCCACCAGTGTTATATTGAGTCACAGAGCCCAGAAACAATGTGGTAGTGATGCAACTCAGAATCAATCACATCCAAGGCTATTTTT
Organism: Brachymystax lenok tsinlingensis; assembly: GCA_030435695.1. Taxonomy (NCBI): domain Eukaryota; kingdom Metazoa; phylum Chordata; class Actinopteri; order Salmoniformes; family Salmonidae; genus Brachymystax; species Brachymystax lenok. The sequence continues at coordinate 39,950,014 of CM059792.1, read as the reverse complement.
ACCCTGGCTGCGCATTCTGCTGAACACATTAACAAAATTCAAAGGGAATGGCTGCATCAGCCATCGCTGAGCAAATGTGTGCTCTAAAACCACACCACTACTATGCTTACCGTTTAAGAGCTGGTCAATCATGTGTTCAGGGGTTTGTGATACCACTGATTACAACAACAAAATGGAAACCATTTTAGTAAGTGTCAAAACCACTCTACTCGCTTGAGACTGAACTCCACAGGCTAATAGAATGTGATCGCTGACACCTTGTAGCCTTGTGGTGAATATTTGGCAATGAAAAATTCTAGCCGAGGACCATTTTCATCCATAACGTAATCCTGGCCTCTAACCTACGAATCATCTCAGGACATGAATCACCTGTTTGTAAACAAGTCAAACAAGTATGAGTAGACGCACTGGGTTATTAAAAAAACAAGTATTTAAACCCATACATAAGTGTAACAGCCAAGTGAAAAGGGTATCAATGAAGATTGAGGTTAAATCCCTGCTCAGATCCTAGGTGGTGTACTGATGACTTGATAAAGTGAAACTTCTGTCAGACCTAGTTCTTGTCCTGTCCCACAGTTCAGTTAACTCAGGGTGGGAATCCAGGATGTGTGTACGTTTGTGTTTTACAACTGTACTCAAGTGTGTATGGTTTGACTATATCAAACAAATAAATGAAAATACTTGACATTTCTTCGACAAACGCAATGATTTTGCCACAGGACACTCAGTCATACCATCAGCACATACAGTATGACAATAAAATCATCCCCCAGGCCTCCCATAACTAAAATGAGACAGACAGTATGAATGAGTTGGTAGTAAACCAGGTAACATTATGTGGCTTGCATTCTTTAACTGGCCTTCAAGAAAGTTGGGCCACCACTACTGACATGTTTTGCCATTTAAAAAAGATGTTCCAGACAAAAACATGTTTATATGAATGAATGCAACGGTTTGGCTTCTCCAAAATAAACCATACTGCTGCAGTGAAATGCTAAACCAGTCTTCCAGCTGAGGAGAATGAGAAGTTGTGCAATGTAATGTTACTTACATCGGCGCCATTTTAAGAATGTCTGGGAGGAATGGAAGGGTCAAGCAGCCACATTCGAATAGTTCTATAATTTATAAGGCATACATGTTACTATTTCTGAAAGCCTGACGAACATTTTAGATAGACCTACAGAAAGTAGGCTATATAAATAACCGCTCTTGAAACTAGACAGGATTTTGTAAGCTATTTGGCAAGTGCTGATAGCGACAAACTGCGCTATATGTATAGTAACATCCCCCTGAATGTTACACTGAAACATTTTACAATGGAAATATTTCCGTATACCTGACCTTTTCGCAAAGCGTTTTGACTTGGCTCTCTGACAGCTGTTTGCAGTCGTTGATTTGTTCGATCCATAAGTCGAGCTCCTTTGTAAAACACTTATCGTCCATTTCTGATTGTTATTTCGGTTAATTCAGTGGCACATCAATTGTTATTTCTCTAAATACTGGTAACCCTCCCCCAAAATGACCAACCAAGTTGCATGCGGTTCTAATTGACACATAAATTGCTGAAAGTATATGAACGGGAGCGACTAGGATATGTGGAGACGTCAGTAGCTATTGTCCCACCCTAGGCGGTGATCTACTCAACACAACTAGGACTGGGAGCGCCAGGCAAATGCCGCATTATTATTGGTCTCCCAGTATAAATCTTTGCATTCTTATTGGCTTAGACTGTAAAAGTTAGATACATTGGGCAAATTCGTTTAAATGGCCCGGTGCCTCGCGTGTGCCCCGCAATGGAGTTCACACTTCCATTGGTCCTTAAGAAAAATCTCCATCTACCCGGGAAACCGGGCCATTCAAACGAACTGGTCCAGTGGTTGGTACATTGTAGCTCTTTGTTAATGATCGTGACTAATGATAAATTGTTTTCACTATGAAAATAGCCTATTCATGGTTAGAGACAGATCGACATTTACTGGGGTGGAGGGTGTTCAAAAATAGGGGAGGGTTGTCAATGTTTGTTTGTTTTGCTTTGGGGAGGGTTGTGTGGTTATTTAGAGGGGCACATTGGAGCGTAGTGCGTTTTTTCCCTGGTTTACATTTTAAACAATGGCTTGACTTACTTTTGATATTACCCCAATAAAGTTTAGAAATTGATGTGGCTATTATTAAGCTTTAGCTACTGCAGGCATATGATATGAAGGCAGTGCGACCTGGCACTCCAGCTGACTTTTACAGTTGAACTTGAGGTGAGGAAGACTGTTTCAGCCTACCAGAGTTACTCCTATAATCTAACAATATAACGCTTATCTTTATACAAAATATTCTGATCGAAATGTACAAATGACCCTCCTTCTAAACGTCTATATCTGTATAGCAGACGCACGCAGTAGCCATCTGGCATAGATAAATGCATGACGATGTAATAGCATGCTTGCCGGCATACAGTGCCTTCAGAAAGTATTCAGACCCCTTGACTTTTTCACAATATTGTTGCGTAACAGCCTTACTCTAAAACTGATTGATAAACATATTTCCTCAGCATTCTACACACAGTACCCCATAACGACAAAGCGAAAAAATGTTTTTAGAGATTTTCCCAAATGTATAAAAAAAAATAGGACAAAAATTTATTATATACATAAGTGTTCAGACCCTTTGCTATGAGACTTGAAATTGAGCTCAGGTGCATCCTGTTTCCATTGATCATCCTTGAGATGTTTTTACCACTTGGCTGGAGTCCACCTGTGGTGTATTACATTTATGATAGAGTGGCCAGATGGATGCCACTCCTCAGTAAAAAGCACATGACACCCCGCTTGGAGTTTGCCAAAAGGCACTTAAAGACTCTCAGACCATGAGACATGAGATACTCTGGTATGATGAAACCAAGATTGAACTCTTTGGCCTGAATGCCAAGCGTCACATCTGGAGGAAACCTGGCACCATCTCTATGGTAAAGCATGGTTGTGGCAGCATCATGCTGTGGGGATGTTTTTCAGTGTCAGGGACAGGGAAACTAGTCAGGATCGAGGCAAAGTACAGATAGATTCTTGATGAAAACCTGCTCCAGAGCACTCAGGACCTCAGACTGGGGTGAAGGTTCACCTTCCAACAGGGCAACAACCCTAAGCACACAGCCAAGACAATGCAGGATTGGCTTCGGGACAAGTCTGAATGTCCTTGAGTGACCCAGCCAGAGCTTGGACTTGAACCCGATCTAACATCTCTGGAAAGACCTGAAAATAGCTGTGCAGCAACGCTCCCCATCCAACCTGACAGAGTATGAGAGGATCTGCAGAGAAGAACGGGAGAAACTCCCCAAAGACAGGTGTGCCAAATTTGTAGCGTTAAACTCAAGAAGACATGAGGCTGTAATAACTGCCAAAGGTGCTTCAACAAAGTACTGAGTAAAGGATCTGAATAATTGTGTAAATGTGTTATTTCTTTTTTTTTTTATACATTTGCAAAAATGCCTAAAATCTGTTTTTTCTTTGTCATTATGGGGTATTGTGTGTAGATTGATTTAGGGGGAAAAAACTATTTAATTAATTTTAGAATGAGACTAACATAACAATGTGGAAAATGAATACTTTCCCAAATTAACTGTATATGTATTTATGTAAAAAAAAAATGGGGACCACAATAGAAATAAGTCCCCGACTTGATTGTGCAATTCAGGTCACTTAAAAAAAATTATGAATAGAAAGAGACATCTATTACAAAACACCCCAAAGTTGAATGACATTCGGGAAATTGCCAAGCCTTCGATACTGGGTAAGCCTACAAGGTAGGGAGGGATGTATTTTCTATTTGTCGAGATTGACACTATTTATTGTGGTGTTGAAAACACAAACCATGATATTGAAGTGCCCAAAGTCTGTATGCTCAATTTATTGGTTGTGTGGTGCATTGGCATATCATTATAAATATGGAATCAAAAATGTCAAAATCTGATTTCCCCCTAGCTGATCATTGTCTGCAGCCAGCTCTGATCGTAGTGTAATGAAACAGGAAGGAGAGTGAGCCTGTCTGGTGGTCGGCGAACCCTCAACCTTCTGTCCCGTCGCTCTGCGTGGCATTGACTGTCACAAAACACAGGGTCACTACAGTTATTGTTATTTTGGTCGTAAACATTATTTTGAGTTAATTCTATGAGGTGGGAGGGTATACAATTTATTTTACAGTACATGGGGAGGATCATGTGAAAATATTTTTACCTTTGGGGAAAAGAGTGCATACTTTTTTTTAAAGAAACCTTCAGTAGAAATAAAAATTATGAAACGCCTATCGTGTACCTGTTTGTCCTCTGTAGTTGCGTGACTTTGTTAGCAGAAAACCATACTTTTTCAATAAACGATCAAATACAACCACTGTGTGAGGACAGACGCTGGGAGATGAGAAGCAAGTACAGGGAGTGAATATTTAATAAATAACGGACATGAAACAAACCAAGGACAGCGTCTGGACAAGGGGAACAAAACAACATTAATGCAGACACGGGGAAGAAACTGAGGAAGTGACAGATATAGGGGAGGCAATCAATAAGGTAATAGAGTCCAGGTAAGTCCCATGAAGCGCTGATGCGTGTAACGATGGTGGCAGGTGTGCGTAATGATGGGCCGCCTGGCGCCCTCAAGCGCCAGAGAGGGGGAGCGTGAGCAGGCGTGACACACTGCCTGCATTCCAAACACTTAAAAGACACACCCTATCTCCTCAGCCCTCAAATTAAGTAGACACTTCTGATGACGTATCATGATGTCTAACGAGTACACACTTGCATTTATTCCGCGATTATTGTGTTTTCAGCCACCGGTAGCTTATGGGTGCTTTATATGCACTACAGTCAATTATGATTGCATGTCTACTTATATTAACTATATAATTATTAATATAAGCCTACTGTATGATAGCTAGCAAATTAATTAGCCAACTAACGTTAGCCTGCCTAGCTACTTCTGAAGAAGGAAAATGTTTTATTTCTACAATTTCCAAAAGCTAACCAAACAAAAACATCATTACTTTTACAAGACGTGTTTGTGCATTAGTAGCACAATTTCTAACTTATTTACATTCTTTTTACTTATACTTGTATGTTGACTCCATACTGACGTTGAGGTTTTAAGTTTTGGCGGACTTTTATTAGCGGATGTACAATCATCACCAATTAAATTATGGGGTGTTTCAGGTCCCGAAGTGAACATAATTGTACACTCGCAAACTCCACTAAAAATGAGGGCTGAGTGGCTTACATTGCAAACTTCCCTTGCTTGGCTAATCATTTGGACCGACGACAAATATGGCCGCGGGGATTCCCCCAAGGGCATAAGGCAAGGGTAAGTGGACGAGGGTAAGTGGACGAGGGTGTGTCTTTTATGAGTTTGAAACGCAGCCACTGACTTTTGCTGTTGCTCTAAGATAGCAACTCAGCGCAAATGCAGATGTGCCAATTGAATCTCAACAACAGTCTGTGGGGGCATCTTTAATTTCGATATCTTTCTTTTTGAATGGTTGGTGGCACAGTGAGGGATCTGGTGGATAAAATACTGAAAAGTGGAACAAAAAAATACATTCTTATAACTGTTGAAGTTAAAGATTCTCTGTTATCACAAAAACCAAGTTTGTCTAAAACATTTATTGTTATTATTTTTATTATCTTCAGTCAAATGTTTAGGGACATAAACCATCCACTGCCAGGACTCAGTTAAGAATTCAGATCAACTCTCAATGGTAGTACTGTTCCCTCCAAAACCTGAAGAAAAAACATTACAATTAAGAAATAATTGTCCCAAATTACCTTGACATAGTCCTTAACTGACATAGTCCTTAACCTCCTAGAGAGTTAATAATAGCAAAAACAGTCTATATAATACTTGTCTGTCCCTATGCAACGCTTGACACATCTTTGTCAGAATCTTACCTACTTATTTCCGTGGTCAGGGAAATCTGATGATGTCAATGATGGTATTCTGGAGTCTTCTTCTCTTCCTCTGCCTTTCGGCTCCTTCCTCGAGGGCTTTGCTGAATAAAACAATAATCATGTTTCTTCTGAACACACATTCATCTACACTTTGAAAAACCATACTTAATCTGCACAGAGAAAACCATACTTTGGTTACACATTGGGTGAACATTACATTTACAGCATGTTGTCATCACAGATGAGTTCACTCAACAAGTTCTATCTCTACCACATTTTCAGAATCAAACATGGTCTGCTTTAGAATATATTTATCTGATCTGATATATTCTTCAGTAAGCAGAACGGATTGTTTAGGCAGATGTGGCCATTATCTAAGAATTACATCTAGAATAAACAGAATATTGAATGTTATCACAGCTCTCCATCCCTCCCTACAGGCCACTCTTTTGCTCTGCCCCTGTGTATGTGAGTGTGTGCCAGCACTGTCTGTTTTGCCCAGATGGACCACTATCCATGACAAAAACATAACTCTTGCCCTCAATCACCACGCCATGTCCCTCAAGTTCCCTCCTCACTGAGGCCTACACACACCACATCATCAAAGTTTGAATTAGCAGTTCAATTCAAAGAAAGAGCTCAGGAATATATATGTATCACATGCAATGTTGGTTATTATCATAAATTAATTCTGCTGATAGCAGAATAAAGAGCAACCACCAGAATAAAGGGCTGAGGACAGGGTCCTACTGATTAGTCTTCTGATTCAGTTATTTTTTACTATATCAATACAAAGGACAAACTATACTGAACTAAAATATAAACATAACATGCAACAATTTCAAAGATTTTACTGAGTTACAGTTCATAGAAGGAAATCAGTTAATTTAAATAAATTCATTAGGCCCTAATCTATGGATTTCACATGACTGGGCAGGGGCGCAGCCATGGGTGGGCCTTGGAGGGCATAGGCCCACCTACTTGGGAGCCAAGTCCACCAACCTGGAAGCCAGGCCCAGCCAATCAGCATGAGTTTTTCCCCACAAAAGGGCTTTATTACAGACAGAAATACTCCTGAGCACCCGGCCCCCCTTCCCCTCCACAGACGATCCTGCAAGTGAAGAATCCGAATGTGTAGGTCCTGGGCTGGCGTGGTTACACGTGGTCTGCGGTTGTGAGGCAGGTTGGATGTATTGCCAATTTCTCTAAAATGACATTGGAGGCAGCTTATGGTAGATAAATAAATTCTCTGGCAACCGTTCTGGTGGACATTCCTGCAGTCAGCATGACAATTGCACGGTCCCTCAAAACTTGAGACATCTGTAGCATTGTGTTGTATTGTCCCCAGCACAAGGTCCACCTGTGTAATGATCATGCTGTTTATTCAGCTTCTTGATATGCCACACCTGTCAGGTTTATGGATTATCTTGGAAAATGATAAATACTCACTAACAGGGATGTAACCAAATTTGTGCACAAGATTTGAGAGAAATAGGCTTTTTGTGCGTATGGAACATTTATTTTATTTCAGCTCATGAAAAATGGGACCAACACTTGTGCGTTTATATTTTTGTTCATTATATTTCTCTCTGTCCTATCTTTATGTTTCCTGCAATCTCACAGTATATTTCTCAGTAAAAATGATAAACAGAGTTTATGTTTATGAAATAAAATCTTCCTGATTAAGGAGCCCCGCTTTGTGTTTTCCTCAAGATGGGCATCGTTCAATATTAGCAAGCAGAGATATAGCCACATCATGTGACAGAGTGAGATTCAGTATACCTGTGTCCAAAATGCCACTATATTCCCTATATAGTGCACTACTTTTGACCGGAGCCCTATGCATTACTTTTGACCTATGGGCCCAGGTAAAAATTTGTGCATTACAGACTAGGTTAACACTTGGGAAACTATAATGACAGAGGCCTGGCCAGCGTCTTATTTATTTGTCTGTGGAGGGTTTTAGGCTGTGTCACAGAATTTTTTACCTTCTCTGCAGCAGAACCTCAGGAGACATTGGCACATAACACAATACAGAGGAGCGGTGGGGTGGGCCTAATCCTAGAGCAACATTACTCCGGCCCTAATCCTAGAGTAACATTACTTCAGCCCTAATCCTAGAGTAAAATTACTCGGGCCCTAATCCTAGAGTAACATTACTCCGGCCCTAATCCTAGAGTAACATTACTCCGACCCTAATCCTAGAGCAACATTACTCCGACCCTAATCCTAGAGCAACATTACTCCGACCCTATTCCTAGAGTAACATTACTGCGGCCCTAATCCTAGAGTAACATTACTCCGACCCTAATCCTAGAGTAACATTACTCCGGCCCTAATCCTAGAGTAACATTTCTCCGGCCCTAATCCTAGAGTAACATTACTCCGGCTGATGTGTCTTCAAGTCTAGTATCAGATTCAATTTGGGGAATTGACCTACCGTGGGAGTTGACTTTCAGTGGGAGTTGATTTACCATGGGAGTTGACTTACCGTGGGAGTAAGGTAAAGTTGCCCCTAGACACTGATCTAAGGTCAATTTTGTGTTTTCCTAATACCTCTGTCAGTTCTGGTTAAGATTTGGTGAGAGGAAGATGATCCTAGATCTGAGAAAAATTATTAAGTACAACGACAAGTAAAATAGAACATAGAGGTACTGAAACCATGACAACATGAGGGCGGCAGGGTAGCCTAGTGGTTAGAGCGTTGGGCTAGTGACCGAAAGGTTGCAAGTTCAATTCCCCGAGCTGACAAGGTACAAATCTGTCGTTCTGCCCCAGGCAGCAGTTAACCCGCTGTTCCTAGGCCATCATTGAAAATAAGAATGTGTTCTTAACTGACTTGCCTAGTAAAATAAGAAAATGTTGTTTACCATCTGTAAGCTTTAGCTCCATCTGGTGGCCGAACACAGGAAGTCCAGGGAAGCGCACATCTCTCACTGACTTCACCTTCTTTTTAGCAAGACTGGACATTTCAACCTGGAGGTTATTATGGCTGTCACTCTGCAATACAACCAAACACAACACAATCATACACATATACACAAACATAAACACACACACAATACCTTCATGTTCTCATTGATTAAATATCTTTATATAAAGATATATATATATGTATATGTTAAATATAATTACATACTTTACATTAGGCTATTTTTCCATAACTGTACTACGATGACTATCATAAACACTTGTCAGGTCAAAACAACAATATTTATGTAAAACAAATATATGTAGAGATCATAAGGTATTTTGAACAATAGAAGATATAGACAGTTGTTTGCTACTATATTGTAAAAGCTAGCATTTTCATTGCGCCCAATTATTTGATATGGTAGTCACGGCTGCATTCCACGTGGATTAACATTGTCTTCCATGAGGTTTAACTTGATGACAGAAAGGGTGTAAACACATAAGACAATACGTTCTGTTCTGAACATACCGGGCGAGATGTTATGAAAACCACAACATTACTGTGGTGTGAGTCAGAGAGGCATTTCTTTGGGAGTGGAAACAATGACAAAGAGCTTGGCAGCCCCAATGACTGTTGCATGTACAGACACCAACACACCCACCTGCTGTTACAGACATACTGTAGGCTTGGGCCAGATGTCAAGCATGTTATATAATAGAAGGTTCAGTATTTTTATTTTTGTTTATTGACTTGCTTGTTTTCATGTGTCCATTCCCCTTTACATGCATTGCTCACACCTTTCCTTACTTACCTGAGACGGGGCATCAGTCAGCTGACTACTCCCCATGGCCAGATCAGTAGGGCTCGGCCGTCTCTTTACCTTTTCAGTGCTACAAACACAGACACAAGCATAAGCATCTCTGACTTGGTATACCCTACCAAAGCATGCTTTTCAAGAACTGCCAGGATTAAATGACAGAACGTCCAGAATATATAAATACGTTTAAGAATATACACTTTGGAAGTACTGGATCTAGTGAGTCTCATATAGCTACTCTGAAATTACTGGGTGGTATTCTGAACAACACTATACCAGATAAAGCGTCCTATATCTCTCTGATCTGAGATCCACTGACCGGGACTTAGTGACTTCTATACAGCAGGGGACGGGGACGGCAGCGAAAAGATTGTTGCTGGCGTTGATGCGGGGCATGGTAAAGGCTACAGCTTTGTCCTGAGATTGAGGGGGGTTATGGATGGCGGTCGAGGTAGAGGTGGAGGTAAAGGTCTGTCTGTCTGTCTGAGATGAGACAGGGCTGCAGGTTATCCTGATCTCTGACCTCCTGCCTGCCCTAGAATGCTTCTGCTCAGACTCCTTCCCACGTCGGTCCTTCTCAGTGTCCTAAAACAAAAAGCAGTCCATGTGCAGTATGGCCGACTGGTATGGATCTTGTAAAACTATATTTCTACAGCACCATATATAGGCTTTGACTTGTAGTTACTTTAACTCTACCTACATGTACATATTACCTCAATTACCTCGACTAACCTGTGCCCCCACACATTGACTCTGTACCGGTACCCCCTGTATACAGCCTCGCTACTGTTATTTTACTGCTGCTCTTTAATTATTTGTTTTATTATTTTTTACTTATCTATTTTTTACTTCACACTTATTTTTCTTAAAACTGCATTGTTGGTTAAGGGCTTGTAAGTAAGCATTTCACTGTAAGATCTACACCTGTTGTATTCAGCGCATGTGACAAATAAAATTGTATTTTGTTTATTTACGTTGCTCTGCCCACTTACTACACATATAGATGGGTAAGAGCATGTGTTAAACGAACAGACCTGTAAAATGTAGAGTACAGTGCTATCTTCGTGCTTTTGGCCCTGACTAAGGGTCCATGTAGTTTATACCTTCACTGGCTTTCTGTTACATGAGGATGAGGACAAGACTCCTGTTCTTTGGTCCTCTGGTGGCTCCCATGAGCTACTATGAATCCAATGCATGCTGTTGACCTTGGCATCTTTCAGTATCAATGACTGTATCTCTGGTATGAATCTATAGCAGGAAGTAGCAGTTATTCAGGTCAATGGCAGTTAATGACATTATTACAACTACTAAACAGTATCTCATAAACATTAGAACATTTAAAGGAAAGTTCAAGGCTAGCAACACAAGGCAAAACAACATGTGTGTGGCCAGACTATGACACTATGACAATGTAGTATCACATCCCCATCTCGTACGTAAGCAGGTCAGAATGTAGGTCAAGAGTCTCACTCCACTCTCTTACAAGCTAATAAGAGAGTGGAGCTTCTCCAAGTACACTAGACATGCAAGGTTGACCGGACCCGACTCACCTTTCAGCGAACCCGTCTTTGGTGAAGTACCGATGAACGAGCAACATGGAGCACGTAGCCCTGTGAGACGGATCGATCTGTAGGCATGACTAAAACAAAGAAGACTTTTACTGTAAAAGTAAACAACCCATGTCACATTCTTAGGGCCAGGCTTTTACTGACCATGTGACCTGTCCTGGAAATCCTTCAAGACAAACTACTGTCACACTCCCTACACATTCTTCACTATCTCTCTGTAGACTTACATCCACTATTTCAGCCACTAAGAAGTGGAGTTTGTGGTACTTCCTCCTGGGGTCCCTGAGGAGCTGCACCTCAGGAAGGCTGGCCACAGCAAAGATGGGGTTCCGGAAGTACAGGTCCTGCTGATGGCGGGTCAAATTCCCTATCAAGACAAAACACGCAACTGTGTGTCAATGTATCATTACATAACAGATAATAGATGGAGAGCCATCCCGAGGTCATCTCATTCTTCAAATCGTTGTACAGTACTTCAATTATCTATGTAACCCAATTATGACCATTACACATTCAGTAGTAAAACAACACTATAACGAGCTAATTACAATCACCTAGTTTCACCTCTGATTAGCATTGATAGACAGTACACGGCACTGGTTACATCCCACGCACTCAGCGTGGTGGCAGCCATCACATCACCATGAAGTGTAACGAATCATTATTGTGACACACAGAGTGTTGTAAATAGCTCTTTCATTCTGCTGGGAGGATAAGTTCTGTCCACAGACCGCTGGTGGAGGAGAGGAGACAGTATGTTGGCCTCTCCAGGTCCCTTGCTACCAGTCACTGTGGCTAATGGCTTCAATCTTCACTGACATTCTGACATTAGCTCCCTCCAGAGAGCCTCTCTTATCGGAGACAGAGAGATACACACTGGGGCGGATTAGAGAGTCGAATAGCCTGAGTATCCCATTCCACCACAGAGAATTAACGAACCACAGATTGAACATGCTAAAAGACTCTCTAATACAGAAGGGATCACTTTAATCTCTTTCTCACAGTATTAGGCATTTGTATCTCCGGCAAGTCAGTTATCCTAATGAAAACATCCAAGGAAAAACCAAAAACAGCAATGTTATCTTGCTCCCCTCTATTTAGCTTGCGCTTATGTCCAGGGCCAAAATGCCAAAAGGATCATTGGGGTTTTCCTTGTACAGGCATGGATAAAAGCTAAAATGCCACAGTTCACTTTCAGCATTGGTTTATTTATCACTGCTGGCCAAGGATTGAAAATAAAAAAAAATTAGAGCGAAGCCAATTGTCCCTCTCTGCCCCAATCGTAATCCACAAATCGACATATGATGTAAATCTGTTAAGCATTACGAAAGGGCTGAATTCATTGGGGGGCTCTTAACCAGGAAACAAATTATGATATTCCAAATAGCACCCTATTATCTATTTGATTTATATTTATTTAATACAATGACGGCCTACCCCGGCCAAACCCTAACGACGCTGGGCGCCGCCCTATGGGACTCCCAATCATGGCCAGTTGTGATACAGCCTGGAATCGAACCAGGGTCTGGGATGTAGTGCCTTAGACCGCTGCGCCATTTGGGAGCACTACTTCTGAGCAGAGCCCTTTAAGCCCTGGTCAAAATTAGTGCACTATAAAGGGAATAGGCTGCAATTTGGGATAGTAGTGCACTATAAAGGGAATAGGCTGCAATTTGGGATACACTGCCTTTTTGTCTCTTTGTGACCTACTTTTCAACAATGGTGAAATCCTAGCAGGCCTGTTGCCTTACTGATATCGGAAAAGCTTTAGGTTATCTGTGCTCCCTTCGGAGAATGAACAACAGTTTGATTAAGCCAGTGTAAATAGTTATTTGAATTACATCCACAATATTAGAGGCCTCAGATGTTATCAAGTCCATATTTCCACCATTGATGCCCACACACCCTTAGCCTCGTCCCAGATCTGTTTTAGTCATTGTTAAGCCAAACATGGCATGACAATGAGTGACTAGGAGTCGATAGCATAAACAGACTGTCACTCAGGCTAACACACCCATTGGGATGTACTTACCCACTTTGCTGACTATTTTGTGCACCTGGTCCAGGTCAGAAGTCCCCGTCAGAAAAGCATTGCTTGTAGCCATCTCTATAATCAAGCAGCCAATGGCCCACACATCTACAGGTCTAGTAAAGAAGATTCAAATAATCTATCATTCTAGAACGTCCTCCTAGCCAATCAGAAACGAGTATTCAACGATGCTGTGGTATAAACATGATATATCTGTACCAAAATGATGAGCAACCCTTAGAAGGTTTGACATTATAAATAGGCGGTCGTATTCCATAATACATTCATGATTCAACATTGCCCTGAGATCTGTGGTTCTGCTTGATACCCACTTGCTGTAAGTGTTGTCTGCCACTAAAAGTTCTGGGGCTCTGTACCACCTCGTGGCCACATAGTCTGTGAGAGGTTCCCCAGTTGGTGCCAAGGCTCTGGCAAACCCAAAGTCACAGAGCTTCACCACCCCAGAGTTAGAGACAAGCACATTCTCAGGTTTAACGTCTCTGTGAATGATCTGTTGAGAAAATATACATGTTTCAGGCCAGTGAAGAACTACTGTTTTACTGTCAACAAGTTTCTTTCTTTAAGATTGTTCAATGCACTTCATAATAGCTAATTAAACTCTGAGTTTTAAACTTGTCAGTTGGCACATCATGTATTGTATATCTTCCTGTACACTCACTAGGCAGAATCTATGAAATTAGAATAATATATATATGCCATTTAGCAGGCACTTTTATCCAAAGCGACTTAGTCATGCATGCATAGATTTTACACACAGGTGGTCCCAGGAATCAAACCCTCTATCCTAGTATTGCCAGCACTATGCTCTACCAACTGAGCTACAGTGGAATACTTGCATTGCTGGTGTGAAGGTAATCGATGGCTCGTAGAATTTGGAACATGTACTTTCTGAGGCGCTTGCTGTCCAAACCACGAGGATATCTCTCTAGGTCTTCCAGAACTGTGTGGTCAATGTACTCAAAGACAACATGCAAGCGCTTCTTGAACCGGAATACCTCCAGCATGTTCACAAGGTTTTCATGGCGAAATTGCTGTGTACATACATATGTGAACAGAATTAACATTGTAGTAGTATGCTGTTATCAGGGATGTGACATTAGTTGGACTGTAGCCAATGAGTGAATTGTACCAAATATTTGAGACAGTCACTGCAACACTGCTGCTTTATGTGGAACTGATCAATAAGTTCCTCACCCTCAGAAGTTTGATTTCTCTCATGATAACCTTTTTCATGGTTTTGTCCTCTTCCTTGTCATTGAACCTCTTGATGGCCACAACATGTCCAATCTCCTTGTGTCGACACTTCATCACTGTACCATAGCTCCCCTCACCCACAACGCCAAGGTTCTCATACATATCCATCTTCCTTCAGTGGGCTGTGCTTGAGCACATATGGATAAATGTATTCATATTCATTTCAAAGTATAAACAGATATAAAGGCATACAAAATACATACAATATTTAGTGTAATACTTTCAAATGTACAGTGAAAACAGGGTCATGTAGCCTACAATGTGATTACACAACATAATGTGGTCAAAATACTTACTGCTGAGTAGATACAAAGACTACGTTCATGTATTTTTTTCTCCTGACTTTACTGCTTTCATAAATTACACAATTTCATGGTTGAAATAAAAGATGCCTCAAACTGATAGACCACTTCATGTTTGCAAAACACACTTCAGGTTTTCTTCTTGGGATTATTCCACCCCAGAATAATTCTGTCACAAATAAAAAGGTGAGAAATTAGAATGTGGTCACCATAACAACAGGCAAAATTGATAACAATTGAGAGGCGTTCTAGAACATTCCACATGGATACAGTGGACATTTCATACAGCTGAAAGACACTGGATAAATAGTAGTATTATTAACCAAGTGAATAATTAGGTTTGAGCTGACATGTAAACTAGTCTTTACACCAAGAAATGACCATAACCATGGACACGTGGTCAACTTGATATACAGTTTCTTTGCTACACATGACTTGATGAAATGTAAATAATGCTTCAGAGACTACATCAGCATGTATATTCTTTGCACAAGTATCCCTGTTGCAACTGGTCGAGTGCATGATTAAGTTGGGATTAAACCATTATTGAGGAAAGGGTTAGCTTGTTAAATAAAAACAAACAACCGTTTATGTGATGTATAATAGACGACACTTTGAATACTAACCAAGTATAAGTGTCGTGTAAATTGCATGTACTGTTCACATATTGGATGAAATGTGTTAATTTGATAACATTCACACTATGCATAGTGAAAGTGGACTATTCCAAACGAATGTTCTTGCTTGTTTCCCCTGTGGAAGTACATGACGTCACTGTAGTTGTTTTGCCGAGAAGAAAAAGGCACAGACGGAAGATTTACACAAAATAATACCGGTTTCGACAGATTTTTATGACCAAAGTATAATTTTTACGTTTTGAATCATGTCTACTCCGGCTAGAAGACGACTTATGAGAGATTTCAAAAGGTAGTGCAACGTTTTGGCTCTGCTTTTGTGTGTTGTATTTAGCTAGCTAACGCGTTAACTAATTTGAGGCCTGCAGTACATGTACTGTACACAGTTGTTTGTAGGCAACGTTAGCTAATCATAGTCAGTCTTTAATTTAGTACTGACTGTCTGATACCTAGCTAGTTGTAGTACGAGGTCAATAATGTTGCTTCAATTAGCTTCAACCAGCTGAGCCAGCTAGAATGCATGCTATAACTACATTGCCATACAGATGTTAGCTATCTAGCCAGCTAACTCGTTTTTTTAGCTAGGTACAGTAACGTTATCTAGCTAAATCGAACTAGTCAGTCACTATGCATTTAGCTAACGTTAGCTAGTTAAGTTTAATAAGGAAATTAAACACTTAGTTAGCCAAATACGTATTATTAACTTACTGACGTTAGATAGCTACCAAATGTATTTGATTTGTATCGATAAAAAAGGATGTGCTAGCTGAGTTCAACAACTAGTCAAACTAGCTCGGTTGCTAATCTCAGTGTACTGATGGCCGGACAGGTGTTACACAACCCAAACTTTTGATTGTGTTGCCCTGCTCTTGTATGCCGTATTTCCTGACATGTATTTAGGTACAACATTCAGCAACAGTTTACCTAGGAAATACTATACGTATTCAGTTATGTGAAAGGAGAAACTAAAAAAATTGGGATTAGGCAACGATTTCAGAAGTAGGCTCTATTCCTGAAGAGGACAAACGCACCTGGCCAGGGCTTCATGTAAAGCCCCGGCAGCTACCGTCTGTTTGATTCCAGATGGCATCTGCCTGGGCAAGCCAATTAGTTACACTATAGCAGCTCAATGTCTGTCTCCAGAAGAGTCTAGCACACCTGTCAATGGAAAAAGGTGATACTTAGGAACTCCATGGAGAGTCTTGTAGATGTGCATATATAGTAACATTGTAATCCTACTCTACCTGGCTGAGTGTTCTTTGATAAACATTGTGTGTTTGATCAATGGTTTGTTGAATTAAATATCACAGCACACATACTGGTAGAACTACATTGTTCATAAGATATGTATTTGTTATTTGTGGCCTACATCACAAGACAAGTATCTGACAACATCAAGATTTCCTTGCAGGGAACAACAACATTACAAGTACTAGCCTAACAAAGCATCATTAAAATGTGACTCACAATGAATAGCAGCACTGTGCAGTAGCCTTTCATTTTACAGTGGGTAGGGAGCGAACAGTAAATGGGGTTAATTGTGGTGGTATTTTCTGTAGAGACTTGTAGATGGATCTGCACAAATACAGTCTACCTTGTGCATGAAGGACGCTGTTAAAGTGAGATTTTTTGTGGTGTTTTGGAATGGTACTGCTGGATTTAGTGACAAAATACCCTAGACAAAGTGGATATTTTTGTCTGTAAAATGAATTATGTGAGTAATGGCAGTAGAAAAACTTGTATGTGCAAATATTGCTATAAAACCATCATATCGAAGTATGCGATATGTTCTGTGATCCTCCCACTATGAAAGCATTCAGTTTATTAGGCTACAGATTAAACAAGTTATGAACTTCACAGGGTGGTGAAAGTGCAAGGTAATGAGCCTTTCCAATAAATATTGAGGGTCTTATTCTGGTGACATGATGTTTGATGCTTGGCTGCCGTTTGACCATTTTTTTAAATTCTTTTGTCCATAATAATCTCATGTAGGTTGCCTACCTGCACTGCATCTTTGAGCTGTTGGCTAGAGCACACATGCCAAGACCAGAGTGGGGACATTCACTATAACACAATTCTTTTTGTGACAAAACATCAGTAGCGTTGAAAATACATGAGAATTTAACCGAAAGTAATTTTTATGTGTACTACGTTATCACGCACAGTCTTATCTGCAACAAGTCAATTTGATGGAAACATCATTGGTGGGAAAATGCACATATTTTTATGTGAGAATTTTTGAATATTTGCATTCAAATCTGTCACCAGATTGAATTATTTTCTTGTTCACAACTTTTGCACTTATGGTAGAAGGCACACAGGTATCTTCTTGTTTCGACAAACAGTCGTCTGGGTTTTAAGTTTAATTCTATTGTTTCCTCTCCGTTTCTCTGTCCTCAGACTTCAAGAAGACCCACCAACTGGTGTGAGTGGTGCTCCATCAGAGAATAACATCATGCTTTGGAACGCGGTTATTTTTGGGTGAGTGTTCTAAAGCCAGCCTTCTCGTTTTGCCAGTGTGATCATCTTGGCATGGCACCAGGACCGTACGGATTACGTGGATATGGGCAAGTTGAGCTGTGGTTTAGTCAGAGAGGGAGGGAGGTGTGTGTGTTGGCTGGGGGTTAGGTTAGATGGTGACATGTAGTTGTTGAACTGTGGAAGGCCAGTGTGCCATATATAGTTAATTAGAAATGGGAGCATTTGTATCAATCCCAGTAATGTATTGCATTGTCATGCTCATGAATTAACCTTCTATTGTAATCTGTTATTAATAGTCCGTATCAAGATTGTAATTGTTACAACGGGGGAGTGTATAAAGAGTGGTATTGTGGCAATATGTTTGTTTTGGTAGTCGGGGTCTAATCACTGATATGAGTTTGTTACAGTGCAAGTTATTGTTCCTCCCTTTATTTGCAGGCCTGTGGGTACACCATTTGAGGATGGTAAGAAAATATTTTACTAAATCAATTAACTAAACTTAGTTTATCATAACATTACTGTAACTCATGAACTAGTTGCAATCGTCCTAACCAAGAGCAAAGTCAGTCTTTGTATTCTTTTGGGGTCCCGAGTGGCACTGCGGTCTAAGGCACTGCATCTCAGTGCAAGAGGCGTCACTACAGTTCCTGGTTCAAATCCAGGAACTGTGATTGGGAGTCCCATAGGGCGGCGCACAATTGGCCCAGTGTCGTCCAGGTTTGGCCGGGGTAGGCCGTTATTGTAAATAAGAATTTGTTCCTAACTCACTTGCCTAGTTAAAGGTAAAAAATAAATAATAATATAAATACATTCTAAAGTGTGATATATTTGAACAGGTTTATGACTCTGCTGCCTTTTGACTTATGCTTATATACTGGGTGAGCCTTCATATTCAGGTATATATTAGTCATGTCACTGACTATTACCCGTGGGGTGGACAATAAAACAATTTGCCTCCATAAAGGGAATGTAGTGGACAAGACATTTGTTTTGCCTCAATAAAGGCTGACCCTGTAAAACAACACATTTCATTGCAGCTATCCGGTGTATGTGACAAAAACATTTTTTTTCAATTATTATTTTTGTAAATGTCTCCGCAGGAACTTTTAAGCTTGTGATAGAATTTTCAGAAGAGTACCCTAACAAGCCACCCACGGTTCGATTTATCTCCAAAATGTTTCACCCAAATGGTAAGAAAGAGTCCTTATGGACACATTCAAAATGTCCTAAATACTTTAGCCATGTTCTTGATAGGATAGTGAACGCATTATGAACTTTTCAGCATTTTGCTTTTTAATGCGAGTAAGCTATTCTGTTTCGTGATTGTGTATAATTGTTTCTTAGAAATTAAAACAATCCTTTTGATCTTGTAGTTTATGCAGATGGAAGTATATGTTTAGACATCCTTCAGAATCGTTGGAGCCCCACATATGATGTGTCGTCCATTCTGACGTCTATTCAGGTTGGTTTGTAATCCTTCTCTTCTCTATCAGTCTGACATAATAGATTACTGTGTGTTTCTATATTTTACAAATGTAACAGTTTCTTTATGTAGTGTACCTCATTGTTGTTTTGCAGTATGTTCTGTGGGAAACAAATTCCACTGCAGAGTACTTATCTGATCATAGCAGCAACCTTTGGGTCACACCTTATTTGGATAGTCCATCTGTAGATAGTATGACCATCTGTTGATAAGCAAACTGCTTGTTAAGTTTACGGTTAGAATAAGGGTTAGTAGATAGTCCATCTGTAGATGCTCTACAGACTATATACATAGTGTCCCCTACCTTTGTTGTGGTATTTCTGCTCCTGGATATATAGTTGAAGTCAGACGTTACATACACCTTAGCCAAATACATCTCAGTTTTTCATCATTCCTGACATTTAATCCTAGTAAGAATTCCCTGTCTTAGGTCAGTTAGGATCACCACTTTATTTTAAGAATGTGAAATGTCAGAATAATATTAGAGATTTATTTCAGCTTTTATTTATTTCATCACATTCCCAGTGGGTCAGAGGTTTACATACACTCAATTAGTATTTGGTAGAATTGCCTTTAAATTGTTTAACTTGGGTCAAATGTTTCGGGTAGCCTTCCACAAGCTTCCCACAATAAGTTGGGTGAATTTTGGCCCATTCCTCCTGACAGAGCTGGTGTAACTGAGTCAGGTTTGTAGGCCTCCTTGTTCGCACACGCTTTTTCAGTTCTGCCCACAAATGTTCTATAGGATTGAGGTCAGGGCTTTATAATGGCCACTCCAATACCGTTAAGCCATTTTTCCACAACTTTGGAAGTATCTTGGGGTCATTGTCTATTTGGAAGACCCATTTGCGACCAAGCTTTAACTTCCTGACTGATGTCTTGAGATGTTGCTTCAATATATCCACATAATATTCCATCCTCATGATGCCATCTATTTTGTGAAGTGCACCAGTCCCTCCTGCAGCAAATTACCCCCACAACATGATGCTGCCACCCCCGTGCTTCACGGTTGGGATGGTGTACTTTGGCTTGCAAGCCTCACCCTTTTTCCTCCAAACAAAACGATGGTCATTATGGCCAAACAGTTCTATTTTTGTTTCATCAGACCAGAGACCACATTTCTCCAAAAAGTACAATCTTTGGCCCAATGTGCAGTTGCAAACCGTAGTCTTGCTTTTTTTATGGCTGTTTTGGAGCAGTGTCTTCTTCCTTGCTGAGTGGCCTTTCAGGTTATGTCGATTTAGGACTCGTTTTACTGTGGATATAGATACTTTTGTACCTGTTTCCTCCAGCATCTTCACAGGGTCCTTTGCTGTTGTTCTGGGATTGATTTGCACTTTTCGCACCAAAGTAGGAGACAGAACGCGTCTCCTTCCTGAGCGGTATGACGGCTGCGTGGTCCCATGGTGTTTATACTTGCGTACTATTGTTTGTACAGATGAACGTGGTACCTTCAGGCGTTTGGAAATTGCTCCCAAGGATGAACCAGACTTGTGGAGGTCTACAATTTTTTTTCTTCTGATGTCTTGGCTGATTTCTTTTTATTTTCCAATGATGTCAAGCAAAGAGGCACTGCGTTTGAAGGTAGGCCTTGAAATACATCCACAGCTACGCCTCCAATTTATTCAAATTATGTCAATTAGCCTATCAGAAGCTTCTAAAGCCAGGACATCATTTTCTGGAATTTTCCAAGCTGTTTAAAGGCACAGTCAACTTAGTGTATGTAAACTTCTGACCCACTGGAATTGTGATACAGTGAATTATAAGTGAAATAATCCTTCTGTAAACAATTGTTGGAAAAATTACATGTGTCATGCACAAAGTAGATGTCCTAACCGACTTGCCAAAACTATAGTTTGTTAACAAGAAATTTGTGTAGTGGTTGAAAAACGAGTTTTAATGACTCCAACTGAAGTGTATGTAAACTTCCGACTTCAACTGTAAGATTGTGACCCAGCTACCTCACTAAAGGTGTAGGGTTGAAGAACCACACACTTTCATACCGGTGTAGGGGTCCAAGACCCACACACTTTTATAATGGTGTAGGGTACAAGAACCACAGTTTCATACTGGTACATTCAATCACTCTTTTTTTTTGTGTGTTGACAGTCGCTGTTGGATGAGCCAAATCCTAACAGTCCAGCCAACAGCCAGGCTGCACAGCTTTATCAAGAAAACAAGCGGGAGTATGAGAAGAGAGTTTCTGCCATCGTGGAGCAGAGCTGGGTGGACTCCTAACGCATCTTCCCCTCCGGCTTCTCATCACTCCTATCAAATACTTACATCTTTCATTTAGCTCCTCCAAGAAAAGAAGTCAACATCAGAAGAACTAAAGTGCCACCAGAAAAAAATAAAAAATCAGTAGGGACTTTTACT
The DNA here is from genome assembly GCA_030435695.1 of Brachymystax lenok tsinlingensis. NCBI lineage: Eukaryota > Metazoa > Chordata > Actinopteri > Salmoniformes > Salmonidae > Brachymystax > Brachymystax lenok. The sequence goes on along the minus strand of CM059792.1, from coordinate 39,928,214 downwards.
TGCTTGCCAATACAACTGAGGAAAATCTCTGATACTTATTTTTGTTCTTATTTTTTTTTATTGCATGATGTGAAATAAGTTATTGCAAGCATAATTTGTAATATATATTTTTTTTGTTGGATTGATGCTGTTACTGTTTAGTTTCTACAGACTTATTTTTTAACATCTCTTGGTTTGAACAGAACTGACTGTCAAATTGGTAGAAAACCATAAAACATTATTTGTTGAGTGAATGGTTTCCTGAAATTCTGCATTGTTTGTCATGTAGCATTAATTTAAAACCAATTGTCCAGCTATAAAGCAGACAGCTTCTCTTGCCCCATCCTGGTAGTTTCAAATAACCTCCCTGAATAAAAGGAATCAGTACTATTTATCACGATAAATATGGCATTCTGCATGTCGACAATAATAATAAAATAAAAAAAATGGTCGCCTACCTTTTTAAAAAGATGGCTGATGTGATCTGTAACAGTTTTATCGAGTTCAAGTACAGTGGCTCTTGTAAGAGGACATTTGGAGTTTGGCTCATCTAGGAACATGGACAGATAGTGGAAACCAGACATCAGGACTACAGAATAAGGGCTGATTGCAACAAATCCATGCATCTGCTTTTTCTCAGAGCCTGGAAATGTTTTTTTTCATGCTTGCATTTCTCTCTTCACTTTATCTGGTACCCAATGAAAGGTAGCTTGCTTGAGATGCATTTTTTTTTGTGACAAGACGGTATGGGTCATATTGTAGCTAGTGGTTTATTTCACCTTAGAAGGAGAAGGCATGTTATACATTTGTGAATTTACTCTAAAAACAATGTATACTTATGCTGTATAAACATAAAACACATTTTTCAGACTTTGAGATTTTGATTTCAGCTCATTTGTTTTAAGTGAAGCTATGGCATTGTGTGTGTCAAGAATGGTATTATGTGCAGGGATATTCAACTCTTACACTACAGGTCCAGAGCCTGCTGTTTTTTTATTCTACCTGATAATTAATTGCATCCACCTGGTGTCCCAGGTCTAAATCAGTCTAATTAGAGGGGAACAATGAAAAAAAAGGAGTGGAACTGGTTTAGAGGCCCAGAGTTGATGGGACTAGGGTAAATAATCCTCATCACTGCATCCTCAATGGGGAGTAGCAGGCCACCAGGAACCTCCCAAGTCCAGTGTTCTCACAAGAGCCAAATGAATACCAGCTAGTAGACCAGGGATCTGGGAATGCGAGAATGGGCAACCAGAGGTAGTATATACGACTGGCAAACGGGGCAGTGTTCCCCTTAATGCCCAATGGGCAAGCACCAGGGCCTGATGTATGGGGTGAATTCATTACAAAAAACGTTTAAGAACCAAAACGGAGCAAAATAAGTTTCTATTGGACATATTCAAGTAGGTCCTTCCATTACGCCGATTCTGTTGCGAAACATTTTGCAACATAACCATTTACTCCTGATGGAAAATGCAATTTTGACTCACTGTAGGACAAATGCAGGTAGGTCCCTTCCTGTTTCGTTCCGTATGCTCAGTTTGGATCTTTAACGGTTTCTGTAATTAATTGAATATACCCCTGGAGTGTATTCATTACGTTGGTTCTGTTGTAAAACGTTTCTTATATGGAACGGGGACAGACATATCTGAATTTTTCCAATAGAAACTTGTTTGTTGCAAAAATGTTTTTAGTTTCCTACAATTTGGACTAATAACTACATCCCAGCACAGACTGTAGAAAGCACATTGGCACAGAAGATCTGAGGTTTATCACCTCTGGTTCAATGCGTTTTGAGGAAAAGGCAAGGGGAGGAATCAAGGAAGTACAATGAGGTTCACCCTGGGGTAATTTGGGAGAACTGAGAATATGTGAAGACCACATGGAAAGCCCTTTTCTGGACACCTTCAAAATGGAATTTGAATCTTAGGTGCACAGCTGTACTCAGGAGATTGGTTAAACATTTAAAAAGCGTAACTCATCACATGGCATATTCCTGGCAACATTTTCCCACCCATTTTATTCTCATAATGGGCCTTGTGTTTATTAGATATCGAATCAGGCAAGTCAGCTAAAATTATTTTAATGTATAAAATGTTTAGCTTGTGTTACATTTGTTGTAATACACAATATAAAAACAATAAGAAGCTTGATGTTATTAAAATAACATTGTAAAACCAGATGCATCTGAGGAAAGTTGGACAGTAAGGTAATCCATCCATAACGGAGCAGGTCATCCAATCATCGTTTCTGAAGGAGAGGGAGGCAAAATGATTATGGCTGTGTGTCCTTACACCGTTACCTTGCCTCCTTGGTCTGTTTTGGAAGGCATAGCTAGAGACTAGACACTGGCATAATTGCTTTCATCTGTCTATCTTTTCTAGATTTGTGTTCATCAAAGAAGGCAAGGCAGGAAGAGGAAGTATTATTTTGGTATGAAATATAACCAACCTGATTTTTCATGATCTCATCTCTGGTTTTGAAAATAGGGGCATCCTCCACAACAATTCCTTCAGCCATTTCCTTCACTTTCTCCAAGAGGTCTGGACTGTATCTGAGAGAGAACATACAGGAACAGCAGTTTGTCAGCTCCTATATTGCATGCCATACATTTGGTATATTATGTTAAAATGCATTTTAGCTAAATAGCAAGTCAAGAAGTCCATGCACGTGATGTGTATTTATTGTTAACTCACCGACAGCCAAGAAACACGTTGTTGGCCCATACCATGGACAAAGCTAGCAGCTGATCAATGTGTGGGTCCTCAAAATCGTTTATATTTCTGAATAGGAATGCCCTCCTGGCCTTCCAGTGTTTTTCACTTTCTGAGATGCCACGATATGTATCTACAAGCTCGGACAAATGCCTGTTTTGTTCAATGAATTCCTCGATATCACCCTCAGCCATTTCGACAAGTACACAAGACTTCCTTACACAAAAATGCTTGTACGCAGAAGCAGAATGGAAGGCAGGAAGCGCTTCTTCTTCTTCTATGGTATTCTGGCGGTCTGCCATCTACTGGATGGGGTGAATACTGAAACCTTTACTCAAAATAATAGGGAAAAGGGAAAGGTGAAACAATATACTTCTAATATAAAAAAAAAAAAACTGTACTCCTTCACTCGGATTAAAAGGTATTTTACTGCCCAATACATTTTAAACTACATATTTTGCTAGTCGACTAAATATAGCATATCAATTTCTCAAATTACTTTGCTACAAATGACCCACGCATTTTCCACTGTTCCTAGGCCGTCATTGAAAATAAGAATTTGTTCTTAACTGACTTGCTTAGGCAAATTAAAAAATTTGGCAACAAGAATAAAAAAATCACAATAATTTCAATGGTCTTGTTATCATTGCAATAGTAACATATTATATCCTTAATGACAAAAACATGGGTAGTTTTCAAAAAGGTAAATAAGTATGCTGCAAGGTTTTCCAAAAAACCTATCACAGATTTAATTTAATAGAAGTGTGTAAGATTTTCACCTTTTTTTGCAGAAAATGCAGATATCATCAAATGTGAACAACATAGACTTACATGGATATATCTTATGTAGAATCTTAAAGGGCACTTCCTTAAATTTGTTTGGTATACAATATTTGTAAGGCATCAACCAAGGATGTTTCAGAACATTTTTCCTCTAGGCATAAGTTGTAAAACTTGTCTTGTGTATTTGTTACAACAAGAATTCTTAAGTAAGCCCACTCCTTCCAAGCTGAGTTCTGGATAAGCTCTTAAATTAACTCTCTGAAAGGTTTTGGAAACTCATTCAATGTTATACATTGTTCATATGAAATAATATTACCCCTGTTGTCAAAAACATCAAGAACAAAGTCAATATTCCTCTCATGCCAGCTAAAGTAGAACAATGACTTATTCCTTACAGTTATGTCTGAATTATTACACAAAATAGCTTGTTGTGCAGGAAACATTTTCCAGGACATTATAGCATGTTGGTGAACCTATCCAATTTAGTGGGTACTCTTTCAGGAATATAATTACATTTCACTTAAAATGGAAGACCTCCCAACTTAACACATTGTTTGGAATGAAATACCAAATTGATTCTGTATTGACCAAACTTCTTTTCAACCAATTGATCTTGAAAGTGTTATTAACGTCAACAAAATCCAACACTTCCAGACCTCCTTCAGATCTTTTATTTAAGAGGACTGACTTTTTTGGTTTGTGAGACTAATCTCTTTACAGGTAGAGGGATTTACAAATAAAGATAATGAGGTGTACACAAAGCGAGACAGTCCCTCTGCCTTGGACAGAAGCACTCTCCCGACAATAGATCCCGTTGTAGCCAATTATTAAATATATCCTTGGTTTTCTTAATTTTAGGAGAGAAATTAATGTTGTCTGACTAAGTGTTTTTTTGATAGATGTATTCCTAAATATTTAACACAGTCCTTTATAGGAACATTTCTTTATCATCAGTCATATAAACACAATATTTCACGTTTAGAAACATTCAGTTTTAATTCAGATGCAATAGAGAATAGCATTAAGGGCATGGTCTTTGTCTTTAAAAAAAAGAGTAGTATCGTCAGCCAGTTCGGAAAATTTTGATTTCTCTGTTATAAATGGATAAGCCATGCAGATTTGCATTATTCAGAATATGTAGAAATAGAAGTTCCACTACCTAAATGAATAAAAAGGGCAGAATTGGGCATCCCGGTCATACACTTCTGCTGATACTGAATCTTTTGGATGTATTAAGGGTTAGTACCACAGAACTATTCATATCTTTGTAAAACATGCAAATGATAAAATTTTCACCGAAACCAAAAAGACCGAAAGAGAAATTCATGTTCAATTGTGTCAAAGGCTTTAAAGAAGTCCAAAAATAATAACAGCATCTGAGTCAATTGCATCTGAATAATTTAAAAGGTCCAAGACTAAACGAATGTTGGAACTTATGTGACGGCCTTTCATAAATCCTGTTTGAGTCTCATTTATAATGGTATCTATTCCTTTCTCTTTTTTTTGGCATAAACCAAAGCAATCAATTTGTAATCAATATTTAATAAAGTAATTGGTCTCCATTGTCAATGAGAGAAAGGTCTTTATCATGCTTCGGGAATCAGTGAAATAAGGCCCTGTTTCATATTGGAGACCATTTCACCATTTTCAATGCAATCTAGAAACGTGAAAAACAATAGGGTCTTCTTGTAACTCCCAAAACTGCCTAAAGAATTCAACTGACAGGCCATCAGAGCCAGGTGATTTCCCTTTTTTCATTGAATTCAGAGCCTCTCTAATTTCTTCGATTGACACAGGTGATTCGCAAACTGAGTGGAACTCATCCTCAATTACAGGGACATAATTCTGAATGTGGCAAATTTAGCTTTCACAACCATCTTCCTGAAATTGTGAGTTGTAAAGGTTTTCATTAAAAGTGCAAGAAATAACTGGTTTCTTTCCCCCTCTTCAATCCATTTTGCTCTTGATATGACAAAGGTATCCTTTGCCAAATCTGTGTAAAACTGTTCTAATTCTATTTGTAAAGATTGAAATACAGACTCTTCTTATTGAAATAGATTATCTTTCTTTAGAAAACTGTCAAGCTTGCTCATCAAAGCTTTTTCTCTAAGGTTCTTCAGGTGCTTCAGCTCTATGGCACGTTTAATGGCTACAACTCTGACTTTATATTTGAAGAATTCCCATCTACTTCCATGACCCAAGTCTTTTCTTGCTAAAATATCTTTGGCTAACGATTTTATGTTTCCATTGAAAATAGGATCTTTAAGAAGTGTGTTGTTTAATTTCCAACATCCTTGAATACCCTTCGATTTTTTTGCAGCTTGTAAATTCAGGGAAATCAAATGATGATCATAAAAGGGAGATAATTGATGATCTACATCTATAACAAATTGTATCAAATTGTATCAAATCTATTCTAGATTTTCGTGACATAGTTTTGTTGGTCCAGGTATAACCCCCAGGTATTAACTCATCAACAGAGAGATCCTTGCATAATGTTGTGATGGTATTGATATTTTGAGAGCATTGACTCATTCTAGGAGGAAAACAAGTCAGCAGAGTCATCAGGTGTTTTGTTAAAATCCCCTTAGAGACCTTTCTGGTAAATTGGGCAAAAAGGGTCTTATTTGGAGCATGTGAGTTACAGTTCACATGACACATGATGAAAATATAATTATCAAGTTTAACAGTTACTATGACCAATCTCCCATCCTGTGAAGATGTGGATTCTAGAATGTCACCCTTAAACTTGTGGATAAGTGTCAAAACATCAGCGGAATTATTTGCTCCATGACTGAGATAGGCCAAGTCTCCCCACTGTGACTTCAAAATTTCAAGTCACATTCACACAAATTAGTTTCTTGAAGAACGACACAATCTGCGTTACTGCATTTACAATATGAAAATAAATGGCTTTCCTTTTTGTACAATCTCTCAAACCCCTAGCATTCAGGCTAACGATATTGAGTGAGTTGAAAACAAACTCCTGCATAAAAATGTGAACAATAAAACAAACAGTAAACCTTGAGAGGGTTACTCCAACAGAAAACAACGCTCAACTGAGGTAGCGGTGGTTAACAGTATATTATACAACGGGTGGGTCTAATCCTGAGTGCTGATTGGTTAAAACGGCATTCCAGCAGGTGTCTATTCCACAAGTTACCACTGGCTAAATCTATGACATTAAAATGCCTTTACTCTGTTCCATCTGACTGAGCAATCCACTGTCTCATCAGCCCAGCCAAGCAATTTAGAAACTTGATCTCCACTATAAAAAGCATCTAGACATTATCTCACATTTCGTTTAGACTAACATTTATTTTTCAACAGCAGAGATTTGTATAAACCTTGCTGTCTGTCTCTCGACATTTGCAACATTGTTTCAATATTCAAATTCGATCACCAGCTGTCCCATAGTAATGCACCTGTCGGGAGTTGGGACGAGACAGCCAGGCAGGCAGCATTTCTCAGCCAGTCTAAATCATGAATCAGCTTGCATCAGTTTTATGGATATATATAAAAAAAGGTCAATTGAAAAAAGGTCAAACGAAGTGCAGCTAGTCTTTCCAGCTTCAGTTTGAAGTTATTGTGTTAGCTGTGTTTTTTAAGTTATTGTGTTAGCTTTGTTGTTGGCTAGCTCCTTTGAACAAGTGTCCTGATGAGAGAGCACATTTTCTATGCCAGGCGAAATGACGCCTCATTAGCTCATTGTTTTGAATGTATCCAAATAAATGTCACTAGAAAACAGCTTAAACAAATGCAAATGCAGCTAATATTGTTATTCTGTCTGCACTGTTTGACGTGACAGTAAATTAGCCATAGTTGGCTAGCTAGCAAGCAAGGGATAAGATGGTTGCCAACCAGTATGGAAATGGAGTATTTAGAACAAAAAGATACAGAACAAAAAGACTGAACGACTGGGTCGCGTCTCTGGAACCGAACCAATAGAATGAACGACCAGCCGGCTTGGGTAGCAACCCTAGATTTGTGTCGGGACCATATCTTGTGGAAGGATGAAATAGTATGAATAAATTCATCACAATAACGTTTTTAATGAAAGTATGTTAATCATTATTTGAAAATGTTGGTAACCCATTGTATAAAAGGGATAATGCCCTCGAAGCCGTTGTTTGTAGGATATATTGGCACAGTTTGCTCGACTTCGTCTCGGGCCTAACAACACCGTGCCAATATACCCTCCTAACACCGTCTTCTTGGGCATTATCACTTAAACAAACCCTTTTTTAATTTTTTTAGTTAAGTTATAGTTCGTACAGTAAATGTACTCTTGGCAGTACTCACAGTTCAAGTGTGGTTCATGTCATGTCACCAGAGTTAACCAGTCATTTTTCTTCTTTCGATGAACGTGTGTGGGCCCTTGAACCCAGCCTTCTTTCTCTCTTGTCGAGCCTTCTGTATAAGTGGCCACAGTTTCTCCCTGGCAGTCTGATCCTGCGGTATCAGAGCCTCTTTGATGCGGAGCTTCTCATCCAGAAACTTGTTCCCCTTGGCCATTTTCCAGATGATGACCATGTAGTGGCACATAGTGAATCGCAGGATGACATTGTGAGAGGGTCCATCAGATCTTCGTTTCCCAAGTCGATGTATCACATCGATCACCTCTCTTAGCTTGTCTTTGATGCACAGAGCCACCTTTCCCAGGATATTGATGACGCTTCCCTAATGTCTAGGGCTCTCGGGCTCTCTCTCTCTTACGCCTTGGATTTTCAGATTCCACCTGCGAGAGTACCGTTGAAGTTTAGTTACATTCTCACGCAGCTCATTATTTTGGGATTGCAGTTTCTTCAGTTCATTCTCTAGAAACGTTATATTTTCCTTGTTCTCACTCACAACTGTGTGAAGCTGACGGACAGTCTGACAAATTATGTTTCTTTGGTAGTCCGCTCTATGATGGAAACTTTGGAGAACGTGGTGTCTTGTTTAGTAGTCAGGGTCTGGATTGCAGAGAAAAGTTCAGACATGGTGGATTTTTAATTGGGGTCTGAGGTAAAGAGGTTGCAGGATTTCGTCCTGGTCCGTCTTGTCTTTTCTCTTACTTGAGCTCGCGGCATCTTGTGTATCCATGCTGCTCTGGCTCTTGTCGTAGCAAGCTAGCATGCCTGCCGTCTTCTGTGAGGCTTTCTGTCGTGTTCTTCCCATTTAACTTTACAAAAACTAACTCTAAACTTGCCATATTTGGCTAGAACCAGTTATAGTTAGTTTCTTGCTACATTGATAGCCAATATTAGGCTGTTAACCACCTAACCCTCAAAGTTGCTTGGACAAGTGAGAAAACACTCCCTCTCACAGCGACACCATCTTGGCCTCCCTCATAGACTTGCTTTCTAATTTGAAGCTCTTTGTGCGCGTGACGCCATCGACGCTTGAGGCCCTCTGTTTTCTCTCGGTCACTACCGTGCATTCTAACTTGCTAGTAATAATGCTTTTCGTTTGATTTGGGCCTTAGTGTGTCAGGATCCTTCTCCTGAACAGCATTCACTGTAGGCTTAGGGACATCCACTACCATCTCATCTCTACTCACTCCTTTAGCTATTTTCACTGCCTCCACATAGGAGACCTGCTAAATAGCCCTGATCCTAGCTACTGGGACTTCCATGTTGGAGCATTCCCATTACAATTACAGCAACGTGCTTCAGACAGTTATTTATTCGACAAACACTTGCCATGTGTCCAAACGTTTTACAATTGTAACACTGCAGCGGTTTCTGTACATACGGTCTCACTGCATATCTCACATACTCAAGTTTTACATAAGTCGGGAGAACAATTTAATCAAGACAGTAAAATCGATAGGCTTTGCTCTTTCTTTCCATCTATTATTCAGGTCAAGCGACGTGCGTTTACCACTCCTGGCATGTTATCCCTAAACCACACAGCCTCCAACGAGACATCGCTGGTGTCACCTTTTTAACCGATGCCCTACTCTGAAAATCATAGCTTTCCACATCATACGTCGATAGCTTGTAGAGCCACACAGAGATTTCTCTTTTTGACATACACAAACATCATACCGCTCCTGGTCACTGTGACCATTTCCACTTTTCCCAGTCGTCCTTTACCATCTTCGAGAAATCAAACAGTCACCCGTGAATCTCACTCCAACCATAAACTGCTGTTCTTTTCCAACTTCAACCCTTTTTACTCCACTCTTCTTTACCATCATCCACTCATTCTCACCAACTTTACTTGCGCCAACAGAATCACACAATGCTTCCCCTTTTGCCATTGCTTCTAAACTCGCGACCCATGAAGGAAGCTTATTCTTCTGTGGGGTTTAACGGGGGTTGGTATCCAATATGTTGCATTACCGACTCCCAACTGGACTATAGTATAAATCCATTGTCCTTTGTGATATATATTTTTTTAACAATACATCCTTCCAACTAACACTACACTCATTAAAAACCCACTACCCCATTCCACTACTTTGACCCTATCTGCTCCTGCACCATGCCAACAGCCTGGGAGGACAGGACACCACCACTCAACACACCCTGGAACTATTCTGAAGTAAAATCTTGCACACCCAAGTACGTCTCTGTAGCTGCCACCACAACATATATTTTCTGTGATTTACGTTCCATTTCTGCAATACAGTTGATAACCATTGCAATAAATGCTAAGAAGCCAACCTTACTGAAGCATAAATCACTCGTTGGCCTATCCCTCTGTGCTGGCACTGATCTACTACTCCCTCACCCTATCCTTCAAGGATGGTTGAGAGAATGCCAAGTGTGTGAAAAGCTGTTATCAAGGCAAAGGGTGGCTACTTTGATTTATTTAACACTTTTTTTGGTTACTACATGATCCCATATGCGTATGTGTTATTTCATAGTCCTGATGTCTTCACTATTATTCTACATTGTAGTAAATAGTAAAAATAAAGATTGAGTACGTGTGTCAACTTTTGACTGGTACTGTATAGGGGGTAGGGATTTCTGGACAGGGTCACAGCCTTCCTGTAGCCTTTGGTAATAAGTCTGGACTTTTTTGGCACATGATGTAGCACACTTGCCCTGACATTGAGAAGATAATTGTGAGTTAGGGATATGAATGGAGTGGAAATTAGCAGACTTTTTGATCTGTAAGGTAAGTAACTTTAATATGTCAAGCAGATTAAAAGTTTTCTTTGCTATTTCCAAAACGTAGCAATGTTTAAGACATGGATTTCATGTTGTAATGTTAACAAGGTACCCAAAAGTAGTTCAAAGTAATGTTTTCATTTTATTAGCAAAAACAAAACTTGTTTAGACAGCAAAATTGTTGAGGAAATCAGCCTTGTTTGCATAGCAATGATGAAAATAACGTAATTTAGGCTGTAATGATCTCCAAAATGTTAGTCATTAGGTCATCACACCGTTGCTATAGCAATGAACTCTAATAGTTGATCGAATCCCATTGTGACACAGGGGGGACAATTTTTGGCTGGGAACATTATTTGGCATATAAGAATTGTGACATTCTAATTTGTTGTGCCAAGAGAAACATCAAGTCTGAGTATCAACAGAAAGTAGGAGAATATTTGGAAGTTGGATTAAGATTTTTTTTAAATTATATTATTTGTTATGCAACATACCTGGTATAATAATCTATGCCTTCTAAAGCATACTGTTTATGAAGTTCACAGTGCCGACCCATCATTCAGTGCAGGTGGGTTTTGAGCCCCACCTGTTTAGCTTAAAAATAAATAAATACATTTGTTTTGCATGTTATTTTGGAATTAATACGTGTCAAATATCAGTTTGCAAACAATGTAAAAAAATAATAATCTGTGAGTTAATAAAGCCACATATTTTGCTTTCTTGAGTACGGCAGCTCCAAAATGCTGGTGTTTCAGCCTAGATCAGTGCTTTCTATGGTGATGGGAGTTGGTAATGTTCTCTAGTTGCGCCGTGATTGGCTCACCTTGGGTGCTGCCATAGAGTTACATTAGAAATGCCCATCAAAGAAGGCTCAAGGTCATTGGCCAAAGATAAAATGACGTCATATCACGTTATATCTACAGCAGCTTTGATTGGACTGGTCATGTCAACGTCATACTTTCAAAATCTTAGCTAGCAAGCTAGCAGTCATCATCATGAATTAAGTCGACAATCAACTGGTAAACCTTTTTCAATCCTTGTCATATGAAGATAAATAATGAAGAGAAATTATAGATAAAACGTATCGGTGCTTATCGGACATTGGACATAAACATTACACAACAAGTTGAAAATGGCAAATTCAACAATGAGTGGTTTGGAAGGAATCAGCATTGCAAAGCAATCACTAGCCTGCTATTCAGTGGAGTTGGTGTGTGGTCCAAGTCTGAGTTTAAGGGTCTCTTTTCCAAGTTTAAAATGATAAACATTCAACATTGGCCATGCTGTCAATCCAGCATGACTTCTGACATGCTCAATCAATCAATAAAATGTATTTATTAAGCCCTTTTTACATCAGCCGATGTCACAAAGAGCAGCAGGGTCAGATAATAATAATCACAGTGGTTGTAGAGGGTGCAACAGGTCAGCACCTCAGGAGTAAACGTCAGTTGGCTTTTCATAGCCGAACATTCAGGGTTAGAGACAGCAGGTGCGGTAGAGAGAGAGTTCAAAACAGCAGGTCCGGGACAAGGTCAGGGTTCCATAGCCGCAGGCAGAACAGTTGAAACTGGAGCAGCAGCATGGCCAGTTGGACAGCAAAGAGTCATCAGGCCAGGTAGTCCCGAGGCATGGTCCTAGGGCTCAGGTCCTCCGAGAGAAGAGAGAGAGATAATTAGAGGGAGCATACTTAACTTCTTAGGGAACGGTGGGGCGCTAGCCGGGAACGCGCATTTTCTTCTATTGACTTCTGTGTGGCCACTTCCTTATTCGTCTTCTTCTACAATCTAAAAGCAGCTAAGAAGAATCAAAACACTTTCTCGAAACTGTTGACATCCAGAGGAAGCAATAGGTATTCATATGCCCTTATATGGGCATTTTCATAAGGGAGGGGTTCCAAATGAGGCAATGTGTCAAAACCACTTTTTCCAGGACAGAAATTCCTCGGGTTTTCGCCTGCCATATCCGTTTTGTTATACTCACAGACAAAATGTTAACACTTTTAGAAACTTCAGAGTGTTTCCTATCCAATGGTACTAAATATGTGCATATCCTATTTTCTGGGCCTGAATGGGAGGCATTTTACTTTGGGCACGCCAGGCTCTCCAAAACCGTCACCTTGTGCGCTGCTCCCAAAGAAGTTAATTCACACAGGACACCGGATAAAAAATGAGAAATACTCCAGATATAACAGACTGACCCTAGCCCCCCGACACATAAACTATTGCAACATAATAATGGAGACTGGGACAGGAGGGGTCGGGAGACACTGTGCCCTGTCTGACGATACCACCGGACAGGGCCAAACAGGCAGGATATAACCCCACCCACTTTGCCAAGGCACAGTCCCCACACCACTAGAGGGATATCTTTAACCACCAACCTACTACCCTGAGACAAGGCCGAGTATAGCCCACGAAGACCTTCCCCACGGCACGAACCCGAGGGGGCGCCAACCTGGACAGGAAGATCACGTCAGTGACTCAACCCACTCAAGTGACGCACTCCTCCTAGGGACGGCATGGAAGAGCACCAGCAAGCCAGTGACTCAGCCCCCGTTATAAGGTTAGAGGCAGAGAATCCCAGTGGAGAGAGGGGAACCGGCCAGGCAGAGACAGCAAGGGCGGTTCGTCGCTCCAGTGCCTTTCCGTTCACCTTCACACCCCTGGGCCAGACTATACTCAATCATAGGACCTACTGAAGAGATGAGTCTTCAAAAAAGACTTGAAGGTCGAGACCGAGTCTGCGGCTCAAAACATCTGGAAACTCAGTGTTGCTTCCATCCCTCTCCTCGCCCCTACCTGGGCTCGAACAAGGGACCCCCTGCACACATCAACAACTGACACCCACAAAGCATCGTTACCCATCGCTCCACAAAAGCCACGGCCCTTGCAGAGCAAGGGGTACAACTACTTCAAGTTCTCAGAATGAGTGATGTCACCGATTGAAATGCTGTTAGCGCGCACCCCGCTAACTAACTAGCCATTTCACACCGGTTACACTCGGAACTGGGAAATCTCAGACATCAGTGAGTTTGGGAACTCTGAAAAAAATTTGCTCCGACTGGGAAAATACGTTATGAACAGTCATCCAACTTGGAATTGCAAATCGGGAACTCTGGCCTCTTTCTAGAGCTCCGACCTGAAGATCACTGACGTCCTTATGATTCAACCGAGTTCCCAGTTGTCTTGAAAGCACCATAAATCCAGAGAATGCAAGACTTTGATGACAAAGTTTGATGACAAAATTTGCCCAAGCAGGGCCACCGTGCATCCTTCCGGTTCAGGTGAACACAGCACAACAAAGTGAGTCTTGTATGCTGCTGCATAAATGATGTAATATCCCTGGGGATATGTATACTGTAACTAAGAAAGTAATACTAAGTGTATGTTGTGTAGTAAGCTATTTGTAGCCAATGTGCCTCACTCTAATAATTTGGTCCACTTTTCCATCATAATTTAGCTTGCTGTTCTGATTTGGTGGTGCACATGTAGCCTATAGCCTGTTTTAGAGAAATGTAATCATCAAATATTGTAAGAGCTTTCATTGTCTACTTATATGCCCGTTTTATTTATCCTACGGTTCTAACTTGGTGTACAGGGAGAATACTGTAAGAACAGTCCATGTTCTGAATTCTGTGTCTGTACATTTCAAAAGTGCTGAACAAATAGTTATATTGACTACGTCCGTCCTAGCTTGCTCATTAATGTCATAATCGAAATTACGGATTGCCTCTTATCCGCTCGTTGTCCCCTTATGCCATAGTTTGTACATCTCAATTGTCATTAGAAACCACATTTGTTTAAGCAAGTCAGCCATATCAGCTATGTTTTTTTTAAAGGCAGTAAATGAGGTTGAATGAACTGTTTCGCTGCCAGACAAGGCTCCGCCAGGTGTAGCAGTGGTAAGGTGTTGGGACTGATGTTGGGACTCTGCTGTTGGGACAGCTTTATGTAGGCCCTAACAGTTTGTGTGCACGATTTGTCACCGTTAAAGTGCAATTAGTGTATTGTTTAATGTTGTGTTATGTTGTGTAGTGGCTTTGCTGGCATGCATCAAAAAATATTTTTGGGGAGTTTGCCCCACCAAGATTTACATGCTAAAATCGCCACTGGACGTACATCACTCCTTCACCCCTTTGACAGAGAAACACCAGATACAGTAAGAAGCTATAGTCTTCTTTGTCACTTGACACTACAGAGATAAAGATACTATAAATGAACATTGTGATATATCAAAAATAAAATATGATTTCCTGCCAACCCAAAAGTACCCCAGGCTACTTGCCCATAAAAAAAGGCCTTTTTTTCAAAGGTAGGGTAGAATAGAAACCCTCCAAGAACATACTGACACCTCTTTGGCTTCCTCTTCATTTAACCAGGGGGCACTTTCTTTACAGACATGCCTGGAACAAGATCAGAGAGAAATACTCCCATCATTTCTAAGGAAGGAGCCTTTGATATGCTGTAAGATTGGTGTTTCACAGACCACCCTACCTAACTCTGTCTATATGAACGGGTTGGGACAACACCCTGAAAAGAATGAATGGAACAAATGTGTAATAGAACGTGTGTAGGACTTGTATTGCTGAGTAGGCCTAGTTGGTTGCCCCTTAATTTGGAATTCACCATGTATATATATTCTAACAACACCATTCACAAGGTAAAAGTACAATGCACTACTGCTCTCTCACATCTTCCTGAGAAAGTAAAAAATAACAGAAGGAATCATCAACCACAAATAAGTGGCAAGCACCAATATGACAATCACAAAATGGTATAACCAGGGATTACAGATGGATAAACTATCTACTAATAATTAACAGCTTATAAACTACTTATACCCTTTATAAATCCTTATACTATAAGTATACCCCAAAATGTGAAGTGTTACAAACTTCACTTAGCCTCTCCCTATTATCTATGCAGTGTCAAGTATTGTAAATGACTTGCAGTGCAAAGTGCTGTAAGGGATTTATCAAAGAAATGTAAAAACCCATAGAACCAGCTGGAAGAAAGGCTAGTCCCAGTTTAAATGCAAAGCACTCCAAAATGCTTTGTTTGCACACACCCTTACGTATTGCACCCTTACATATTGATACAGGCAGTCACACAGAGCTAAGCATACTGTATATGTAGATGTACATATGAAGAACACAATGTCCTCTGCCACTTCCGCTTCTAGCTGTTTGTGCATTCATTACAAAGGGAAATCCCAGAGGTTTAAATATAATGAGGTGCATACATTACAATCTCAAACAAAATATTGGCAATCTTGGTTATGCTATATATGAGCAGCTTCCAACCCATACGATTCCCATTTTATAGAGTGAACTAAACCATTATAATTATAGGCACAACATAGCGTACCCCCTCACTCAGCATGAAATATACACTGATGCTGACATAATACACTGTTCCAAGAGGCTTCGCAACAAACATTTTTGATGAGTCATCTAATGTATGTATGCTTAGTCAGGAGAAAACTTTAATTGGGAGCCATTGAGACAACAGGTATTCTTTTCAGCAGCATGTTTGTGATGAGCCAAGGAAGAAGGATTACCCCCCACTCCAATATCACTGACTGGGTTTGCATCCCAAATCCCCGGTCAAAAGCAGAGCACTATATAGGTGATAGGATTCCATTTGGGACATAACCTGAAATGCTTTGTACAACAAGGTCAATGCCTCACAAATGGGACAAGTATGAGAGATGTACAGTCAGCTAGGCTTGTAGAGGAAAACAAATGATGGCTTTAATTAATTATATACCGATGATGATAATAGTCTCTTATAGTAGATCTATTCCAAATCATAATTTTTAGATGCTCAGCTTATTTTACCTCAGGAGATAATGATAATAACATCTTCACATCTCGGTTTAAACCTTTGCACACTTTTCAATCACAGTTGTTTTAGGCATGTACCATATAATTATAAAATACTGCAGAGTGCTGTGCTGAAGATCTCTATAAGGATTT
Organism: Brachymystax lenok tsinlingensis; assembly: GCA_030435695.1. Classification (NCBI taxonomy): domain Eukaryota; kingdom Metazoa; phylum Chordata; class Actinopteri; order Salmoniformes; family Salmonidae; genus Brachymystax; species Brachymystax lenok. Next base: position 39,911,658 of record CM059792.1, on the reverse strand, counting down.
CAAGTATGAATGAGCTGTAATCACTGAATGGCCTAGATAATTTTAGGAGTCGACAGTCTAGACCATAATGAACCTCATTCGATGTATGACTTCTCTTTCTGCAGGTGTTTCAGTCTGTCACTCTCCCAGGTTTGTCAGACTGAAAATTACCCAGAATTGGCATGTTATTGGCACCAAGTCTACACTCCCGACAAGTAGGTTATTGCAATATTAACCATCAGGAGATACAGTGGCATTGAAGTAGGTAGGTGACATTTGGATGCCCTGGCCTGATCAAAAGACTATTGGAAGCCACAATCAAACCCAAAGGATAGGCCTTGAGTGAAAGAGAACGACAACTTACACTAACCACAGGCTCTTCTAAAGAGAGGAGGGCTGCATCCCAATTATAAATAAATAAATTATTTAACCTTTATTTAACCAAATAAGTGAATTGAGAACATATTCTCATTTACAATAACGACCAGGCCAAGAGGCATAACATTGTAACAGTGAACAGGACAACACACAATATCACAAAAAATTAAGAAAACACTCTATACAGAGGAAAGGTACAAATCAGTGGAGGCTACTGAGGGGAGGACGGCTCATAATAATGGCTGGAACGGAGTAAATGGAATGAAATCAAACACCTGGAAACCATGTGTTTGATGTATTTGATACAATTCCACCGATTCTGCTCCAGCCCTTACCACCAACCCGTCCTCCCCAATTAAGGTGCCACCAACCTGTTGTACAAATTCATCAAATATTCAACAATAAGAAATATTAATAGTGTGTTAGAGCAGAAAAGTCCAAGGCAACACGACAGACTTAATGATCAGCAGGTACATTGATCAGATAGCACCTCAGTTAATATATTTTTTCCCTTTAAAGTACACTACTTTTGACTAGAGCCCTATGGGCCTTAGTCAAAAGTAGTGCACTACATAGGGAAAAGGGTATGTGCCATTTTGGGACTCACACAAGATATATTGCAGCATGGCTGAATATCTGCTAAATAAACGACGAGTCCAGTAGACAGTAATGGAGCATACAATCAAATGGCCATGGAGAGGCATTGCATGTTTTTCAAGGAACTTAACCCACCAGTGGTGCGGGGGCAGGAAGGCTGCTACAGCACATTTGAATCTGTGCCAGAAAAATCCAGTGTCCTTCACAGCCTCATTTAACTTTGTGTAAAAGAGCATTCTCCCATTACTGGTGGAGTGGCACCAGGTCCCCTGTCCACAAAGCGTGTCAAAGTAGAAGTGGTACATCTACATCTAATCTTAATCATTATGATCTAAAAGGCCAAACTGATCCTAGATCAGTAATCATACTCTGAGATATGTTGAGGATATGGGCCTTGTCTCCTGAATAGCGTTTCATGATGAACTACATACGGTATGAAGATATTTTTCTTAGTGGCATGAGGGAAAGGGGAGTGGGGGGCAATGGGGAATGAACATTGGATGATAGTCAGATAGTCTGCCCTTGCTGAGGATGATATGTGTAAAGAAAGAACTGTACCATTTGTATTTTATTTTTTTTGTTCTAGAAATGCGTGCCAAAGTATTTGTTCACATGTCAGAAAAAACACAAGCATTGATGTAAAATCCTGCGATGCATCATTGGCTGTTGCAGGTGCCCCCGGAGCTGCAAGTAGGAGGCGCGCTCGCCACATGAAGGCGCGTGCGATTACTACTTGATACAATAACCTACACCGTAGATCTACAAAATACAGCACACTCCTTATTTACATTTCATTGTAGTAAATGAGGTGTATTGATAGGTCTATCACTTGTCAATGTGTGAGCCAACATCATGAATTGGAGTGGATCGAATATTGAGTAAAACGTTTGCAAGTAGGCCTAACTTTATTTCCATGTATATGTTTGTTCAATGTCTTATTATTATGAAAATAAGACAAATATTAACATTAACAATATTATTTAGGAAATATGTTTTTTTCAACGTTGTATCTGTAAATGTTCGTTTATTGTGCTGCTATCATGAACCCGCCCAAACAAACCGCCCACTTAACGGTAGCTTTCACTTTCAAAAGTGACAGGTGAAGAATATAATCCCTTTTTCCGATTTCAGGTTGTAGCCTATGCATGATGTTTGGCGAAAGTAAGCCATTTTAAAGATATTAGAATCGGCTTTCAATGACAGCACATTTTAATACGTCATTAATATGGCGCCAAAGGAGTTTAAAGTATGAGCTTATTTTGTTGTAAGGTTGCGCACCCGCCAGTGCAATCGCACAAGAGAGAAGAACGCGAGCGGGCAAGGACGGAGCGACTGAGCAGGCTATATGTTTTTAGGTGGAATGTTGCCAAACTAGCCAGTTTGAAATCTTTCATGACTCATTCTTTGAAAATTAGACATATTTTTTTTCTTCTACTGGATTTGAGGAAAACATACTCCCATGACAAATCGGGACCTGGGGGAGACCACATTGGATTTGGACTATTTTCGAAATGCGACATGGCTTTCAAAATTATATTTGTTAGCTTACCTTGCTGTACAATAGCTAGCGTCCAGTAGAACGGACTTGCTGGGTGCGGATATCTTGCAAGCTAACGTTAGCTAGCTAGCTAGCTAGATAATTTGGATTTAAGGATGATTTACTCCTAAAGTCAGCTAAATGTAGCTAACTGCATTTAGCTGATAACTGTGAATGCGGACATCGCAGGTTTGTTGAATATTATGTTATACTGTTGGATAGACTATCATGGAGTAAATTTGGCAATTGGTACTTTTTATTTTGACTCTTGGGAGAGCATCTGACGTGCTGTCAACACCATACAGCCTCGCAGGCATAGTCCTGTCACCAACGTGGATAGTCAGAGGGCTAACTAACTAGCTCGCTAGCTAGGGGTAAGTTGGCTACACTGGAATTTAACCACCGTGAAATTCACTGTCGCTAGCTACATGTGGTTAGCTTCAAATTATATCATAATTTCTCATCATCGCCCATCGTCCAGAGTCGAGGACGTTTCGCAACCCGACCCTGACTGCAATCAAGATAAAAAGGTGGGTTAGATTTTGGTTTCTTGCTTCCCCCCAGAAGTACAGTGCAGTAGCATGTAGCACAGGGTGAGAAGCACGCACTTCCAGAGCGGGTAGGGAAATGTGTAGTGTGCATGGGTCTAATGGTTGTGATAACTAGCTAAATAGCGAGCACGTAGAACATCATGCAACTGCAACTTTTTTATTTAATAAAATATGAAATTGTCAGGTCCCAGTTCACTAGCAATGTTTGCAACGCCAACTACGCAGCGAGTATTATTTATAGACTGGCGGTCATGTTCACCGCTGTTATTAAATCATTTTGGTAGCGGGATTTTCCCGAGGTTCTGTTAAATTACATTCGCCGGTGAAATACATTATTTGTTGAATTCCAATAAATGATGTAATTCTTTGTTGAATTCTAAGAAATTATTGGCAACTTATGCAAGTGTGTGCATGTTGTCGGGAGGAGGGACCGCGGCTCACCAACGTATGGCGCTGAAAATACACTTAGCTAATGTGATCGAAAATGATCTGCCTGTTGAAAAGATTACAATAGAGGAGGATCATTTTGGTAATAACGATTGCGTTATAAAACTGCATTGGGCAAAAGTTACTGTTGCCATCCAGTGTCGCTCAATTGTGGATTTGAAATTAGGGGCGCACGTGCATGTGAATTACGCTTCCAAAAAGGGGAGGTATTTTGGAAGGCTGAGCACGCACATATCTAAGAATTAGAACAAGCTCATTACTCTTATCTCAGTCCCTGCCTCTCGCTGCGTGCTGTGCGGATCTACTGGGGGGGAGGAGTGGCTCTTGTTTACCTTCAGAAACTCTGCGCTCATAGAACAGGGGGTGGGACTAGATTTGGTGCTGCGCATGGTTAGTAGAGGGACAGAGCAGCATCTTGATGTTTCCATTTTAAGAAATGAGAACTTGATGTTCATAGTCAGATATATATTTTGGATAGAGAATTTTCAGGGTTCCAATTACACATTGACTCTTGAGGGTGCCCCACATTGATATCTTTGACAGTTGTGGGGGGCCAATGCATGTGAAGTTTACCTTTTTAAAGCACATTACATTCAAATGTTTTCTTGAGGTAATTCCTTATAGCTACTCTATAATGGTCCTGTTTAATAACTAACTAACCAGTAAAATATTGTTACTTACAATCCATTACCGGCTCCCATGATTAGAATAGTATAACAATCCATCCTGTTTCTCTTATTGCACAGATGTAATTGAACTGGTTATTTCCTTGAATCAATTAAGTCTGAATCATCTGGGGACTTGTTAAATGTTCCCAGTTGTGACAGCTCCCTTCCTACCCACCCTCCAGCTGGGCATGAAACAGGAGATGAGTCATGGTGTGGGGGCACGTCTCTCTCTCAAATCTCTATTTTTCCCTGGAGGCCAGCTATTCTTACCTAGAAAAGAACAGTAGTTTGTTTACAAGCAAAACTGGAATTTTGTGATTTCAGGGGCAAGGCCATAAGGCCTTCAAGAGGTGCCCAATGTGCCAGGGCACCAAGGCCATTAACCAAAATAGCTAATTAAATTTGTTTTAAAACCTTAAAAACACTAGCTATTCTTTTAAGTGTATGTAAATGTTGATACATAATTAGCCTACATGTCAAAGTGTAGGTGATAGCCTATGTGTATTGGCTACAGTTTGTCATGTCCAGACAGGAGGGAGGTGCCAGAAAATGTAGCCAGACTTTTAATTACAATATATATACACTACCGTTCAAAAGTTTGGGGTCACTTAGAAATGTCCTTGTTTTCCATGAAAACATACATGAAATGAGTTGCAAAATAAATAGGAAATATAGTCAAGATGTTGACAAGGTTATAAATAATGATTTTCAATTGAAATAATAATTTTGCCCTTCAAATTTTGCTTTTGTCAAAGAATTCTCAATTTGCAGCAATTACAGCCTTGCAGACCTGACATTCTAGTTGTCAATTTGTTGAGGTAATCTGAAGCGATTTCACCCCATGCTTCCTGAAGAACCTCCCACAAGTTGGATTGGCTTGATGGGCACTTCTTACGGACCATACGGTCAAGCTGCTCCCACAACAACTCAATAGGGTTGAGATCCGGTGACTGTGCTAGCCACTCCATTAGACAGAATACCATCTGACTGCTTCTTCCCTAAATAGTTCTTGCTTAGTTTGGAGCTGTGCTTTGAGTCGTTGTCCTGTTGTAGGAGGAAATTGGCTCCAATTAAGCGCCGTCCACAGGGTATGGCATGGCGTTGCAAAATGGAGTGATAGACTTCCTTCTTCAAGATCCCTTTTACCCTGAACAAATCTCCCACTTTACCACCACCAAAGCACCCCCAGACCATCACATTGCCTCCACCATGCTTGACAGATGGTGTCAAGCACTCCTCCAGCATATTTTCATTTTTTCTGCGTCTCACGAATGTTCTTCTTTGTGATCTTCAGTTTCTTGGCAATTTCTTACATGGAATAGCCTTCATTTCTCAGAACAAGAATAGACTGAAGAGTTCTGAAGAAAGTGCACCTGTGTAATGATCATGCTCTTTAATCAGCTTCTTGATATGCCACACCTGTCAGGTAGAAGGATTATCTTGGCAAAGGAGAAATGCTCACTAACAGGGATATAAACAATTTTGTGCCAAAAGATTGAGAAACAAGCTTTTTGTTCTCATGGAACATTTCTGGGATTTTTTGTTTCAGCTCATGAAACATGGGACCAACAATTTACAGGTTGAGTTTATATTTTTGTTCAGTGTATTATATTCAGCCCAAAGGCACAATGGCCACTTTGGTCGCAAGGCATGTTTTCTTTTTTTAGGGGGCATTATGGACACACAAGGACACGCAGGGAGAGATAGGTGTCAAGGGAGGGAGATGCCATCCAAGCAGTGGGGAAAGAATAGGAATAGCTGGTGGCTTCATCCTATGACATCACCCATACATTTTTTTTTTTCAAATACTGTAAAACTGTTTGGTGGAATGTGCTTCGTGGCTTGGCCTGAAAAATAAATTATGACCTTTTGTATTGAAGACTAGAGCCTGACCAATATGGAATTTATGGATCAGATTTTAGAGTGGAAATATTCACAGATAACCCATATATCTGCCAATATTTTGATAATTATAGCAAAAAATAGCTGATTTCTTAAATTTGTGGAAGTAATATTAATGTAAGCACCACCAGAAAGACAAGATTTTTAATAGAAAAACGGTGTTACTGAGTCCAGACAAAAAAGTGCCTGTAAAGACTGAGCTGCCTCATGTTAGCGAGCTTAAAAACAACGACATTGGACACATTTTTCAATGTATTGGTATTTAGCTATATTTTCATCGATTTGTAAGGCTGTAGCCACTGAATCCTGGTATTTGTCAGTTTAAAGGAAAAACGTCAATCACAAAATTTGCAGCTGGCACAGCGCTGCCTCTCGCCCCAAGCATTGCCTCAGTGAACGTTCCTTGCTATCCGGGATCCTTAGGACGTCCATACCCTCATTTAAATGGCAAGCAAAATGTCTGAATTGAGTAAAGTCTCACAAGTCTTGCATCTGCACAAAGCAGTGAAAACCCCTTTGACTCTAGCGCCGACCATAAGGCCATTAAATGCATTGTATGTGACATGTTCACACTCATCCCAGTAAAGGACGTTTCTGAAAGCTTCACCTGTGTCAAATGCCACGGAAAAAATGCTGACAAGAAGAGGATCATTACTTTACTTGAGGAAATTAAAGATCTGAATGAGCGTCTAATTTTGAATAAGGACACCTTGTGTTTAACCGCATTTGTTGATGCCTCTTTTCAAAGAGACGACTGTAATGGAACTTTTATGGATCTTGAGCATTTCCCCACCTTACGGCCTTCTGAAATTAGCCAAAAGTCGGATGCTATCAGCTCTACCCGTTGCGGACGTGAATGGAGTGTGATTGGATCCAGGAGGAGGAAGAGACCCCGCAGCACAGCGTTCTGTTTTTTTTTCTCGCAGCGTTGTGACATTAAACTCTCAAATTGTTTTTAGCCACTGTCCCCACTGTCCCCGCTGTCTTCCTCAGGTACGCAGATGCTGTAGCTTCTACACTGACGACCACCTCCGCTATGGGCTCTTGTGTTTAGGGTGCCTGACTTTACTTAATGATCAAGTTTATAACAACCTGGTTAGGGTAAATATGGACACCCCTGCTGGTTTTATGTCTTGCAAAGGGCTGTGTTTGTTACATTTTAAATGTGCAAAGTATGATGTCAAAGATGGACTTTATCTGGATGCACGACACGAACACAGACATTCTTGTTTTATCAAAGACTTGGTTAAATGATTTAATCATGGATAACGACATTGATAATTACAACATTTTTAGATGTGATAGACAGAGAAGGGGTGGCGATGTACACTACCGTTCAAAAGATTGGTTGTCACTTAGAAATGTCCTTGTTTTTGAAAGAAAAGCAATTTTTTTGTCCATTAAAATAACATAAATGGATCAGAAATACAGTGTAGACATTCATGTTGTAAATGACTATTGTAGCTGGAAACTGATTTTTAATGGAATATCTACATAGGCGTATAAAGGCACATTATCAGCAACCATCACTCCTGTGTTCCAATGGCACGTTGTGTTAGCTAATCCAAGTTTATCATTTTAAAAGGCAACGATCTATCATAGTCCAAACACACCAAGACTGTCGTGAAGAGGGCACGACAAAACCTTTTCCCCCCAGGAGACTGAAAAGATTTGGCATGGGTCCCCGGATCCTCAAAAAGTTCTACAGCTGCACCATTGAGAGCATCCTGACCGGTTGCATCACTGCCTGGTATGGCAACTGCTCGGCATCTGACCGTAAGGCGCTACAGAGGGTAATGCGTACGGCCCAGTACATCACTGGGGCCAAGCTTCCTGCAATCCAGGACCTATATAATAGGCGGTGTCAGAGGAAAGCCCATAAAATTGCCAGAGACTCCAGTCTCAAGTCATAGACTGTTTTCTCTGCTACCGCACGGCAAGCGGTACCGGAGTACCGGAGATCTATGCATAGTCACTTCACCCATGCCTACATGTACAAATGTCCTCTAACCTGTACCCCCGCACACTGACTCGGTATCGGTACCCCCTGTATATAGCCTCGTTATTGTGCTACTTTTAATGATTTTTTACTTTAGTTTATTTGGTAAATATTTTCTTAACTCTTCTTGAACTGCACTGTTGTTTAAGGGCTTGTAAGTAAGCATTTCACAGTAATGTCTACACTTGTTGTATTCGGCACATGTGACAAATAAAGTTTGATTTGACAAGTTTGTCAAGAAATTAAGAGTTGGGCTTCTTCTATAAGAATAGGGCCTTTCATTAAACAGTAGAAAACAGATCATTCAGTCTACATTAATTCCTATTATAGAGCATGGTGATATTATATACGTGAATGCAGCTACCAGTGTTTTGAAGCCCTTGCACACAATTTATCAGTGCACTTTGTTTAATAACATCTGACAGTTTTGACAGTCACCACTGCATCTTTTAACATAAAGTTTATTGGACCTCGCTAAAAACACGTAGGTCACTTCATTATTCTGTTTTTGTTTATAAAGCCTTACTCAATAAACTACCAATTTACTTAACATCATTGTTGAAATATAGAAACTTGTATTACAACACTAGATCACAGGGTTGGTCACATGCTGGAGACTCCACGTGTATCCACAGAGTTGGGTAAATCTGCCTTTTCCTTCCAGGCCCCTGTCATGTGGAATGATCTCCAAGTAACGCTTCATTTGGATGTGTTGTCTCTGGGTCAGTTTAGGAGAAAGGCTAGGGATTTTTATATTGATAAATGTGTTTGTTTTGTTTGATTGTGTATATAATATTTGCTATTTAATTTAGTTGTTGCAAATGAGACTTAGGTCTCAATGTGCTTTCCCTGGTTAAATAAAATATAAATAAAAAAAGTTGACATTTTAAATGGTTAGGATTTAGCGTAGTGATGTCCCAAGGACCCCACATAGCACTAACCCTCAGTGAACAGCGTCAAGAACTCTCTCATAGCTAGTTATCTGGCTAGCTAGCTAGCACTCATCATGGAAATGGGGGTGGCGAAACGTGAATTCGGACCAGACCAGTCCCTGACAAGTGACAATGAACCCATACATCAAAACGTAGTTACGGGACGCTATATTGTAACTGCTGTTTTTTTTGTGTGTCTGAAAACATTTGAATGACAGCTTGAGGAATACCCTCTGCAAAGAGCAAACATAACACCATATTTCGCGGACTTCACTAAAGGGCTGGGACCTTAACATTACCACAAAGTTGAACGTTCTTAGCACGGCACTTGTTTTACAGATTTGGGCATAGCATCCATTGTTTGTCACGACACCCATCCTACCAATATACTTCACACAACAGTATACAGTGAGGGGAAAAAAGTATTTGATCCCCTGCTGATTTTGTACGTTTGCCCACTGACAAAGAAATTATCAGTCTATAATTTTAATGGTAGGTTTATTTGAACAGTGAGAGACAGAATAACAACAAAAAAATCCAGAAAAACGCATGTGAAAAAATGTTATAAATTGATTTGCATTTTAATGAGGGAAATAAGTATTTGACCCCTCTGCAAAACATGGCTTAGTACTTGGTGGCAAAACCCTTGTTGGCAATCACAGAGGTCAGACATTTCTTGAAGTTGGCCACCAGGTTTGCACACATCTCAGGAGGGATTGTGTCCCACTCCTCTTTGCAGATCTTCTCCAAGTCATTAAGGTTTCGAGGCTGACGTTTGGCAACTCGAACCTTCAGCTCCCTCCACAGATTTTCTATGGGATTAAGGTCTGGAGACTGGCTAGGCCACTCCAGGACCTTAATGTGCTTCTTCTTGAGCCACTCCTTTGTTGCCTTGGCTGTGTGTTTTGGGTCATTGTCATGCTGGAATACCCATCCACGACCCATTTTCAATGCCCTGGCTGAGGGAAGGAGGTTCTCACCCAAGATTTGACGGTACTTGGCCCTGTCCATCATCCCTTTGATGCGGTGAAGTTGTCCTGTCCCCCTTAGCAGAAAAACACCCCCAAAGCATAATGTTTCCACCTCCATGTTTGACGGTGGGGATGGTGTTCTTGGGGTCATAGGCAGCATTCCTCCTCCTCCAAACATGGCGAGTTGAGTTGATGCCAAAGAGCTCCATTTTGGTCTCATCTGACCACAACACTTTCACCCAGTTGTCCTCTGAATCATTCAGATGTTCATTGGCAAACTTCAGACGGACATGTATATGTGCTTTCTTGAGCAGGGGGGACCTTGCGGGCACTGCAGGATTTCAGTCCTTCACGGCGTAGTGTGTTACCAATTGTCTTCTTGGTGACTATGGTCCCAGCTGCCTTGAGATCATTGACAAGATCCTCCCGTGTAGTTCTGGGCTGATTCCTCACCGTTCTCATGATCATTGCAACTCCACGAGGTGAGATCTTGCATGGAGCCCCAGGCCGAGGGAGATTGACAGTTCTTTTGTGTTTCTTCCATTTGCGAATAATCGCACCAACTGTTGTCACCTTCTCACCAAGCTGTTGGCAATGGTCTTGTAGCCCATTCCAGCCTTGTGTAGGTCTACAATCTTGTCCCTGACATCCTTGGAGAGCTCTTTGGTCTTGCCCATGGTGGAGAGTTTGGAATCTGATTGATTGATTGCTTCTGTGGACAGGTGTCTTTTTATACAGGTAACAAGCTGAGATTAGGAGCACTCCCTTTAATAGTGTGCTCCTAATCTCATCTCGTTACCTGTATAAAAGACACCTGGGAGCCAGAAATCTTTCTGATTTGAGAGGGGGTCAAATACTTTATTTCCCTCATTAAAATAAAAATAAATTTATAACATTTTTCACGTGTTTTTCTGGATATTTTTGTTGTTATTCTGTATCTCACTGTTCAAATAAACCTACCATTAAAATTATAGACTGATCATTTCTTTGTCAGTGGGCAAACGTAAAAAAAAAATTCCCTCACTGTATGGCCAGTGTGCATTTTTGGCACTTCATTGAGCTGGCAAGCTTCTATCTACTCCGCACTCACCATAGCAGTAACAGTTAGTTCACTCTCTTTTCCGACTGGTGTAGTTGCGTTGGTGGATAGTGTCCAGACCACTGGTCCAAACTTGCTGTAGTGCAAAGGCAAGATTGCTCTCTTCAGGACAAATAATGAAATACAAATGAATGGCTTTTCTTCCAAGTCTTTTCTCCACATTTTATATCGGTCCTGTTCGGTAGATACAAATACATCCGTAAAAAGGCAAATATTGGCCAACTTCTAATATTGGTTGAGTGATAAATCGGTCGGGCTCTATTAAAGACAATGTTAATTTGCTTTGACTCTATTGTTCCATTTATACATGTGCATTTGCGGGGAACAACAAAAAAATAAACCAAGGCAAGCATCACACAGTTCTTCTCCCTAAATTCCCTTTTCCCTCCTTGTCTCACTCACTTGTGTTCTGACTGCTCCTTCTACACATGCGTGCTCAGTTCGCACACAACAAACATTTGCGCGTATCCTACTGCATTGCTGCGCTTATGTTTGTTCTATAACGCAATTAGTAGGAAACACTTGTCAAAAACACACCGCACATGCAAGTGGCTTCATCGGACAGAGAAGAAAATATCTGTTCGAAATTTAGAAAGGGGCGATCTAAAGATGCAACAACTGGTATTGGTTACTAATATGACTAGGATTGTGCCTTTGGCTACTGGACAATGAAAGAAAGTTGATTTTTGGAAACCAATAGAACATGAGAGATAGGTTACTGATTTCAATGACATAAGGAAGTATTTACAAAATAATTGCCTCCACGTTTATATGGTAAGACATGCCTCATATTAAGTAAAAAAAAAAATTAAGTACATGTTTTCAAAATGCATACTGGCTCCAGCTCATTGCAAAGTGGTGTATGACTCGCTAAAGCCTGCTTACATTGCCTATGCACTTGAATGGCGAATTGGGAAGCGCGCTTCAATTACCAGTTAAGAAATAAAAATAGTAGCTCTCTTTTTAGTCGTGGCCATCAAAACAGTTTTTAACACACAATGTTTCAATTCAGCAGCAACAAACAAGCTGTTTTGAGGAGCTGTAGCAGCAGCTCCTGTGTTGTCAGACAGTTTTTCTACTCAAACTAGGCTCTGTATCTGTATAATTCCACTAAATTATGCAAATGTATCGGTCAAATACATTTCGCATCGACTGGTATTTTTGTCCAAAAGCTGGCTATTACCGGCTAACAAAAATGTACTGTCACTGTGGCAGGTAGATGTAAAATCGGATCTTTTACCAGTAAAAATATTTTTTCGACCATAATTACATAAAAAACGTACAGTATGACCATGCTTCGTAATGTTTCTAAAACAACAAATGTATTAGTAATAAGTAATGTGATATATTGTTCATTTAAATTTTATTTTTTGTGACCTGAGTCTGTTTGTGCGTGTGTGCACATGTGCTTGCATGTGTATATGTGTGCGTTCTCTGCTGTGGCCTGGAATGGATGCATATAAAACAGCCTGTCAAGGTCTCAGTGGGATTCTGCTGTTCAGTGGGCAGCGGGTGGACGACGTCTCTGAAACACCAAGAGATGAATGTCTTTCGCCTGGTGACTTAGAATTGTTATTGAAATAGAATGGTGAAGCAGGGTATCATACAGGAGGAAGGGAATGGTAAAACCTATTGCACTATACATTTAAATAGGGTGCTACTAGGGATGCAAACTATGTACCAGACATTGGGATACAATGCTAATCCCCTTCCTGTTCTAGAAGGTAATCAGGGGTTTTGCTGATGGTGATAGATACAGTTGGTGGTTGTCAGGCTCACTTTCTCCCCCTGCCCTTTTCACCTTGCATCAAAGCCAGGTAGATTACCCAGCCTCTCTAGTTTCCTGGCCCATGAAAAGGCTTGAAAAACAGTACATTTCATGCTTGCCAGCAGTGCTTGATTACACCAGTCAGTGGCCTTTGTAAAGCAAGTCGTCTTTCAAAAGCACCAAGCTTTGTGCTTGTAACTGTATTTACTGCTGTCAGCTAATAAACACGAAGCTGACCCTTACAAGGATAAACATCCCGAAAAGTAGTGTTCATTCACCAACGATAACAAACAGTCAAGAACACATTTTAAGACTGAAAGGAACTATAAACACTAATCGCTCTACCAGGTTTGAACTCTTTAATCACCTCAAGGTAGGTTAGCACAACAAGCGTCCAGCCAGGAAACTTAAATGAATGGACATGCTGACCGATGCTCGCTGGGTTCCTGGTGTGAGTGGCGGTAGCCAGGAGGAGGAAGGGGGGGATAAACAGAGAGGTAGCCAGGTCTGTGCGGGAGAGGGGGTGGAGCAGAGTGGGTGGGGGGATTAACAGGGAGGTAGCCAGGTCTGTGTGAGTGGAGGGAGAGGTGGAAATAAACTGGTAGGTAGGAGGAGGGAGATAAACAGGGGAGGTAGCCAGGTCAATGTGAGGGAGGGAGAGGAGATAAGCAGGGTCAGTGTCAGTGAAGTGCACAATGCAGTCCTCCATCCCTCACTGGGGCCAATGAACTCCTGATGGCAGGAGAGGTGAGAGCAGGGGGATTAATCACCTCTTCTCCTTCTCTCTCGCGCTTCCTCTTCCCTGTTTTTGGCAGGCAGATGCTCAAGTCCCTTGGACGCACCCTCTGATTGTTTGTCAGCAGTTTCAGGGAAGAGAGACTAGAAGAAGATGTGGTCCCGGCCTTTCCTTCTCTTTTTTCCCCTCTTCCACCTTCCTCCTGCCTTTACTCATAATGCAGCAGCGTCAAGTCAATAAATATTGTGTTCATTCATTTGGAGCTGGACTGGAGCTGTGGAGATGCTGATTTAAATTGTTTTTATTAAAAATAAAATAAAATGTGACCTTTATTTAACAAGGCAAGTCAGTTTAGATCAAATTCTTATTTACATTGACGGCCTATGCAGTTTCCCTGCATTAAAGTCCCCGGCTACTAGGAGCGCCACCTCTGGGTGAGTGTTTTCCTGTTTGGTTATGGCGGAATACAGCTCATTCAGTGCGTTCTTAGTGCCAGCATCAGTCTGGGGTGGTATTTAGACAGCTATGAAAAATACAGATGAAAACTCTCTAGGTAGATAGTGTGGTCAACAGCTTATCATGAGATAGTCTACCTCAGGCGAGCAAAACCTTGAGATTTCCTTAGATATCGTGCACCAGCTGTTGTTTACAAAAATACATAGTCCGCCGCCCCTTGTCTTATCAGACTATGCTGTTCTGTTTATAACCAGACAGCTTTATGTTGATAATGTTGTCGTTCAGCCACGACACCGTGAAGCATAAGATATTACAGTTTTGAATGTCCCGTTGGTATTTTAATCTTTCGCGTAGGTCATTGATTTTATTTTCCAAAGATTGCACGTTTGCTAGCAGAATGCAAGGAAGTGGGGGTTTATTCGATCGCCTAAGAAATCTCAGAAGGCAGCCCGCCCTCTGGACCCTTTTTTTCCACCTTCTCTTAATGTAAATGACTGGGATCTGGGTCTGTTCCCGGGGAGGCAGTATATCATTCGCGTCGGCCTCGTTAAAGGAAAAAAAGGATTCTGCCAGTCCGTGGTGAGTAATCGCGGTCCTGATGTCCAGAAGTTATTTTCAGTCATAAGAGACTGTAGCAGCAACTTTATGTGCAAAATAAGTAGAAAAAAAAAGTTACATACAACGCAAGGAAACTAACAAAAAAACACAATTGGTTAGAAATACGTAAAACGTTAGCCTTGTTCTCCGGCGCCATCTTGTCAAAAATAAATGAAATCCCTACCGTTGTGTCGCTGAGTCATCATAATGCTTTAGCAAATGTACATTATACCAGGGGTATTGGTAGACACAATGTAAGTAACCTAATTTATGTCCCTCTAACTGCCCTGAATGCCTCTGCAGATCCTACAGCTATTGTATGCAGGAATCATGTGTCTATGAACCAGTTTTATGATGTTTTGCGGTTTGCCACTGAGGCGGTGTGCCCTATAAGGAAGTCCACTAACATAAATAACATGAGAATATCTACTTATGCTAAGCTTCCCAGTAAAGCAATGAAAACAAGCAAGCATCCCAGAAAAGTGCTCAAAATAGCCCATGTTAACTTACGTAGCTTAAGAAACAAGGTTCATGAAATTAAAAACTTGCTAGTAACAGATGACATTCATATTCTGACTATCTCTGAAACTCACTTAGACAATACCTTTGATACAATGGTAGCAATACAAGGTTATAACATTTACAGAAAATACAGAAATGCCAGTGGTGGAGGTGTTTCTGTTTATATTTAGAACCACATTCCTTTAAAGATTAGAGGATCTCATGTTAAATACTGTTGAAGTAACATGGCTACAGGTTCATCTGCCTCACCTAAAGCCCATTCTTGTGGGAAGCTGCTATAGAAGACCAAGTGCTAACAGTCAGTATCTAGTAAACCTGTGAAATGCTTGATAATGTATGTGATATCAACCAAGGTATATTTTCTGGGTGATTTTAAGTATTGACTGGCTTTCAAGCTACCCACTCAAGAAAAAGCTTCAAACTGTAACTAGTGCCTGCAACCTGGTTCAGGTTATCAGGCAACCTACCAGGGTAGTTACAAACAGCACAGGAATGAAATCATCAACATGTATTGATCACATCTTTACTAATGCTGGAGAAATGGGCTTGAAAGCAGTATCCAGATCCATCAGATGTAGTGATCACAGTATAGTAGCCATATCTAGGAAAACCAAAGTTCCAAAGGCTGGGCCTAATGTAGTGTATAAGAGGTTATACAATAAGTTTTGTTGTGATTCCTATGTTGTTGATGTAAAGAATATCTGTTGGTCCATGGTGTGTAATGAGACGCAAACAGACGTTGCACTTGACACATTCATGAAATTGGTTATCCCTGTTACCAATGAGCATGCACCCATTTAAGAAAATGACTGTAAAAACTGTTAGATCCCCGTGGATTGACGAGGAATTGAAAAATGGTATGGTTGAGAGGAATGAGGCAAATATGTCTAGCAGCACAACTGATTGGCAAACGTACTGCAAATTGAGAAATCATGTGACTAAACTGAAACCACACTATGAAACAAAGATAAATGACAAATAACGATAGTAAAAAGCTTTGGAGCACCTTCAATGATAATTTAGGAAAAAAGGCAAACTCAAACGCCATCATTCATTGAATCAGATGGATCATTCATTACAAAACCGGCTGATATTGCTTTACTTGAATTATTTTTTTGTTGGCAAGATAAGCAAACGTCGGCATGACATGCCAACAACACTACACATCCAAGTACATCTGACCAAATTATGAAATACAAGAATTGTAATTTTGATTTCTGTAAAGTGAGTGTGGAAAAAGTGAAAAAAATATTGTTGTCTATCAACAATGACAAGCCACCGGCGTCTGACAACTTGCAACTTTTGACATTATCGATCAGTCTGCTGCTGGAAAATGTATGTGTTATGACTTTATACCCCCTGCTATATTATGGATAAAGAGTTCCCTGTCTAACAGAACACAGAGGGTTTACTTTAATGGAAGCCTCCAACATTATCCAGGTAGAATCAGGAATTCCTCAGGGCAGCTGTCAAGGCCCCTTTCTTTATTCAATCTTTACTAACGACATGCAACTGGCTTTGAGTTAAGCCAGTGTGTCTATGGATGCGGATGACTCAACACTATACACGTCACTAAACCCTAAACCTCAACTAAATCTTGTAATAAATCATGTGGAAATTGAACAAGTTGAGGTGACTAAACTGGATTGGATTGAGTAACCCTGGATTGTAACTGTCATGGTCTAAACATATTGATACAACAGTAGCTAGGATGGGGAGAAGTCTGTCCATAATAAAGCGCTGCTCTGCATTCTTAACAGCACTATCAACAAGGCAGATCCTACAGGCTCTAGTTTTGTCGCACCTGGACTACTGTTCAGTCGTGTTGGTCAGGTGCCACAAAGAGGGTCTTAGGAAAATTGCAATTGGCTCAGAACATGGCAGCACGGCTGGCCCTTGAATGTACACAGAGCTCTAATATTAAAAATATGCATGTCAATCTCTCCTGGCTCAAAGTGGAGGAGAGATTGAATTATTCACTACTTGTATTTGTGAGAGGTATTGACATGTTGAAAGCACAGAGCTGTCTGTTTTAAATGACTAGCACACAGCTAAGACACCCATGCATACCCCACAAGACATGCCACCAGAGGTCTATTCACCATCCCCAAGTTCAGAACAGACTATGGGAGGCGCACAGTACTACGTAGAGCCATGACTACATGGAACTATTCCACATCAGGTAACTGATGGAAGCAGTAAAATCAGATTTAAAGAAAAGATAAAAATATACCTTATGGAACAGCGGGGACAGTGAAGCAACACAAACTTTGGCACAGACACATGTATACACACATGGTAACATATGCACTATATACACACGTACATGTGGATTATGTGTTGTAGATATGTGGTAGTGGAGTAGGGGCCTGAAGGTACACACTTAGTGTGTTGTGAGTTCTGCTATGAATGTTTTTAAAATTGTATAACTGCCTTAATTTTGCTGGACCCCAGGAAGAGTAGCTGCTGCCTTGGCAGGAACTACTGGGGATCCATAATAAACCCCAGGAAGAGTAGCTGCTGCCTTGGCAGGAACTAATGAGGATCCATAATAAACCCCAGGAAGAGTAGCTGCTGCCTTGGCAGGAACTAATGAGGATCCAAAATAAACCCCAGGAAGAGTAGCTGCTGCCTTGGCAGGAACTAATGAGGATCCATAATAAACCCCAGGAAGAGTAGCTGCTGCCTTGGCAGGAACTAATGAGGATCCAAAATAAACCCCAGGAAGAGTAGCTGCTGCCTTGGCAGGAACTAATGAGGATCCAAAATAAACCCCAGGAAGAGTAGCTGCTGCCTTGGCAGGAACTAATGAGGATCAATAATAAACCCCAGGAAGAGTAGCTGCTGCCTTGGCAGGAACTATTGGGGATCCATAATAAATACAAATACATCTCACCATTACAATAACGGGAGGTTAGCATTTTTGGAGGGGTTATGATATTTGTACGTCTCACCTCACTCATCATTATTCACGACGATTGATTCAGGACTATCCGTAATCATGGTAGCATCCACTTTAGTGTGTGTGTGTCCTAGCTGGGGTAAAGACTCCATGACATAGCAGTGCCTGTGATCATGTAATTCTTCGAGGCCTGGCTGCCTCTCATTCATTGGCTCACAGAGAAGAGTATCTCAACCCCTGCTGGGCTACATGGTGGTGTATGCCACTACTACTAACACACTGATGCTTCTCTCCTCTGACATGCTGTTTCTCTCTTTCCTGACTCACTGTCCTCCATTCACTCTGTGGATGGATGGGGAATAGACATGCATATCTACAGAGCAGATATCCTCACCCTTCCCCTGTGCTATAGGCTAACTACCTCTGTGTTGCTCTCTCTCTGCCTGCCTCTTTCTCTCTATCTCTGCCTGCTTTACTCAGTCTTGTCTCGCTCCATCTCTCTCGCTCGATCTCGCTTTCTCGCTCGCTCTCGCTTGCTTTCGCTTTCTCTCTCGCTTTCTCTCTCGCTTTCTCTCTCGCTTTCTCTCTCTCATTTCCTGCTTATCCATCTCCAAAAATAACTGGCTTGCTGTTCTGTTGCGTTCCGGGGAGGCAGAGCGGAGCATAGTGCCCAATAAATCAGTTTTATATTTTTTGCCTGATTTCCGTTTTTTTCCCAAATTCTGTTTTCTCCGTTTAGTTTTTTACACATAATCACATTTTTGTTAATAGAAAAACAAATAAATGTTATCTTCTAATTCCACAACAATGCTTAAACCACATCAGGAGACCACTTTTGAGGTCTGGGATTTTTTTTTTTTACATTTCTGGGTGTAGTTCCTCTTTTAATTCCATTTCTCACCTAGCAAGAGGCTGTTGTTTAGCAGTGTTTTTGTTGCTCACGTGATGGTAGAGTTTGCAAAACAAATACCCACTGGATTGATGCAAATTATCATGATATCACAGGTCTCTACGCTTACATTTAGGAGCACAATGAAATAGCTACAGCAGAATAGTTTTTCTCCTATAAATCACAACTTTTATGTGCTCATACTACCTTTTTCAGTTCGCATACATCTATTCTTAGGCAAGTAAAATGGTTGCACTGTAGAGCCCTTTATCATTCTGCCAGGTAAGAATAGGCTACTTTGTGGTTAACATTTAATTGAGAAAGTTTTTGGGAAAGCTTTTCCATCTGCAAGAAGACTTTTCATGAACATCATCGCTAATGGCTACACAAAGTGGTAGACTTATGCACTGCACATACAGAAATGGGGAATTCACTTTGCCTCTCTGTTCATGTCATATTTTTTTATTTCACCTTTATTTAACCAGGTAGGCAAGTTGAGAACAAGTTCTCATTTACAATATGATGAACTTGGGCAAGTAACTAAATGTTCAATACATTTAGATGAGTGTTGTCACGATACCAGAATTTTTACTTTGATACCGATACCAGGTTTCACATCACAATACTCAATACCATCACAATACTTGATACCAAAACGATACCACGGCAAAGAAAGAAGGCATATTAGCCAAAGTCAAAGACTGGCACTTGATCCAGACAGAAACTCAGATACTGCTCTGTTCAATCGTCGGGCATCTTTTGAGTTTACATCACCCTTTTTCAAACAACCATGCATGCATACATTAATGAATCAGTTATACAATCATGCAATCAATTTGACTTACCAATCTAACTACATAATGGTATTTATTCAAATGGTAAATCTCTTGATAAACTGTGTAAATCAAGATGTAGCCTAGGCCTATCCACAATACAGGTGAATGCATATGCAATAGGTGTGTGCATGCATTGATTTTCATGGGGCTACAGATGTCAAACAATCTTTTCCCCTTCCATTTGGGACATATTTTATTGTAGTGATCAACAACATTTGCATAGAAGTTGCTTCTTTTCAAAAAATGTGCGCGGTCTCTGTAACCAGTAATGACGTCATTCAGAAGGCAGTCAGTTCAGTGAGGCTTATAATAATAGGATAATCTTTGGGAGAGACTTGAGAGATCGAATAAGTAAATTAATAACGTTTTTGGTGGCAGTCAGTTACGAAATAAGCCTAATTGGCATTATGGTTAGCATATCACAAAGTACTAGGGTAGTGAATTGATGTTAGCTTTAGCTGTCAGCTAGCAAAGGAAAGTTAGCCTACAAAACTGGAAGCTACTGGTATGTTCTTCCATTTTTAAAGTGTTCTAGCCTGTCTGGACATTTTTGTTTTTCTAACAGTTTCAACAATTCAACTTCCCTTGTCACATTATTCAAAACTTCTGTGTAGCAGGAGTGGGGAGCTAACATGATGCAGCCCACCCTCCCAGTGCAGGCTAGCAATGAGCAAGTGGAGCAGGCACGGTGCACGCTATAACAAGGTGTTGGCTGCGCTGATAGACAGGCTTGATCCGTGAGACCCATTTGACAGAAGTACCAAAAATTATAGTACCAAACTGTTTTTCATCTTTTTAGTATCGAGAAGTTTTGGTATACCGTGCAACACTAATTTAGATGATTCCCCTACTAAGTTCAGTAATTTTTTAAATATCTGGATTCTGTCCGCATTCTCCGCATCGTAGATTTTATAGGGCCCTAAGTGTAGAGCAGCAGAGGGGTAGCGGGCAGGGGATCTGCCTCCCAGGGGGGAACTGCAGGGACACGTTGGTCGTCGCCTGCCTTTTTGCAGCCTTGATTTGCACAAACGGCATGAACACTGCATAGGGCATCCAGCAATCATGTTGCACACATCCTCCCTCTCCCCCGCCCCTCCGCTTTTTCCATTGAGAGAGAGAGAGGGGTGGGAAAGGACTGTCAATAAAATAATAACAAACAGAGGGAGATAATGGAGCTTGGTTGCCCGGCTCTCGTGTGTGTGTGTGTGTGTGTGTGTGTGATCCTGGGACAGAGAGGCTTGTTGCTGGAGAGAGAGGAGTTGATAGTGAGTGAGAGAGAGGCTAGTTGCTAGAGAGGGAGAGAGAGGCTAGTTGTTAGAGAGGGAGAGAGAGGCTAGTTGCTAGAGAGGGAGAGAGAGAGAGGCTTGTTGCTAGAGAGAGAGAGGGAACCTAAGAAATAAATTGAGAAACCTGTCCAACCAAAAACATAGAGACCCGGAAAACCTGAGTCTACGCCTTCACTATGGTGAATCACTAAAACGATCCAGAAATACACTACGGAAAAAGAAGGAACAGCACGTCAGAAATCAGCTCAATGTAATTGAAGAATCCATAGACTCTAACCACTTTTGGGAAAATTGGAAAACACTAAAGAAACAACACAAATAATGATCTATCCAAAATGGAGATCTATGGGTAAACCACTTATCTGATCTTTTTGGCTCAATAACAGAGAACAAACGGCAAAAACATATACATGATCAAATAGAAATCTTAGAATCAACTAAAGACTACCAGAACCCACGGGATTCTCCAATTACCTTGAATGAACCACAGGACAAAATAAAAACCCTCCAAGCCAAAAAGGCCTGTGGTGTTGGTGGTATCATCAATGAAATGATAAAATATACAGATTAACAAATTCTAATTGGCTATACTAAAACCCTTTAACATCATCCTAGCTCTGGCCAATATTTGGAACCAAGGACTGATCACCCCAATCCACAAAAGTGGAGACAAATTTGACCCCAATAACTACTGTGGGATATGAGTCAACAGCAACCTTGGGAAAATCCTCTGCATTATCATTAACAGCAGGCTCGTACATTTCCTCAGTGAAAACAATGTACTGAGCAAATATCAAATTGGCTATTTACCAAATTGTTCTACGACAGACCACGTATTCACCCTGCACACCCTAATTGACAAACAAACAAACCAAAACAAAAGCAAAGTCTTCTCATGCTTTGTTGATTTCAAAAAAGCCTTCGACTCAATTTGGCATGTGGGTCTGCTATACAAATTGATGGAAACATACGACAATATAAAATCCATGTACACAAACAAGTGTGCAGCTATAATTGGCAAAAAACACACATTTCTTCCCAAAAGGCCGTGGGGTGAGACAGGGATGCAGCTTAAGAGAGAGGGGAGAGGCTTGTTAATGGAGAGAGAGGCTCGTTGCTGGAGAGAGAGAGAGAGAGAGAGAGAGAGGGAGGGAGTGAGAGCGAGGCTCGTTTGTGGAAAGAGGGAGGGAGTGAGGCTCTTGCTGGAGAGAGGGAGGCGTGTTGCTGGAGAGAGGGAGGGAGAGAGGGAGGGAGAGAGGGAGGCTTGTTGCTGGAGAGAGGGAGCGAGAGGGAGGCCTGTTGCTGGAAAGAGCGGGAGGGAGAGGGTTTCGTGTTGCTGGAGAGAGAGAGAAAGCGGGAGGGAGTGAGAGCGAGGCGTGTTGCTGGAGAGAGAGGGAGGCGTGTTGCTGGAGAGAGAGGGAGGCGTGTTGCTGGAGAGAGAGGGAGGCGTGTTGCTGGAGAGAGAGGGAGGCGTGTTGCTGGAGAGAGAGGGAGGCGTGTTGCTGGAGAGAGAGGGAGGCGTGTTGCTGGAGAGAGAGGGAGGCGTGTTGCTGGAGAGAGAGGAAAAGAGAGGGAGGCTTGTTGCTGGAGTGAGAGAGAGGAAAAGAGGGAGGCTTGTTGCTGGAGTGAGAGAGGAAGAGAGGGAGGCTTGTTGCTGGAGTGAGAGAGGAAGAGAGGGAGGCTTGTTGCTGGAGAGAGAGAGAGGGAGGCTTGTTGCTGGAGAGAGAGAGGAAGAGAGGGAGGCTTGTTGCTGAAGAGTGAGAGCGAGGCGTGTTTCTGGAGAGAGAGGGAATGAGAGGCGTGTTGCTGGAGTGAGAGCGAGGCGTGTTGCTGGAGAGAGAGAGGGAGGCTTGTTGCTGGAGAGAGAGGGAGGCTTGTTGCTGGAGTGAGAGGGAGAGCGAGGGAGGCGTGTTGCTGGAGAGAGAGGACGAGAAAGGGAGGCTTATTGCTGGAGAGAGAGGGAGGCTTGTTGCTGGAGAGAGAGGTGTGTTGCTAGAGGGAGTGAGAGGCTTGTTGCTGGAGAGAGATGGAGGGAGTGATTGCGTGGCAGAGAGAGAGAGAGGCTTGTTGCTGGAGAGAAAGGGAGTGAGGGCGTGTTGCTGGAGAGAAAGGGAGTGAGGGCGTGTTGCTGGAGAGAGACAGTGAGAGAGAGAGACGTGTTGCTGGAGAGAGAGGCTTGTTGCTGGAGAGAGAGAGAGAGAGAAAGGGAGGCTTGTTGCTGGAGAGAAAGGGAGTGCGAGCGAGGTGTGTTGCTGGAGAGAGAGGGAGTGAGGGCGTGTTGCTGGAGAGAGACAGTGAGAGAGAGAGACGTGTTGCTGGAGAGAGAGGGAGGCTTGTTGCTGGAGAGAGAGAGAGAGAAAGGGAGGCTTGTTGCTGGAGAGAAAGGGAGTGCGAGCAAGGTGTGTTGCTGGAGAGAGAGGGAGTGAGGGCGTGTTGCTGGAGAGAGAGTGAGAGAGAGAGACGTGTTGCTGGAGAGAGAGGGAGGCTTGTTGCTGGAGAGAGAGAGAGAAAGGGAGGCTTGTTGCTGGAGAGAAAGGGAGTGCGAGCAAGGTGTGTTGCTGGAGAGAGAGGGAGTGAGGGCGTGTTGCTGGAGAGAGACAGTGAGAGAGAGAGACGTGTTGCTGGAGAGAGAGGGAGGCTTGTTGCTGGAGAGAGAGAGAGAGGCTTGTTGCTGGAGAGAAAGGGAGTGCGAGCGAGGTGTGTTGAGGGAGTGAGGGCGTGTTGCTGGAGAGAGAGGGAGGCTTGTTGCTGGAGAGAGAGAGAGAGAGAAAGGGAGGCTTGTTGCTGGAGAGAAAGGAGGCCTTGGCAGGTGTGTTGCTGGAGAGAGAGGGAGTGAGGGCGTGTTGCTGGAGAGAGACAGTGAGAGAGAGAGACGTGTTGCTGGAGAGAGAGGGAGGCTTGTTGCTAGAGAGAGAGAGAGAGAGAGAAAGGGAGGCTTGTTGCTGGAGAGAAAGGGAGTGCGAGCGAGGTGTGTTGCTGGAGAGAGATGGAGTGAGGGCGTGTTGCTGGAGAGAGACAGTGAGAGAGAGAGACGTGTTGCTGGAGAGAGAGGGAGGCTTGTTGCTGGATGGAGAGAGAGAGAGAAAGGGAGGCTTGTTGCTGGAGAGAAAGGAGTGCGGCGAGGTGTGTTGCTGGAGAGAGAGAGGGAGTGAGGGCGTGTTGCTGGAGAGAGACAGTGAGAGAGAGAGACGTGTTGCTGGAGAGAGAGGGAGGCTTGTTGCTGGATGGAGAGAGAGAGAGAAAGGGAGGCTTGTTGCTGGAGAGAAAGGGAGTGCGAGCGAGGTGTGTTGCTGGAGAGAGAGGGAGTGAGGGCGTGTTGCTGGAGAGAGACAGTGAGAGAGAGAGACGTGTTGCTGGAGAGAGAGGGAGGCTTGTTGCTGGAGAGAGAGAGAGAAAGGGAGGCTTGTTGCTGGAGAGAAAGGGAGTGCGAGCGAGGTGTGTTGCTGGAGAGAGAGGGAGTGAGGGCGTGTTGCTGGAGAGAGACAGTGAGAGAGAGAGACGTGTTGCTGGAGAGAGAGGGAGGCTTGTTGCTGGATGGAGAGAGAGAGAGAAAGGGAGGCTTGTTGCTGGATAAGGAGGTAGGCTTGTTGCTGGAGAGAGGGAGTGAGAGAGGCGTGTTGCTGGAGAGAGGGAGAGAGGCTTGTTGCTGGATAGAGACAGTGAGTGAGAGAGAGGCTAATTGCTGGATAGAGAGAGGGGTGCTTGTTGCTGGAGAGAGAGGGAGGCTTGTTGCTGGAGAGAGAGAGGGAGTGAGAGAGGCGTGTTGCTGGAGAGAGGGAGGGAATGAGAGCCAGGCTTGTTGCTGGGGAGAGTGAGAGCCAGGCTTGCTGCTGGGGAGAGTGAGAGCCAGGCTTGCTGCTGGAGAGAGTGAGAGCCAGGCTTGTTGCTGGAGAGATCGAGAGCGAGGCTTGTTGCTCAAGAGAGCGAGGCTTGTTGCTGGAGAGAGATAGATGGGCTTGTTGACAGAGAGAGCGAGGCTTGTTGCTGGAAAGAGCGAGAGCGAGGCTCTGCTGGAGAGAGCGAGAGCGAGGCTCTGCTGGAGAGAGCGAGAGCGAGGCTCTGCTGGAGAGAGCGAGGCTCTGCTGGAGAGAGCGAGAGCGAGGCTTGTTGCTGGAGAGGGCGAGAGCGAGGCTTGTTGCTGGAGAGGGCGAGAGCGAGGCTTGTTGCTGGAGAGGGCGAGAGCGAGGCTTGTTGCTGGAGAGGGCCTCGCTGGAGAGGGCGAGAGCGAGGCTTGTTGCTGGAGAGGGCGAGAGCGAGGCTTGTTGCTGGAGAGGGCGAGAGCGAGGCTTGTTGCTGGAGAGGGCGAGAGCGAGGCTTGTTGCTGGAGAGGGCGAGAGCGAGAGGGCGAGAGCGAGGCTTGTTGCTGGAGAGGGCGAGAGCGAGGCTTGTTGCTGGAGAGGGCGAGAGCGAGAGGGCGAGAGCGAGGCTTGTTGCTGGAGAGGGCGAGAGCGAGGCTTGTTGCTGGAGAGGGCGAGAGCGAGGCTTGTTGCTGGAGAGGGCGAGAGCGAGGCTTGTTGCTGGAGAGGGCGAGAGCGAGGCTTGTTGCTGGAGAGGGCGAGAGCGAGGCTTGTTGAGAGAACTCATCTCTGAGAAATAATTCCAAATTGAGCATCAGCTGCTGAAAAAATTAGCATAATCCTACTGGAAACATTGTGTCGTGGAGAAATAGATAATCACATTTGGTTAAAACTTAACCTGTTAGGGAGCGTCAGCAGTGTTATTATGAGTTTTGGTGAGTCTGGCGTGCCCAAAGTAAAATGCCTGGTACTCAGGCCCAGAAACTAGGATATGCACATAATTAGTAGTATTGGATAGTAAACAATCTGAAGTTTCTAAAATAATGTCTGTGTATAACAGAACTGATTTGGCAGGCGAAAACCAGAGGAAAATCCATCCAGGAAAATGTGATTCTGTGAGGTGCCTCGCTATAGGAAATGCTGGATTCCAGCTCCCAGGTTGCAGTACCTATGGCTTCCACTAGATGTCAACAGTCTTTAGACAGGTTTTTGTGTGTTTATCTAGAAAAATAGAGGAGTAGAAGAAGTTCATCCAAGGGGAGTGTGGAAGTCACTTTTCTCTTTGACGTGCGGGACCGTGAGCGCGCGCCTTAGTTTTTTCCTTTTCTATCGCCCAGGATATTATCCGTGTGAAATATTATCGTTAATATACATATTAGTGTACCTAAGGATCGATTAGAAACGTTGTTTGATTTGTTTGGACAAAGTTTATACGTATATTTTTTACACTCTGTATGTCTTGAATAATGGACGAGTGGACGGTGGATTTTCTGAACCGCCAACCAAAAGGAGCGCCAACCAAAAGGAGCTTTATGGATATAAAGAGGGACTTTTTCGAACAAAAGGAACATAGATTGTCTTGCTTGGATGCTTCAGATTGCCATCAGAAGAAGATCTTCAAAGGTAAGCGATTTATTTTATCGCTTTTTATAAGTTTTGTGACACCCGTGCTGGTTATGTTTTTATGCTAATGCTGAAAATATGCGGGGCGCTGTCCTCAGACAGTCAAATGTTATGCTTTCACCGTAAAGCCTTTTTGAAATCTGACAACGCTGTGATATTGCCAAGATTCTAAGCTTTTGAACAGTGTCAAACACTTGTATTTTCATGAATGTTTTATATTACTACATTTGTAGTTTGAATTTGGCGCTCTGCATTTTTCCGGATGTTGTCGTGGCTGGGCCAATAGCGCCCCTCTGCTCCCTATTACCAAAGGTACACTCTTTTGACAATGATGTATACATATGTGCAGCTTATGCTCTTACTTCAGATTCATCATATTATGATGAACAGTTTTTTGACAACCTCCATACAGAAATCATTCAATTTCAGGCAGAGAGTAATGTGCTTCTTTGTGGAGATTTCAATGCAAGAACAGGTTCTGAGCCTGACTACACTGATGCGGGAGGTAACCACCACATATTTGGACACCCCTCCTTGTACAGTAGCCCTATTATAAATAATAGAAACAGTCCTGACCAAATACTGAACAAAAATAGGAAGGAGTTAGTGCATCTCTGTCGAGCCTTAGGCCTGTACATGCTTAATGGTAGAATCAGAGGGGACTCTTTAGGTCGGTTTACTTACTGCTCAGCTCTTGGGACAAGTGTAGTCGACTACGCCATCACTGACATTGACCCTTCCTCCATTAGTGCATTCACTGTCAGACCACAGACACCATTGTCAGATCACAGTCAGATCAACGTGTTTCTGAAGAAATTAACCAGCAATACTCATTCAAAAAAACAGCCCAGTACACTCTACAACATAAACCAATCGTACAGATGGGCTCAAAACAGTGCAGAGAGATTCATTAAAACATTGAACTCAAATGAAATGATGAACTCTATACAGTTTTTCAATAACTCACAATACCAAAACAATAAAGAAGGTGTCAATTCGGCTACTCAAAACATCAATTGCATATTCCAAAAAGCAGCATCGAAAGCAAATTTGAGAAAACCAAAGAAATGCAACATCAGAAACAAAAAACAAAATGTTTCTGAAAAATGTTTTGATAACGAATGTAAAACAATTAGAAAACACCTGAGACAAATGTCAAATGAAAAACAATAAGCAGCAAAACGACACAGACCTACGCTATGAATACTTTGAAACTCTGAAACAGTATAAACATAAACTGAAACGCAAGAAATTGAATTATACCATCAAGACACTTGATGAAATTGAAAACGCAATTGACCAAAATCAGTTCTGGGACATGTGGAACAATTTAAGCATGACAAAGTCACAAGAATTAGCTATACAAGATGAAGGAATTTGGAAAACCTATTTTGATAATCTATACAAAAACATTCCACAAAAAAACTTACAACATAACCAATTAGAAATTCAAGAAAAATATAACATCCTTGAATCAGTCATTAAAAACAACCAAAATCCATTAGATTACCCAACAAGAACTAAATGAAAAGCTCAAATCTATAAAATCAAAGAAGGCTTGTGGTCTAGATAACATCAGAAATGAAACGCTGAAAAACAGCACACCTGAGTTGCAAAATGCTGTGCTTAAGTTGTTCAACATGGTTTTAACTTCTGTCTGCTTCCCTGATGTCTGGAACCAGGGGCTCATCTCCCCTATCCACAAAAGTGGAGACAAATCAGACTCCAATAATTACAGGGGAATTTGCGTAAACAGCAACTTTGGAAAGGTTTTCTGCAGCATTTTGAATTCAAGAATTCAAACCTTTCTTCATTAAATTTTTTTTATAAGTAAATGTCAAATTGGCTTTCTCCCTAACCATCACACTACTGACCATATATACACCTTACACACACTAATTAATAAACGTGTCCACCAAAAAAAAAGAGGGCAAAATCTTTGCTTGCTTTATTGACTTTAAAACAGCATTTAACTCTATTTGGCACAAAGGGCTAGTCTACAAAATTCTCCAAATTGGTCTTGGTGGTAAGGTGTATGACTTAATAAAATGTATCTGCACAGAACACAAGTGTGCAATAAAAATCAAAAACCAAAGAACATCATTATTTTTACAACATCAAGGTGTGAGACAAGGCTGTAGTTTGAGTCCAAATCTTTTCAACATTTATATCAATGAATTAGCAGACATGTTGGACCATTCTCCAGCCCCAGGACTCACACTATTTGACACAGAGGTAAAATACCTGCTATATCCTGATGACTTGGTAATTCTATCACCAACCAAAGAAGGTCTTCAACAGAACCTTAACATTCTAGAGCAATATTGCCATAATCGGTCCCTGGCAGTACATTTAAAAAAAAAAGATGTCAGAAACACAAATATAAATTCACCTTGAACACACAAAAAAGTACACACCTTGGTCTGACCATATCTGCATCGGGAAACTTTAATTTGGCAATGAATGCACTCAAAGAAAAAGCCCGCAGAGCATTGTATGCAATAAAAATGAAATGATTCAAAATCAGCATCCCAATTTTTGAATTTGGACCAAAATATTTGACAATGTAATCCTACCAATAGCTCTTTACGGAAGTGAGGTTTGGGGGCCACTCAATAAACTGGACTTTAAAATTTGGGACAAACATCCAATTGAAGCCCTACATGCAGCATTCTGTCTGAAAATTCTACAAGTCCAGAGAAATACACCAACTAATGCATGTAGGGCAGAATTGGGCCGCTTTACAGTGAAAAGATCATAACAATTTTGGCTACATCTAAATTCAAGTCCAAACTCAAGTCTGAAATTTGAAAGAAGAGAGAGGGAGACTTGTTGCTGGGGAGAGAGAGGGAGCGGCGTGTTGCTGGAGTGAGTGAGATCAAGACTTGTTGCTGGAGTGAGAGCCAGGCTTGTTGCTGGAGAGCGTGAGAGCCAGGCTTGCTGCTGGAGAGAGAGAGGCTTGTTGCTGGAGAGAGAGAGTGAGCGCTAGACTTGTTGCTGGAGTGAGAGCCAGGCTTGTTGCTGGAGAGAGCAAGGCTTGATGCTGGAGAGAGTGAGAGCGAGGCTTGATGCTAGAGAGAGAGGGAGATGGGCTTGTTGAGAGAGAAGCTTGTTGCTGGAGTGAGAGCTAGGCTTGTTGCTGGAGAGAGTGAGAGAGAGAGAGAGACCCAGGCTTGTTTCTGGAGAGAGAGAGACCCAGGCTTGTTTCTGGAGAGAGAGAGACCCAGGCTTGTTGCTGGAGAGCGAGGGAGATGGGCTTGTTGAGAGAGAGAGCGAGAGGGAGGCTTGTTGCTGGAGTGCGAGAGAGCGAGAGGGAGGCTTGTTGCTGGAGAGAGCGAGAGGGAGGCTTGTTGCTGGAGAGAGCGAGAGGGAGGCTTGTTGCTGGAGAGAGCGAGAGGGAGGCTTGTTGCTGGAGAGAGCGAGAGGGAGGTTTGTTGCTGGAGAGAGAGAGATGGGCTTGTTGAGAGAGAGAGAGATGGGCTTGTTGAGAGAGAGATGGGCATGGTGCTGGAGGGAGAGAGTGGGAGACTTGTTGCTGGAGGGAGAGAGAGAGGGAGGCTTGTTGCTAGAGAGAGTGAGATCCAGGCTTGTTGCTGGAGAGAGTGAGAGCCAGGCTTGTTGCTGGAGAAAGAGAGAGATGGGCTTGTTGAGAGAGAGAGAGAGACAGTGAGCGCTAGACTTGTTGCTGGAGGGAGAGAGCGGGAGACTTGTTGCTGGAGGGAGAGAGCGGGAGACTTGTTGCTGGAGGGAGAGAGCGGGAGACTTGTTGCTGGAGGGAGAGAGCGGGAGACTTGTTGCTGGAGGGAGAGAGCGGGAGACTTGTTGCTGGAGGGAGAGAGCGGGAGACTTGTTGCTGGAGGGAGAGAGAGGGAAGCTTGTTGCTAGAGAGGGAGAGGGGGTGAGAAGGAGGTTTGTTGCTGGAGAGAGTGAGAGCCAGGCTTGTTGCTGTAGTGAGAGAGCCAGGCTTGTTGCTGGAGAGAGTGAGATCCAGGCTTGTTGCTGGAGAGAGTGAGAGCCAGGCTTGTTGCTGGAGGGAGAGAGAGAGCCAGGCTTGTTGCTGGAGAGCGAGAGATGGGCTTGTTAAGAGAGAGAGCGAGGCTTGTTGCTGGAGGCTTGTTGCTGGAAAGATCGAGAGGGAGGCTTGTTTCTGGAGAGAGCGAGGCTTGTTGCTGGAGAGAGAAATGGGGGTGGGCATGGTGCTGGAGGGAGAGAGAGGGAGACTTGTTGCTGGAGGGAGAGAGTGGGAGGCTTTTTGCTAGAGAGAGAGAGGGGGTGAGAAGTAGGTTTGTTGCTGGGGAGAGAGAGAGGCATGTTGCTGGAGAGAGTAAGAGCCAGGCTTGTTGCTGGAGAGAGAGAGAGAGAGAGAGAGGGTGAGAAAGAGGTTTGTTGCTGGGGAGAGTATGAGCCAGGCTTGTTGCTGGAGCAAGTGAGAGCCAGGCTTGTTGCTGGAGCGAGTGAGAGCCAGGCTTGTTGCTGGAGCGAGTGAGAGCCAGGCTTGTTGCTGGAGCGAGTGAGAGCCAGGCTTGTTGCTGGAGCGAGTGAGAGCCAGGCTTGTTGCTGGAGCGAGTGAGAGCCAGGCTTGTTGCTGGAGCGAGTGAGAGCCAGGCTTGTTGCTGGAGCGAGTGAGAGCCAGGCTTGTTGCTGGAGCGATCGAGAGCCAGGCTTGTTGCTGGAGAGATCGAGAGCCAGGCTTGTTGCTGGAGAGAGATGGGCTTGTTGCTGGAGAGAGATGGGCTTGTTGAGAGAGAGAGCGGCTTGTTGAGAGAGAGAGCGAGGCTTGTTGCTGGTGAGAGCGAGGCTTGTTGCTGGTGAGAGCGAGGCTTGTTGCTGGAGAGAGAGCGAGGCTTGTTGCTGGAGAGAGAGAGAGCCAGGCTTGTTGCTAGAGAGTGAGATCCAGGCTTGTTGCTAGAGAGTGAGATCCAGGCTTGTTGCTGGAGAGAGCGAGAGCCAGGCTTGTTGCTGGAGAGAGAGAGCCAGGCTTGTTGCTGGAGAAAGAGAGATGAGATCCAGGGCTTGTTGCTAGAGAGTGAGATCCAGGCTTGTTGCTGGAGAGAGAGAGCCAGGCTTGTTGCTGGAGAGAGAGAGAGAGCGAGGCTTGTTGCTGGAGGCTTGTTGCTGGAAAGATTGAGAGCGAGAGAGCGAGAGGGAGGCTTGTTGCTGGAAAGATCGAGAGGGAGGCTTGTTTCTGGAGAGAGCGAGGCTTGTTGCTGGAGAGAGAAATGGGGGTGGGCATGGTGCTGGAGGGAGAGAGAGGGAGACTTGTTGCTGGAGGGAGAGAGTGGGAGGCTTTTTGCTAGAGAGAGAGAGGGGGTGAGAAGTAGGCTTGAGAGAGAGAGAGAGAGAGAGAGAGAGAGAGAGAGAGAGAGAGAGAGAGAGAGAGAGAGAGAGAGAGAGAGAGAGAGAGAGAGAGAGAGAGAGAGAGAGAGAGAGAGAGAGAGAGAGAGAGAGAGAGAGAGAGAGAGAGAGAGAGAGAGAGAGAGAGAGAGAGAGAGAGAGAGAGAGAGAGAGAGAGAGAGAGAGAGAGAGAGAGAGAGAGAGAGAGAGAGAGAGAGAGAGAGAGCCAGAGCCAGGCTTGTTGCTGGAGAGTGAGAGCCAGGCTTGTTGCTGGAGGCTTGTTGCTGGAAAGATTGAGAGCGAGAGAGCGAGGGAGGCTTGTTGCTGGAAAGATCGAGAGGGAGGCTTGTTGCTGGAGAGAGAGCGAGGCTTGTTGCTGGAGAGAGAAATGGGGGTGGGCATGGTGCTGGAGGGAGACTTGTTGCTGGAGAGAGAGGCGAGGCTTGTTGCTGGAGAGAGAGAGAGAGAGAGAGAGAGAGAGAGAGAGAGAGAGAGAGAGAGAGAGAGAGAGAGAGAGAGAGAGAGAGAGAGAGAGAGAGAGAGAGAGAGAGAGAGAGAGAGAGAGAGAGAGAGAGAGAGAGAGAGAGAGAGAGAGAGAGAGAGAGAGAGAGAGAGAGAGAGAGAGAGAGAGAGAGAGGCTTGTTGCTGGAGAGTGAGAGAGCGAGGCTTGTTGCTGGAGGCTTGTTGCTGGAAAGATTGAGAGCGAGAGGGAGGCTTGTTGCTGGAAAGATCGAGAGCGAGGCTTGTTGCTGGAGAGAGAGAGCGAGGCTTGTTGCTGGAGAGAGAGAGCGAGGCTTGTTGCTGGAGAGAGTGAGAGCGAGGCTTGTTGCTGGAGAGAGAGAGAGCGAGGCTTGTTGCTGGAGGCTTGTTGCTGGAAAGATTGAGAGCGAGAGGGAGGCTTGTTTCTGGAGAGAGCGAGGCTTGTTGCTGGAGAGAGAGAGCGAGGCTTGTTGCTGGAGAGAGTGAGAGCGAGGCAGCAGAACCTGAGATAGAGCTGTATTTCCTGACAAAATGTCAAAAATATAAAACAATTAGAGAGTGTCATTTCCCCAAATTTGAAACTATTATTCAAGGTTTCAAAGACCTCTCTGGTGGAATAGGCTACCCGTCCTGTTGGGGGAGGACGCAGAGAGCTATTGGATGGCAGCGCACTACATTGCTGCCTGCCATAAGTTGAGGGACAGTGTCTGACAGACCAATCAACCTGCACATGTCCTCTACTGTATGCTTATGGTTATTGTTCAAATGTATGGTTATTTTAACCCTTGGTTACTGTTGTCCTGTTGACAATTTAGATGTATTATTTTCATATTGTAAATATCCCAAGTAAGCTTTGGCAATATGTACATTGTTACGTCATGCCAATAAAGCACATTGAATTGAGAGAGAGAGAGAGAGAGAGAGAGAGAGAGGCTTGTTGATGGGGAGAGAGAGAGAGGCTCGTAGATGGGGAGAGAGTGAGAGGCTCGTAGATGGGGAGAGAGAGAGGCTCGTAGATGGGGAGAGAGAGAGAGGCTCGTAGATGGGGGGAGAGCGAGAGGCTCGTAGATGGGGAGAGAGAGAGAGGCTCGTAGATGGGGAGAGAGTGAGAGGCTCGTAGATGGGGAGAGAGTGAGAGGCTCGTAGATGGGGAGAGCCAGAGGCTCTGAGATGGGGGAGAGAGAGAGGCTCGTAGATGGGGAGAGAGTGAGAGGCTCGTAGATGGGGAGAGAGAGAGGCTCGTAGATGGGGAGAGAGAGAGGCTCGTAGATGGGGAGAGAGAGAGAGGCTCGTAGATGGGGGAGAGAGAGAGAGGCTCGTAGATGGGGAGAGAGAGAGGCTCGTAGATGGGGAGAGAGAGGCTCGTAGATGGGGGGAGAGCGAGAGGCTCGTAGATGGGGAGAGAGAGAGGCTCGTAGATGGGGGAGAGAGAGAGGCTCGTAGATGGGGGAGAGAGAGAGGCTCGTAGATGGGGGGGAGAGAGAGAGGCTCGTAGATGGGGAGAGAGAGAGGCTCGTAGATGGGGAGAGAGAGAGAGGCTCGTAGATGGGGAGAGAGAGAGAGGCTCGTAGATGGGGGAGAGAGAGGCTCGTAGATGGGGAGAGAGAGAGAGGCTCGTAGATGGGGGAGAGAGAGAGGCTCGTAGATGGGGGAGAGCGAGAGGCTCGTAGATGGGGAGAGAGAGGCCTGAGATGGGGGAGAGAGAGAGGCTCAGAGATGGGGGAGAGCGAGAGGCTCGTAGATGGGGGAGAGCGAGAGGCTCGTAGATGGGGGGAGAGAGAGGCTCGTAGATGGGGAGAGAGAGAGGCTCGTAGATGGGGAGAGAGAGAGGCTCGTGGATGGGGGAGAGAGAGAGGCTCGTAGATGGGGGAGAGCGAGAGGCTCGTAGATGGGGGGGAGAGAGAGAGGCTCGTAGATGGGGAGAGAGAGGCTTGTAGATGGGGAGAGAGAGAGAGGCTCGTAGATGGGGAGAGAGAGAGGCTTGTTGATTGGGGGGGAGAGAGAATTGTTGATGAGAGACAGGCATGGCCAGGCACTCCTGCAGGTGAGGCAGACAGGCCAGGCACGCTGGCAGGAAGGCAGACAGACAGGCAGGCAGTAACTATCCATTTCAGAGGCTCTGTGTCAGAATTAGCCTTCTAATGAGCTTGGCAGTCATCTCTCAGCACTTTGAAAGACCAGGCAGAGACACACACACACACACACACACACACACAGACACACAGACACACAGACTCTCACGGAAATGACCAGGCAGCTCACTTTGGCACTCTCAGACAGTTTTGGGATGCAGCCTTTTTAGCCTGCGGCCTCCATCCATGCAGCTCAGTCATCACACACAGCCCTCCCCAGTGAGTGAGTTAGTTAGGGTGTGTGTGCGCAAGCGTGCGTGGTGGGTGCCACTTGGCACCGTGTCAATGAGGCCTGGGGCAGCAGAGACATGGCCCTGTGTAGTGACACCATGAAGAGATTGTTGTGGGAAGGACCAGGCATGTTTTGGCCCGTCTCCTCTCGGTGTAGCGCGAGCAGGCATGAGGACACACCACTACTGGGAAATTCCACGGTAATGGATTTACGCTTCGACTCAGTTTTTTCACTTTAAAATGTTTCCCTAACAAAAAAACATTGATTTCAAGTTTAACAAACCAAAAACTTCTTTGAACAATTTCCACTGAAAAAAAAATTCTGGTAATCTCCCTTAAATTTTTATGGGACCTCATTTTACGAAAATGGAGGTAAATATCTGCTCCGAATTAAGATTCCAAGATGTCTGCAGAAAGAATGACAGCTATGACATGGCACCTTGACTTTGAAAGCATCTCTTTTAGTTATTGTACTACAGTAAGTGAAGTGGATTTACACCTGGTAGCGGAATTACAGTAATGGAATTAAATCAGGGGTCCCTGATCTTCGGAAAAGTAGGATAGACTTTTGACTTGTCCAAAGCCCAAGGCACTTGTCCCAACAAAAACAAAAAGGTCTCCAACACAATTTTTACATAATTGTATGATGCAAGGAACCACTTTACAAAACAAGATGCATTACTATGTGTTTTACCATAGAGAATCAGACAAAATGTAGGCTACACTCTGCCTATTCAGGGAGATCGTTCAAGATTGACGTCGAAATTGTCCTGAGGATGTCGGAAAATTCCTTCCAAACCGGCCACTAGGGGGCAACAGTGAGTCCTATTGCCATAAAATATGTCTGGGTTAAAACGGACTCTGGGACAGTTCTGAAGCGACAGATCCAAAATTCATACAACTGCATATAAAAAAAAGCCATGTGGCTGATGCAATAGATCAGACCGTTTTAGCTTAAAATGTTGACAACGTTTTGTTTCTTCATATTAAAAGCTCAATAATGCGCACATAGCTGTAGGCCATGTGGGAATGTTCCAAAATGCAATTAGTGGGAAAACACTGTTCTCAAAAGCGCACCACATGGGCGAGCGGTTTCCTGTGACAGAGATGAAAAATATCTGACTCATCAACTAGCATGGGTTACTAATACGGCTAGGATTATCATCCAACTAGCATGTTACTAATACGGCTAGGATTATCATCCAACTAGCATGGGTTACTAATACGGCTAGGATTATCATCCAACTAGCATGTTACTAATACGGCTAGGATTATCATCCAACTAGCATGGGTTACTATTACAGCTAGGAATATCATCCAACTAGCATGGGTTACTAATACGACTAGGATTATTATCCAACTAGCATGGGTTACTAATACGGCTAGGATTATTATCCAACTAGCATGTTACTAATACGACTAGGATTATTATCCAACTAGCATGGGTTACTATTACAGCTAGGAATATCATCCAACTAGCATGCACTCGAAAGAAAATAAATTAATGTGCCAGAAAACAATAGGTTAAGTGGATTTTTACTCATCATTACCGCCCTAAAGTATGAAAATGTATGCACTAACTACTGTAAGATGCTCTGGATAAGTGTGTCAGCTAAATTACTCAAAGGTAAATGTTAATTATTTGGGACGTGCAAATTCATGCTCTCCTTCCGTGTAGAAATGTGACTGCAACCACAGCGCACACAACACACACACCCAGGTACCGAGCAGACTGTCAAACCAGCATTGTTTCCATGTCATTGCTCACTTTGTGACTGACACGTGTTTGTCCTATCAATAGATCGCTAGAAGATGCAGGTTGTTTATTCCAGCGGTAGAGGTCTCTGCAGGTTGTTTATTCCAGCGGTAGAGGTCTCTGCAGGTTGTTTATTCCAGCGGTAGAGGTCTCTGCAGATTGTTTATTCCAGCGGTAGAGGTCTCTGCAGATTGTTTATTCCAGCGGTAGAGGTCTCTGCAGGTTGTTTATTCCAGCGGTAGAGGTCTCTGCAGATTTCTTTCTGACTTGGGAATTAAAAAGTAGGCTAGTTAATTTAAGTGCATGAAGTACTCTGCTGAAATTGACTCTGTAGTCGTTTGTATAGCCGACAGCCAGTGCTAGTGGAAAACACTGATATTAGTTGGCAGGGGGCTTTACTTAAACATTATTGTGTTTTGATGCATTTATAAAACCTTTTTAAGACTTTTTCTGGTAGATGTTTTTTAATAACTATTTTCCGTCTGTTTAATCCAGAAATCAAAGTCTTTACTTATGCCTGGAAATGATGGAAAATGTATCTATGCCTTCAGTTTCCAAATATATAGACTCTTAGCTTTCATTTGACACATAATTAGATATGCTCCTATGAACTTCACATGTTGGTGCTCATGGGTCCTTTTATGTGGAAATACACTACTACTACTACCACTACTACCACTACTACCACTACTACCACCACCATACCACCCTACTACTACTACAGATGGCACTACCAGTGTCGCTATCCCGTGCCGCCATTCACAAGTAGGCGATTTGAGGCATGCGTGAAAAGGGGGTTATAGTGGAGTCACAGCGCTGTAATATAATCCATCTGGGCCACGATGCAAAGAATGGCATGCCAACTACTACATTACAGTATGTGTAGCGAGAGAGAGAAAGGGAGGAGAGAGACAGGGGAGTGGAATACCATACTAGAGCTCTCTCTCTCTGAGACAAAGCGCGCATTCTCCCCCTCTATCTGTCTCGGTCTCTCTTGATGTCTCTCTCTCTCAATTCAATTCAAGGGGCTTTATTGGCATGGGAAACATATGTTAACATTGCCCAAGCAAGTGAGGTACAGTGAGGGGAAAAAAAGTATGACAAAGAAATGATCAGTCTATAATTTTAATGGTAGGTTTATTTGAACAGTGAGAGACAGAATAACAACAAAACAAAAATCCAGAAAAACACGTGAAAAATGTTATAAATTGATTTGCATTTTAATGAGGGAAATAAGTATTTGACCCCCTCTCAATCAGAAAGATTTCTGGCTCCCAGGTGTCTTTTATACAGGTAACAAACTGAGATTAGGAGCACACTCTTAAAGGGAGTGCTCCTAATCTCAGTTTGTTACCTGTATAAAAGACACCTGTCCACAGAAGCAATCAATCAATCAGATTCCAAACTCTCCCCCATGGCCAAGACCAAAGAGCTCTCCAAGGATGTCAGGGACAAGATTGTAGACCTACACAAGGCTGGAATGGGCTACAAGACCATCGCCAACAGCTTGGTGAGAAGGGGACAACAGTTGGTGCGATTATTCGCAAATGGAAGAAACACAAAATAACTTTCAATCTCCCTCGGGCATGGGGCTCCATGCAAGATCTCACCTCGTGGAGTTGCAATGATCATGAGAACGGTGAGGAATCAGCCCAGAACTACACGGGAGGATCTTGTCAATGATCTCAAGGCAGCTGGGTCCATAGTCCCCAAGAAAACAATTGGTAACACACTACGCCGTGAAGGACTGAAATCCTGCAGTGCCCGCAAGGTCCCCCTGCTCAAGAAAGCACATATACATGCCCGTCTGAAGTTTGCCAATGAACATCTGAATGATTCAGAGGACAAC
Organism: Brachymystax lenok tsinlingensis; assembly: GCA_030435695.1. Taxonomy (NCBI): domain Eukaryota; kingdom Metazoa; phylum Chordata; class Actinopteri; order Salmoniformes; family Salmonidae; genus Brachymystax; species Brachymystax lenok. The sequence continues at coordinate 39,873,404 of CM059792.1, read as the reverse complement.
TGGGTGAAAGTGTTGTGGTCAGATGAGACTGAAATGGAGCTCTTTGGCATCGACTCAACTCGCCGTGTTTGGAGGAGGAGGAATGCTGCCTATGACCCCAAGAACACCATCCCCACCGTCAAACATGGAGGTGGAAACATTATGCTTTGGGGGTGTTTTTCTGGACAGGACAACTTCATCGCATCAAAGGGATGATGGACGGGGCCATGTACCGTCAAATCTTGGGTGAGAACCTCCTTCCCTCAGCCAGGGCATTGAAAATGGGTCATAGATGGGTATTCCAGCATGACAATAACCCAAAACACACGGCCAAGGCAACAACGGAGTGGCTCAAGAAGAAGCACATTAAGGTCCTGGAGTGGCCTAGCCAGTCTCCAGACCTTAATCCCATAGAAAATCTGTGGAGGGAGCTGAAGGTTCGAGTTGCCAAACGTCAGCCTCAAACCTTAATGACTTGGAGAAGATCTGCAAAGAGGAGTGGGACAAAATCCCTCCTGAGATGTGTGCAAACCTGGTGGCCAACTACAAGAAACGTCTGACCTCTGTGATTGCCAACAAGGGTTTTGCCACCATGTACTAAGTCATGTTTTGCAGAGGGGTCAAATACTTATTTCCCTCATTAAAATGCAAATCAATTTATAACATTTTTCAAATGCGTTTTTCTGGATTTTTTGTTGTTATTCTGTCTCTCACTGTTCAAGTAAACCTACCATTAAAATTATAGACTGATCATTTATTTGTCAGTGGGCAAACATACAAAATCAGCAGGGGATCAAATACTTTTTTCCCTCACTGTAGATCATTTACAAAAGTGAAATAAACAATAAAAATGAACAGTAAACATTACACTCACAGAAGTTCCAAAAGAATAAAGACAAATGTCATATTATGTATATATACAGTGTTGTAACGATGTACAAATGGTTAACTACTTAGGGAGTGGTGGGGCGCTACCCGGTGAAATGCAAGGCGCCAAATTCAAAATCCAAAAGTTGAATTATTAAACATTCATCAATATACAAGTGTTACATAGTCATCAAAAGCTCTGCTTCTTGGCAATATCACAGCGTTGTCAGATTTCAAAAGGCTTCACAGTAAAGCACTACATTTGATTGTTTGAGGGTAGCACCTCCAATATTTTACCATTAGCATAAATTCATAAACCATCACGGTTCACACAAAACACATTTCACAGCGAAAACAAATCCCTTACCTTTTTGAAGAACTTCTGCTGAGGGCTTCCCAAGTGTCCAACGAAGACATCCAATGGTTCTTTTGTTAGAAAAAGGCATTTATTATATCCATAAATCTGTTTGGTTGGTGCGTTATGTTCAGAAAATCCAACGTCGAATCGCCCGCTGAAACGTGAAGAGAACGCGTTCAAATATACCTATACACTTGTCCAAGAACAATCAAACATCATTGATAATGTATCCTTAGGAACACTTTTATGTATATTTAGTATAATATTTCAACCGGATTATAAACTGGGCGATAGGAAAGGAAAAAACCACAGCGCGTGCAAGCCTGTAAACGCGCATCCTCTTCTGTTTACTTCTGGTGACCACTTCCCAATTCTTCTTCTATTACCATCCAGATCAACTAAATAGAATCAAAACACTGTCTAGAGACTGTTGACATCCAGTGGAAGCAATAGGTACTGAAATCTTACTCCCTTATATGGTCATTTTCAAAAGGGAGGGGTTCAACATGAGGCAATGTGTCAAATACACTTTTTCCAGGACAGAAATTCCTTTGGTTTTCGCCTGCCATATCCGTTCTGTTATACTCACAGACAATATTTTAACACTCTTAGAAACTTCAGACTGTTTCCTATCCAATAGTACTAATTATGTGCATATCCTATTTTCTGGGCCTGAGTGGGAGGCATTTTACTTTGGGCACGCCAGACTCTCCAAAACCGTCACCTCGGGAGCTGCTTCCTAAGAAGTTAAAGTACAAAAGGGAAAATAAATAAGCATAAATATGGGTTGTATTTACTCTCTCTGAGAGGGTGTTCTCTCTCGCTCTCTGAGAGGGTGTTCTCTCTCGCTCTCTGAGAGGGTGTTCTCTCTCGCTCTCTGAGAGGGTGTTCTCTCTCGCTCTCTGAGAGGGTGTTCTCTCTCGCTCTCTGAGAGGGTGTTCTCTCTCGCTCTCTGAGAGGGTGTTCTCTCTCGCTCTCTGAGAGGGTGTTCTCTCTCGCTCTCTGAGAGGGTGTTCTCTCTCGCTCTCTGGGAGGGTGCTCTCGCTCTCTGGGAGGGTGTTCTCGCTCTCTGTCTCTCTCTCTCACTCCCCGAGAGGGCGTTCTCGCTCTCTCTCGCTCTCCCCAAAACGGCGTTCTCGCTCTCTCTCCCCGAGAGGGCGTTCTCGCTCTCATTCGCTCTCCCTGAGAGGGTGTTCTCGCTCTCTTTCTCTCGCTCTCTCTCTCTCTGAGACGGCGCGCTCTCTCTTCGCTCGCTCTCTGGCTCTCTCTCTCTTATACGGCGTGCTCTGAGACGGCGCGCTCTGAGGCAGCTCGCCGCTCTGAGGCAGCTCGCTCGCGCGCGCTCTGAGGCAGCTCGCTCGCGCGCGCGCGCTCTGAGGCAGCTCGCTCGCGCGCGCGCGCTCTGAGGCAGCTCGCTCGCGCGCGCGCGCTCTGAGGCAGCTCGCTCGCGCGCGCGCGCTCTGAGACAGCGCTCTCTCTCTCTCTCTCTCTCTCTCTCTAGAAACACGCCTCTCTCTCTCGCTTCCATTCAACGTGCTTGCTCGCTCTGTCTCGCTCGCTTGCAAGCTGTCATAAAACATGCTCTCTCTCTCTTACAGCGTGCTCTCTCTCTTTCTGTGACATAGCGCTCTCTCTCTCTCTCTCTCTCTCTCTCTCTCTCTCTCTCTCTCTCTCTCTCTCTCTCTCTCTCTCTCTCTGCTGTGGAGTATGGCTCCTCTGGGGGAAACCAACTCTACATTTAAGAGTTTCTGCTGAAAATGGATCTCAAACACAATTTTTATACATCTGTTATTCCTGTTTAACTAATGCAGACTTCTTTCTCTCCATGGCTGAGGAAATGGTTCGATCTTGACGAGGATTTTGTTTCATGGTTGCAATGGAGGGAGAGAAAAAGAAAAAGAGAGCGAGTGAGAGGGAAAAACCACACAGCTTTTCTTCCCAGTTGAAAAGCTGTCAGTCAAACTCCAGTCTGGGTTTTCTCATCTAATGTGAAGGGGAGGAGATGAGTTGCTGTCTCCCTGTCTTCAATCTATAGTATGAAACATGACTCCCACCACCCGCTGTTTTTGTTTTTTCTACGTCTTTGATATGGCGCTGAGGGCAAACAAAATAAAGTAAAAACAACACACCCATGAGGGACACCTCGCCACTGAACCTCCAGCCAGCCCAGTCAGATGCAGGAAGTCAATTATGTAGTCAGCACTACGTATCCAGTTATTCTTTAGAGGCAGCTCTGTTTGGAGTTCTAAATGTCACTAGTAAAGCTCAGGGCAGGCTGAACAAGGCAACAGCAAGAGCCCAATAAAAGAGGGGAAAAGCCCTGTTTTATAGCCACATAAATCTGCTCTCAGTCACTCAAGGCCATAACCCGCTTTTTCCTCTAGTGCTTCTCTTTCCACTGTCCCCAATTCTCTCTGTGGATGGATGGGGAATATACATGCATATCTACAGAGCAGATATCCTCAGTCTCACCCTTCCCCTGTGCTATAGGCTAACTACCTCACTCACAGTGGCCTAGTTTGACTCTCTAGCAGTATAGTAACCATAGCCAGCCCTGTACTGTAATTGCTGCTGATGTGTCGCTGATTTTTTTCCCCCTTCCCTTACAGATGGAGAGCGAGACGAAGAGGAGAAAATACTCCACCAGTAGCAATGACTCGGACACCACTGGCAGTGAGTTGATTTAGTTAGAGATGATGAAAGGGACAGGGTATCGTGGAAAAGAGAGACTGAGGGGGGGGTGATGGAGAGAGAAAAATGGAGAGGGAGGGATTGTCACCATTGGAGACTAATTAGTCAGGAGTGAGCCATGAGAGCTGTACAGTACTTGGACTACAACAGGCCCTGAAGAGAACACCCTCAGCAGCAGCACCCTGTGGGCCCTGGTGGAAGGTAGTGCACAGTTGGGAATAGGATGACGTTTGAGACGCATCCCATAGCAGAAACAGTCACTAGCCTGGCCTCCTCTCTCTACTACTCCCATATTCTGCTTCCTGTCATCTTGTTTTCTCCGTTTGCTGCATCCCTGCCTCTTTGAAGTGGCCTGGGCTCAGATCAAAGACAGAGAGAGCCAGTGTCCAGATGTTTATGCCTGCATCGTTGCTTCTGTGACTGACTGACTGGTCACTGTGAGCCACTATAGTGGTGGCCAAGTGAGTGACCTTTGTATGGTTGTGAATGGTGAAATTACCTCTAAGGTCAGGTTTGAATTCTTTCATCCCTAATTGGATTAATTCATGATTGGGAGAGGTAATCTGATCTGAAATGTGTGCCTACGGCAACTCCTACCGCTGGACCAGTGGCCATAGCCCTGGGCCATGTGCCGGGGGGCCATACTGCTCGATGCTCCCTAAACAATCAGTGCATCTGAGTGCTATTAACAGGCCAGTCACTCTAGTCTACAATGGCTTATTGACATGGGCTGATGCCCGGGCTAGCCTGCATCTGTTAAACATGGGTTATCATGTTTCTAATTGAAGGATCCCAATGCTCATTTTGACCCTGTGCTACTCTGGGGCTTTCAATTAAAATGGCCTTGATGGGTAGCTCTGATTGTGGTCGCTTTGTAAAGTTGCAACATTAGGAGGTGCCATAGCGTGACCTAATTGCTTAATTAGACTAGGCAAGTTAGTTAGACTCTCAGATGCCCTAAGTTGTGATTGGAATTGTAGCCTCCTTTCTCCTCTGGCTGTAAGTCGCTCTGGATAAGGTAAATGGATGCTAAAAACATGTCAATCTGAAATGTAACTGTCATTGTCTGCAGGTCAAGTGACCTCCTGGTCCAAGTCCTCCAAGAACACAGGGACCAGCAGCACCTGGGTCAGACAGGCGCACAATAAACCCTCTGAGGTGAGTGGCTGCCCACTCCATACTGTATACAACTCACTGGTTGCATCCCAAATGGCACCTTATTCTCTATATAGTGCATTACTTTTCACCAGGGCCCACAGTGTGCCACTGACTGACGATTATGTTGTGTGAGTCACGTTGAGGTTATGGCGTGACTGATTTGATATCCATACTGTACCCAATTTACTGACTGACTGGTGATTACGTCCCATGAGTTAATGATAACGTGACTGATTGCTGATTATGGTGTGAGTCTGTTGCTGTAATGGTGGTGGGATGATGGTCAATGATGTCCTCATCAGTTTACTGGTGATTATGGTGTGGTGGATCCATTGAGGACAAAATGATAATCCACTGAGGATAAGGACAGTATGATACAGACAGTATGGTAATGACGTGTGTGTCACTGCAATAGATTAGGGTCTGGATGATGCCAGTATTGCAAAAAAGAATTCCCATAGCAAAAATTGAAACACAAAGCAGACCTCATTCTTTGGCCCTTTAAAAACCTACTGTATGTAAAATATTGTGTGTTATAGCTTGGAAAATGAAATAAATGTGACTCTGGATGACAATATAATGTTTGTTTCCAACATTAGGGCTGTTTTCCTAAAGTTCAACCCTCTTAGTGTTTTGTTTCCTTGCTACGATACTAACGAGTATCACAATACTGGTATCGTCCCGACCCTACAGTAGATATCCTTGTGAGCTGTGCATTGTGGGATATGTTGGAACCTTTACACCAGCCACAGGCAGATTATTATTATTATTATAAAAATAAAACAAATTGGAGCGGACATTCAGGGTGCCGGAACATGATTACAAATCATTTGTACACAGCAAATTGACCAACCGATATAATATTTGACTTAAACATGATAATTTCTAACCTTGATGATATTGGCATATACAGTGGGGGAAAAAAAGTAGTTAGTCAGCCACCAATTGTGCAAGTTCTCTCACTTAAAAAGATGAGAGAGGCCTGTAATTTTCATCATAGATACACTTCAACTATGACAGACAAAATGAGGAATAAAAATCCAGAAAATCACATTGTAGGATTTTTAATGAATTTATTTGCAAATTATGGTGGAAAATAAGTATTTGGTCACATACAAACAAGCAAGATTTCTGGCTCTCACAGACCTGTAACTTCTTCTTTAAGAGGCTCCTCTGTCCTCCACTCGTTACCTGTATTAATGGCACCTGTTTGAACTTGTTATCAGTATAAAAGACACCTGTCCACAACCTCAAACAGTCACACTCCAAACTCCGCTATGGCCAAGACCAAAGAGCTGTCAAAGGACACCAGAAACAACATTGTAGACCTGCACCAGGTTGGGAAGACTGAATCTGCAATAGGTAAGCAGCTTGGTTTGAAGAAATCAACTGTGGGAGCAATTATTAGGAAATGGAAGACATACAAGACCACTGATAATCTTCCTCGATCTGGGGCTCCACGCAAGATCTCACCCTGTGGGGTCAAAATGATCACAAGAACGGTGAGCAAAAATCCCAGAACCACACGGGGGGGGACCTAGTGAATGACCTGCAGAGAGCTGGGACCAAAGTAACAAAGCCTACCATCAGTAACACACTACGCCGCCAGGGACTCAAATCCTGCAGTGACAGACGTGTCCCCCTGCTTAAGCCAGTACATGTTCAGGCCCATCTGAAGTTTGCTAGAGAGCATTTGGATGATCCAGATGAGGATTGGGAGAATGTCATATGGTCAGATGAAACCAAAATAGAACTTTTTGGTAAAAACTCAACTCGTCGTGTTTGGAGGACAAAGAACACCATACCTACTGTGAAGCATGGGGGTGGAAACATCATGCTTTGGGGCTGTTTTTCTGCAAAGGGACCAGGACGACTGATCCGTGTAAAGGAAAGAATGAATGGGGCCATGTATCGTGAGATTTTGAGTGAAAACCTCCTTCCATCAGCAAGGGCATTGAAGATGAAACGTGGCTGGGTCTTTCAGCATGACAATGATCCCAAACACATCGCCCGAGCAACGAAGGAGTGGCTTCGTAAGAAGCATTTCAAGGTCCTGGAGTGGCCTAGCCAGTCTCCAGATCTCAACCCCATAGAAAATCTTTGGAGGGAGTTGAAAGTCCGTGTTGCCCAGCAACAGCCCCAAAACATCACTGCTCTAGAGGAGATCTGCATGGAGGAATGGGCCAAAATACCAGCAACAGTGTGTGAAAACCTTGTGAAGACTTACAGAAAATGTTTGACCTCTGTCATTGCCAACAAAGGGTATATAACAAAGTATTGAGATAAACTTTTGTTATTGACCAAATACTTATTTTCCACCATGATTTGCAAATAAATAAATAAAAAAATCCTACAATGTGATTTTCTGGATTTCTTTTTCTCATTTCGTCTGTCATAGTTGAAGTGTACCTATGATGAAAATTACAGGCCTCTCTCATCTTTTTAAGTGAGAGAACTTGCACAATTGGTGGCTGACTAAATACTTTTTTTCCCCACTGTAGGTGGGATTCTATTTAACTTCTTAGGGAGCGGCAGCAGAGGTGATGGTTTTGGAGAGCCTGGCGTGCCCGAAGTAAAATGCCTCCCATTCAGGCCCAGAAAATAGGATATGCACATATTTAGTACCATTGGATAGGAAGCACTCTGAATTTTCCAAAAGTGTTAACCATTTGTCTGTGAGTAAAACAGAACGCATATGGCAGGCGAAACCCCGAGGAATTTCTGTCCTGGAAAAAGTGATTTTGACACATTGCTCATTTGGAACCCCTCCCTCATGAAAATGACCATATAAGGGCATATGAATGCAGTACCCATCGCTTCCTTTAGATGTCAACAGTCTCGAGACAGTGTACATTTTCATTTTGGATGCTTTAGACCAGAGAATAAGAGCAAACCAGGAAGTGTACTTTTTATGTCAACAGTACCCAGCGCGCGCTCCCGACAAGGCGCGCTGTGTCTTTTTTTACCGTCTTTATCGATCAGTTTATATTCCGGTTGATTTATAATAGGAACACTTTTACGTATATTTACTAAAGATACATTTAAAACTAATGTGCTGGAGCACATTAAGGCGGGCAGAAACAGCTGTGCAGGTCCATGGCAACCAGATGCAAACAGCTGTAGGGATCCGTAGAGTGGGGTGCCCTTTTGGCACCGGTCCGCAGCGAGCTGCTTCATATGTCGACACTAACTACCAACCGGCGGAGAAACAGCCAAGATCCACCCAGCCCCCCTATTCAAATATCAATATTAGCCCTGTGGTCTGATGCCAGGTAGAAGAATCTTCCCAAAGAAATCACCAGCTTTAATCTCAAACCCAACCGGAGCCAAGAAGACCAGATGGATGAGAAGCCTGGATTCACTGTTCTCTTCTCTGTTCTCAGGAGCTGGCAACCAAGACTGGTAAAAACGAAAATACTTATGAGTGCAAGCATCCAATCTGGCGGTGTGTGTTTGTTTCTCGGTCATGTGTGACACCCCTATTTTACTCTGCAGTGTTCCGTGATATTCATGGCAGCAGATCTGATGGTTGGATACCTGGGTGGGGTGGGCAGCTTTGGCTGGGATTTATTTTGCTGAGAGAGAGAAGGATAGTGAGGAAGAGGGAGCGAGAGAGAGAGTCACAAACAGCGTCTTTTTTACTTTGTCCTGCACTTCAATGCAGCAATCTAGGTTTTACCAAGGACCTGGTATCTGTTGGGGTAAAGTGCCCCAGTGTTGGTGCTGCTGGCTCTGCATGCCTAATTGATGCAGAAGAGGCTCCACTCCATGTTTCTCTCTGATAAGTGCAAATCATGCTCCCACAGCCAAATCTGCATTATTGCTGCACTGGCCACTCTCAAGGACATTGTGAACTATTCAAGGGAACACAGTTTTCATTTAAAAGTCGTTTTAAATAACTTCAGCAACTTTTTAGAGTAACTGAATCTGAGAAGAATTGTTAGCCAGAAAAGCAGAAAGGGAAGATTTTTAAGTTGACATTGGACGTATCTGCAGCATCTTGCCATCTTAGGCCTACATTTGTGGTGCAATCAACCCTAATATGGCCTCATGTATTTAGCAGAGTTGGCATACCTTAGCACTGATATTGGGTTAAAAGGTAGACCAGACTCAAGTTCTCCCATCTGTGCAGATTAAGTAGGCCATCTTGCCTTTTCAATGCCATTTAAAAATACAGACAGTGTCACAATACTACGAATGCAGATTTTTGCATTCCCTGTGCTGTGTGGGATATTGGCTCATTGTTGTACCTCTGTCTCTTTGGCCCATTTTTTAAAAACTTGAATGTGGGAGAGGGATGACATTCAAATTGCAATCTGTCTGAATTGAGCGTGCAGTCAAAGGGAGCTGTAATTGAGGGAGGCTACTGTGGTACTGAATGACAAGACCTTTGAATGAGGCTTGCATTTAAAGTGAACAGAATAGCATTGCTCAGTCAACTATCATTCACCGTGGGTTGTGAAGAAGCCTGTAGTTCACTGAAGAAGACTAAATGGGCTCATTTCAGAGATATAATGAGACTGAAATTAAAAAAATATATATACAGTACCACTCAAAAGTTTGGACACCTTTTCTTTATTTGTACTATTTTCTACATTGTAGAATAATAGTGAAGACATCAAAACTATGAAATAACACAAATGGAATCATGTAGTAACCAAAAAAGTGTTAAACAAATCAAAATATATTTGATTCTTCAGAGTAGCCACCCTTTGCCTTGATGACAGCTTTGCACACTCTTGGCATTCTCTAAACCAGCTTCATGAGGTAGTCACCTGGGATACTTTTCCAACAGTCTTGAAGGAGTTCCCACATATGCTGAGCACTTGTTGGCTGCTTTTCCTTCACTCTGCTGGCCAACTCATCCCAAACCATCTCAATTGGGTTGAGGTCGGGTGATTGTGGAGGCCAGGTCATCTGATGCAGCACTCAATCACTTTCCTTCTTGGTCAAATATCCCTTACACAGCCTGGAGGTTCACCTTCCAACAGGACAACAACCTTAAGCACATATTCAAGACAACGCAGGAGTGGCTTTGGGACAAGTCTCTGAATGTCCTTGAGTGGCCCAGCCAGAGGCCAGACTTGAACCTGATCGGACATCTCTGGAGAGACCTGAAAATAGCTGTGAAGCAACGCTCCCCATCCAAATTGACAGCGCTTGAGAGGATCTGCAGAGAAGAATGTGAGAAACTCCCCAAATACAGGTGTGCCAAGCTTGTAGCGTCATACCCAAGAAGACTCGAGGCTGTAAACGCTGCCAAATGTGTTTCAACAAAGTTCTGAGTAAAGGGTCTGAATATTTATATAAATATGATATTTCAGTTATTTTATTTTTTATAAGTTTGCTAAAATGTCAACCTGTTTGCTTTGTTATTATGAGGTATTGTGTATAGATTGATGGGGGGGGGGACAATTTAATACATTTTAGATTACGGCTGTAACGTAACAACTGTAACATAACAAAATTTGGAAAAAGTCAAGCGGTCTGAATAGGATCTTTATTTATTTATTTATTTTACCTTTATTTAACTAGGCAAGTCAGTTAAGAACAAATTCTTATTTTCAATGACGGCCTAGGAACAGTGGGTTAACTGCCTGTTCAGGGGCAGAACGACAGATTTGTACCTTGTCCGCTCGGGGGAATTGAACTTGCAACGTTTCGGTTACTAGTCCAACGCTCTAGGCTACCCTGCTGCCCCGATCTGAATGCACTGTAAATGTACAGTACAGTTTGGATAGGTCTTGGTGGTTCCAAACTTCTTCCATTTAAGAATGATGGAGGCCACTGTTCTTGGAGACCTTCAATGCTGCATAAATGTTTTGATACCCTTCCCCAGATCTGTGCCTCTACACAATCCTGTCTCGGAGCTCTACAGTTTTTGCTCTGACATGCACTGTCAACTGTGGGATCTTATATAGACAGGTGTGTGTCTTTCCAAATCATGTCCAAACAATTGAATTTACCCCAAGTGGACTCCAATCAAGTTGTAGAAACAGCTCAAAGATGATCAAGGGAAACAGGATGCACCTGAGCTCAGTTTCAAGTCTCATAAGCAAAGGGTCTTTGTAAATAAGTATTATTTATTTTTAATACATCTACTAAAATTTCTCAACCTGTTTTCGCTTCGTCATAATGGGGTATTGTGTGTAGATTGAGGAAAATGTTTTATTTAATACATTTTAGAATAAGGCTGTAATGTAACAAAATGTGGAAAAAGTCAAGGAGTCTGAATACTTTCCGAATATGTGTGTGTGTTCACAAAGACACAGCATAAGGAAATGGTAGGCTGGCTATATTGTCCATGCATAAGAGTGACTGTCTTTTCTGCCCTACATGCTCTTCTGTGCTTCTGTTCAGGGAGTGTTACGCAAGCCTTATCCAGCAAGCCTGTGGAAATCCTCCCTGCCTCTCCAGTGGAAATAACCTCGCCTCGGAACGGGGAAAGGCAGACTCTACAGACCTGATCTCAGGGACGGTTCAGCGCGCGCGCTGAGCATGCGGTCACCTCTCTCTTTTTCAGTCGGTCTGTCTCTCCTGCCTGCCCCGGCCCATACTCTGTCTAGGAGCTTGCTCCTTTTTAAACATAGAAGAAAAGTTACTGGAAGAACATCAGGCAGGGAAGCTTTCCAGTTGGAGTCTGATGTTTTGGGAAAAGAGGGAGTAAAATTCCTTATGACGTTCCTTATGACATTCCATAAAACACTGATGGTGCCTGCTCTGAGGCATGGGACCATGTGGGGCTTCCAGGGTTGGGGTCAATTTCATTTTAATTCAGTCAATTCCATAACTAAACTGAAATTCCAATTTCATTTGTTTCTTCATAGAGTAGCATTGCGGAAAGTGAAATGGTATTAACCTATACCCTGGGGGCTTCATTACTGCTCATCATGCTGGATATGGAAGATGGGCAGTGTGGATTTTTGTGTGGAACTGGATGTGGGGTTGTTTTAGGAAGAGCTGGATAGGATAGTGGACTACTGGTGAGATGGGCTGTTCAAAATGATATGGTATTTCGTTTTGGTTCGTCTATTAAAAAAAATAAAAAAATATATATATATATTTTTAACTAGGCAAGTCAGTTAAGAACAAATTCTTATTTACATTCTTATTTACATTGACGGCCTAGGAACAGTGGGTTAACTGCCTTGTTCGGGGGCAGAATGACAGATTTTTACCTTGTCAGCTCTGGGATTCGATCCAGAAACCTTTCGGTTACTGGCCCAACGCTCTAACCACTAGGCTACCTGCCGCAAGCATCCAAGACATTCACTGCGTTTGAGTCCAACCCTGATGTTCCAATTCCATGTTCTACCAACTGAGCTACAAAGGACCATGGCGAAAACGCTTGGTGTCGTGTGTGTGTGCGTGTTTTTGTGGGGGTAGGGAATAGTGTTGTGTGTGTGTGTGTGTGTGTGTGTGTGTGTGTGTGTGGTTGGTGAGGTGTTAAATCCATCGTCAGTGTGGTTCCTGGCCCACGCTGTGTTTCTCACTGCTGGTCCTCCAATATTGGGCTGTGAGTCACTGGGCTAATGCGGTAAGCATAAACCAAATCAATATGAAATGATATTTGTCACATGCTTCGTAAACAACAGGTGTAGACTAACAGTAAAATGCTTACTTACGACCCTTCCCAACAATGCAGAGAGAAAAATAAGAACAGGAGGAATAAATACACAATGAGTAATGATAACTGATAGCTATATACACTATATACCAGTACTGAGTCGATGTTAGGGGTACGAGGTAATTGAGGTAGATATGTACAGGAAAAGTGACTAGGCAACAGGATAGATATTAGACAGTAGCAACAGCATATGTGATGGGTCAAAATAGTTAGTGCAAAAAGGGTCAATGCAGATAGTCTGGGTAGCTATTTGGTTAACTATTAAACTAACTATTTAGCAGTCTTATTGATTGGGGGTAGAAGCTGTTCAGGGTCCTGTTGGTTCCAGACTTGGTGCATCGGTACCGCTTGCCGTGTGGCAGCAGAGAGAACAGTCTATGACTTGGCTTGCTGGAGTCTTTTACATTTTTTGGGGCCTTCTTCTGACACCACCTGGATGGCAGGGAGCACGGCCCCAGTGATGTACTGGGCCGTACGCACTACCATCTGTAGCGCCTTGCTGTCGGATGCCGAGCACTTGCCGAACCAAGCAGTGATGCTGCCAGTCAAGATGCTCTCAATGGTGCAGTTGTAGAACATTTTGAGGATCTGAGGGCCCATGCCAAATCTTTTCAGCCTATAGAGGGGGAAGAGGTGTTGTCGTGCCCCCTTCATGACTGTATTGGTGTGTGTGGACTGTGATAGATCCTTAGTGATGTGGACATCGAGGAACTTGAAGCTCTCGACCCGCTCCAATACAGCCCCGAAGATGTGGATGGGGGCGTGCTCGGCCCGCCGTTTCCTGTAGTCCATGATCAGCCCCTTATGTCTTGTTGACGGAGAGGTTGTTGTCCTGGAATCACACTACCAGGTCACTCTCCTCCCTATAGGCTGTGTGAGGAGCCTCTGTGTTAATGGTCAGCGTGGCGGATGTGTTGTTGCCTACCCTCACCACCTGAGGCCAACCTTTCAGGAAGTCAAGTATCCAGTTGCAGAGGGAGGTTTTCAATCCCAGGGTCCTGAGCTTGGAGGGCATTATGGTGTTGAACGCTGAGCTATAGTCAATGAATAGAATTCTCACATCGGTGTTCCTCTTGTCCAGGTGAGAAAGCGCAATAGGGATTGTGTTGGGGCGGTATGCGAATTAAAGTGAGTCCAGGGTGTCTGGGATGTTGATTTGAGGCATGACCAGCCTTTCAAAGCATTTCATGGCTACAGATGTGAGTGCTATGGGGTGATAGTCATTTAGACAGGTTAACAGCGACACACACACACACGTAGCTAGCTCCCCCTCCTTACAAACTCCTCTAGACCTTCAAAAATGCCAAATCATTAAATCCACGCGGGCGCTAAAATTAGCTGCCTCTCTGCATGCTGACATCTGTTATGACGCTGAAGGAGGTTGTTATGGCTCCTAGTGCTGTTTTCTCTTTCTCTCCTCTCTTTTGGCATGGGAAACATATGTTTACATTTCCAAAGCAAGTGAAATAGATAATAAACAAAAGTGAAATAAACAATAAATAATAGTAAACATTACACTCCCAAAAGTTCCAAAATAATAAAGACATTTCAAATGTCATATTATGTATATATACAGTGTTGTAATGATATGGAAATGGTTAAAGTACAAAAAGGAAAATAAATAAACATAAATATAGGTTGTTTTTTCTTCACTGGTTGCCCTTGTGGCAACAGGTCACAAATGTTGCTGCTGTGATTGCACACTGGTATTTAGATATGGGAGTTTTTCAAAGTTTTTGACATTTTTTTAAATTCTTTGAGGGTTTCTGTAATCTGAGGGAAATATGTGTCTCTAATTTGGTCAAACATTTGGCAGGAGGTTAGGAAGTGCAGCTCAGTTTCCACCTCGTTTTGTAGTAGTGTGCACATAGCCTGTCTTCTCTTGAGAGCCAGGTCTGCCTTTGGCTGCCTTTCTCAATAGCAAGGCTATCCTCACTGAGTCTGTAAATAGTCAAAGATTTCCTTAATTTTGGGATAGTCACGGTGGTCAGGTATTCTGCCACTGTGTACTCTATGTTTAGGGCCAAATAGCATTCTAGTTTGCTCAGTTTTTTTTTTTAACTACTTGTAAATTCTTTCCAATGTGTCAAGTAATTATCTTTTAGTTTTCTCATGATTTGGTTGGGCGTAATTGTGTTGCTGTCCTGGGGCTCTGTGTGGTCTGTTTGTGTTTGTGAAGAGAGCCCAAGGACCAGCTTGCTTAGGGGGCTCTTCTCCAGATTAATTTCTTTGTAGGTGATTGTAGAATTTAACAGCTCTTTTCTGGATTTTGATAATTAGCGGGTATCGGCCTAATTCTGCTCTGCATGCATTATTTGGTGTTTACATTGTACACGGAGGATGTTTTTGCAGAGTTCTGCATGCAGAGTCTCATTTTGGTGTTTGTCCCATTTTGTGAATTCTGGTTGGTGAGCGGACCCCAGACCTCACAACCACGAAGGGCAATGGGTTCTATAACTGATTCAAGTATTTTTAGCCAGATCCTAATTGGTATGTCGAATTTTATGTTCCTTTTGATGGCATAGAAGGCCCTTCTTGCCTTGTCTCTCAGATCGTTCACAGCTTTGTGGAGTTACCTGTGGCGCTGATGTTTAGGCCAAGGTATGTATCGTTTTTGTGTGGTCTAGGGCAACAGTGTCTAGATGGAATTTGTGTTCGTGGTCCTGGCAACTGGATCTTTTTTTGGAACACCATTATTTTGGTCTTACTGAGATTTACTGTGAGGCCCAGGTCTGACAGAATCTGTGCAGAAGATCTAGTTGCTGCTGTAGGCCCTCCGTGGACATTTGACTTCAGATTCTAGTAGGGTGAGGGCGGGTGCTGCAGACTGTTCTAGTGCCCTCGTCAATTTGTTAAAGAGGGTGGGGCTTAAGCTCTATGGAAATAAATGTGTCTTTTGCAAATTTTAACCGCACCTTGTTTGTGTTCATGGATTTTATAATGCCGAATGTAGTCCCCCAACACCACTTTCCATCAATTTGTATAGCCGACCCTCATGCTAAATTGAGTTGAAAGCTTTTTTGAAATCAACAGTGTTTTGCTTTGGTTTGTTTTGGCCTTTGTTTGGTGATGGGTGAATACGTGGTCTATCGTACGATAATTTAGTAAAAAGCCAATGTGGCATTTGCTCAGTATGTTGTTTTCGCTGAGGAGATGTACGAGTCTGATGTTAATGATAATGCAGAGGATTTTCTCAAGGTTGCTGTTGACGCATATCCCCCACTAGTTATTGGGGTCAAATTTGCCTCCTGTTTTGTGGATTGGGGTGATCAGTCCTTGGTTCCAAATATTGGGGAAGATGCCAGATCTGAGGATGATGATAAAGAGTTTAAGTATAGCCAATTTAGAATTTGTTGTCTGTATATTTTATCATTTCATTGAGGATACTATCAACCTCACAGGCCTTTTTGGGTTGGAGGGTTTTTATTTTGTCCTGTAGTTCATTCAATGCAATTGGAGAATCCAGTGGGTTCTGGTAGTCTTTAATAGTTGATTCTAAGATTTGTATTTGATCATGTATATGTTTTTGCTGTTTGTTCTTTGTTTTAGAGCCAAACAGATTGGAGAAGTGGTTTATCCATGCATCTCTGTTTTGGATAGATAACTCTTTGTGTTTAGAGTTTTCCAATTTTCCCAGAAGTGGTTAGAGTCTATGGATTCTTCAATTACATTGAGCTGATTTCTGACGTGCTGTTCCTTCTTTTCCTGTAGTGTATTTCTGGACTGTTTTAGTGATTCACCATAGTGAAGGCGTAGACTTTGGTTTCTGGGTCTCTGTTTTTGGTTGGACAGGTTTCTCAATTTCTTTCCTTCTTAGGTTTTAATTCTTCATCAAACCATTTGTCGTTGCTGTTTAATTTTCTTAGGTTGTCTGCTTGACATTTTTACATTTGATAGGGAAGCTGAAGGTCAAATATTTATATATTAGTTTACACCTTCACTATTACAGTGAAACCTTTTGTCCAGGAAATTGTCTAGAAGGGAATTTGTTTTTGCCTAATTGTTTTTTGGTAGATTTCCACACTATTTTCCTTCCATCTATTGTATATTTTAATATTATTCAGTTCCTTTGGCTTTGATGCCTCATGATTGAGCATTGTTCTGTTCAAATAGTGTGTGATTTATCTGTGATCTGATAGGGGTGTCAGTGGACTGACTGTGAACGCTCTAAGAGACTCTGGGTTGAGGTCAGTGATAAAGTAGTCTACAGTACTACTGCCAAGCGATGAGCTATAGGTGTACCTACCAAAGGAATCCCCTCGAAGCCTACCATTGATTACGTACATATCCAGCATCTGACAGAGCTGAAGGAGTTGTGACCCGTTTTTGTTGGTTATGTAGTTGTGTCTAGGGGGCATATGGGGGAGGGAATGCTGTCACCTCTTGGTAGGTGTTTGCCCCCCTGTGTGCTGAGGGTGTCGGGTTCTTGTCCAGTTCTGGCATTTAGGTCGCCACAGACTAGCACACGTATATGAGCCTGGAAATTGTTGATCTCCCCCTCCAGGATGGAGCACCTGTCATCGTTCAAGTATGGGGATGCTATTGGTGGATATAGGTTTATAATTTTTTTTTATTTAACCAGGTAGGCTAGTTGAGAACAAGTTCTCATTTACAACTGCGACCTGGCCAAGATAAAGCAAAGCAGTGCGACACAAACAACAACATACAGTCAATAATACAATAGAAACATCGACATACAGTGTGTGCAAATGAGGTAGGATAGTGGAGGTAAGGCAATAAATAGGCCGTAGTGGCGAAATAACAATATAGCAATTAAACACTGGATTGATAGATGTGCGAGTAGAGATACTGGGGTGCAAAGGAGCGAAATAAATAACAGTATGGGGATGAGGTAGTTGGATGGGCTATTTACAGATGGGCTATGTACAGGTGCAGTGATCTGTATGCTGCTCTGACAGCTGGTGCTTAAAGCTAGTGAGGGAGATATGAGTCTCCAGCTTCAGTGATTTTTGCAGTTCGTTCCAGTCATTGGCAGCAGAGAACTGGAAGGAAAGGCGGCCGAAGGAGGTATTGGCTTTGGGGGTGACCAGTGAAATATACCTGCTGGAGCACGTGCTACGGGTGGGTGCTGCTATGGTGACCAGTGAGCTAAGGCGGGGCTTTACCTAGCAAAGACTTATCAATGACCTGGAGCCAGTGAAATTGGCGACGAGTATGAAGCGAGGGCCAGCCAACGAGAGCATACAGGTCGCAGTGGTGGGTAGTATATGGGGCTTTGGTTACAAAACGGATGGCACTGTGATAGACTGCATCCAATTTGCTGAGTAGAGTGTTGGAGGCTATTTTGTAAATGACTTCGCCGAAGTCAAGGATCGGTAGGATAGTCAGTTTTACAAGGGTATGTTTGGCAGCATGAGTGAAGAATGCTTCGTTGTGAAATAGGAAGCCGATTCTAGATTTAATTTTGGATTGGAGATGCTTAATGTGAGTCTGGAAGGAGAGTTTACAGTCTAACCAGACACCTAGGTGTTTGTAGTTGTCCACATATTCTAAGTCAGAACCATCCAGAGCAGTGATGCTGGACGGGCGGGCAGGTGTGGGCAGCGATTGTTTGAAGAGCATGCATTTAGTTTTACTTGCATTTAAGAGCAGTTGGAGGCCACGGAAGGATAGTTGTATGGCATTGAAGCTCGTCTGTATGTTAGTTAACTTGTTAGGGAGTGGCAGCTGAGGGGTCGGTTTTGGAGAGCCTGGCGTGCCCAAAGTAAAATGCCTCCCATTCAGGCCCAGAAAATAGGATATGCACATATTTGGTACCATTGGATAGGAAACACTCTGAATTTTTCAAAACTGTTAACCATTTGTCTGTGAGTGAAACAGAACGCATATAGCAGGCAAAACCCCGAGGAATTTCTGTCCTGGAAAAAGTGATTTTGACACATTGCTCATTTGGGCACCCCTCCCTCATGAAAATGACCATATAAGGGCATATGAATGCAGTACCCATCGCTTCCTTTAGATGTCAACAGTCTGGAGACAGTGTAAGTTTTCATTTTGGATGAATTAGACCAGAGAAGAAGAGCAAACCAGGAAGTGTATCTTTCATGTAAACAGTACCCAGCGCTGCGCCGAGAAGTCGCAAGAGTGTCTTTTTACCGTCTTTATCGATCAGTTTATATTCCGGTTGATTTATAATAGTAAATATACGTAAAAGTGTTCCTAAGGATACATTTAAAACTATGTTTGATTGTTCTTGGACAAGTTTATAGGTATAAGATGAACGAGTTCGCGTCACGTTTCAATGGAGGAGTGGAAGCTGTCGTTTCTGATTATAACGCGCAAACCAAATGGAGGATTTATGGATAAAATACATTACTTTTTCTAACAAAAGAACCATGGATTGTCTTCGTTGGACACTTAGGATGATCTCAGCAGAAGTTCTTCAACAGGTAATTGATTTGTTTTCGCTGTGAAATGTGTTATGTGTGTGCCATGGTTGCTAATCGATTCATGGCTATGGGAAAAATATGTGAGGTGCTACCCTCAAACAATCAAATGTGCTGCTTTCGTAAAGCCTTTTGAAATCTGACAACGCTGTGATATTGCCAAGAAACAGAGCTTTTGATGAGTATGGAACACTTGTGTATTGGTGGATGTTTAATAATTCAACTTTTGGATTTTGAATTTGGCGCCTTACATTTTACCTGGTAGTGTCGGGAGCAGCCCGCTAGCGCCCCAGTGATCCCTGAGAAGTTAACACAGTGTCCAAAGAAGGGCCAGATGTATACAGAATGGTGTTGTCTGCGTAGAGGTGGATCAGAGAATCACCAGCAGCAAGAGCGACATCATTGATGTATACAGAGAAAAGAGTCGCCCCGAGGATTGAACCCTGTGGCACCCCCATAGAGACTGCCAGAGGTCCGGACGACAGGCCCTCCAATTTGACACACTGAACTCTGTCTGAGATGTAGTTGGTGAACCAGGCGAGGCAGTCATTTGAGAAACCAAGGCTGTTGAGTCTCCCGATAAGAATGTGGTGATTGACAGAGTCGAAAGCCTTGGCCAGGTTGATGAATACAGCTGCACAGTATTGTCTCTTGTCGATGGCGGTTATGATATCATTTAGTACCTTGAGCGTGGCTGAGGTGCACCCATGACCAGCTCGGAAACCAGATTGCATAGCGGAGAAGGTACTGTGGGATTCGAAATGGTCGGTGATCTGTTTTGTTAACTTGACTTTCGAAAACCTTAACCTCTACATCACCAGAGGAACAGAGGAGGAGTAGGATAAGGGTATGGCTAAAGGCTATAAGAACTGGTCGTCTAGTACGTTCGGAACAGAGAGTAAAAAGAGCAGGTTTCTGGGCACGGTAGAATAGATTCAAGGTATAATGTACAGATGAAGGTATGGTAAGATGTGAATACAGTGGAGGTAAACCTATGCATTGAGTGATGATGAGATGTGGTGAGGTCACCGCATGTGTGGGAGGTGGAACTAAAGGGTTAACTAAGGCGTATTGAGCAGGGATAGAGGCTCTACAGTGAAAAAAGGCAATAATTACTAACCAAAACAGCAATGGAGAAGGCATATTGACATTAGGGAGAGGCATGCGTAGCCGAGTGATCATAGGGGTCGATTCAGGTAGCTAGCGGGCCGGGGCTAGAAAGCTAGCAGAAGGGCCTTAGAGGGACGTTGCGACTGAAGAAGTCTGTTGTAGCCCCCTCGTGCTGTTTCTTCGGCAGACCAGTCGTTGTGGATCAGCAGAGCTCCGTGTGGTAAAAGGGTCCAGGCAAGTTGGCAAAATAGGTATAGTGGCCAAAGAATTTGTCCGATAAGCTATCAGTCCGATATGCTCTAGACAGCTAGCAGGCCGCGGCTAGCAGGCTAGCAGATGGGCATTCAGGGGACGTCACGACGGAGGAGCCAGTTGAAAACCCCCCTCGGGTGAATTACGTCGGTAGTCCAGTCGTGATGGGTCGGCGGGGGTCCAGGCCAATTGGAAAAATACGTATTGTAGCCCAAGGAATGGCTGATGGACCTCTTCGGCTAGCCGGGAGATGGGCCTAGCATAGGTTAGCTCCAGGCTAATTAGGTCTTGCTTCGGGACAGAGACCTTAGCCTGCTATCCGGGTGGCCACTTAGGAGTGGCCACCCGGATAGCAGCTAGCTAGCTGCGATGATTCAGGTGAAAGGTTCAGAGCTTGCGGTAGGAATCTGGAGATATGGAGAAAAAGAAGTCAGATTTGCTGTGGTTTGAGTTGCGCTGTGCAGACTGGCGAGAGTTGTCCGGGTTTGAGTCGCACTGTGCAGACTGGTGAGAGTTGTCCGGGCTAAATGTAGCTGATAATCGCTAGCAGTGGCTAGCTGACTACTAGCTTTTTTCAGTTTGGAGTTCCGGTTCAAAGTAAAGAAAATAGCAGATCCTTACCACATTGGATTGCAGGAGAGTATGTTGAAGTTGAGGTTAAGAAAAATATTTAAAAAATATATGCGAAGAAAAGGATATAAAAATATATATACATGGGACAAGACAAGACGAGACGAGGACAAAAGACGTCTGACTGCTACGCCATCTTGGTAGCACACATGAGGACATTTTTATCTGTTGAGATAATTTCCTTATTAATTTCTAGCCAAATGTAAAACATTCCTGATTTTAATAATTTAATAGTGGGTTAGGTCTGCTCTATACCAAATTAGCATACCCCCTGAGTCTATTCCCTGTTTTACACCTTGTAGTTTGGTGGATGAGACTACCTGCTGTCTGTAACCTAGAGGGCAACCAGTGAGTCCGTCTCCTTTATAGTATGTTTCTTGTAGGATGACAATGTCTGTATTTCCAATTTCTTTGATGAAGTCTGGGTTCCTGCTCTTTAGGCCAAAGGCAGATGACCTCAGACCTTGTATATTCCAGGATGAGATAGTAAAAGCTTTGTGTTCCATAGTGTCTAGTGTTGTTTTTGTGTGGTTTAGGCCTGTACCATTACATTAGGTGTGAGCAGAGCATGTTGAGCATCTGATACATTCCTCTTAGGTCACAGGATGGGGCTTCTCTCTCTCTCTCTGTCTCCGTTGAAGTTGTTAGTTTGCTTTTCCCTCCACATAAGTAGTTTTTTTTCTCAGCCTAAATGGCCTTGAGACTGGATGCTGGCAGCAGCACTGTAGCAGCAGTTTCATTCTCATCACTACAGCATACAGTAGCTACTGTCTGTAAGCCACTATGTCCTGTCCTTTTAAGCTTTGAGTGGTCAGTTGAGCGCTCTCTCTCTCTCTCTCTCTCTCTCTCTCTCTCTCTCTCTCTCTCTCGTTAAAGTTGTTAGTTTGCTTTTCCCTCCACTTAAGTTGTTTTTTTTTCTCAGCCTAAATGGCCTTGAGACTGGATGCTGGCAGCAGCACTGTATCAGCAGCAGTTGCAACTGTAGCAGCAGCACTGAAGCAGCAGCAGCACTGAAGCAGCAGCAGCACTGAAGCAGCAGCAGCAGCACTGAAGCAGCAGCAGCAGCACTGAAGCAGCAGCAGCAGCACTGAAGCAGCAGCAGCACTGAAGCAGCAGCAGCAGTAGCAGCAGCACTGTAGCAGCAGTTTCATTCTCATCACTACAGCATACAGTAGCTACTGTCTGTAAGCCACTATGTCTTGTCCTTTTAAGCTTTGAGTGGTCAGTTTACATTTAGCTTTTCATTCAAGTATTCTCCAGTCTGTTTCTGCTCTCTTGGAGTTGTCATGCGAATCATGTTTGGCATGACAATGCAGTAGGCAAAAGCACAAACAGATCTGGGACCAGGCTACAAAAATAGTGTACTACATAGGGAATAGGGTGCCATTACCCACTTTTCTGTCCCATGCCATCACTATTCTCAATTGACATCTATCTTCATAATGTAGAGGATGATGAAGGTCAGTGAGACCAGGTCAGTCAGTCAGACCCAATGAAATAGTCACACAAATTAGTGTCGTTTACTGCCCTTTTATGGGACTCTGACACTGGCACTACCATGGAAACTAGGCTCATTAGCAAAGAGGGAACAACAACTTGTACTTTTTTTAAAATGTCAACTGCTATTGTCCTCCTTCACGGTTGGCCTCCCAGCAGCACTGGGCCATGTCTTGTTCTCAGAAGCTGAAAACACTTTGTAACAGAAAACAGAAATGAGTGTTGTTATTGGACAAGGTCAGGTAGCAGGCTACCTCATTGGTTCCAAAAGGTTTTCTCACATTGTTTAGTGAGAAGAACATTATGCATTTCTAAATGTTGTCTTATTCATACAGTGAGGGAAAAAAGTATTTGATCCCCTGCTGATTTTGTATGTTTGCCCACTGACAAAGAAATGATCAGTCTATAAATTTAATGGTAGGTTTACTTGAACAGTGAGAGACAGAATAACAACAAAAAAATCCAGAAAAACGCATGTGAAAAATGTTATAAATTGATTTGCATTTTAATGAGGGAAATAGGTATTTGACCCCTCTGCAAAACATGACTTAGTACTTGGTGGCAAAACCCTCGTTGGCAATCACAGAGGTCAGACATTTCTTGTTGTAGTCCACCAGGTTTGCACACATGTCAGGAGGGATTTTGTCCCACTCCTCTTTGCAGATCTTCTCCAAGTCATTAAGGTTTCGAGGCTGACGTTTGGCAACTCGAACCTTCAGCTCCCTCCACAGATTTTCTATGGGATTAAGGTCTGGAGACTGGCTAGGCCACTCCAGGTCCTTAATGTGCTTCTTCTTGAGCCACTCCTTTGTTGCCTTGGCCGTGTGTTTTGGGTCATTGTCATGCTGGAATACCCATCCACGACCCATTTTCAATGCCCTGGCTGAGGGAAGGAGGTTCTCACCCAAGATTTGACGGTACATGGCCCCGTCCATCGCCCCTTTGATGCGTGAAGTTGTCCTGTCCCCTTAGCAGAAAAACACCCCCAAAGCATAATGTTTCCACCTCCATGTTTGACGGTGGGGATGGTGTTCTTGGGGTCATAGGCAGCATTCCTCCTCCTCTAAACACGGCGAGTTGAGTCGATGCCAAAGAGCTCCATTTTGGTCTCATCTGACCACAACACTTTCACCCAGTTGTCCTCTGAATCATTCAGATGTTCATTGGCAAACTTCAGACGGGCATGTATATGTGCTTTCTGTGTGTTACCAATTGTTTTCTTGGTGACTATGGTCCCAGCTGCCTTGAGATCATTGACAAGATCCTCCCGTGTAGTTCTGGGCTGATTCCTCACCGTTCTCATGATCATTGCAACTCCACGAGGTGAGATCTTGCATGGAGCCCCAGGCCGAGGGAGATTGACAGTTCTTTTGTGTTTCTTCCATTTGCGAATAATCGCACCAACTGTTGTCCCCTTCTCACCAAGCTGTTGGCAATGGTCTTGTAGCCCATTCCAGCCTTGTGTAGGTCTACAATCTTGTCCCTGACATCCTTGGAGAGCTCTTTGGTCTTGCCCATGGTGGAGAGTTTGGAATCTGATTGATTGCTTCTGTGGACAGGTGTCTTTTATACAGGTAACAAGCTGAGATTAGGAGCACTCCCTTTAAGAGTGTGCTCCTAATCTCAGCTCGTTACCTGTATAAAAGACACCTGGGAGCCAGAAATCTTTCTGATTGAGAGGGGGTCAAATACTTATTTCCCTCATTAAAATGCAAATCAATTTATAACATTTTTCACATGTTTTTCTGAATCTTTTTGTTGTTATTCTGTCTCTCACTGTTCAAATAAACCTACCATTAAAGTTATAGACTGATCATTTCTTTGTCAGTGGGCAAACCTACAAAATCAGCAGGGGATCAAATACTTTTTTCCCTCACTGTACTTATTGAACAACAACACCCTAGATTGGAACATGCAGACTTTCCTGTTGCAGTGAGGCACATTTCATTGCTGAGTTGAACAGAGTTCTGTTCTGTAGATGGCGCCTCTGTCTGTCTCTCTGTCTGTCTGTCTGTCTGTCTCTCTCTCTCTTTCTCTCTCTTTCTGTAGTGTGATTTGTAATCCCTCTCAGCCTCTCATCCCCTTGCTCCCCATGTCATCACTAAGATTACTAAAATCACTAAGATGTCATCACTAGATTGGAGTTAATGAGAACCCTGCTCGCTACGAAAACATAACTCATATCCCAGCTTGCCTGGGTTTACATCCTCAGGCAGCTACAAAGGTGTGTGTGTTTTCTCCACTGATGGTACTGAAGTAAGTAGCTGTAGGTCATTGCAGTGCCCTTTCCCTGGCCGTTAATGCTGTGTACAGGGGATGGTACAGGACGGGGACGCACTGTCCTACTGTCCTCATTATTATATACACCTGACAAGCCTCTGCCTGGGCGTCGCTCGTCCGCACGCTCGTCCGTAGCCCCCCCACACACACACACACACACACACACACACACTATTTATTTGATATAAGAGAGGCTGGGGAAAAAATAGAAAGAAGAGTAAAGGGAGAGAGGGAATGGGGTGAAAGGAGAGCTGGAGGGAGAGCGAGAGGAGTGGACATTAAAACCAGGGACCTTGTAATTCTGTTTCCCTGACATTAATTAGCTGTGGTTGGTTTGTTTAAACACAGGGCAGTAAAAATGAATCAGTCCTGTCCTGTGCTGCGGGCTGGTTCCAGACATAAGCGGTCTCACTCGGGTCTCAACTTAATGTTGAGAGTTATAATAGTATAGTACACTAGGTGCAAGTTCGAAATTGTTGTTAGTCACTCTCACTCAGATTTGCATGAAATGTGTTATAAAATAGCAAACGTTATCTACGCCCCATGGCAAAATGTCTGGAATTGCAGGAAATTAACTTTAAAAAATAATATTCTCTACACCGTCAAGAGGGGGACCACAAAAATGTTTTGCCTGCTTGGTGGGCAAAAAACATCTCGCTTAAGGTCCCCAAAAGGCTAGAGCTGGCCCTGCCTCTGCTGCTGGGTGTTGGAGAGAGAACAAGAGATCATCCTGACTGTCCTCCCCCAGCTTTGGTCTGTTAAAGGAGAGGAGGAGTGTTCATCTTGGCCTCGACTGACTGTCTGAGAGACACACACACACACATTTTCTCTTTGCTCTCTCCGTCCCACACACACACACACACACTCCCTACATTGCATTATTTATTTGTGCTGGCAGACACCCTTGTCGGCCAAGGCAACTTCCAGTCGGCTGTCTGCCTGGGTTTTTACATGTGGCCTTTTCATATACTGTACAGCCCAGCACTTGCTGGCTCTCTCTCTCTCGCTCTCTCTCGCTCTCTCTCGCTCTCTCGCGCTCTCTCGCTCTCTCGCGCTCTCTCTCGCTCTCGCTCTCTCTCTCTCTCGCTCTCTCTCTCTCTCTCGTGCTCTTTCTCAGCCACTCGCTCTCTCTCTCATCCTCTCACGCTCTCTCCTTCCCGCTCTCTCTCTCAGCCTCTCACGCTCTCTCCTTCCCGCTCTCTCTCTCAGCCTCTCACGCTCTCTCCTTCCCGCTCTCTTTCTCAGCCAATCGCTCTCTCTCTCAGCCTCTCACGCTCTCTCCTTAGCCTC
This sequence comes from Brachymystax lenok tsinlingensis, assembly GCA_030435695.1. Lineage (NCBI taxonomy): Eukaryota > Metazoa > Chordata > Actinopteri > Salmoniformes > Salmonidae > Brachymystax > Brachymystax lenok. Next base: position 39,847,258 of record CM059792.1, on the reverse strand, counting down.
TCACTCTCTTCTCTCTCTCAGCCTCTCACGCTCTCTCCGTCCCGCTCTCTCTCTCAGCCTCTCACGCTCTCTCCTTCCCGCTCTCTCTCTCAGCCTCTCGCTCTCTCCTTCTCTCTCTCTCAGCCTCGCTCTCTCTCAGCCTCGCTCTCTCTCAGCCTCAGCTCTCTCTCAGCCTGCTCTCTCTCTCAGCCTCTCGCTCTCTCTCAGCCTCAGCTCTCTCTCAGCCTCTCTCTCTCTCAGCCTCTCGCTCTCTCTCTCAGCCTCGCTCTCTCTCTCAGCCTCTCTCTCTCTCAGCCTCTCAGCTCTCTCTCTCAGCCTGCTCTCTCTCAGCCTCGCTCTCTCTCTCAGCCTCTCTCTCTCAGCTCGCTCTCTCTCTCAGCCTCTCGCTCCTCTCTCTCAGCCTCGCTCTCTCTCTCTCAGCCTCGCGCTCTCTCTCAGCCTCAAGGCTCTCTCTCTCAGCCTCTCGCTCTCTCTCTCTCAGCCTCGCTCTCTCTCTCAGCCTCGCTCTCTCTCTCAGCCGCTCTCTCTCTCTCAGCCTCGGCTCTCTCTCTCAGCCTCGCTCTCTCTCAGCCTTCGCCTCTCTCTCAGCCTCTCGCTCTCTCTCAGCCTCTCGCTCTCTCTCAGCCTCTGAAGCTCTCTCTCAGCCACTCGCTCTCTCTCTCAACTTCTCGCGCTCTCTCTCCTTCCCTCTCTCTCAGCCTCTCGCGCTCTCTCTCAGCCTCGCGCTCTCTCTCAGCCTCGCGCTCTCTCTCAGCCTCAAGCGCGCTCTCTCTCAGCCTCTCAACCTCTCTCTCTCTCAGCCTCGCTTCTCTCTCTCAGCCTCAGCTCTCTCTCTCTCTCAGCCTCGCTCTCTCTCTCAGCCTCAAGGCTCTCTCTCTCAGCCTCGCTCTCTCTCTCAGCCTTGGCTCTCTCTCTCAGCCTCAGGCGCTCTCTCTCTCAGCCTCAGCTCTCTCTCAAGCCTCAGCTCTCTCTCTCAGCCTAGCTCTCTCTCAGCCTCTCTATGCTCAGCTCTCTCTGCTTCTATAGCTCTCTCTCTCTGCTTCTCGCTAGCTCTCTCTGCTTCTCAGCTCGCTCTCTCTGCATAGCTCTCTCTCTGCTTCTCTCTGCTCTCTCTCTCTCTCTCTCTCTCTCTCTCTCTCTCTCTCTCTCTCTCTCTCTCTCTCTCTCTCTCTCTCTCTCTCTCTCTCTCTCTCTCTCTCTCTCTATTTAATTCAAGGGGGTTTATTGGCATGGGAAACATATAATAACATTGCCAAAGCAAGTGAAGTAGATAATATACAAAAGTGAAATAAACAATAAAAATGTACAGTAAACATTACACTCATAGAAGTTCCAAAAGAATTAAGACATTACATAAAATGTAATTTTATGTATATATACAGTGTTGTAACGATGTGCAAATGGTTAAAGTACAAAAGGGAAAATAAATATGGATTGTATTTACAATGGTGTTTGTTCTACACTGGTTGCCCTTTCTTGTGGCAACAGGTCACAAATCTTGCTGCTGTGATGGCACACTGTGGTATATCACCCAGTAGATATATACTGTACAGCCCAGCACTTGCTGGCTCTCTGTCTCTCGCTCTCTCTCGCTCTCTCTCGCGCTCTCTCGCTCTCTCGCTCTCTCGCTCTCTCGCTCTCTCGCTCTCTCTCTCTCTCGCTCTCTCTCTCGCTCTCTCTCTCGCTCTCGCTCTCTCTCTCTCTCTCTCTCTCTCTCTCTCTCTCTCTCTCTCTCTCTCTCTCTCTCTCTCTCTCTCTCTCTCTCTCTCTCTCTCTCTCTCTCTCTCTCTCTCTCTCTCTCTCTCTCTCTCTCTCTCTCGCTCTCTCTCTCTCTCGCTCTCTCTCTCGCTCTCTCTCTCAGCGCTCTCTCTCGCGCTCTCTCTCTCTCTCGCGCTCTTTCTCAGCCACTCGCGCTCTCTCTCTCTCTCGCGCTCTTTCTCAGCCACTCGCGCTCTCTCTCTCTCTCGCGCTCTTTCTCAGCCACTCGCTCTCTCTCTCAGCCTCTCACGCTCTCTCCTTCCCGCTCTCTCTCTCAGCCTCTCACGCTCTCTCCTTCCCGCTCTCTTTCTCAGCCTCTCGCTCTCTCTCTCAG